>OY720643.1:115554042-116974144 GCA_963169105.1 Ceriagrion tenellum | reverse complement strand
AAAAAAAAAAACCTATTATAGTGTGTCTCGCGGGTCATTCTTCATCGTGTGTATATGAGTACTTTTTATATTCACGAGCACTTCCACGTATATGTCTCACCTAGGCAGCTCCTCTTGGTGCCCATTGGAGTGACGGCTGCCCACTGGTTGGTCAGCGGGTTGTAGCACTCTGCCGTGGCCAGGTCTGTCGCCCCATCGTACCTGTTTGAACGGAAGGGGAAAGAGGTTAGAGGCGAGGCATTTGACACAATTAACACTCTGGCGGTTGAGGGACGGTGCTTGCATCCGAAAGCGTGATCTCACCCTTTGTGGACTTCTTGTCGAAATTATTGTTATCTCAAAGGGAATATAAAACCCCTTAATCGAAATTAAGTCATTATACGACTAAAGTTAAGTTATTGAAGATAATTGTCTATCAATTTTAGCCATCAGGGATAATATAAATGAATGGATAAAGTAAACGTCTTCATTCAGTATTACACTACAACTTGCGGAATAAGGTATGGTTGTCAGACTCCATGAAGTTTTTATAGCTTCTCTAAATACTGCGCCAAAATATTTCGATACTAATGGAACATAAATGAAATTCATCAAAAGTGGTACAACGTTTTCAGCATAAAAAGTGGTCGGTGCTGGCAGATAAAATATTGAATGTTTTTCCGAGTTTTTTTGACTACATTTCCTGAATCCATCGCGGTCATTATCGTACTTGTTGCATCTAAAGTAACGAAAGCATTTTAGTCGTGCCATTTGGAAACAGGAAGATTTGCGTGTCTGTTGGGAGTCAAAGATGCCCAAACTAACAAGTGGTCGACCCGCATAACTAAAAAATTTTACATCCCCAAATACCGCACAACAAAATACGAAAATACTTTCCACATCTCATCTTGTAAATTATGGAACTCGTTGCCTGATAGTATCAAAGTTTCTAGGAACGTCTCACAATTTAAAAGGAGTATGGCTGACTTTTTGTCTCCCTAACGTTCTCTCTCCTTTATATGAGAAGTCCCAATTATATGAGATGATACTGTTACTTGTTTACTATAATCATTTGCTGTTTTTTTTGTCTTATAAAATATCTGTTCGTTTGCCTTTACATTTTTTTTATTAGTAGATATTACAGATTGTACATTTTTGTTTTAACATATTGTTTAGATTACTGATATTGAGACTTTTTCATTTACTTCGCTCATTTGATGTTTTTCTTTGCAGACTTGAAATTTGTTTGTTTGTTTTCTTTTTTTTTGTAAGACTTAGTTTCCAAATAGCCACAGATTATAATATTTTTGTTTTGTATTCTATTCCTCATGAAGGCATGTCAATTGATTTAATGGTCTAAGGGACTTCGTCCCAGGGCAATAAAATAGTTTTCCATTTCTACTCTATAAAGATACCGTCCAAGAGAATAGCGAAGTTGTTAGTTGGACGAGCAATCAATCAGAAAACACGTTCAATGCCATTTTAGGAAGGGAATCACGTGACCTAAGAATCCATGATGGTGGCTTTTATTTGAATCGTAGGATAGTGAAAAAAATTGTTCGATTTTCATTTCTTTCTCCTAACAAGATAAGTATGGCTGCGATCTGAATGGGTAGCAACCGCGCTGTTTCCCTGATTAGCGTCTCAAGGCCGCGTTTCCCCCACTTTGTGGGCGCTTTTAGACGCTATTCAGACGAATAGCGCGGTTCAGAGCACCAGCTTGAATTTCAACCGCGCAATTATCGTGGACGGGCTGTAACAGGTACAGAAGAACTTGGGACAAGAAGGCGGGGATCCATTTTTTGACGTAGGAAATTGAGGAAACATGTCCATTTCCTCTCTCTTCCCAGTGAAGCAATATCCGAGGCGATAAGTGTTAATAGAGGCGTTTAATGAGAGTGTGTACTTACCCGCCGACTACGTACAAGAGGTGTCCGATGGCGGTAACCCCGGTTCGACTCCGGCGAAATATCATCGGTGCAATCGAGTGCCAGCGATCAGTGCGCGGGCTGTAGCGCTCGCATTCGTTGTGCGTGGCAAACAGGTTGCCGCCACCTGCGGAAAGATGCGAAGACGAGGGGAAGGTTTACTGATTTGTATCGGCACCACGTTTGCCACCATAATAGACGTAATTCGAGGGTGGCAGGGGGGTGAAAGTTCCCCCCCCCCCCCAAATTTTGAAGGAAATAAATTTCCGAAGTATTACTTGCTCGGAAATACAAAGCTAAGAGGCGCGCTCTTAGTTACTTCGTTTTAACAGTTTCGTTAAAACAGAATATATTCCCATACATAGTAGTTTAGCGAGCGTTTGAAGCCAAATTCAATATAAATGACGCTATCTTTCCTTGCCAACATTTTAAACATGCGCAAGTATTTTCAACTGTTATCACTATTCACTGTATATTTTGAACCCATGAGTATTATAGGCTTTCAGTGCTCCATGACACTGCAGCGGTGAATTGCCTGGATTATCATTGAGTCTCATAAAATGTATTCAGGTTAATATGGAAAGTAGCATTTCTTCAATGACTAAAAATGATAAAAAATTTAATACTTGATTGAATGAGCTGAGCTATCCGTGTACCAATATGCACGTATTACATGTCTGCTACATACTAGCTCTATATAAAAAACTTTGACTTGGGCTTCTCTTGGGTTGAACCCGCGGAGATAGGCTTAAAAAATAAATAGAATTTTTTTCATGGATATCTTACTAATATATTTTGATAAATAAATATTTCAATGCTTTCTGTCCATTGAGGGATATCTTTTAGGAGATGTAAGGGCACCATCGCATTACTTGCACTTTTATAACTGAAAATGAGGTAAACATAATCGAATCCCTCAGTAGAGCCATAGCTTTATATACGCGTTCAATGCGTAATAGCAGTTAGCAATAAATGTAGCAAATTTAAACAAGTTGTTATTCATTATATTATTTGTGATACTTTATTCAGTGGTCTAGATTTATCCGTGTACGCCTAAGCAAGCACTACATTTCTGCCCCATTCTAGCTCTAGAGCTGATCCCGCTGAGAAGGGCGCGAGAAAATTGCAAGTGTTAAAAATATTTTAAGGGTGTTTACGAATTGCCATGGAATTTTATTTCAGAAGAAGTTAGGCATGTACGTATAGATTATGAAAAAAAAGTTTTGGCCGTTTTTGAGGTGGAGTGTTTGAGAATTTTTAAGTTTTTTGAAAAATTTTTGAATAAAAAAATTTAAAAATTTAAAATTAAAAGTTAAAAAATTTTGAGATAATTTACAATTTTTTAAATATTAAAATTTAACAAAAATTGGAAACTCAATGAAGTCAATTTTAAAAGGTATCACAATATTTGCAAAACAATAAACTTTAAAATGCGGTGTATAAATCGTTGTTCTACAATGAATATAAGCCGAGATAAGTAAATACGTGATTCAGGGCACGCATTACTTTGCAAAAATGTGAAAAATTTAAATATGCATAAATCATGCAAAAACATTTTTCTCAAAACTTTCAGATTACTTCGTTTGAATTGACATGCAACCCATACATCAAGTTTGAGCAAAATCTGAGACCCCAAGGGACAATAGTTTGTTGAATTGGGGCGGAATGACCCATATATTTGTGTGGATGTGTGTAAGTATGAGAAAGGAGTCTGTATTTGAGTAGTCCGTCGTAAGTAGTCGATGGTAAATATCTCCCATTGAACAAGTCAAGGCTGGAGGATATGTCTTTAGTGTATTGTATGTGTTACTGTATTTACCTGAATATAAGACCCCCTTTTTTCCAGAAAAATATGTTTCAAAAGTGGGGGGGGGGGTCTTATACGGGGAGGATAAGCCAGAAGAGGTACACATACTGATTTTTAAAGTTATGTTACGCGACTATTTGAAATTCTAAGCGCGTTCAAGTTCATCGAAAAACAAATTAGAACTTCATAGCGAGTTTACACACTCAAAGCATCACAAATTCTTTCAAAACTGGCTGGGTACTTCCCTGAGGGCTCTCCCTTCTGTTTTATATTTTTCGTGGAATTTGAGCCTCAAAAGGTTTTAAATTCAGGTAAATACGTTAAGTGCATTTAGTGGTGCCGTGTGGCATAGCAGTGTTGTGAGCAGGGGCGGAAGCGAATATGTAATCACCCACCGATGGCGAAGAGGTATGGCTTGGTCCCTTGTGGTCTCCGGTGCGCGGTCCTCGGGGTCGACAGAGCGGCCCTCTGCTCGGGCAGCAGGTGGTACTTCATGGCCTCGAGCACCAATTCGCGCACCTCGGCTCCTCCCCGCCGCACCAGGGCCTCGCCTTCCACGCGCGACATCAGGAAAGACCGGCCAATCAGAGCCAAGCGGACGTGACGCATCAGCTGCGGCGCCCCGCGGCGGGTTCGAGCAGAAACATAGCGACGAAAGTGATGGCGATGAGTTTAGAGTTGTGCGTTAAACAAAAGGATTGAAGTTAATATTTTACGAGCAGCGTCCACACCTATAAAAATTGGCACCAAAGGCGACACCATGAATATATATTATGGATTTAAATGTTTGGAATCGTTGTCTAGGTAATGTGTTGCCTCAATTTCCACATTTAGTTCACTCAGTCCTTAGAAACTTAGAAAAAAGTCTTCTCCGTCGAATCGTAAATAGCCGTTGTAAATTGTTGTTAACGTGAGACTGTGGTGAATATTCAACAACGATTGAAGAGATATGAACTACTTGATGCTGTGAATAATAGCTGACTATTTTTGAGACCTAACAATTCCTTTGTAAGTGCTAGAGGAAATGTCTACAACAGGAAGTGTGTAAGAGGCATACGAAACCTCCACCGTGAGTCTTTTCTGTGCTGTCTTTTACTGTTAATTTACAGCTACATTTTTTTGGTTTGTTACCTGTTGAGAGCCTTAGGAATCAGAGGGTATGATGTAGATAGATTGATGTGGATGTTAATGTGTAACCTACTATTCATGTGTGGCCTCAGAGTAGGTTCAACAATCTTTCCTTTATTTGTTATTTAAGTTCTAGGTATTGGCGCAATTTCTCATCCATAGATGATATTGTCGGATCTTGGTTTTAAAATCCTTATAGTACTTGTATCCGGCTTCTAATTCATTCCCCTTTTTTCACCTCTTATTATTAATAAATTACCGTAGAGCAATATTCACGAAGTGCTAAGAAGTTAATATTGCATTTGTGTAATGAAATTAAGAGAGGAATTAAATATATCTGTAGACCGGACAGTATTAAAAGAGTGTAATTACGTCCCGCGTGTAGTACTACATTTGTAATCCACTGCATCATGATTACTGGTAAATATAACCGGTAAGACGTGATTATTTACTATCTGTACACTGTATTTACATTTGAACTGCCGTCTTTCATCACTAAACGGCGACTCAATCGAAAAGGTTGTTTGTTTACGGAATTCTAGGCGACAGTTTTTGGCGACAAGTCGAGAATCCATAACGTATATTCATGTGCTTCACACTTCATACATTTTACGCGCGCGTGGTAAGTTGTATAAATTTGGCGCGAGCAAGCGAGAATTTATTCCACTTGCAACGGTGATCGGGAAAAGACAATAATGGATTGACACCGCATTTAGGTTCTCCATGTGAACGCTTCTGTCGCAAGAATGCTTGTCTCTCTACCTTGTCAATATGACTTGAGCACAGACACACGCCGCATGGCATAAACTTTTGTGTAAAAATAATTTTCAATATGCTCCCGACATATTTGCAGCGAACGCATTCGGCACACATTTTTGCGGGTGGGGACGCGGCTTTGGAAAAATGCTTCACAATGTCCGTTCGAACGTGTTCGCAATTTGAGAACCATTTGGATGTAAACACTACGTGTACGAATCGAACTAGGATCGATTTGGCCGGTTCAGCTCAGTATGGTAAACGCAACGGGCTAGTGGGATCGATATGAGAAGCGGGCTAACTCTGCCAGTCTGAGATTTCAAATCGATATTTCAATTGATTTCGCATTGGTAAACCAGGATCTAAGTCGGCTGGCTTAGGGTGTACAGGTCGGTCCGAGTTCATATCGTTCTGAGTTCGATTGGTAAACGTAGTGATAGACTCCCTTTTTTATTATCACCTCGAATAATCGGCTGTCTTAAGAGTAATTCATTGAACGGGGGTAGCGGTAAGGCCCAGGTATGCCGCCCGCATCAGAAGCCTTATCAGTCTTTGTGCTGATTGTGTCTCTGCTCAACTGTTTTCTGGTGTTTCTGGGTGTCTGGCCTTCTGAGTCCGTATGCGGAAAGCGGTAGCTATTCAGGAATTTGAAACTCAACTTCTGCATTGTTAAGATCCGCCAAAACTCTACCTAATTTTTGCGCCATAGCCCTACAATAGCGCTATGAATTTAAATGACAGACGAGTGGCGATGGATCGCCGATTTAAAAACACCGTAGCACCAGTCTAGGATGACGCGAAACTTTGACGTAAAAAGTGAACACGAGGATGTATGGAAATTTACTTCTTTCCGTTAAGAAAAATTACTACAATTTGCAAAATTTTAATGGGTCATTAGCATGGTATCCAGCTATTAAATATGAAAAAAATGACCAAAATGCATGGTACAAGTGTTTTGAAAAATTCGTTTGAAGTTTTCTTAGGATACATGTATGCACTGCAATGCAAAATTTTTGATTAGCGATATCATGGTATTATTGACCGTGACATTCCCTTTAAAATAAACACCATTGCTTCGACATGAGTATGTTGTGTCTGGAGATATCGAAGACAAATCAAACAAAAACTTACGAAAAGCTCATTTTTTTCATATTTCCATTACTTGGTAAGGGAAGGAACTTTAACTAAACAATTGTGATTGGTTAGCAGTGTAGTATTGCGGAATACGGCCTGCAAATTTGGTCGAATTCGGAGAGTTAAAGGACATTTTCGGTCTTTCATTTGTCGATTTGATAACCCGCATGTGAAGCAACCAATCTGTTCTCTCTGTATACATGGTAACACTGTGGTGCGTGCAGTGTAGTTTTGGTATTCGTTGAACATTAGGTTTGGTGACCTCACCTGTGGCAGGTGTTGTTCCCTCTTGGCCAAGTCGTGCTTAACCCAGCCGAGCACTGCGAGGAAGACCATCTCCTCCGACGGTACGTTCAGCTGGGCGCTGGAGATCAGACCCTCCACCTGAAGAAACAGAGGGAAACTTAATTTTTGTCTTCATCCGTGAATATTATCCTCTCTTGACGAATCGCGAGGCTTGTTTTGAAATCCATTTGCACCGGCTAACTGATAAAAAATGTACATCTCGCTAGTTCACCTTCTGCCTTATACTAGGATTGGATATTTGGGGAGGCGACCGACAGCTAAGGTCATTAGCGCCATAGGGGATAGGTAAGGGAGGAAGGGTGGATAGAAACCCGGCGTCGGCATTAGCCTGCTCTTAACGAAAGGCGCCAAGGGGACCACGGTTTAACGTGTCATCCGACAGACGGAGTACTGTACTTGAAGTGCCCTCCACAAGACACTCAAGTAGGGATCGGGTTTCCTCTGAAAAACATCCTCCTCTGAGGGATTTGAATCCTGGCCACCTGTATGATTAGCCAGTACTCTAGCCACCACACCAGCCCGATCCCGGCCTTCTACTAATTATGACCATTATCAAATTGCTCAACTGATTCAGTAGACCCAGGCATAAAAACAAAAAAATCGCAAGTAAATTCATTGGAATAGGCTTGGTTGTTCGCGAACAATTCGTTTTAAAAGTTTACACCTTCAGGCGTCACTTCGTGGAAGTTTTCAAATAGTGGACTTTAAGGTAGGAGGAGTGATTTTCGCTTGTTTACCGATTTGCGTAAAACTTTACATGCGCGTATTCATTTGTAAAATATACAGATGAAAGCGGATAAAATTGCACGTTAACGATTTTTTTTCTTGGCAGTATACTTGTATTTTAACACGTATCCTTATGGTGGTTGGCATATAGTTCGAAATAATTCGCTGAAAAATGAATAGATTTTCTCCTGAACGCGAAAACAAACCCGTCATGTCATTATAATGGCTTCTGTTAAAATATCAAGGTATCATGCCGAATAAAAACATGTATTTATTTACGGTTTTCGCTGAAATTTCGAATTTCGTGTCGCTAATCCAGGTCATAGCAATGCTTTAATTGGGATGAAAATTTAGAAAATAATCCTTGCATCATTTATATTACAACACCTATGGATATGTTCAACGTATAAATCGATGAACTGAAGTGCAGTGTGGTCCAAGAATTTATTTTGTCTTATTTCAAAAGTTATGAAAATGTGCACTCAACGACTTATGTTTCGCGCTCCAGCCGCCTTAATAGAGAAGGAAGGGATCCATTTCATAGTAATTCATTTGAGTCGTTCGCTGGATGGAGTAAGGATGGGTTTTGTGGAGGCTCATTGGCACTGTGGTTGCTCAGCACTGATGGCCAACTATTAGTTACCTCAAACTCAACCTCCTTGCTCAGCTCTAAAGCCGGGTTTACTCGTGGAAGTCACTTTCGTGGAAGTAGCCTTGCAAGCCGCTTACAAGCGACGCTTCGATATGTAGGCGCGGACTCGCATGGCTGTAGGGGTCGATAGTGATAGTAATCGACCGGGGTTAGCACTTGCATGAAAATTGGCTAAGTTCTATTTTGCCTGCAAGTAGCATATCGTAGCGACCATAGGTTTCACCGGATACGATAAAATCCTTGGAAAAGGCTTGGTTGTTCGCGAACGATTCGTTTTAAAAGTTTACACCTTCAGGCGTCACTTCGTGGAGGTTTTAAAAGAATGAACCTTTGAGGTGGGAGGGGCGCATAAAATCGCATCGCATCCGGTGAAATCTTGGTCACATGACAGTAAACGGAGATTTTAAATGTAAACAATGAATAACTTAGCAGGAGGTGGGACACAGTGAAATTTAAAAACGTATCTCACCGGTTTAAATTACGATTTTTAAACATTATTTCTTTCTCTTTTTATGGCCCCATGAACAAACGACCTCTTCTCGGGAAGTATAGCGTTCCTCATCGGGAAGTCTTCCCGCACCACATTGTCTCTTACAAGCTTTATTCGTACTCTGAATTGATCTTCCAGCATCCGCATCGCGTTGTGAAATGCCTCCCTGTCCTCAGGTATTGCTGGGACAAATCCAGGATTCCTCTTGCGTCCCTCACTCATCCGAATCCACTCCTCTCTCTCTCTCGTCCATGTTCTCCTCCTCTGACTCCTCCAATGACCGATGAGCCAAACTTTTTCGGAAGCGAGTTACTCTTAACCCATTAACGCCCAAATTATTTTTTTAATGCAATCTTTACTAAAGTCATTTTCTATGAGGTTTAGGTACTAGTGAATCAGGAAATATCAATATTTGTTTGGTACAGTTTGTTATTGTTGAAATATAGCCTGTCCTCAATTGAGGACACTGGGCGTTGGCGTGTAATTTTCTGGGAAAGTCAGAATATGGGAAATTCGATCTCAAAATATTTATTGAATAAAAATATGTGAATGGAATAGAAACCACAATTGAAACCTGAAATACAATCATTACTAACATGAATTATATTTTTTTTAATGATATTTCGGAAAACAAGTACAACATAGAGTTACATTACATTTTTCACTGAATGTGCGTGGTTTCCCTTTACGTCCTTCCAATATACATTTTCTTTTTAGATTCTGTTTTTAATTATGTGATGCATTCCATCATATCTTGTGTCCGGTTGGACTCTTGAACAAGAGGTAAAGGTCCGTGCTAGAGGCCTGCCGCGACTTGTTTTTGCCCCATGTCCCAACTTAAGGTATGTGATAGCTATTTTCCTTCTGAAATCTTTTATGGATATTGCGTTGTCATTTATCATTTTGAAAGCAACATATGCATTTACTACAGCCATATCAACCATTCTTGTAATAAGACACCAATACCATTTCTTGCCTCTCACGGCAATGATATGTTTCTCAAGGTACCAATCATGGTGATCAACTCCGCCCGTGTATTTTTATGTTATATATAGGTGAAGTTATTTATTGCTCGTGGCTGCGGAATCAGAGTTTTTTCTTGTTTTTTTCTGCTCCATCTCGGAACTGAAACAGCTGATTCTACCTCATCAAAGTTTGTGGCAAGTATTACAATGTTGTTTATCTTTCAGCGTATTACAAGAAGTTCATTTCTCTCATCAAATCTCCAGTCATAGTAACCCCTTTCCCTTTTATTGAAGCATTTTGTACTCTCCAATGTGCATTTGCTGGACCTGTTGTCTCGTATGGTACCACTGGCCCGGAAATCCTTTTCCTTGAGTATTTTTAGTAGTTCATAGCTCGTAAAATAATCGTCAAAAAATAAAAAGTGACTTCGGGGATTATCGACAACTGACGACATGCTAAGCACAACTCACAGTAGTTCCAAGTGGCGCCTCCAAGTTTTCTGCATTTGGTTCTTTGCCACAATATAAGGAAAAATTTTAGCAGTACCCATTTTCTCCGCATAAAGCCCATAGTTTATAAACAAATTAATTAGTTTGGATTTTATAAACTGTTTCAGAAGATTATGTCCAAAATAGTGGACAATCATTTCATCTATCGATAAGTGTTCCTCAAATATACCCCACTTCTGAAAGTTTTTATTTATGCCATAAGAAGCCTAATTTCGAAATCTTTGTCTCCCTTGTTTTCAGTAGCAATATTGTTGTCTTGAAAATGAATAAGGGACTTCAACTCTTAATATGAATTACGAGTGAAGGCGTTTTTAACAATTTCTATTCCCAGGTCTTCCTCCTCTGACCAATAATCTCGTTCGCTGGGCAGCGAGTGGTGTCCACTAAATGTAAGGAATCCAATGAAAATTTAGTATAATTTGCTGACAAAACATAGCCTTACCGACTTTTATTCTCGCAGGTATAGCGAATAGTTTCTCTGACTATTAGTTCATAAGCCTCCTCGGTAAAAAAACTGTTCAAATATCTGAACGGGAGTTATACCTAGTACCTACCTATCAATGGTTTTTTCATTGCTTCAAACTTTTTTCCACTCCTATTCCCCAGCTCTTTGAAAGAATTAGCGGGACAAACCTTGGACCATTCAATAACTTCTTTCTACAGCGTTTTCTTGGCTGATTCTCTCCTTCTTCGTGAATTATGCCGGAGTATTGTTCTTCTTCAGAGTTTTCGTGCTGTTCAACTTCTATTTCTGCATTCCAAGCAATATCACGCACCAGAGGAATTCCTAACTCATATTCACCCAGCGCCTCATCGTTTGCTAATTCATCAACCTACGGTGATAATGCAATGATATCCGCCTCAATTTCATTTGAGAAGAGGTAATCCTGAACCTCATCAATTGTTTTGAACAATTTACGCGGCATCTTAGTCTGGAATATTAGTACATAAAAAGTCTTGGGTACTCGATGATTGGAATAAATATGATTCCCTTATGTAGGGTAATTACTAATTCATAAAAGTATGAAAATAACACTAATAACGCGGTTGAAGTATCTATATTCCTTACCTGAATGGGTATAATATGTAATCCAAGGCTTCTAAGGGAAGTTGAAATAACTTTAAGGAGATTTTGAACAAAAAATATTATACTCCTTCACAATCACGTTGATATACATACATATGGAGTAATTTAAGATATGCCTGCAAAGGTAATTTAAAAAGTTTACTTGAAGGAGCAGCGTTAAAATTATTTTCTTGAAATTTGTATTCATTAGATGACGAGTAGCATACAAGAAGTCACAAACGCCCAGTGTCCTAATTTGAGGACAGCAGATTTAAAGTGCAATTAGGGGACAAATAATGCAAAAAATTCTTTCAAAAAGTACCTTAAAATACATGCATAAATGGAATTGATATAATCGTATAAAAATAATATGATACCTTTGCTTATGTAAAAAAATAGAAGACGATGTGTTGAAGAGGTCTCACCCAGTCTACTACGACACAAAACGAAGCGTGTTTCTCGGCGAAAAGCAGCTTACGAATGACGAAAGTAGTAAAGTAGTTGCTTCAATGTCTAACTAAGCGACGTAATATCAAGAACTTTCGGAGGGGAAACAGTGTGCAGAATTTCGGGCTACAATGTAACTGTCCTCGAATGAAGACGCTGGGCGCTAACGGGGCACCGTTTTTCAATGCTAACTGTGCGGCCCCCTGTAATCCGCACAATATCGCTTCATCCCTAACTTTTGAAATACATACATCATCAAATTTTTCACCAATCTTCTCTGTCTTAAATTTCTCTCTCACCTTCCTCTTTAGGTCAGCAAAGTCACCATTGGGAGGGAGAATTTCTCCTTTGATAGCCAGTTCATAGATCAACTCATCTTTCCTTAACCTATCGACATTAATCGCGTCACACCAATCCTCAGGAAATCCAAGAAAACCCAAAGGAAATGGAAAACCCTTGGCTAGATCTTACCTTACATAATAGCAATCATAAAAATGCAAACAATCCAACAAAAGAGAAAATTTATTTAACTCCAAATGTTTCTCAGTGCCTCGATGGTAGAGCAAATAGGGGGGGCTTTTAATTTTTCAGGGCGTCAGGGGATTTTGAAAAAAATCTCCACCAAAGTCCACAGGACACTAAGGATGATAAAAATAAGAAAATCAACCAAATTAAAGATCAAACAATACCTTTATAAATCCTCAAAATTCTTCCAGGATCAAAACATGTCTTATCTGGACCAGCACGGCAATCTAAGGGCCGTATTCATAGTCGTTACTTGGGTGTCCCCAAGGTTTTGGGGAACGCCTTGGCTCAGAAATGGTATTCATAGTCGTTACCCAGGGGACTACCGTCCCCTAACCCTCGCCCAGGCCATCGATTTCCTGGGTAAGGCAAGAAGTTTACCCAAAGCTCCTCTAACGCAGTACTACTGCCCACGCGTGAGACGAATTGATACTAATGTAATAATGGCAGTACACGATAATATCAACAACTTTCCATAGTAACGTCTTCTGTTTACAAACAAGGGAACTTATTGAACCACCCTCATATTCCTTACCATTCATATAATATAAATATTCAAGTAATATTGTAAACATTCTCTCATATTCCTTCAATCATTTTTCATAAACATCGTGTAACAGTATACTATATTATTGTTTGTAGCGTGCTTGGTCACGGTGAAAAATGAGAATCGAAAACATCGAGAACCATTCAGTGGAACCGTTTATATGTATTTTTCCGCGGGATTGTTGCCAAATCTCTTACCCAGGCGTCCCCTGGCTGGGTGTTACCCAGGTAAGGTTTATGAAACGCTCGGCGTAGGGGACCCCTAGGTATTACCTGGCTAGGGTATACCCAGGTAACCCCTAGGAATAAGACTATGAATACGGGCATAACTCTCCCACGCATATTCATAAACAACCGTTACCAAGTAAATAAAATCGATAAAATCCAGCCAAGGCCCTACAGTTTTATTTAAGAAATTTAAAGTAAATTCAAAATGTAACATTAATCGTTACACTTGGTTTGGGTGCATGCATGGACCGGGGAAACGCCCGGGGAGTTGGGCGGAAGTCGGAAGGATGCAGTGAAGGAGCCCTTCACTCGAGAGATCCAGGCGGGAGAGGGGGAAATGCTGCCCCCGATATTTACCCCCCCCTGCTGCTCTTCACTTAACGTGCACAACCTCTCCGCCTTCCTCCCTCTCACGTAAACGCCTCACGGCTGAGCAAGCAAAGGACGACGAGGAGACTACACGAGGAATAAAAAAAAGCCCTTGAACACTCAAAGGGATCGTTGATGGGAGTGGTGGTAAATTTTTTTGCTCTTCAATTAATTCATACGAGCGGCTCAGCCATTTAAGTAAGACCTCCTCCAAGCTATGTATTTATGTGTACATCGAAGCCCGTATGCACCCTTTTGGGGCTGGGTACGCAAACCACAGGTTGGCAATCGCCTTTCCATCGGCTTTGTATCTTTCGTTCATTTTTCAAGCTGTTTGCGTTCGAATCACTGAGGTAGATGGAGAGGGCGTGAGGTCATCAAACTGTAATCCGCCATATTGTGTGAAACGCTCTCGGACTTCACAACGGGTTAAGTATTCGGCTGCTGATAGCGTTTCAGCAGAATACTCTTCCGTCATCATCAGGGCAATAATCATCATTATGCTGACGGCGAGATTTCTGACGGAACGTTGGCAGCGGTCAAATATTTAACCCGGTGTGAACCCGGAGAGAATTTCACTCATGTTGCTCGCCGGGAAAGTAACAAATCGTTTATAACCGCCGTATCCCTTTTCTTAACTCACTTTGGATGGCTCGGACGAGTGGCGTTAGCGGATGCAAATCAAGAATACCTACCTTCTGTTAAATAAGTTAAGGGAAGAAAAAATTTGAAACATTTATTACATAGCCGGAGTAATGGATTATACTCCATTTTACTGTGGTTTATCCTAATGTCCAAGGATTATTATCATTTTCAATCTATAAAAAAATAATTTGAAGAATGTAATTTAACAAATTAAATATGTGCTGTTTTCGAGTGAGTTATCGATTGGAAAACATCGCAAAATTGCAAAATTTGTGCGTTATCCCGTGTGCGCTAAAGGAAAGTCAAGGGAACAAAGATGGAGAAATGACCCTGACAAAAGATAATAATACACAGGAAAGCTTCTAGCATAATACACGTGAAAGCTTCTAGCATTGGCCGCCTTGGCAAGCGCCATCTCCATCAACCGCCAACCTCCAACAAACGTTACATTCGCATGGTTTCGGTGGAACTCTAAATTAAGACAGACATGGGGGCGACGTAATGAACCCATCGCAGAGTTGCCAACTGTCTCCCGCTGCAAATTAAGACGACATTTGGAGCTTAGTGCCAAGACCATGTGTTGGTTTTGAGTAATTATGGTCTCTTATGGATCGCGGCAAAATGACATTTCAAACCTGTCTGTTCTGCTCTCCATTTCCCTATTTTATTTGATTGATTTATTTGATTTGATATTATTACATGATCTGATCCACTGTAGTGGGTCAGAGTTCGTGAGATGTTAACAACGTGGTCAAAAGATATTTTGGTGTAGAATTAGAATTAATTTATTAGCGTGGTACCAGCATGCCAAACTGAGGTCCTGCGAGGGCCATAGGGCTTTTTTTTATACTCTCATTAAGGCTACGTAAGACAATTAATTGAAGTCGTACAATAAAAATTATAGCAGAATAATTTTAGTACTGAAAAACTTAAGAAACATAAAACGTGCCTAGACATTATTTAGTGGCCAGCCATGTTCATGAATTAATGAGTGAGGAAGTAATTTATCAAAAGAGAGAAAAATGGAAATTTTAAAGTGAAATATAGTGACTTGTATGCAACAACAAAAAATGCATTACAGATCGCCGATTAAGGATATGAAATTAAATGTTGGCCGGCTTACGTATTCCTTGTCGCATGACCTCTTCCATAGGGTCACGAGCTTGCCGCTTGTTTCACATTCCTGACGCAGTGGATTCTGGGCTCATTCGAAGGAGGTAGGTAGTGAGGAATAGCAGGCAGGTTAGGGGTTGGGCAGGTACCGATTTCCACCAACACAGCGCCACGTCTCGGTATCACTCCCCTATACTATACGATCAAATATTCTTCATTTGATTTCGCGACTAATTCATACGCATTTTAAAATTATTTATTCTTTGTACGTATCATTAATAATGTAAATTATTTGTATCTTTTCCATCAAATTTTAGTCTTGCACCGCGTTTCATCACCTAACCGCGTCGTTAGGTACAACATTTTTATTTAATTTTTGTTTATTGTTGTGGTCATTGAGATGGATGGAGAGGGCGTCATGTTATCAAATTGTAGCCTGACACCCCATATAACAACCATATTGGTAAGCCTTTACTTTCCTTACTTTTCTTTGGGTAGCACGACAGAATGAACGAATTTGCGGCTGTGAAGAAGGGATATCCACCATCTCTTTGAAATTTATGGCATGTAACTCATGGAACGTGCATTGGTTGCTTATTGCTATGGATTCTACTCGATTGTTGTATGATTTTCACCAAGAATGCAGATTATTATTTATTTTAATAAGTGCATGATGTATGTAAGGAGTAAGTAAGGAGTAAGAATCCATGTGAAAGAAGTAAATGTATGCCGATTTATTGTAAGTTGTACATGATAAACTCCGCAAAATTGCAAAACCAGCGCGTCATCCCGTTAGCGCTAAAGGAAAATCGGGGTTAACAAAGGTGGTGGACAGCCGACGCCCGCGTTACAGCCATTAGTGTTGGCAACCGTAGCGAGCGTCCTCTCCGTCTCTCTCTCTCTCAGCGGTGGTGGTGGTAGTAATGGCGATGCCGATGTATTTTGAAGATTGAAAGAGTCAGAGGAGCGGAGAATGGGCTGGTGAAGCGGGAAAGGTGATTTTTTTAACTGGGAAATTTTGTCGTAGAATATTAGAGAGGGGTGCAGAGGTAATAGCTCGTTGAGAAGGTTTATGGAGTGCCTTATTCTTTCCATTTGCTCTGAAGCGTCCATTTTTAGACTTTTACTAAGGATGTGCAAGGTTTCCGGGTTGAAATCGCTCACATAGTTTTTAGCTAAAGAAGGGGCTAAGTTCCATGTTAAATAATAACCTTTCATCTCTCACCAGCCCTTTGTTCTACGTTCTAATGCCTTTCTTAACCCTCCCCAAATGATGGTATTTCCCCCACCCCAGGTTAACTAACGCAACAATAAACATAAACTAATTGTAAACCATGAATATACATTATGGATTCTCGACTCGTCGCCAAAAACTGTTGTCTAGAATTCCGTAAACAGACAACTTTTTCGATTGAGTCGCCGTCCAGTGATGAAAGACTGCAGTTCAAATGTAAATACAGTCTACAGATCGTAAATAATCACGTCTCCCCGGTTTTACTTACCAGTAATCATAATGCAGTGGATAAAAAATGTAGTACTACACACGAGACGTAATGACACTCATTTTTTAATATTGTCCGGTCTACAGATATATTTAATTCCTCTCCAAATTTAATTACACAAATGCACAATTGACTTCTTAGCACTTCGTGAATATCGCTATACGGCAATTTAATTTTAATACGAGGTGAAAAAGGGGAATAAATTAGAAGACGGATACAAGTAGTTCATATCTCTTCAATCGTCATTGAATATTCACCAGTGTCTCACGCACTGGAAGGTGCCGTAAAACGGTGAAATGCGTCGTAAGAATAAACAAATTTTGGAAAAGCTCTAGTGAAAATGTCAGGTCTGTAACTGCTCTGAAAGACGTAAGAAATTATAGAATGAAGAAATATCTAATGTGGAAGTGATCTGTACCTGGATTGAACAGGTCCGGACTTTGAAGATGTTTAAAATTCAGACCAGTGACACCACTTCCGGATCAGATATGAATCCTTCAGAGTAGTTGAGACGATTTAGGTGACATTTTAATTTTACATTTAATTTAACAAATAATATTTGTGAAGGCCTTGGCTGGATTTTATCGCTTGGAAACGGGTGTTTATAAATAAGTGTCTTTGGAGTAATTGTCGTCTTTGTTCTGATGAGACTTAATTTGATTCAGGGAGAATTTTGGAGAAATACAAGGTTATTGTGTGATCTTTACGTTGAGTTTTATTGTTTTTTTATCATCCTTAGTGTCCCGTGGACTTCGGTGGTAATTCTTCCAAAATTATCTGGCGCCGTGAATTATAAGGAAAGCTAATTTTGAATGAAAGGTTGAACTTTGTTTTTCCATAGTGAATTTAATACTTTTTATAATATAATAGTGAATAATAGTGATCATGGTATCGACGATTTACGTCATCATTAGGTGATTTAATTGTCGGATTAATCAGGTGAGTTAATCGTCGAAACCATGGTCGTAAGTCATTAAATTCATTGTGGAAAAACAAACTTTACCCTATTCATTCAACATGTTTAGCAAATTCTACAAAATATCGCCGGAAACCACCAAAAAAAGCCAAAGTACCCCTCCCCCCCTTGCCTGTCATCGAGGCACTAAGCTGGCTTGGGACGTTTTAGGCGTTTGGTGTTATATAGTTAGAGTTTCAGAGCAGTTACAGCCCAAATATTTTTATGCGGGAGAGTTTAGTTTTTGCGCTCTTTATATATACAGACATCGAATTCTTCTCGTAAGTGACGCTTGACACGGCTAAGTGTAAATAATCATTCACTACGTTTACCAATCGAACTCAGATCGATATGATCTGCGACCGATCTGAACATTCTAAGCCAGCGGACTCGGATCGCCTGGTTTATCAATGCGAATTCGATTGAAATATTGATTTGAATCGGTTCACAGCGATTTGAGATCTCAGACTGGCAGAGAAAGCGGGCCGAGTTAGCACTCTTCTCATATCGATCTCGCTAGCCCGTTTCGTTTACCATACCGAGCTAAACCGGCCAAATCGATCTGAGTTCGATAAGTAAACGTAGTGATTATTAAGTTGCATAATTTTTCAGCTCGTTTTTTTTTTAATTTACTTAAGCTGCTTGGTTGATCATTAGAGTTGAGTTGAATCAATAGTGTGGCGGCGTGAGGCGAGTTTACCGGATGACTTGCTCGAATGCACCCGGCGACAGACAGACAGACGCTCGTCCCATCCGGCGGGACACCGTCCCACGCACCCCTAGGGCGCGCCCTGTGACCCCTATTACAAGCGAGTCGTTGACCTCCCTGCCATGCCTCCCTATATATATCCCGTGTAAACTATGACTCACACCGCCGCGGGGGGAGACCGGGGAGAGCCGAGTTGTTGTGGAATGCTTGCGAGCGGCGGCTGCTACGTGGTGGAGGATGAAAAATAGGGATGGTGTGGGGTGTGTTTCGCCCCTTTGGGTGTGGGGTGTGCTTGCTGCTTTAGCGGCTCGTGTGTCTAAGCGACGACGCGCATGTTGTGTTGGTGGGGGAGGGGGCGTCGCGACGCTTTTCTCGGCGACGGCAAGGTCATCGTCCCCTCTTCGCTTTGCTTCGCACATCGATCTGACTGGTGGCGCCGCCCCGCGACCCGCGGCGGCGGGGCGAAGCACCTCTCTCGCTCGCTCGCTCGCCTGCGATCCAGCGAGAGAGATGAGTGGAGTCCAAGGGAGCGGCGATTTGCAAACCGGAGTGGAGCAGGGGATCACGGAAACGCTCGGGTGCAGAAGTGCGGTTCCTGGGTGGGTGCGGCATGAGAAACGACGTAGGGATCATTTCATTCGAGGTGTTTAGAATGGGGTTGCCAGGTCTCCCGTCTCACGTATTTAAGAGAATTTCTCCCATATTTCATTCTAATATAATATTGTGTGGTTCAAGGGCAATATTTTTGTTAAGATGATTCTAAGTTTCTCTCAGAATGTAAATCCAGTCGTAAATATTTGTAACCATGTTTGTGCATTCAAGTGTGTTTTGTATTTTAAGTGTATGAGGATTCCAATCCCATTGTACTCATCAAAGCTAAAATTGGAAATACTATAGAACACATCCGATAGTATAGTGTTACATCCTACCTCGTATAACGTGGTAGCAAATTTCAAGAGTCTCCCTTCTGCTAGAAAACCTGAGTCTCCCTTATTTTCAGTTAGAAAACCTGGCAACCCTAGTTTAGAAGTTAGTGCTCTTCGCCAAGCATTAGCGAACACGAGCGGCGTTCAATGAAACCATTTGCGACTGCGTTAAGTTTTATTATCTGCCGGTAGGAAGCATTTACTCATTAAACACCAGTCGTGGCAGAATGTTTCGTGTAAAATTGTTTAATTCGTTCCAAAGAAGCATTTAAAATCGTAAGCTTTATATCATTTATTATACAATAACTTTTAAATATGTATGATGGACATCTTTGCTGAAAATCATCAAACTTGACAACAAATACGGTTTCAATTATTGACGTTCTAACGACGTTTTGCGCTCATCGACTTTGCTTTCGATCTGTTTTGAAGTGCACAGGGTCTATTTAACGAATGGAAAACAAGTGCTCTGTTGTGTTGCGAAGTGATTTGGGTTCTGTAGCAAATGGAAAAACCCAAAATTTGGAATTTGTTGAAATGCGATGCCGCTGAAAGTGATCGGAAAATAGTGTTAACTTCATTCGATTTTAGATAAATTAACTTAATTATCGTCCAAAATTAAAAATTTTTGATTTTCGTATAAGTTGCGGATATATCTACACCTACCATCTCCATTTATTAGACCATTTTCCTGACGAAAAAAACAGCTTGTGTATGAGTGTGAGATATGCGAAAGTGGTTTGTAAGGTGAGATGAAATAAAATCACTTTGTATATTCCACATAAAATTTTAATTGGTAAAACCCGACCGTTGGAATTTTTAGGGAATATAAAAAGTGATTTTATTTCATCTCATCATGTCAAAATTCCATAAAGTACGCCTGGAAACCATTGTGGTTTGTAAGGTGTATAGGGGCACTGTGGAGTAAATTGTTAAAAGGGAGCCTGTTTGATTCTACCCTGGGGTACATATCTATTGTGCCTCGGGGTGTATACAATGCATATGGTTCGTCTTTTCTCTTTAGTGATGAGGGATGTCGCTATCTCTACACATGCAAAACATATGTGGTGCAGCATTAACAAAAAACTAGGTTTTTTTAAACGTAAAACGGGAAGGTCCTCGGACGAAAAAGTGAAAGAGAGATGCTACTTCGCCTTGGTTAGCCCACACCTCGAATACGCCGCGAGTATTTGGGACCCTGGTCATAAAGATAAAACCAAAATAAGTAATAAAATACAAAGGAAAGCGTCGCGTTTCGTTAAAAACTGCTACGAGCGTACGTATAGTGTCTCAACTGTAAGAGGAATTAAGGTGGGAGCCCCTAGAGACTCGGAGGCTACACGATGGGCTTAGGTTGCTTGACATATTCAGAACTGATATTTTTCAGAGCGACACAGAATATTATCGTAACTCCTCACTACATTTCTAGGTCTGAAATATGCGATAAAATAAGAGGGATACACTGCCGAACAGATAGGTACAAAAACTCGTTCTTTCCGCGAACAATAAGCGATCACAATAAAAGTTGAGCTCCACTAAATACACTCCCATAATACATGTCACCATTTCATCTCCCAAAAACTTACATCTTTACACGGCTGGTGACCTAACACCCCATGCCTCACGCACGTGCGGCGGCTCGCAGGGTATTATGTTGATTTACATGTACCGTATGCTTAGGCGTCATTCAAAACTATCATCTTTCGACGCGTATAGTAAACTAACTTTGCGGCGTTGGGGGGTGGGACCCACTGACCCAAGTTTTCGAATTAATTTCGGCTGTCAGATTTTTCAAAATTATCAGATTTCCCTATCATATTATTCACAAACCCATTGTATCTCAGGATGTGCCCAATCCGTATGGTTTTTTTACTGTATGCGTATTGTGTTCCATATGGTCCTCTCCTCTTCCATTCTACAGTATACTTCACCAAGACTTATTTTTTATGTCCATTTTATCTTCAGCATCCTCCTCCTGAAAGATGTTTCGAATGCTTTCATACTTTTCTCGTCTGCTTTTCCAATGGTCCATGTTTCTGACCCATAAGAGTGCCACGCACCACGCAAATGTTTTCATGCACTATTTCCTCGTTGATTGTTCTATCTTCTTTGAATATAATAATTGTTCTTTCTCCATGAACACTTTTTTAGTTAGGGATATTCTTTGCTTGTTGTCCATTGCTAAGCTCCTAGATAAGTGTTGTGAATCAACGGAGAGATTGGAATGGAGGGTAATTGCGTGCAAGACAAAAGTAGTAGTTTTTGATAAGGAGAGTGGGAAGAATAACTGTGTGATAAGGGCGAATAGTGAAGTAATTGAACAAGTGAATGATTTTGTGTACTTAGGTAAGACTTTTAAGAAAGATGGACGGATAGATGAGGAGATAAAGAGATGTACAAATGCTGGAAGGAAAGTGGCAGGTAGCATGTGGACCATATCAAGGAATGAGTGCTTGTCTAAGGAAACGAAAATCCCCTTGTGCAAAAGTGAACTTCTCCCCACTTTGTTGTATGGTAGTGAAACATGGGTATGTCAGGATAGACATAAGAGTAGACTAAACGCCGTGGGTATGAGTTATCTGAGGAGTGTTTGCGGCAAAAGTAAGATGGATAGAGTCAGGAATGAGTGGGTAATAAATGAATGTGCTAGATGCTCCAGTAATGGACGTACATGAAAAGAGTATGTTTCGTTGGTTTGGCCATGTTGAGAGAATGGATGAGAGTTGAATAACGAAACAGATATATGAGTGAAATGAATGGTGCGAGAGGGAGAAGTAGGCCGAGAAAGTTGTGGTTGAATGTGGTCGGGGAAATTCTTAGGAGGAGGAACATTAGGAGTCTTAAAAACAGGAGGGCGTGTACGAAGCAGTGTATGGGGGTAAATGAGGCAAAAGAGGTTTGCAGGGATAGGTCAGTATGGAGGAAATTATTGAAGCAGAGTTAGATGTACAAATATGTGTTTATGAGTGAAACTTAGTGACTCTGCCTACCCCGGAAGGGAACGGCGTGATTGGCATGTATGTATGTCCATTGCACTTCTTCCGTGGCACGTGATGGTGCTTCCGAGGTACGCTAAAGAATCCATTCGGTCTATTTTCTCTCCTCTCAGTTTGACTTCTGCTTTCGGTTTCTCCATTTTGCATTTCTGTACGTAGGGATGAATAATTCGGGGCGATGACACAGCTTCTGAGGTATGTAAGAGTCGAATTATCGACGGATCCGGTTGTGGGGCGAACCCCGGTTCCCCGCCTATGCACACTCATTGCGCAATAATATCGATCATTTAAAAAGGGAAAATTCAACCGCGAAGGAAGCCGTACAGAAAGAGGACTTCGACCTGGAACTCGTCCGGCCACGTGAACTTAAGAATTCCCTGGAGAACACGGTGGCAAAAAATTGGCACAGTTCCCTGAAAACAGCACAAGCGGAGAAATTAAGGGCAAAAAGGAAGTCATGTCCCATTTGAGATCCTCATGTAGAAAGATCCGAAGGTGAAAAGTCTCTTAAGCGAGAATGGGTAATAGTCTTAGCGTTCGCATGCTCGTCGTGGGTACCTGCGTCATAGGTACCTGTTCATCCATGAAAAGAACGACTGTATTCTCTACGCAAAATCTCGAGCTACGGTAATAGTATATACATTACGATAATAGCGACTAAAATGGCTCATTATTACACGGCGATTACATGCCGTGTAATGAGAGCCACTTAAGTTACGAGTATCGTGTACTAAATCAAATTTATAGCTCGTGTGACTTAAATTCGCCGTCCTCTGTGACATAAGAATGTCATAAGTATGAGTATTATAAATCAACATTTAAAATGAGCTATTACACCACTTGTGCCACCATGGCCGCTCTCATTTCGTTGTCCTTCATGAAGTGCGGGGATTTGCTCCCTTTGATCTTCTCATGACTAAGTTCTTATAAGTTAGGCAGTTATTTCTTGTCATATGTTGGATTGTAAAAGCCTGTTCACCTGCAGTAAAATATTTATTCACTTGGGAAAGCATCTGTATTAATTCAGGGATAAATTTGTGGTAATTTTAAGGAATATCTTGTCATGGGTCAATTTATTTTTTCGGCCCACCTGAACAGGAAGTTCGTTTTTCTGCCCTGTTTTACGGTAAGGAAGTAATATTTTTGCTTCGTACTCTGTTCATGTTACGATACATCTTATTTGGTTATCTTAGAAACGACTTATTTACCCGAAGGAAAATTTCACCATGTCGAAATACGTAAACAAATACGTCAAATTTTATGACAAGTTAACTAGATATAAACATTAGTTCATCAGAAGATTGTAGAGATAGCAATGAAGAATGGACGATTCCGCGAATTTTATTTGAAATCTCAAAAATTTACAATTATTTGTTGTCTGAAAAGTAAGTTGATTGATACAGTAGGTAAGATAACATTTAAAAAAAGGCATAAATGGTTATGGTATGTAAAAACAGCTAATTCATAAACCTTAATTGAAAGAAAGAATCCCGCTGTGTAAGTAAAAAGCGTGACCGTATTTTGCTTCCGTCATATGTCAAGTGCTGACAGAGAGAATATTGATACGTTAAAGTCATAAGAAGAACGTTTTTCTGAACTTTTGATTCAGATGAAAGTATTAGTATTCGTAGCGTGGGGAAGAAGTAGGACTTTGCTTCCTTTGCTATGAAAGTACTATTCATCACGTTATTCGTCGACAAAATCAATCTGAAATGAAATTGATGTGAACAAGGGGGTGATTTCACGGGAAGTGAAAAAAGAAGGAATGATGATTGATGACTCACATCGACCTCTCGTTTACACTTGGTCTATTAGTTCAAGAGGGTGAAGGCGTCTCGTTTTGGAAACAAAATGAGTCCTTTGCCAATAAATCTCATAAGTAGTTCGTATGCTTCCCTTTTTCATATTACCCTCCGCTCAACAAACAACTACCGTTTTCAAGGTACGCAAGAAGTTATTAATTAAAAAAAAAAAGAATAAAATATATCATAAAATTACCGTTAATCATAAATTTTACACAAAAATAAATTTAACACTTTCAATAACAATTAAACACTATATTTTACAATTTTTTGATTGAGTAAATATAACCAAAATATGGACAAAATCGTAGTGACTTCTTATGACTTGTATCGTTTCTCAATTTCCATTGGTTAAAATAAGAACCTCTCTCATTGATTAAAATAGTTTCTCAATGTCTATTGCTTAAAATAAGAAACTCTCTCATTGGTTAAAATAACGATCGTATTTTTAAATTTAATAGTATTTGAAAAATTAGGTTAGGATTATTAGCTTACTCGTCGGGCGTTTTTGCGCGAAAAGTATTCGAAAGATTAAGAGGGCCTTGGGGGGCGGGGGGGTGCGATAATTAAAACTTTTTTAGACCTTTAAACCTTCGCAAGAGTGTACTCAACAACTTCTTAAAATTTCTTGGCGATCGGATGAACAGTGTAGTAATGCATACAGGACAGACAGACATACATTCGTTTATATATATATATATATATCTATTGGCCGCTCTCGTGGGTCATGCCCTGGGGAGTGTTTGTTCATATAAACCCCCCGCCGATTCCAGTGGTTTCTTAGTAGACTGGGTAGCTTGGTGGTCTGAGCATTGGACGCGAAATCCAAAGGTCCGTGGTTCGATTCCCGGTCCAGTCGAATTTTTTCTGCTCGGAATCGGCCATCATTACATCTTCACACCACCATTGTGTTCGTCAATTTTATGTGTTCCTATCCACTTTCTTTCTATCTTTCTGTATAAACATTTATATGAGTATATTTGCCGCTGAGCGGTCTGAGTGAATGAGTGATATATATATAGACTACTTTTGTTTTTGACGTATTGATCCTCATATCTTTTTCTCCTTGTTGCATTACGGAAGTTTTCCGAGAGTCCTTGTTATTCCATTGGTACATCATAAAGTAAAAAAGCATTTATTTTGTGGATTTTTGCAGTTCATGATGTATATCTGGTAATCTTTGGGTTCTGCGAGTATGTTTCGAATTATTCTTGCGACAGTTTCGCCGAGCTGTGCTGCCGGCTTCGTCGGGCTTTTTAATTAACAATGGTGTTCGCGCGATGGCCTTTTTTGAATATTCCCTCCTATCCCGCTTTCCTCACTCCCTTCACCTACCCGGGCTGGCGGGAAACGGGTTCCTGACCGGGGCAGTGTGGGATATGGGTACGGGGTGAGGTTTTCCTGGAGTGTTAGCAGCAGTGTCGGACCAGTAGGTCTCCCGTCGCCGGCCAGGAGCTTAGTCACCGCTACAGCCAGGAGAGAATGGTGAGTTTTCTCCCCTAAATTCCTGCTCACAGCTCTCCCACGTAAAGGCCAGCGGGTAAAACGTACGGCCAGACGAGGAATCAGACGAGTACATCACGGCCCCGTTTCCTCGCGACAAATGGTCTTCATTTTTATGAATAAAATAATTCGGCAGTTGATGAATTTAGAATTAATAAAAATAAATTTAAAGAAGTAATTTCCATTTATAAAGGAGTTTATAGCTCTGTTTATATTTTGGGGTCTCTTTTCAATTTCAATTGACTCCCTTATAAGCCGGGGAAAGTAACTGCTTTCTTTGTATAACACTTTTGAAGCCTCGATGTTAATGGCGTGACCTTGCTCTAACGTAGTGTGCTCAGCCACGGCAGAGTGATAACAGTCTTTCTTCCGGATTGTTCGTCTTTGTTCCGGACTATTCGTTCATGTTCTTTTAGTCTGCATCCTATAGATATTTTAGTTTGACCCACCTATGTTCTATCGCAGCTGCAGAAAAGTTCATATACACCTTCGTACATTGTGGGAGATAATGGATCTTTTGCTACTCGTAAATGGTCTTGAACTCTGGAGGTAGTGTTGTATCTTGTGATGACGTAATGCCTTATCATTATTATTGCTATGCGATCAGCGGTACCCGCAATGTAAGGAAACTGTCGCAAGAATAATACAAAAATACAATACTCACAGAACCCAAAGATTACCAGGTATAAAAAAGCATTATTTGCGTACAACCGAACTAGCAAATGTACATCTCATAAATATACTGCGTTAAATTTCGCGTAACATCGAGAATCGATTCTCTGGATTAAAAAGTCATTAATTGGTTGTGCAATCCTAAGATTGGTTATCTGCAGCCCTCCACCCTTCCCTATCTAATGCTAGTTACCTTACTTCCTGATATGTCTTCCTATGTACTTTCCTTTTTATTTGGTCCATGAACTCATTCCTGAGTTTTCCTCAGGGGACTTTTCCCTCTATTTTGCCTTCAATTTTGTCCTTCACCAACCCAGTGTGTCTCATTGTGTCCAAAAGTCATTATAACTATATTTATTGTAAATTTGTAATCCATACATGTAGCGAACTTCGGTACGCCCACCATACCATTATGGATTACCAATGATTATTGCGAGGATCGGGTTGGTGTGGTGGCTAGGGTACTCGCCTACCACACGGGTGGCCAGGGTTCAAATCCCTGGCGAGGAGGATGTTTTTCAGAACCCTATCCCTACTTGAGTGTCTTGTGGAGGGCACTTCAAGTACAGTACCTCGTCTGTCGGATGAGACGTTAAACCGTGGTACCCTTGGCGCCTTTCGTTAAGAGGAGGCTAATGCCGACGCCGGGTTTCTATCCACCCTTCCTCGCTTACCTATCCTCTATGGCGCAAATGACCTTAGCCGTCGGTCGCCTCCTCAAAATCCAATCCAATCCACTGATTATTGCTCCTCATTTTCCTGTTATATCCGTTGTATTTATGATTGACTACATCTACATGGGTATTCCAAGGTATGGATGAGTAAAGAATATTATTATTATCCTTTATTTCATGTCGTTTTCTTCGGTATTTGCTGAGGGTTAAGTAAAGAGTACGGGTTTACTAAGTAACTTTATTGTTCTACGTTGTTGAGAAATTGTCTCATGATATGACTTATTGAGATTATTATATAGCACCAAAAGTTTTTATGCAGTTACCTCAAGGGTTATGCTGTTTGTATACACATTCATTTCAAGTGGACTAATTTAAGTTGGACCCATGTAAAGCATGAGAATTCCACTATGTTATATTAATGCAGAAAGCCTCTGGACTGCAAATGACCTGTAGTTTAGTTTCCATATATCACTGCAAAAGAATGTCGAAACTCGGTAAACATAGTGTTACGCAGTTTTCATCTGCTACATTAAAAAAAAATAAATTATTGCTGATTTGCCTGGAAAAAAAATACACCTCATGAGCGACTCGAACCTACAACCTCTAAGCCATGTCTTTCCTTCATCCCCCGTTGAATTCAAACGGGGACCTTTGCTAGTATTAAGATTATATTATAATGGCCTTTTGTAATTTAAATGTATGCATTTGGATTCAAGTTGAGTATTTTATATTATTATTATTTATATTAGTATTGTTATTATTACCTCGAAATGTCACGTTCTCTATGCATTCGTTCGCCCGCGAGTGTCGAGAGGTCGCGTCGCTCTTGTCAGAGAAGTCGGGCCCGTCTATCACCGGTCGATGACCCTTCCATCCCCCCCCAACCCCCACTAGTCCCAATACCTCCCCACCTCCCTCCGCGCCTGGCCGGGAGGTGGGGCACTTAGGGGAGGGGGTGGGGGAGGAAGGAGAGGGTGAGGCGCATTTTTCGGAGAAGCCTTATTATAATATGCGCGTACACAGAAAAGTCACTCGTACAGCCGTGCCCCGGAACAACACGAGCGGGGGAAAACACATAAAAAGAACACTCACAATTTTAAATAAACAAAATTAAAATAAATTTTAAATAAATAAACAAAATTAAAATATTCCGGTGGGTCGGCCGCACCTTCATCAGTGATAGAATGAGGAGGAAGTGATAGAATCAAGAGGAAGACATCTTCCTCCTCATTCTATCACTGATGAAGGTGCGGGCGACACACCGGAATATTTAAAATTGTGAGTGTTCTTTTTATGTGTTTTATATTTCGTGTCACCCTGTGACGAAGTTGTATGTTGTGTTTGCCGCGTTCGTGGAATCTTCGCCAGAACTTTTTATATTTTATGCTCTATATACTACGTATATTTACTATATACGTATACTATATACGTTACTATACGTATATACTACTATATACGTTGATGGATTGGAGTCAGCCATGCTGCGATGAACACACGATGTTGATAGGATGGAGGAGATAGATACACAAAAAAAGAGACGATCACACTTACATTGCTAGCTTTCGGAACTGGTCCGTCTTCGAGGCGTATCACGGCACAAATCATATATATTATTACAAAGCCTTACGGCACATTACAATTCGATCACATACGATTTTTATACATGTAGGACTTAATAATTCAATTCAATTTTACAACGTGTATCTCTCTTATTTTATCGCATCTGCCAGACCAAGAGATGTAGTGAGGAGTCATGATAATATTCTCTATGTCGCTCTGAAAAGTATTAGTTCTGAGTTTATCAAGCAAACTAAGCCTAGCGTGTAGCCTCCGAGTCTCTAGGGGCTCCCACCTTAGTCTCTCTAAAAGTTGTGAGACACTATATGTGTTAAGTAGATTTTAATTTCCGAACCAAATTAGTATGACTCGTTTTTTTTCACTTTCAACTCTAGATATATCACACACGAGGACACGTGTGCGTGAAGTCTCACGAAAATCTGTCTATATCAAAAAATCGCTCCAACGACATAGACATGCAATTCACTCTTCAACCTTTCCCTCTTCCTATAGTAACGCATTCTCTCTCTCTGTTTGTCTTGACTGAAATCCCAATATTCCCTGCCACCCACCCCAGTAGCAGCGGCTCGCTGGGTACTAGGTAGGTGTACATGCCAACTAATCGATGGTCGCAAAATGGTCATTGCATGTGCTTATTCTCTCCTCATATTCTCCCATTTACTATCGTCGTAACTGCGCCGCGTGTCGCACATTTTATGGTCGGCCTCGGTGACCGCGGGTTTGAGTTGGTTTGAGCGAAGTATCATTTCACCTGAGAAACCAATGAATTTGGTTTCATTTTAAGGGAAAATACCTCACCCTTTCAAAGATACCAAATATCAGCGATGTACCGAACTACTTTCCGAGATCGTTGACGAATAATACCCAACCCTTTTGCATGGGAAATGGTACGTGTATGCACCCCAGAGAGACATTATTTACAAAATGAGGAATTTATAACACTTAGATCTCGTCTAATTAAAATGCCAATTCGTACTTTGCATTTTGGCTCTAACTTTTTTGAAAATAAATCATATTGTCCACGCAGTAATTTTTTCAGGATCACAAAAAACCTTCCATTGTGAAAGAGTTTTAAACGTACCGCGCGAAAAAATGAGTCATGCTAAAGACTTATGTAGATATTTTTATTCGATTTCGCTGAATTTTTTGTCGTATGAAAGTACATTATTGCACCATTTTTAAAGCAATATTTAATTCAAGATTCCTGCTGCTGCTGAAATTAAAGCGTATCATTTGAATTTGATCTTCATTATGACTAGGGAACTATTCTCGCTCTTAGATAAAATATATAGATCTCGCCCTCAGTGAAAAAAGTTGCTACGTCAAAATAGAAACTGCTTTCATTCTCCTCTGAACTTGAGTTTTGTGATTTGAAAGGCTACATTAATGGAGTCCTTTTTATTATGTATTCATTTTGTTTGATTTTCTGTAATATTGATTTTATGCTCGTTTAGTTTTTGACCATTGACGATCAAAATGATATCAATCCAATGTCGTGCGACTCAGCATCGCTTGTGCATACCTCCAACCTAAATGTACGTTTACTTGGTACTCAGAAGCCACCTGAATGGTGTGTGGCATAGTTTGAGCCTTCACCAAAACGCTCCTCACTTCGATTATTCGATAATGTTATTGAATCGGCGATTGTTGATGAATCGGCAATTAACTGTGTGGAGGTGATTTCACCAAAATAAAGACACTACGAATATAAAATTAAGTTGTTACCAAAAGGCAGAATGGCATGAAAGTTATATCGTGCGAGAATTTTCTTCTACCGGGCCCTTTGTTTTAGGTGTGTCAAGGGACATTGAGGTAACAATGCGAGAAGAATTTAGCGAATTTTTAGTATCTGAGGGTGTCGCTCCGCTGAAAAAACTTCCGTTTTGTTTGAAGCTCAGATTGTGTCCGTTATATCCCGTGCTGACATCGCAGAACGTACTTGACTGTAACGGCCGACGTCATCGGTCGCTTAAGATAGCTGTGCAAACCTAACTTGGGTTACAAATGCGGCGTTATCGCAAATGTCGTAAGTTTGTCGGTCGCCAAACATCTGAGCAGGGAACAAATTAGCGATGACAGACTTGAGTTCCTATCAGCGTGTCACATAACTTTCGATGGTTTTTTTCGTTGACATGGGACCCAGTTTTACCATATTCCACTCCTCTTCGTCTTCGGTTCGAGGAGATTAACATAGCTCAACGAGTAACAGTAGACAATAATGGTCACTGACTCCCTTGGTACGACCAGGGAAAGACCATTGACCTCTCAAATTTCGACCAAATTTGCCGGAAACATTCAATTTTTCTACTTTGTCGGCCATCTCTAATTGTTTTGTAATCTATGCATCCTTCGCATAGTTACGGGAGTGTGAATAATCGAGCTTTTCGTAAATTTGTGATTAATTTTTTCTTCGATATCTTCGGGCGTCAAATACTTATGCCTTAGCGTATAAGCTCTTTATAAAGCGAAAGCTACTGCGCATTAACCTGTGGCGTCGTCAATTAAAGAGTTTGCAATGTTATGCATAATTTTTTTATTTTGAAGACTTCAAGCTGTTTTTCTTGAAACGCGTTTGATCTGGGGTGCGTTGCTCTCTTTCTTGCTTCTAAGAGCCTCTCGAAAGTCGAAGACAAAGACTAACATGACGAAATCTATAAAAACATTTCTAAAATGCATGTTCTTTTATTGCATACCGATTGGAGACGTCAAAAGTCTCACTCCATTGTGTCTCCTCGCATAATTGTTATCATTGCATCCTCATAAATTGTTGTAGGCTCATTTTATGCTTATTTTGAATATCTACTGGGAAAAATACTACTCAGATATCTGGGGGATCAGGTAGGAGAAAACCTATCTTGAAGCTGATTTAATAATTTTCTGAAATTATTTTTAAGGGCTTATCTTTTCCTTTTTAACAGATTTTAAACAGATTTCCTTTGGTTTCCTGATTTTTCTTGACACCCTCTTTTGAAACTGCTTTTCACCACTTTTTCGGATCATTTTGATACTGTTTTTCGACGCATTTTTACTGGATGCAATATAAAAATAATTTTCAGGTGTCTCTTTCATAACTGATTTTTAAATGTTTGAAACTCATTCATAATGATTATTTTCCTTATCAACTGAATTAAGACTGATTGTATTTTGCTTTAATTTACAGAGGAATTGCAAGTGAGTTCAGAAATTGATTTTAAAGTCAGTTAAAATGAGTTGCAAAAGATGTGTTTTTGCCCGAGTAGCCATTAAGTTATTTGCCAACGCGGAGACAGAAATTTATAAGAAAACCCGCTGTCACCTTATGAGTAGAGATTAAAAAGCTGACTGCTGTGTAAAAAAAACCTCTCCTATTACGTATTTTGATATCATAATACGAAACAAAGAATCTTGATTTATTCTCTCGCCATGCCCCAGTTGATTCTAATATAGCAGTCCACGCCACTTAAATGAACTTATCTCTCAAGTCAGGATGTAGAGAACTAGTTTCCGCTTGATGATATTAACCTGTTACATTTGTTTTAACCTTTTTAAGCGCCCTGTCCGTATTGGAGAAGAGCAAGATACCTTAAAATGCTTCTTCTCGTTCCAAGCTGGTTTTTATAGCCAATTTTTTGTGACTATTTTGGAAAGCTTGGCCCACTGTATCTGTCCTCAGAGTCCCTGTCTTTTTTAAATTATGTACTTAAAAAAACGAGTTTTATAAGTTAAAATTGATTTAAAATGACAGTTTACACGACCGCGGCGGATAAAGAGAGTGAGTTGTGAGTTCGAGGAAAAGTAGAGAGGTTTTGGATTATTGCGACTGTGGTAAGAGTTAACTGGTACTAGACGTATTGAATAGCTGCGTTAATTTAAGAAAGGAGTTTTTAGGGAGTGGCTGGGTCATTGGTTTCGCTTAAATGGTTGTCAAGGGTGAAGACTTGATTTTTTTGGAAAGAGGACTTTTTACATAGTGAAATGCATTTTTAATACGGAAAATGGGCGATTGCAACAGCAGGATTGTTTTTTTCCCCGAATGACGAAAGACTGAAAGAGTTAGTTTGCATGCATTTTTACATGGTGAGGTTACAGACATATGAGTTCATTGTAATAATTATAAAATTATTTATTAACAATCGGTGGAGAGGAAGGAATTGTTATTGACAACGACCACGGATTCCAAGGGCTTGAGTATGAGATTAGGAAGGATAAGATGAGTATTGGTCCGAGAAATTGAGCGCATGAGGTAAGAGGCTCCAATCCAAGGGGGTCAAATAATAGAGATTGATTTGGACCAAAAAATGGAATATAAGTTGGCTTAGTTTTTACTGTTAAGGTAGTTTGAGCGAAATATCATTTTACCTAGAAATCGATGAATTTGGTCTCATTTTAATGAAAAATATCTCACCCTTCCATTGACACCAAAAATTCAACCCCTAACCACATTAATTTCAAAGATATTTGCCAAAAAAATACATCCCTTTTACATGGGAAATGGTACGTGTATGCACTCCAGGGAGACATTATTTAACAAATGAGGAATTTATAACACTTAGATGTCGTAAGAAAAACTAACAGCGTGTAGGTATGTTTTCCCAACTGTATTTGAAAATTAATAATATTGTCACCGCAATAGGTTCTTTGATATCACAGAAAAACCTTCCGTTTTGAAGGAGTTTCAACCGCACCGCGCGAAAAAAATGATTCAAGTTAAAGACTGATATAGATATTTTAATTTAATTAGTTACAATTTCTGTTATATAAAACTATTATTGCACAATTAATAATGCAATGTTTAATTCGTGTGTCCCATAGCTGGCGAAATTAAAACGTATAATTCGAATATGGTCTCTATTATGACTGGGGAACTATCTTCCTCGGAATACCTTAAAAAGGGTTAAGAGAAATGAGCTAAGTTAATGTTTCCCCCGAGAAGAGGTCTTAAGCCATACTAGTTGAGAAGGTGATGAGAGATATATTTATCTTTGCGAAGGACAAATCCTACGCAGGTATTCAAGATTGGCTGAAGCTCATTTTCTAGTTCTGAGGGTAGGTGATCATAGACTAAGGCGCATTGAAATGAGGTGGGGAAGAAGAGGGTAGAAAATTGCGTTTTAAGAGTAGAAATCGGAAGAAGAGATTTGTTGTAATTTGTTAAATGTCGGTATATTTTGGCAAAAATCTCGAAAATTAAAATATCAAGTGAATGATAGTTTGTTGCTAAATTTATTGAGTTTTGTGTTGAGTGAAATTTTGCACAAACTCACAAACATTGCTCTCAAACATCCTCGGAGGGTTTGCGTTTGGACCGTTTGAGATAATCACGATCAGGTAACTAAGGAGTCACGTGAAACAACAATGAGCATTTGGAGATTTTTTTGCTTTTTTTACCCACCGGTGTGGATAACTTGAGTTTAGAAATTGTTGTTTTTTGCGTCTCTAATGACGATATTCAACTCAGCCAACAATATTATCGCGAGAAAAGCTCGATCGGGAGATCTGTGTGTGAGTTTTACGAGTGGTTCAAACGCACCACGATATCGAACCTATCGTTGCTGTAGCGCGCGACTCCGATTACTTTCCGATTCGAAATGATCTCGAACGGTTCGATTCCAACCCCCCAATGGGTAGCAGGACGCCTCGGTAGCTCATCTGGCTGAAGAGTTCGGCGCGGAGTGATCCATCGGGGCGATTATGTAACTGTGAGGAGAGTGACGGAGCGTGATAGCAACGATTATGTATCCGTGATAGCATTTTTTTATCACCTTCACGTAGTCATAGCGTATAACGCTCAAAATTGATGGTGATAGGCGTCATAAGGTATCGGATATACGTGCGAATACGTTGAATAAAAATTTTAATTACAGTAGTCCATGCCCAATTAACAAACTTTTAGTTTATGAACGACTTCAAAAAGCACTAAGATTAATTATTACAGGAGAAAAAACTGTCTTAGTCCTATAAAAAAATAAATTCGATTATTTAGTTATATTTTCACTGTTTAAAGCATTAAAGAATTTTTTCTCGCTCTTGAATTTCGTAAGGTCTATGATATAAGGCCCTTGCGTGATGGCTCTATATCACCAGCCGTCATAGGTGTCACATTTACGCAATCGAGGTGCAGGTTCGAGTCCCAGTCGAAGTGAATGACTCTTCCTCTGCGGACTATCGCATCCCATAATGATTGTATGGGAGGGAAGGGGATATTTTAAGGTAATCCGATGGAGATAGTTCCCTAGTTATAATATAGACCATATTCGAATTATGTTTTAATTTCACCAGCTGTAGGACACATGAGTTAAATATTGCATTATTAATGGTGCAATAATATAGTTTTATATGACATATATTGTATGTAATTATATGAAAATATCTAAGTAAGTCTTTAACTTAACTCATTTTTTTCACGCGGTGCGTTAGAAACTCCTTCAAAACGGAAGGTTTTCTGTGATCTCGAAGAATTCACTGCGGTGACAATATGATTAATTAAAAAAAATAGTCGAGAAAATGTACAAATTACATACTGTTATTTTTTTATGACATCTTAGTGTTAGAAATTCCTCATTTTGTAAATAATGTCTCTCTTGAGTGCACACAAGTACCATTTCCCATGTAAAAGGGCTGGTGTTTATTGGCAAATATCTCGGAAAGAAATGCGGTGAGTAGTTGAATTTTTTATGTCATTGGATAGGTGAGATATTTTTCTTTAAAATGAGACCAAATTCTAACTAATTACTTCAAGCTTCATGTGGCGAAACCATGGTCGTTCTCAATGAACCCATGTAGTGAACCTATACAATTGTATTTTATTTCCGTCAAGAATGAGACCAAATTCATTGATTTCTAAGTAAAATGATTTTTCGCTCAAACTACCTTAAAGGGAGAGGAAACTGGGGAATTGATGGGCGGGTGCAAGCCGTGATAAATGTCGCGTCCTCGCCCCAGATTACCTACCCTCCCAAATTTCCTCCCTTCGCTTCGCCGCTTCGCGCGCCATTGACTTTCTGGGCCGCGGAAGGGAAGAGGAGCGTCCTCCTCCGGCGAGTGAGTGAAGGTCAGAGCGACGTCCTCCACCCCCGCAGCGAGTGCAAGTGTGTCACCCGGAAGTGATGAAGCCACGGGTTGTTCCCTTTGGCCTTTTCACTTTTCGCAGACGAGAGCTTGGATGGGGCACTGGGTCGCCACCCCCCCCCCCACCTTTGCCCCCGTCTGCCCCACTTAATCTCTCACCCTCTGTCTCTTGACCTTTAGATTTTCACTCTCTGCGGACAATAATCCAAGGCCTCCTCTTTCAGTGAGCCCAATAACTTCTCCTTTCGATCCATCATCTCGTCTCTTCTTCGATTATATCGCTCGGAATACGTACGACTTTACACACGAGAGGAGACTTCTAGGGGATCGGGTTGGTGTGGTGGCTAGAGTACTCGCCTACCACACGGGCGGCCAGGGTTCAAACCCCTGCAGAGGAGGATGTTTTTCAGAGGGAACCCGATCCCTACTTGAGTGTCTTGTGGAGGGTACTTCAAGTAAAGTGCTCCGTCTGTCGGATGAAACGTTAAACCGTGGTATCCATGGCGCCTTTCGTTAAGAGCAGGCTAATGCCGATGGTGGTTTTCCATCCACCCTTCCTCCCTTACCTATTCCCTCTGGCGCAAATGACTTTAGCCGTCGGTCGTCTCCCCAAAAATCTAATCCAAACCAAGGAGACTTCTATGGAAGGAGTGAGTGTTGGAGTGTTTCGATTCGGAAGGGCGAATCAGGGAATGTTATTTTGACTCCACACTATATCTCTAGGTCCGACAGATGTGATGAAATAAGAACTTGGCAAGAAGTACGTTCCTTAATCACTTTCCTAGTCCAGAAAGCATAAATTCGTGTAAATTACATGAAATGCGCATTATTACAGTGGATCGGGTATGAGATATGTTTTTATTCCTATAATTATTATGAAGATAGGAAAAGAAGGTACTGCAATTCCATATTAAATTTTATTTTACGATCCGCGTTTCGCCACAGTGCAATATCATCAGGTCAGGTCCTGGTGATGCTGCACTGTGGCGAAACCCGGATCGTAAAATAAAATTTAATATGGAATTGCAGTACCTTCTTTTCCTATCTTCATAATGGAGAAATTCCACCAAGTGACACCGGAAACCGTTACCTATAATTATTGTTACCCAATACTATAAAAGTCATCAACCAAACCTTTGCGTTATTTTACATTTAAAACTTGCGCTTTAACATTAAATAAAAGTGTTTCCAAGTGTAAATAAATATTGACATTAGCAACAATGAGTCCTACTACTAACTAGGTTTCCATTTTTTATCTCCGCTTGCAGTTATGCGGCCAATATTTCACTGATGCAATAATATCGCAGAAACGAAATGCTACTCGCAGAAAAACAAAGGCGATCCTATTTTCCTTGCAAATACGAACCTCGGTCGATTACTGTCACTATCGACCCCCCAATACTGCCGCTGCAGGAAGTCCGTACTTACACATCTGAGTCTCTTTCAAGCGACTTGCAAGGCCTCTGCTATGCAAGTAACATCCATTGTGTAAAGGCGGCTTTCTTCCTCCGATGTATCCAGCAGAAGAACTGAGGGCTGTTTCTCCGAGCTACAAGTTACAAGTCACGAGACTATTTTCACAAGGCGGATAGGTTACTCAGATATACCTAGACTTCTACTAGGTAGTCCAAGAAAATGGCGGGCCTAATCGAGACCATACATAACTCGTATTTTGATGATTACGATACATTTTGGGCGTGCACCTCGAAATATTTCCAATTTAAAAGTTAGTGCAATGTTTTTGGGTAAATACAAATGATTGAAAATGTGCTGAAAAGTAATTTAATGTCCCAGCTTACCTTAAAAAAATTCCAAGCGAAGGCGAGTTTTCGGGTAAACCTGACATCATAAGATATAATCGTTTATTTCGCCATCTTTCGGGCAGGATGAGCTCAAAATGGTAGTTATTAATGAACCTTACATTTCAATATATCATGTTGATTTTATTAATTGTTGTTATTTTGTTGTTATTGATAGTTGGTTTTATCTTTATTGAATCGCTATTAATAGATTTATAACGTAATATTATTGCGAAACTTCATGATAACATACCCTATATTGACGTTAAGAATGCTTTTCGGAACTTACATATCGTATTTCCACTTATTTATGATCGCATTTCTTAATAGAAACTAAGTGATAAGTAGTTGTTAATTATTTATAAATAAAAGAGTGTGAAACATCAGTATATTTAATTATTCCCTCCACCGTGTCCAAAGTTAAACATGACTTGTACAGTGGCGGAAAAAATTAACGCAAAACTCATTGGCGTTTAAATGCGGCGTACACGGGAACTAATTGAAATCGCTTTTCCTTCGGCAACTTGACAACAATGAGACAGCATATGGAAACCGGGAATATTCCAACTCTCTATGAATGGATAACGATTTTACGCGTCATGTAAATAGTCATACTAATAAGGTTTAGGTTCGCGAGATCGTCTAGGAGTTGTAAACGTGATGAGCTTGCTTCGACCCGCACCCAGTCGAGGTTCCGAAGTCGTAGTTGATTATGTAGAGATGCTTACCATATTTTTTTTAGCTTTGGTTCAAAAAAATTTTCTTGATTGAAACTTAAGAAACAATACGATGAAAGCATTGTTTGTTGGGACATAAAAATTTTTTACTCTCCAGATCAAATTCACTGACAATAAAACGTATTTCCTCGTGCAGGGAATAGCTGTGGATGAACATCGTTTTAATAGACCTCAAACTAATTCCGAGAAATATGATGCATTACAATTAACACTTGGGCGTATTATCCTGTGAATTTCAAGTAAAAGTATGGGAAATCTGGTTGAATAGAATGGTTTCCATTAGGAGAAAAGTTTTCTTTACGAGAATTTCCAATACCTTGAAACCCTACGTAAGTTTCCGCCCTCGTGCATCCAGGTCATCTCAAACACTTAAATTTCTTATTTACTTCTAACGTAATATTATATTCTTTCTGAAAACTACTTTCAAAAATCCAGAACATTTTATTTGGTCCAGTTTTTAAAGGAAACATTAGAATTCCCTTTTTTCGTTGTATAGTAAGAACCACTGGACGCGAATTTCGCTTGATCGATGAAGTAGCCTAGAGGGAGAGTGTTCGTCTGCGGCCAAGAATGCCCGGGGCGTGGCCTCTTTTAGTGCCTTTATAATTAATCTACGCGATGTGACTTTATTGCAGCCAAAACTTCGCAGGAATCCACGGAAGGCCCAGGGCATGGATATTGACCTCAACCATGAGTGTGTGAGTTTTACGCATATTCGGGCTTTGTAAAAGAATCAGAGCGGTCTCCTTGGTCGTCGAATGAGATGTTTACTTCCCATTCTCGGGTACTCGGCCCCACTTGATTTCTACGTCCTGTCTGTCGTGTGATGCTCATATCCACTCATTCGCCAGTTTACCACTCAATGAAAAGCTATTCATGAAGGAGGGTATAGACCGGATCTCTGGTTGTGTCAGTTACTCGATTTAGTGACCTTACCTGATGCTACATTCACCTTTAAATTACTTTGAAATGATTTAGTAAAGAGGGCAATTATTTTTATTAGGAATTAGAGTTTGGTTCTGCCGAACTTGTAAATACCGATTACTTATCTGAGTGAGAGACCAAACAAGTGTGGAATTTTTTTCAAAATATCTTGAAAACGGTATTTGAAGCTTTCCCAGCATTGCTTTCTAGGTTTGCTATGAGCAATACATTAACCGTGTAGTTCAACAGTTCAACTTAGAAGATGGAGAATAATACTTAGAGGATAAGGTAAATTAATGAATCACTCAAACACCATTTGACATATTCGCAGTGAAAAATGTTTGGCTAAAATTACGCAGTTAAATTTTATGAGGAGCATTTTTATACCCACGCCTTAGTAATACTCCGACAAAAATGCATCTCCTATCTTCCCCGGTGAAAGTGATAAAATACTCAAAATCATCTTTTCCATGTAGTGACTAAGCAGTAATTAGATATTTTCCCTATGGTCATTTGTATACTCCTCATAAATCCACAGAGTAGCCAATGGAGTGCAAATTAGGAATGTGCACCATCAAAGATTATACGATTGCTACGTTGCTAAAGGATCTATTCCTCTTCAAATGCGTCGCAATATTATTGCTTCAATGGAAGTTAAAGTTGTGAGTGCCCCCACATGAAGATATTAACAGACTTTTTACAGGGTCATATTTTAATTTCTTAGTGGTAATGTATTTTAACGGATGTTGAAAAGGGACACTATAATGCTTTATTTAGAACGAGTGAATTTAAAAAGAATTCTCTCAATTTGAGCTATGTGTGCACATAATCACAGCAAAGGAGCATCGAGAAATATGCTGGTATTTGCATAAAGAATGTGGATGTTTATTAGCCTAATAATCAATGCATCCCCCTCCATTCTCGATTTCCTGACCAAGTCTTTGTAACATGGAGTTGCCCACATTTTGGTATCATCTTACTGGGTTCATTTCCCATTCTTCCTCCACGATTTTCCTCAATGCATCTTAATTTGGGATTGTTTCGTTTGAGAGGGTAGAAAAACGTTTGTTTCTCTTATTTTTCTCATAATGAACGCTGCGCTACGAGCAGCCCGCTCCATCTATGTTACATGATTTGTTTTGATCCATCTCCTAGATTTTTGACATTTGTGAACTCGTAAGTATTCCTAGTTGCGGACGAAAAATGAATATTGATATACATTTGATTAAACATAGTTCTTATTATAGCGGACATGAATTTAATGAATTTCGTTTGATAGTAGTTAGAAATTGTTTTTTTTAAACTTTTAAACACCAAATAAAAGTTCAGTGGGTGAAAGTCGAAGGCGCAACACCTCTTCGGGTAATTTTTCGACTAATGTTTTTGCCTTTTACAAACCTACTATCCGATTCCTCCGCCTGGGAGAAAAATGAGGCATACTTAAAGACTAATGAGATCTTTTTTTCCTCCAAGAATTTTGGGAGAGGCCGCTAAAACTTTGAACAGTATGTCTGCTTGCGGTGTCCGCTCTGCTTGTTCGTCTATCGACGCTCGTCTCAATGAAGTAGTCATCAGTAAACCTTGGCCAAGTTCCGGGTGGTGATGGTCGGGGTGGTTTGTTGTTGTGAATAACGCACAGGTTTCAAATACTTGCTGCACCAGAAAGAAAAGGCTCGTCGCGCTTCGAAAAAATTGGAAGCCCCCATCGAATACTTTTAAGGGCGTAAGAGAAGTCAAATACCACTTCTTTCCTGTGAGTTAAACGCCTGGCGTTCAAAACATTATCTATGGCAGAAAACGTATCGCCCGCAACACAAGGGGAAAGTAAGCTCTTATTAAAGGCATATTATTTCCCAAATCAATATAATGCGCCCTTCATACATTCCGATTTTGAATGGATTAGTATTGGTGAAGCTTTGTATAGACACGGGGAAAACTCTAGGGATCCTCAAGAGTCCTCCAAGATTGCTCGTTGCTTTAACACAGACTTAAGGTAGCTGGCCTCCAAACCCATGCATGAGGGGAACTTATGGCGTTTGATTGGAATGTTCTGGGCTGATGAGGTGAAATCTGAGAACTACTTCTTTCTGTTTGTATTCCTGGGAGAGTAGTGTGCTTTTTCCTATCCTTTAGTTATTTTAAACGTTCGTAGACAATACCACCACTCATTTTAAAAGTAACTTAGTTCACAGTAACGCATTCGGACGCAAATAAATTCACCGAAAGGATACGAAACATCATCATAAGTTCGCCTTGTCATAAGAAAGTTCAGTAGTTGTTACTGGGTAGCAAACCTGAATCGCAATCATGGTTCTTTATAATAACATTGTTTGAGTACGCTCATGATTTCTAAAACGTGATCGTCATCAAGAAAGATCGGGTGCTACATAGCAATGGAGTGCGCTCCCAGGACCTTATGCATTGCCCTACTAATGCGGCTTGCCTTTTGGATGACAATAACGACCATGAGAAGAAAAGAACCGTGATCCCACCCCTGGTCGAGACATTTTTGAGTTTTTCATTCTATTTCTGGTCGAGTAAAATTATTTTTATTCGGCAAATTTTATCTCTTTTGTATTTAAAAAATTTCATATTATCAGCCAGTCATTGCAGCTACACACTACATTCATTCATATCGCCAACATGAGGAAAATTATATAAACCCTCATTTGCGTTCATTAAAAATCGAACACGGACCACTCTTTAGCTAGCCAAATACATCTGACAGCTACAACATTAACCGTTACCTATTAATTTATCTCATTAATGATATTTTACTCCAAACTGAACTCATTTAAAAGGCTTTTTGTTAATTTCATATGTGCGGCGAATTTATAGCTAAGCATGTAAGATAGTATGCAATCAGACGTAATAGAGTTTTTTATCCATAACTACACCTAATTTGGGTAAACTTTTCTGAATGTTTATTCGTATATCCTGCATTTATTAGATAAAGCTTAACAGTGGACAGCTCGTCATCAAGCTTCCTGTGTTAAGATGAAAGAAATATCGGGAAAATATGCCTAGATTATTCGGTATCGATGCGAGCACATTTATTTTTATTTAGTGAAATTATATACATTTACGTATGTTTTCATAATTTAATCCCATTCTGACGAACTAAGGACGAATTTATATTGGGACAAGAACGATTCATTGATAAATATCCGTTTTGAATTTAATAAATATCCGTTAAAGGAACTTCGTCAGTCTACAAATGGAAAATCGTGAAAAATTACATCACGTAGGCTATACTTATTTCAATTAAATCTTTTTTGTATCGACATTTGGTGCGGATAAATCTCGATTTATATCATTTCGGTGAAAAAGACAGTACGCGTCATTCAAAAAGATCCTAGGAAAATCGACCACAACAAATATCCCTTGGTGGTAGAAGATGAAGATTTTAGCATATAGTATACTGAATTGGGTGGGATAGTGAATATTTTTTATAATCAGGCTTTCTGTTTAAATGATATCATTCGACGTAAGAACCATGCTGAAACAAACACAACGATGCACCGCGACTGAATGTGCGAATAATATGAGACGAAAGCTCAAAAATAAGGCGATCGATGACTAAGTTCTAGGCTCCGACAAATGTGAGCTGCAAGGCGGATTTCAAATATTTGCGGTAGACGATGTTTTCCTCAGTGTTGCCAGTCTTTGGAGTGTGTACTGCTCCTAGAAGTTCCAAAAAATTCCGCATTCTGGCGCGCGAAAAATTTTGCGTTAATTTCTTCCGCCACTGTACATCGCAATTCATTTTTCATTTGTTATTCAGATATATGAGAGTAGAATGAATGGTGTGAGAGGTGGAGGTAGGGCGAGAAAGTTGTGGTTGAGGAAATTCTTAGGAGGAGGAATATTAGGAGTCTTAAAAACAGGAGGGCGTGTATGAAACAGTGTATGGGGGTAAATGAAGCAAAAGGGGTTTGCAAGGATAGATCAGTATGGAGGAAGTTATTGAAGCAGAGATAGGAGTACGAATATGTATGTATGAGTGAAACATTTTGACTGTGCCTACCCCGAAAGGGAACGGCGTGATGGGTATGTATGTATGTATGTAAGTCAGCTCGCTACTTTGTTGATCTCGATAACTTGGATTTTTGGCGAAATTCTCGACGACACAGTAGTCAAGAGGCCACGTGAGCAAAGTTTCGCGCTAACCTGTGTATGCTAAGTAAAAATCGCTCCAAAAATCTTAAAACACCCTTTCATTTTCATTCATTGGGTCCGTATTTACCCAGAGGGGCCCTCCCTACAGTGCCTCTATATCTTCCGAGCCACTTTCTCTCCAGAGAAGGGTGGAGATCTGGGACACCCTCCGTAGAACCGGACATGAGAAGGGTGGAAGGCGACGTGGTCGAAGCGCACCGTCACTACGAAGCCCCGCGAATGTCCTTTCGCAGCCCTCGCTGCCAATATGAACACGCGGCGCCGAAATAACTCCCCTACGCAACGCGACGCCGACCCATAGCGTTTCCAAAATATCCAAAAATTAATGTGATTGTTATATTACAATATTTTCTCAAGTCAACCCTACATTTACATTTATTTCGAGGTTAACATTTTTCTAAAAACTTTGGCAACGCTGCACTGAACTTCGTTGATGTCCTTAGTGACTGGTGTAGTTGTGCGTGTGCTGAAGTGCTTTCCTACTTTAAACACATTAAATAAGTTCTTTTAAGAAGTTCTCATAATACATCATAGTCCTTTTCAGGACTATATTGATCACTGAATTGTGTTATTATGGAGATCAGTACCATAACGTAGTTTATACACTGTGTTTGTATATTTTAATTTCTGTTACATGGCTCGTATGCGGTGGACGAGGGGTATGATAGCGGATAATGAAGTGAAAGGTTCGAGGCTCGATTCCCAGCAGTGTAATACATTTTTCTTCTTTTTTCATACTTTTTTCACTAACATCTTTAAAAAATGTTGTTTCCATTATCGTAACTCGCTTTAAAATATTTATATAAAAATGGCGGATTTCCCCGTTTGTTCGCTGTTTTTTGATCTGGCTCCTGGGTTTACCGCCGGAAACGACTGCTCTTCACAAGTTAAGTTTACGAATGAGTGTGCTTTATTAAGTCGTTGACTTTTTGTCGTTTTCGTTATTATTCGCTTCGATACGAGCCCTCGAAGTCGAAATTTAGGTGAAATTTGGGACTTTTTCGCGGTTTGCGTCCTTGTTTAGAGCGTTTCGTTACCTACAAAAAAATTGAATGTCAGAATTTCGATCAGATGGACCGTTCAGACGCTAGAGCTCAAAATTGTGAGAAATAATATGGAAAAAAGAGTAAAGAAGATAAATTATATAGACGATGGGCTAATGGCATTAAGAATAGGAATGTCACCTAAGGTCATAATACAAGTATGTATGTCTACTTCTGCCTATGACGATGAACAGACGTGAATTCAAAATCACAAAGGTATACTTTAGGATTTAAAAACAACTAGTTTGTATTATTCAGAAGTATTTATGATTACAAGCGTTCATTAAAACTGTAAGTGCCGCATTTATCAGTCGTTTACGTTAATCATTATTATGTGACAGCAAAATGTTTTAGGAATATTTACCGGGCCTGTTTGGATTATATGAAGCCCTTCGTTTTTTGACCGATGTTTGTCATTGATCGAGGTGGTATTGTATTTTTAAACAAACTATTTGCAGCTTCTGAAATGTGTCTCTCTGTTTGAATTCCCACGGTATGTGTAAGTTCACTTCCAACGCTGCGACATGGACATCATTATAGAACACTCCAATTTCTTTCAGGGTTGCAAGCATTGCATTCCAATCCACGTTATCAAAAGCCTTCTCCAAGTCTACAAACGCGATGAATGTCGGCTTGTTCTTCTCCATCCTCTTTTCTACGAGCAGCCTAAGGGCCAACATTGCTTCCCTTGTGCCCTTGCTTTTCCCAAATCCGAATTGGTCTTCAGCCTGAAACTCCTCTGCTTTCCGTTCTCTTTTCCTGTAGATGATCCTTGTTAATATCTTCGACGAATGTGTCATTACGCTTATGGTCCCATAATCTTCACACTTCTCTGCTCTCTCCTTTTTGGGAATGGGAATGATGATTTTCTTCTCGAAGTCCCTTGGTATATTTCCTGTTGCATACATGTCGCAGATGGTTTTGTGGAGCTGAGTTAGTGTCTTCTCCCCAGCATTTTTAATAAGCTCAGCAGGAATATCGTCAATATCAGATGCTATATTCATCCGTGGGTCCTTTATTGCGGCGTCAAATCCCGATCTTAAAATTGAAGCTCCCATATCATCTTTTTCGACTTCACTTTCGTCTCCAATTATTTTTGGTGCAAGCTTATTTCCGATGTATAACTCTTCGAGGTATTCCTTCCATCTCTTCAATTTGTCTTCCTTTTCAATCAGAAGATCTCCGTTCTTGCTCCTTATGGCATTGCATCTTGTGCTCTGCTCCTTGAAGTGGTTCCTCACTATTCTATAGGCAGCTTCCACTTTTCCACGTGAAAGGTCGTTTTGCACATCGTCGCAGATATTCGTCATCCACGTTTCTCTATCGTTCCTCCCTTTGCCACTTATTTCGTTCGTTATTTTCTTGTAGTTAAGTTGCCCTTCTTCAGTTTTCGCATTCTTGTACTTTCGTCTTTCTTCAATGAGTTTTAAGACTTAATCCGTGATCCATGGATTTCTCTTGAAAAAATATCTCAATAAGTCTTTAACTTATATATTCTTTTCACGCGATACATTTAAAACTCCTTCACAACGGTGGGTTTATTAGTAATCCTGAAAACATTACTGAGGAGACAATGTGATTTCTTTTCGAAAATAGTTGAGAAAACATACAAACTACGCATTTTTAACTTTTTTACGAGATCTAATTGTAAGTGTTAGAAATTCCTCATTGATTTAAATAAGGTCTCTCTGGAGCGCACCCACGTGCCATTTCCCAAGTAATAGGCCAAGTATATTCTGTCGTGTATCTCGGAAAGTAGTTTGGAAAGGGGCTGGTATTTTGGTGTTCAAGAAGAGAGAGATGTTTTTCTTTAAAATGAGACCCAATTCACTGATTTCTGGGTGGAACGATAGTTCGCTCAAATTACCTTAAATATGCTTGTGTCAGCCGGGTCTGACCGTGCAGTAGCGGCTTAGGAAACGCTATGGGTCGGCGTCGCGTTGCGTAGGGGAGTTATTTCGGCGCCGCGTGTTCATATTGGCAGCGAGGGCTGCGAAAGGACATTCGCGGGGCTTCGTAGTGACGGTGCGCTTCGACCACGTCGCCTTCCACCCTTCTCATGTCCGGTTCTACGGAGGGTGTCCCAGATCTCCACCCTTCTCTGGAGAGAAAGTGGCTCGGAAGATATAGAGGCACTGTAGGGAGGGCCCCTCTGGGTGAATACGGACCCAATGAATGAAAGTGAAAGGGTGTTTTAAGATTGTTGGAGCGATTAACGAAATGGTTGGAGCTCCACTGCCTTTGTATAGTAATAAATGAGGCAACTCCATATGGCCGTATCGTTTTGGCAAACGTGAGACATAAGAAATAATCTCGGTCTCAAACACGCGCACAAACACGACCCAAAATTGGTTCCTTTACGAGGGTGTAGGAGCCACGTTATAGAATACCAATATTGGCTAAACAATTGTACACTCTGAGTCTTTTACGGGAATTATGACTTCCTTGCCAGGGACGTCCTCAGACAATACTAACACACCCTATAGTACGTCCTACATGTGGTTTCAGGGCGCGCGCTAAGAACTACTATTGAAGGGTGCTCACCATTGAGTTATACGGAGAGGGCGCTTACTACGGTGGCCAATTCTAGAAGCTGTAACGTGGGAGTGGCCTGTCTGCCATTTTTGTTAACCCCGATTTTCATTTACGCTTGCGGGCTGACGCGCTAATTTTACGACTTTGCTATGCCTTCCATCGGTACCTTACAAGAAGTCAGTTTGCATTTATTTCCTTTACACGGATTCTCATTACATATATTGTTTATTTATTCCATACATACGTACCAATCACGCCGTTTCCTTCCGGGGTAGACAGAGTCACTAAGTTTCACTAATAAATACATATTTGTACACCTAACTCTGCTTCAATAATTTCCTTCATACTGACCTATCCTTGCAAACCTCTTTTGCCTCATATAACCCCATACAGTGTTTCATACACGCCCTCCTGTTTTTAAGACTCCCTAATATTCCTCCTCCTAAGAATTCCCTCAACCACAACTTTCTCGGCCTACCTCTCCCTCTCGCACCGTTTCACTCTTATATATCTGTTTCGCATTTCGACTCTCATCCATTCTCTCAGCATGGCCAAACCAACGAAGCACACTCCTTTCATGTATGTCCATTACTGGAGCATCTAACCCACATTCATTTATTACCCACTCGTTCCTAAATAAGTAAATATCCACATCCACGGTAAAAATATGGTAAATCGAAATGATCCCAGAGCAATAAGTAGCCAATATATGTTTCAAGAGTTACTTTCCTTAAATTACAAATGGATGGTTGATATTTACGCTTTACATCCGCTAATTAGTCCATCCCGTCGTGCTATCCACAGAAAAGTAAGGGCATGGAATACCAATATGTTTGTTATATCGGTTGTCAGGCAACAGTTTGATGACGTAATGTCATCTCCAGATACCTCAATGGTTCTTACATGCGACCTCTATGAGGCGTTATGGGAATTGCTTCGTCACGAGGATTAAATGAGTGTCGGCTGAGGTTGTCCCTGGCGAGGAAGCGGTTCCCGTCAACGCCTCAGAGGTGTATACAATCTTTGCCTCAGAGTGTTGCGATTGTTTACCCAATATTGATATTTCGTGAGCGTGGGGCTCCCACTCCCGCGTAAATTAACCAATTTTGGGTTGTGTCTGTGAGTATGTGTGAGAGCGTGATTGGTGCGTGTGTCTCACCGCGTTTGGTGCGAAAAAATCTCGGCCATTCGGAGCTTCCTCATTATTGATGCGTGACTCCTTATCCACCTGCTCGGAATCATTCCGAGTGGTATCAAACGCAACCCCCACCCCCTATCATCATTATTTGAAATTTACATCTACATCTACGTCATACCCTGCAAGCCACCCAAAGGGTGTGTGGCAGGGGGTGCTTTCGCACCAGGCATGCATGAATGATATGGTAGAACACCGACATTACATTAAAAACCCGCGTACCACACATGCAAAGCGCCAATTACAAATCTAATACCCAAGAAACATTCTATCTCCAATCGTTCTAACATGCAAGGGATACAAAGACTACTACTACAGATTCAAAATATCATGCATAAATAAGAACATCATTATTTACATCATGCATAAATAAGAAAGAGGAGAATATAATGAGAAAGATTAACTGCCTGCCTATTGTCAATACTCGAACTATTCATGACGACGGTATTTATGAATGGTATACGTGCTACCAGAATTGATGGATGAATGGATTAATAGGTACATAGACACACAAATCTATTTTTCCTGATCATTTATATTCAGTTAAGTAAATGATTATATTGCGAAACATTGCGATTACGCATAAATTTCTCGGCAAATGATGCTTGAGCACTATGGTTGGTAAGGTCAGTTCATTAGGGTTTTCCCCGCGTTGATTCATGTTAACTGACAAAAGATTCGCTAACGTTACAGCTAGCGTCGTCAGGTCGTGAATGAGCTGCAGAGATTCATATTCCTTCATATACATACCGCCTGAGCTAGTCAGGCGCACGTTGATTGGCCGACTGGAACTTTAAATTCAATCGTTGTAAAAGACGTTTGAACCTAGAGGAGAGAGGATAACCGTCTTCCCTGTTGAAATTTTCTTTGTTTTTGGTTATTTCAATCGCCTCTCGTATTAGCCGAGGGAAATATTTATTTTCTCTGGCGATGGCCTTACAATTTTCAAAGTTTATGACGTGGCCGAGTTCTGAACAGACGTGCTCTGCCACCGCGGAATGGCGAAAATTTTTCTTTTTGGTCGCCCTTTGGTGTTCCTCCATTCTACATTTAAGGGATGTCGATGTTTGGCCGATGTATGATTTCCCGCAGATACACGTTACCTCATACACTCCTTCGTTAATGCCACACGGGTCAGGCGTTACGTATATAAAGGAACAAGAATATCTGCAACTCATTCAGGACCTGAGGACGCTAGCTGTAACGTTAGCGAAACTGTTGTCCGTTAATATGTATCAACGCGGGAAAAACCCGAATAAACTGACCTCAATAAACCACCGCGGAAGCCTCCGTATGGCTAGTAGTCTCCGAGAAACTCAATTTATGCCTCAATCCTAAGAAGTCTGGGAAATCCTGGCAAAATTAAGGATTGAAACTGTATTTTTTCATAAACTGTAAATCGTTGCGAATGATTTTTTCACTGCGAAGTCCACTTGAGTATGTGATCACTTGTGTGCGACTCCATTAATGTGACCGCGCGACCGGTTCCGCAGTTCTTAGGATAACTCACCTCGTGGAAGGGAAGCAGCAGGAACTCCTCCGTCTGCATCACTTCCTGGAAGTTCTGGAGCGCGAAGCGGTGCGACTTGCGGTGGAGATCCTTGCACGCGTGCGCGTCTGCGTCGCAGAAGGCCGTGGCAGATGGATGTGATGGCCATGGAGGAGAGAAAGGATGGAAAAGTGTGCGATCAGGCGGAGAGCGAATGGTTTGGAATTGAAGGCTCGGAAAGGTCAGTTAGTCTTTTGATTTTTTGAAATGCTCCATTACTTACGGTGGCTGGAGCGGTAATCTTGAGTCATTTGAGTGCCCAATTTAAATCAAAGAAAATCCTTGGACAATATTTCACTTAAGTGCGTTTGTTAATTCAGTGGAATTATCCGTGCGTGACATAATAGAAATGATGCGAAAATTATATTCAATGATATTTGCCTCAATTTATGCATTCTTATAACTTGGCTTTTTGGCAGTGAAATTGGCAATTTAAGGTAGTTTGAGCGAATATCATTCGACCTAGAAATCAATGAATTTGGTCTGATTTACAAGAAAAATATATCACTCTTTCATTGACATAAAAAATTCAACTCCTTACCACATTACTTCCCGAGATATTTTACAAAAAATAACAGCAATTTTACATGGGGAATGGTTCGTGTAAGCACTCCAGAGAGACATTATTTACAAAATGAGGCATTATATACACTTAGATCTCGTCAAAAAATCAGCAGTTTGTAGTTGGTGAGTTTTGCCAACTATTTGTGAAAATTAATCCACGACATGTAACGCACCTTCTATGATCTCTATTATGATTAGGGAACTATCTCCCTCGCACTACCTTAAGCGAAAGTAATGTGTGAATATGTATTTTTACTCGACATGATATCTTTATATTTGTAAGCCTCCATTATGTTGTTACAGGACGTATTAATTCGCGTTTAGGAGAACATCTGTGATCATTTTATGCAAATTATTCTGAAATGTATGTCAATGGCCGTGAATCTTCGCGTTAAAATGGCATTAATTCGCCAAGAAACCAAATCGGCCGCATGGAATTTCATCCCTTTCATTTTATCCCTATTACTAATGGGTACACACCTATGTTTCACGTTAATATGTGCATTAACGAAAATCGTGTCAACCATCTTAAGAACAATTTCGAAATTTCTCTCTGCGCTCTCAAATTTAATTTACCCAGATAATCCTCATTTGCTCCCTTATTTCAACCACTAGGCTGCGAATGTCTCTTTCCTCAACGAATTTATGTAAATGAACTCAAGTTGCTGATTTGTTGTCGAAGTTTCGCTAACTTTTAATGCCTCTCTTCAGTACCAAAGCTGAAGACAAAAAAAAATATTTTGGTAATAATAACCATGCCTGATTTGTATCTACGATAATATTAGCCCAATCATAAATTCTTATGCGTGTCTCCTCACGTTAAAAAAATACATTTGGGAAAAGAAAAATTAAATTGAAATCACTTTTACTTGCGTACATTTTGGAAAAATATAATTTTATCGAAGCAGATGACTTGGAGCAGGATAGAGGGGTGAATACGTCTAATAAGGCGGCTATATTTGAGAGAAATGAATGAAACGATCCAATGTTAACGTCGCGGTAACTGCAGCGTCAGTATCGGGGAATCTAATAGGAAAGGAGACAGTTAACTGTCACCCGTGTTGGCGATTCCATCTCGTCGACGGTAAAAGGATTTTCATGACGATTTACTAACACGTCCTGTCGTGGGATAAAATAATGGCGGTCTTGATTGTGTTGTAAAAATGAAATTTTAGAATAATGTTTTGGCAATGTCCGTATCTTGATGGGCCAACCTAATTCAGCTTCTGCCGCCCATCGTGGCTTCAGCCGTCCGTGGCTACTCTGTGACTATTTTGAGTAAGGATTAATAGAGTATGCAAGGTTACCAGCCTTTGCAGTACCCGCACCTCGTGCAGCTTTCCCTGCTAACGGTTACTGCGCTCTACCGGTCAGTTTTGGCACGTTTTCGCCCGTATGCCACAAGATAAACCAAAGCATAGTAATACCTTGGCCCGCTTTCTCTATTCTGCTCAAGCTAGGATCCCTTCTGAAAGGACTACCTTGAGAGCCAGCTTACCATTGCCCGCTACCCACCTCTAGGAGGTATATGCGGTGTATCGAACACACCGGGTCGCTAGTCGAGTTGAATAACGAAACAGATGTGTAAGAGTGAAATGAATGGTGCGAGAGGTGGAGGTAGGGCGAGAAAGATGTGGCTGAGGAAATTCTTAGGAGGAGGAATAATAGGAGTTTTAAAAACATGAGGGCGTGTATGAAGCAGTGTATGGGGGTAAATGAGGCCAAAGAGGTTTGCAAGGATAGGTCTGTATTGAGGAAGTTATGGAAACAGAGTTAGGTGTACAAATATGTATTTATGACAAATGATTTAAGATTTAAGATTGAGTGTTATAGCGGTCACGACGGAGATAACACGTACCTTGAAAATGGAAAACAAGTCGTTTTCCGAAACGTCGGCGGATTTTGAAAACATTATCCGTTGCGAAGCCCGAGAAAGATATTTAAACATGTATTTATGAGTGAAACTTTGAGACTGTGCCTACCCCGGAAAGGGAACAGCTTGATTGGTATGTATGTATGTTTTGGCGTGGTGTCCCTGAAGCATTGCAGGCTCCTCGTGAATCACCCTGTGCATGCAGTATCCACGTTGAGTCTGTGGGAGATGGGCACTTGGAGGAATGGGCGCGGTCTCTCGAGCCTACACGTGTGTACAGCTGCCCGACGCCTACCTTATATTCGAATTTTTTAAAAATAAGGATTTCGCGTGGCGCACGAATTTCGGAAATTGAATTTGATGGTAAATAATCGGTTTATCTTGACAAATGTTTGGTATTCCGGGACTAGCCACGTTGATACCTGCACGGAGTCATCCAAAATAAGGCGTTCAATAGTTAGAAATTCCGCTAAGGTAAAATTATTTGTCTTAATAAAATTAATGGTTGAAGGCGTTGCTTTGTGGAATGTTACCGCAGACATGATGAAAAAGAAAAAATCTCTTAGTAAATTCCAAACTTCCTCCGAGATTAACTGGCTGAAGCACTCGGTGAATTAGAGACGATGAAAATAAATAAGCTTTGTATAGTCCACACAAAAGTATTTTATACACCGACCCAGGTTTCATATAAAAAGTATTATATAGTTAAGAGACCATAATGGCTGCATTAAGACTTTGAAGTACGTTGTTTGACCGGCAGTGTAGCTGATTAAAGTACTTGCTTCCTAATGTTAGTTTCTAAAGTGGTAACATCATATATTGCACTAGTGCTTACATCATGTGTTGCTTGATCCCTGCATGGCTCTTGTATCATGTTTTCGTAGTTGCTTACTCATAAACTCAATGGGTTCTGTAGCATTGGTAGCATTCCTTGAGTGTAGTGCATGGTGGCTGAAAGTTAAATCGTACACTGTAATGCATTATGGTGTGAAATCGCCCCTGCCAAACACCCTTGAGGTGGCTTTCAGTGCTGTGCGACGATAACATAGTGTTGATATACCTAAATATCGAGGAATCCAGACTCGAGTCCCAGTCAAGGCGTATAATTTGTCAATTGTTGAATTATTCAACCTCTTACTCTAATTTATTACTGCTCCAACGGCCTTTCACATTGGACGTACGAGCAACAAAAGCGGACAGAACTAACAGCCATTTCCTAAATGATGAAAAGTTCTCCCAGGTGGGGCTCGAACCAGCGACCGTTGGATAAAAGGCAAGGACTTTACCCCGTCGCCACCGGGGGCGTAAAAACACTGTGCTCTCCCATCAGAGCTCCGTGATGCTGCGTGGACCACACCTACCCCGTGGTTGGTGTATCGAGGATATCGCGTGCCGCCTTTAAGTCCCCTTTGGCCACGCAGCCGTGCATAATGGATGCCCCACCAACCCCATGCTTGCCTTAACTTAAACTTTCGCGCGAAGGGAGCGTGTTATGCATCGACCACGACGCCTCTCCTATTCGACCTAATCCTTCAATCTCCCGGTGAAGTATTTCATCGCAAAAGGGCGCTCCCGCAGCGGTCATCGCCATCTTTCATTCGATGAACACCCTTTCTATTATTAACGCGGGCGAGGGAAACGCGTTGCGCATGCGCAGTCAGCGAAATAATTGACGAGTTCGGCTGATGCGTGAGGCTAGTCGTCGTCGTCGTGGTTTATGGTGTCCTTGCACACACACAGGTGGCTCTGTTCTCGGGGGTCACTTATTCCGGGAATTCTGAAAACTTAAATGTAGCATCGTTGAAAGAAATTTCGTAAACTGATGTGAAATAATTAGGGTTTACGGGCTATTTAAACTGTAATTCAGGCTTGAAAGATGGTATTTTAACATGGGTTCTTATTTCAAACTTTTCAGTTTCTGGAACATGTGACCCTGAAGCCAGAGCGGTCTCAAGGCGTGTGTGCTTAACATAAACTTTTCAAAAATAAGCACATAAATATTGATAGAAGAACACCCTATTGATTGGAGCACGAGAATGCTCTTTCCCTCCTTCCCCTTGCGCGCGCCCGCCATATTGTGTGCATTAATATTTCATTCGCGGAGGTGTCGAGGGAGGGCGTAGTGTGGGTGCAAGGGCGTGTTTCTCAAGTCTTTCATTCTCATCACATGTTCGGTGACATTCGATACCAGGGTCCATTACATTGCGTCCGCTTAAAAACCGTTGGTAGAATAACTTCAGATCTAGTAAATAAACATAAATTTCAAATAAGTACAATATACAAATACTCAAAGCGAGACCATCCCAAAAATATCTAGGTAAATTTCAAATGATTAAAAATAAAAGTTTTGGATTGATGATCTTAATTAATTTATAGGACTAAGCCGCTATGAATAAATTATAATAATTCATTGTAAAAATTAAACTATCTCTAGAACATCCTTTCATATGAAGGATCTCAGATTTTCCCGGCGTATCCATTCTTTCATATAATTTCCATTGTTTTGCTCACTTCTATGGGTACTAACAAATAAAAATGGAAGAAAATCAAAACTTATGTTGCAGTCCGACGACAAGTGTAAAGAAAATTTTCGTTAGATCCTTTGCGATGCTAACACTGTATGAGATAATGGTGCTGTTCTGGCAACACTACTAAGCTCGGTCATCCAACTTAAGCATTGGTCAATGAAAGGACGCTCTTCGCGAAGAACGTTGTTTCTGCTATGCTGGTACTCGGAAAGCCAGCGTTTAATATTCTTCCGGATAAAATTTTCCATCGGTTATTTTTAATACCAATGAGAACAGAAGTGTCTGCTATATGAGACATCTACTTTATCTTAGGCTCCGCGTACGTACGATTGATCCAGTCGCCACGAGTAGAGATTTAGATGTGCGCCAATAGATGGCAAGCGAGCGAGCAATATAAACATGAAAATACATTATGGATTCTCGACTCGTTGCCAAAAACTGTTGTCTAGAACTCCGTGAACAAACAGCTTTTTCGATGGAGTCGCCGTCTAGTGATGAAAGGCGGCAGTTCAAATGTAAATACAGTCTACAGATCGCAAATAATCACGTCTCCCCGGTTTTACTTACCAGTAATCGTAATGCAGTGGATAAAAAAGGTATTACTACACGCGGGACCTAATTACACTCTTTTTTAATATCGTTCGGTCTACAGATATATTTATATTATATAAAAGGTAACAAACCAAAAAAGTGTAGCTGTAAATGAACAGTAAAAGATCCACACAGCAGAGGAAAGACTCTCCTCTTCTTCTTCCTCGAAAGAAGAATTTCCTCTAGCATTTACAAAGTAACTGTTAGGTCGACAAAAATAGTCGGCTATTATTCACAGCATCAGGTAGTTCATATCTCTTCAATTTTTATTGAATATTCATATTCACCACAGTTTCCGTTAACAACAATTAATAACGGATATTTACGATTCGACTGAGAAGACTTTTTTCTTAGTGGCGCCAAGGACTGAGTGAACTAGATGTGGAACTTGAGGCAACACATTACCTAGGCAACGATTCCAAACATTTAAATCCATAGTATATATTCATGCATATAAACAAGATTATAGATACCTATGGCCTTGCATGTAAGCTCTCGACTAACTGACACATGGCGTGGGCGTCTGCATTTTTAAATATATACGTATCAGAAAAGAAACTGCTCAGCAGCAGATCCGCTTGTCGCACCGAAAATGTTGTATACTAAGAAATGCTTGACGTTTAGATAGTGCATATTGCTTACCTTAGCTATATATATTAATCTCATTAAAAATAAAAAAACTACACCGTTTATTTCAATTTAATTATTGACTTTTTATAACTTTTTTGTTTTTTTTTGTGAATAGTTTCGCCCGTTTCCTTAAGCTTTTCAGCTCTAGTGCGTTCCACATTTGGTTAGTAATATCTACACATACATATCCTGCGAGCCGTCTTATTGGTGTGTGGCAGGGGGTGTTAGGTCACCAGCCATGTATAGATGTAAGTTTTTGGGAGATAAACTGACATGTATCATAAGAGTGTATTTAGTGGTGCTCAGTTTTTATTGTGGTCGCTTATTGTGCGCGGAAAGAACGAGCTTTTGTACGTATCTGTTCGGCAGCGTATTTCTCTTATTTAATCACATCTGTCAGACGTAGAAATGTAGTGAGGCGTCATGATAATATTCTCTGTGTCCCTCGGAAAAATATAAGTTCTGAATTTATCGAGCAACCTAAGCCTAGCGTGCAGCCTCCGAGTCTCTAAGGGCTCCCACCTTAATCCCTCTAAATGTTGTGAGACACTATATGTACGCTCGTAGCAGTTTTAAACGAAGCGCACTGCTTTCTTTTGTATTTTATTAATTTTTTTGGTTAAATCTTTATGACCAGGGCCCCAAATGCTCGCGGCGTATTCGAGGTGTGGCCTAGCCAGAGCGAAGTAGCATCTCTCTTTCACTTTTTCATCCAAGGACCTTCCTATTATACGTTTGACAAAACCTAATTTCTTTAATACTGTGCCACTTATGTTTTTTATGTGTGATCCCCACGATATATCAGAAATTACAGTAATTCCAAGATATTTTACTGTATCTGAAGATTTTATGTTTACACCCCCCATATTATAGGTATGGCATTTTTGTGATGACTTTCGCAGGAAGTGAACTGTGGTGCATTTGTTGAGTATTTAATTCTAACCCCCACTCCTGGCACCACGAATGAACGTTGTTAAGGTCCGATGACAGAGCTTCAAAGTCCACGTCTTCGCTCATTTCACGGTAGATATCTGTATCGTTTGCAAATAATCATTATTTACTGTTAACTCTAGAACATAGGTCATTTATGTAAATAACGAGTAAATGGTGCTTGCAATTTGCAAACAGGGGGAAGTGTTATATAATGATACTCTTTAAATAAAGGAAAATAACAATGAAAGCTCTGTCTCTGCTCTGTAACAAAGTCTGCGTGCTACATGCAAGCAAAGAAAAGTATAGTTCTCGGAATTGAAATACGCGCCCTATGAGGTATGGATACCAGACAGTTCTAGTACAAACTTATATTGTATGTCATCTGGTTATTAACGACTTTTCAAAATACTATAATCAGTATACGGAAAAGAACGTGGAACCACTGGAAGATAATCATAACCTCATTTGACGGCATATAAGACGTTCTTCTACGTTAGATACGAGACTGAACTGTAATTAATATAAGAATTAAGTATGCTGTACTGAAATGAAATACGAGATAGTATTTCATTTCAGTACAGCATACTTAATAAGAGCACACATGAAGAATTTTACTATATAAATTAGATCGGAATCGAGATTTTTAAGAAACGAATTTTTATATTCAATTTTTCTCTTCCAATCTTCTACATGGACTGCATGTTATTTTAATGAAAACTACAATATCGTGAAGCTTGGTTGGTTGAAATTGGCCATCAAAGCTACGGTAGAGGTTAGTAAAAAGTTGAAGAAATTATACGCAGTACTTAGCAGCGCAAAAAATGGTATAAAGAAGACTAAATAACATGTACTTAGTGTATCTAACTCATATATGTAAAGCTATCGATTGCAATAACTCGAAGCCTAATCGATTTTTTTTAACTTTTGCACAATATCGACATAAATCTAACCCTCCCCTCAAACTGGCCCGCCTCGCTGAGTTCCAAACCTCGAATCGACACTCGGCCCGGCGACAATGGAGAAATATATCCATAGTAACGAAAGTGAAAAAATTTCTAAAATCCCAGATAAAAGTGTAAAAATATCAGTTTTACGGTAGGTAGAATCGATTGAAATAATAAGATTTTACAAACATTCAGCCTCATATTTGTGAAAGAATTAATCTTGTAGCTCAATTATTTCATATTTTAATGAAGGAAAGAAAAAAAGGTCTAAAATTTTAAATCTAAAATTTTTTATTTTTCCCATAAAATCCCATGTAATGCTTTCGATTGCAGTAAATCGAAGCCTAATCTACTTTTTTAACTTTTTAGATTTCTTCCCAAATCGACACATGATTCTAACTCTACCCTGAAAATTTCACCCACCTAGTTCGTTTAGAAATGCCCAGGAATTTTGATGAGTCAGTCAATTCTGTAGCTTTCTATATATTAACTAGCTGTGCCCGGCATGCGTTGCATTGCCTCTTTTTCTTTCTTAACAGGCACACATATAAAAAGTACACACTCAACAAATTCAATAGTTTCAGCCTTAAAATTGTAAACTAAACCGGTCGTGCAATAAATATTCTGAGTAAAACTTACAAAGTATGCTGATTCCTGAACATGAAAAAAGTACACACATTGGCATGTACAAAATTCCTCCAATTGCCTACTTAAATTTGAAAAATAAAATACTCCATCCTGAATTCCCCACTGATTTTTATACTTTTCATGGTTTAACCCACAAATCTTTTCCGGAATCAAAATTGGTCCCTAAACGACTCTTAGACTCAGTCCAATGAATTCCTCGCACCTACACAGAAATTTGTAACGTACAAATGATGCCATGAGTTTCCATTCCATGCCTATGCTGGGGCTTCCAAGTTAATAAAATATTATTTTGCTGAAGCAGTACAAACATTAAAGATTTTCGAGCTAAAATGTACAATTTTAGGAAAAAGCGAAGGATATACGAAAATCGAATGCAAGAATTTAAAATAATCAGACAAAGAGACCACTGCACCAAAATATATTTTACGCAAAAATAAATTACGTACCTTTTAAAACAAATTATGTCTCACTAATATGATTCTGATGCACGTGATTGAGCAACTCGGAAACGATCTGCTTCGCTCGCTTGATTGCCGCTCCTCGCTTTTTTGCGAAGCTCACGTGCCAACACTAATATTTTGAAATGACTGGCGCTCCACCTAATGTAAAATGGATTTAATAATTCAGAAACCTTCAGGGGCGAGCGAACTACAATTCAATGGTTTCTCAGTTTCTATTGGTTAAAATAAGAACCTCTCTCATTGGTTAAAATAAAGATCGTATTTGAAAAATTAGGTTTGGATTATTAGCTTACCCGTCGGGCGTTGTTGCACGAAAAGTATTCGAAAGATTAAGAGGGCCTTCGGGGGGGGGGGAGCGGCGATATTTAAAAATTTTTTATACCTTCAACCTTCGAAACCTTCGCAAGAGTGTACTCAACAACTTCTTAAAGTTTCTTGGCGATCCGTTAATTAAGATTTGATTTGATGTTTATTTTTGTTTGTTTATTTGGTTGTCAAGGAAAATGCGTAAAAGAAAATCGATTGAAAAAGAGAGAAACTTCATTCTTTCGGGCATGATAACACTAATTTTAGTAGTATCATGCTTTCGGGTATGCGATAAAATGAATTTAAACTCTATATCTTTAGTTAAAGTTGTTTTAAAAAGCGAAATAATTAACCGATGCACAAATTCCAATGCTTAGAATTCCTAATCGGCTCAACTAAGCAATATGAATTCCAACAGCAATGACCGAAATCTGGTTGTCAAGCGAATATGGTATTGTTGATTTCACTGAAAAATATGTGTTTCTGCAGCTAAAAACGCAATTTTCAGTCAATTACGAAGTGAAAAGGATAATTAATTGACAGAATTAAAAACATCATTCATTCAGACATTTAATTAAAAAATTCCAACTCTCGATCTTGAGCGGAAACAATTTAAAAAAGTAAAAAATGAAACCACTGCACAAAACCCGATACGTACCGCGAACCACCTAAGGGCCCTGAGACTCCCACCTAAAGGGTCCACCTAAGGGCCATGGGACTTTTATGGGCCCTGAGATCATTTTAAAGTAGTCTATAACTTTCCTCCTGCCTTGAACTATTACTCGGCAAAATTTCAGCACGATAGGATTAAAACTGAGGTTAGGATTATTAGCTTACCCGTCGGGCGTTGTTGCGCGAAAAGTATTCGAAAGATTAAGAGGGCCTTGGGGGGAGAGGGGGACGATAATTAAAAAAATTTTATACCATAAACCTTCGCAAGAGTGTACTCAACAACTTCTGAAAGTTTCTTGGCGATCGGATGAACAGTGTAGTAATGCATTCAGGACACACAGACATACATTGGTTTTTATATATATAGAAGATATATAAAAGAGGGATAATCACACTTCCTTTAGGAACTCATATGAGCTATATGGGGAACGCTGTTGCCAAACTTATGATCCGTGTGCTGGCGTCTAGGCCTCTGAGGCAACCATGTTTACTACTGTGCACTATAAATGTGAATTAATCTGGGAAATAAAATCTGCATTTTGGGAGAGTCCTTGAAGGTCATTTAGTATACGGCTGTAGTACTTAGTTAATTTTCCGGCAACTTTTTCAGCATCCTACCTTTGGCCGTAAGAAGATTTGAACGAGAAAGAAGTTAGCGTAAGAGATCATACTGTCAACTAAATTGTGAATCGGACTGTAGTAAATGCACACCTCTTTAAAATTTCATATTATTCATTCACGAGAGTGTCTTGACTCTTATTTCTTTCCGTTCTGTTAGCAAGAGAGCGAGGAGATTTTCAAAAATAGATCCACACTCACTATCCATAAACTGAAAGAGTGTAATCGTTTTAAGATATTTCACTTGGTTCTCTAATATCCGGAGCCTCGAATTTAACCGTGTCTGACGTCACAAAAGGTGGCTCGCTCTGGCCCTGCAATCAATGCATTGGGCGGATAGCGCGCGCATCCTCTCTAGATTTTAAGCAAATACGCTCGAAGTTCAACGATATCTCGGATTTGATGTCTCAACCCCTTTAAAAATCTTAACTTTCGAGCGCCTGTGCTTGGACTTGTCGAGGTATTGACGTGTTTCGGCGTTTCTTCACTAGGCTTCTCTCATTGTCTCGGAAAATTTTGAGCTTCCACGTCGAGGTTACGGCCTCGAATCGCTCCGAAGGTGTTGTTCAAAATGTTGAAGCGGCCGGATTCAGAAAGGGCTCAACTCTTACTCACACGCAGAAAACGTTATGTAGTAGTGAAATATGTTTTTCATAATCTCAAAATATGCTGCAGAGAGTGACCTCAAATATGCCGCGAGAATTTGGGACCCTGGTCAATTAGATTTAACCAAAAAAATAATAAAATACAAAGGAAAGCAGCGCGCTTTGTAAAAAACTGCTACGAGCGTACTTATAATGTCTCACAACTTTTAGAGGGATTAAGGCGGAAGCTCCTAGAGACTCGGAGGATACACACTAGGCTAAGGCTGCTTGAGATGCTCAGAACTGGTGTGTTTCAGAGCGACGCAGAGAATATTTTCATGACTCCTCACTACATCTCTAGGTCTGACAGATGCGATAGAATAAGAGAGATACGCGGCCGAACAGATAGGTACAAAAACTCGTTCTTTCCGCGAACAATAAGCGACCAAATAAAAATTGAGTTCCACTAAATACACTCCAATAATACATGTCACCATTTCATCTCCAAAAAACTTACTCCTTTACACGGCTGGTGATCTTACACCCCCTGCCACACGCCATGCGGCGGCTAGCGGGTTATTATGTAGATGTAGATGTAGACTTATTATAAAAATATGAAAAGCTTCCAAACCATATTTCAGGAAGTAAGTATTCCGAGGTTGACCTTTGGCCGCGAGATTTGGGTAGGCAAACTGAATTAAAGCCGAATACAAAGGAAAATAATAGAGGCTCAATTATCTTAACTAATTTGTATAGGAAGTAGTGACTTCTAAGTATCTAATGGTACTCTAACCGTAATAACATTAACGATTCCTACTTAATACGAGTGGAAAGAAAGGAATTTAAAAATAAAATTAAAACAAACGGAGAAGTAATGACCGGAGATGTAAAATTGGAAGCAACAACTTAATGGAGAAAGAACGAGAACTTTATCGGAGAAACTGCTGTACGGAATTGGCAAACGGAATGGGATGAATCGGAAAATCGGAGACTAACTTCGGAGTATAATTAAAATCAAGATTTTTCTTTGTTCAACCCTTCTTTAAGGGTGATAAGAGAATATATGTTATTATATTATATATTGGGTGGACCTTCTATTCGATTTGTTCCCTTAGCTGCGTAAGGGAATGGAAAATTTGAGGACTACTGTTTACAAACCAACGGAATTCGTAATTCGTGTGTCCAGGCCTGTACATCTCGGTTATCGCTAAACCCTCTCCAGGGGAACGACAAAACACGAACCCTTCACCATCTCGACCCCTCGCGTGACTATAAGCGTTCATTCAATCTTTCTGTGTCGTGAGAGAACACGCTTGCGCACGCCAACCTTCCTTTTTTTCCCTCGCGTCCTTTCCGTTCGGCCTTTGCGTGCGCCCGCTTCTCCTCCTTCCTCTGCGTGCGTTAACTTTGCGGCTTGTTTGCGGCGTGCACGTTTCAAGACGTTCAGCGGTCGCTAACCTCTTCGTTTATCTCAATCGGACATCTCTCTCCTTCGCCGGAATTCTCCAAATGTGTCCGATTCTCACCTCTGGAATCTATAACTGGCACGGTTGGAAAATTATCAACGAAACGTTATCATACATTTTCCTTAGAATATGCTTTAGGCATTTCCTAGAACACTGAACCCCCGTTTACCCTTGGAAATATACTTAAATAAACTTCTAGGGAGGGGATCGGGTTGGTGTGGTGGCTAGAGTACTGGCTAACCGTACGAGCGGCCAGGGTTCAAATCCCTGCAGAAGAGGATGTTTTTCAGAGGGAACCCGATCTCTACTTGAGTGTCTTGTGGAGGACACTATAACTACAGAACCCCGTCTGTCGGATGAGACGTTAAACCGTGGTCCCCTTGGCGCCTTTCGTTATGAGCAGGCTAATGCCGACGCCGGGTTTCTATCCATTCTTCCTCCCTTACCTATCCCCTTATGGCACAAATGACCTTAGCCGTCGTTCGCCTCCCCAAATATCCAATCCAACTGCAATGGAATAATTTCCCTAGAATACATTTTCTCAGGTATTCCGTTAATGAATTTTCCCTGGAAAATGTTTGCCTAGGAACATGTTGCACTCCATGAACATCTGTGAAAATGACTGCCATAAGATAAACGCAAAATGATGAAAAAATGAAAATATTTTGGATGGATTTTGATAATTCAATTAGAGACGCAATGAACAAATTATGAATACATCAGACTCTCTTAAGCTCTCCATCCGTGTGAGCAGAACTCGACCTAAATCTCCGACCTAATAAGGGTGAAACTGCAATAGCCGTAAACGAAAACCTTTCAAGGAGAGTAGCTAGGGGGTAAAGGGATTTGTGATTTAGCGATTTATGGTGTAAAAAACGCGCGCCAGGGATTCACAACACAAGTATGACTCACACTCACGCAATACCTAAACGGTGCTCTCTCTGACACTTAACCGGGTGGTGTTCCTCTGGCGTGGAGCTGATACCTCGTTCAAGAAAAACGCCAGTCGGACACATACAAGTTAGTGGTTTATGGATATTACTCTCACGCCTGGGACCGACTTATCAAAGGCTCATTTAGCTCACTTAGTTGCTCACGGGGTTGTTAAGGTAAATAGAGCGAAATATATTTTTACCTAGAAATCAATGAATTCGGTGTCATTTTAAAGAAAAATATCTCACCCTTCTAATGACACCAAAAATTCATCCCCTTACCTTATTACTTTTGGAGATATTTGCCAAAAAAATACCAACCCTTTTACATTTACATACATGGGAAATGGTACGTGTATGCACTCGTGAGAGACATTATATACAAAATGAGGTGTTTTTAACACTTAGATGTTGTAAAAAACTAACAGCGTGAAATTTATGTGTTTTCCCAACTATTTTTGAAAATTAATCATATTGTCACTGCAATTGATTCTTTGGTATCACAAAAAAGCTTCCGTTTTGAAGGAGTTTCAAACGCAGCGCGCGGAAAAAATGTGTCAAGTAAAATACTTATTTTGATATTTTCATTTAATTACTTACCATTTCTTTAATATAAAACTAAATTATTGCACCATTAATATAGCAATATTTAATTTATGTGTCCTACAGCTGGTGAAATTTAAACGTATAATTCGAATATGGTCTCTATAATGACTAGGGAACTATTTCGCTCGCACTACCTTAAATACTCCAAATTTCCAACCATTCATTGTTGTGCCACGTGACTCCCAAGTTACACGATTGAAATTATCTCGAGTGATTTGAAACGCAACATCCCCGTGGGGTTGCGTTTGAACCGCTCGAATAATCTCGATGGCGTGACTAAGGAATCACGTGGTACAACAACGAATGGTTGGAGATTTAGGAGAATTTTACACCGATAAGGTTGTGCGAGCGAGATTGTTCCCTAATAATAATAGAGACCATGTTCGATATGTACGTTTTAATCTAACCAGCTGTAGGACACATCAATTAAACAATGCATTATTTATGGTGCAATAATATAGTTCTACATGACAGAAAATACATGACAGAAAAAGTAATCAAATGAAAATATCTAAATGAGTCATTGACTTGACACATTTTTTTCGCGCGCTGCGTTTGAAACTCCATCAAAAAGGGGAGGTTTATTGTGATCCCGAGGAATTCACTGCGGTGATAATATGATTAATTTGCAAAAAGAGTTTAGAAAACATCTAAACTACACACTTTGTTTTTTGACGAGATCTAGGTGTTAGAAATTCCTCATTTTTTAAATAAGGTCTCTCTGGAGTTCATGCACGTACTACCATTTCCCATGCAAAAGGGCTGGTATTTCCTTGTAAATAACTTCGAAAGTAATGTGGTAAGGGGTTGAATTTTTGATGTCAATGGAAGGGTGATATATTTTCCTTTAAAATGACACCAATTTTATTGATTTCTAGGTAAAATGATATTTCACTCAAACTACCGTAAATAGATATCTTAAGCGTGTGATGTGTTGCTTATTGTGTCCCAAATCGGGATATAAAATCCATTTACAAAATTACCGCGAGAAAAATTCGAATGGGAAGAGTACAAATACAACAAATACACATACAACTAAATCTCGAACCGTTCGCGATTGTAGCCCGTGACTCATAAGTTACGTGTGATCCAGATTCAAACGCAACCTATCTGGATCGGGAATCGAACGACGGACCTTTGGCTTGCTCGGCGTATTCGCAGCGAAACCAATTCGCAAAAAGAAGTGATGGGATGAGGGCTCTCGAATTACCACCTCTCTTAACGACAAATTTTCAGCGTGGTCACATAATACAGGTTTCACTCTACTTTTACGCATTCGGCAGGAAGGTGGGAGAAGTTCAAGGTGAAAACTACAAATCCAAGAGGCTCCCGATGAGAATCCGGAGTAAGGAGAAGATGGCGAGCAATGGCCTGGCAATCCATATCACCCACTCAACAAATTCTGTGATCTGCTTAGGCGGGGGTCACTTATATTGTATTAAGAAACATACCCTAGATACTAAGGATGAGTCAAATCCAAATGTCGATTCTCGATTCCACTGATTCTCAGGATTCGAATCGGTATCGAGAATCGTTCGCCTAAAGTCGATTTCGATTCTATCGATTCCAGATGGATAAATATTCATATCAAATTTCATTCATCACATCATATTTGCCGCAGTAACTTTGGGTGTAGGCCACCAATTTGTACTTTTTATCTACCTCAATAAGCTGAGTGTGTGTGTGTATATATATATATATATGTGTGTGTGTGTTATTTGTTAATAACTATACTTTTTGAGCGACTTAATTGTCTTTGTTAGTTATTTCAGCCATTACTTGAATCTAAATAATCGTCGTACGCTACTGTGTAACGATTATATTTTGTATATGTCACATTTTGAATTTACTTTTGAAAATTGTTTGGGCTTTGGCTGGATTTTATCGGTTTTATTTACTTGGTAACGGTTGTTTATTTTGATGTGAGAGAGTTGGATTGTCGTGCTGGTCCAGAGTAGGCATGTTTTGTACCAAGAAGAAATTTGAAGGATCTATAAAGATATTGTTTGCTCTTTAATTAGATTGTTTTTCGTATTTAAATCATCCTTAGTGTCCTGTGGACTTAGGTGGTGTTTTTTCTATAATCACCTGGCGCCCTGAATATAAAAATCCCAAGTTACCCCACCTTGCTCTACCGTCGAGGCACTGAGAGACATTTGCAGTAATAACTGGAATATCAATAACCCACGTGTTATTAGGAATAAGAATCGAGGGAATCGGAATCGAGAATCTGGAATCGGTTTGAAAGAATCGAAATCGGAATCGAAAAAAAGTGGAATCGACTCATCCCTACTAGATACATATCCTTCTCCCGATGGATTCTCCAAAGAGAGAATCGGGGAGGCAGTGATGCACTCTCGATCGAGCATTCGTCCGTGTTTTCCGAGGGTTCGGCGAACTCTCTCCCTCTCGTCAAGTGACTACCTTCCCCTCTTATTTATTCTCCCTCCCCCTTCCGTTTCACCACAGGTACGGTAGGGTAAGTGGTTGGACGGGGGTGGGGGAAGGGTTCGGCCTGGAGTGCGTGTGAGTGCATGTGAAGGGAGATTGACGGATCTGGGTCATCGGAGACGCGGAGGAAAGGGAAGGGCACTCACGCGGAGAGAGGAAGAGAATCGATATCCGCTCACATATATACATAGTTACGTAGGCATGTATGTACGTGCTGTGCGTTGTACACAGGTTATACATAGTTATGTAGGCATGTATGTACGTGCTGTGCGTTGTACATAGGTTATACATAGTTATGTAGGCATGTATGTACGTGCTGTGCGTTGTATATAGGTGGGTGCGTGTTCTGCATTCCGGAACACTCTTTCTCCCCTCCCCCTCTTAGAGCCGTTTTTCTCGCTCGGAGAGGCGGAATGGGGGCGTGGCAAGGAGTGCAAGGGGAGGAGAACGAGGGGCAGGGCCGACTACCTCCCTTCCAACCCCTTCCCTTGTTGCCCGTCGTGCAGTACGAACCTTTTACCCGCGCGCCCAGAAAATGGATTTAACTAAGAAGAGCGAAAAGGGGGAGCATCTGCCTGCAAAACAGAAGTGACGACCACCCTCCCCTACGGGTTTATATCTATCCGAGGGGTACGCCACTTCAAATACAAGTGTACACCGCATTACTATTTCCGGCATTTCTATCCATTTCTGTCCATTTTTATCCATTTTTGTCCATTTCCATTCCTTTCCGTCCATTTCTATCCATTTTTATCCATTTCTGTCCATTTTTATCCTTTTTTGTCCATTTCTATTCATTTCTGTCCATTTCTATCCATCTCTAACCGTTTCCGCCCATTTCCATCCATTTCTGTCCATTTCCATCCATTTCTATCTATTTCCATCCATTTTTGTCCATTTCTATTCATTTCTGTCCATTTCTATCTATTTCCATCCATTTTTGTCCATTTCTATTCATTTCTATCCATATCTGTCCATTTCTCAAGGTTGCATGCCCCTCCTATCTATCTATGCATACGTAAGGTTCCAATTCGCCATTCCATTTCGAGGTGAGCAAAATAAAAGAATTTTACTTTTGCCGTTAGAAGATCTAGGAAACTGCCTCGCTTTTAAATAATTGTCTCCCTCGTGCCCTATTCTTGCAGACTACTTCGGCCTGACTTTCACTCGTACATTGTTACGTAGACGCTCTCCTATTCTTAAGACCCCTCCTATTTATATCTTATTCTACCGTACCCACCCATAATTTTTACGGTCTATCTCTTCCTCTCTCACCTTTCACTCCACTATCGCATGCCTAACGACTCTCTCTTTTGTCTAATCTAGACAAAACTAACCAAACAGACGGGGATCGGGTTGGTGAGGTGGTTTTAGTAGGTACTGGCTAACCATACGGAAGGCCAGGGTTCAAATCCCTGCAGATGAAGACGTTTTTCAGAGGAAATCCGATCCCTTCTTGAGTGTCTTGTGGAGGGAACTTCAACTTCAGTACTCCGCCTGTCGGATGAGACGTTAAACCGTGTTCATCTTGGCGCCTTTCGTTAAGAGCAGGCTAATGCCGACGCCGGGCTTCTATCCACCCTTCCTCCCTTACCTATCCCCTATGGAGCGAATGACTGTCGGTCGCCTCCCCAAATATCCAATCCCATCCAAACACACTCCTTTCACATATGTCTATTACTAGAGAATCCATCGGGAGAAGGATATGAATCTAGGGTATGTATCTCGATACAATTTAAGCGACCCCCGCCCTAGCAGATCACAGAATTTGTTAAGTGGGTGATGGGGATTGCCATTGCTCGCCATCTTCTCCTCACTCCGGATTCTTACCGGGAGACTCCTGGATTTGCAGTTTTCGCCTTCAAATTCTCCCATCTTCCAACCGAATTCGTAAAAGTACAGTGTAACCTGTAGTAAGGTAATTTGAACGAAATATCATTTACTTAGAAATCATTGAATTTGGTCTCATTTTAAAGAAAAATATCTCACCTTTCTAATGACACCAAAAATTCAACACCTTACCACATCACTTTCGGAGATATTTTCCAAAAAATACCAGCCATTTTACATGGGAAATTGTACGTGTATGCATTACAGAGAGACATTATTTACAAAATGAGGTATTTCTAACATTTAGATGTCGTAAAAAAACTAACACCGTGTAGTTTGCATGTTTTATCAACTACTTTTAAAAATAAATCATATTGTCACCGCAATAGGTTCTTGGGTATCACAAAAAACCTTGTGTTCTGAAGGAGTTTCTAACGCACCGTGCGAAAAAAAATGAGTCAAGTTTAAGACTTATATAGATATTTTCATTTAATTACTAACCATTTCTGTCATATTAAACTATATTATTGTACAGTTAATAAGGCAATATTAACTCATGTGTCCTACAGCTGGTGAAATTAAAACGTATAATTCGAATATGGTCTCTATAATGACTAGGGAACTATCTCGCTCGGACTACCTTAAGCGAAAAAACCGCGCTGAAAAAAGGTCGTTAAGAGAGGCGGTCGTTCGAGAGGGGCTCAGTTCAGCTAGCGGTATTCTGCAAATGAACGGGAGGCTGATTTGAAAAAAATAATGGAAAAACTCCTAAAGCGGCGGTTTTCTCAAAACCTACACAGATCTCGATTAGTTTTTTGTAATTTTGGTAAATTTTGTAATCACTCCTGGGAAATTTAATGACATATTAATTTGATGTGCACGTGCAGTGAAACCTGAGTCTAACGACTTCCGACTCTTCTGCTGAAAAACGGTCGTTGAGAGGGGTTGTCCCTTGATAGGAGAGGTCGTTATGAGGGATTTCACTGTGCATTACTTCCTCTCACGCTTTATAAGAGTACTAGCAGAAATGCCCGTTGATTCTCAAGGGGAAAGAGTAAGAAATAAGTATGTAAGTAAGAAATTTCATCGTATATTTGAAGTTGAAGTGTTTATAGATGCAATAGGGAGTCTCGCTTATTATCTTGGTGCTTTTACTAAGCGGGAATTGTCTCCTGAAATTGATTTTTTTCTCGATGGAATTTCCCCCTCATGTGCACCTGCAGCTGACTACGTAAAGGTGATGTCGTGAGAACTCCCAGCCTCCTCCAATGGTCGAAATAGCTCGTTTGATCACTTAGTGATGCATAAAATCATCAGTATTTGCTGTGATTTGAAGTTCACTTGTCGATTGTCGCTAATGAAACTGAATATTTTATCACAGCGCAGCATTTATTTTTTCAAATATGTTGGATTGGATTGGATATTTGGGGAGGCGACCGACGGCTAAGGTCATTTGCGCCATAGGGGATAGGTAAGGGAGGAAGGGTGGATAGAAACCCAGCGTCGGCATTAGCCTACTCTTGACGAAAAGCGCCAAGGGGACCACGGCTTAACGTCTCATCCGACAGACGGAGTACTCCACTTGAAGTATCCTCCACAAGACACTCAAGTAGTGATCGGGTTCCTCTGAAAAATATCCGCCTCTGCAGGGATTTGAACCCTGGCCGCCCGTGTGGTAGGCGAGTACTCAAATATGTTATCCGTTAGAAATATTCATTAATATCGATTAAATTAAATATATTTTTCCTTTTATCGTGATTCGAGGTGTGAATGCTCTTTATAAATGAGTTCATCTTCGGCGCTATATAAAACCGAGTAATTTTCATGATAAATTATGACAAAATTTTTATTCAATAGTTTACGAGAGTTCGCCATATGATTGGTGGGACGTATACATATACTCGTGGACATGTGGACTCTGACTCAATCGTACTCACGCAAAAGCCATGGCCACGTGTCACGGCCACACACCGTGTTTTTCAGCCGAAACACGGTTCCGGTTCCTTTTGCTTTGGCGTCAGGCCAAGAGCTCTGCCCTCGCGAGGAGTGCATTGTGGGAAATTTAAAGGGACGGAAGAACACTAGGAAGAATCGTATGGTCTTTTTTTCCATTTCGATCAACAGGTGGTGCATGAATCAATTTCATTCTCCATACACTCTTTTTTTTACTTTACAAATGTAATAAAATGTATTTGGAATATAGTGAACTAGATGAGTCCTGAAATTACGTATTCGAATGACGATTATGGCGGAATTTTCTCTGTTGTTTACAATCGACGTTTGGTTGCCATTTAATCAGTATCCATGAGTTTATCATACAAGTGTTAAAGGAATGACTTAGATATTCTCTCATTATGGAGGTATCTCCGCGACTGTGTGTGTGTCGAAGCAAATACTTATTTGTTTATTTGGTTTAAAAAAAACCCACTTTCGTTGATTACGTGCGTTAGCAATTGGGAAACAAAATCAATGCACAAAATATGCGGAATTTCCGGCGAGTATATTTTTAATGAACGATTTTTCCAATCATAGCAGTCGACTTTGGTACAACTTTAACAGAAATTTACCTTTTTGACGTCATTTATTGCAGTGATTAGCTAATAACACAAGAAAAGGTGGGAAGGTGGTTATATTTTATTTGTATACAATTTCTTGGTAGTTTATCTTTCCTGCAAATGGTATTCCGCGAAAGTGTCTCCCATGTTATACTGAAAAATACTATGTTTTGACGTTTTTTTCCCGTTTCCCCATGTAACACTCCATTTCCAATTTGCGAGAAAAATAGCGTATAAAGGTAATAACACGCGGTTCATGCGAGATGGAGTTGAATTTTACTATTGGTAACCAGAATGATTATTGAACAATATTTAGCTATTCAGTAGTGGAATCCTCTTAATGCTTTAGAAAACTTCAATTTTTGTAGATTAGTGGTATCATTTTTGATAGCGTACTTTATTGAGAGACACATCGCGCCTTTTCCTGTTAAGTGATACTTTAACTTAATGCCACGTTTGGTCTATTTAAATAAACATAATTCATCTATTCGCTTGTAGACGGCTTTATTTAATCTAACTTAAAATTAACTTAACTGAATAATTATACGTCACCAGGAAATGGCCATGTATACATACATACATACATACAAATCTCGCCGTTCCCTTCTGCGGTAGGCAGAGTCACCAAGTTTCACTGATAAATACATATTTGTACTCCTAACTCTGCTTCAATAATTTCCTCCATACTGATCTATCCTTGCAAACCTCTTTTGCTTCATTTACCCCCATACACTGCTTCATACACGCCCTCCTGTTTTTAAGACTCCTAATATTCCTCCTCCTAAGAATTTCCTCAACCACATTCAACCACAACTTTCTCGGCCTACCTCTACCTCTCGGACCATTCATTTCACTCATATTTGTCTGTTTCCTTATTCGACTCTCATCCATTCTCTCAACATGGCCAAACCAACGAAGCACACTCCTTTCATATATGTCCATTACTGGAGCATCTAACTCACATTCATTTATTACCCACTCATTCCTGACCCTATCCATCCTACTTTTGTTGCAAATACTCCTCAGTTAACTCCTATCTACGGGGTTAAGTCTACTCTGATGTCTATCCTGACATACCCATCTTTCACTACCATACAACAAAGTGGGCAGAAGTACACTTTTTGACGGTTTCAAGGTCATTTCATTTCGTACGCAGTCTGTTTTGTGTGTGGTACAGTTTCTACCTTTTTGCGAGGGTCAGTAACCTTCGCATGTTCGTATTGGAGGGGTCTAGGATAGTTCTCATCTTGACGTATAGCTTTCTCGCATTCGTGTAATAAAAAAATCACGAGAAGCGAAGGCAGTGAAGGAGGCAGCGCTCCTTATTTTAACGTTAAAAAAGTGATAAATATCCACTTTTTGGAAATATGTCTTCCAAATTATGCCCTACTTCCTCCCCCCCGCCCCAGGTTATATCCTCAACGTAATGACCTCGTAACTTGAAAGCTCTAGCTTGGTAAACAAAGGAACAGAAATACTTCTTAAGGTAGTCCGAACGAGATAGTTCCCTAGTCATAATAGAGACCATATTCGAATAATACGTTTTAATTTCACCAGCTATAGGACACATTACTTAAATATTGCCTTATTAATTGTGCAATAATATAGTTTAATATGACAGAAATGGTAAGTAATTAGATGAAAATATCTATATGCCTTTAACTTGATTCGTTTTTTCGGTGCGTTTGAAACTCCTTCAGAACGGAAGGTTTATTGTGATACCCAAGAATCTACTGCGGTGACAATATGATTTATTTTCAAAGGTAGTTGAGAATACTTGCAAACTACACGGTGTTAGTTTATTTACGACATCTAAATGTTACAAATACCTCATTTTGTAAATAATGTCTCTCAGGAAAGCATACTCGTATCATTTCCCGTGTGAAATGGCTGGTATTTTTTGTCAAATGTCTCCGAAAGTAATGTGGTAAGGGGTTGAATTTTTGTTGTCATTAGAAGGGTGTGATATTTTTCCTTAAAATGAGACCAAATTCAATGAATTCTTGGTCAAATGATATTTAGCTCATATCTTTAATAATTTTTCGAATGAGTTAGGAAATAAAAGTTTGTACTCCGACCTCATATGATTTGATACGTACTTTTTTGGTGAAAATCACCATACATGCTATAGGCGCCTAGTAAAAGTAACGCAATAATAAAACCTTACATTTTTTCCTTAAATTAAAGCAGGCTATAACTTCAGTTTTCATCAAGGCCGTCGAAATGTACGCGTAAATGTTATTTAAGTATGATTTTTCTTTTCGGCGTGGCAACTTGATATTTGCTGGGAACCATTTTAATCATATGAAATGGGCAATTTCGCGTTTTGAAGGATATCTACGCATTTATAATCGAATTGTAATGACATATATGTGCCACGTGCCGTTAGTTTACGTGTAAAAATAGCATTGAATTACCATAAAATCAAATTGAAATGGTGCAGTTGATTTCACTATTTTTCTGTGATATCACGATTGAGAATGCACATGCAAAGTTTCACACGAATTGTTAATTCAGGAAAATTGCTACAACTAACATAACTTGATAATGATGCAGGATTTTTGTCGTATAAATCAGATGGCAATGACAACATTCCTCGAATGAATTTCTGGCCTTGAGTACTTGGAAGGACAAGAATGTTGTATGCTGTAAGTGGAAGATGTCTCACTTACCGGCGAAGCTTCGAATGCCGAGGCAATTGGATGGGTGCAGTTGCCGCAGCAGGAATTTGCAGCACGCGTCCGTCACTGAAGCCATCTGCAGCAAACTCGAGGCCGGAAGCAAGACCTGCGGAAAGAGGCGCCATTAACGGTCGATTTCCCTGATTTATTTAATTCGACGGGACTACCACACTAAAGGGTGTCATCATTTAGGCTCTTTTTTCAGGATTTTTGCTGATTCAAGTCTTAGGAGTGTTCGAACAGAGGTTAAGATATCACGATTGAGAATACATATGCAAAGTTTCACACGAAATGTTCTCAAAGTTCACCAAAGGTGGCACGACTAACTTCAGGTGAAGACATTTCCACCATTTTTGGGAGTCTCTTGAATACTATGGTTGCTCTATGGGATGAATATCCTAGCGTAATCATGAAGTCAACAGTTCCTGGCGAGATATTGTGGGACTGCATATTAAAATGAAAAACACTAGTTATTGTGCTGTCCACTATTTAATACATAAACTGTACCTGATTTTGGAAAATTAGTGCCAAAACACGTATCTTTAAGTTTTATGCATTAACTAGTGGACAGTACAATATATAGTGTTTTTCATTTTACTATGGTACTTATTTCGTGCTTTTAAGTTAAATATTTGAGTGAATTTATGTTTTAGTTTTGAAGACGATACCAGTAGCATGGGCATTTAAGAGCGGACGATATTCTTTTCTACGATATTACATGATAATTTCTCCTTGATATATATATATATTTTAACCGATCAATTTAGCTGATGTTATCCAAATTTGTCAGTAATTTTTCCTTGAACTGGGTATTAGTAGTTGAAAATACATTTACTACTCAGCTTAATCATCCCAATTTCTCGATTGATTTTCTTTTTTGTATTTTAGTTGAAGTTGTTGGTAATTGATCATTTAAGATCACGTATGCTTTCATTTTTTAAATAAATATTACCTCTTGACAAATAGCCAACTAGTAACGTTTAATATAATAAAGATTTATGAGCAGCAAACCAGTAGATAAATATGTTTATGCCAGTTACACTCTCTATTAATCGTGGACATTCAATATGGCGGAATCGGCTTCGCCTTGGCTGTCGGTTGATTATTGTCAGCGCCGCCACTGTTTCTGGAATAACTCTATAGTGGTTCGAGTGAACTGCGAAATACTGCCATTTTCTTACCTGCACGTTGTCTTCCGTGATGAGGATTTCCCCGGAGTACGCGTAGTCCACCAACAGATGGAGCGCAGATGCGTCGACGTCATGCAACGTCACCTCGCACTGCATTTTCTCCGCCATGTCGTCTGCGGAATAGTGAAAGATAGAAATGATTATGGTTAAATTGCGATAGAAGAGGTGTAGGAGCCGTTTCCGACGGCGAACGAGTAGTTAATATTTGCCGTTCTGATTGAAGAAATTTGAGCGACAATGAACCATTCCAAATTCAATGAAATTGTTTTCCAGTCGGAAAAATATTATGACACTTGGAGTGAAGCATAAAAGGAGGCGTAAAATAATAATTGGATAACACAGCAAAGAAAGTATTGGCGATATTTGTGGTCCAAATGTGAGTCTTGGATTTCGAATGGAGATACCGTTGTACTGTGGCTCGATTTATTTATAAAAAGGAAACGACAATGCTTTAGAATAAAGAGCGAATAACACTTCTCTCTCCCCAAAACGATGAGGGAACGATTGAAATTTCACATTAGATGCATCATCATAGTTACGTCTTGCAAGGTTCTGAAATTATTTCTTCTAAAGTAAGTTAGATTTCACTGCATGGTGAAGATTATTTTTTCAGTCAGTCATATGCTTTGCAAGGGATAGCTCAAGGTCACCGTGAAGTTATATCTGAACGCGACTTTTCATTCTCATGACACTTACAACTTAGAACGCCTAAAGATTAAGGCAAGGATGGGCGGAACCTGTGACTGGTGATGCTGGTGACACTGGTGATGATGCAATGGGAATGTGTATAAGCCATTATTTATAATTCGGAAAGTATAATGGATGTCCGAATAGGCGGTGCGCCATTCGACAGAGGACGGTTGGAAGAATTAGATGTATGGCTAATTTGAAACTAATGACGTCATCATGTAAAAGAAGATAGGCCCCCAAGTACGGATGTAAAATAACGCGTGGATAGCAGATTTAAGTTTGCGTATCTGGTCGAATACCAAGCAAGAAATTCACTATTGGGCTCATTTTGGAATTGTATGGAGAGTAATTGTGTCAGAGATATGTATGTGAAGAATCTCCATTAATAAAGATTACAAAATGGTAGATTTCATTTTTGAAATATTGAAAAATTTGTGCGTTTCAGGAAATCTCATAATGCCCAAAGAAGTAGCTCTATGTCTGAAAAACAGGCTATGGAATGTAATATTATCGAAGTATGTTTCTTAGAAGCACAGAATCTCACTCATCGAGATTTTTTGAAGTATTTGAAACTCCAAAACGCTTTTGGCAAAATCATTTTGTATACAAGCCACCATTCTCGTTAACCCATCAATGGAAACAGCATTTATTGTCATTTGAAAACGTATTGCATTTTCCTCGAACGGCTGGTATTTTGAAACGCGTAATTCTGAGGCAGATTTGGCAAGACTATTCCCTAACCTTAATGGCAACGTACATTTTGCAGTAGTAATGGCACAGAATTTACAGGTTTATATAACTGAAAATCTCAGTAATAAATAGTATTATCTATAAAATTCTTTATTTTGACTATTTTTTCGCATCCTTTGGTGAATACGCCTCCTTAACGAGACGCATTTTTATTTGCGATTCGGTAAACATAACCGCGGTGAGTAGCTGATAGTTTTTAAACAATGGTTGAGAAAATATACGAACTTCACACTGGCTGATTTTTTTATGGATTCAGTGCTAATTATAAATTTCTCATTGTATACAACAAAGTCTCTGGAGTGCATACGCACACCATTTTCAATTGTGCACGGTTTCTATTTTTTGGGAAATGCCTCTAAAGTGAGTGCGGTCAGTGTCTGATATTTTGGCTACTTTGGAATGGTGGGATGTATTTCTAGAAAACGAGGCCACATTCTGACTGAACTGACGTCTCGCTAAAAACGACCCTTAGCCCTCTATGGGTGAGCGAGTCCAATTTTTTACCTACGTATCAAAAGCATTAAAATATTTGCTTTCTAAGAGGCTTTTCCGTTTAGTTGCTGTACTAGACAGAATTATAACGCATTGAATTAAGTGTGTGGAAAGTTGCGTCTCTTTCGGCGGTTTTTCAAACTAGTTGAACAAATGAATGTGTGACGCTATTTACTGACGATGGTGGAGCTCTGATATAACTAGGTTCAGCTGTAATGTGATTAAGAAATTGGAAAAGTTTAAAAAAAGTACGTTATGAAGGTAATGTTGAAGTAGGGGATTGGGTTAGGGATTAGAAGGGCGAGTACATATTATGCTCGTCGATGGACAATCTCGTGGTGGAGGAGGAGAGAGAGTGAGAGAGAGAGAGAGAGAGAGAGAGAGAGAGAGAGAGCGAGGCTCGATGGGGCGATGTGGACTGTGACTCACCGTTGAACATGGCGTAGAAGTACGGGCTGACGGAGGCCAAGACGACGCGATGCGCCCGGATCTCCTCGCTTCCGATCTTCAGCATGATGTCGCAGAGCTGAGGAAGGACAGAGAGAGAGAGAGGATAGGAAAAGAAGTTAAGGTATTTTGAGCGAAATATTATTTTATTTAGAAATCAGTGAATTTGGTCTCATTTTCAAGAAAAATATCTCACCCATCCAATGACACCAAAAATTCAACCCCTTACCGCATTACTTTCGGAGATATTTGCCTAAAAATACCAGCCATTTCACATGGAAAATGGTACTTGTATGCACTCCAGAGAGACCTTATATTACAAATGAGGAATTTCTAACTCTTAGGTCTCGTAGAAAAATCAACTGTGTGCAGTTCGTGTGTTTTCATGACTATTTATTTAAATAAATCATATTGTCACCGCAGTAAATTTTTCGGGATCACAATAAACCTTCCGTTTTGATAGAGTATCAAACGTACCGCGTGAAAAAAATTTGTCAAGTTAAAGAATTATTTAGATATTTTCGTATGATTACTTACAATATCTGCCATGTAAAACTCAATTAGTAATGCAATATTTAATTCGTTTGTCTCACTGCTGGTGAAATTAATACGTGTATTATATATATATATATATATATATATATATATATATATATATATATATATATATATATATATATATAAATAAACAGCTTGCCAGAGAAAGGCAGACGCTAAACACAGAAAAAAAAATGAACACTCAGAGTTTCTTAATATTTCGGTGCCACTAGCACCTTGTTCGTAAGAGCGTCGAAGACCAGGCTCCGAAAGTAATGCGGTAAGGGGTTGAATTTTTGGTGTCATTGGATGGGTGAGATATTTTTCTTGAAAATGAGACCAAATTCACTAGCACCTTGTTCGCAAGAGCGTAGAAGAGCCTGGTCTTCTACGCTCTTGCGAACAAGGTGCTAGTGGCACCGAAATATTAAGAAACTCTGTAGGTGTGTTTTCATTTTTTTTGTTTTTCTGTGTTTAGCGTCTGCCTTTCTCTGGCAAACTGTTTATTTATTCGTCACTTGAGTGATCTTAAGTGTAGTTATATATATATATATATATATATATATATATATATATATATATATATATATAAATAAAACTTCGTCACAGGGTGACACTAAACATAAAACATAAAAAAGCAAACTCACGAGTTTAAAATTTTCGGTGGGTCGCCCGCACCTTCGTCAGTAGATAGAATATATATATATATATATATATATATATATCCACTTGGCGAAAAACACTTGTAGTGCACAGATATAAAAAAAGGTCACAGGCGTGACTGGCAGTTACATATAGAGCACAAAAAAAGTAAAACTCACAGAAATTTTGATATATTACGGCGGACACAACCGCCTTCATCAGAATGTATATAATCGTTCGTTCATTCTCTCAGACCGCTCAGCGGCAAATACTCACATAAATGTTCATACAGAAAGGTAGAAAGAAAGTGGATAGGTACACATAAAATTTACAAACACAATGGTGGTGTGAAGATGAAATGATGGCCGATTCCAAGCAGAAAAAAGTCGACCGTGGTTCGATTCCCGGTCCAGTCGAATTTTTTCTGCTTGGAATCGGCCATCATTTCATCTTCACACCACCATTGTGTTTGTAAATTTTATGTGTACCTATCCACTTTCTTTCTACCTTTCTGTATGAACATTTATGTGAGTGTGTGTGTATATATATATATATACACACACTCACGATGTTGATAGGATGGAGGAGATAGACACACACGGACGGACTAGTTCCGAAAGCTAGCAATGTCAGTGTGATCGTCTCTTTTTTTGTGTGTCTATCTCCTCCATCCTATCAACATCGTGTGTTCATCGCCGCTTGACTGACTCCAATCCATATATATATATATATATATATATATATATATACACGATGTGGATAGGATGGAGGAGATAGACACACAAAAAAAGAGACGATCACACTTGTTCCGAAAGCTAGCGATGTAAGTGTGATCGTCTCTTTTTTTGTGTGTCTATCTCCTCCATCCTATCCACATCGTGTGTTCATCGCCGCATGGCTGACTCCAATCCATCAACGTATATATATATATATATATATATATATATATATATATATATATATATATATATATATATATAAAATATAGGGAACTATCTCGCTCGTACTACCTTAAGACGTAGGAAGACGCTGAGAAATGCGATCACTCAAGTGACAACCACACACTACTAAATTGGATGACTTCCATTCGCTTAATAGTAGTGCGCTAATCACTTCGCGACGTAAGAGCTCACTTGTCTTCTATTCGTCAAACAGTCCCTGCGAATCCACAGCAGATTGAGAGCGAATTTATTGTGAGTTAAACAACAAAAGAACGTCGACAATGGTATTTGTGATTGTTGTCAACTTTGTTTATTTTCAATAAAGGCGTGAAATATCGTGAATACTGTGAACGGGAAATAGAAACTGCTATGTTTCCATTCTGTTTCTTGTGCATTCTATGATACATTCCTTTGTACAATAAAATGTACCGTATAAAGCGGCCTTTTATTTATATTACCATAGAGTATGTATCTATAAAGTGGAAAAGCAATGCTAAAAACTGGACATATATTTTTGAGAGCTTTGAGAAGAATTTCTCAGGTATCACCGCCTTAGGGGAGGAAGAATTTTGGCTTACGGAGAAGGCCACTTGAAGGCGCTAGTGGTACTCGGTGATTTTGCATCAACATACGGAAGAGTGGATTTACCATGGCTGTTGTGTGCTTTTAATCGAGTATCAATTGTTTTGTCGTTCCCTTGATACATCGGTAAACAGTTTACTTCGTGTTTGGTAATCGCGTGTCTTTTCATTTTTGAATCACTTTTCATCAATTTTGACGTGAATTCGATTCATTATTGAAGCCACATTAAAATACATGTTTCATCTGGTCTCGACGACCCAATAAGATTAGTTTCCGTTGCTATGGGTCGATTAGTAAACATCCGGGCACCGAAATCATCATAAGAACATCATGTGAGTTATGCGACACTAAATAAAGTGGCCGTGTGCCAAAGGTCATTTGTTATGGCTTGTCGTGCAACTTCGTTACACCTGTTCCATCTATCGGCCAAAGTATTATTTAAAAATTCATTCCCGAATCTCCCTATCTCTTTGCCACTCTATATGTACTCACTCTATGGTATTACGCTCTACACGATGTATTGGGTGAGACATGCGACCCATTATTCCCGTCTTACCTGCGCGTTGAGCCTCATTCTGTTGATGGCGGCGAAGGAGACGGACGAGTGGTCCGGGTTGCGATGGAAGAAATGCGAGTGAGGCGGCGACGAAGAGGATGAGACGTTGGATGACGAAGAGGACGACGAGGCGGTGGTGTGTGAGGCTGCGGGAGGAGGCGGAGTGGGGTGTAGGGCGGTGGTGGTTGTTGTGGCGGAGGAGGGAGGCGTGGAGGGGGGCGAGGCGGAAGAGGGGGGCGTGGCGATGGTGGTCATCATTCCGATGGCCCTCAGGTATGCGGCGTGGCCCGCCGCGTCCTCGGGCCGAACCACGTAAACCGCCTGCGGGTGACCCCTCGGTGCCACGGATACCCTGGAAGGAACAAATGGAAACATTTAAGGGTAAATCCATGTCAAAACGGTCGAATTTAGACCGCTTGACCTCTCCGATTTTGACTAAATCCGCAGGACATATTCATATTCCGTCTTACTACTTCTTTGACCATACCCAATTGTACTTTATTAGGAAGGCGCCTAGGAAATCAATCATACGTCCACACGCGTAGCCTATTATGTGTAGTATACTATAGAATGACCTCACCAAATCAATGCGGAGACAATCTCCACACACAGACGCATGGACGAGACTCGCGGTCCGCGCAATCAACGCTTCTTCTGCTCTTACGGTCTAGGCGTCGTCGCGTCGCACCTGTTGCTTCCGACTTGGAACCGTTCCCATGGCGACAAAAACAGAGGATCCGTCCATCAGAGTCAAGCACCTTGGTGCCACCGCGACACAAAAGGTGGAATCATCGAGAAAAAAACTTAAGGTCAGGTCACGTCGTGGTACTGCGGACCCAACGCCGGGTTCCACTGGCCGATACATAAATATTTAGGCTGGAGTCGAGAATGATCTGAGCCGTCGTCTTATCCATCACACAATCATAGAATGTACGCTGGCCAGGAAGAAGTATTTTAATTCATATTAAGGAGCATGTATTTTCAAATTACTCAGTCAATTAAATAATGGCTCAGTCAATTAACCAGAGAGTGATGAAAATAGCTTGCCTTCTACTCACGGCCATAAAGAACGGAGAGCCGATGGAAAATATATTTGTCACTGATTTCAAAAAGTGAAGATCGCAAAGCGACTGGAATAGCTAACGTGATTAGACGATATAAACTATAACCAGATGGGAGAGGGTGAAATACTAAAACCGCACCAATTATAAAATCTAGTATCTCAACGATCATCATGTCGATCTTGCTTGTGCTTAAGTCAGCATGCAGGTTAAGTTTGACCCAATACTAGAAAACTAGCCCCTTTGAAGCTCGTTCGAACTTATGTTGAATCAAGTTTCGTGTCAAATACGCTTCAGCAAATCCCATAACCGAGTGAAGGAGCAGTAGCCAACATTTTTTGTATTCCGCATCATTCAAAACATCATAGATTTAACCTTAAACAGCAAGTGATATTTGGACTATATTTACTTGCTGCAATTATGAACTTGATATCACTCAATGCATGTACGCATTTATTTTACTAATTTAAATAAGCCCCGAACAAAGAATCATGCACCACATAATAAGACAGGCACCCTCCAGACAATTGACTGATATTTTCAAAAATTCATACGGAAAATTAGGGTGCTGTAACATTTCAATCAATGCTTTGAAAGTTGCTTAGATTTTTGAGTGAATGGCCTGCGAAAGAATAAGACCAATGCACTTTACCAAGCCCATCACGATAAAAATAACTACTTGGTAGAGTTCAACGCCATCGCTTTATTGACGTCACTATTGCAAAATCTTTTAAATCAATCTGTCAATAAAACAAATGAAGACCTGCAAAAATACATCAAACAAGGATTATTACAAATAAAACGTATAGGGTATTTTGTGAAGTGTTTCTTTTCGCCGTGATGAATGGTGCCAAGTTTCAGGAGAAAACGCTAGTTCTTATCTCTTTTATAAAGGCCTACAGGAGGCAGAGCATTCACCCGCCCTTGAGTTTACACACATCTCTCTTTTCACCAGAAGACCGTTTCACAACGGTGCGGCAAATGCGAATCGATATTTGGCGAGCAGCTAAGAGCAGAAGCGAATATGCTCGCACTTGAACGGCCGGAGGGAAAACAGATCACGTTTCATTGACGCACGTCTTCCTGAGAAAATTTCCGATTCTAAGGGCAATCTAAATTCGGATCCATTGCTTCACGCGGAATGGCGTTTTACACTTTGCTCGCTCGCCCATTCGGGGTAACGGATCAGCACCGCGCACCAGCGCATCGTAAAACCCTTTCTGTTGATTGGTTGAACGACCTCCGCTGTGTACCACACGCGAAAGGAAGGCAGCGACGGGCCAATTTCGCTTCGTGCACAAAATATAAGACTCGTCGCGAGAGTCAATTCGACGCTGTCAGATCGCAACTGGTAGAGTAAAAATAATAATGGGCCATTCCAACTTCGTATTAATTCGTTTCACTAAACATCTTCATTATCCTATACCAGAGTTGGCGAACCTTTTGGCGATTGAGTCCCAAAGTTTATGAAATAAGAGTATACTCGCTCGACTCGCGTGCCAACCCATCGAGTGAGACCGAGGCATCCCTTAGCGCCCTCCCAGCTCCGCGTGCCGAAGTAATTGCTCCGCGTGCCGAAATAATTGCTCCGCGTGCCACTTTGGGCACTCGTGCCATAGGTTCGCCACCCCTGTCCAATACCCTCTCCAAGATAATAGCGCAGTTGACAGAAATGGAGCCAATCAGTAAACATATTCAGTTTCGTTTTGGGAAGGGCATCACGTGACCAAAGAATCAACGACGAAGGCCATTGTTTTAATCATAAAATCGTAAATAATTCTCTATTTTTCATTTCTTCCTGAGGAAAAATTATTATTTATTATTTATTAATGTAATATTTTAGCTACGCTATGATCATTGACGGGTTCTTGCATGGTTGAGTATAATTAAGGCACAAAATATGCAGTAGAGTTGGTATATTTATTTATGCGATGAATCTTCTCATTCCAAAGACGGATCATTAGGAGCAATAAAGTGGAATATTTATGTAGAAAGAAAACTTTTATAATCGACAGATTCGAGTGTGATGTGGTGTAAGCGTCACGTGGAAATGACTTGAGCTAAACATGCTGTTTTCCACTGATAAAAGATTTGTTTTGACTAGTTCCGATTTAGCTGCATCATCATCACGTTATCATTAATCATCGGCCTAAAATTCTCTAGCATTTGAATATATGTTGTAGGGAGATTTTCATTCGGTGTGTGTAAGATAGGGCTCATTGGAACACGCGAGCGCAGTTAATAGATCACTCGAGCTGTGTGCGCTGGCGATATGCTTTCTAACCTTCAATTCTGTGGGCGAAAAATCGTCACGACCTTATTATTTGATCAAGTTGTAGAATTCGTTCAAAAGTAATGTTTAAAAACGCATTATTTTATCACAGAGTAATAAAAAGCGTCACGAAATGCATGTTTGTCGCCTTAAAAGCAAATAAAAATGCATGACAAAATGCACAGGTGACAATCACTACGTTTACCAATTGAACTCAGAACTATATGAACTCGGACCGATCTGAATATTCTAAGCCAGACTACTCGGATCGCCTGGTTTACCAATGCGAAATCGATTGAAATATTGATTTTAATCGGTTCATATCGATTTGAAATCTCAGACTGGCAGAGAAAGCGGGCCGAGTTAGACCGCTTCTCATATCGATCCCACCATCCCGTTGCGTTTACTATACCGAGCTTAACCGGCTAAATCGACCTGAGTTCGATTAGTAAATATAGTGTAGGTATATCGATTTTCCTTTGTTTATTAGCGCATATTAACGTTGCTCCAGATCTGTTTTGAAGTGCACTTCTTTGCGCGCAGTGTTTGCTGGCTGACGGATGGACGGCAAGGGCGCTGTAGTGATGCAGTGTGATAAGCGCACTAAAGCGAATGGATGGCACCCATGGTCGCATAAAAATCAGTGGAAATAAACCTTAATTAGTGATATATTGCGAGTGTTTTGCGTCTGTCGTTGGGAATTCAAAGCATAATGTGACGGGAGAGTGAAGAGGTGGGTGGATGAAAATCAAACCTTTTACTGATGATTGATGATGACGACTGCGCGCGAACTGGGTGTTGTCGAGTCACGAATCGTGGCGACCCTTTTTGAGAATGTGTGCATCAGCCCCTGGGCGCGATGGCGTGCTCGTTTCTGCGTTCTCGAGGCAGGAGTCGGAGTGGGCGTAGGAAGCGGGGTTTAGTTGGTGGGGCAACCGAAGACTTGAAATCTCCAATTTCCTTCTCCCGATGCAAACGCCCTTCCCACCCCCTCTCCCTCTTGGGCGGAAGGGAAGAAAGTGGCGAAAGAGGGCGGGATACCCCACCCCCCTCCCACCCCGACTACTTCCTCTTTTCCTTCGGAATCTTTGAAACTTTTCAAATATGAGCTGCTACTGAAGGATATCCCTGGAAACTCATCGTTTGGAAAGTTTCGAATATTATTCTGGAAATGAGGAAGACGTCGGGGAGGGTCTTTTTTTTTGGGTCAACAAGAGGATCTATATTTTTTTTTCTTTGGAGGGTAAAACTAATTCGAACCGTTTTAAAAACCCCATCTTTTATGATATGTTTCCCCAACAATAATTCATTGTGTTGAAATGAGGACCAAAATAGCAAAGGAAGAACCATTAGAGGGTTATTTTTCAACCAATGGTGCGCGTGAGTGGTTCCTCAGGGGGTCTGATTCGAGGAGGTTTTGAAGAGACTTCGAAATCACCCTTATTGCTTGCTCGAAATGTTATGCATATTTTTGGATTGAGCGCTAATGAATAATTTAGTCTAGCTTGATGATTTGGTCAAGTTTTTAATGAATAATTCTGGATGTAATTTCAGGACAATAAAATTGATGCAAAAATCCTATCTCTGAGAAAGATTCTTCTGTGATAGTGAAAAAAATTACGTCCAACTTTGACATACCGCAAAAGTGGAGTTAATTTGCTCCTAGAGAGAATAATTTGCACCATTCACAAAAAATATTTAACTTCTTATATTAGCCAAATTATGAAGTATTTTAGTAAATTCATTAGCAATTCCTTGATGTGGTGCAGTTAGAGACATTTTAACAATAGATTCATTTCACTGCTGAATTCATGAAATACATTATGGATTGTTATCTCGTCGCCAAAAACTGTTGTCTAAAATTCCGTAAACAAACAACATTTTGGAATGTGGTGTCGCCTAGTGATAAAAGACGGAAGATCAAATGTAAATACAGTCAATAGTTTGTGTATAAACACGTCTTACTTACAAGTAACCATACTGCAGTAGATAAAAAATGTAGTTCTACACGCGTGACATAATTATACATTTTATTGATATCGGCCGGTCTACAGATATAATTAATTCCTCTCCAAAATTTAATTAAATAATAAAATTTTAAATCAAAGGAATGCACTTACTGCCGCCTTGAGCAGATTCGTATTTTTCAATCCAAGTCTCCTAATTTGGGTCCTCGTAGACGCATACCCTGTTTTGCAGACTGGTACGAAGCAAGTTCTGTTTAAACAAGGCATTCTAAATTCCTTATTTAAGCCGAACGGGATTAATGCATTCAAATTAGAATCAGAGTCTGGCAAACATCGTCGTCGGCACGCGATGGACGTTTCATAAACCTCTTGCACATTTTCCGTTATGGATATTTCCTCTCTAGCATTTACAAATTAACTTTTTGGTCACAAAAATTGCAAGATATTATTCAAAGCATCAAGTAATTCATATCTTCTCGATTATTTGCCTCATAGCACTAGGCGTGTATTTCCAAACAGCTCGATAATATGCACAGATTTTCCTGTAAACGTGGAATAAAGTGTTTAATATTAATATAATGGCGGCTAGCATATATTCAGGTAATATTTAGAGTTAAAAACATTTATTTACGCATGATATTTGCATAATTTTCGTATTCCGCTCCGTTATTTAATGCTTAAATTTGAACGAAAATTAAATAGTTTAATTATTGCGTCATTTACAGCACCAAAAGCATAGCGAGCTTCGTCGTATAAACAACTATACGTAAGTAAAAAGCGATCCGAGATTTTTGTTTACCAAATTAAAAATTAATTAAAATGTGACTCAATGATTCGCTATTACCGCCTCAGCCGCTATTTTTGCCAGATGCATCAGTTTCTCAAGGAGATGAGTCGATTCCACTATTTTTCGATTCCGATTCTCGATTCCGATTCCATCGATTCTTATTCCTAATAACAGGTAGGATATTGATATATCCGCTCATGAAGTATTTACATTAACAAATAGCTAATATATCCTCAGCTTATTGAGGTAGATGAAAAGTACAAATTGATAGCCTACACCCAAAATTACTGAGACAAATATGATGTAATAAATGAAATTTTATTTGAATATTTATCTATCTGGAATCGGAGTCGACTTTAGGCGATCGATTCTCGATACCGATTCTAATCCTGAGAATCGGTGGAATCGAGAATCGACATTTGGATTCGACTCATCCTTAGTTTCTCATGATAAATCTCTCATTTGTTTTTTTCTCTGGGTCTCTAAATATTTCATTCTCTTGTCTGTTCAAGTAACTTTGTATCAGATTTATTTTCTACGCCACCAACCTCTAAGCTGAACGTTCTTCATTTAAATCCATATTCCTGCTACGTATGGAAAGAAAGATACGTAGATTGAGTTGAAATTGATCGATAATTTTTATGCTTTATATCCAACTACTTTTTCATTTCCATCTATCAATTCAGCTAACTCACACAACGAACGCGGCAGAGAGGTTCCTTGGATGAGGTAGTTTAGTCAGGTCTTCATACCCAGCGTCTTCGTTAACCATGAGAAAATAAAACAGTGGCGTCAATCTAGAGAACATGTTGTGTACATTTCTCTCTAGGACCGTTTCCGTGGGTTTTATATGCATCACTCTGAATGGTCGTTTGACGATTGGCGTCAAATTATGCACATTTTTAAAACTTTAAAGTACTATCTGCTCCTACATTATTTGCATTTATCTTCCCGTTCATTGCTGGTGAATTTATCGAGTTCTACTTCAGCTGAGAGTTCAATAAATTGGTATTTAAAGAGATCATTCATAATCGAATCGACTGAAAGTGTTAATAGTCAACATCGAGAATCAGTCATTCCAAACTTTCCCAAAGGCGGGGTGTGGTTGACGTCAGCATGCGAAACACGTGCCTCGAGTATGGTTGTATGGTCCTTGGCCTCATGCCTCCAAAATGGTCTAGAAAGAAATCTGTTGAAGGAGAGCTGTGCGACCTTTACTTTCTAAAATCTGCGCCTTGTGTAATTCCTTTTGGAAATCTGCAATTTTCAGGCTACAAAATCTGCATTAAGGTAGTCCGAGCGAGATAGGTCGCTAGTCATAATAGAGACCACATTCGGACTATACGTTTTAATTCCACCAGCTGTAGGACACATGAATTAAATATTACATTATTAATGGTGCCATTATATAGTTTTGTTTGACAGAAATGGTTAGTAATTAAATGAAAATATCTAAATAAGTCTTTAACTTGACACATTTTTTTCGCGCGGTGCGTTTGAAGCTCCTTCAAAACGGGAGGATTTTTGTGATACCAAAGAACCTACTGCGATGACAATATGATTAATTTTCAAATATAGTTCAGAAAACATACAAACTACACACTGTTAGTTTTTTGACGACATGTAAGTGTTAGAAATACCTCATTTTGTAAATAATGTCTTTCTGGAGTGCATACACGTACCATTTCCCATGTAAAAGGGCTGGTATTTTTTGGCAATTATCTCAGAAAGTAATGTGGTAAGTGGTAGAATTTTTGGTGTCATTGGATAGGTAAGATATTTTTCTTTAAAATGAGACCAAATTCATTGATTTCTAAGTAAAATGCTATTTCGCTGGGACTACCTTAAATGAAAATGTCCCAGTTTCTGTTTTGGTCGCGTGTTGACTTTGATTTAAACCATTATCCTAGTGAGTGTGTGTGAGCCTCGTGCTTTTTCCGTGAAGTTGCTTCGTTTCCCGTTCTCTCTATCTCTCGTTGCCTCCCTCTCCTCTCCTCTGTATTTTCCCTCTACCGCCACCACCCGCGCGTGTCTCTGCCAGGAACGTTTGACGAGCTTAATTCGTGCGCGTGTCTTCGTGGTCGTCACGGAAGGAAGGGGCCGTCTCCTCTCAATGAGAACTCCACTCTCAAGCCTACGTGTTAGTGACTCACGTGGTTGGCAGCGCACCCGCGAGGGTGGTGAAGTAATGAATCAGCTCCTCTTCCTCGTACCTTCTTGAGAAAGAGCGCCATTTCTTTTTTATTAGTTCCGTCTTCTGCTTTGCCGCTTCCGTCCTTTGGCGAGATGCCACGAGGATGCTGCTGCGCTCCCGATACGCAAACACTCGTTGGCGGACGGTGTAAATGGATTTCGCGTCGCAATTCCCACACACGGGTGCGAAGAGTAAAAGTGATTGACACTCGCGGCCGACGACATTTCCTGGATGAATATTTTTTTTCTGTTTTGAATCAGATGATTCATTTCCACGTTTCGGTTTACTTATCATTTTTATCAGTCCTGAAAGAAAAGTTTCTCTATCTTCAAATTCCCTTCGGAAAATACTTGTATTGTGTAAATTTTATTCGCTTGCAGTATTTTTCTTCAGTGAGGTTGAATTATAAATTGTGGGCGTGGTCAACAGTGGAGCGACGTCAAGGCGAACGACAAACGAGAGGAAAGATGATAAAGATTCTCATTCTTTCGTACAAATTCCGTTAAAATTTCGAAACCGTGAAAACCTTGATGAAGCATTGATAAAATTGATCAAAATATTGCGATTATGCTGAGCAGTCCCCTTGACGACCAATAGCATCGTTGAAGCTGAGTCTATTAAGCATATTCAGGGAATAAGGGATAGCAATGTTTCACCTGGGAATGATGAGTAGGTTTCTCCAAATGAAAGCATCACCTTATCTATTGAATATTATTTTAGAATGCATCTAGGAAAGACAGAGACGTGGAATGTATTTCAAGGTAATCATACAGGAAATCGGACATAGAATTATGTTGTCTGTTTTAATGTCAATATGTATATGCATTAGTTTACATAATTATTATTGACTTAGAATTCAATAAACATGGTTTCGTCATGCATGACCGGGATTTTACTTGCACACTTCTAACAATCCAGAGAAAGAGACTCCAAAAAACCCCAATATTATAATTCCGAGGTTTAATCCTGAAACTTATTAAAATTCATATCCATATATTGCACCAAAAATATTAGTTCACTTGGTCAAACACGAGACCGGAGTAGTTAGAGGCATTATTGCAAATGGCCATTATTGCAAACAGAGGGAAAAATATGCTCTCATGAGGCTGCAAACGCTAACTCCACATATCTTGGTATTTAGTTATATATTTATTTCTAGTTATTCCCAAATAATTACTTATTTTGTATTCATCTATCGTAAAATCTCCGCATCAATGTATTTATTACGATGCTATGGTGAATATACATGTGTGTTGAGTACAACTTTCCCTATTTATTTATGTTGTTGATCAACAGAAAATTATTTACTCCTTCATACTTCATAAACATTTAATGGGAATCTCTACATAAGTTACTCCAGGGCGACCAAATTGCCCTGATATTTTGACTGATGAAATATGTTTGTCATTTGTTGATTGAATTAAAATATTTTTATCATAACTCAATGGAAACTCGATCAGAAGGGAAGCCGCAGGTGCTGTTATTCTGGCAACATAACGAACAAAATTATCCTGGTAAATTTTGTCTCGATTTCGATCTTATTAGCAATTGGAAGGTTTTCTATGTATAATAGAAGAGAGCTTGATAAGTATGAGTGACTGAAGCTGTGTGGTTGAAGTAGAAGTAGACAGCTGCAGAATGGACTGGGGAACTGAAATACCGCATGACTAAGACTCCTCGATGTCTGTCGTGAGAAGAAAGTGGTGGCAGCAAGCAGTCCTTTCGAGAAAATTTTACGCTAGAGCTGAGCAAAAGAAGATGCCGGAAAGCACATCCAGATTCCACATCCAAGATCAAATTAGGTGACGGAAAGAACACAGGATCAAATGAAGCAATATATGGGATTTGAAGTTTTCCCGGCGCACCATTCAGTGATAATTTTTCGCGTTTCAGATCGGGAAAGATTTTTGAAAACACTCAACGTTTCGTCGGCAGATTCAGCCATCTTCATCAGGATAGTGAATGTCTGAGCGAGGAAGGCTGGCTGTTATATATTGCCAAAAACTCTTCATTTTATTGACAGCCGTGCTCCCACGAGTGATTAGCTCTCGTTGGCACCCTAGGCAAGATGTATGTTAAAATGATTGGTGCGAACCTAGGAATGCAAATTGGCGGATCCAATGGATTCAGATTTAAATGAGACGAGATTTGGTGAAGCAATATTAAAAGCATTAAAATGGAAGAACTACGTTTTACTGTCCTCCTTAAATATTTAATTTAAGGCTTTTGAACGTTTTTAATTTAAATATTTCAAGATAGACACGCTGATTGTAACCACCTGAAGCTGAAAAAAAACTAGCTATACATCTTTCAAAGGTTCATTGGGCAGTGTTAATTTTTATTCTCATATTTATTCCTCTTCACTATTAAATGTCTTGTTTTCGTTGTGTTGTCAATGACAAATCTGTGCTCTAATTGGCGGCCTGTCGTCTCCTTGGTTAAAAGTCATCTTTCCATTTTGTTATCTTTCCATTTGAGTTTTTAGATATTCCCAACTCCGTGGCTTCAAGGCTTTAATTTTCTCTCGTGATTTAGGCCTCAGACATCTCAGAGAGCCGCACTCCACGCGTCTACCTCGGTAACGTATATCATCGCCTTACTTGCACCTTTTCAAGGACCCGGAAATTGGCACACTCTCGCAGAAACTGTCTTATGCTGAGCTGTTCTTCGCCACACTTCCTTGTCCCATATTGTGAAACATGTTCACCGAGGTTGGTGAACGATTCAACTCGCCCGTCTCGTCTTGTGGCGCAACGTACGCCCATCCCTGGATTTTGTCTGTTCATGCAAGGCCTTTGGATTTCTTCCAATTGACTTTTGTACTCCGCTGCCGAAGCAATTGCTCCGTCGCATTCAAGTGTAAATAATACGAAGGATATCAGCAACGTGCCAGAAAAAGCCTTTATAGCGTACTTTCACAGCGGCGTTACTGTAATCTTGTTGTCAATGTTTGTTTACGGTTCATTCATTTATTTCTCCGAATGGTATATGATCGTTGGTTGTTTACCATTTTATCAGCGATTTTTGATCTTGCATCAAGGGTTTGGCAGCCAATTCCCGTAAAAGAGGAATTCAGGTAAAGAAATTATTCACCGTAAAACATAATATCATTAAAATCTCGCTGAAATATTGTTTAATTATAAAAACCTTCACCACTTAAATAAATACTTGCTATGCATGACTTGACTATGGTTTTACTATCTACCATACTTTTTGAAATCCACAGTTAAGATGGCTCATTAGGCAGAATAAATCATGAAATTCCCGAAAACAGGAAATGAAAAGTTTTGTCTAACTTTTTTATGAACAGAATGCATATTTATTGCAATGAAAATTCTTTTATTGCCTGAAAAAACAAAGCATAGATGACTGAATAACACAATAAGCAATTTGAAGTGCTTTATGAAAAGGTCCAAATTTCATGTAAATGTTCAGAATGGGGTGATGGCCGTTACACATAAAAATTATTGTCTGTACTACTAACTTAAGTATGCTCACTAAACTTGGCGTGCTTTCTTAGACAATCCTTTGGCAAGGTGGCGAGGCTTTAGTCCATTTATGGTCTTGATGGGAATAAAAAGTATCAGAAAGGAAATATACATAGTATACATGTCAACCTTCAATAAAAAACTCATTGATTTCCCACTCTGGCTAACGATTGCGTCCTGACCGTTCTCCTTTTTCTAAGCTTGTATGATATTTCTTCTGTCATGCTTCAGGCCATTTGTAGAGTCTTAAAAAGCAGTTACATTACTATTGATCTGTTGTAATACTTTCCAATTCATTTCTTTAATTTATACCGTTTCCGCTAAGGCCACCGAATCGCCTCTTTTCATCCAGTAATGCGTGTTGAATTGGTGCACCAAATGTCATATTCCTCATTTGTCCCGTGTACATCAAAATGAATTCTTTGGTGGTCAAATATGCATGAAATACAATAATAATTTTTTATTTTACCCTGCTTTAAACTCAATCAGCAGAAAGTTAAGAGTGTCGGAACGCTTTAAGTTATGTCGTATATTTGCAGTTGATTTCCAATCCTTATGGTGTACCCAAATGGACCGCGTTGGGCCGCTTTATAATTCGTACACATTAGAATGATTTGTGGTTGATTAGAACTGTCCATTTAAGTGAGATGGAATGAGGATGGATGTTTCAATTAGAATTTAGAAAATAAGAGATAGAAAAATTTGCTGGGGATATTATTGAGAATTGAACCTTACCAATGTTTTTATTCAAGTGTGAGAGGATTTCTCCGGCTTCCATCGTCTGTTATCTTTAGCGTGGGATTGATTCCGACTTACGAGGGTCACTGTAAACTCGAAGGAGTTCGTATCGTCAACCAGGGTGAAGCTGGTACAGATTTAGATGTTTTTTGGTCTCCTGTAGTCACATTTCTTTTTTTCCTAAATGAAATTTTCACTGAAGAAACTTTGTTCATCAACTACTCGTTTCAAGTTTGAATTAAACTATCTAACCAATTTAAGTTCTGAAAACAAGAGTTAACTTAGTACTATATTCACCTCATGAAGTTGGTTTCAGCGAAAAACTTTGGTAGACAACGCCGAAAATTCGTTGACATTAACTTCTATTTCAACTTCACGCCTTTTGTTTCATCCTCGTACTCCTACGGATTCTGTTAACTTGGGAATTGCCTTACCATCCATCTAAATTAGATTTCCTATACCAAAGCGTTTACCACTTCTGAGAACCATGGAAATATTCATTGTATTTTTGGTGGCGATCACCTTCCGTATTTCAAGAAGAATTCATTATCTCCCGGTCACCAATAGTAAGTAGAGCGACAATAATATTTAATAACTTAAAAACTTCGTTATACCATGTTTACCTCTCTAAATGCACTTTTTAGATATGAGGAAAACAATAAGTTTTAAAATGCATGTGATCATTTTCTTAACGAATTATTACCCTTTAACAGTTTCTTGAACAAATAAAAATACTCACTTATCGATGTTATTGACCAGGACGGCAGAGGCAGTGAGGTTCGGCGATGTTTGAGTGACGACGTGATAACATTGAAGACAAAGATAGTGTGACCAATGGAAGGTGAAACTCGGAATTTTAGGCAATATAATGTCTGGTTTTGCCAACTAATGTATTGTACATGAACAATGCTGTCGTCTACCATCGTCTTCTGTAAGATAATTAATTCTTTTCAACTTCGAAATTTTCGCGTTTGCAATATCTCCGACCTTCCTAACCGATAACCGACCTTCATCCAGTTTACGGTACGTAGAGTTTACATCTATAACAAGAGTTTTTTACTTTGTTTCTTTCGCATTTTTCCAGAGTGCTTGCTCGACGGGTGAATGGTGGGAAGAGGAAATCCACACTGATAGGCACGGATTCGAGAACCACGATGTTCGATGCATCCACAAACAGGAGTGAGTTAAAATAATAAAAGATGTTCCCGGCCTTCGTTCTTGTTGTCCCTTGCCTTTGTTTGCTTCCAATTTCGCGGCCCACTTGTTCTCTCTCCCCTATTTAGTTCGTGTACCCACTGTATAATTAAAACCCATCAAAGGGGATTCATTGTCCTCATTTTAGAGGTTGAGGTTCTAGAAAAACACTTTTTGCGTGAATGCGAAAACTAACTTTGACTTCCATTTAAGGTAGTTTGAGCGAAATATCATTTTACTTAGAAATCAATGAATTTGGTCTCATTTTAAAGAAAATAATCTAATTCTTCTAATGACACCAAAAATTCAACCCCTTACCAAATTACTTTCGGAGTTATTTTCAAAAAAATACCAGTCCTTGTACATGGAAAATGGTACGCGGATGCACTCCAGAGAGACCTAGTATTAAAAATATGGTATTTCTAACTCTTAGATGTCGTAAAACACTAACAGCGTGTAGTTTGTATGTTTTCTCAACTATTTTTGAAAATTAACCATATTGTCACCGCAGTATATTCTTTGGTATCACAATAAACCTTCCGTTTTGAAGGTTTTTTAAACGTACCGCGTGAAAAAAATGGGTAAAGTTAAAGACTTTTTAGATATTTTCATTTAATTTCTTGCCATTTCTGTCATATAAAAAACTATATTATTGCACCATTAATAATGCAATATTTAATTCATGTGTCCTACAGCTGATGAAACGATTAAAACGTATAATTTGAATATGGTCTCTGTTATTACTAGGGAACTATCTCGCTCGGACTACCTTAAGATGTGATTTTTTTTAAATGCAACAAAAGTATATTATTGAATGATAACCGCATGTATCATGAGTCCCACTGATGGATAAGAATGAAAACAAATTTTAATGTTTTGAAATGAACTAAAGTTTCATTTAGAGTTATCTTGTTGTTACGCCAAACGTGGAAAATTGAAATTTGACTCTCAAAAGATCATTATTTCTGTGGAAAATTAAAAAATAAAATAAAATACTGTCTATAATGGGTGTTATTTTGTGACTCGTAAGGTATGACTTCACGACCAATTGGTTATCACGGAACATATTATTTTCGTAATAAATTCGGAGACAATGCTGAATGTACAGGAAAATTTTGTTTGGAAAGGAATTTGACACAATCCATAAACCAGTTCATTACATAATGCCAAAGTCTGGTTCTTGCAACAAAGGAAGCAAACTGCCTAATTATATATTGTACGTACCGTAACTCATCTTTGGCCAAAGCAAATGCGAGTGGATTAATATCCCGGTTTTGGTTTTCTTTTCCCTCACTATTGCTCTTTTTCAATTTCATGCAACAATCTATGAGTATACATTATAGACTAAAGTGTTCAACTCTGCTCTATTGGCTATTGACTCCATTTAATCTGATCTACTCTTAATAGATGTTTTAAACACACTTAGCCGATGGCAGCACCGACATTATCGGCGTATGGCGATGATGATATTGGAGCTGTCATCGACTAAATTTGCTCATCAAGCCGTTGATGACCGCTGTTAATAGGAGTTATCGTGAGCCGGAGATGGTAATTCCTTCACCGTTTCGGAGATATGGATAACGTGTAGTTCATATAATATATATGATTATTTTTGACACCTTAGAGTAACTGTGTGGATGCTGGTATCAATTTTCCAGAGCGGTGGTGCAGCCCAGCAACTAAGTATTCGCATTTTCAGTGCGTACGAAATGTTTTGCACCACCATAGTTAAGTTGGAGGAGATGTGCAACATCCATTATGTATATTCATGGGCCAATATTAATTCATTTTGTCTATTTCCTCTTCATCTTCTTCAGCCTCTGTATGATTACGACCTTGGAAATTCATTCTCCACAATCATTCTTACTCTTGGTTGGAGCAGTTCTCTATTTCCTCCGGTACAACGCATTCTTGGGAATTTTATTTACCCTAACATTGTCCCCCATCAATGCCCAATGCAAGAGGTTGTGGGTTGTTGTGTGCCTGTCAAATCTTGCCTGATTGGGACCAGCGCTTCCGCAATGCCCACTGAGATGATGAGTCCGCCGGAAAAGGCCATCTGGGGATAGTGTATCCTCCATGGCTCATTTTAAGGTGCATGACGTCGGACTCACAAATTCAATCGACGTGATATCCCACGAAGTGTATGTTTAGGACTTCGAGTGCCATGCGTATATCTTAAAATTCGTGTAAATATTGCTGGATATTTTACCGGGAAACGCAATACCCGAATGAGCGCCAGAATTTGAAAACTGATGGCATTTGAGAAAAAGTTACCTCAACACAAAACCTAAGGTGCAAAAAAGGGAATAAATCATAAAATAAGTATTAATTTTTTAAAATCACACCCTTCGGAAAAAGAGTCGCTGGAAGCGACGATGTAACTTTGTAAAAACTCATCAGCGTTGCTAATAGTGACAATGATACTCGAAGGGTTACTTAAAGTTTTTGTGGCTGAAGTTATTTGCGCTAATTGATGCGCATTAGTGAAAAAAAGAAACTATCGATATTCCATTTCTGATCACAAAATGAGGTACAGTGTAGCAACATTTTATTTTACGATTCACTATAATGATTTTAAAATCCTGTGGATGGACTACAAGTGCGAATTTTAGGAATTGGCTAAGGTAGGCAGTAGATAGACGCCGGATATTTCCTGCTAAAACGGGTTTTTGGGCTGTAGTTCGTGTCGTTCTGACTACGGCTAACGGATATTTTAGAATTTGTATATGAGAATTTTATATATTTCGCCATATTTTAGAATCGATTTCGAGGTAAGATAGGCTTTTCTTAATCGTAAAGAATCGTAAAAACCTCCTTGGAAGTTCGCGTCAGTGCCTAATCTATGATGCATCTATCGGCGTGTGACTGTTTCAGACTGTTATGATGGGGTTTAGCGTTGTTGCCAAGTGCTGACCTGCGCTGCCTATCGTTTTTGTCGACGAGGGTTGAGTGTCATCTTTGGGAGCGGAAAATGACCCGCGACTGTACGTTTTCTTGGAAGAAATTGTCTGAACGCACGAGTATGGCCTTGTTCTTTCTGCCCACCCCGTATGTTCTTCTTCCTGTGTACTATACAAGATAAACGGGCCCCACCGCAAGAGCCTTGCAAATCTAATTGTTATATGTGTCACCAAAAATCTACTTTCTCTGGCCTCCCCGCCGGTGGATCCACATGACGTAAGGTGGTTTTTCCCTTTGGGGTAGATATGAGGTCTTTGACATGGCATGGAAAATGTGCGCACCCCTTATCGTAAAAGCTCGAAAGATTCCCCGGAAAAGAAGAAAGAAAAAAAAGAAGACTGCTAAAATTCCTTCGGCGAAGGCGACGGTGATATTATGCACACTTGAGGTTTGTGTGTTCGTGTGAGTGGCAATGAATATCACTTGGCACTCCTTTTGAAACTCAACAGGTGCACTTCCTGGCTCTAAAGTGTTGGAGAGACCGCGAGGCCTTAAAATTCATTTTCTAAAGCATCCCAGTTCAAGCTCATCTTTTAGCACGCTCGTATTTTCACACCAGCTTCGCGATTGTTCTGGTGTTTTTATTAGAAACCTCTGAGGTTGTGACTACACGCGGTAGCTGGTTTAGAATTTTAATTAAGTGGAAGAAAAAGAACATTAACTAACCAAAACTTTTCTTTTCAAAATGGTACAAGCCTCTTTGAATACATTCATGAAACCCAGTTATTCATCTAATGCTGTTCTGTTACGTGTTTTTGTAATTTAATTGATAATCCTTAGTAATATACCCAGAATATTACAGTCGCTTGCCCATTTTCCGCATTTTATCCAATAAACTCTACCAGGTTTTTCCACAATACTATTAATTCTAATAATCATGAATTGAATGGAGATTTGTATGGAAGAGAATAGTTGTATATTCTGTGCCTTTAATTTTCTAATATTTATTATCAACCTCATGCGTAGTTAAAAAGAATCACAAAAAAGAATGAGCGTTATTATAATATTCAAATCACCCTTTAGAATTAAAAACATGGAATTAATTTAGATACTTTCGAAAAATATTGTTTATACTTTATAATTCTTTAGAATTTTTTCTGGTGAATTTTTATGTGACTTAAAGCAGCGACAGCTTTTATCATTTCGTTTTCCAGATTGACGCAACCGATGGATTTTGTTACCTAGGTATGCAAGTTGCTCATGTTCGATGGAGTATTACCAATGATCGGTAGAAAACATAGAGCTCCGAGATAGTCTTATGGTCATTTATTTGGTTATGGATGTTGAGATATTATTTTATGATACTCAGTCACTAATTACTTATGCTATTACTTATTTTGCTTGTCTCTAACAAAGATTGCACAGATCCAGTTACTGATCATACTGTACGTTATAAATGTTTACAAGAGTTTTCACTTATCATCCATGGGGTGCATAGATTCACTGAATGTATGCAACCAATGGTATTATTTGTTGAATTCATCGTATTTTTTCTCTCCATTTTGGTTTGGTTTGGCGAGGCACTAGCTATAACAAAATAAAAAATGGAGCTGGAGCTGAAGAGAATCGTCAAGTGTATTGTTTGGAGTATGTATTTGTACGGTGGGGAAACATGGACGATGACAGAAAAGGATATAAAAAGGATAGAGAGTTTAGAAATGTGGATTTAGAGGAAAGTGCTTAACATCAAATGTTCTGATAGGGTTAGGAATAAAGGGGTGATGGAGAAGAGAGAAAGAAAGAAAGCTCTTTAAGACCATTGAAGATGTACTGAGAAGGAAATATTTGTTACGAGATGTACTGGAAGGAATGGTGGATGGAAACCGCAAAAGAGGAAGAAAGAAAAGAAAGATGATTGATGACCTGAAGGATGGAGTGAGTTACAGAGAATTGAAGAGGAGAGCAGAGGACAGAGAGAGATGGAGGCACCAAGGACCTGCGAAAGCAGACGACTAATGATGATGAACAAAATATTGATACGCCGCAAGGATTTTGATCGGGGTTATTATTCTACCTTCTTGTGTTTCCGTATAGTTTTCGAGCGGTTAGTGGTGTGCATTAAATACGAGAGTCGAGATAATATGTGGAGATCCGGTATAATTGTCGCCGAGAGAACATAATTATTAGGCGAAACAAATAAAGTATACTACCAATCGTGCTCGCACACAACGCGACAGCTGCGGTTTATCCTGCAGGTTAGGCAAACCTGACTGAGTTGCGGGTCGCCGTCCTCACAGGCGCAGAGACGTCCAAGTGGTCGGGAACTTCTCATTTTTATCCTATAACTTTCTCAGTCCCGAGAAATATCCAGCATTATTTTTGGAAAATTCTTCATACTTACGTTTTGCGTTGTAAGCCATGTTTGCAGAGTTCATATCTCTGCGACGCGACGGGTGATTTTGCCGTAGATATTTTGAACAAAATAGCCGAGCTAAGTGAGACTTTTTACTAGAAAAAAGTCTGTTAACAGTTATTAACTTAATTTTGGGAGTATGGAAAATTTCATGATACAGTGATACCTCGCTCTTCGTTGATAATCGAAATGGAAAACTATTGGTGAAGTATATAACTGACAGAGACTGACGGAAGTATTTCTACCTGATTCAATTTACATTCTATTATTTCGTTTTTAGACACTCCGAAGCACATTTTATTGAAAATTGATAGTAGATAAGATCATCTCGTGGAAGTAGATGAGGTTGTTGATTGAAAAACACTCTTATAATTTGCTTCAATATTACGTGCATTCGAAACCGGTCGCAGTAAATAAAAAGTGAGGAAAGTATAGAGTGAAATTCTATCTACTTGCATGTCCATGCATTTTATAGAGAGAAAATATTGTATTTAATACGAAAAGCAATTATAAATTAAAAGTAGGATCAATATAAAAAACTGACATATGGAAGACGGCGTCTGGTGTGTATCAGACGGTGAGGAGGAGATAATTTTGCTCGGCTGGACGCGCTGGACGCGTTCACTCACAGGTGTTTCGGGTCAACCCGCGGGTTAAAAATCTACCTCCCGGTCGGAAGCTCTCTCTTATCGCCTGGGTTAGGTAAGTAGTGGGAAAAAGGGTAAAAGGAGTGGGAAGGGTTAGCAAAAACGCAGCCACTAGGAGGCCGAACCCATGAGGCGGATTGCCGTCAAAAGGACGACAACGGACCCTGCCTCCCGCTAGTCCTCGTAGCTGTTGGGTTCCCCCAACAACGTTGGACGAGTCACCGCCAGTCTCGCTTGCGCGAAGACTTCCCACACATATGTTGAGAGCCAGCGAAGCCCTTTGCCCACATTCTTAGGATAGACACTTGGCTCCCTTTTTGGGAAAACTTCGTGTGGTCTGCCGGAGTACGTCATCGAATCGGGGACCCGCCGGACCAATGATTGACGATTGGACCAATAATGGTAAAATGTGAGTCCCTTCACCCGAAACCGATTTACCGATTTACCGATAAACCGGTTTACCGATTGATGCATACAAAACGAAAATCAACGAAACCCTGAGTAGGAGAACGTGTAGTTGCCATTTGCTTTTGAAAAGCTAGCATCGAGGTCACGTGGGCTCGCCGTCGAAAGCCGAGGCAACCGACGGAAACCGAGACAAATTCGTCGCGGAAAAAATCGACGAAATCCGGAACCGTCGGTAACCGAAGTCTATGAAGCACGAGGTATTACTGCATCTAATATGTTAAATACTATAAAATTTTTAACTTGCTATCACATGGCAGTGAAGTTTGGGCAGTGGCTGCAGCGAAAAAAGGAGTTAGGAAGTAATGGACATGTGGTGCCATCGAGAAATGTTGATAATGAAGTGGACGCAGATTCACCGATGAGGGAGCGATACGAAGAGAAGTTAAAGAGAAAATACATTCAAATAATACCAAAAAGCAGAATAAAAGAACCACTCAGAATTCTGAGAAATAAATGCCTCTTGAAAGTGCAAGAATAATCCATAAAGAGCAAGGACGAAATTAATTTCGTCAATAAACTTTGCGATATATGGCGTCACTTCGTAGAAGAATCTACTATGAGTATCTACGATGCAAAGAATACAGTTATACTTTTCTACTATTGTGTGATTTGAACGATTTGTTTCACAGCTTTACTGCATCGTCTGGTAAAGTATTTGCATGCAATTACACAGACCAACAAGGGCATACTTTTTTATTCTAAGAGCATTTCCAACACAATTTTGTGCGCTGAATCTGAATCTACTCGAGGAAATTGGCTATATTCTCAGGATTTTGAGATAATCTAACCATAAAAGGTCAAAATGGTGATCTTTAGGTCTTATTGAGCTTTAGTATTTCAGAAACCAAAGGCGATAGAGTAATTCTTGAAACGGATTCGAAGTCTGCGTAAAAAATTTATAGAATACAACCATGAAACCCAGAAAAACTATAGTTGGTGTTGTCGGCCGTTACTTGGTGGAAACAATTCATCATGCTATCAATGAATGGACTTGATTTTACCATAATTTTTATTTAACCTCCACTACATAGGTTTCGACACTGATGATGACCTGAGTGTCGAATATCTTCAATGGTTTTCGAGCTTACTTTGTGGAATTTTGACATCAAATTGAGATGAAATAAAATCACTTTGTATAATCCACACAAACTTTAATTGGTATAAGCCGGTTTCAACACTTTCGTGTCATTCTCATTCGTGTTATCCCCCCTTGAGAATGACTCGAAAGTGTTGAAAGCGGTCGGGCTTATACCAATTAAAGTTTGTGTGGATTATACAAAGTGATTTTATTTCATCTCAACTGAGTGTCGAAACCTAGGTAGTGGAGGAAAAATAAAAATTGTGGAAAAATCAAGTCTATTAATTGATATTACCAGAGAAACTATTTTTACCATAACCAGTATTAACTTAACAACTTTATTTATATTCAACTATACTATATAATTTGAGTGAACAAATTTGAAATACATATAAGATACAGGTTATAAAAACTATGGTTTTTCTGGAATTCATACATGAATTCTATATATTTTTTAACCCAGACTTCGAATTCGTTTTTAGAATCACTCTATAGCCTTTGGTTTCTGAGATATTTTAGCTCCAAGAGACCTAAAAATTCCCTATTTGACCCTTTACGGTTAGAATTTCTCAAAATCCTGACGATATAGCCAATTTTCGTGAGTAGGTTCGGATTCAGCGCACAAAATTACGTCGGATATGGTCCTTAGCATCATAAAAGTATTCAAGATCCTAAAATTTGCTGGCCTGTGTTATTGATTGATTGTATAAGACAAACAAATACGCCTGACGATGCAGTACAGCTGTGAAACGCGTCGTACAAATTAAATGATTGTTATACAGTTCTAAGCATTATTTGCAATATGGATACATTTAGTCAAAGTATGAGGTTCGTATACGTGAAGATACGTATATGTGGAAATGAAACGGTATTATCTGAATCAGCGGGTAGAAGGGGGTGGAGGGAGGGAGATATTCAATCAACCAATATTACGAGTGATGAATCCTGATTATGTGTTTTCGAGAGATTTCGGCCTATGTCCTCCCACTGCTGTCACTTTGAAATACGGGGGCGGTTTGATGGCGTGGTTCACCCGATTGCCACGGCTCGGTGGCGCGTGTGAAATCCAATCTCGTGTCAGAAGCGGCGTTCATTTTTACACTCGGCTGCGTCAGCAAGATTGGCCTAATCTTCTCGCTTTTCACTCCGCCACCACATGGGTGTCAGCAATCCGTCGGGTTGATCCAGAAAGGGTTTCGGTTACATGCGATAGACAACTGCCTGCCCATTAATTATGTCCTTTTGGTGATTGAATTTTTTGAAGACGCCTTTTACGGGGAAAATAATCTTGCTGTGGTCAGGTCATTGAGGTACATAGATGGAGATGGCGCTTACTATGGTGGCCAATGCCTAGGTCCTTGTAATTAGGTGTGTGGACCTTGGCCGATACTTGAAGCTGTAACGTAGGCCGCTATCTTTGTCCCCCCGAATTGTCTTAGTGCTTACTGACTAACACACGATTTTGCTGTGTGTTATCCATCGATAACTTGCTTTATACCAGCGTGCATTTCCGTCATGAAAATGCACTTTTCATGCATATTTTTTATTCATCCAATTAAGTTAGTCCGAGCGAGATAGTTCCCTAGTCATAATAGAGCATATTCGAACTATACGTTTTAATTTTACCAGCTGTAGGGCATATTAATTAAATAGTACATTATTAATAGTGCAATAATATAGTTTTATATGACAGAAATGGTAAGTAATTAAATGAAAATATCTAAATAAGTCTATAACTTGATTAATTTTTTTCGCGCGGTGCGTTTGAAACTCCTTCAAAACGGAAAGTTCTTCGTGATAATGAAGAACCTATTGCGGTGACAATATGATTTATTTTCAACAATAGTAGAGAAAACATACAAACTATATGCTGTTAGTTTTTTTTACGACATCTCAGTATTAGAAATTCCTCATTTTGTGAATAATGTCTCTCCGGAGTGCATACACGTACCATTTCCCATGTAAAAGGGCTGGTATTTATTTGTAAATAATTTCAAAAGTATTGCGGTAAGAGGTTGAATTTTTGGTTTCATTAGAAGGGTGAGATATGTATCTTTAAAAATGAGACCAAATTAATTGATTTATAATTAAAATTATATTTCGCTCAAACTACCATAATAGTAATTCGTATTCCCTGCGTAATACATGGTAAAATAGGTTTTGAATCGATAGTTCTAAATAATCAACATATACTTCTAGAGTTACGTGTCCAGTATTTTCAACGTAAGGTGGATATTATTACTTGTGATATCCGCTGATGTGTCCACTCGTCCGTGCTATCCAGAGAGATGCAGGAAAATAATAGGGGAAGTTATATGGTGTATGTTTCGGTATAGTTTGATGACTTCTTGCCCCTCCCATGTTCCTCTGTGGGCTAGTTAGCGGTTGGGAAAGTGTAGCAGTGGTGGAGTTAGGTCGCGGTCCCGTCATTTGATTTTGCGGCATTTTATTTCGAAAGTTTGATGAACATGTACCTTAATCTCAAAGGTTTTCCTGCAGTTGAAGCGGCCTTGTTTACTTTTCTTTGTTAAAATATCCGTTGAAAAGGTCATTATCCATGCGCATTACTGTCACGCTGATATTCACTCGTAATTTCTTCATTTTTATCGGGTCCCTACCAAGTAGGGTAACGGTGTTTATTTATTAGTATCAAAGTCGACTAAGTAATCTCATCATTTACTTCTGCTGAAGAATTATTTCAGGTATTTTATTTCCAAAATAATCCTCCAAGATCCAATGAAATGCGAAGGAAATTTAAACTAAGGAAGACAATAGCATTAACGTTCCTCTACTGTAAATTGATCGTTGTAAGGTTGAAAATCAGATGAAGACTTTCATTAGCAAAGAAGGGATTGACTAATGGAAGCAACTTGATGAAAGGAAAATGTGTAAAAATGTAAATAAAAGACTAGCAGGTCGTTTAGTAAGGTTTGTGGCGTTTTATGGCGTGCAAAAATGTACCCTTCGAATGAAGAGGTGGAGGTGGGGCTGAAGTTGTTTTGAGATGGTGGTGTGGAGGAGAATGCAGAATAAGGTGCGTGGACACAAAGGGAAACAAATATAGAAGTTCGGGGTATAGTTACTGGAGAAAGAAAACTGCTCAGGGAGAGACTAGGAGGAGTCCAGCTAAGTTGAGTTGTTTGGAACGGGTCATAATGAAAGGCGGGGGATGCTGTAAGCCAATCGATATATGGTCGGATGCTGGATAAGAGGGAATGAGGAGAAAGGGAACAGGCGTTATGTCTGGGTAGAAGCGAGGTAGGTAGCGTACTGAGCGTAATAATGATATTGTCCACGGAGTCAAGGGACAGCAGTTGTAAATACTGTTTAGTTTTGCTGATTTAAGCAAAAAGTTATCAGTTGATGTCTTGTTAATTTCTTTTAATACTTCATCGACAGTACAAAAGCAATATCACTAACTGGTCTGTTTACTGAGTAACCACAAAACAAACGTCTGCCACCAACTCCAATAACCTCTATATCTAACAAATACTTTGCAGATTTTTTTTGCTGTAAAATCTTGAATGTGTGCTTCAACTGGTGCTCGCCTCTGCACCCGGTATTCTTACCCGCTATGCTTTTCAAGAGACCCTTTTGCAATACTTATCACACTTCTTCTTCCTCGGCGGCGGGGATCTTGAAACATTGGTTAGCGGTTCATTCTACCTTTTTAACGGACCCAACATTTAACTGACATTCATGTCAACCGTTTGAATTTTTCCTCAAATTTGGCTGGCGTTTCCATTGTATGCGTTATGATTGGATATTCTAATAGCAAATGAAAGAATTATAGTAAAAAAGCGATAAAATAAAAAATTTCCCACAAGTATGGCTTCAAAATAATGTGATTTTGTTGTCCGCTCAAATCTCACGTTCAATGTTTTCGTCTCTCCCCTTCTTGCTCTGCTTGCTGAGAGTGCATATTCCTAGCCGAAGGGTTTGCTGATATGCATTAAAAAAGAATTTCTATTAATATAAAAAACATTTTTTCTCGTGACTCTTAGGAGTAAGTTGTAATAGAGTATGCAAGATTACCAGCCTTGGCAGTACCCGCACCACGTGCAGCTTTCCCTGCTAACGGTTACGGCGCTCTACCGGTCAGTTTTGGCACAATTTCGCCAGTATGACACAAGAGAAACCAAATCATAGTAATACCCTAAGCCCGCTTTTAAGGGTCTACTCAAGCTAGGATTCCTTCTGAAAGGACTACCTTGAGAGCCAGCATGCCGTTGCCCGCGACCCACCACTAGGAGGTATATGCGGTGTACCGAACACACCGGGTCACCCCGGAAGGAAACGGCGTCATTGGTATGTATGTATGTGTATGTATGTTTTTTCTCTGCCTCTCTGTCTCTTTGTATATTCTCATTAGGAAATACACGTATTGAGTTCATTTTTATGGCAAACAGTCGTTTTTATTTTGCATTATTCAATTAGAAATACTGAGCGTGCGCAAAGAGGAGCCGAACGCTAAACGAAAGAAATTGCAATAAATATATTATTATTTTCAATGCAAATCTCGTTTACCGTAGAAAAGTGTAGGCAATTTGATAAACTATTGCTGACATTACTCAGAGTGTTGCGACTTGCTAAACCGTCCCCCTGAATGCCGAAATCAACGGATGAATTTGATTTAGGACTCTCCTATGAAAAACGAGGACGGTAAATATGGTTCAATGAATAATTACCGTAAAGGTTATCGGGAAGCAGTATTATGTTGGTCAACAATATCTGCCTTTTGATTAAAGACAACTCGGAATCAAAAGTTCCGTCATGCGTGGGGAACTTAGGCTCATTATGTAGGTTTCGTGACGGCCACCCGGTGAAAATACATCGATATATATATATTGGTAATCCAGTGTTGAGCATCCTTATAAAAAATGAATAATTAATGAATATATTTATCTATTGTCGACATAGTGCAATTTGAATGAGGTTTCGTAATGAATGACGAGTTTTTGAACTATTAAATGAATGATAAATATTGAATTATGAATGGCATAAGCGCATCTTTTAGTCAAAGGTAAAGTTGGAGAGGTTGTGCTATACTGGGAGTCGGTCTTGTTATTTGCCTCCCGGAATGCATGTGTATATCTCTGGCCCAATCACCAGATTTGGATCCGTAGCGATAGTAGTCGTTATTGACATTGGCAGTAATATTTAAGCCTTCTCAGATCCCCCCTTTCATCTACATCTACATACTACCCCGCGAGCCGCCGCGTATGGTAGGGGGTGTTAGGTCACCAGCCGTGTAAAGATGTAAGTTTTTGGGAGATGAAATGGTAACTGGTATTATGAGAGTGTATTTATTGGAGCTCAGTTTTTATTGTGGTCGCTTATTGAGCGCGGAAAGAACGAGTTTTTGTACCTATCTGTTCGGCAAAATATCTCCCTTATTTTATCGCTTCTGTCAGACCTAGCGATGTAGTATGGCGTCAGAATAATATTCTCTGTGTCGCTCTGAAACACACCAGTTCTCAATATCTCAAGCAGCCTAAGCCTAGCGTGCAGCCGCCGAGTACCTAGGGGCTCCCTCCGTAATCCCTCCAAAAGTTGTGAGATACACTATGTTCGCTCATAGCAGTTTTTTGCGAAACGCGCTGCTTTCCTTTGTTTTTTATAAATTTTTTTGGTTAAATCTATTTGACCAGGGTGCCAAATGCTCGCGGCGTATTCGAGGTGTGGCCTAACCAGAGCGATGTAGCATCTCTCTTTGACTTTTTCATCCAAGGACATCCCGCGTCAATCGAAGCCCAGCGACGCTTTAATCGGTTGTTCGAGCGGGAATCTGTGTTTCCTTCGAATCGCAGTGGTAGCCGTTGTCTCTCGTGTTTACCCGTCGGGAGGGTGAGTAGCAGTGGGTCATGAATCTTTGCATTTGGTGCGTGGATGGCGAGGCATGAGATTGACGATGTTTACGAGTGAACATTTTTTGCTATTCTACCGCAGTGAGTTTTTTATAAGGTTTTCTTTTGTTTGCGTCTACCAATCAAGATCGTCTGTAAAAAATGAATTTTTCCTCGTATCAGTCCTAAATTAAAAAAAAAAATTAAATTAGGTATACACCTTCCTCTACACTCTGGATGTTTCCTGCGGTCAGGGCCGTGAATTCACTCGCAAAATCACAACAGAGGCACTGAAAAACATCACGATCCACCGGTGAATGTATTAGAGTACCTGGTAATGATTCGTCTTAAGTTCCCATGAACGGAAAGATCCATCAATGGCGACGTCTGAAGAGCAGTTCAAGAGAAAAAATATTCGACAAAGACTCTTGAGTTGAAAAAGCGAGCTACAGTTGAACCAGGTAGTCCGAGCGAGATAGTTCCCTAGTCTAAATAGAGACCATGTTCGAATTATACGTTTTAATTACACCAGCTGTAGGACACATCAATTAAATATTACACTCTTAATGGTGCAATAATATACGTTTATATGACAGAAATTGTAAGTAATTAAATGAAAATATCTAAATAAGTCTTTAACTTGACTCATTTTTTTTGCGGTTCGTTTGAAACTCCTTCAATAAGGAAGGTTTTTTGTGATACCCAAGAACCTGTTGCAGTGACAATATGATTAATTATCAAAAATAGTTGTGAAAACATACAAAGTACACACTGATAGGTTTTTGACGACATCTAAGTGTTAGAAATACCTCATTTTGTAAATGATGTCTAAGGGAGTGCATACACGTACCATTTCTCATGTAAAAGGGCTGGTATTTTTTGGCAAATATCTCAAAATTTAATGAGTTAAGGGGTAGAGTTTTTGGTATCATTGGATAGGTGAGATGTTTTTCTTTAAAATGAGACCAAATTCATTGATTTCTAAGTAAAATGATTTTCGCTCAAACTACCTTAACTGAAATAGAGGTTGCGGTTACGCGTAACCAATTTTTTCGATCAATTGATGGTTGATAGTCAAAGTTTTATTTGGTTAAAATACATACAACATTATTTTTAACGTGCCTTTAATTACATCATCAAAATAATTTATTGTACTTTGCAAAGAATCTTTTTCTTAAGAAAATCAAACGTTTTTGTCTATACTTTCTTCGCAACTGTTGCGGGCAGCATTATATCTTCATTTCAATCTTATGTGTACATCAGCGGGCGTTGAATTATTCGGTTGCTTAAAAAATCGGGATACAATCTCGAATGACTCTCATTGTTCCTAATGATATCCAAATTAGTCATTGTATGCTACAGGATGCGAATTACTGGGCCGTAATATCTTCTGCATGGCGCGTATTGCTCTCTCTAATTGCATATGCAGTGTTTTTTGATAGTCTTGGTTTACGCGGATTACCTTTTATCGAGCTTTCATTAAACGGGTTTCTACTGTCCTTGGAAAAAGATTGCGACTCAAAAGCCTCTTAAAATCGATAATGGACGGATTAATTTGGCGGAGGGAATTAAAAAGAAGAACCAACGATTAAACATATGATAAAAATAGCGAGGGAAGTAAAAATGAATACTTCTGTCGGAACAAAGCGATTTGCTGGGAGTAGAAGGGAGTGAAAAAAGTCGTTTGAAATTAATCTTGGGACTGATGGTACTTACAATGCCAGGTATTGAGCGGTTGTATGTATGGACGTCGTCCTTTCCCAGGTTTACATTTAATTTTGGGTTGTATTCTTATTACGCAGCATATTTTCTCCGTCGTTATGAGCTGATAACAGGTCCCAAAATTTTGGGACCATGATCCTTCCTCTTCAGATTTTCCCTCAGCCAATCCTAAAAGGGAATCCCATGATTTCCTTTTAGGATTGGCTGGGAATTTACGATTAGGACTTGAACCATTCCTGCTCTCAACATTCCCCAAAGACGAGCATGTGGCGGGTGGTAGCAATTAGGGAGAATGATTTGCTCATGTCGGAGTACCTTTCGCATCTTTAACGTTCAATTTAAGAGAAGAAAGGCCACGTAACAAGATGGAAGGGATTGGGAAGGTGCAAGAGAATAAAAGGTATGACTGTGCGAAATTCCACAGAGAAAAAAAGCATCCTTTTTGACCGGGATTCGAACCCGGATCCCTCGATTTCCGGCCGAGTGCTTTAGCCAGTCAAGCTGCCGTGGCGTCCTCTTCCCCTGTGGATTTTAAGCCGGCCGGAAATCGAGGGATCCGAGTTCGAATCCCGGTCAAGGCGGATGATTTTTTTCTCTGTGGAATTTCGCACAATTGTGCATTGCGGGTTACTCCGTAAAAGTCTCCCATCATAATGCCATTCGTAATACACCTGCTCCATCAACTAGAATGGTTTTGACCTCCAGAACGTCGAATTCAAGACTTTATCTCTTGAGTATGTTTTGAATACATCTATCAAAGGGCGTCGAAAATATTTTGCAAACCTGCACAAACAAAATCACGGACATAAAATTAGAAAACATACTTCAGGACGGAGAGATTTAAAAATTATTTTTCCGTGAACTTTTAGAGACCGTAAAATCTACCGTGGAGGTTACAATTACTTTAGTCGGCAAAGAGTGTAGTAATTGGTTGATTTTTCTCTGCAACTTTTTATCAAGTAATAAGATAAATAGTACTACCAGGATGTTTTTTATCGTTCCTGTGCAACTCACATTTCTCGGTGCGTGTACTTAATTGCGTTATGTGAAAAGTTATATTTGTAGACATTTTGTTCGGCACGTTTGTGAATATTCACCCCTACCAAACCCTATTATAGACTTCCGATTCAGGCTTCACTTCTTGTAAGTGTTTAGTGTTAATACTCAAGGAAAAGTAGTACTTTTCCGCAGAAAAATTATTTCTGTGAAAAATTAATTCTTTGAGTATAGCTACCAAACCCACATCAGGTATTTGTCGAACATGGACATAAGAAGCTATGGAAGAAGATGAAGCACTGCACAGCGAAACGCTTCCAGTGTCGAGTCCAGCGGTTAAGCTGTCTCCTCTTCACCCGATCACATTCAGAATTCTTCACGACACAACCACACTAATGTGGAAGGTTGTGACACAGTGGAACTCACCTCACTCTGCAGATGAGCCTGCGCGGTCCTTCCACATGATCCTCCAGGGTTCCAGGCGAGGGTCTGAGGGCAGGGCGACCGTTAGGCCTCCCTCCTCATCGCAGTGTGGTGTGGCTTCCCTTCCTGTACTGCACCGGCAGACTTGACCGGCCCTGCGTCCTCCTCAACTCCTCCTTCGCTACGAAGTCGACACGGATCCTTGGTTCCCCTTTTTGTCTCCCTAGGCACGCGAACAACGCAAGGAATATCCCTCCCGCCCGCTCCGAACTCTTATCTCGGAGAGAGAGACAACTATCCCTTTAGACAGGAGATCGCGCTCGTTCCTTCTCTTTCCACTCCTGGCCCACTCGCGATCGATTAGCCGAAACCAGCGGAGCTGCGTCCGCCGACCTAAAGCGAGAAAAAGGGCTCCCAACAATGATCGTTGCCGACAACAAGTCACGTCGGCGCGGAGGCTCGGCTTAACACTTCGCGTCCCCTAGGCGACAATGCCCTCTCCTCGATCCAACAATGGATCCCCACTCGGCCTCCTCCGGAAGCTGCGTGGGGGACCTGCGCGCGGAAGCTCAGGAGAGCCTCGCGCTTTACGTGCGGAGTGGAGGAGGCGAGATTTGCAGGGGGATGTGAGGCTCCAGCGATGTGGAATGGGGGTGAGTGAGGCTGCGAGGGGAGGTTGGTGAGGAGGAGTCTGCGCAAGAGGCGTGCGGAGGCTGTCTCCTCACTCCACTCCGAAGAGAGGACCAACTTTATCTACTCGGGAGACACAGGAGAGGAGGGATTCCGATTAATTCCTTATCTCCCGCCTCATCTGTCTTGCTACGAGTGCAAAAGCAATTGTGACACACTATCCTGTGTAATCCACCTTAAGGCGAGTTTCCCGTTGACCGACCCCGGTGCACATTCCTATGACAGCTGTCGTCATAATATTCTTGGCGTCATAATAAGATGACTATGAATCATCATACAATTTATATAAATCCTGTGACAGTATTTAGCGCCAAGTTGAGTTTGAATACGGAGTTGCAATCTTTTAAATGACGAATAGTACACTGCCAACACCAACCCACTTGACCCGACACTACAGGTGGCTATAACAGGAAAGACTCAGTTGAATCTGTCCGTGAGTCTACTATCCGTCAGGGCCGCCGCTCATCCCCTTCACGTCGGTGTCTCTTGCCCTTCACTCAGGGCCGGCCGTCCGATTGTGATTCACATCATTCCCGACGCCCCTGGTGCAAATATCATTTGGAGGAGAGGCTCTCACTCGAGAGAGAGCGAGAGGGGGCGTTGCTCCGTTGCTGCTGTTGCCGCCGCTGTTGCACACGAGAGGGCGGGAGAAGGGGAAGCTGCGTGGGGGCTGGAGAGATGTGCATGGTGGATTTCTCCCCCCTTTCCCTCTCGTTTCCCCCCCGCCCCTGGTAGTCGATAAAACGTGTACCCCGGAGGGATACGCGCGTGGGGAGAGAAAGAGAAAGGGTAGAATGGCTCTTCAGGCACGCTCCGTCTGAAGGGAACGCTCCGACTGAAGGGAACGCTCCGACGTGCGACAACAATGTGCGAGCTCTAACGAGTCCACGGGGGGAAATCGGGGAGGGAAACCTGGTGACCGCGTGGATACGAGTTCTCCCCTCCTATTCGTCGACCCCGCTCCAGTCCTTCCTCAGCACACTTCCGGGCGTCGTTTTCCGCGACCGCTGACTGAGTAGTATCTAACCCCAGCCCGTCTCCCCCGACGAAAAAGCGGCCTCTTGTGTCCACACACCCCTGCTGCTCCCTCGACGCCTCCCGCGCCTCTGCGCTCACCCCCACTGCTCCCCTGCTACCGCTTCCACCGCTCAGCGCGGCGCGGCGCTGCGTCTCCGTGTGAGTGGTGGGGGTTGACTTCCCCTCACTCTCGTGTCGGAGGGAGGCATAGAGGTGGATAGAGACGGCGCGCTCCGAGTGCGGCGGCGACCAGTGCCGTTCCATTCGATGTCTCCATCGACACGGGTCTTCGCAACCGTTACCACCTCGCGGCCCGTCATTATTGTGCTCACTTGAGCATTTACTACTGCAGAACTCTTAAGGTAGTCCGAGCGAGATGGTTCTCTAGTCATAATAGAGACCATATTACATCGAATTATACGTTTTAATTTGACCAGCTGTAGGGCACATGAATTAAATATCGCATTATTAATGGCGCGATAATATAGTTTTATATGACAGAAATGGTAAGTAATTAAATGAAAATTCTATATAAGTCTTTAACTCGACTCATTTTTTTCGTGCGGTGCGTTTGAAAATCCTTCAAAACGGAATATTTTTTGTTATACCCAAAAACCTATTGCGGTGACAATATGATTTATTGTTCAAATTAGCTGAGAAAACATACAAACTACACACGGTTAGTATTTTGAAGACATCTAAGTCCTCATTTTGTAAATAATTTCTCTCTGGAGTGCATACATGTACCATTTCCCATGTAAAAGGGGAGGTATTTTTTGGCAAATAACTACAAAAGTAATGTGATAAGGTGTAGAATTTTTGGAGGCATAAGAAGGGTGAGATATAGCTTTTTTTAAAATGAGACCAAAATGTTTTTTTTAGAATGAGACCAGCTTCATTAATTTCTAGGTAAAATGATATTTTGCTCAAACTACCTTAAGGACAAATCGGCAATTTTGTGGCTCAAGTCGGCATTTCGAATAGAAAGGCACCGCCAAAGCAAAAAAAACGACAACGTTGGACAACCTATGCTTTGCTGATGGAGAGTACACAAAAATGAGCTCGTTAATGGCGAATTTGTTTCCGTTGCGAAAACCTCTATCGGAGGAAGAATAGATTCGATATTGAACGACCTTGTCGTAGCGGTGTGAAAAGATCAGGCCCTCCTAGTTATTACCTGAACCAGTCACGTGGGTGTGGATTCCTCATCGTACTTCTCATCATCTTTAGCTGAAGGCTAGACCTTGTCCTTGAAACCACTTCGTCGTAATATTTACCTCTCCTGTTACCTCCCCGTAGCTCCATTTGCTCATGATCATCCTTCTTAGGTTGTTTTTTGTATTCTTTATTCGACGAAAAATTCCCAGAATATCTTATAAGTGGCTAATAATGGGAGGCAAATGAAATTGAAAAGAGACCCCTAAATATGAATAGAGAGGATGGCTATAAACTCCCTTGTATGTGGAAATCACTTCTTTGGAATTAATTTTAATTTTTATTAATTCTAAATTCATCAACTGCCGAATTTGTTTATTTATAAAAAAGAGGACCATTGTTGTTTAAAAAGTCCGACATAGTCGGCAGCAGAGAACGGCGAAACTGTCGCAAAAACAATACAAAAAATACTCGCAGATCCAAAAGATTACCAGATATATCTCTTGAGCTGCGAAAATCTACAAAATAAGTCCCAGAATATCTCTTTTCCTTATTAATTACCAAGCCACCCACAAGTAAAATGTTTACTAGATACGATGCAGAATTTTCATATTTTTCCTAGTCTTAAGTCGACCAAGTTCCAAAATTCATATATCGTTACAGTGTGTCATCTGTGGAATAATCTAACTAAACATATAAAAAAATAGTCCCTCTCTCTCAACATTCAAAATGAATTATTATAATGTATTACTTTCTGATTCTTAAAGTTGTAGTTGTATCCTTATATAATGAACTTGTTTGCTGAATTTCAAATTCATTATTGTGGCACTACGGAGTTTACCTTACATACTTGTTAATTGTTTCTTATTTGCATTGTATAATTTCTATGTGAAAATATTATGTGACATACATCCATTCGTCATTGCCATTTTATACTCTTTATTTTTTTATTATTTTTGTTCACTGTCTCGCATCACTATGTATATTTTTTGTTTTTAAGGGGTATGATCCAGAAAAATCAATAAATATTAATTAAAAATAAATAAAATTCTTTTCCCTCCCTGAATCTTTCCCTCCATAAGATTTGTGACAAATTTTTGCTCCTTTAAAGGTCTCCAATAAATGCAATTTCCATCTTTTCCATCGTTATGTCAGGATTTTCCTTTCCTTGATTGATTTCCTTCAGTGCTCTCTCATTTGTTTTACACTGCCACCAGGACTTGTATTCCGCATTTATCCCGACAATGCAATGGAAACTTCTCGGTAAAGAAAGTGACAGATCAATTGAGGAATCGATAATATTATTTGTTTACATATGGCTGAGTGCGTTCGTTGAGAAGGCTGCCGCCAATAAGGTGCTTGGGCCACCATTTGTGAAAGAAAGAGGATGATTTTGGTTTTCACGGACTGCGTGATTTTTGCAACTATTTTTTTCGTTCAGCTATAGAATAGTGTTTAATGAGTGATATCTCTACTATAAATTACGCTATCGTATCTATTAGAGTTGTGCGAATGCTTCGAAATCGATTCGAATCGAGTCAGGCTTCATTCGATTCGATTCGCCTGTGAATCGGGATGCTTCGAAACCGAATGATTCGAAATATTCGAATCTGATAGATTCGTCTTCGAATGCATGTATTCTTCGAATGCATGCTTCGTTGCATGCATTCAAACATGGAGCTCATTTGAAAAATTGCGCACCGTCCGTTTAGACGATGTTTTCCTCACGCAAAACGAAAATTTAAACGACCACGTGTTATTCTGCGCTATTCTTAGTGTCACCATATAGATATATAAGCTAATGTAAGGCCCTGAAATATTGTGAAAATCTTTATTAATTTAACTGCGCATAAGCTTTTGCATTTTACTTAGATTCGAATTCGATTCGCAAGCGAATTTTTTAGGGTGATTTAATTTGCTGTCAAAATTAAAAAAATTTCGTTCGATTCGATTCGAAATATCTTTTAGGAAATTCGGTTCGATTCGAAATGAAAATCCCTGATTCGCTCAGCATTAATATCAATTGATGGTGATTTACCACTGGTAAGACGCTTGAAGTTAGTTTTTGATTGATAGAATCTGAACTATAATTTATTTACACTAAACAAGGTGAAATTCAATTAAAGCCTTTGCAATTAACGACTTAAGAGAAAATCGTATTTCAATAATTTCTAATTTATATTTAATAACCGGCGTCCGACTCCACATTATTATCGGCGAACTTAATTTAGAGTTTGATGAAGAAAGCCTAATAAATAATGAAGCCTAAATAAAAATAAGGGTACGAAAGCGGACCACCAGCCTCCTCGTGGCGTACCTGGCAACGGCTTTTCCGGCTAATGGTGGACGTCTATGCGGCGGGCTAACCTCCCGCCATGCAGTATAATCTGGTTCCAAGAAAGAACTCAGATAAGGCCACCCACAACCGGCCCCTCCCGGATGGGGGCCCCAGTAGAGTTTGGCGTGACCAAGTAAAAAGAAGTACTCGGATGGGAGCTCGCATGGAGTGGACGGAAGCCTTAAGGGACACCGGGACCCGGGACACTCTGTAAAACTAGTAGTCCTAGTCATAGGTGTGCTCGGTGGAATCAAGGGCTCGCTGATACGGAGCATCAAGTGTATTACTGCTTGCGTGGCATGGCCGGAATCACTTGCAGCCCGCATGCAGAAGGCCGTCCTGTTGGGGTCGCTCCGTCTGCTTCGTGTGCACGACCCGAACGCAGCGTAGCCACTGATCCGATGGGTTAATCGGAAGTGGCTACGAACTCTGCACCGCCCCTCTCGAGTTCTCGGCCATTATGACGGCAATGAAACCCGATGCTTGCCGATGACTCGGAACGGGAAAGTTACCAAAGTGCAAAAGATAAAATAATAATAATAATAAGTTTTATTACTTCCAAAAGCAACATTCAACAAATAAACGAAGTTTTCATTTATACATTTTAGGAAGCATTAGGTAGCCTCTAAGAATAAAATCTGAGTTAATTGGTTGATTGATTTCCATGTGTTTTAAGTTATTAAACGTAACTCCAAATTTTAATTAGTCTCGTATTTTATTTTGTTGAGTATAGCCGCGATTGTTTATGTGTATATAAATACATTGGGGATATATGTGTGTGCTACGCTACGTCTATTAACAATAACAACTGAAGGGAGACTATTCGAAGTGGCGCCAAGGACTGGGTGAAAAAAAGTGGAAATTTGGGCAACACATAGCCTAGGCAATAATCTCAAACATCCAAATCCATAATATAAATTCATGGCCCAGCCATTCTCACCGCCGCGCAGTGGGCTCAAATCGAAAATCGCCGGATAGAAGTCCAAAATTGTTCTTTTTGAGATAACGTCTTGAATCTTGGCACATATACACACAAATAATTGTTAATTATAGAATTGTAAGTAATTTCTCATAGTTCTTACCCGTTACTTAGATACAGAGGCTCAAACACGACCAAATTTCCTAAAAAGCGCCCGCTCTCATTTTTCTTCGAAAATCTTAAAAGTTGAGCAGATAAAGGAGTACGGGGAGGATTTTCATGAAATAAAAAACATTACCATTTGTGAACAGGGTACTTTCATATACTATGCATAAGTGTCAGACATTTTGCCTATATTTGAGTGCTATTACGTCACAAAATGGCGGACCCTTTTTTTAGACAAAATTTTACATAACGTAGACAATGTAATCCTTATTCTGAAAATAGTCTATGGGATACTTCATCAGAGTATAAATTAAAGATATTCTAGATTATTCCGTAAAAATATTTGAAAACGTTTGCGACGCCGAGAATAAACTCGATTTTTCGATCGCGAGGCGTCTAGGCCCGGCTCGGGCATGTAAGCTAAGGAGCATGGAGTGACACCATTATAATTTCCGCCATCTTAAAACAAACTGAAGTTCCGAAACAGATTGGTCTACATTTGAACCAGATTTATAGCTGGTTACCCGTCCGTAGCTTGGGTTAGGATGAGATTTGTGTCTTTTCATGAGATTTGTGCGGTTCTTTGCGTAATCCGAGAAACACCAAGAAGAGGTGACGGACTTAGTTTCCCATTTTTCTTGATTTGTCCTTTTTGTGTACCTATCTGTTTTTATTTTTAATTTTTTTCGTTCACTGTTTGTAAACACTGGTCATCATTAAATTTTCTGTATCAACTCATTAGAAAACAGACCTATACACTATATCTACAGCTTTCCCTCAGGAGTGTTGGTAAATAGGTTGTTGCCGCTTGAACCACGGGAGCAAGCCACGTAAAATTGCCCATGTGTGAAACGGTGACTTTCCAAGTGAAGACCAGCCGCTTGAAGAGTCTGCCATTGTGACTTATTTATTGTCATAGAGATCAGATATACTAAGCCTGGAAAGCGGGGAAATGACGCTGGGAGGCGTGTCTTGCAGCATCCTTCTCCCATCGCGCGTGCCGCTCTTCAGGAGTTTCATTAGATCGCTGGTGGTCATTTCTTTGAGCTTCTAAGTCAAACATTTGTTGTTTTTCTTGCGAGGGATCATTTTCTCGCAAAGAAGACGTTTACCTTGCTTTAGAAGATTTTTCGAAAAGTTATTCTTTTTCTATTAGGCATGTTGATGGATATATTTTTAAGTCCAAGGCGGGGAAATACAGCGGCGAGTGAGAGTCTTGAATAGGCACCTCGATGATTAAGTGAATGTAAGTTAACTGCAGTTTAACACTTTAAACATATATAAATGACTCGTAACGTTTATGATGTGGGAATTGGTCTCAAAGACAGTTCTCAATCGTAATGAGAGGCAGACGGTTCCACTACGTGTAATACATCTGAGTATTAAACGATTATATACAATGCTGTTTGTTGTAGCAACAGAGGCATTATTACCATTACTAATTGCTGCGCGTATCATGCACATTAAATGTGTGTGTAGTCTATTAAATTCCTTTATGTATATCGTTTACGACGTGAGTGTTCTCTCATATACATACAGTCCCCAATGAGAGCTACTTTGATGATAGACATTGAAGAGTATACTTGTTGTAAATATGCATTGAAATTATTGATTGCCCCCCGAAGCTATCTATCGTGGGGCCCTTGGGACTCTGGGCCCTTGTCATACAGATTTTATTTCTACGTATTATCATGGGCCTGCAGAAAAACGTGATATTTAAATGCTAGAGGCGTGATTATCCTTTGAAAATCAAATCTCTGGTTGCCAAGGAAATGTGCCATTGTTGATTTCCGAGAAAAATGTGAGATTTTTCAGCTAAAAGCACGGTTTTCGGACAAATGGTAATCGCAAAAGAAAATCGATTGAAAAATTAGAAACTTCATTTATTCAGCTATGTAATAAAAAAATCCCAGCCCTTTATCTTGTGTGAAAGTACTTTAAAAAAGCAAAAAATGAAACCACTGCACCGAACCTAATGCTTAGCATGGGCCACGAAAGGGGGTCTTTGGGGGCCCTGAGGGCATTTTAAAATAGCCTATGTTACGACCGAATATATTTTCTATCTACATGCCAAATTTCAGCTCAATCGGTTATGTAGTTTTTGGGTGATGAAGAAACATACTGAAAGACAGACACCATTTCATTTTTATATATTAGTAAGGATTCTAATTTTTATTCTAGCTACATAACAAGTGGTCTGTTTACGAATTGAGAGTGATAGATGATGACCGGGACATAGGTAGATTGATATAATAGTCAGTTGTTCTGGTAGCTATTCATTTGGTTTAATTACTCATACGTGATTATATTTTTCGATCACAAACAGAATTATTATCCATCTATATATCTATATCTGACGTTTAATGGAAAAAGAAATATATATCTCTCATGGACCCAGTAATTTAAGGTTAGAATGACATCATTATTTAATTATTTACGTTAAAATTGTTACTTGCTTACCTTGCCTATCAATGAACTTTTTCGGACTCTATCAGCCTTTTGCTATTGCTTTTAAAAATTTACATTGGACTATCACAATTTTAACCCTTTGTGCTTGCAAACTGGAACCGCCCATTCACTAGTTTATTACTATTTTTACACGTAGCCTTATGACACTTGACGTTTGTTTAAAAATAATTGGATAAAATAAACAGATTATAGTATAAATGCAAAATAATACGTTTCATATTGCTATAGCGATGACTAAGTATGAAAAATAGGCAACTTCCACTGTGTCCAATCCTTCCAATTTATTCCGACCGGTTTCGCTTGATGAGGAAGCATGTTATGAACTTCTTTATTCTGAACTACCTTGTTTATGTGCATTCGTTACCCATCCCCGACTCCTTTCTGGTGTTTCCTAACCATCATGCCCGATGACTCTCCACCCGCCTCTCCTTTCCCCTTTCCCTCCGTCACACCGTCTTATCACCCCCTCCTTCCCGACTGCCCATATTAACTTATGCTTACTTGATATATTTCTTACCTGAAGATGCTGTAAAAAGCGAAACCTGTCGGAATAAATTTTATCACAGTGGAAGTTGCCTATTTTTTAATACTTAGTTATGTTCCGATTCCACTCCATCAAGCCTGAAACCACAGAGTATATATACCGGCGGATACTTACTCTTACTTACTTACTCCAGGGGCCACTCAAATCCAAGCTGATTTTTGGCCTCGTCTACAAGTTGCCTCCAGGCTTTTTTGTTTTCCGCCAATTTTTTCAATGTCACCACCCAGTTTTCTCACATCATTGGCTACTCGGTCATCCCATCTTATTCTTGGCCTTCCTGGTGGGCGCCTTCCTTCCTCCTGGCTGCCCCCTCCACACTCTTCGTATGGCTGTATCCTCTTCTCTTCTTCTGACATGACCAAGCCATCTTATCCTTCTGCTTCTAACCACGGCCACGATATCAGGTCTTCTGTATAAATCTCTGAGTTCTCTGTTTTTCTTTATTCTCCCAGTTCCTGCTTCAGGAGTTGGTCCATATATTCTTCTTAATGTCTTGTTTTCAAAAGTTAACTACTTTTCTGTGTGTACTTTGTCAGTGTCCACACTTCTGACCCATACAAGAGAACAGGTTGGATAATCGCTAGGTATATCCTAATTTTTGTATTTATTGACAGAAGTCTGCTCTTCAACAGTTTTGACAAACTCCAGTAACACCTATTGGCTGCATTTAATCTTACTTGTATTTCCTGGTTAACCTTATAGAGCGGCGGATGGCGAATACAAAGGTGTCAAAGCCGATAACAACATGTCTTTTATATGTGATTTCCGCTTAAATTTTGAATTCGTCGCCGTATACCAAAGTCTTAACGTTGCTCTGATTAATGCGAAAAATTATAAACATAATTCTCGCATCGTCTACTTTGCTTCATGACTGGTAATTTGCATTGTGTTAAAAGATGCATTTGCTTGGGTGAAGTATTTATAGGATTTTTTTTCGACGAACTTGAGAAGTTATTCAAATGTGTACTCAATTACTTACGCAAACCTCCTAAAATTGAAATAGAATAGAAATGATAAGAGATAAGATTTTTATAAACACATTGATTGAGTGCATAATATAAGTGTGTATATTTATCTTGAAAACTCTTGATCCTGGTGGACCTCCTTGCCTATTGTCGCTTGGGTAGGGTACCATGGGGGAATCGTCGGTTTATCACATGCCTACGTTTGAGTGTTGGACAGTCTCCGTGGCCAATGCGAGCGTGCGTTGGGGAATTATACCATGGCGGTGACTGGAGGAACTATCGGCCACCAGGGACCTCCTCTGATGTGCCACTTCTTATGCTTGTGCTGCGATGTTCACGGTTTCTCCGATAGCACCGGTTGCACCGGTTTCATCGCTTAAATCGGTTTCCTCGGAAGATTCAGCGCAGTTATCGGCCGGGTTGTAGTTTCTCCAGGGCCTCATGTCCAGCCTCGGTATGTGCCTGCAGTGCTCCAACTCGTTCCTTGTGAGATGGAGAGAAAGGTGTATGAGTCAGCGGAAATTATTAAATACGTTATTCATTGTGAAAGTATGGAGAGTGGCTTCCTTTAAGGTAGTCCGAGCGAGATAGTTCCCTAGTAATTATATGGAAATATCTAAATAAGTCTTTAACTTGATTCATTTTTTTCGCGCGGTGCGTTTGAAGCTCCTTCAAAGCGAAGGGTTTTTTGAGATTCCGAAGAATTTTCTACGGTGACAATATGAATAATTTTCAAAAATAGTGGAGAAAACATACAAACTACACGCTGTTAGTTTTTTTTACGACATTTAAGTGTTAGAAATACATCATATTGTAAATAATGTCCCTCTGGAGTGCGTACACGTACCATTTCCCATGTAAAAGGGCTGCATTTTTGGCAAATAACTCCGAAAGTAATGTGGTAAGGGGTTGAATTTTTGGCTTCCTTAGAAGGGTGAGATATTTTTCTTTAAAATGAGACCAAATTCATTGATTTCTAAGTAAAATGATATTTCGCTCGGACTGCCTTAAGAGTCGACCGACAAACGAATGTCGCTTACATATTGGAGGACTGGCGGGTCGTTGTGGCGAGGGAAGGATGATGTGGGGAATGGAGAGAAACTCGGCATCGGGATTAGTCTGCATATTTGAGCTGTTATCCTCATAAAACCGGAATAGGTATCGGCATTCCAATTGAAAATACCGACACTTCCGATATTTGAACCCAAGGCTTCGAGATTGGAAGACAGTTCTTGTGCATCTACATTATTGTCTATTTGCTGTTATTTCTGTTAATTAATATTTTTAAATTTTTAACTTTTTGACAATGTTCAGCAGATTCCACGAAGTCACGTCCGAGACAACTGATTTATTTTAACAGTTAACATCGGATTTCCATTTAAGGTGTTCGGAGTGATTTTCGTGTACTTCACCTTTTCATTCGCCTGCTCATCAGTGCGAAAGCGAAAAAATTAACCATTACCGATTTTATTTCTTGAAAAACTGATGCAATTTAAACAAGTTGACTTATGGCACTTGATACACTTTTCGAAATAATTCCATGACTTGAGTATATGCAAATTTTCTCCGAAACGCGAAATCTTACCTTTTTATTATTATAGTGGATTGGATTGGATATCTGGGGAGGCGACCAGTTTGGCCATAGGGGACATGTAAGGGAGGAAGGGTGGATAGAAACCCGGTGTAGGCATTAGCCTGCTCTTAACGATAGTCGCCAAGGGGACCACGGTTTAGGGTTTCATCCGACAGACGGAGTACTGTACTTGAAGTGCCCTCCACAAGACACTCAAGTAGGGATCCTCTGAAAAACATCCGCCTCTGCAGGGATTTGAACCCTGGCCGCCCATGTGGTAGGCCAGTACCACATGAGTAGCCACCACACCAACCCGATCCCTATTATAATGGTTCCTATTTAATATCAAGGGAGCATACCGAATAGAAAACACATTTAGAGACGGCGTACATTGAGGCAAAAATATTCAAATACAATTCTAGTATCATTTCTATTGCAACATATATGGTTGTTCCAAACGTATATTTAGATGTACTGTTCTACAGTGGCGTGTTGTCCAAGAATTTTTTCGACTTCTTTGAAAAGTTATCAAAGTGCGCGCTCAACGATTCGTGATTCCCGATCCAACCACCTTGAGGCTTCGATTCTCTGCATGTCACCTATTTCATTTTTCATTTTCATTTCAATGAGCAATGACAACCGTTTGGCAGGGATCTCCCTTATTAACATTAATTTGTACTCAAGTATAATATCCTCACAGCCAGATTCTACAGGTGCATTTAAGTGATCTCATCCTCTCGTGTGTGTGAATTTTGACCTATGATTTTCGCATAATCACCAGCCAGCCAGCTCAATATATGTATTTTAAACATTTTCCATAGCTGACACAGTCTCCGGTGTGACAAACAAGCCACTCCATTGTCTCTCTAATGACCGCAAGTCGTGAATATTTTTTTATGATCGACGAGCACATTACGCCACATTTTCCTGCAACATTTCTCTCGGCAACAATAGGGTCGTTTTCAATAGGCCTACATCTAATTAAGGTAGTTTGAGCATAATATCGTTTTACCTAGAAATCAATGAATTTAATCTCATTTAAAGAAAAATGTATCACCCTTTCATTGAAATAAAAATTCAGCCCCTTACCACATTACTCACGGAGATATTTGCCAAAAAATACCAACCCTTTTACATGGGAAATAGTACGTGTTGCACTCCAGAGAGACATTTTTACAAAATGAGGCATTTCTCAAACTTAGATCTCGTCAAAAAATCAACAGTGTGTAGTTTGTATGTTTTCTCAACTATATTTGAAAATACATCATATTGTCACCGCAGTAATTTCTTCGGGATCACAATAAACCTTCCGTTTTGATGGAGTTACAAACGTACCACGTGAAAAAAATAAGTCAAGTTAAAGACTTGTTTAGATATTTTCATTTGATTACTTACCATTTCTGTCATGTGAAACTATATTATTGCACCATTAATAATGCAATATTTAAATCGTGTGTCTCACAGCTGGTGAAATAAAAACGTATAATTCGAATATGGTATCTGTTATGACTAGGGAACTATCTCGCTCGCACTACCTTAAGGCGGTGGAGACAGAGAAATAGAGCGATACATTAGGAATCAATAGCATTTAAAAATGAAGAGAACACCTTCAAACAGCCGTGTTAGTTGTTATTAGTTCTCATAAGAACTAAAGTTCCTCATAAAACGCGCGTCATAGACTCCAATGCGTGCATTTTGGCCGTCGAGATGGCCATAAGCGGGAAGCTTGAGAAATCACAGAAAAGAGCATGCTTCGAAAAACTTTGCAAATTTGCAAACTACATGAATTATTTCCAAAATATATTCACGCCTAAGCACCGTAAAACATTCTAAAGTGAACTAGGGCCTTATTTAGCAAAATTAAATTAAGCAAAAAAATTAAATTGAGCAAAATTAAAAGAGTCTCCAATAGCCCTAAAAATGGCACCACTCGTCAAACATGTAACCTCATAACACTTACTGTGTTGGTTTGTGGGAAAGGGGATTCCACAGCAGGGACCAACCACAACCTCTCTACCAGAATACCCTCCTGTGATTGTTTACGGGAATGTTACTTCCTCGCCAGTGACCACCACAGACACACACACACTCAACCCAGTTGGGATCCTTTTCGAGGGCTAATGGGACCCTATTTAGGATGCCTGGTCATTACCACAATCACACTCACAAGCACTCAAATCACTCACTCACACACACTGACGGGCCCATCTTCTGGGAGAAATCGCTCAAAAAGAGCGTGGTCAAAATATAAACACAAAGACAAACGAGGGTGAGCGTCGTTTCTTTAAATTCTAACAAAAATACACTAAAATACGAAAGGCCTACTTACGATCTAATCGCAAAAGTCCACCAAATATTTGGATGGTTCCGAATTCACCAAATTCTACGAAAGATTACAAAACACATATTGAGAAACACATGCTGAGAAAGAACCGAGATTGAGGATAACAGTAGGTACGTTTGGTTGAAATGTGAGGGCGGAAAAATTCAGCAATTTGCCGTGTATATGGGATCTCAACTTCCATGGACTATTCGGATTTTTGTTAAAATAAACTTACTTTCAATTCCTCGTTTCTTGAATAAAAGAGAATATAATTGAAGTGAATACGATCTTCAAACATTTAAACTCGATAGCTTAATTTCGCAGTTAGCGTAGCGGTTGTAAAGGTTAAATATAGATTTTAATATTTATTTGTTCACCCTCATAACTCGGTGGTACCAGCTTTACATACCTCGGTATCAACCACGAATATATATTATGGATTGTTATCTCGTCGCCAAAAATTGTTGTCTAGAATTCCATAAACAAACAACTTTTTGAAATGTGGTGCCACCTAGTGCTGTAAAACGGAAGTTATGATGTAAATACAGTCGATAGATTGTTAATAAACACGTCTTACTGGTTTTACTTACAAGTAATCATAATGCAGTGGATAAAAAATGTAGTACTGCACGAGTGACGTGATTAAACACTTTTTTAATATCGTCCGGTCTACTGATATAATTAACTCTTTTCCAACATTTAATTTAATTATTGCACAGTTAACTTCTTAGTACTTCGTGAATATCGTTTTTTGGAAATTTAATAATAATGCAGGGTGAAAAAGGTGGAATGAATCATAAGACGGATACAAGATTTCAAAACCAAGAACCGAAAATATCACTAATGGATAAGGGATTGCGCCAATAGCTATCAAGTAAGGCTTCGTTGTAAGTCACTTCCCACTCTAAAGGCTGGGAGAATTAAAAAAGCAATAGCAAATAAACGAGTGATTGTTAAATTTACTCCTTGGTCACGCACGGATAGTGGGTTACACATTAACAAAAATAGCAAGATATTATTCAAAGCATCAAGTAATTCATATCTCCTCGATCGTTATTGAATATTCACCATAGTCGCACGTAACAACAATTAAGTGCGTCTATTTACGATTTAACTGAAAAGACTTTTTTCGAAGTGGCGCCAACGACTGAGTGAACTAATGGAAATTTAGGCAACACGTAACCTAGGCAACAATTCCGAGCATTCAAATCCATAGTATATGTTCATGGTATCATCATCATTGAAGGAGGTCACCTAGGGTTGAAATTTGAGCTGAAAAAAAATCATTTAACTTGACCGGGATTCGAACCCGGATCTCCTAATTGCCGGTCCGGTGGCTTTCTTAAAATGTTGGGTTTACAATGAAAGTGTTGGGTTTATCCACTGCGATAGTGGCACTGTGTAAGCATGATCATCGTCTCATGGGCAACAATGTGGGCTTGAGGCGCAAACATATGGTTCGCATAAAGCCCTCTCCTCAAAATTCCCTTTTGGATGAAGATGCCTCGGCCGTGTAACTGGCTTACGCAACTGTTCGCCAATTGGAAGGTCCGGGTTCGAATCCCGGTCAAGTCAAACGGTTTTTTATGACAAGTTTCAACCCTTAAGGTAGTCCGAGAGAGATAGTTTCCAAGTCATAAAAGAGACCATATTAGAATTATGCGTTTCAATTTCACCAGCTGTAAGACACATCAATTAAATATTGCATTATTAACGGTGCTATTATATAGTTTTATATGACTGAAATTTTAAGTAATTAAATGAAAATATCTAAATAAATATTTAACTTTATTCATTTTTTTCGCGCGGTGCATTTGAAACTCTAGCAACACGGAAGGTATATTGTGATCCGGAAGAATTTACTGCGGTGACAATATGATTAATTTTCAAAAATAGTTGAGAAAACATACAAACTACACGCTGTTAGTTTTTTTACGACATCTAAGTAAGTGTTAGAAATTCCCCATTTTGTGAATGTCTCTCTGGAGTGCATACACGTACCATTTCCCATATAAAAGGGCTGATATTTTTTGTCAAATATCTCCGAAAGTAATGTGGTAAGGGGTAGAATTTTTGGTGTCATTGGATAGGTGAGATGTTTTCCTTTAAAATGTGACCAAATTCATTAATTTCTAAGTGAAATGACATTTCGCTCAAACTACCTTAATATTAATCCACCCTTGCGAGTGACATCGTATCCTTTGTATTTTCAATGATTGGAAATTGAATAATATGTATGCTTTTTTACTCCTGATTATTTGTGTCATGTTATTCAACTTGCTTCGCTCGGCGTGGGGAAAATTCGCCCGTTATTTAAGGTGGGTTCTGTATCGTTGATTTTTCATCCAACGTTCATAACATTATGCTTCCTATAACTAATTGATTGTTCCCACTTACCTGTCACTGATTCTCATGAACGCGTCCGGTTGCATGTATCTCTCGTCGTCCATGTTCGCGCACAGGATGCTGGACAAGGTGACTCTGTGGATGGCTCGATATTGGTCTGGAAAATGAGGAAAGGGGTTAAATCAGGGAGTGAACGGAAGTTCAGCGCACGTTAGAGCGGACATAAATCATTTCTGGATGGTGAAATAGTGTTTTGGTTACCTTTAGCTGTAAAGGAACTTATTTTAAGGCTTTTTCTAATTAATATTGATTCTTGTTTAAGTGATGCATGATGCCCGATTATTTTAAAGCTACGTGTCAGAAATTACCGAAAAAAATACATTTTCAAACAGTTGTGCTTGCTGCTTGATCTTAGGTTTTCCCATTAATGGCCGACAATGACGTCCGCAGTTTATCTCTGTCGTACAAAACCTTTATGCTTTTTTATTTTTATTTTTTTATTTATTTTTTAAAAATTTTTTCTTTATGAAATTTATTTTTATTTTTTTTTACTTTCTTTATGAAAAAAGATGCTTTATGTGGTCTAAGCATCGTTTTAGTGTACATTAGAGTATGTATGTTGCTGGTGGAGTTAGGTAAGTGAGAATGCGATTATCCTATTTGTCTACCATTTGGTTTGACTGCTCCGCTCAACGCCGGAAAATGTTTGATTTTTTATGAGATGTGAGATTTTTATTTGCATGAAGTTGTGGATTGTATATTTTTTTAAAATTATATCTTCGGATTGCAGTCCGCTAGCGTATTTAGAGTAGACTTACTTCGACTGAAGTGAGTTCAACTGAAGAGTGAAGTAACATATCTCTTTGACTTCGTCATCCGAGGATCATCCTACTATACGCTTAACGAAACCTAGTTTTTTTTTAATGCTGTGCCGCATATATTTTGTATTTGTCCGATTAGTGAGACAAGGTTGCCTGCCCTCAACCAAAGGCCAAAAAGTCTCGAAATAAAACCTGATTTTACTTTTTCTAAAACGTTCTTGTCCAGACTAGCAATTGTTGAATAATGCTATAGTTAAGTATCAATATATATAACACTCACGTTGTCTTTACTGTCCCATATGAATGAATGAATGAATCATGACTCTCTCATCGAGCCGAAGGCGGTGAGTGGATAACAATGGGTCACTTGCCACTCGTCACATTACTTTGGAAAGATTACTTAATAGACACTTCTTTTAGCAGCTTACTCGTACATATTGTTTTCGCATTACCCAAAGAAGTATTAGAGCCCTTCCCAAATAAGATACTGACGTTAATGACGAGATTGAGGGGAGTTGTACTGTGAGGGTTTTCCCCCTATATTTTTCTAAGGTAATAACTTTGCTTTTTTTGTATTTTGGCAATATTTTTGTTTTAATTTTTACATGTATATATATTGGTATTTTCTCGGTATCTATGTTACCACCGGACCATATGGTCTACTTGTAGCAATTTCTTAATAATAATAATTATTGCTTGATCATCTAAATTTACACACGTATTTTCTATGGAGTGATATTGTGGTTGATTATTGGAAGTAAGGCTTGGGAATTACTTAAGTCTACATTAAAAGCGTTTTGTGTCTGCCAACTGCGGTAAGGGAAGCCATTTCTGATGATCATTGTACTTACCCGATTAACCGAACACGAAATTTTACGAAACAGAATTGGCAAAGTTTAACAGTGGAATGTGGTGTAAGTTTTTCGTAATGTTAGCAACAAAATCGTACTTTCCTAAAAAATTTTAACGTAAAATGCAAAACGCGTTACGACTCACTGTCTTCATCATGTACTAGACCTCTTCTTGAACTTGAAGATGACTCTGTAAGTTACAATGCGTAATGCTATCTACGTTAAAATTTGCGGAAAAGTGCGATTCTTTTGTTTTCATTAGGGTTGGCGAATTAGGTTGAGGTTAGGTTCTTTTTCCCACGGCTATTTATGCGTATTAATCGCACTTCACCGTGATTCGACGCGCATGCGCATCATCACGAAACAGTCGTGCACTTGTTATCACCTCCGGTGAACGCCCCGGGTCCCGTCATTAGGTCGAAGAAGTAGCGATCGCCGCGCCGCCATCGGTAGAATTGCTCGGCGATGATGCATCCGAAGGTGGGTCCCACGAGTGCCTTGTCATCTCCCTCAACGCAGGATTCCTCCAGTGATCCACCCACATACAGGTCCACGTCGTTGACGGAGCGGTATAAATGCTTGAGCCTCCTGATATTCTGCAATCGAAGACAATCGCCCGATTATAATCAATCACTTAGGATCCAATGCCCATCCTCTACTCTTAGAAATTCCCCAGGGGTACGCAACTTCAAAAACAAGTGTACACCGCATTTATATCCATTTCTGTCCATTTATATCCATTTTAACTCATTTATGTCCATTTCTAGCCATTTCTGTCCATTTCCGTCCATTTTTGTCGATTTCTATCCATTTCTGTTCGTTTCTATCCATTTCTGTCCATTTCGCGACCATTTCTCAACAAGCGTACACATTTCACAGAGTTGCATACCCCTCGGAAATTCCCAATATTTACCGCTGAAACTCAAGGAAACCTGAGCTCTTTGGCCTCGAAGAATTGACAAAATAGGGTGATAATATTTCTCCAATGGCCGTAACTCTTGGCACCACTCGTCAAAAGATATAAAATAAAATATTTACTGTGTTGGTTTGACGATAGCGTCAATGACCCACCACAGCCTCTCAACCAGAATACCCTTGTGAAGGTTTACGGGAAAGTTAATTCCTCGCCAGTGATCATTCACAGACACACACACACTCAACCAAATTGGGATCCTTCACAGGGCTTTAGAGACCCCGTTAAGGTTGCCTGAGTTCATGTTTGAAAACCTGATGGGAGTAGTAGTGGCATTTGGTGCAGAAACATGGTCGTTAACCTCGAAAGAAGAGAAAACTCGGAAATTTACGAAAGAAAAATTCTAAGGAAGGTACCTTGAACCTGTCATAGAAACTGGTGAGTGGAAGAATCTGTTGCAATGATGAATTAAATAAACGCGTTGAAGAAAAAGTTATAGGATGGTTTATACGGGCTCGGAGACTACAGTGGCTAGCATATATCGAAAGAGTGAGTGAGAATGCCATGCCAAAGAGGACGTCATATGGAAAAATATATGAACCAAGGAGAGGAAGACCCACACTCATGCTTGGAAGACAAAAACGTCTTTTAAGACTCTTTAGCTCTTAAACCACTCACTTGTCTCTCATCACGTCTATTCCACAGATTTTTATTTATAAGAGAATCATTTAGTGAAAATTTCAGAATATGTTACTATCCATTTTTAGATATTCGACCCTAAATATTGTCATTTAGTCCGAGGTGCCATGTTAGAAGGACCCATATAAGGTAATAAAAACAATGTTCTCAGATTTTACTCTCATCTAGACGATAGATCTGAAATACTGCGGGAGAAAAAAATTGTACAAGTCACGCTAGCTTCCTTCAATAGAAATTCTTACGCTAAAAACATGGTTTTTAACGAAGTGAAGCGCTTTTTTATGCTGTAAATATTGAGGGATTATTCCAATAATTGGACAAACCATTGCATTTAAAAATATGAACTAATCGATGTTAAATACAGCAGTTTTTAAAATTGTCTATTATCTCCGTAAGTAAAAAAGTTATGAGGTACCCCCATAAACCCTATTTTGGACGAACAAAATTCGCATTATATAAAATGGCCACAAAAAATATCCGAGTTGGAAATTTTATCATGCCACCTTTGGAACTTCCAAAAGTTCCTTTAGGACATAACAAGTGACAAAATATCCGTGCAATCAATAATGTCGAGCTACAGTTTTTTTGGAATTGTGGATGATTTCTTTTGGATTGACCCGTATACAAAGATTTGGATAAGACGAAATTGGCAGGTATCTTCAATGGTTTGCGAGCTAACTTTGTGGAATTTAGAATTCATACTGAGATGAAATAAATACACTTTGTATAATCCACCCAAAACTTTAATGGTATGAGCCCTCATATTTGGGCTCACACCATTTAAGTTTTGTGTGGATTATATAAAGGGTATTTATTTCATCTCAGTATGGAAGCAGGAGGCTGGGGGAATAAAATAAGAGCCAGAGAGTGGTGAAAGCGAGTCATGGATGAGGCCAAAGCTCACCCCCAAGGAGCTGCACTGGAGCGAGGGGAAGGAAGAAGACGAATGCTCCGAGTTGGTTGTTCGCGTGGGGTCGTGCATAAACTAGGTTGCCAACTTGCGAGGGGGGAGGGGGAGAGAGGCGCCTAAAAAACTACGGCGGGTAACGAGGGGGAGAAGGGGGGTTCACTCAAAGTAACTTAGCTATAACAATGCATCTGTTTACGTTTCTTACTCGTCAAAATCGCGTCGGCAGTACTACAGGGTTGAAGGTAGTCCGAGTGAGATAGTTCCCTAATCAAAATAGAGACCATATTCGAATTATACGTTTTAATTTCACTAACTGTGAGACACGAATAAAATATTGCATCATTTATGGTGCAATAAAATAGTTTCACATGACAGACATTGTAAGTAATCAAATTAAAATATCTAAATAAGTCCTTAACTTGACACGTTTTTTTCACGCGGTGCGTTTGAAACTCCATCAAAACGGGAGGTTTATTGTGATTTCGAATAACTTACTGCGGTGACAATTAGATTAATTTTCAAAAATAGTTGAGAAAAGACACAAACTACACTTTTTTGATTTTTTGACGAGATCTAAGGGTAGAAAATGCCTCATTTTTTAAATAAAGTCTCTCTGGAGTGCATACATGTACCATTTCCGATGTAAAAGGGCTGTTATTTTTTGGCAAAAATCTCGGAAAGTAATGTGGGAAGGGGATGAATTTTTGGTGGCATTGGAAGGATGATAAATTCACCTTTAAAATGAAACCAAATTCATTGATTTATAGTTAAAATGACGTTACGCTCAAACTGCCTTAACATGAGATAGGTCGCGTCTTATTTCAACCTATCCCGAAAAATAAAATCACACAATAATTAAGAAATCATTTTTTTAATGGAGTGTTTCATTTGTAGAGAGAATATTAAAATAAATTTAAAAAATACTACGGTTGTCGACGAACGGGGGTAAAAATAGAAACACCGGAAATGGTAACGTAGTTTACGCACAGCCCCTGGCCGGGACGGTTGTTAGTGCGCATGCCTACCTTTTCCGTCATGGTGTCCCGGAAGTCGTCGAAGTCGACGGCCTTGCGGAGTCCGCAGATGTCGCGCATGGAGTTGTAAGAGGGCAGGCCGTGGTCTCTTCCACGCTGGATCTCGGTGCTGATCAAGTCTATGTAACCAGTCGTCAACTGCAAAGGGATACGGAAGAAGAAGTTAATGCCCACTAAAACATTGGGTACAAGGTAATTAAAGTTACCTACACCCTGGAAGGTGTCTCTGTCAATTGTTAAGTCGTGTGGTTCTCTTCGGTGCTCTGCTGTAGACATTACCATATGCTTGGTTTTTATTACATTGATTTTGAGACCTATTTTGCCTGCCTCTCTTTTTAGTAATTACCTTGGCACGCTACTAACCAGTAACAATAACCTAAAAAGATGCATCCAGGACCGAATTGAGGCCAAAAACAGAGCCTAATTTGCAAATATAAAATTATGCAGGAATAGATTAATAAGTAGAACTCTGAAGATGTAACTTTAAATGACACTAGTGCGGCCAGTGGTGACATATGGATCAGAAACCTGGACAATGACTCTGGTAGACGAGAGAACACTCAGTAACTATGAAAGACAGTTCCTCCGTAGAATATATGGGCCAATATGCCACCAAGGAGAACGGAGGATAAGGTGTAATGAAGAGATAGATCAGTTGATTGCAGGGAAAAATATAGTAAGGTTCATTAAGTCCCAGAGGGTACGCTGGTTGGGTCTCATAATAATAATAATAATAACTTGTCTCTCGAGCGAATTTAGGACTGTAGAGTCCTCTCTTTCAATTAACTCATTAGACGAACTCAAACATCCATGTCCTGGACAGTGAATAACCTACCCAGGCGGGATTCGAACCCGCGACCCTCGGGTTAGCAGGTGAGGACTTTACCCCGCCGCCACCGGGGCGGACCGGTCATAGAGAGAATGTCGAGGGAGGAAATCCCAAAACACATGCCAAAAGGCAGGCCTCTTCGGTTCCGGTCCTGCGTTCCTGTGACTCCCGTACTGTAAGGCGTGGCTGTCTGTTCCATGTCCTATCCTTCCCTCACCACTGTGTTCTCCTATATTTTACCTTTAGTTGCCCTATTCCTTCCCTTTTGCCTAACCTAAGGCAGACGATAAATACAGAAACACAAAAAAAATGAACACACTTACGGAAAGTTCCTTAATATTTCGGTGCTACTGGCACCTTGTTCGCAAGGACGTAGAAGACTGAGAAGGAAGGGAGGACTGAGGTGGAAGGAAGGTAGGGAGGGGAGGGACAGAGGGGAAGGGGAGGAGGGGGAGGAAGGAGGCAGGTTGGGGGGCGCCTAAAAGCGAGAGAAGGACAGCGGGGGAAAATTTTGGAAGTAGTAAGGTTGTCAGAAAGGATGGGGTAGAGGTTTTTGATTATAAGATGGATGGAGTGAACTCCAGGGAAGTAGGTGGTACAGAGGGAGATTTGAACACGAGGACGCTTATTAAGAGAGAGAGAGATTTAGAAGAGGAGGGTCGTTGTAGGATTTTTTTCTGAAGGAGACGCTCAGGGTAGCCTCTACGAAGGAGGGATTGGTGGAGATTAGAGAGAAAAAGATCAAGAGAGTCGGGGTTGTTGCAAATTCGGTGACCACGGATAGAGAGAGAATAGGGGAGGGATAATTTTGTATGGGAGGGGTGGCAGCTGTTAAAATGGAGATATTGTTGCTTGTTGGTAGTCTTGAGATGGACGGAAGTGTGAAATTTAAGGTTAGTTAGGGAGATCCACATCCAGAAAGGTGATGTTGGAGGCAGAGATGTTAGAAGTGAAGGAGACAGAGGAGGAGGATTTTAGGGAGGAGATGAAAGAGTTGAGGGAATCAAGGCCATGTGGCCACAGAAGAAAAATGTCGTCAATGTAACGAAGCCAGTGAAGAGGTTTAGGAGAGCAAGACGAGAGAAAATATTGCTCAAAGGCAGCTGAGAAGAGGTTAGCATATGAGGGGCTGAAACGACTGCCCATGGCACAGCCTTTAGTTTGGATGTAGAATTTGTTATTGAAGGAGAAAGTATTATTGATAAGTATAAAGTTGGAGAGGTCAAGGAGAAAATCAGAACTAGGAGCGTTAGGAGCTGGGTGCTGGTTAAGAAAAAGATGGATAGCGGAAAGTCCTTCAGAGTGATGAATAGACGTGTAAAGAGAGGTGACATCTATACTGGCCATTAAGATGTCACAGTCAGAAGGGAGTGGGGTAGAGTGGAGGCGTTCAAGAAAGTGATAAGTATCTTTGATGTGAGAAGGAAGAGAGAGGACAAAAGGTTGTAAGGAGTAGTCAATGAAAGCGGAGATGTGTTCGGTGGCAGAGTTATAAGTGGAAACTATAGGACGACCAGGGTTAAGTGTCTTATGGATTTTGGGAAGAATGTAAAAATTGGGGGTGCGAGGGTGTGGGGGGTGAGAAGAGAGATATCATGGGAAGAGAGACCTTCGTCGAGACCTTTTTCCTTAAGAAAAGAGGTGATGTTTTCCAAAAATGTAGGGTTTGGATCATTTTGGACGGGCTGGTAGGAAGAGATGTCGGACAACTGCCGGAGAGCTTCATTTAGATAGTCAGAAAAGTTAAGTACGACTACCGTGGAGCCTTTGACGGAGGGAGTAATGACAATATCGGGGTTCCGGGTGAGGCTTTTTAGGGCAGAAATTTCAGAGGGAGAAAGATTGGGAGTAGGTTTAAGGGAGTGGAGAAAAGAGGGTTCAGAGAGTTTGGAAAGGAGAAGGTGGGTGAAAATTTCTAAAGGATGGTTCGAAAGAAGGGCTTTGGGTTCAAATAGTGAAGGAGGCTTGAATTTAGAGAGAGCAGAGTGCGGGGGGTTGGAGGAAGAAGAAAGAGAGGGCCGCGTTTCCCAGAATGAGGGAGGGATGCCAGAATGGCTACATTGTAGCAGTCATCAAACTTTACATTATGGGAGGCATCATATGTGGGGACAGAGAAAGAGAAGTTGGTTGAAGAAAAATTGCTAGAAGCACGGTGATTGTTAATTCTAATATTGAGGGGGGTTCTACAGAGCTCAATGTATAAAGCTGTACATAGTTTACAAAGAAGGATGTATACTATATTAGATGTGGTACAAGAAGGGGAGATGCAGAAGAAAGATAACGATTAACAAATTTTTTGGGTAGTCGGTCTGTAATTAGAATCAAACAAGTTTTGTATCTTGGCCGGTTACTACGGGTGGCTAGAGCTTTGGAAATATTCAAAAATTTATGAAGGGGGTTAGTGGATCTAAATATAACAGACAGGTCTGGGGGACGTTTGAAGACAACAGAGGGACATGTAGGAAATAATTAGTAGTGGCAAGATTGATAGAAAGTATAGGGAATAATTCTTTAAGGTGATGTTTTAGGGACTGTACTCCTGGGGAGAAAGTGGTGCAAATAGAAATATTGTTGTACTTTGGACAAGAATTAGATTTAGGTTGGTACGGTTTTCTAGGGATTTTTTATTTAAAAGGGATTCAGGGCAGCCCCTGCGAAGAAGAGACTGATGTAGGTTGGAAAGAAAGCGATCAAGGGATTCAGGTTTGTTACAAATTCGATGACCTGTGACAGAAAGTGAGTATGGGAGGGAACGTTTGGTATGTGAGGGATGACAACTGCTGAAGTGAAGGTATTTCTGTTTATTAGCGGGCTTTATATGAACAGAGGTACTTAATTTACGGTTGAATTAAGCTACGTCGTCATCGAGAAAGGTTATATGGGTGGAAGATATAGTAGAGGTAAATGATACAGACGAGGAGGCACTGAGAGAGGAAATGAAGGAGTTTAGGGGGTCGATGCCATGTGTCGAAAGTATAAAAGTGTCATCTATGTAACGGAGCCACATAAGAGATTTAAAAGGGGCTTGGAAGAGGTAGTTCTCTTCCAGAAGACCTAGAAAAAGATTGGCATAAGAAGGGCTAAATCCACTTCCCATGGCACAGCCCTTTGTTTGGAGGTAGTGAAGATCGTTGAAGGAGAAGGCATTGTGGGTAAGAATAAATTCAGAAAGTTGTAAGAGGAAGTGGGTGCTGGGTATATGAGGAGTGGGGCGTTGGTTGAGAAAATGGCGGATGGAACGGAGACTTTCTGAGTGGGGATTGGAAGTGCACAGGGAAGCGACATCTATAGTGGCCATCAAAAGTGGTGTATTTTGTGGAAGTGTGATAGTATTCAAATAATTTATAAAGTGGTGTGTATCTTTAATAAATGAGGGCAGGGCATGCACGTGAGGGTGCATATAGTGATCAACAAATACGGAGATTGATTTTCTGTTGATTTTGATTTTGCTGATGAGTTAACACCGCTCCTCCTCCAAAAAGGTCCAATAGAAGGTTACTAAGTGTGACGTTTCCCTTCTCTCCGCTCCTCACCCCAAAACCCCTCATTTCTACATCCTTCCTAAAATTCACAAACCTAACATCCCCGGCCGTCCTATTGTTTCCTCCTGCTGTTCCCCTACTGAATGCATCTCCGCATTTGTTGATCACTATTTGCACCCTGTAATTCAGGATATGGGTTCGGTTGAGAGCTGTAAGGGAAAAGCCGGGAATCTTGGACAACTCGTTTAATCGTCCGACAACAACATGTACAACAGAGAGCGACCGTCGCACATCACGGCCAAAACCCGACTCCCCGAGGCATTCTCATCCGTGCGCGCTCACTCTTCCTGATCTGTCCCTTATCTTGCAACGTGCTGATGTTCGTGCTGATGTTTGCGAAAAGGATGGACGCTCTTGGACGACCGTTGAGAGACGAGCGCGGCACGGAAGTATCTCCAAATATGGGCATGGAGGTGTCCAAGAATACCATATAAGGACATGACAGTGTCCGCACTTACAATCACCCCCCTCCAAAAGTGAGTTGCTGATTATCTCATAACAGCAACTCATAAAGCATGAAAATATGACAAAATTCACTTCAAGTGCTCGGTTCCGGAACACATTCCACATTAAAGTATCCCGTTAATACACAAATCCCAGCAAAACCCACAACCACTTGCAATTACGCAGGAACTTCACAGTAACATCTTTACCAATAATACAGTACACATCAAAATAATTCATCAAAACCCAAGTATCAAATTTCAAATAGTGTCATCTCTGTTCAAAAATTAAGAAAAAAAAAACACACCAAAGACCCATCCAGAATACACTGTTACAATCTTTTTCGACCAGTTCTATTCATTATTACTAATCCGTTATTCTATTACATTACTATGGGAACTTAAAAGTAGAGCGTGAACATTCAAATACAAAGAATATAACCACAACTACCAAAATGACAAAAACCCAGCAACATAATGTAGACATCTTCCTTATTAATGATTAAGCCTATTCAAAACACAATATTAGCGATTATTACCGAATAAAAGCACATATACAAGAAATCCTGAAATAAAACACAGCACACACGTGTCACATTTCCCAATATAATATTCCATTCAATTCGATCACTGCTCTTCAGAGTGGGAGGGCAACCGTCCTCGGCTCCGCAGTTGATAAGGGAACACGGGTGGGGGCGGCGATGACACTCTGGGCATTTGAGAGCGTAAGGGGTAGGGGGACCGATGCACCGCTCCTTGAGAGGAGGGTGGGGGTAGATATGGTGAGGCGGGAGGGGAAGGTGGGGTGGCCTCCCCACTCGCCTCGTCGTCGACGAAGTACTCTCCCTCCGGTCCCTCTCCTCCTTCCTCCTCTCCACTGTCTCTCTCCCCGGGAGGAGAAGTCGCGGATAGTTGCGGAGGGGCCTCCTCTATCTCCTCCCACTCATCCTCCTCCTGCAGGGGGGAAGAAACTGGCGCCGCGTTATCTGGCTGTGTGGGGATCTTCCGCGATGGCCGTCCTCGCCGGCGATGTTCACCGATTTCTATGACAGGGGGTATAGCACCACGATAAGGCTTCACACGATTCCTATGGACCACTAGGGAGCGAAACGGAAGCTCCAGCAAGAGATTGCACTTGGACATGACTTTTAGGATCTTATACGGGCCTACCCACGGCTTATGAAACTTTTTCACCTGTCCCACCTTAAGGCCCGGATCACTAAGGAATACATAATCGCCTGTCTTATACTCCCACAATTTTCCCTTTGGTTTTGTAACCTGTTGCCGTTTCCTCTGTGCCTGTCTGTCTTTCCTCGCGCACTTTTTCCATATTTCCCGCAACCGCACTCTCAACTCAGCGACGGAGTGGTGCTCTGATTCCTCACCCGCTTTTTGCCCACATTCAAACGGTGTTACCATGGGTTTTCCAAACACAATTTCCTGTGGGGAGAATCCCGTGCTCGAATGAATATTCGAGTTATACGCGGCCACCGCATAGTCTAGCCACTCATCCCAGTCATTGTTTTTCACATTTACGTAGTGGCAGAGTATCTGTGCTATGGAGCGATGAACCCGCTCGCAACGCCCGTTCCCCTCGGGGTGCCCAGGGCTGGTTCTTAGTTGCCTGACACGCAACAGCTTACACACTCCCTTGAATAGCTCCGACATAAAGTTACTCCCTTGATCCGACAAAATAACCTCCGGGACACCAAATTTCAGGATCCAACGCCTCACTAGAACCGACGCTACGGTTTCCGCCGTCTGATCTGGTAGAGGCACCATCGTCACATATCTCGAAAAGTGATCAATTATTGTCAAAATATACTTATTTTCCCGGGCTGTCCTAGGCAAAGGGCCCACAACATCCAACGCAATGAACTCAAAAGGGCTTTTGGGTGCGGGCAACGCTTGCAAGGGGGCTCTACTCCTTCCATAGGGACTACGCCTACTACAAGCAATGCAGCTACGCACGTGCTCCTCCACGTCTCTCTTTAAACTGGGCCACCAAAAATTCCGTTCTATCCTATCCGTGGTGGCCGCCACTCCCCCATGCCCTGATAACACATGCTCATGATTCCACTGTAGGATCTCCTTTCTTAATCTGACAGGAACTACCACTTTACCTCCACATCCCATCTTTCTATAGAGCACTCCGTTCCGGGATTCGAACACTGCGCTTCCCTCCCAATTAGCGCAATCTCCGTCCTTCGCTTGCTCTGCCCCAAAGTCTATCTCATTTCCAGCGATCACCTTGCGTACCTTCCTACTTAGCGCGTCAGCGTTCAAGTGCTTTTTGCCTGGTTTATGCGTCACTTCATAGTCATACTCTCCCAGTTTGAGGGTCTATCTCAGTAACCGACTGCTTGGGTCCTTTAGCCCGAATAACCACTTCAATGCCGCGTGATCCGTCACTATGGTGAACTTCCGTCCGTACACATAGCAGCGAAAATGATGAATTGCCCACACCACCCCCAGCAACTCTTTTTCAGTCGTGGTGTACGCGATTTCGGGACTTGTCAGCTGTCGAGAAGCGTACGCCACCGGGTGTTCCTCGCCATCGTGCACTTGGGAGAGAACCGCGCCTATTGCATAATTACTTGCGTCGGTGGAGATGACAAAGGGAATAGAAAAATCCGGGTATACCAAAACAGGGGTGCTAGTTAAGGCTTTCTTCAACGCTTCCACCGCATCGTCACACTCCGGTGTCCACACGAAAGCGGTCCCTTTTTTCAATAGCCTCGTTAAGGGACGGGCAATTACCGCATAATTTCTTACGAATCGGCGATAGTAGTTTGTTAGCCCTAAGAACGACTGCGTCTCCCTTACTGATTTAGGGGTAGGAAAATTCAGCACTGCCATCACTTTTTCCGGGTCTGGGCGCACTCCCTCCGCGCTGATCACATGGCCTAAATAATTAACTTGCGGAAGCGCAAAATGACATTTTTCTAACTTTAGTGACAGGCCTGCTGCCTCGAGTTTGTCAAACACACGCTCCAACCGACTTGCATGTTCACTCACCGAACCACTAAAGACAATGATATCATCCAAATACACTAAACACTCATTGGGACTGAGTCCTCGCAGGATACCATTCATGAAGCGCATAAACGAACTTGGGGCGTTCCGAAGTCCGAAAGGGAGACGGACATACTCGTAATGGCCACTATTTACAATAAATGCCGTCTTTTCCATAGATTCCGGAGATAACGGAATCTGGTGATACCCCGCGACCATGTCCAGGGTGGTGAAGTATCTACAACCTCCTAGGTACTCCAGGGTTTCGACAATGTTCGGCAAGGGATACACGTCGGGCTTCGTGATCGCGTTGAGTGCACGGAAGTCTATGCAAAATCGATAACACGGTTTCCCGTCTAACGACTTCTTAGGCACAATGACAACCGGTGATGCCCACGGACTATTACTGGGTCTTATGACTCCACTAGCCAATTGCTCTGCCACAAATTCCTCAATTAAAGGTTTAAAATGATGTGGGGTCCGGTAAGGCTTCCGATAAATGGGTCGCGCGTCCCCGGTTGGGATCTCGTGTGATGTTAAATGAGTGGCGGGTGGACTCTTTGAATACGCGAATAGCTGACTGTGCCTCTCCAACACAGGAAGCAATACCGAGCGCTCTTCTAATTTCAAGTGACTGAGTTTTTCGGCAATCTGTTCCTTTACATCCCCCCTTACCTCAGCCGCCACACTATTCACTAGGACCTCTCTCTCACCCTCCCCGCCATCCTCTGGCTTTTTTGCTACTTCACTCGCCCTTACTATTAGAGTCCCCTTATTCAGGATCACATCATTAAACCCAAAGTTACTTACGCGTGTCAGCGCACACCCCTTCTCGTCCACCTTACTTATGCTCCGAGCGACCCAGCACTCCTCCATCTCAAGCGCCGGTTCGAGGACACACTCCTCGCCTTCTCTCCATCCATCTCGTGGTAAGGGGAGGGAAACCATTCTCTCCGAACGGGCAGGGATGATCTCCGCCGTCACAAGCCGCACCGGCACCTCCACTCGGTGACGGCGTCCTTCCGGAACCCTGGTCCTCGTCGGCGTGGTCTCCCGCGCGCGCACGCCCTCGCGCCGGATTCGCTCGCGCCGCCCACGACGAAACTCCACCCACGTCGCTCGGTGATCCCTCCGTTCGCTCCGCCGCCGTCTTCTCCGTCGTCTCCTCCGGCCGCAACCGCGTCACCTCGGGCGAACCCTCGCTCACGTCGCGCGGTGATACCCTCGGCTGCTCCGTCGCTGCTCCATTTCTTTTGCCCCGGCGCCCCCTTCTCCGACCCTTTCTCCGCCCCCGCGCCGTCGGCACCTTTGCCTCGCCCGTCACTCGGGCCGTCTCCCGCGATTCTCTTTCCAAACCCCCATTCAGTATCATTGTCCTCCCCGCAATAGTCACCTTGTTTCCTCTCACGTCAATTACGGCCCCACACTCCCTCAGGAAATCTACCCCCAGGATTCCGGCGTAAATGCCCAGGCCATTGACTACTTGGGCTCGCAATTGGTGCTGGCACCCCCCTATATCAATGTCCATCACCACTTCTCCATGGTTCCACACCATTCCTCCGTTCAGCCCCCGTATCCGATACCATGATCTCGTGGGCACCCGGTCACCAATACAATTCTTCGACAACAGGCTCACCTGGGCTCCGGTGTCGAGTAACATCCGCCGTTTTTGTCCCCCGCACGTCGCTAAGATGATTAAATCTCCTTCTTCACCCTGACGGCAAGCGCGCGAGAACGTGAGTTGGGGTCTTAGCGGGCGGTACGCTTGACCCCCTCGTCGTTTAAATCCCCTCGTACCCCTTGGCCCACCACTCGTCTAGGTTGTCGACACTCCCTCGCCCGATGTCCTGCGCCCCCGCAGTTGTAACATTTCATGGCCCCTTGGCCCCGCGGACACTCCCGAGCAAAATGTCCGTTCTGTCCGCATGTGTAGCAACCCCCAGCGGCCGAAACGAATACTTTCCGGGGTTCACTCACTGGTCTCGCTCGCCTTTCCACCTCTCTCACGCGGACCGCAGCCGCCACCGCGGCATCTAGCGACTCGGGCATCGCAAGCCGGGTGTGTTCGCCAATCCTCCCTACGAGGCCATTCAAAAACGCGTCCAACGCCCGCTCGTCCGCCTCCGCCCGCCGAACTGCAGCCTCCCCCGGGTTTTCTTCCGCCTTTATCGTCTGTATGTTTATATTACGTATCCGGTCGGCGAACTCTTCAATTTCTTCTCCCGGCCCCATCCTCACATTCGCTAACAACTCCCTATAATACCGGCGGTTCTCAACGCCGCCGTACCTCTTCAATAACAAGTCTTTTGCCACGGCGTAACTCGTCACATCCCCCGCTTTTTCATGCGCCTGCATAAACCCCGCAGCCCCTGCTCGAAGTTTCAACACCAAAGCACCTAACTTGTCCCCGTCACTCCATCCGCCGAATTCGGCCGCTCTCTCTAAACACGACACAAACCCCTCTACGTTCTCTCCTCTCGCCCCCGTGAACGGCTCCACAGCGGATAACGTCGAATACGATTTATTCCTACATTCATTTCTCGTAGCGCTCTCTTCCCTATCCTGTTTCAACAGTCTCAACTGCTCGCTCAATTCGTCCAACGCTTGCTGCAGTTCCATTTCGCGTCCCGACATGCTCACACGTCCTGCCATTTTTACTCACCACTTACACTACTTACGGCTTATATTACAACTCTTCGAACTCGCAACATCCCACTTCTGACACCAATTGTAATTCAGGATATGGGTTCGGTTGAGAGCTGTAAGGGAAAAGCCGGGAATCTTGGACAACTCGTTTAATCGTCCGACAACAACATGTACAACAGAGAGCGACCGTCGCACATCACGGCCAAAACCCGACTCCCCGAGGCATTCTCATCCGTGCGCGCTCACTCTTCCTGATCTGTCCCTTATCTTGCAACGTGCTGATGTTCGTGCTGATGTTTGCGAAAAGGATGGACGCTCTTGGACGACCGTTGAGAGACGAGCGCGGCACGGAAGTATCTCCAAATATGGGCATGGAGGTGTCCAAGAATACCATATAAGGACATGACAGTGTCCGCACTTACAATCCTCTTTTTTAAAACATTTTATTCATTGATTTTCTAAGTTTACCTCGTTGTTTAAAATTAGTAATACCTTTGGGATTATACATGTTTTCATTAACCATCATTGTACATTATGTGTAAAATCTATATTTCAATTACATATATTTTTATCTATGTTTATAATGTATTAAACCAGGTGATAGTGTATCATTTTTAATTGTAAAAGTAATGGCTGACGAGTCTATTGACTCAGGCGGACTTTGTACAGCTGCTATAGTTTTAATTCTGTAGTAATTAAATTCTTTTTGTAACCCATCCAACGGGAAATTATTGCATGTAATCTGAACTATTTGTAAACTATTTTTATTTATTAAACTATTTTTTCAAATTAAAAAAGTAAGTAAAACAAGAGTGGCTTAGGTAGTCAGAACAGTCACGCCCAATTCAGGCAGTACTAAGCTGCATTTTAGGTTGCTCAAGTGTTACTTCGTAATAATTCACTTTTATTTGCCTCATCGATTTAATAGCAGAAGGAAAGATAGAGGGAGAGCCCCAAGAGGAGGTCCAAGCGATAAATACGTAAACCAAATGAAGAGGAAAGCACATATGGAGAACTACCAGAGAGTTAGGTAACTAGTATTAGATAGGGAAGGATTGGGGGCTGCAGTCTAACAATCTTAGGATTGAACAACTAATTTGCATCTTGGCCTTTCGATAAACTTACCAATCAAGTGATGCGAGGGAAGCTAATATTTGAACAACGTTCCATGGTTCGAGGCTCGACTATGTGGAAGTTGATTTTCACAAATGAAAAAGTAACTTGGTTTCCTTCACCAGATTTATTTTCCTGTTGCAACATGTTTTGACACAGCGGTGTCATCATCAGGTACCTGATACCTGAGCTGTGTCGAAACATGTTGTAACAGGAAAATAAATCTGTGGAAGGAAACCAAGTTACTTTTTCACTTGTGATTTGAACGACTTTCATTCGAGCCGTTGTTAGTCAAAGCGGAGTGATTTATTATTTTCTCTGATTAATAAATTTGCAGTACTATCATTGTCCTTGAGAGACGGGAAAGCTCTGTAGAGATTGTTGATGTTAGCTAACCTCCTTGGTGATGAATCGGTCCATTTGCTGCGCCGGCTGGTGACTCAAGCCGCGCAAGACGGCCTCTAAGTTGTGGTCGAGCTCCAGCACGCTCGGGTCTTCAGCGTGTTCGCTGAGCCTTAGCTTCATAATAGCGCTCCGTCCTTGGTTCAGCAGTCTGCAGGAAGAGAGAGATAGAGAGATGTAGTCAGTAACTTGACTGCGCCAGCTTCTACAGTTCACTTCCTGCGAAAGTCATCACACAAAAGCCATACCTACACCGTGGGTGGAGTAAACATAAAATCTTCAAATACAGTAAAATATCTTGGAATTACCTTAACTTCAGATATATCGCGGGGAACGCTCATACAAAACATATGCGGCACAGCATTAAAGAAACTATGTTTTGTTAAGCGTACAATAGGAAGATCTTCGGATGAAAAAGTAAAAGAGAGATGCTACTCCGCTCTGGTTAGGCCACTCCTCGAACATGCCGCGAGAATTTGGGAACCTGCTCTTAAAGATTTAGCCAAAAAAATTAATAAAATTCAAAGGAAAGCAGCGCGCTTCGTTAAAAACTGCTACGAGCGTACAAATAGTGTCTCACAACTATTCGAGGGATTAAGGTGGGAGCTCCTAGAGACTCGGAGGCTGCACGCTAGGCTTAGGCTGCTTGAGATATTCAGAACTGGTGTGTTTCAGAGCGACACAAAGAATATTTTCATGACGCCTCACTACATTTCTAGGTCTGACAGATGCGATAAAATAAGAGAGATACTCTGCCGAACAGATTGGTACAAAAACTGGTTCTTTCCGCGCACAGTAAGCGACCACAATAGAAACTGAGCTCCTCCGAATACACTCTCATAGGACGTGTCACCATTTCACCTCCAAAACTTTTCATCTTTACACAGCTGGTGACCTACCACCCCCTGCCACACGCCCATGCGGCGGCTCGCAGGGTAGTATGTAGATGTAGATGTACATGAGTGCACGTGCATTCCTCCTGGATATCTCCCCAGTTTTCCGAATTCCATTCAATCTCCCAAAGCCCAGGAAATTTCATCAGGGATCCAGACTACGACCTTCAGAACTAGTGGAAAAGATTACTCCCCAAATCATGGATTGTAAAATGATCAGTCAGAGTGAGGGTTGAGTGCTGGTCATTATAGGATGGTTAAAAAACATTGTGCCAACACCTCCGATCTGAAGACGCCAATTGGGGCACTGGCGAAGCTGATGCCGGCAGATTCGTCCAGTGCGGGGGATAAAACCTGCGAATGACTGTACTAGCTGTTACCCGGGGCTCGTTCATGCTGGAAGAATCCACATCTATATCTGAAAATTACTGAGAAAGCCATCTCTGGGGTGTGTGGCGCGGGGTGATCCGCTCCAGTCATGCAGCACTCGTTCAAGTCCAAGCAAGAACCTCGCATATTTACAATGGCCGCTAGACGCAGGCCAAACAGCAGTCAGGATTAGGGATGAGCATCGATGGCCGATGATTCAGAAATGTCGATGATTGGTGTCCGATGGTCGATGTTTTCCCCATCGATAGTTTGCCGTCGATGTTATCACACTATCGATGGTCTTAGTCGATGGTAACCATCGATGATTTCCTCTAGTGTATCCATTGAGTGTTTTGCTAAAATTTTGCTGAACGATGTGTTTAAAGGGTTAAGTTACATGTAGATTTGTTGGTGTGAAAGTAGATGATTTTGACTTTTATTTGTTGTAACATTGACCTTTTAAGCCATTTCGTAATCAAATGTTCAATATTATCGATGGTTTCACCATTGATAGTAAGCCATCGATGATTCATAATCGATATTTTCTCAAAATCGATGGTGCAGCTCCGATGGAGCATCGATGGCATATATCGATGGCATTCTATCGATGCTCATCCCTAGGTAGGATAACAGTGCGCGGTCAAACCAGTCAGTAGGATAGTGCTACGTATACGGACATGCTAACGAGGAGTGCACTCGTTAAGACACGACGTCTGGTTTGTAGAAAAATGACTATTAATACATCAGCACTTACAGATAGTGAACCATGCATGTCTCATGAAGGAGCCCAAGGAGCCCAAATTAGACGCTCCAGAAGCTCTTATCGGGAGCGCCATGAATTCAAAGCCACAGCCGATTCAATGCCTACTTCAATTTTGCTGGCTACGGTAGTCGAGACTTATTACGTTAATTACAGTAAAACTCGCTTATAACGAATTTTAGGCGACGAGCATTTCTACATCTACATCTACATCTACGTGATACCCTGCGAGCCACCACGAGGGTGTGTGGCAGGGGGTGAAGATCACCAAATATGCACTATTGACATGCAACTAGGATATTTGATAGACATGCTAGATAATATGGTCGCGTGCAGCTAGATGGTTAGTATCTACATAATATGAAATGGATTAATGGTTGTTATTACATGCATCATGCACTACAGACTATTCTAACTATATTTCACCTACCTATCCCTTTTGCTACGTTGCCTATTATTCTCTCTTATGGTACGCGGGAAAAATGACATCTTAAATCTATCGGTACGACAATATATCTCTCTAATCATGTGAATATGGTCAAACCTAGCATAATACGCAGGGGTTCTTAATATATATCTAACGTCATCTGTGAACAAATCGGTTTCGAATTTACTTAAAAGGTTCAACCTAAATTTTAACCTGCGTTCTGATAGTAATTCCCATCCTAGTTCTTCTATTAACCTTGTAACACTTATACAATTATCATAACGGCCTTTAACAAACCTAGCAGATCTCCTTTGCACGCGCTCTAATTCTTTTATCATACCTTCCTCGTACGGATCCCATATACTAGCGGCATATTCTAAATGAGGCCTGACAAGTGTAAAATAGCTTCTTTCTCGGACTCTCTCATCGCATTTGCCTAGAACCCGTTTTACGAATCCTAATCTACGGTTTGCTACACTAGTTATTTCCCTGATGTGTTTCCCCCATGACATGTCTTTCATTTTGTTGCAAACGTGATTTCGTTTCATGGAAACTTCAGCATTACTTGTCGTGCACAATCATCGGAACCCAGGATTTTTGTCGTTAATATTAATTACTTTTGCCTTTAAAGCCTGAATATGTCTTTGGTTTCTTCAAAAAATATGCCGAAAACAAGTAATATGACAGCCAGAATAGATATCAATTTCATTTAGTACCCCGCTCATCGGACCACCTGCTTCCATAATTCCTTCCAACTAATAATGTCCAAACTTTGGTGTTCTATCACAGATGAGCTAAAAAGCGTTTCTACCTTAAATTGTTTTAAATCAAAGATACATCGTCTACTACTTAACGATTCATGATGAGTCATTTGTCATATGCACAAAGGTTTTGTATTTTCGTAACTCATCAATCGTCATTGTTCTTATATCATCTCAAACTGTTCTAATAACTCATACATTATGAACCCATGAATATTATTTTTTGTAATTCATTGATTATGAAGAAAAAAAAGTATAAGAGTAGATTAAACGCCGTTGGTATGAGTTATCTGAGGAGTGTTTGCAGCATAAGTAGGATGGATAGGGTCAGTAATGAGTGGGTAATTAATGAATATGGGTTTGATGCTCCAGTAATGGACATATATGAAAGGAGTGTGCTTCGTTGGTTTAGCCATGCTGAGAGAATGGATGAGAGTCGAATAACGAAATATATAAGAGTGAACTGAATGGTGCGAGAGGGAGAGGTGGGCCGAGAAAGTTTTGGTTGAGGAAATTCTTAGGAGGTGGAATATTAGGAGTCTTAGAAACAGGAGGGCGTGTATGAAGCGGTGAATGGGGGTAAATGAAGCAAAAGAGGTTTGCAAGGATAGGTCAGTATGGAGGAAATTATTGAAGCAGAGTTAGGTGTACAAATATGTATTTACGAAGGAAACTTAGTGACTCTGCCTACCCCGGAAGGGAACGGCGTGATTGATATGTATGTATTTTTACCTATGTATATCGTCTACTACTTAGCGACTCATGATGAGTCATTTGTCATATGCACAAAGGTTTTGTGTTTTTCGTAACTCTCCAATTGTTTTAATTGTTCTTATATCATCTCAAACTGTTCTAATAACTCATACAGTATGAACCTCTCATGAATATTATTTTTTGAATGCCATTGCCATGAATATTATTAGTTGTAATTTATCGATTATAAAAATGTAACATTCTGCTATTATATTTATTGTTACCATGGTAATACCTATAATGTTTGAAACAGCATGTTGATGAATAAATGAAATTATAACATGTTGTCAGCTGGAATATTGTTGCCTAATAATTTCTGCACCTGGTGTTTTAAGTGGAGGAAAAAAATGATCCGGTTGGGTTCCACTCACTTAATGGTATCATCTACTTGGCTGTGAAAGGCTGCGAATGCTGCTTGGGCGAACTCGTTCAATGTCGAAGGGTTGACCCTCGAGTTGTAAATTCCCGTTCTGTTTGCCTCGATGTTCATGTCCATCCGCTCCAAGATCTTCTTGCCTGTGGCGAAGGGAGATAAGAGAAAAGTCACGCGTCACGAACTTGTTTTGAAACCCAAGTGACGGCGCACAGCGGGTGGAAAAAAATCGGAAAAAGCTGGCCAAATATCAAATTTTCAACATTTTTTTAAGTTTTTGTTTTCGAAAGTTGTTTTATTCTTCCCCTTTATGTCGTCTATATGTTGTATCCCTAAGTGGCTTCATTCTGCTCTCTGTTAAGGTAGTTTGAGCAAAATGCCATTTTACCCAGAAATCAATGAATTTGATCTCATTTTAAAGAAAAAATATATCACCCTTCCATTGACACCAAAAAGTCAACCCCTTACCACATTACTTTACGAGATATTTAAAAACAATACCTGCCTTTTTACATGGGAAATGGTACGAGCATTCACTCCAGAGAGACCTTATATTAAAAATGAGGGATTTCCTACACTTAGATCTCGTCAAAAAATCAACAGTGTGTAGTTTTTTGTTTTTTCTCAACTGTTTTTGAAAATTATTCATATTGTCACCGGTGTAAATTCTTCGGAATCACAATAAAGATTCGGTTTTAAGAGAGTTTCAAACGTACCGCGTGATAAAAATGAGTCAAGTGAAAGACTTATTTAGATATTTTCATTTAATTACTTGACATTTCTGCCATGTGAAGCTATATTATTGCGCCATTAATAATGCAATATTCAATTCATGCGTCTCACAGTTGGTGAAATCAAATCGTATGATATAATTCGAATATGGTCTCTATTATGATAAGGGAACTATCTCGCTCGGACTACATTAAGTGACAGCAATTAGTCAAAAGTCAGAGAAAAAGGGCAGTCAGCGGTGATGGCCATATGTGGCTAAAATATGTATCATTGGGCCAAAAATTCAAGTAATGGATTAGTATTTTAAAGTATACTTCGCTATCAAGCTTATTCTCATCAAATAAGGAATTGTATTTTTATGATTAAAATTCCATTGTTTAGCACATTAACATTGACCCTTACCTTTTATTGTATTTTTTACATAAGTTACATATAAAGGGTGAAAAATGCTTTCCATCGGCACAAAGATTTTTGTGCTGCTAGAAAGTGTCAAGATCGTGCATAAAGCATCGAAAGAAAAATCCTGCTGATATCTGCTCTTTGGCGACTTCTGGCCATTAATCTGTCGCGCGGCACGCTTAACTTCCTACCCAAGGGCGCGGTCCACATTGGGAGACAATCCCTCTTTAGGAGAGCGTCAAATAAAAAGTCGTATTTTTTACTTCATTTGAGGCATAACACAATGCCTTCATTACATTTTGACACAATACACACTTATTCATTCGATTTGTTAGTTCCCTAACCGAGCGACTGCTTGCCTATTCACAATGATTTTTTGCCGTGAGGCAATATTAAAATATTGTTCGTTTCGAGCATTGAAAATAATTTAAATTTGGTTGATACATAGCTTGAGAAAATAATAGATGCTCACAAAATAAAGAAAAAACTTAAAATTTATAAAAAATTTAACCAAAGGAGTGCGGCGCACGCGTCAAACTGCATAAGGACTCACCACCGACTACATTTTATGCACGGCGTACCGATGGGAAGGGTTTAATCGAAAGAAACTTGACGAGTGTTATGGAGAGTGAGCACGTGGCTCGTCTTGAGCTGCATGATGAAACGAAAGTGGAAAATAAGAAAAGTTAAAAAAAATTGGAAAATAAAAAAAACCACTTTATACATTTCACTTTGCAGCAGCCAGAGCAAACCAAACTGATGGAGTTCGAGACAGGTAACGAGGATATTCTAAGCTGTTAACTGACTAGGGTAATGTATGTTTCACTTGCCTCACATTAGGGATTATCTCATTTTGAGTGGCCGGTTCGTAAATCACTAATGTCAAATGGGTAAATATTTACTCACCCACGATCTTAGGCAGGTAGTCCCTGTAAGTGATTAGCTGCCACTCGGCGATGACTATTCTTCTGGCCTCCTGGAACAGTATTTTGTCGTTCCACTCTGGGTGCAGACTGCGAAGTCTTCTGGCGATCCGGTTGTGTTCTCTCATCAACAGCGTATGCATCGAAGCCAGCCACGGGTGCTGGTTGACGCGGTTGTCACCTAAATGCCAGATTAGGTGTGCGATTCGCATGAAACAAAGAGACGAGGAATGCGAGACAGAGAATCACATGATGGTGCTCGGAGATGCATAGTCAGAAAATCGTGAACCGGTTATTATTCTCTATTGGAAATCAATGGCCATAAAATTCAAGTCAGCTGGTAAGCACTGTTTTACGCGCGTTTTTAATGACGCATAGCATTAGTCCGCCAGAATTAATTCATGCATTCGGCCGAGAGTTGTGAAAAGGGACCTTATGGCACCAGTCATTATGAACAAAATATTCGGGTAAATGGTTTTTACAAGTGGACGACATGAAGCTCGGAGGAACATTTTAGACTTCTCTGTGTTTTAATATTTGAGTTCTTAATATTTGAATTATTATTCAACCATTTTCATCATCTGCTGGCCGCAAAATCACGAATCAAGTTCTTAGCAGAGGCCTTGAATTATTGAATGACAAGTTGAAAAGCCCCTTCAAATTGTCTAATCAGCCAAGAAGTAATAGGTACCTTAAATAGAGACTAATGTGTGTTTTAAAGAAAAGAATATTTATAACTATGGTAAAAATATACCTATGGCACATAAATATGAGAGCTTTATTTGTGTACAAAATTTTAGTGAAACAGGCGGAGTTGTCAATCCGAATTTTCCCTTGATATGTTTGTATTTCATGTAATATGGATATTAGAAAATCCTTTGCAAAAATATTTGTATGGAGTACACTGCTGTATGGAAGTGAAAGTTGGACCGAAGGCAAATTAGAAAGGAGCAGACTTGAGGCTGCTGAAATGTGGATATGGCGGAAGATGACAAGAACAAGAAGCTGGAAGGAAAGAATAACAAATCTGGAAGTTCTAAGGGAAGAGCAAGAAGAGAGAAGATTATTGCTGGGGATGGAAACGAGAAAAATAAAATTTATTTGGACGTATCTTCGGACACAATGTATTTATAACAAATATTCTTGAAGGGAAAATACTAGGAAAGAAAGGAAGAGGACGGCCGAGGAAGAAATATTCGGACGAGATCAAGAAGAAGATGGGATGCAGCAACTTCGTGGGACTGAAGCGAACGGCAAATGACAGAGATGAATGGTTGCATCGACAAGGCAACAGCCTTTAGGAGATTGATTGATATTTGTATTTGGAAATAAACGATAAAGACTGCGAAGGGTAAATGATTTGAGGCGAGGAGTGGCAAGAAGAATAGTATAGTTGAATCTGAGGAATGAAATGAATTGAGGATTTCGAATTTTAGAGGAATGGCAAGCGTGAGGAGCACGGAGTGAGGGTGAACATTCATATTTACCATTCTCATTCGGACGGACATCACCATCCACTGTGTGACAATGATTCAAAAGTATTGATTGATTCCGCCTCTTGAAAATTCGCATCTACGCCGCTGTTTACGGCTATCAGCCACCATCACTCACCGGCCTTGTAGCAGATGTTATGTTCATTGTCACATCCGTTCATTCTCTGCGTGGAAAGAGGAAGGAACTCCCGGTCATCGTCCTCCTCCTCGGAAGACGAAGACGAAGACGAAGAACCGGAATCTTCCTCGGAAGAGAACCATTCGTCCTTTTCGCTGACATCCCTCGACCTCAGGAGTCCTCCTCTGCCCAGCCTCAACTCCCTGTTCACCCTGCGGCTGCTGCCGTACACGAAGGATGCGTCCAAGAAATGGGTCACCATGTTCAGCTGTTGATGGCGAAAAATCAGTTAAACGGGAATGAACCATCATTGAGTCTAAATTTTGGGGACGTGTGGATTGTTACGTTTTTTTGAAATGGAGATGTTTGAATATATTAGTGCTGGAGGTTCACGCTGAAAAACAAGTGGACGGATTGAATCAGAAATCAGAAGGTACACATATGAAAAGAAAAGATTAAAACCAAGGATGAGTCGTATCCAAATGTCGATTCTCGAGTCCACCGATTCTTAGGATTAGAATCGGTGTCGAGAATCAATCGCCTAAAGTCGAATCCGATTCCATCGATTTCAGATAATATTCTAATCAAATTTCATTTATCACATCATATTTGTCTCAGTAATTTTGGGTGTAGGCTATCAGTTTGTACTTTTCATCTACCTCAATAAGCTGAGGATATATTTACCATTTGCTAATAAATATACTTTTTGAGCGACTTAATTGTATTTGTTATTTTATTTCTGCCAATACTTTAATTTAAGTAATAGTCGTTCGCTACTGATATTTCAATATCCCATCTGTTATTGGGAATGAGACTCGATGGAGTCAGAATCGATTTGATAGAATCGGAGTCGGAATCGAAAAAGAGTGGAATCGACTCATCCCTAGTTAGAACCATTTGGAGCATCTTTAGTAAGCGAGATCAGTCAGAATCTGTGTTTCCAAAACTTTAACGAGCCACCGCCCCACAAGCCCGTTACCTTTGCCTCCAAGCGGTAACCTTATGAATCACAGGCAAAATTACCGAATAAGGTGGATTATAGGAATCAAGTTGAAATAACTATAATTTAAGTATTGTAATGATAACACTTGACTTTGTTTTTCCACTTATTTTTATTTGCTATGACCCGGGTTTCGACGTTTGACGTCATCTTCAGGATCGTAACAAATAAAAACCCGGGTCGTAGCAAATAAAAATATGTGAAAAAACAAAGTCAAGTTTTATCATTACAGTGTTAACAAATTCCACCAAGTTACGCCTGATAAAACCATTTATAATTACACTAATTTTTATTCAGAATCAAACAGATAAGTTTATTCATTCCAGGACAGGTAGATATGGTCACAGTTGAGTCATAAATCTACCTCAGGCCTCCCTTTTTTCTTTAGCACAGCGCCACAAGGAGCGGTGGCGCACACTTCGGAAGTCATTGCCCCTTATGGGCACATTGCACTTCGGAAATGAATATGCTATTTCCACTCCCTTGACTTCCTGGTTCATCGCGTCTGATCTATCACAAATATGGCGGGTAAGTATTAGAATAGCACTACATTGCTTCATTCTCGAATAATGCGGTAGGTTCTCCGTCAGAAGTTCATCTTGAACCAGGCTTAGTTTTCCTCCAGATCTTTCCCTCCTCCAAATCCAGGTTCCGGACATTCTGTCTCCTATAAGTGTTATTTTTAGTATAATACTAGCTGTTCCCGATATGCGTTGCAGTGCCTCTTTTTTTCTTTCTAAGTAGGCAGTCATATATACAAAGCAGAGGCAAACGAATTTGAGACCTAGTCCTAAGAATTGCTCGTACCTACACAGGAACTTGCAACGCTCAAATGATGGCATGAGTTTCCTTTCCATGCCTACGCTGCGATTACCTAATAAATAAAATATTCTATTGTTGAAGCAGTGCAAAAATTTAAGACTTTCGAGCTTAAAAATCCAATTTTAGGAAAAAGTGAAGCGTATAAGAAAATGGAATGCGGGTATTAAAACAAAAAAGCAAGCAATGAAACCACTGCATCAAATCTTATTCTAGTTGCGTACAAATAAATTAAATGCCTTTTAATAACAAAAATTATGTCTAACTGATATGATTCGAATGCACACGATATTATGTCTCATTGATACGATTCTGAAGCTCGTGATTGAGCAGCTACTTAACCATCTGCTTCGTTGCTTGCTTGTCGTTCCTCGCTTGTTTGAATAGCTCGCGCGCCAATACTCATTTGTTGTAATAACTCGAACTCCAGCTATTGAACAAATGGTTTAATAAACTAGAAACCTTCGCGGGCGCGCGCACAACTCACTAAGTTTTATCGTAATCTGATGAATGGTATTGGAAAGCATAGAAGACGAGCAAACAAACATTCATTTTTGTGTGTTAGATAATAATAATATGTAATATTTTAATGTAATATAATTATATAAATAAAATGCTTATGAAGGGTAAATTATAAATAAGTAATTGCATGCGGATTTCAAGTGATTTTTCGTTGAAAAAAATTCTAAATTGTAAAATTAGAACGTCAGAGTGTGAGAGCTCTGGTATCATGTGTATGAACCAAGATGTCGTCGGACCGGCTGCGCGGACGTTATAGCTTTCGCTTGTTTTTACCTTTGATCGGCAAGGTAAGCGCTCTCTTTCCATCCACGTCAATGGTCATTCCCTATTTTCTCACCTGCTGAGCGGATGTGGCGCTGGGTCGGCGTCGTCCGTTTTGCCATATCCTATTATACTCATCGGCATCCCATGGCTCCTCAGGCGAGTCATCAGTCATGGTTGCTGCGAGCCTCTTATCCCTCGGTCCCCCTAAGTTGGGAGAGAGGGAAACAAAAAAGATCCTTGGCTAATTGTGGGTGTGTGGCTTGGTGCATGTAGGCTTCTACAAATCTACTTTACTACCGGCTAGCTAGGTCTGTCTTAGATTAACCGATTAAGGTAATTTGAGCGAAATATCATTTCACTTAGAAATCAATGAATTTGGTCTCATTTGAAAGAAAAATATCTCACCCATCTAATGACACCAAAAATTCATCCACTTACCTGATTACTTTTGGAGACAGTTGCCACAAAAAACCAGCCCTTTTACATGGGAAATGGTACGTGCATGAACTCCTGAGAGACATTATGTACAAAATGAGGTATTTTTAACACGTAGATGTAAAAAAAACTAACAGCGTGAGGTTTGTGTGTTTTCTCAACTATATTTGAAAATTAATCATATCGTCACCGCATTAGGTTCTTGGGTATCACAAAAAACCTTCCGTTTTGAAGAAGTTTTAGACTAACCGCGCGAAAAAAATGAGTCAAATTAAAGAGTTATTTAGAAATTTTCATTTAATTACTTACAATTTATGCCATGTAAAACTATATTATTGCACCATTAATATTTATTTCACCAATATTTAATTCATGTGTCCCTCAGCTGGTGAAATTAAAACGTCTAATTCGAATATGGTCCCTATTATGACTAGGGAACTATCTCGCTCGGACTACCTCAAGTTGAGCGTAAATGACATTAAAAGTGTCTAATTTTCAGTAGAACACCGCTTACCTGAAATTAAGCGGGCGGAACTCTTCTGTATTACCTGAGGTCGTTCAACATCGATTTCACTACTCGTTTCCTCAATTCGATACAGGTCTTTGCATCGTAAACAAGTGCGCCATCAATGTGCTTGTTGTGATGTATTCTACATGGCATATTATAGATGGTTCAACACTTTTTAATGATTCTGCAGTGCATTTGCAGTGAAAATGACGACCTGCACCTCATACTCGCAGATTTCCTGTGCAGGCGTGCTATGGCCGTAAATGCCTAGTAAGTACACTGATGGCGACCGTTTGGTGGAAATGGTTTTGAAGGCCCATATCGATAGAGCTGCGGATATATCGAATCGAACCACCCTGGTATTTTCCGTTATTTCGGATTATTGATGGTTGATATTCAAAGGTAACTTCGGTAAAGGATGTGTAACCGTTTTTTTCAACGTTACTTTAATTTCATTTCCTTAACCAATGACTGTACATCACAAAAAAATCTATTTCTTGAAATATTCGAAAAGTTTCTTGGCACACTTTCTTCGCAATAGTTGCGAGCGGCCCTATCTCTTCACCAAAACCCTTATTGTAACTATTTCTGCCAAAAGTGGCCATTATATACGCTGCAGTATTTAAGTTACGGATTTAAATTAGATAGGAGAGAATGACTGAGTCTTATCTCGAGTGCTTGAAAGGCGTCGTCCCCTGCTACTCGCTAATTGACTATGCTGTGTTTGTTGGTAGCTCCGGTTAACCTGGGGTTCCTTTTAGTGGGGTTCAATTAAATGGGGCTCTACCATATTCCATTCAATAAGAATTCTATCTTGAACTTAAGAACGGGTCTCGGGTCTTCTAATTGGAGAAATGTATGTTTACCAACGTTTTGACAGCTATCTCCGTCATCGTCATCACGGCTAAATATGTTGCTACCTCTCTTCTCGACTTCAGGTAGCAGTCAAAACGTTGGAAAACAAATATCGCCACCTGGTGCATGACCCGGAAATACGTAGGGTAAAAAACAAATCCTAAATTCTCATCTGATTCTCTAACTTTTCTATAATATTGTTAGGAAAGCACAGGAAATGATATTTGACCCGGTATAGTTCCAACCCCTTCATTTCTTTCGATCTTTCCATCAACATTTGTGAAGTGCTCACTCTGCAACACAGCATAGGATGGCTGTTTTTCATCTATTTCAGATTTTCCGCATTTGGCACTGCTTACTTAAAAAAAGCGAGAGAAGCGTTGATTGGCGCTTGAAAAATAATTAACTTCAATAATCAGATCTCTAATTGTGACTTCTGCTCTGATTTTCCGTAAAAACATCACACGTAGATAATGTAAAGTGTTTTATTACTTTGAGCTAACTTTTTACTATTACCGTGTAAATGCCGCAACTCTAGGATCCCTTAGCTATTTTAAGGGACTCTCCAAAAGGAACCTAATTAAATTTAGCGCGGTGTTGGAATCGTATGTGACCTAGAGGTAAATGCAGAGAATCGTAGTTTGGCAGCGGTGTACTCCATTAGGCCAATACTATCAATTTAATGTAAAGAGCTCTATAGCTACCCGAAGATTACAGGTTGTTTTGCCAACATACAGTGGCGGAAAAAATTGACGCTAAACTCATTGGCGTTAGACTGCGGCGTACACGGGAAGTAATTTAAATCGCTTTTCCTTCGACAACTTGACAACAATGAGACAGGATATGGAAATCGAGAATATTCAAACTCTCTGTGAATGGATATCGATTTTACGCGTCATGTAAATAGTCATACTAATAAGGTTTACGTTCGCGATATCGTCTAGGAGATATAAACGTGATGAGCTTGCTTCGACCCGCACCCAGTCGAGGTTCCGGAGTCGTAGTTAGTTATGTAGAGATGCTTACCATATTTTTGATAGAGCTTTGGACCGTTTAAAAATTTTTCTTAGTTGAAACTTAAGAAACAATACGATGAAAGCATTATTTGTTGGGACATAAAAATTTTTTATTCTCCAGATCAAATTCACTGACAATAAAACGTATTTCCGCGTGCAGGGAATAGCTGTGGATGAACATCGCTTTAATAGGCCTCAAACTACTTCCGAGAAATATGATGCATTGCGATAAAAATTTTGGCGTAATACCCTGTGAATTTCACGTTTAAGTATGGGAAATCTGGTTGAATAGAATGGTTTCCATGTGGAGAAAAGTTTTCTCTACAAGAATTTCCAATACCTTGAAACCCTATGTAAGTTTCCGCCCTCATGCATACAGGTCGTCTCAAACACTTAAATTTCTTAATTACTCGTAACGTAATATTATTTACTTTCTGAAAACTACTTTTAAAAATCCAGAACATTTTATTTGGTCCAGTTTTTTAAGGAAACATTAGTATTCCCTTTTTTCGTTGCATAGTAAGAACCACTGGACGCGGATTTCGCTTGATCGATGAAATAGCCTAGAGGGAGAGTGTTCGTCTCCGACCAAGAATGCCTGGGGTTCAAATCCTGGCGTGGCCTCCTTTAGTGCCTTTATAATTTATCTACGCGATGTGACTTTATTGCAGCCAACACTTCGCAGGAACCCGCGGAAGGCCCAGGGAATGGATATTGACCTCAACCATGAGTGTGTGAGTTTTACGCATATTCGGGCTTTGTAAAAGAATCAGAGCGGTCTCCTTGGTCGTCGAATGACGGCCGTTTACTTCCCGTTCTCGGGTACTCGACCCCACTTGATTTCTACGTCCTGTCTGTCGTATGATGCTCATATCCACTCATTCGCCTATTTACCACTCAATGAAAAGCTATTCATGAAGGAGGGAATAGACCGGATCTCTGATTGTGTCAGTTACTCGATTTAGTGACCTTACCTGATGCTACATTCACCATTAAATTACTTTGAAATGATTTAGTAAGGAGGAAAATTATTTTTATCAGGAATTAGAGTTTGGTTCTATCTGCCGAACTTGTAAATACCGATAACTTATCTGAGTGAGAGACCAAACAAGTGTGGAATTTTCTTCAAAATATCTTTAAAACGGTATTTGAAGCTTTCCCAGCGTTGCTTTCTAGGTTTGCTATGAGCAATACATTAACCGTGTAGTTCAACAGTTCAACTTTTAGGATGGAGGATAATACTTTGAGGATAAGGTACATTAATGAATCACTTAAATACCTTTTGACATATTCGCAATGAAAAATGTTTGGCTAACATTACGCAGTTAAATTTTATGAGGAGCATTTTTATACCCACGCGTAAGTAATACTCCGACAAAAATGCATCGCGTATCTTCTCCTGTGAAAGTGATAAAATACTAAAAATCATCTTTTCCATGTTGCAACTAAGCAGTAATTAGATATTTTCCCTATGGTCATTTCTACACTCCTCATAAATCCACAGAGTAGTCAATGGAGTACAAATTAGGAATGTGCTCCATCAAAGATTATACGATTGCTACGTTCCTAAAGAATCTATTCCTCTTCAAATGTGTCGTAATATTATTGCTTCAATGGAAGTTAAAGTTGTGAGTGCCCCCACATGAAGATATTAACTGATTTTTTTTACAGGGTCATAAATTTCATCTCTTAGTGGTTATGTATTTTAACGGATGTTGAAAAGGGACACTATAATGCTTTATTTAGAACGAATGGGAAAGGTTAAAATGAATGCGTAATTCTCTCAATTTGAGCTATGTGTGCACATAATCACAGCAATTGATCATCGAGAAATATGCTTTACATAAAGAATGTGGATGTTTATTAGTCTTATAATCAATCCATCCCCCTCCATTCTCGATTTCCTGACCAAGTCTTTGTGACATGGAGTTGTCCACATTTTGGTATCATCTTACTGGCTTCATTTCCCATTATTCCTCCACGATTTTCCTCATTGCATCTTAATTTGGGGTTGTTTCGTTTGAGGGGGTAGAAAAACGTTTGTTTCTCGCATTTTTCTCATAAGGAACGCTGCGCTCCGTGCATCCCGCTCCATCTATGTTACATGATTTATTTTGAACCATCTCCTAGAATTTTGACATTTGTGAACTCGCAAGTATTCCTAGTTGCGGGTGAAAAATGAATATTGATAAAAATTTGATTAAACACAGTTCTTATTATAGCGGACATGATTTTAATGAATTTCGTTTGGTAGTAGTAAGAAATAGGTTTTTTTACTTTGAAACACCAAATAAAAGTTCAGTGTGTGAAAGTCAAAGGCGCAACACCTCTTCAGGTAATTTTTCGACAGATGTTTTTGCCTTTTACAAACCTACTATCCGATTCCTCCGCCTGGGAGAAAAATGAGGCATACTTGAAGGCTAATAAAATCTTTTTTTCCTCCAAGAATTTTGGGAGAGGCCGCTAAAACTTTGAACAGTATCTCTGCTTGCGCTGTCCGCTCTGCTTGTTCGTCTATCGACGCTCGTCTCAATGAAGTAATAATCAGTCAACTTTGGCCAAGTTCCGGGTGGTGATGGTCGGGGTGGTTTGTTGTTGTGAATAACGTACAGGTTTCAAATACTTGCTGCACCAGAAAGAAAAGGCTCGTCGCGCTTCGAAAAAATTGGAAGCCCCCGTCGAATACTTTTAAGGGCGTAAGAGAAGTCAAATACCACTTCTTTCCTGTGAGTTAAACGCCTGGCATCCTAAACATTATCTATGGGATATAAGGTAGCCCCCCCAACACAAGGGGAAAGTAAGCTCTTATTAAAAGCATACTATTTACCAAATATAATGCGCCCTTCATACATTCCGATTTTGAATGGATTAGTATTGGTGGAGCTTTGTATCGACACGGGGAAACCTCTATGGAGTAAGCCTTAAGAGTCCTCCAAGATTGCTCGTTGCTTTAGCACAGACTTCAGGTAGCTGGCCTCCAAACCCATGCATGAGGGGAACTAATGGCGTTTGATTGGAATGGTCTGGGCTGATGAGGTGAAATCCGAGAACTACTTTTTTATGTTTGTATTCCCGGGAGAGTAGTATGCTTTTTCCTATCCATTAGTTATTTTAAACGTTCGAAGACAATACCACCACTCATTTTAAAAGTAACTTAGTTCACAGTAATGCATACGGATGCAAATAAATTCACCGAAAGGATACGAAACATCATCATAAATTCGCCTTGTCATAAGAAAGCTCAGTAGTTGTTACTGGGTAGCAAACCTGAATCGCAATCATGGTTCTTCATAATAACATTGTTCGAGCACGCTCATGATTTCGAAAATGTGATCGTCATCAAGAAAGATTGAGTGCTACATAGCAGTGGAGTGCGCTCCCAGGACCTTGTCCATTGCCCTGCTAATGCGGCTTGCCTTTTGGATGACAATAACGACATAAGAAGGAAATAACCGTAATACCACCTCTGGTCGAGACATTTTTGTGTTTTTTATTCTATTTCTGTTTAAGTAAAATTATTTTTATTCGGCAAATTTTATCTCTTTTGTAGTTAAAAAATTTAATATTATCAGCCAGTCATTGCAGCTACACATTACATTCATTTATATCGCCAATATGAGAAAATATGTATAAAAACTCATTTTTGTTCATTAAAAATTGAACACGGACCACTCTTTAGCTAGCCAAATGCATCTGACAGCTGCAAAATTAAACGTTACCTATTAATTTATTTCATTAATGATATTTTACTCCAAACTGAAGTCTTTTAAGAGGCTTTTTTGTAATTTTATATGTGCGGCGAATTTATAGTTAAGCATATAAGATAGTATGCAATCAGACGTAATAGAGTTGTTTATCCATAACTACACCTAATTTGGTTAACTTTTCGGAATGTTTATTCGTATATCCTGCATTTACTAGCTAAAGCTTAACAGTGGAAAGCTCGTCGCCAAGCTTCCTGTGATAAGATGAAAGAGATATCGGGAAAATATGCCTAGATTACTCGGTATCGATGCGAGCACATTTATTTTTATTTCGTGAAATTATTTAGGTTTACATATGTTTGCATAGTTCAATCCCATTCTGACGAACTAAAGACGGATTTATATATAGTCAAGAACGATTCATTAATAAATATCCTTTTTGAATTTAATAAATATCCGTTTTAGGAACTTCGTCAATCTACAAATGAAAAATCGTGAAAAATTGCATTACCTAGACTATACTTATTTGAATTAAATCTTTTTTATCAATATTTGGTGCGGATGAATCACGATTTATATTATTTCGGTGAGACAGACACAGCACGCATCATTCAAAAAGATCCTCGGAAAGTCGACCACAATAAATATCCCTTGGTGGTAGAAGATGAAGATTTTAGCATATAGTATACTGAATTGGGGGGGGATAGTGAATATATTTTTTATCATCAATCTTTCTGTATAAATGATATCATTCGACGTAAAAACCATGCTAAAACAAACACAGCGATGCAACACGACTGAATGTGCAAATAATATGAGACGAAAGCTCAACAATGAGGCAATTGATGACTAAGTTCTAGGCTCCGACAAATGTGAGTTCCATTGCGGATTTCGAATATTTGCGGTAGACGATATTTTCCTCAGTGTTGCCAGTCTTTCGAGTGTGTACTGCTCCTAGAAGTTCCCAAAAATTCCAAATTCTGGCGCGCGAAAAATTTTGCGTTAATTTCTTCCGCTACTGTGCATCGTTCGTGTGCGTCTGTTTTTTAATATATGTAAACACAAAAATCTCGAATGGAAAGTACGGATCATAGGACTATGGGAAGGAATGATGAAGTACATACTAATAATAAATCATTTATATAAAAACTAGAGTTTCTCTGTCTGTCTATGTGACCGCAAATTCCAATGAGGGACTAATTAAAGACTAGTAAAAATCCCAAATGTAAAAATGAAGTAGGAAAAATCACTATTATTGTCGGCCCCGATGGCGGCGGGGTAAAGTCCTCGCCTGCTAACCCGAGGGTCGCGGGTTCGAGTCCCGCCTGGGTAGAATGTTATCTGCCCAGGACATGGATGTCTGTGTATGTAAACTGGGTTGGGGGAAGAGGGGACAGTTCTGTCCCAGCCAACACAGGATATAATACAAGTAATAAAAAAAAATTATTGTACTACTTACCATCCCTGTCGGGTCGGCACACTCTGAATCGTGAGCGCACGAAATTGATGCAGTCGGTGTTGAAGTGTCGGTAGAATGGGTCGTGCCTCGTAATTCTTATCGGCATACACACAGGGTTCCCCTCCTCGCTGCTCCCTGATTCCCTCTCCTCGCTAGTGTCCTCGGCACTCCTCGTGACCCTCCGCCCGGAACGATTTTCTCCGTCGGCGCAGCAGTCGATCCTGCGACCCCTATCTGCGGAGAGGACAGACGCGATTGAAAGAAACATTCCAAACAAGGAGATGGGACTGTATTCCTCCTCAGATTATACGTCTTACGTCGTACTGTGCGAATCAGGGCTTTACATTTCGAATCGAACCGAATCGAATCTCCCAAACGATATTTCGAATCGAATCGAAACGAACTTTTTTTTGTTAAATTTTGGTAGCGAATCGAATCCCCATAAAAACTTCGCTTGCGAATCGAATTCGAATCTAAAAAAATGCCAAAGCTTATGCGCAGTTAAATGAATAAAGATTGTCACAATATTTCAGGGCCTTACATTAGGTTATATATCTATATAGTGGCATTAAGAATAGCGCAGAATAACACGTGGCCGTTTAAATTTTCGTTTTGTGCGAGGGAAACATCGTCAAAACGGACGGCGCATCATTTTTGGAATGAACGCCATGTTTGAATGCATGCAACGATTCGAAGACGAATCTATCAGATTCGAATTTTTCGAATCATTCGGTTTCGAAGCTACCCGATTCGCAGGCGAATCGAATCGAATTAAGCCTGATTCGAATCGATTCGAATCGATTTCGAAGCATTCGCACAGCTCTAGTCTTACGCGATTGGATTTTCTTTAAACGTCATTTTTACTCGATTACCGTACTCCTGACTATTTAAAATAAACTACTTTCTTACGCATGAACGCCTGCGTATATCGTGACTTAACCAAACATTTATGGGACTAGAACAGGTCGAATTTTTATTGAGGTCATTGGAAAAAAGTGTTAGAAGGGCATCAAGTCTATTAATATGTGGGGTGAGGGAATTCTATGGTAGGTCAGTATTGTTATAGTTGTATGCTATTTTCATGCCGAGATCGTTTGATATTCTATAGATTTTGACATTTGTTTGGTCGAGCATGATCTTTATTGGTTGGTAATTGGGGAGATAGTATACAAGAAAACCGTAAACAACCAATTTATAATCGGATATCGGCAAGCACTGGTTACCCAAGCTGATGGGCGTTAGCAGAAACGCATATCGTTATTCCTATATGCGTGGCGGCTATGTGATGTTTAATTTGAACAATTTAGACAGCTGGAATGTCTTTATTGTATTTTAAAAATCAACTGTCGAACCCCTAACTTCATTAAACTTTCGTCATCCGCTACTGAACGCCTTCGTATAATGTGACTTAACTCGTTATGGACTTGTGTTACCAAATGTTAATGGTCGTGAGATAAACTTTAAACATTTTGTCAGTAGCGAGTGTGGATATTTTGATTTCATTCTGGCTAGTAATGTTCAAAATGCACATGATTGAATGCAAGACGCTTAACGAATGAATTAAATAAATTCAAGTTTTAATTGTTATGCGAATTGAAATGCAAGTGTCTCCGAAATATAGTTTCCTCGAGCACGTTTTTGTACTTCTTTTCCTTGAATTGGTTCATTCATATGTACTGTTGTTGCTGCAAGAGGTTTCATCATTATGAAGCTTAAAACGCCACGGATTAGAACAAAAATAAGCAATTGGTTCGTATGTTACCTCATGGGTGGAGCGCAAAAATGCAAACGTTTACAAGATAAAATATAAGAAAAATAAAGTTCTGTCATACTGGATCATCACACGTATCCCAATTTTAAATGGGAATCGGTGAAATTTTTGTCATGAAATTAATTCAGTCTACAATGAATTAATCAAAAAATTTCTGGGGAAGATTTTTTTCTGTTTTCATAAAAAATTTCGAGCAAAAACAGCTTGTGCGTGATTATTTTTTTGAGGAGGGATATTTGAGTCGGTAAGAATGGAGGTTGTCGCGGGAGAGTTCCAGACATTGACCTCCTGTGATGTCCTCTCTCAATGCGACGTCGTGTGAGATCAGCTGTCCCCACTGCATTAACATGAGCGAGTGTAGTTTGTCTTTTCGGTCCTTGTCCGTGAAAATGGTGGCTGTGACCACTCTGGCCTTAGGAATTCGCCCGGAAGGCGTACTCGTCACCACCTTCTTGACCCCTGCGTGGACGAGAGGAGGAAATAAGAAGGGAAATATTATTATTCCGAGACAAATGTGTACCTAAGGAACATAGATAATTGTACATTTATTGTCAAATTGTTTACATTTAGAGTCAAACTGATAATTCACTGGCAAGATAACTGATATATGTCACTGTCACAGAATGCAGCTGAATGCTCTTTCACAAACATTACGATTTTCATAAGAAAACAAGGACAATATGCCAAAAGAGAGCACGCCAGATAATAAAACATCAAGAATACAAAAACATACCATGTGTTGCAGAAATTATTAGAATATTTAATTCTCTCTTAAGTACAATTGACTCAATAGATCAAAAATAGGATCAAAAGAACAACAAATTAGATTGAATGAAATTTTAAAAAAGTACATCACATGTTGCAGTGAGTAACCGAATATTCAGTTCATTTTGAGTAAAATTTCTGGACGTTTCTTTCCAGAGAGAGAGAGAGAGAGAGAGAGAGAGAGAGAGGAGGAATTGAATTAATGTCAATCATCACGGAGTTCGCCATTTATTTTATATATTTTAATTATATTTATTTATCTACAGTATCCCGAATTCAGCACAATGTGCCAATTTACGTCGGGGTGGTAACAGTAACAACGGATGAGACACAAACACCCATATCCTGGGCATTTAATATTTTACCCAGGCGGGACTCGAACCCGCGACCCTCGGGTTAGCAGGCGAGGACTTTACCCACCCGCCACCGGATTTAAGGTTTAGAGCACCGTGGCTACAAATAAATTGGAGGCCCCAGATGACGATGAATAGCCAACGTATGAATCGTTGAATGAATGCACGCTAGGTGGTCCAAAAATAGGCAGTATTTTCAAATTGTTCATACCGTCCCCCAATTCGATGACAAATGACTAGAAAACTATTTTTGCAAAATATCAGCTCAATACGGCCATTAGAAGCCGTGCCCCACGCATTTTAAGTTTTGGCACTAACGCCCTTCAAATTCCATAGGGTATTGACACAGATGAGAAATGTTTTTTTTTTCCTCTTCCTCGTAGGCAAGCATTTTGGGTTGGGAATCGGCTGTATATTTACAAAGATAGTTTGTTATGTTTACTTGACTGACAAATAAAAATATTGTCCATTATGGATGCATACTCTTTTATTTTTTGGCATTTAAAAGGTCGAGTTTCTCCTTTTCACTTTCATTTTGTATAAACTTCCGTACACTTTTGCAACTATTGCATTTATATCATTCACTCCATAGCAGTGTAGGGATAATAAGAAGACACTTCTTTTAGTAATGGGGCTAAGGTTTCGCCAAAACAGCAGAAGTGAACCGATGTTTATACAAAACGAGTGTGAAAAGGAGGAACTCGACCTTATAAATGCTAAAAAAAAGAATGCTTCCATAATGGACAATGTTTTTATTTGTCAGTCAAGTAAACATAACAAACTCTCTTTGTAAGTATACCACCGATTTCCAAACCATAAGGCGTGCCTACGAGGATGAGGAAAAAAAATTTCTCATCCGTGTTACCTACCCTATGGGATTTTAAGGGCGTTAATGCCAAAACTTAAAATGCGTGGGGAATGGCTTCTACTGGTCGTATTGAACTGATATTTTGCAAAAATAGTTTTCTAGGCATTTTTCATCGATTTGGGGAGCGGCGTGAAAAATTTGAAAACATTGCCTATTTTTGGACCACCCTTGCACGCTCTTCAGTAAGTATTCTTTTGAATAACATTTTATTAATGCAATCGATGACTTGAAAATAAACCAGAAAAAATAAATCATTTGAAATATTTTTCTACCTAAATTTTCTGCGAAAACTTTTATTAAATCGTCAAAATTTAACCCTCTAATTAGCTTCGTATCTATTGATAGACTTCGGATGGCCCATTCGTCCCAGGAATGGAACTTTTCAAGTTAGATCCTTCTTATTTTTTATTGTATTTTAATACCTTCGCAAATTCGGATAAAGGATTACGTAGAAGTGACCCCACTCCCTGAAGGCCTCCCTGATGAAACAAAGCCCGGGATTATAACCTCCCCTAGTGCCCTTAATCCTGGCCTGTCTCCAAGCGACCCTAGTAGTCGTGAGCTGAAACAAAAAGCGAACCATGTTGGACTGCCTTAGGATTTTTCTGAGAACAAGCCTTAGCGAATCTGTGACACATAAGCTCTCACAAACCCATCCCATTGTTCCCTATAGCGGTAGGCACTGTAAATTAGGTCTAATACTCGGTTTTCGACCTAGAAAACTGGCTGTAATTTCCGTGATATCCTCCGGAATGTCCTATCCTTACAAACCTCCTTCGCTCTTGCCTCTCTCATACTTTACTTCAGACTCTCTAATTTTCTTAAATTCCCTAATTCCACCAATTTCACTCGGGACTTTCTTTGGCCATTCTTCTCCCAGTTATTTATCATGAATGTGCTGATATTCTTGCCATTCACTTAGAGATGAGCAAACTGTATGAAGCGTACTCCATTCTTATGCGTTCATTAATGGAGCATCCATCATACATTCCGTAACGAACCGCTCATTTCTAACCTTACCCCGCAAACCCACAGAAGTAATGAAACAAGAGAAATACATTACCGAATAGACAGGTACAAATATTCGTTCTTTCCTCGCACAATTTGTGACCATAATGAAAACTGAGCTATCCTCTAAACACTCAAAATACACTTCACCTCCCAAACTCTTATTCTAACGTTGACAGGAATGGTTTTCTAACACGGCCCTGCCACACGCTCATTCTGTGGCTCGAATGGTAGTATGTAGATGTTGAACTTGTGTAGAAGTGATGTAGATGTAGAAGAAGGTGACATCTCGCTCAAACTACCTGAAGTCCCCCGTGAGGCACAGAGTAAAAAAGAGAATGGGATGTCCAAACCACTTGATCAGCGATATTTACTTACCGTCGGCGTATCTGGCTCTGAGTACCCTGTTGTAGAGGCTAGTGGCGGCCCCCAGGCCGGCGCGCCTTCGATTGTTGCAAACCCCGCTGAAGCTCCTGTACGGCGCGTTGCGGCACGGACAGCTCACATTCCTGGGAAATCCACACGTCTGCAGGTCACGCCTCGTCTTTGTGATGTCCGCCCTGTCGAAGGAGTCCCGGCACTTGTGGTGCTCATGGTGTCTCTCCCTGTAAGGAAACCGCCTGTAAGGTATTCTCAACTGTTTCAGTGCCACAAATCACTTCGGCCACTTCTCCCTTGCATACCACTGCATTTCAGGTGTGTTGGATTTCATTTGCGCGGTACGTTAACAGGATGAGCGAAGTCACTCATCGTGTTAATCTTGGGAAATCACGGGCATCGACCTGCCACGGTGGAAACACTGGTTCCCGCTCGCTCGCCGACGTTAATCATCATCTGGTTTGTGACATTCCGCGTACAAGCTGGGAAAAAAACCCTCCTCAATTTCATTCAATTAATAATATTTGAATCATTTTTGTTATCAGGAGTTTGATATTGATCTACGTGTTGTTTATTTACTTGGCCAAAACGAGTTCCTTGCCGATTTCAATCCTTTGACCTGCCTGAGAAGTTACAATCACTTTCCACTGAGAAATTTGAGATGCCTGTGCATGAATCAATGAACCGAGTGAGGTGTGATAAACTGGTATTTCAATTTTAATAATTGTTTGATCCGTCTATTGAACTGCCTAGAATATTTTTAAACTGTGGCTTAATATTTTCAACGTGGGCTTGCTTATTAAAGGCTCGGTTTTGAGGTTGCACCCTTTGAAAACGAATTAAGGATTCCTTACCGGTGATGCCAGTCCTCCTCGCTGGAATGCAGTCTTCTCCCTTGGGTCTCGTCCGCGGCCACGCCAGGCGCTAAAGCTTAAGGCGCAAGAAACAGAGAAAAAAAAGTGAGAAGTTACGAATTTCTGATTTTGTCTTATCTAATCACCACTTTTTCCTCTCTAGGCAAACTTGAACAATAGTTGCATAGTGAACGTGCTTATATAATGAATATTCAATTTAACAAGGAGCGATTTTGCAAATTGTATTATCTCCTGTCAAATAATGCCAAAGAATCTATCCATTTCAATAGGTATCAAAGACTGATTCTAAAATGGTTGTTAACATTTGATGATATGAAAACCTTATTTCAAAGGGTCAGTAAATTTAGTGTGAAATAAGTATTTTGTATCGTAAATCACATTTGTGGTACAATTGCCTTATTTTTGTAAGTTCTTAAGCCAGCACAGTGGTAATATTTCTTTTTTACGCACCTAATTTTGTTTGTATATTTTTCATATTTTGTAAATCATGGTTTGATGTGTTCTTTTCCGCATTAATGTTTTTGAAATTAGCCTAAACACAGGCTCAATGCCTTATAGGCTACATTACTTTCTTAATACAGAAAAAATATTTGTAATGAAACATGTAAGGAAGAATAAATTTTATTATTATTTATTAAAAACTAGTTTAATTTATAGAGAAATCCAAAATGTCAATGAAGACAAAGGAAAAAGACTTACGCGCATACATTTCGGTCATCTATGTTTACATCGAGTTGTAGAGCAGTTTTTAACCCGGGAAAGGGCGAGCGGGGTGTAATTGACACCCCAAGGTTCTCTTTTGAAACATTGTATGTCCATCGTTGTATCTACAATGCTGCAAGTTTTCTTTCCTTCAAATCTCTTACATTCTGACGAATTTACGTCAGCAGTCCATAAACATTTCATTTTGCTTCGAAATCGGAACGAGTCAAAGTGTTCTGGGGTGCTACCTACACCCCACCGCGCGCCCTTCCACGTTCCTAGCATAGGAATCGTCAGACTGCCCCCGAGCTGTTTTCCTGCATCAATACCGCGACCATAATGGTAAGAAAAATCAATTTCTCCTGCTGCTGTTTTAATATACTTCAACTCTATTTAGCTTTTCCAGTAATATTTGTAAATAATCAAGTTTTATTTCATAATTTCAATTGAGAAATTTGGCCCTTTCTTTGACGTCAAAATATAGAAATTGTAAGAGCTGATCGTGTTTTTTTTTTCTTAATTAGCATGCAGAACGTCATATTCAGAAGGTTTAATAAGAAACTCCTTGTCTTCGAAAACATGAGTTCTAAATGTAACATTAATTATTTTTACGAGTGCCAAATAAGCTGCAGAAAAGACTTCTGCTGAATATTTTTCTCCCGACATCAGTTTATTAGTAATAATGTAAAGATTAATACGTAGCGTGAAGGTAATAATAGAGATCCATTTTAAAAAAAGAAGACAAAGTGACTATATTTTTTCAAGGAAAAAGACAAAAAATTACTTGCTTTGGGGTGTCGATGACACCCCGCGCGCCTTCTAAAATAGCATAGCGCGCCATCTCCCGGGTTAATCTCATTAACTCGTGTGCATTTCCCCAGGATATAACTCCAAGAGTTTATCTCCTTCAACTCCACATTGAAATGCGTGTAGAAGGGTGGCACTGGCGCTCTAAGGACAGGACTAGCGTTTGCTGAAGAGACAACATTTTATGCCGTGCGTGTATTGTGACTTGTATATGCTCACGCGATGTTCTCTTGTTTTTCGTTACCGTGTTTCTCACCTGCATCGTCATTTTGAACATTTCCGGGCGCTGCGGTCACAGCCAAAGCTAGAATGGCGAGCAGAGTCACCGTAGGAAACTTCAGGAAGACGCTGGGCGCCATGATTGGTGGTTCAGCTGTGAGTAGAGAAGGGAAGAATGAAAAATTGGGCGTTTTTCATGCGTGCTTTAGTTTGTAAGCGACATATCAACAGATGCTTGCGTTACCTTTGTTGATGTACGTGAATTGTGAAGCTAAGTTTCACTCCTCTTATCCAAATCAAGGCCATAATTATAATTATTGGTAGTTCTAATTACGTCAATGGCTTAGCTTTAAATGAAATTCCTGAAGTTATTATTCAAGGTAGGATAAGTGGCTATTCTAACCCCTTAAACAATATTTGAATTATTATAAATACAACACTGACGTGGCAAGATCACGTAAGCTATATATCCAACAAGATATATAAAACCCTGCATCCACTAAAGCATTTTAGACATTTAATTCGAGTCTGATGACGGCAAAAACTTGTACTAGTGCTGTTGTTTCCGCGTTTTGATTATTGTTCTATAGCTTACTCAGATATTACAAGTGATCTTGATAAGAAATTACAGCGACTACAAAATTCCTGTATTCGCTTTGTTTTTTATATTAATTATTATGAGCATGTCACACCATACTACCAACTGTTAAAGTGGCCCCAACTGGAACAAAGACGATACGTAATGAAAGCTACCTTTATGCGTAAAATGATAAAAACACAATTTCCATCTTACTTGTACAAACAAATAACATTTATTATTAATTCAGAAAAACGCATTACACGGAAGACGGAAATTGTCCATTCCATCATATCGAACCAATTTGTATGAAAAGTCCATTATTATTTCTTCATGTAAATAATGGAACTCTTTTCCATACAGTTTTTTTCCGTACAGCTTTTCCAAGAACAGTCCAGGTTGCTCTCAACATGAGCCAGAAAGTCGTCAGAGCACGCGACAAACGACAATTACCTGAGTAGGGTTTATGGTGCAGCAGGACCTTCAACCAGTGCTACATTCGCTATTAAATCTCAAGGTTCTTAGTCAGAGTCATTAGTTAGTTCTATGAAAGATAGCGGGACTGATGAAACCAATGGGAGTCAGTACACTCCAGGAAAACAAATTCGCTTGGGAAAACTGAACGAGACGTTAAAATCCCTAGATCAAACAACTGTAGCTAAGTGAAGTTGATGGACACATGGTGCGTCAAAATCGTCTCTTGAAATAACGGTGCAAGAAGAAACAATTGGAAAAAAATACGGAGAATGATGATGGGCGGAACACATGAGGAAAATTATGAAGGGTGCTAAGTGAACTTAATGTCGGAAAGAAACGGTTAGCTGATAGTAGTTAGCTAAGCAAATCCCCTTCATGAACAGAAAACTTGAGAAATGCCGTATGGTCTCAAGATAACTTTGATATCCCAAAAGGGAACACTTCACCCTTGGTAAATCTAATAGATTCAGACTCTACTATCTCCAACTAAGAATCGACGAAAAAGTCACGCGAAAGTAGAAGTGGCCAACTTAAAGGACACATATTGCGACAGAACAACTTATTCAAAACGATAATGAAAAGGGGAACAATTTGAAAGAATACAGAGTAAGATGAAGGATGGAACTCGTCAGAAAAATAATGTATGATGTCCAAGTTGGGACAACATGGGAATGAAGCGATTAACTGAGAGGAGTTGGCTTAGAGGACCCCCTCAAATGAACGGAGGAATGAAGAAGTGCCTGGCGGTCTCAAGTTAATGGTGCTGTCTCCAAAGGATACGCTTTGCACGCGATAAATGCCATGGGTTCAAGTACTACAATGCCCTGCGAAGAACCGTCGACAACAGATGTTTAAAGTGAACACTTACGAGTAGAAGCTTAATAGTAGAAACTTAATGAGCCCATGTTGCGATGGAGCAGGTTCTTCGAAACAATTATGGAAAGGGAAACTTTGAAGTGAACTACAGGTGAAGATGAAGGATGGAACAAATTAGGAAAATTATAAAGGGTGTTTTAGTGAGTCTGAGCGAAATGTCATTTTATCTAGAAATCAATGAATTTAGTCTCATTTTAAAGAAAAATATATCACCCTTCCATTGACATAAAAAATGTAACCCCTAACTGCATTACTGAAAAGCTAACCAACAGTCTACAAAAAGCCAATTCGTTAAACTAATTCTTCAAAAGCATTTTCAATACTTGTGCACCACATCTTTTCGATCCGCAGCCAGTTCGTTCCCAAACATTTATGCTTGAAATTATTATAAATTGTCGCGGCATAGAACGTCAGCTAAAAAATATCAACCCCAGCAAATCCCCCGGTCCAGATCAAATACCTGCTCGCGTATATAAAAAATTGGCAGCAGACATAGCGCCTTACTTAGAATTAATATTTACCAAATCTTTAGCAGATCACGTAGTGCCTAAGGACTGGAGAGTAGCAAATGTCACACCTATATTCAAAAGCGGCGACAGGGAAGACCCTAGTAACTATAGGCCTATTTCTCTCACATCCATTTCGTGTAAGGTATTTGAACAGATAATCGTAAGCTCCATTATGAGTCATTTAGATAGGGAGGAAATATTAATAAATAACCAACACGGATTTCGAAAGGGTAGATCTTGCGAAACCCAATTTGCCCTCTTCGTTCATGACATCTTGCTCTCGGGTGAAAATAATGTTCAAGTTGACGCGATATTCCTCGATTTTAAGAAAGCTTTCGATAAGGTACCTCACGTTAAGTTGCTCTCAAAACTAGAAGCATATGGAATAGATAAAAACATTATTAGTTGGATTAATCAATTCTTACATGAGCGGGAACAAAGGGTTGTCATAGATGGTATCTTATCAAACACAGCGTTACATCAGGGAAGTGTCATTGGTCCACTTTTATTTCTCTTGTACATAAATGATATTAGCAACGTCGTTAAAAGTAAGCTTAGACTCTTCGCAGACGACGCGGTTGTGTATAGGGATATTAACAATTCCGAAAATAGCGACTCGTTAACAATCGACCTACTTGCCATTCATGCTTGGTTCGAAAAGTGGTAGATGGAACTAAACATAAAAAAGTGCGTAGCAGTCAGCTTTTGGAAAAAGAAAAATAGGCCAAGTAGGGCTTACAGAATTAATAGCACGGAATATATTCACGCCGAGTCTGTTAAGTACTTAGGGATCACAATTACTCACGACATATCTTGGGGAAAACAAATTCGGGAAATATGTGGTCAAGCATACAGGAAGCTAGGCTTTATCAAGAGAGTACTCGGAAAATGTGATGAGAAAGTGAAAGAACGTTGTCATTTTTCTATCGTTAGGCCTCATCTGGAATATGCTGTTAGTGTATGGGATCCATACGAAGCGGGGTTGATATCAGAGTTAGATCGCGTGCAGCGAAGAGGTGCTAGGTTTGTGGAACGATGCCACGATAAGTTGGCTAGTGTGTCTGGACTGTTAGAAGAATTAGGATGGGAATCGCTATCACAGCGTAGATTAAATTCTAGGCTTAACCTCCTAACTAAATTTCAAGAAAATCATTTCTCTGACGATGTTAAAAACATACTATTAACCCCCTCGTACTACGGCAGATTAGATCGCGCCAATAAAATTAGAGATCTAGATTGTAGAACCGATAGGTATAAAATGTCATTTTTTCCGCGTATTATTCGGGACCATAACAGCTGTGATCGTCGTCATGAATAGTTCGAATTGTGACAATAGGAAGACAGTAAATCTTTCTCTTTATATTCTCTACGTTCTTATTTATGCATGATGTAAATATTAATGTTCTTATTTATGCATGATATTTTGAATATGTAGTAGTAGTCTTTGTATCCCTTGCATGTAGGAACGATTGACGATAGGATGTTTCTTGGTAATTAGATTTTTAATTGGCGCTTTGCATGTGTGGTACGAGGGTTTCAATGTAATTTCGGTGTTCTACCGTATCATTCATGCATGCTTGGTGTGGAAGCACCCCCTGCCACACACCCTTTGAGTGGCTTGCAGGGTATGACGTAGATGTAGATTACGTTTCGAGATTTTGCACAAAGAATTCCAGCGGTTTTACATGGGAATTGGTACGTGCATGTCCTCTACAGAGACCTTTTCTAACAAATAAGGAATTTCCTACGCTTATATCTCGTCTAAAAACCAACAGTATGTAGTTTGTGTGTTTTTGAAAATTAATCACATTTTCACCGCAGTAAATTCTTCGGAATCACTATAAATCTTCCGTTTTTATGGCGTTTCAAACGTACCGCGTGAAAAAAATGAGTCAAGTTAAAGGTTTATTTAGATATTTTCATTTGATTATTTATAATTTCTCTCTTGTAAAACTGTATTATTGCACCATTAATAATGCAATATTTGATTGGTGTGTCATGCAGCTGGTGTAATTAAAACGTATAATTCGAATATGGTCTCTAATAAGACTAGGGAACTATCTCGCTCGGACTACCTGAACTACGTTGTTCTTTTTTGAGATTAGTTCATCTATATCTATTGTATTCATTCAAATATTTATATGATATATTGGGATTACTTACAATTTCTGTCATATAAAACTATTTTATTGCACCATTAATAATGCAATATTTGATTGGTGTGTCATGCAGCTGGTGTAATTAAAACGTATAATTCGAATATAAGTGTTTAAAAGGAGTGATTGTGGAATGTGTTGAAAGTGTATGTGGAAAAGGAGTGGTAGGAAGAATGAAAGGTGATGCTTGGCGGAATGAAGAAGTGAAAGTTGCAGTCAGAGAAAAGAAAGAGGCATACAAGAATATGATTGCTGCCAAATCTGAGGAAGAGCATACTAAGGCATGTGAGATTTACAGGAAGAAAAAGAATGAATGCAAAATCGTTGTGAAAGAGAGCAAAGAAAGAATGCGTGCGGATGAAGCTAACAAAATGCAGAGTGATTTTGAAGGTAATAAAAAGCTGTTTTGGAAGTGGGTAAAAAGGGCTAAGATTGGTGAAGGTAGGGAAATGAATGTGGTGAAGAATAAAAGTGGAGAGATCATGTGGGACGAGAGCAATATCAGGGACTGCTGAAGGGAGTATTTTGAAGAATTGTACTATAATATTGCAGGCGTTGAGGATGAGCCTTGTGAAGTGGTATGTGAGAATGTGATGATGGAAAAGGATATCAGTGAGAAGGAGGTCACAACGGCTGTGAGACTATTGGAAAATGGGAAGGCTGCAGGCATAGATGGGATATCCAGTAAAATGTTGAAGTGTGGGTGTAAATTACTAATTTGTAGGCTGCGTGAACTATACAATTTATGCTTACAGGTTTCTGTTGTTCCAGCGGATTGGAAGAATGCTATCATCGTTCCGTTGCACAAAGGGAAGGGAGGAAAGACTGAATGTAATAATTATCGGGCCATTAGTTTATTGAGTATCCCGGGAAAAGTGTTGAGTAAAATATTAATCGAAAGAGTAAGGAATATTACTTCCGACAGAATATGGGGTGTGCAGTGTGGGTTTATGCCTGGGGTAGGATGTAGTGACCAGTTTTTTGCATTTCAGCAAGTGATAGAAAAATGTATGAGTGTCCGAAAGAAAATGTACTGTGCGTTTGTCGATTTAGAGAAGGCATATGACAGAGTAAATAGAAAGAAATTGCGGAAAGTTTTGAGAGACTATGGAGTGAATGGGCAGTTATTGAATGTTATGACGGCGATGTATGACAATAGTAAGGCAAGTGTAAGAGTTAACGGGGCTCTGAGTGATTGGTTTGTAATAAATCGGGGTGTAAAGCAAGGATGCGTAATGTCTCCATGGCTGTTCAATGTATTAATGGAAAAATGTGTTAGAGACGCATATAGTGAAAACGACGGTGTTTTGATTGGAAATGAAAACGTGCGAGTTTTTCTTTATGCGGATGATGCTGTTTCGATCTCAGACAGTCAACAGGGATTACAGACGCTTCTAGATAAGTTTTGTGAATCAACGGAGAGAATGGAATTGAAAGTAAATGCGTGCAAGACAAAAGTAGTAGTTCTTGATAAGGAGAATGGGGAGAATAACTGAGTGATGAGGGCGAATGAAGTAAATGAAGAGATGGATGATTTTGTGTACTTAGGCAAGATGTATGCGATAGATGGAAGAATAGATGAGGAGATAAAGAGACGTGCAAATGCTGGAAGGAAAGTGGTAGGTAGCATGTGGGGCATATCAAGGAATGAGTGCCTGTCTAAGGAAGCGAAAATTGCCGTGTACAAAAGTGTACTTCTTCGCACGTTGCTATATGGTAGTGAAACATGGGTATGTAAGATAGACATAAGAGTAGACTAAACTCCTTGGGTATGAGTTATCTGAGGAGTATTTGCGGCAAAAGTAGGATGGATAGGGTCATGAATGAATGTGGGTTAAATGCTCCAGTAATGGACGTATATTAATTTAGAAATATAAGCTAGCAACAAGGCGTTGAGGTTGGTGATGGATAGATAAGTATACCTATATATATATAATCGTTCGTTCATTCACTCAGACCGCTCAGCGGCGAATACTCACATAAATGTTCATACAGATAGGTAGAAAGAAAGTGGATAGGAACACATAAAATTTACAAAGACAATGGTGGTGTGAAGATGAAGTGATGGCCGATTCCAAGCAGAAAAAATTCGACCGGTCCGGGATTCGAACCACGGACCTTTGGATGTCGCGTCCAAAGGTCCGTGACTGTTCAGACCACCGAGCTACCCAGTCTACTAAGATTCCTCTGGAATTGGCATTTTATTTTTTGTTGTTGTAAAGTTGTTGTTGTATGTTTTGTTATTGTAAAAGGAAAAAAACTAAAGGTATTTTTTGATACCGCATTCAATTAGCTACAACAATAATTCATAATATTGGTAAAATGTCTTACCGTTTAGAGGCAACACAAGGAAATCCAGAGACCTACGCCGCAATTGAGCGAAAAATCCGCCATTTTTTATTTTTTTCGCCATTTTGTTAATAGAAAGACGGCGTTTTCGCTTGATATCCATAAGGAACATAGAACGTACCATATTTCTTCCAAATTTCAAGGTCATATCTCTATTATTAGAGACGTGACGGCTTTTTTTCGGATTTTTTCCTTTTACTCAAGGATGTCTCACAACAATCCCCAAAAATGTCACTTTATGAAATTGATACCCCATTGAATCACGGTAAAATGCCCGTCACGTCTCTACTATTGCACATATAGCCTTGTACGTTGGCATGCATGAGCAGCATTACATGATTATGAAGGTAGTGTAGAGAAATAACCGACTTTATATCTATAAATGGCCGAAATATTTAAAAATGGCGGATTTTTCGCCCATTTGTGACGCTGGCGTCTAGATTACGGTGTGTAGCCTCTGAACGGTTAAACATTTTTATAATAGAAAATTTATTGGCCTAAATGTAGGTACCATCAATTGTCTTTTATTATGTAAGATTATCTCACAACAATCCCCCAAATTCAGACTTTTTGAAAATGAAAACTCATTTTATCGCTGTGAAATGCCCATTTTGTTGCTATAAGCGCATATTTGACTTTGATATTTGGCATGCATATACTACTAAACATGACAGTTATGGATTATTAGTGAATACACCGCCTTTATTCCTACAATCCGCCAAAAAAATTTAAAATGGCGAATTTTTTGTTCGGTTGGCGCGCAAGCTTCTGGTATTTCGTGTGTTGCTTCTGAACGGTTTAATATTTTTCTGACGTTAGAAATTCCTCTTGTCGCTACTAAAATTATAAATATGATTACACCATTGCCTTTTCTCTATCTCCCATATTAATTTCACGAACAATCCCCAAAAGGGGACGCTATGAAAATGATACCATATTTAATCCCTGCGAAATGCCCGGCATGTCTTTATAGCGGATATATGGCCTTCAACGTTTATAGTTTTATGCGCCTTTACATACCGCCTGAAACGACTGATTTTCAAAAGTTGGCTAAGGAATGAATATTCTTAATTAGGTCGTTGACTTTGTGTCGTTATCGTTATTGCTTGGGTAAGGACAGCCCTTTGTGTAATTGATTCATGTATACAAATTCCCGACCACTTCCAGACGTGCTGGGATCTTGAAATTTGGCACGGACATTCTATGAAAAAATTCATCGGAGGAAAAATTCCGAACATTGGGAATTTCAAACCGGAACCCGCCGAAAAAAAATAAAAATGGCGGTTTTTCGACGTTTTCGAATTTTAGACTTTCGGTTCTCCTTTAATATCTTTTGAACTATAGCTCGGATCTCAAATCTGACGAAAAATTCATGGTAGGAAATTGAATTTTCTACAAAATGACGCCGCTTTTTTCTTTCTATGTATCGTAGTTTTCCTGCCAGAGGTCTCTAAACACGAAATTTAGTGAAAAATATACCGGTTTTCTCGGTTTTACCGCTCGAGCGTCTAAACGGTCAATTTGATCTAAAAATGGAGAGCGGTATTTATTGGAAACTAAACGCTCAACACAATGACGAAACTTGTTTGCTTCTACATTTGTTAGTTTCGGAGTAAGATGGTGCCAAAGTCGGAATTTGTCGGATTTTTGACATTTTCAAACGTTTTTTTAGCCGTCACGTCTCCAATAGCGGAGATATGACCTTGATATTTGGCAGACGTATGGTACGTTGCATGGTCCTTATGGATATTTTGCAAAAACGCCGACTTTCCATTAAAAAAATGGCGAAAACAGTTAAAAAATAGCGGATTTTTCACCCTGTGGCGGCGTAGGTCACTGGAATTAATTGTGTTGCCTCTGAACGGTAATACATTTTACCAATGCTATGAATTATTGTGTTAGCTAATTCTTATCCGTCAAGGTTATCTCACAACGATCCGAGGAAATCTGACTATGAAATCGATACCCCATTATATCACGGTCAAATGCCCGTCACGTCTCTACTATTGCATCTATAGCCTTGTACGTTGGCATGCATGAGCAGCATTACATGATTATGAAGGTAGTTTAGTCAAATTGTTGACTTTATATCTATAAATGGCTGAAAAAAATTAAAAATTAGCGGATTTTTCGCTCAGTTGTGACGCTGGCTTCAGGTTTACGGTGTGTAGGCTCTGAACGGTTAAACATTTTACAAATGTTATAAATTTTTCTAATAGACAATACATTGGCCTAAATGTAGGTATCATCAATTGTCTTTTATTATGTAAGATTATCTCACAACAATCCCCCAAAGTCAGACTTTTTGAAAATGACAACCCGTTTTATTGCTATAAGCGCATATCTGACTTTGATATTTGGCATGCATATGCTACTAAACATAAAAGTTATGGATTATTAGTGAAAACACCGCCTTTTTTCCTACAAACTGCCAAAAAAATTAAAAATGGCGGATTTTTTTCTCCGGGTCCGCGAATACTTTGTTCAGTTGGTGCGCAAGATTCTGGAATTTCGTGTGTTGCTTCTTAACGGTTATATATTTTGCTGAGGTTAGAAATTTGTCTTGTCGCAACTAAAATGGTGAATAAAATGATACCATTACTTTTTCTCTTCCTCTCATTTTTATTTCTATTAAAATTGCCTCAAGAACAATACCTTTCTCATCTTCAAAACCCTAACAGTTAACTCACAGCTATCGCTTAAACTAAGAATTTTGAAAAAATCAGAAGAAAGCTATTTAAACCCAATAGACCGCCCTCGCCACTACCCGAGCGGTATGCGAGGGGTAAGGTTCAATGCTATTGCATGGAATGTTTTTTTTTCCATTGTTTTTGTCACCAATATATTTTTTTTAATTTGTTTTCATAATTGCCACTTGCTTTGAGAATATTCCCTCCCCCCCGAAAAAAATTAAAATTGCGGATTTCCCTGTTTTTCGTGAATTTTTCATTCTGGCTCTTGAGTTCACTGCCAGAAGCGACTGCTTTTCACAAGTTTGGCTAAGGAATGAGTGTTCTTAATTAGGTTGTTGACTCTTGTTCGTTATCTTTATTGCTTTCTTCGATAGAAGACCTAGAAATCGAAACTTCCCGGAGGTTTTCCCGCTCTAGCAACTGAACGGTCGATCGGATATAATTCTCACATTCAATTTTCCTTTTTAGTTTTCTTTAAGCAGTTCCCCTGGCCTGCTCCGTAGTCGAAGGAAGACGGGTAGTTTTTTTTCGCAAAACATAACGAAAATAACCCATCCCCCAATGATATAAAGCTAGATATAAACTTGTCCTTCGATTGACAATGGTGCTTTCTACGCCCCGTAGTTTCGAAGTTACATGTGGTCCAATTCGAAAATTGCGTTTTCGCAGTCCGTACGCAAAATTTAATAACTATTACGCGTACGTTTTTCAAAATGGCGGATACTCACACGTGGAACTAACGTACAACTCTTCAAAATGGATTTCGACGACTGTTACCCTTGGAAGTAAACCATTTTTTTCAGGATTTTTATAATACCCCAAATAAACGGCGAAGCCGTCCCGGGGGTTTAGGGGGCGGAGCCCCCTACCGAGCGAAGCGAGTATATATATATATATATATATATATATATATATATATATATATATATATATATATATATATATATAGGTTGGGAACCTATAAGGGAACGGGGTGATGGGTATGTATGTATGTATATATGTATGTATGTATGTCTCTGGTATGACTAAGGAACTATCTCGCTCGGACTACCTGAACTACTTTGTTCCTTTTTGAGATTACTTCATCCATATATATTGTATAAGTTCAAATATTTATATGATATATTGGGATTACCTACAATTTCTGTCACGTAAAACTATTTTACTGGACAATTAATTATACTATATTTGATTGGTGTGTCATGCAGCTGGTGAAATTAAAACGTAGACATCTAATATGGTCTCTATTATGATTAGGGAACTATCTCGCTTGCACTACCTTAAGTGAACGTAATGTTGGAATTTGACGGGTGGGCTGAGTGGAGTGTGGGGTACACCTCAGTGACTCGGAGCGCCTTCGTCGATACCTCAACTGGCGCACTCGCTCACTCACCTTTCTGCTGGCAACGCACCCGGGACGGTACAGAAGATGGGAGATAGGACAGTGAGGGGGTGTTGTAATTCTTCTTCTGCACCCTTGTCCTTCTTTCCTCTGACTCTCGCACTCGGCAGACACCTCCGCTCACTTTCTGTACCGCCTCTTCTTCCCTTCTCCTTGCTCTGTAAGGACCAAGAGGAAGCGCACCACTGGGCCTCTTGCCCCCCGGCCGACACCTTTTATACTCGCGGACATCGTGTCTGAGAGGAGGCGGGAAGTCTCCAAACCCTTTTAGGTAGCCAATCAGTTGAGTGCCGGCGAGATAAGTGGGCGAAGGAGATGGGCTTTAGCCATAGATAGTCCCCTTCTCCTGTTAATTGCTTCATAGTTATTTTTTAGAGGCAACGGCTTGCCACGTATGGAACAACATGCCTACTCAAATTAAAACCTGCACTGCTGTTAAAACATTTAAAATGAAATACTATGATTACTTACTTTCCCGGGAATAACATAATTTACTTTCTTTTTTTTTTGTTTCCGTCTTTAGAGCGCTTGCTTGCGCTTTACGTCGTCCAATTTCCAGGCCTCTCTGTTTTCCCAGTCTCCTTCTTGCAGGTTTCTCTCCGCCATGGCTTTGGCTATTCCGCTTCTCCACGAGTTAGGTGGTCTTCCTCTCTTTCTCCTTTCATACGGTTTCCACTCCATAATGGTGCGAGGCCGTCTTTCTTTGAGCATCCTCTTCGCATGTCCGTACCACAGCAGTTGTTTTGACCTGATTTCATCCAGGATGGTCGTTGTCATTTTCATTATTTCTCGGATTCTCTCATTTCTTACTCTATCAAGCCCAGATTTTCCGGCTGCCCTTCTGAGGAATTCCATTTCTGTAGCTACAAGTTTCTTTTCATCACTCACATTTACTTGCCATATTTCACTTCCATATGTAAGTATGCTTTTAAATATGGTGTTGTATATCTATCTTTTATTTCGATTTGATATATCCTTGCTCCATAGTATTGAAATTAACATATTAATGGTTGCTCTACCTTTATTAATCCTATCTTTAATCGTTTCTGCGCTCCTTCCACTGCTGTGTATATTTATGCCTTAATGGTCATATAAATCATAGGCCTCTACTATTTCATTGCTATCCTCAAGCACAATGTCTTCATTCTTTCTCCAGTACACATAAACTTAGTTTTTTGCATGTTGATATCCATTCTCCAAGCACTATACGCTTCTTTTAGCTTTCTAAACATAAAGTTATTATCATCTCCGTCTTGGGCTAGAATTACCTGGTCATCTGCATAATGTAGTGTGTACATGGTCTTGTCTTCTACAGGCAAGCCCATGCTTGCGCATTGTCTTTTCCATTGTTTAAGGACACCGTCGAGATATATTCTGAATAGGCTAGGTGAAAGACAGCATCCTTGTCTTAGCCCTTTATTTGTTTTAAATAGTTGTTTAATTTCACTTTATTTTTTGTCAAATTTGATTTCATGTTATTATGGTTTCTTTGTTGTTGTACAATTTTGTGGTTTTTAAAGTATTGAACACATAATTTTTTGTGCTGTGATAGGTATCGTCAATTTTATTTGTAATATAACTATTTCGCTTGTAAGCTGTATTCACTGTTTATATTGGTTCTTACGGATTTTTTCATGAACAATAAATGTTTTTCTTTCTTTCTTCTTCTTTCTACTGAAAGGAACACTCCCGAAGTGTCCCCCTCCCGTTTCGTTCACTTTTTTCCGGGTGGCGGATTAACACCATGACACTGCACGCGCGAAATTTCTCGTGCTGAGATATTTGCTTCCGATATACCGCCAGCCTCGCTGTCGGCTCGTCCGCCCGTCTGTATTTCGGGCTGGAGCCAGGGTCAGCAAGATTTCAGTTGGGGTATATTTGCGCCAACTTATCCATGTGCGTTTAAGGTAGTCCGAGCGAGATAGTTCCCTAGTCAAGATAGAGACCATATTCGAATTATACGTTTCAATTTCTCCAGCTGTGGGACACATCAATAAAATACTGCATTATTAATGGTGCAATAATATAGTTTTATACGACTGAAATTATGAGTAATTAAATGAAAATATCTAAATAAGTCTTTAACTTGACTCATTTTTTTTCCCGCGGTGCATTTGAAACTCCTTAAAAACGGAAGGTTTGTTTTAATAGCCAATAACCTACTGCGGTGGCAATATGATTAATTTTCAAATATAGTTGAGGAAACATACAAACTACACACTGTTGTTTTTTTACGACATCTAAGTGTTAAAAATACCTCCTTTTGTGAATAATGTCTCTCTGGAGTGCATACACGAACCATTTCTTCTGTAAAAGGGCTGATATTTTTTGGAAAATATCTCGGAAAGTAATGTGGTAAGGGTCTGGTATTTTTGTGTATTTGGAAGAGTGAGGTATTTTTCTTTAAAATGAGACCAGATTCGTTGATTTCTAGGTAAAATGATATTTCTCTCAAACTACCTTAACGGTGTGTTACATTATATCTGCATTTGGTACACCACATTGGTTGTTTTCAGCGTATGCGACGACTTTAATGCTCTCTTCCTCACCCTAACAATTCAAATGGTTAGCTCATGTCCTTGGCTTTGCTTCCATTACATTATTGTTTTGAACAGAGGCTGCTCTGTCGCAACATGTGTCCATTAAGTCGGCCACTTCTACTTTTGAGTGCTTTATTTAAATTACTCGAATTACTAATGGACGCAGGATGTAATTCCTAAGGATGAGTGAAATCCAAATATCGATTCTTGATTCCACCGATTCTCGGGATTAGAATCGGTATCGAGAATCGATCGCCTAAAGTCGATTCCGATTCCATCGATTCCACAGATGGATAAATATTAAAATCAAATTACATTTATCAAATCATATTTGTCTGAGTAATGTTGGATGTAGGCTATCAATTGGTACTTTTTATCGACCTCAATAAGCTGAGGATATATTTGCTATTTCTTAATAAATATACTTTTTGAGGGACTTAATTGTCTTTGTTATTTTATTTCTGCCAATACTTGAATTTAAGTAATAGTCGTACGCTACTGGTATATCAATATCCCACCTGTAATTAGGAATGAGAGTCGATGGAATCGGAATCGAGAATCGGGAATCGACTTGAAAGAATCGGAATCGAAAAAAGGTGGAATCGACTCATCCCTAGTAATTACGTTAACAAATTTCATATTTGATATTTTTCTGCTTTTAAAATATCTATGCAACATGTCATGAAGATACCCTGAGGATAAGAAATGGAAATCATATTACATCGGAGCAATTATTTAGCCGAGGAAATGCTCAACTTAAGCCTGAATCTTTTAATAGTTGGTGCAATCCTCTAAAAAACAACCCCCGGGGAGCCGGGTGCCTCTGCCTGGGACAACGAGGGGCCTCAATACTACGATGACGATATCCTGGATACTTATGGGAGTGGGGTTCCCTATATGTATAATATGAAAAACCAATATACTACTTTTTCTTGTTAATTTTATGAAATATTGAACCAGAAAATCACGTATTTTTCAATGGAAAAGTGGGAGAAACACGAGAAAAAAGGGTTTTACTAAAGAATGTTAATGCTATTTTCACGGATAAGTGTTTTAAAGAAAGAATAACTCCTGGTATATTGATTAAAAATGAAGTAGACGCATTTCACCGCCATTTTTTTGAGTTGTTACCTAATCATTATGAAAATTAAAGTGAGAATGTGAAAATTCCATGGAAATGGCGCTGCAAGCGATGCCACGGCTGTAAAAAGTGTTCACAAAAATATAATCTTGGAATAATTGACGTTTTTTCGTGCATCTATTTTGGTTGCCATTAAGTAACATATATAATTAGCGGAGGGAAGACTTTTAAAAATACCACGTGAAAATAAGTGGCGTGATTGTATTAATTGTGATTCCCTCAGTCGCGGGGGAACATCGATAACGTTCAACTATTTTACATAATTTGAGATAAGGATGGCGCGTGTTCGTGGCATCTTGCATGGAATTAGGTCGGGGACTGGTTTGGAGGCAATGCCCACAATCTAGACTCGGCGCCCGGCGATCATTACACGTGGAAAATAAACCTTAGATAAAGCAATGGGACAACAAATGAGAATTCGAGCAATGCCTTAAGGTTTAGGAAATTAAATATAATTGATTGCGACAGTGTAAGACTGCGAGCGGTCAGTGGACGAGAGAGTGACAGTAATCTGAGAAGGGCGGAATGGGTAGCAATCGGCCCTTTCGAGAAAATGTTTCACGACGGGCGCTCTGAAATTTTGGGGTTTCGAAATGTTGCGATGATTTTTCAACTTCCGTTTATTTTAACTTTCAAACGACTTCCGCCGTCAGCCGCTTAATTATCAGGAGGCTGTTTATAATTAAGCGACGTTGATACCGGCTAAAAAATGACATGGCTTCGCCGAAGAGGTTTAGCAGTTTGAATATATACCATTACGGAATATATAAATATTTAAAAGTGTTTTTAGGAGGCAATTTACGTCATTCATGTGTACATCAAATCTATTTAGTCTGTATTGAGTGACTTCTTAATTACTTCATTGCCATGGCTTGGAATCTCTTGCATTCAGCTAGTTGAATTGACATTATTATTTTGTGCTAAAAACGACATCTACATCTACATACTACCCTGAGAGCCGACGCATGCGTGTAGCAGCGGGTGTTAGGACACCAGCCATGTAAAGATGTGAGGGATAAGAATTTTGGAGTTGAATTTTTGACGTGTATTAGAGCAGTAACTGGACGTGGAGTTCAGTTTTTATTGCGGTCGTATATTTGCGCGGAAAGAATGAGTTCTTGAAACGATCTGTTCGGAAATGTATCTCTCATATTTTATTGCTTCTATCTGACCTAGAGATGTAGTGAGACGTCATGATAATATTCTTTTTGTCGCTCTGAAACACATCAGTTCTGAATTTCTCGAGCAAGCTAAGCTTTGCGTGTATCCTCCGAGTCTGTAGGGGCTCCAACCTTTAATCAATCTATAAGTTGTGAGACACTATATGTACGCACGTAGCAGTTTTTAACGAAGCGTGCGGCTTTTCTTTGTATTTTATTAATTTTTTAAGTTAAATCTTGGTGACCAGGGTCCCAAATGCTCGCGGCGTATTCGAGGTGTGGCCTAACTAGAGCTAATTAGAATCTCTCTCTTAGTTTTTCATCCGAGGGCCTTCCTATTATACGCTTAACAAAACCTATTGTCTTGGATGCTGTATCGCTTATGCTTTGTATGTGTGTTCCCCATTATATATCTGAAGTTAAGGTAATTCCAAGATATTTTACTGTATTTGAAGATTTTATGTTTACTCCACTCACGTTCTTGGTATGGCTTTTGTGTGATGACTTTCGCAGGAAGTGAGTTGTGGTGTATTTACTCATATTTAGCTCTAAACCCCACTCCTGGCACCACGAATGAACGTTGTTAAGGTCCGATGATAGAACTTCAAAGTCCGCGTCTTCGCTTATTTCACGGTAGGTAACTGTATCGTCTGCAAATAATCTTAATTTACTGCTAACTCGAGAACTTAGGTCATTAATATAAATAATGAATAAAAGAGGGCCGATTACACTTCCTTGAGGAACACCGGATGTGACTTCGACCATACCTGAGGTAAAACCATCAATAATTACTTTTTGTTTTCGGTCACTGGGAAAGTTCCTTATCTTATTCACTATTTCCTTATTAACTCCGCATGAATGTAGTGACGTTAAATACAGCTCGCGTAAATAATTTCCGTATCCAGAATAATGAGAATTTATGACACTTTGAAAGAAATTTACTGAGAGTCAATAGAGTATTTTGATGTTTCATGGATACCATAGAAATGTTCAATGCTGCACTGATAGCACTTGTATTTAAAGAGTATATTTCAGAAAAATAGTGGCTCGAAAAAAAATTAACCCTCATGGAACAGTCATTCATGGGCAGAAACTCTATAATTATTTTGTTCGGTCGCTGGCTGGCTGGAGGTAACGCACGGTCTAGACTTGGCGCCCGGCGATAATTACGGAGGAAAATTGAACCAAGGATAAAGAGTGATTTACAAGGATCGGAGCGTAATCACCCTAGACCAGGAAATCAGTAACGACCACGTGTGTCAAGACAGCGGAGAGTCGGTTGACGAGGCACGATCAGAGGAGAGGAGGGGTTACTACGTAAGTCATCGGGCACTCTTGTTCATTTTTTTTCCTTGCGGGCGCGCGAATTTTTTTGGGTTTTGACATGCTGCGGTGATGTCCGTGGCCTCGGTTTATTTTGGCCTCGGTTCATTTTAACCCCATTATTTTAGCTCTTAAATGAGTTTCACCTCGCAGCAGCCTAATTATCAGGAGACTTTTAAATATTAAGTAACGTTGATAGTGGCTTAGGAAATGGACTTCTCCGATGCTGTTTGACAGCCTGTGTATTTATTGTAATGGCTATGAATATTTTAAAGAGCTTTCAAGGGTGAAGTGATATGGAAATACTGAGCGTTTATGAGACAAAAATTCCTGCCACATATTTAGGCTCATTCAAACTTGATATCCACTCTTGTCCGGTGAGCATTCGACAATATGTCACGATAGAATGCTCGTTATCGCAGTATCGGTTTCGAGTGCTGATGGGAGAGGAAGGGGCTTTTAGGACGACATGGAAGGCCGAAACCGAATTCAACTCACTCCAGTGTCACCCAGATACATTAATCGGGCCCTCAAAAAACCTTGCAACTCATCTAATCAAACTACACGAGAAGATTTCTAGGGAGCCGTATTAAACCTCATTTAACTTAGTGCATAGTAATAGCAGTAAAAATAACAATTCAAAATCGTTCTATGCAAAACTCATGGAAATAGCAATGGTTGTCAATAATTTGTTTGATCAATGAAGAAATGGGCAAAAAAGTACCTCATCTGGCATGTATTCGCGAGTGCAAAATAAAAGATTTACTCAAACATTTATTGATTTTTTTAAATTTTTCAAGCATTCACTGAATGAGTTTGATTGTCGCTAGTCCATAAAAATCAGAGTAAGATGTTATTACTGAAAATGCATGTTGATATAGGGGAAGGTTGCCGAAATTGGATCATTTCCTTAATTGGACCGCGTTTGTATCTCCCTCCCTACGGGTATTTCATGCGTTTGAGTTGGCTGTACTAGATGGTGACACCATCGAGGATATGTGACTCGGCGGTCAGTGAGTGGGATCCAATTTACCAGGGTGGATGGCCATTAGTGTGATTTCATTGTTTGTGTTTTAATTTTTTGCCCTCAGTGCGTAAGCTGCTGTCTCAAGTAACAGAAAGTAATCACTCTTTCTATGGAACACTTTTAACATGAATTTTGTTAGCAACTAACGACATACTGCAAAACTAGTGTTTAACTTCGCGTGTTCGTCTAGCGCCATTATGTATTTGACGAGAACCGTTTGCCGAAGTTGGAACACCACGTGTTCCCTAAGTTGGACCGGTCCATTTTAGGAGACGTTTTAGGAGATTTTAGTATGATGTAAAAGAAAAATCAATAGCTTTTTGATAGTAATAATTTTACTTCTACAATAAGTATCTAAGATATTTGGGTTAACGTCTGTATAGGTTTCCACGATGGAGAAAGGGGTATGTACGGGAAATGGGACGAAAAACATTTGCAGACGGCTGTGGCAGCATACCAGAACGGTGAATATGCACTCAACGAATGCGCCCGTGCGTATGGATATATTGAAAATGTTCTCGTCGAACACATTCTCCTGTTTAAGGAGAGGTTCTTTGGGTATTCAATTGAAGACATCCGTAAGCTAGCCTTCGACATCGCAGAAAAACGTGGATTACCCCACAGCATTAACAGGGAGGAAAAAATACCGGAAAAAGTGGTTCTATGCGTTTATGCCTACGTGTGCATCGGCCGGGGGGATTAATTTGGATGGCAAACCACGATTCAAGAATCGTGTTTCTTTGAATGTTACCCATCACCAAATTTACGTGTTTAACACAAACGTTATATGCCGTAAAAACTATCATTATTGAATAAACCTATTGCGCGTCATACACGAGAATATGCGTGAGGAAGGCCGCCTTGCGTTCTTTGTGGGCGCCCAGCTCCCTGTCTTGTCCGCTCAGCGCATTCCCTATACTCCAGAAGAAACTGAGGCACTCAATAATTGTAGTTACTCACGACGATGTCTCTTCCCAATTTCTCTCGCTTTCAGTGCAATTTCCATGAGGCGGGAAATTTTCAATTACGATTTGCTTCTTAGTAATGACCGTGCGCCTCATACACAAGTGATATCTGGTATTCTTGTAATCCCAGGGATATCAAGAACACCAATTGATTAATTGATCGATAAATTGAGAAATGATGAGGTTATTGGAAGACTAGAAGAGGAAAAGAACAAATGGAACACTATAAAGAAGGGAAGAACCAGATGGTTTGGAACAAAATGAGACACAATGGGTCTTTGAAGAATATAACAGAAGGAAAAGTAGAGGGAAATGTTCCATAAGGAAGACTCAGGAATAAGTTCGCGGACCAACTGATTAGGAAAATACACAAGAATAACTACCAGGGAGCAAGGGATAAGGTAAATAAAATTTTAAAAAAATCTTACGATTGAATAGCCATTGATGGTGATGAATGCACATGAATGAATATGCTTTTTGACTTTATGATATCATGCAAATATGAGTTCGCTTAGTCATAGGGCTCGGTGGGCTCAACGGACGAGTTTAGGCGTGTGCTGCAGCTTTGTAGCTCCGTCGTAGCTCAAAATTGAGGCACTATGTTTGCCTTGCCTTAGCCTTCGTAAAAATGTATTAATAAAAGCTATTACTTAAAGGTATAGAATAGCTAAATTACTTTCGGCCTTAAGGAACAGCAGGCTATTGAAAATTCAAATGAATGTTCGGTTACAATTGGGACTTTTGCACAACCCTGAGTATGTGGATGTATTATGAGCAATATACTGAACATCTGTTTGAAATTAGCAGAGAAAAAAACAATTTTTGATGTCACTTCGACTCAGACCTACTAACATCAGTAGAATGGAAAATTAGGGCCATTTCATACTAATGAAATGTAAAGGTAATTTGCAGACGTAACTACGATTGCACATTTTTAGGTTATCAACAAGAAAATTGAATAGAAAATTAGAAAGAAAAGGACAGGACTTGTGGGGCACATTCTTAGGCACGAAAACACGATAAAGACGATACTAGAAGAATGGCCGAAGGAAAAAGATATAGAGGAAGACCTCGACTTGATTATACGAAGCAGTAATTGAAGGATTTAAACTGCACCAGCTATCAGGAACTGAAAAGAAGAGCCGAAAAGAGAGCCAACTGGTGGACTGCTGCAGACAATCTAAAAATTGAATACCTAAGAAGAAGGATAAGAAAATAACGTACGAAATATATCATTTCGAAAGGAAAGGAAAATTGTGTTATTGCAATAGTAATTAAGACTATTTATTATCATTGAATCGATAACCCGACGTATCTAATTTTGCAATTTATCGAATGATAAGCTTGCAATAAAACCGAAAAATGACTCCGTCAAGCACAGCCATCAATCTAAAGGCCACTTTATTCGGTACATTTTATTCTACAAACGAATTCATGAACTCATTCACGAGAAAAATTGTATCGCGTAAAGCGACAAATTGTATATGAATCTTTCTCGGGTTTCCGTCAGGGTAAGATCTTCTTCCCTGCCGACGTTTCGATGGAAGGCTTTCTCATCATCATCAGGGCCGTTGTTGGCGATCGGAAAGTCTTCCATCGAAACGTCGCCAGAGGAGAAGATGGAGCATCTTAACCGGACGGAAACCCGAGATACAATCATATACAATTATTCGCCGGGAGAAAATAAAATCCTACACGACAAATTGTATGATCGTCTGAATGACTTGAAGGGAAATAGAGCCTGCTCAAATTCCATTCATTTTCTTGTACATTCTGTGATACATTCGTTTGTGCAATAAAGTGTACCGTGTAAAGCGGCCTTAAAGAATGGTCTAAACCTAGTAATTGCGTCATTACCGCGTGCCTTCAATTTATCTTCCTTCCTCATTTGCTTATCCTTATTCCATCTTTGGTCTGCGTTCTTGATTTTTGACCATTTAGTTCCCCTTTGAAGTATAGGTTCCAAGACCCATTTCCGTCGCAATCAACAAAAGTGATACACTTTTTATCTTTTACTTTCTTGTTTTAGTTTCTACACTTTATGTATAATCTGTGGCCGTCTTCTTTCCAAATTTTGGCATATTTTCGATGTGAGTTGGCTTGTCGGTTAACTGTTGTGCTGGCTATCGTGCCGGCATTTCCAGCTATATTTTATCTCCTTTTTCTGTTGTCTTTTTTCCGACTCTCTCTTCTGCCTCTATGAATGTCCTATTATATTTTCTTGAGTGGTTTCTTAACGTTTTTTTCACCTTTTCAACTTCTTCGAAAATACGTAGACTGGTCGATAACTGGTGAGTGTCCTTTTGTCATAGTTTTTCCATCCTTCAGCGATTCTTGATTGATATCGCTGATACATTGTACTTTTGTTGACATTCACAATTGCCAAATTTTTATTATGTCTCCTTTCAAACTGTAACTTTTAAATAACGGAGAGCTTTCCACATTTATTGGGCAGCATGGGCCTTATGGAGGAAGCTGATGCCAAACGTGTGCTCCATGTACTCACGTTCCGGCCATATAAGTGAGCGCTTCCAACACCGCGCTAAATACAAATAAGCTACCTTAGGAAATAATATTTCTCTATTGGAAGACTCCTTGAGTTGCAATAAACTCACGAAAATGGTACCAAATTACTTTTACTGCTCCCATTGGCAACATCGCATCTTCGGTCTAATGAGGATTTGCACATGAAGCGAATCTCCATAAGCGCTTTCACTGTCAACTCAATGGGAATGGGCTGTAGGATTATGTTAAAAATATATATAAAAAAACCGAGTACACTCTTCCCACTCAGCTTCCTCGTCCATGTTAAAGACGTTCATGCTTTTCTTTTAGCGATTATCCTTTAGCGTCCTTTAGCGAATAAAACAATCCGAGATAGCTATCATTATGTATCACTTGGAGTGGAATTAGATCGATTATGGCTTTTCAAGTAATAAATTAGTAATCCATCGATGTTAAGTGGATAAGGTATGAAGTTTTCTGACAGATGCTGTGGGCCGGGGTGAAATTAATGTCTTGCTTAGTAACTCTTCGAAAGAGGAAACAGAGGAAATCAGCTTATAGTGGGAAGTGAGACAAAGTTGCTGCGTATCTCCAGCATTATTCAACATCTACACAGAAGAACTGGTTGAAGAAACCGTAGAAGATGTAGAAGAGATCCTTGTAGGAGAAGAAAAGTTAACATAGTAAAATATTCTGATGATGAGACGATGATATTAGGGGGTGAGAAACAATGACAAAAAAACGGTGGGTAAAATTGAGAGATTGAGAAAACATTTTTGAATGAAAATAAACCCTAAGAAAAGCAAAGTAATGTAGGCAGTAAAGGAAGAATATATGATAAAGTGTTGTTGGAGAAAGGCTACAACAAATATCCTAATTTTATATATCGGAAGTACATTCACATTAAATGGAAGTTGCATGGAGCGAATAAGAAGTAGAATCGCTCAGGGAAATACGGCCGTCGTACAGTTAAGTCACTACTTACAGCCAAATCAATTAGCACAGGTTTAGGAAAAAGATTCGTAAATGGGAAGCGTGACTATTTGAAACGCAGCTAACATTGAAATGATTTTGCGATAAATCATTCAATCTGATCAACTGGAGCGAATGTAGGCCTTCATGGAGCAGAAACATGAAGAGTCAGGAGGAAAGAGGAGAAATATTCAGACGGATTCGTGATAATGGCTGTGGCGAAGAGTAGAAAGGATCAAACGGAGAATTGTGAAACGAAGGAATGGTGGAAGGAATTAATGAGAAAGGAAGCATTGTGACAAGAGTAAGAAATAGGAGAGTGAACTGGATGGGACTTATCCTGAGGAAAGGCTGCCATCTGAGAAGAAGAATATTAGACGGAAAGATGGAGGGAAAGAGAGAGAGGCAGAAGGAGACGAGACGTAATATGATGGAGGACATGAGGATGAGCAGGAGTCCTGAAGAGCTTAGGGAGGAAGTTATTTAAAATTGATTTCGTTGAATTTACTTATTCAGTCATTGTTCAACCCTAAGATTGGTTGACTACGACCCTCCATCCTTCCCAATCTGTTACTATAGTGCGTTCCACATTTAGTTTACAGTACAGGCCTTATGGAGTACAGTGTTGCCAAACCTACGCTCCGTCATCCGGCATCCTGATGGTGTAGGCCACCACCCATCACACCGCGCCGAAACGTCAAATTTAAATTGAAATAATGGAGGCCCTCGATTCACGTCGTTCCGATATATGTTTGATTCTATATTATGCGTCGTAAATAGCGATTATTAAATTCTAAAATTCAATACCACAGCGCGCAATCATAATTTGTATGTGTTTATGCTGTAAACATGCATTAATCCCATCATATAAGACCATTTACATATATTTTTTTCTGAGTAAAGGAGTAAGAATGAACGTAGGAATCAACCACTGGTAAATGATTAAATTTAAGTGGTCACGAATATCTTGTTCCGTTTTTCGTCCATTGGATTTTCGTCGCACAACGTCAGCACGCATCTCCGATTCGGGAATCGGGTACGAAAAAAGTTTGATAGAAATGGAATTATGAAGAGAAAAGACATACTATTTATTAGAATATGAATGCAAAATTTTCTTAGTTTTAATGGAAATTTTTATTGATGAAAGTATTTATTCAGAGAATGTCCCAGGAATTTGGGGAAAATTCAATTCTGAAGAAGGGGAATTCTTTGGTTAATCAATTTGGTTAAATCAAGGGATTTGTACATGAGAAACAACTAACCCAAAGGTGAAAAGTAGGGCCTACTCTTACCGTTTCACTGTAATTTTTGAACGGAACACTTCATGGGGTTGTGTCTTAGGGGTCTCGAGTAGCGAATATTAAAATAAAAAAAAGAATAGTGACAGTCGTTGTTTACAATATTTTGTGGATTATTTTCTAGCACCAATCGAGGCAATCATTCTCCTCAATAAGCTTAAAGATCCTGCAAATTTCTTGCATGCAACAGCTATTTCTACTTCCTTGACGCGCTGACGAAGACTGAGGGGCGTTTTTTATTTCTTTCTTACTCAAAGTCATGTCTGAAAATAGCTTAAAATTGATCCATATGTCGTCTGTGAGCGCAAAAACTTTTTCCACGATAATTTTTAGCTCTCTACATTAATTGTATTGCAATTGTATAAAAATCGTCCCTTTTAATAAGAATGATTCGTTTCCCTCTGCAGTCGCATACGCAGAGCCGCCCAGAGGTAGGGCAAGGGGGGCAATTTGCCCCAGGTCAGCGCCTTTTGAGCCTTGAAGCCGCTAAAATAAAAAAAGAGCACTCAATATTTACCATATTCTGTGGATTAATTTATATTTTCCATGGAGACAATAAGCAGATAATACACAACACTCCTAAAACCTCGTTTCCCCTTACCTTACCACAATCGTAACAAACGAATCATCCCCAATTCCATCCATACATTTCCAATCTGGTTGCCAATTCAATTATGATGTTCGTTGGCTAAAACTAATTCTGTCAGTGAAACTATGGCTACCTGAGAGTACTTTCCATCGGACCATAATTCTTTCAACGGGATCATTTTTTTTCCTTCCAGAGCAAGAAAGATAGAATATGTAGATTCAATGAAGTAAACATGGACGGAACATCTACAATGTATGGAATTATCCACAGAACTATGTAGTACCAAATCTTTAAGTATATTCACATTTTAAAAGCCTTCAAATTTAGCGAATTCATTGATTTTACCGCAAAAAATTAATAAACATCACACAAATACCCGTAGTAATGATAAAATAGTATCCATTTGAAAGTTTCTTCACTTCTATTATCCATTAAAGCCGATATTATCACACCCCGAATCCTAACTTAATACCTAGTAAGCATAATAAGTCTGCTTTTTCATTTACTTGGTATCTGGACTATGAATCTGGACAATATGGCGTCAGCGGCCACTTGAATTTGACGTGGAGTGCAGGGCCATAAATGTCTGGAATCCACCAGAATGGTTTGAGTATCAGTGTGGGTTGATTTGTGGTAAATGGAAAAGTGCCGGTCATTTGCAATGGAAATTCTCAGGTTGAGATAATTTTTGTCTGGTCAGAATCTTTTTCAAAGGGAAAGAAATTTGTGGGTGGGAAGTTAAACCTATTTAAAAACCTAAATGAATTACCTACCTGCCGTTCTGTGCCATTGCATGGCACTGAAAATGCCATCTACGCTGCGATACAAGAAGATAATTGAGCGTTGAATGTTGTTGACAGAGTAGAAAATATCGTTTAAAAGGCTGTACGTATAGATTGCCGCGAGCAAAGGAGTTATTGGCTAACCCATCACGAAGCCATCTTTCTGCCTAGAAAAATATTTTTCAACAAACTGTCATTTCGGGCGACATATTGACGGAGCAGAAAGTTCTTGTACGATCTTATTAAGAATAGATGCTTTTTTTTTAATCACTGACCGTTAAATCATAAGTTTCTACTGCTGTCAAGTAATTGATAAGATTAGCAATATTAAAGGACACCAGCCTTGCATTAAGTGGAGTTATAATAGTTTTAAATTTGTCAACTTGGCCTTCCACTCACTTCTCCACCGCCTGCAGGTGAGTGGAAGTATGGAACAAGTGTGGAACAAGTGTGGAACATGTTCCACATTATTCCACTTCCATACTATAGGTCAAACAAAAGAGCTGGAATAATCCTGCGAATGGACCCAGAATAACTGAATCTTATGAAACGTAATATATGCATTAATACAGAACAAATACTAAGATATGGCGCTAAATATACTCCGGCGACCTTTTATCCACATAAATACGTACCAATGTCGCCGTTCCCTTCCGGGGTAGATAGAGTCACTAAGCTTCACTCATAAATGCATATTTGTACACCTAACTCTGCTTCAATATTTTCCTCCATACTGACCTATCCTTGAAAACCTCTTTTGCCTCATTTAACCCCATACACTGCTTCATCCACGCTCTCCTGTTTTTAAAACTCCTAATATTCCTCCTCCTAAGAATTTCCTTAACCACATTCAACCACAACTTTCTCGGCCTACCTCTACCTCTTGCACCGCACCTTTTATCCACATAACGTATAAAATGGTATTCCCATAGGAACCTAGAGCAAATAAGAAAGATGTTCGCTCTACCGGATACCTCTAAACAATAAAGGTAAAGTCTCCCATAGCCGTAAGCGCCAGGATACAACAAAAACGAATATGAGTTATTAACTTTATTACCTAGGCCAAATGACTGTGAACATTTAAAATAGGGATGCCACATCGGCATCGATATATCGGAATACGCGATGTTTTTTGGCCGAGACATCGAAAGCGTCGAGTGGTAAAATAATCCGATGAAACTTGAGTGAGTGCTGAGTACATAAAAAAATAGGAAAATCGACTGTTCGATGTTTTTTAGTCGATGTGGCATCCCTCACCGAACATTATCCGGTTTAGGGATGCCTATCGACATCGATGTATCGGACTACTCGATGTTTTTTGGCCGAGGCATCGTGAACATCGAGTAGTAAAATTATCCCATGAAAATTGAGTGAGTGGTTGAGTACTTTAAAAAGACATCGGAAAATCGACTATTCGACACATTTTAGTCCCTAGTTTAAAATATATTCCCAAAAGAATGAATTTGCGTTCACATATTCCGTCTCTCTTTAAAAAAACACTCTGTTGTTAAATGTAATGACCCATCGGACTCTTAGCAAAAAATCTTCATTTTTTACATTGCAGTGTTGTTTTTGTAAATGTGAATATGGTTAACATTGTGGAAGAATGAACACCGTGGTGTACTTTTGATTATTTGATAACAATTTCCTTTTCCTCGTGAAACGTGGTCAGTCAGGTTACGAGCCGCAGAAACCGAGTTTAGGAATGCAAATTTTTGGAAGGAACCCATAGCTACGGTCATTAAAGATTAGAAGAGGAAAGTAAAGTGCGATGTTGTTTCCTCTGATGGAGAGCGACTCTTAGGAAAGAAAATTGACGATAAACTCAAATTATGTTTGCGCCCTCTTAAGTAGTAATTATCACCAATCGCCTCGGGTTTTAAGACTCCGTGTATTTCTCTGCGCCCATATCTCAGGCCGCGTATATAAATCGTCCACATTTGCTTTGCTCGCGTGCCCAAAGGTTTTGGACTCACTCAAGGTAACACAACTCTGACTTGGTGTGTCGAATCCACAACTACATTATACATTTGCTTATATTTGGTTAAAGGTAGTCCGAGCGAGATAGTTCCCTAGTCATAATAGAGACCATATTCGAATTATACGTTTTAATTGAACCAGCTGTGGGGCACATGAATTAAATATTGCACTATTAACGGTGCAATTATTTAGTTTTATATGTCATAAATGGTAAGTAATGAAATGAAAATATCTAAATAACTCTATAACTTGACTCATTTTTTTCGCGCGGCGCGTTTGAAACTCCTTCAAAATGGAAGGTTTTTTTGTGATACTCAAGAACTTATTGCGGTGACAATATGATAAATTTTCAAATATAGTTGAGAAAACATACAAACTACACTCTGTTAGTTTGTTTTACGACCTCTAAGTGCTAGAAATACCTCATTTTGTAAATAATGTCTCTCTGGAGTGCATGAACGTATCATTGCCCATGTAAAATAGCTGGTATTTTTTGGCGTATATCTCCAAAAGTAATCCGATAAGGGGTTGAATTTTTGGTGTCATAAGGGTGAGATATTTTTCTTCAAAATGAGGCGAAATTCATTGATTTCTAGGTAAAATTATATTTCACTCAAACTACCTTGAAAATCCTCTTTTGGCTACTGAAATTGGTTGCCTGATTGAAAACCAAAATTCAGGTATGAAATATGTAGATTATTTCACGAATGTATGTCTAATTACACATTTTTCCAGCCGTAGGAGCGGACTGCCACGCCATTTAATGGAACTACCGCAAGTTGACGCCATTATGGCCGTAACTCGTTTGGAACTTTTAAATATATGAATTAAAATGCGCGCATTTTCTTTTTATACAATTTCTCAAGTCTGTTCGCTTCATGGATACAATTTTCATCAAAAGCCAAATTATGTTTTCTCGTTCAAAATTATGTTTTTGATGTTGACATCTGAGCGATTCCCATAGTAGGTACCCCATGATTAAATCTCCACTACCAGGGCTGAATTACAGGAAGACGAGTATGGAAACCCTATTTTATTTCCATCTCAGTTTTTAAAAACGCCTTTTAAAGATGCCATATTTAATTTGTCAGAATTCACGAAATAAGTTGCCATTGACATCTTAAGGTCGCTCATTATTTGAGGAATTAAAGCTCCTGGAAATTTGTAAGCTCGGATAAAAACGTTTTCAACTTGAAGGCATTATCAAAGAACTAGTTCTAACCGGTTTCCACTTTTATAGATCCAGTTTTTAATACGCGACCGGTTTCAATGTATTATAATCATTGTCTCTTCGTTGTATATACTTTCGTTAACTTTATTGTGGTACATTATTGCGTATGGCGGTAATAACTCACCGCCTAATGCCTCACTCGCTTGAAATGACTTGGAGGGTAGTTTGTCGGCGTTAATGTGCGCCGCGCTGCGTGCTTAAGCAAGTTAAGCCATCGAGGCGTCATCCTCCTCTGTTGATGCTCTATCTACATCTACGGAATACCGTGGTAGCCACCCCTAGGGTGTGTGGCACGGGGTGATTCTACTCCGACCATGCAGCACTCTACCCAGTTCAAATCAGAACCGCGCATGTTCGCTTGGATGCCAGGCGCAGGACAAAAGCAGTCAGGACAACGGTACAGACTGGAAACTAGAAGAGTGATACGTGGAAGAACATGCTACCATCCAATAAAACCAATGGTTGGCGAGTTCTTTTTGTGGAAGTTGTTCTTCTTTAAAATGAAAACACTTAGTTTTTCCGCCGTCTCCGGCTAAACTTTGTAGAAGCGCGTTATACCCGTGATAAAAACAACTTCGTTTCAATCCACATAATTTTATTATACATGCAACCCGGGTTTCAGCGACTTCGTGCCATCATCAGGTAGCAAATATCACAGGTGGCCGGGTATATATATGGTTGAAGGTGGGGAAGGACGAAGTGGAGGGGGGGAGGGAAGTTGAAACAAAGTGAAAGGAAGAATCGTGCGTTATTATGGCGAAGAACGGATAAGGTGATTAGGCAAATCGGTTAACGGTTAACGGTTTTGGTTTGGGGGTTGAGGGGGGAATGCGTCGGGAACAAATGGTCATTAAATAAAATATGCGGGCTATTAACAATTTCAAATTGCTTTAAAAAGTCCAGTTTGGTACCTTTGTCATTAACATGTAAAATTTCAAATTTAAACTCACTAAAATGTTTAAAATTACCTAAATTTTTCCGCAAAATTTGAATTCCCACCGCCGTTAACAAAACGGCGGTGTTAATGCAGCCTACAAGGCACCAGATCATGTAAGAGGCCTTTCATGCCGGAAATTTCAAGCGGGGTTAACTGCTAAAAATGCTGTTATACTAAAAATATTTAGCAAAAGTACAAAACTTTTTTTAACCTAGTGAGGATCAAAGAATCCTAGGACTGATCTATCACAACTATTATGGTCTCGTATAGTACACGGAAAAATGAAATTCAGAATCTATTGGTTCTATATTCTATTTCTTGATTTTATGCCTGTGATAATGTATACCATAATAGTTTGGCTCTGGCAAAATATATTTTCTACGTCTAGCAAAAGATTTTTGGATTTTTGTGAGCTTTGATTGAATTGAATATTCGAGTGACTCCGTAGAGCGGATTCGGGTTGCTACGTAAAGGCAGTTTAAGCAAGGTATTATTTTGCCTAAAATTTTATGAATTTGATCTCAATTTAACGTAAAAAAATCTCACCTTTCATATGCCACTTACCGCACTACTTTTTGAGATATTTTTCATGCAGTAGAAGCCGTTTTCCAAGTTCCGCGAATATACTCCAAGGTTTCTTGATAATAAAGTTAAGGTAGTGCGAGGGTGATAGTTCCCTAATCATAATTGAGACCATATTCAATAAATACGTTTTAATTTCAACCAGCTGTGAGACACACGAATTAAACATTGCATTATTAATGGTGCAATAATATAGTTTTATATGACAGAAATTGTAAGTAGTCAAATGGAAATATCTAAATTAGTCTTTGACTTGACTCATATTTTTCGCGCGGAGCGTTCGAATCTCCATCATAACGGAAGTTTTATTTCGATCCCGAAGAATTTACTACGATGACAATATGATTAATTTTCAAATTTAGTTGAGAAAACACACAAACTACATACTGTTGTTTTATTGACGAAGTGTAGGAAATGCCTCATTTTTAATATAAGGACTCTCTAGAGTGCATACACGTACCATTTCTCATGTAGAAGGGCTGGTATTTTTTGGCAAACATCTCCGAAAGTAATGTGCTAAGGGGTTGAATTTTTGGTGTCAATAGAAGGGTGAGATATTTTTCTTTAAAATGAGACCGTATTCATTGATTTCTACGTAAAATGATATTTTGCTCAAACTACCTTAAGGAAATTGTAAGCTTATATCACATCAAAAGTTTAATAGTTCGTAGTTTGTATATTTTCAGATATTTTAAAAATCAAATCAATGGCTCACCTTAGCATTTCTTACATTATGGATGAAGAAAACATTTGGTATGACATTATTACAGTATGATGAGGAAGGAATGAGTTATGCTACATAATATTAATTCATAAATTTGTTTAATTACTGAACATTACTGGCATGTAAAAATATTATTTTTCCAATTAACGTTACAATATTTACTTTATGCTTCTTATTGCTGCTGTAATTAAAAATAGTAAAACTCTGATACGGTGTCCATTATGAGTGGGGAAAATCACTCTTAAACTTCAGTAAGGAAATACTCAGTCCCGATTTCCTCATAATTTGTTAATCAGAAGGAATTCAAGATTTCTTGAGGAGTTTGCTTCATGGTGTACATAAATGTTTTACAATCGATAGATTCCCCTGCTCTTCGCACCATCTCTAGTCCAGCTGCGTTGATTGGAAGTTGTAACTCACGACCATATGCTCCTATTGGATTGGATATTTGAGGAGGTGACCGACAGCTGGGGTCATTTGCGCCATAGGGGATAGGTAAGAGTGGATAGAAACCCGGCGTCGGCATTGGCCTGCTCTTAACGATAGGCGCCAAGGGGACCACGGTATAACGTCTCATCCGACAGACGGAGTACTACACTTGAAGTGCCCTCCACAAGACACTCAAGTAGGGATCGGGTGTCCTCTGAAAAACATCCTCCTCTGCAGGGATTTGAACACTGGCCGCCCGTATGGTTAGCCAGTACTCTAGCCACCACACAAAACCGAGCCCCAATATGCTCGTACTTGATGAAGTCTTCTACATCTACCTACTATCCTGCAAGCCACCACTAGGGTGTTTGGCATGGGTGACTTATCACCAACATGAACAAGAGAAGAAATTTAATTTCATCAAAAGGAACCACACCCTCGGTATGCTACAAATGCTACAGAGACTACTAAAATCATATTTAATTCAACTATATAAACGTGACCAAAGAGTAATGCTGGGATGCGTGCATCACATGGTGCTAGCACTACTCGACTGATTAAGAAATATGCATTAGGGGGTATAATCAGCTCACTCCAGTAGTTTGCAAATCTCACACTTCCTTCGTACAATTCCTTAATCCAACTCACTGTGTATTTTTTTATTACTAGTTAGAGCCTCCCGTACTTCACTCCCGTTCACACTATCATAGTCTTTCTCATAGTTATTATCGACCTTTCTAATTCGAATGATACACCGGCTCGTTTGGGGGCCTCTTATGCTTTCCAAACAAGGAAGAAATGCTTGGCTCATTTTAGCCAATGGCTAATCTTTACGTGAAACTCTGTATCCATGAAAACCTTCAAATCTAATTTAAGTAAGAATGATAACCACGGAACAAGTCATGGCATTGGGGCCGTGTTTATCTAGATAAATAACTTGGCGAACAGAATACGATCGACGGGGTAGCGGAAAGATGCAATGCGGAAAAACACACGTGATCAGAACAGAAAACAACGATAATTCAATGCTTAGAAACAGCAGTCAGATCAAAGACGAGTGCAGCTGATTGGATCAGCCGGATATGACGAAGGAAAGTGATGATATGGAATCAAAATGAAAATATTTTGAATGAATCGGGTAAACTTATCTTTCCACAATTAATTCAATGACTTACGACCGTGGTTTCGGCGATCAACGTCAATTAGACCTTGATAATAAGTAGTTATGGTGGAGTATTTCTACGACGATCGTAGCTTTTGGCAACTCATCGGGGCAGCTGATTGGATCAGTCGGATATGATGAAGGAAAGTAATGATGTGGACTCAAAAGAAAATATTTTGAATTAATAGGGTAAACCTTGTTTTTCACAATGAATTTAATGACTTATGACCATGGTTTCGACGATCAACGTCATCAACAGGCCTGTCAGACCTGATGATGCATTAAGTCCTGATTATGACGTAGATCGTCGAAACCATGGTCGCAAGTCATTAAATTCATTGTGGATAAACAAAGTTTACCTTATTCATTCAAAATGTTTAGCAAATTCCACAAAGTATCACCGGAAACCTCCAACTCAAATGAAAACATTAAAAAGAGGAATATGGAAAGGTTGTCTAGAACAAGCGAACAAGCAAGAAAGCATGACCAACGTGGAAAACAAATAATGTGGAATCATTGATTATCGACATAGGGTTTCAATGAAACGGGATATTGAGTTGAATGAATGACACATGAGTAGCAAGTATAGCCGGGAATCAATTCCTAGTAGAATGAAGATCTAGATTACAACCGCCATACACGTCGTTGATATACCATGGCATAGCACCGAGGTAACACCCCCCTGACCACTTTCGTATCCCAGGATATTGTTGCGGTAATTGTGAGTCATCGAGTGCGCATTTTATCGGAAAATTGGGGAGGCGACCGACGGCTAAGGTCATTTGCGCCATAGGGGATCGGTAACGGAGGAAGGGAGGACAGAAACCCGGCGTCGGCATCAGCCTGCTCTTAACGATAGGAGCCAAGGGGACCACGGCTTGACGTCTCCTCCGACAGACAAGCGAGCAAGCAAGTGGAGTACTGCGCTTGAAGTGCACTCCACAAGACATTGAAGGAGGGATCGGGTTTCCTCTGAAAAACATCCTCCTCTGCAGGGATTTGAACCCGGACCGTCCGTATGGTTAGCCAGTACTCTAGCCACCACACCAACCTGATGCCCGTGCGCATTTTAGTAGTCTTTCAGGTTAGAAAAAAAAAGTTATTGAACCGAATTTTAATCCGGTGATTCTGTTCACTCTATGGAAATCGCCATTCATTTACTAGTGTAAACGGTAGAAGAAATGTATTTTTTAAATTTCATCTTTACTGATGCATTGTTAGGACTTTGGTTTACGAATTGTCATTCGAGATTGACGCCAAAATCATGCATAAATAAGTGTTTTTACTCGGCATGAGACCTTGATATTAGTTATCCACCAATAAAGCTAAGTGAAACATATTATTTTGCGTTGAGGAGAAAATCTGTACTTGTGTAATCGAAATACTACGATAAATATGTCGCGAACGCTAAGTCCACGTGTTAAAATCGCATAAAATTCTTAAGAAACCAATTGGGTAGCATTCTTATATTTTTGCATTCATCTCTACATATTACAAATAAGGACACGTTTTAATAAAGTTTTTTCGGGCTTCACACCAGGTTACGCAGTGTTTAACTGACAACGTTTCTGTGGCTGAGTCCGCCACCATCTTCAGGGCGCAAACTAACATCTTTAAATGTCAGTTCAATCTTATAAGTACACGTTTGTAATGCGTAAATCTGTACAGGTGTTAAATTCGCTCCAAAAAAACTCAGAGAAACGACTAGAAGATTGTAGATTTGACAAAATATTAAAGAATCAATGTGAATTAGGGCTGGCAGTAGGTGGATGAGAAACCGTTATAGTGCGGATATATATGCCGGCGTCCAGCCACACGTTAGGAGAAATAGAAAACACAGGTCGGTCGGTGTATAAGTGAACCTATTTACTGCTTAAATTAAAAAAAATATATATTCAGAATTTGTGTACCATTTTTCTTTATAGAAAATTCAAATATAGCGCAGTTGATCAAGGGTTAACGTTCGTTTAAGTTATAGCAACAAGTAGTTACATACATACATACTAATCACGCCGTTCCCTTCCGGGGTAGGCACAGACACCAATTTTCACTCAAAATAACATATTTGTACACCTAACTCTGCTTCAATAATTTCCTCCATACTGACCTATCCTTGCAAACCTCTTTTGCCTCATTTACCCCCATACACTGCTTCATACACGCCCTCCTATTTTTAAGACTCCTAATATTCCTCCTCCTAAGAATTTCCTTAACCACATTCAACCACAAATTTCTCGGCCTACCTCTACCTCTCGCACCATTCATTCTACTCTCATATATATCAGTCTCGTTATTCGACTCTCGTCCATTCTCTCAACATGGCCGAACCAACGAAGCACGCTCCTTTCATATATTTCCATTACTGGATCATCTAACCCACATTCGTTTATTACCCACTCATCCATGGCCTGCGCAACAAGTAGTTGAATAGAATACAACAAATTTTCAGTCTTTGAAGTAAATTCACGGGGCACTGCTGTTGTTTGAACTCAAGAGGGTTTCAGATATTTCGAAGATGGGCCTTTTTACACGATAGATATTGAACGTTGAGCCGCTGTTGATTTTCAACTCATAAAAGTATGGAAAATGAAATGCGACATCACCTGCGTGCAAAATAAGTGCCGAAGAATGCGAAGTTTTGTGTAAATCTGTGCGTCCGCAAAAATTGTCTCGTCAACCTTAAACCTCAGTTGTCGGTACCACTCTTGCTAATTGACATCTAACCTGTAATTTTAGCGCGAATGGAGGAGGGTGGGGGGGGACAGCACTCGGCGTCCAACTTCGTTTCCCCGCCCGTTTATCGCCGCCGCCTAACCTGCTACGCGTCCAATCAAGAGTTGAGGGGTTTCCCTCACGCACACACGTTCGTGCATATAAAAGGTGGACGCCGAAGGAAGAGGTTTGCACGAAGCAGAGGGAGAAAGAAGTGGGCGAGGAATAAGAGGCGAGCGGGTCGGCAGAATCTCGAGAGGAGGGAGTTAAGGGGAAACAAGTGAGTATTGGGTTTCTGTCGAGCGCGAGAGACAGGGAAAGGAAGAGCGAGGGTGCGGCAGAAGAATAAGACTTCCTGCCCAGTGTCCCTGCCTTCTGCTCTGTCCCGTGTGCGTCAGAAAGGTGCGGCGCTTGTAAAACGGTGAGTTGGTGAGTGCGCCATTGAGGCGTACTCTACTCTCCTCTGAGCTTTCCGTTTCATTTCTAAGTAAAGTTGTCTTAACATCTACTCGGTGGAAGAGTACAGGGATAAATAATGTTTCCTGCACAAAAACTCACGCGTACGCACGTATGATTCAGTTGCTAAGCGTAGTGATTCATTGTGTGCCGATAGATGGCAATCTTGCTCCCGTATACGTTCTCCACTGACTGACACATGGCGCGGGCGCATGCACCGTTCAAAATCACACACGAATCACATGGGAAACTATAACAGCTCCGCCATCTTCACTTAAATTTTCCATACCGAAAAATCTTTGACATTTAGATGTTAAATATTGTTAACCATAGTTGCACATGATATTTTCATTAAAATGTGACCAAACCATCAATATCAAAATAATTTTTTGCTTTACTCATTAATCTTTGGCTATTTTGACAATAATTTTGGCCGTTTCTATCAGCTGTTCAACTAGTCCTTCATAGTTCTCCTCGTGTTTCATCTTCTTATGTGGTTCTCTTTAATTGTTTTCCCTTCCAATGTTGCTTTCAAGAGGCTGTTGTGTTTTCAATTCTGTTTTCAAGAGCTACTTTCGGCCTATTAGCAAACTATGTATTTGCCAACTAACATAATGGTATTCATAGACCCCTAAAAATCTTAGCCGCGCCAAGTGTGCTACTGTTTTAGCAGCTGGTTCTTAAACAATGGTTCGAGGCCTTGGTTCGAGGCGTTACTAAATATGTCGGGCTGTCACAAGCGATCCACCTTGGGTGACCAACTGAAGACATTAGAGAAGATTTTAGACAAAAATACAGAAGTCGCCAGTGGAATTGTTTTCCTCAAGTCTTGCAGATACGGCGTGTGGTATTGCTTCTGGATCAAATTCAACATTTAACTAATTTTTTCTTAGTCTGCGACACCATGGTGTAGTAAACAGTTGCGCTTCATGATTAGAGCGCGGAAAAAAAGTTCTAAATTTGAAGAAAAAGTGCCTAAATTGTCCCTAATAAATTGGAAAAAGTCTTCAAAAAGTTCATGGTGTTTTCATGAGTATGTTGCAAAGTGTAAGCCTTTATTGAAAATAAGAATTAATAAATATATCATTGATTTTAGAGTTATTATGAGGTTCTTCGGAAAGAAAAATCCCCGTAATATTGTCCACTTGTAACCACACTACCGGAATAATAGAAATCACACTCCTGTTCTTATCTAGCACTTAAACGAAGGTAAATTATTTTTAATGCAAATCATTTCTATACTTATAGCAACTGTTAAATTCCTCTAAATGTTTTTATATGTGAAATGTGAAATATGTATATCAATTTTTGATAACCAAATTTTCGCCAGCGATAGTCTAAGATATGACCATGGATATATATTATGGGTTTAAATGTTGGGGATTGTTGCCAAGGCTACGTGTTGCCTAAATTTCCACTTTTAGTTCACCCAGTCCTTGGCGCCACTTCGAATAAAGTCTTTTCAGTTGTATCATAAAAAGACGTAGTTAATTGTTGTTAACGTAAGACTGTGGTGATTATTCAATTACGATCGAGGAGATATGAATTACTTGATGCTTTGAATAATATCTTGCAATTTTTGTGACCTAAAAGTTAATTTGTAAATCTAGAGAGGAAATATATATTACAGGAAATGCGTAAGAGGTTTATGAAACGTCCATCGTATGCCGACGACGATGTTTGCCAGACTCTGATTCTAATTTGAATGCATTAAGCCCGTTCGGATTCAATAAAGAATTTAGAATTTCTTGTTTAAACAGAACGAAGTACTAATAAGTTAATTGTGCATTTATTTAATTGAATTTTGGAGAGGAATTAATTATATCTGTAAACCGGACGATATTAAAAAAGTGTATAATTACGTCCCGCGTTTATTACTATATTTTGTATCCACTGCATTATGATTACTTGTAAGTAAAACCACTAAGGCGTGTTTATTTACAAACAATCGACTGTATTTATATTATAACTTCCGTCTTTCATCACTAGTTGGCACTTGACTCCAAAAAGTTGTTTGTTTACGGAATTCTAGAGAGCAGTTTTTGGCGAAGAGATAACAATCCATAATATATATTCATGGGTGTGACATTGTAGAAACCTTAAACATCAAATATAGTAAAATAGTCCATAGTCCACACAAAATAGTTCGCCTGGGTATAGTCCATGCTTCAGTTTACTCAACACCGTCCATGGTTTCGTCACCCTCCACCATTATCAAGGTGTATTTTTTTGGTTTGGTGTCAGGCCTATATACATATCTAAATCGGAATTCAGGCTGGGCTGTTCATTTGAAAGTCAAGTGAAATCGTAGGCATTAAACAGGTGTCGTCCCGGTTTCGTTCTACGCAAGGTGGCGTGGGAAGGGGGACTGGATGGGTTGGGTTGGGATAAGACTACGTTTACTCATCTGTCGTAAACATTTGCCTACCCCCACCCCTCCATTCCAGTCCCCCACCCCATTTACGCCTGACGCCAAACAAAACCTTGACTTTGTCTAATCCATACCATTTCCATGACTTAATAACAACCCATACCCTTCTCCTTCCGTGGTGTCCTCCCGTGGTATCGTGGAGATTACACATACAGAACATATGTGGCGCAGCATTAAAGAAACTAGGTTTTGTTAAACGTATAATAGGAACGTCCTCGGATGAAAAAGTCAAAGATACATGCTAATTTGCTCTAGTTAGGCCACACCTCGAATACGCCGCGAGCTTTTGGGACCCTGGTCGTAAAGATTTAACCAAAATTATTAATAAAATACAAAGGAAAGCAGGGCGCTTCGTTAGAAACTGTTACGAGCGTACATATTATGTCTCGCGACTTGAAGAGGGATTAAGGTGGGAGCCCCTAGAGACTCGGAGGCTACACGCTAGGCTTAGTTTGCTTGAAAAATTCCGAACTGATATTTTTCAGAGCGACATTGAGAATATTATCATGACTCCTCACTACAATTCTAGGTCTGACAGATGCGATAAAATAAGAGAGATACACTGCCGAACAGATAGGTACAAAAACTCGTCCTTTCCGCGAACAATAAGCGACCACAATAAAAATTGAGCTCCACTAAATACACTCCTCTAATATATGTCACCATTTCATCTCATAAAAACGTACACCTTTACACGGCTGGTGACTAAACACCCCCTGCTACAAGCCTAAGCGTCGGCTCGCAGGGTATTATGCAGATGTAGATATCGAGGTTCAAAAATGTTTAACCGTTTTTGTTCTTGAAAATCGCATCAGATGCTTTTGGGAAAAGGTTAAAATATTCTCATTCATAATTAGTGTCATTCCCTCTATAGATCGTGCCATCTAGTTGTAGCGGAAGAGACGCATCTCAATGTTTTTCAGAGTTAAGCGTTTGCGACGGTCGCTCGATAGGGTTAATTTGTGGAAAGTTCTCTCGTTTGCATGTGTCACAGGCGCATTGCCTCATTGTAGTCCCTTCTCCCACGGAGATTATCTGCAACATTCCTTATGTCTTCCCATTGTGGTCTCGTACATTAATTTGAGATGCAATTTTTATTAATATTCAGCATTATATCTTTACTGCAAGCATAGAGCGATTTCTCATGAACCATCCTCATGAGCGCGCTCCATTCTCGAAGGTTTTATTAAAAGAGAGTAGAAGCGTAAGCCAGGTGGTTTAATTGATTTCGAGTGTCAGAAAGTTCATTCCGTCTTTTCTTCATCTAGTTTAATCAGTGCTACTCCACACAACGCAATAAAGTACATAAAACCCTTTAGTATCGTGACTGATGCAATGTTGTTTCTCCGGATGCCTTTTTGATTTTTAAATTATTTGGGCAACAGTGCTGTTTATATGTAAAATAATACGACTAATTTATGGGCATAAAGAGTTTTTATATAGAATGCGTCGAGGAGGAAGCCTCGTATATGATCTACAAGTTCATATAAGTTGTCGTCGCTATTATATGAAGTGAGGTGCTTCAGAGTAATTTACCTAAGCATAACTCTTGTTTTATCGTATAAAAATGTATTGTTGACGGCATGTTACCGATTGGCATTATCTGCCGGAGCAACCAAACGGAAAGACTGCGATGTTCTCCACTAGCACAAGAAGTTTATTTCCGTACACACAGACACACAAATTATTTTCCATATGTTCAAAGAAATTACCCACAATTACCCACTCGAGAGAGGTGACGACGAACCTCAAATGCCGCTGGCACACCGACTACTGGGATACAATGCGACTCCGCTCTGAGCGGCCGGGCTACACATCGCCCTCTAGTGGGGATACGAAATGCAAAACAAAGGAATGGCGGGGGCGCAACTGCAAATGGCATTTTGAATTCAACATGTCAACAAAAAATGTATCTTATCTTGATATCAAGACGTACAGTTGTTTTCATACTGTATTGTAAGCATTTCGCAAGTGTGATGATTATTATTTCAGTCAGTGTTTTTCACATCCGTTGAGTTTCAACGAGTACCTTTCGCTAGTAGTTGATATATTCATTGGTCATTCAATCCTAAGGTTGGTTGACTGAGCACCCTCCACTCTTCCCCATCTAATGCTAGGTCCCTTACCTCCTGGTATCTCTTCCTATGTACTTTCCTCTTTATTCGGTCCATTAACTTATTCCTGGGTCTTCCTCTGATGGGACTTTTTCCTCAATTTCGCCTTCTATTATATTCTTCACAAATTTCTTCAATTATGTTCCTCACAAATCCATTGTAGATGTAGATGTAAAATCGCGTGTGCCGAGTGGTTGGCGGCTGTGCGATATTTACCTCGATGAGTGTATTCCTGTGTGCCAATTCTGGTTCTTATATGCGGTAGATATCTTCACGTAGCGTCAGTATTAGCGACTGTCGCCATAAATTTGATTCCGGTTCAGGTTTAGCAAAGTACCTGCTGCTAATTGCGTTCGCTAATTAACCTTAGCTACGGAATAAAAACAAAATTTTATTCCGGTGCATTTATTTGTCTCCAACGCATAACTTATTTTTAGCTACCTAATCGCTGATTTTAATGCCACCCAAAGCCACACGCTTGGATTATTTGAGTGAGAAACGACGGCATTTCGGATTTTATTGACAGAAAATCGAAACACTGACTCTTCGGCTTTGTGGCATCTTGTGGTTGTGTGATTTAATGACAATCATTTCTAGCTAGCTTTCTTGTTGGAGACAAATAATTGCACTCGATTTTTCTAATATCGTGTGTAAACGGAATTATGTACATGGAACCGTGAAGATGATTATCTAAGCTCAAATTTAATAATGATGGATATTAATTGGTTATTCTTCGAGGTAATACGATAATATCACACTTTATAATCAAGGAATAGCGTATCTGAAGAGTTATTTTCAATGCAAAAATGAGAATACCAGGAGTTAGTGGCAAAGAGTACCGGCAAAGCAAAGCAAATGGGAACATTCGGGGAAAGATGGGAGACTATAAAAATAAATATAGCAAGAGGAGCAGAGAAAACAGTTGGAGATATGAAAACGGACAGGGTGAGGAAGCAGTGAGTTTGAGGAAGAAATTATTAGGAAAACAGAGGAGAAAATGGGGTGAGAAAACGAGAATACCGGCCTAGATGGTGGAAGTGCAAAGAATAAATAATATACTCATGCAGGTGGCCATTGGGGAGAAGGAAAATCGTTGAAATGGACAATGCGAAGAAATAGAAAAGCTACAGATATAGGGAAAGTGGGTGCACTGTGTGCTAAAGTGAAAATGCTATCGGGCGGTAAGAAAGATTCCAAAGGTTAAGGTCAAGACGGGGAAGACATTAATCGAACAGGATGACATGCGGAATTGGTATAAAAAATATGCAGAGCAGCAATAATACGAAAAAATTAACCTTTAAACTGAGATATAGAAGATGAGAGAACAATTGAATATAATAGCCAGTCTAATTACTCCTCATTAAAAGCGTCACTTTTCCCTGATCAGATTCCCAGAGGATCTCGCTGAGTTTCTGAAGTATAAGCTGACGGAGTCGCCTCCTGCTCTATTCGACAATTTTCAATTCGAGAAGGTACCGAATCGACACCTATGTCAGTGCTATCAGCAACAAAGTCATAAAGGGATACATCAATTTGAAGAGGGCCATTGATTTTTATGTCTCATTTCTAGTTTTAGGGTCTAATTGAATGCGTTACCCTTCGACTAAGTTAATTTTACTAGTTGCGATGACAATCCAACCAGATATGGAATGATTGGGAGAGCTAACTTGGCGCCAAAAACCTCACATTTCCTGAATGGAAACGCCTGGACTAGAAACCCAGTCCAGGCAGAATATTTTTCTACTTTGAATTTCACACAATCAAAGGAAAGAATGTCACCTGGGAGGAAAGCTTATATTTTGTAGATACTGGATTGGATATTTGAGGAGGTGACCGACAGCTAAGGTCATTTGGACCTTAGGGAATAGGTAAGGGAGGAAGGGTGGATAGAAACCCGGCGTCGGCATGAACCTGCTCTTAACGAAAGGCGCCAATGGAACCATGGTTTAACATCCCATCCGACAGAGGGAGTACTGTTCTTAAAGTGCCCTCCACAAGACACTCAAGTAGGGATCGGATTTCCTCTGAAAAACATCATATTCTGCAGGGATTTGAACCATGGCCGTCCGCATGGTTAGACAGTACTTTAGCCACCACACCAACCCGATCCCATTGGTGGACACTGTTGATGAGAAATTGAAGAAAGCTACCTTTCCTAAAAGAGGTCAGGTGCTTTATCGACAACTGTACCGCACTTGTCAAGTGTAGAAGAGTGTGCCTTTTGAAGGATCTATGCGTAATCTTCGAGGAAACAAGCTTTTTCTTCCAAGCCCTGAAGAGATTTTTAAAGCTATTGGAGATATCCTTCCTAGAATCTGGATCTGGTTCATCGGTGACTGAGTCATTGAGGAAACACGTAGGAATTAGCTACCTTCTGAAATATGTGTGATCCGATTCCCTTTTCATCGAATACAAATAATTCGTTTTCCATATGATGATTTCCCTAATATTCTGCCTTAAGGCAGTATGAGCGAACTATCATTTTACCTAGAAATCAATGCATTTGGTCTCATTTTAAAGAAAAATATCTCACCCTTCTTATGACACCAAAAATTCAACTCCTTACCACATTACTGTCCGAGATATTTGCCAAAAAATACCCTTTTACTTGGGAAATGGTACGTGTATGCACTCCATAGAGACATTATTTTCAAAATGAGGAATTTTTACCGCTTAGATGTCGTAAAAAAACCAACAGCGTGTAGTTTGTATGTTTTCTCGACTATATTTGAAAATTAATCATATTGTCACCGCAATAGGTTCTACGAAATCACAGTAAACCTTCCGTTTTGATGGAGTTTCAAACGCACTGCAAGAAAAAATGAGTCAAGTGAAAGACTTATTTAGATATTTTCATTTAATTAATTACCATTTCTGTCATACAAAACTATATAATAACACCATTAATAATGCAATATTTAATTCGTGAGTCTCACAGCTGGTGAAATTAAAACGTATAATTCGAATATGGTCTCTATTATGATTAGTGAACTATGTATCTCGCTCGGACTACCTTAAGTTATCGTTGTGATTCATATTCATACAGCACCTAGCTGCAAAATATTGAAAAGTTTAGTTTTGTTGTCACGGTGATCAATGGGAGAGACTTGACGGTCGATCTTTTATGGTTCGCTTTCCTCGTTCATGTGCATGGATGGCCTCGTCATAAAAGCAGTCCATCAAGCATCAGTTGGATCAGCGTATTGCACATCCACAAGGAGACATATTGATTTTAGAAACATTATTTCGGTAATATAATCCGCAGATTATTCATTTTTAAGCATAAAAAATATCCATACAGGAAGCATATACCTAAGAAAAGAAAATGTATCAACATATGCAATTTTTATTTGATTAAGAAGATAAAAAAAACATTTTGCAGCCTTAAAAACAGGAAGTTTGGCTACCCTGCGGCACGGGTTGCCGGGGGTTGATTAACGCCAAATATCGTGTACGTTATATTTGAATCAAAAGTAAAATATCCTAGCTTCAAGACCTTGAGGTAGACTGGGCAAAATATCATTTCACCTAGAGGTCAATCAATTCAGTCCCATTTTAAAGAAAAATATCTCGCCGTCTACTTCCAAACTACTATTCTACTTCCAAAGATACCAACATATCAGCCCCTTACTGAACTACTTTCCAAGATTTTTTAGGTGAAATACGAGCCCTTTTACATAGGAAATTTAACGTGCATGCACTCCAGAGAGACCTTATTTTAAATATGAGAAATTTATAATACCTAGATCTCGTCTAATAAAAATACAGTGTGTAATATGTATGTTTTGTCAACCATTTTTGAAAATAAACTGTATTGTAACCGTAGTAATTTTTTCTGAATCGCCAAAATCCTTCCACTGTGGAGGAGTTTTAAACGTACCGCGCGGACAAAAATGAATCAAGTTAAAGACTTACGGAGATATTTTTATTTAATTTATTAGAACTCCAGTCGTGTAGAAGTATAATATTGCTTCTTTAATAATGCAATATTTAATCCATCTTCCTACAGCTGCAGAAATTAAAACGTATAATGTGAATACGGTCTTCATTATGACCAGGGAACTATCTCGCTCAAACTACCTTAAATTGTGTACAATGTACATAAAAATGCAAAATTTTGTATTTGGCGCTCTTTAATCAAAATTCTCCGTAATATACCCTAAGTAAGTTTACGACAAAACTACTATTAACGTACTTTAAAGAGCCAGCAAAAGCTTGTAAAAAACTTTTGCCAACATGTACTAAAGTAGAAGTAAGTTATCAGTGCTATGTGAACAATTAGATTTTTTGAAATCTGCTACTAAGTAAATGCTTTGAATTACAAGAGACATCAGGAAGCTTGCAAATTATGATGCTAGGAGTACGGTGCAGATTATGAAACGAGCATTAGGGAGCAAATGAGTAAAATAGCAATCCGGCCTATCGGCTGACCAAATTTTATGTTTTGCTGGTAGCTATTATTAATCGCGGGAAAAATAATATTTTAAACCGGTCTGTTCGTCAGTCTATGTTTCTCTGATTTTCTTCTCACGAACCGATCTAACTTAATTTATCGGGTTTCGTGAAATATTGGTAACATCGTCAGAATATCTATTGTTTGGAGTTTACGTGATAGATTATAGGCTGGGACACAATCAACGTGTACGTGTAACGTGAGCCGTTAACGGGAATGGGCGAAAATATGGCTGACGGGAAAGTATAGCAAACGGGCACAATCAACGTGTACGGGGAGTACGTGTACGCGAGAGGTGGTCAATTTTCATCTCTCCCCGTGTCCCGTACGCGGAATAGTCCTGAGAATCCGGGAATGGGAGCCATCTGTCGGCAGATACAACCAACTGTTGAAGACTGCTCTTGGCGAAAACAACTTATTTACTTCCACACTTGTTTACACCTGATCTCTTAGCTGCGTCTGCGTTAGTCACTTGTTACTCCGGGCCGCGTTAATGTCGATTGTGGCCCGACTTGCGTTCTCCGTCTCCCGTTGTCGCGTTAACGTCTCGCGTCACACGTACACGTTGATTGTATCCCAGCCTTAAGTCTGCATAATATTCAACGTTCTGAAAACAAGTCTTATCCTAGTTTTTGCAAAAGGCAACAAATGTATATGGGTAGCTTACAGGATAAAATATGCATGCAAGCTACCAATTAAAAAAAAACATTTCTCCCTCTCTTTCTCTCCGCAGATAAATCTCAAACTATTCATCAATCATGGCAGCCTACTCCTTTCTCAAGTGTCGCACGTCGGCCCTGTTTGTCCTGCTGGCCCTTACTACGACCGTGGCGCCCGAACTCGCCCAAAACAACGACACAGGTGAGAAAAATGCTGACTAATAGCCAGGGGGTTGTGTTTGAAACCACTTGGAAAGATACCAAAGTAGAAGGCACTGATGAATTGGATCAAAGAATATCGGCCTGCAATCAATTGCACTCAGCACGGAGAGTAGATTTCGCGGAAACGATCGGAATTCTTAGATGTGGCAGACAACTGGAAACCACCACATTACTCCCCGGCCCAAAAGTTTGGTGACATGAGTTTCAATGCCTATACAAAATAAACCATTTGAATTATTTTTATGTAACTGGTACCATTATTTTTCTAGTTTCATCATGCGTTGACCAAAATGGTTGAACAAAAAACGTATAATAGGGAGGTCCTCGAATGAAAAAGTGAAAGATAGATGCTACTTCGCTCTGGTTAGGCCACACCTCGAATACACCGCGAGAATTTGGGACCCTGGTAATTAAGATAAAAAAAAAATAATAATGAAATACAAAGGAAAGCAGCGCGCTTCGTTAGAAACTGTTACGAGCGTACACATTGTGTCTCGCAACTTGAAGAGGGATTAAGGTGGGAGCCCCTAGAGACTCGGAGGCTACACGCTAGGCTTAGTTTGCTTGAAAAATTCCGAACTGATATTTTTCAGAGCGACATTGAGAATATTATCATGACTCCTCACTACGCCTCTAGGTCTGGCAGATGCGTTAAAATAAGAGAGATACACTGCCGAACAGATAGGTACAATAACTCGTTCTTTCCTTCCGCGCACAGTAAGTGACCGCAATAAAAACCGAGCTCCACTAAATACACTCCTATAATTCATGTCACCATTTCATCTCCAAAAAACTTACACCTTTACACGGCTGGTGACCTAACACCCCCCGCCACTCGCCCATGTGGCGGCTCGCGGGATGTTGTGTAGATGTATATGTAGATATATAAAAATTTGCTTGGGTTGTTTTATTTTCATATTCATATTAGTGCATGAACGAAAAAGTAACGTATTTTTAGCCTTTCTAAAACAACTTAAAACATTTGAAAATTCAGAACACGGTAAACGATCTTTAAAACATTGAAATATACACTTGGTGAAGGTTGTGATATTGTTAGTTACAAATGTCATACCTTTCTCTTACTTAGTAAAATTGTTCCCATGGTTTTTATAAAATCAACATTTCCTAAGTAACGGTTGCTTGGAGAAGGTGGAACTTGAAACGAATAATAGTCCCACCAGAAGATTGAGCCTGGCATTCGCAAGGTTATATGTGGACCCCACAAGTCAAGGGGTCTTAGTGACATTTAAAAAGAAATAAGCTGGGTATAGGAATGGGATGTGAAAATATAAATCTTTTAGGTGGTAAAGGGATCCAAGTGATTTTCTTGACAGGTGATGCTATCTAGGGAAATGCCTCTTAACTACTTATTGGGTTGTACCAAGCAGTTTCAACTTTGACTTAAGTATTCTCAAAACAACTATTTTGTTACTTAGACCCCTTGACTTCTGAGCTCCTCATTTAACATTATGACTTTGCTTTTGGAAAAATATGAAGTCTCGTAAGCATGTCCCATTTTGCATTGATGTCCGAAAGCCATGGGTCTTATGGTCTCATATGGGGCAATTTTACGAGAAAATGAGGAGTGCAAAAATTTTCTGAAATCAGAATATCTTTAGGGACTCGCACACAGCTTTTCGTTTAACATGGGGACTCCCATATGCGCGCACCGCCCGTTTGAAAAGCTCGCGCTCCCGGGCTTCCGCTTCATTTGCCCACCATTTCTTCCCCCGCCTTTCGAAAGCCTGAATCACACGATACTTGACCTTGTACAAGTCCGAGGATGCTAACTAGCACACTAGGACTTGTGCAAGGTCAAGTATCGTGTGATACAGACCAAGCATACTGGAAATCCTGCATGATCGCTAGCATACTAGCTGGCATCCTTGTTTTCGTAATTAGTGCGGTACTAGTTTGATAATTGCTCCTAGTAGGACCTAGTAGCCGCCGACCTTTGCTCTTTGCGATGCGGTCGTCAATTTTTAATGTCAGCGCCTCCATAGTCCCTCGTGACAATTACAATTTCCTGCGATCAAATAAACAACTCAAACCTCACAACAAGACCCAATGGCTTGGGTACCTGAGGCAATTGAGTTTGAGGAGCTGCAGCGGATAAAAACCGCCGTCTTCGTTCGAAATCATCCATTTCGGTCGTCAAACTCCTTCCGCGACTGTACTAGATCAAAGATCTACTAAACAGAGCCTGTGCAAGTTCAAGTATCGTGTGATTGCTCCTAGGAAGATTTCAAGCAGGCTGGGCTTCGTACTAGAAATCCAGTACTCGCTAGCATCCTCGGACTTGTACAAGGTCAAGTATCGTGTGATTCAGGCTGATGGTTCTAATATGTAGACTTAAATTGGTTGTCACTTTGGGAGGGGGGTGAGAAGGAGCGACAAAGACAGTAATGATGAATTTGTGTTTCTAACCTTCTGAAATAATTGCGATGGGAGTCGTTCCCTGCTACTGATTAAATTTTAGACTTACGGTTTATTCCAAATTCCTATTCAGTCTGTTTTCTGACGATCTCAATTATATTGTAAGAGACTGGACATAATACGGCAGATCAGATTATAGAGAAAAAATTGAGATAATAGATTGCGTAACGTATAGGTACAAACAGCCATTTTTCCTCCATCGATATTGAACCATATTAGCTGCCAGAGAGACTTTAAACTTGGTTAGTTGATAGGTCGTGTCGGTAATTAGTTGAATTTCTTCCTAATGCTTTAACTGCTTCTTAGTGCTATCATAACGCTACGAATGCTTCCTCCATGCCGGTTGTATCTCTGTCTATGTATTTTGATAATAAAAAACACTTGGTTGTTATTCCACACTTTATTGTAAGGAAACGACCCGGGTTTCAGCATGTCATGCCATCTTCACCTGAAGATGGCATGACATGCTGAAACCCGGGTCGTTTCCTTACAATAAAGTGTGGAATAACAACCAAGTGTTTTTTTATTATCAAAATGAAGGAGTTCCACAGAGTAACGCCGGAGACAGTGTCTTATAATGTCTATGTAGTTGAAAAGTACATGGATGCTAATAGTTTTTTAAGTATTTGTGGCAAACCAATAGGGCAGTGCATAATGGTGAAAGTGTTACTTAAAAATAGAGCTACAACGCCTCCAGCGAAGATCGGTTAGGGGTGTTAGAGACCGTTATGATAAATTTGTGTTTCTAACCTTCTCAAACTATTGGGATGGGAATTGTGCCAGCGAAGGTACAGGTTCCTTTTGAGACGGAACTCTCTGTGAGCCCTGATAAAGCATAAACGATTATGCGAAACATTGGAAAATGAGAAACAGTTTAAACATAAATTAATGACCTAAAAGCTCCAGGAAAATAACTTTATATTAATAAAAAAGAGGTCACGAAAAAGAATCATCTAGATATAGTGGTTTTGTTAACTTTCATTGGGAGCATGCCTCACACCCATGTAGTGACTTGGAAGGTATTATGTACATGCAAAGGTACTCAAACATGTCTTTTCCCTCTCCTCTCTCTCTCTCTTGTTTAGCGCCGGGTGTTGCATTTGAGGAGATGCAGGGGCGGAAGCTGAATTTCCGCGAGGAGGAATACTTCAGCCACGGGTGAGGTCATGAAATTTTTTTTCTAGCGGTACAACCACAAAACCGTGCTTTTCACAATGGACCCTTGTTAATAATTTTAAGCCATATTTCACAAATATTATATACAGTTAACGGAACGTGCAGAAATTTAAAATTAAATTTACAACTTATCTCATTTCTCTCTGTTCATACGTTATCGAGACGTAATGCAAGGTTTTAGAATTTTTTCATGGGCAGCTGTATTGATTCCGGAGGTGATTGGCCTAGAGATTTCAATTGGCGCGGCACTCATAATGGTTGTAGTATCTTCTTATCGTCTTAGGTGTGACTCTTTCTTAGGACTTGTTCCGGGGGAAACATACGGAAAATTCGTGGGCAGGAAACTCGTAAATTAGGATTTATTAAAAGAATTCTGGGAAAGTGTGCCGAGAAAGCAGAGGAGCAATGGAATTTTTTCCTCGTGAGACCTCACTTGGAGTACACCGATAGCATATGGGACCCTCACGAAGTAGGACTTGTTTCAGATATCGATCGAATACAGCTGAGAGCAGCTATTCTTGTTAAACATTTTTGCGGTAAACTTAGTAGTGTTACTGAAATATTGAAGGAATTAAGGTGGGAACCTCCTTTTGATCGAAGGAAAAGATATTGTAAATCTTTGACTAAAGTTTGATATATACAATTGCCGGACGTTCAACATATTTTGCTGGAGTCAACCTCTTTTGATAGAAACGATCTCATACATAAGTTTAAGGGAAAGGCCTGCAGGACCGATGGATTCAGAATTTTATTTTTCCACGTGTAATAAGGGACCATAATAGTTGCGATAGATCAGTTCTATGAAGCTCATGAACCTCAATGGTTAAAGTAGGTTTTGCACTTGTGCTAAGTATCATAACATAATTATTAACAACTCAACTTGCATAAAATTTTCGGCATGTTTAATGCCTTTGCAGTGCTATTTATCAGTCGCATTATTAATATATACCTAAAGTTTTTCTTAAATATTACATTGTATGGTAGAATATTCGTCAACGTAGCACTCTCCTAGATTATGGTCTGACCGCGCACTATTATCCTACTTTATCACTAACAAGCTATCATGCAACACTAGTTATGTTACAACTAATGGTTTGTATTATAAATGCGATAATAAATAGTCCTTTAAGGAACTAAACCATGCAAGAGCTATATCATGGCGGAAATTTCATGCGGGGTGAGTTGTAAGTAATACTGATAAGATAGTAATACAAGTACAAAATTTGGTTCAAAATCTAGTAAAAACTTGAACTTATATTTTCCCCCCTCGATCAGATCGAGGTTTCCAGTCTTATCCCTTCAATAGTTCAGGAACACTGCCATGTTTATCGTAACAATTTTTAACAAATCTTTCTGCTCTCAGCTGTATTCGATCTCTATCTGAAACCAGTCCTACTTCGTAAGGGTCCCATATACTAGCGGCTTACTCCAAGTGGGGTCTCACGAGAGAAAAATAACATCGCTCCTCTACTTTCTCGTCACATTTTCCCACCGTTCTTTAAATTAATCCCAATTTGCGATATCCCTGTCCGCAAATTTTTCGTATATATTTCTCCAGGACAAGTCCTGAGTATTGGTCACACCTAAGTACTTAACTGACTCTACATTTGATAGTTCGGCTTCATTAATTGTGATGCGTTTTGTTGGGCAAATTTTTTTTTCCAAAAATTCATGACAACGCTCATTTTAAAATTTTATTCTGTCAAACGCTACACCATTTTTTTATGCCATCTTTGTTGTTTTCAACGCAGTTCTGTCAGACTCAGTGTTAATTTCCCTGAACAGTAATGCATCGTTCGTGAAAAGGCGAATTTCACTCGTAACAAAAGTATTGGTATCATTTATATACAAAAAGAATAGTAAGAGACCAATGACGGGTTGAAGATGGGCGGGGTGTAGAAAGAAGTAACAGAGGAAGATGAGGCCCTTGGCTTATAAAAATCAGGTTAATGTTCTTTGGCCATTAATAAAACTAATAAAACCTACCATTAATCGGAAGATTGCCATAGCAATAATAATAATAATCCAAAATCTGTGGGTTAGGACGGGTTGGAGTAATCTGGACATGTTATCTGAGCGTTTAACTGTAGTTAATCCGGCTGCAGTAAATGCAATGTCGAGATAGGGAGATGTTCGTGAAATCAGAGAGATTACGCTACCTGATAAAGAATACGGAGAGAATGCAATGCTTTAACACTCTGGGGATTGGAAAACGCCTGAAATTCACGGATTTTAGGGAATAATGACATATTTGAGGCCCCACGTTAAGAAACATTACGTCTGCAACTAATGTAGCGACCAGTAAGCTTCGTTTGCAATAAATGCTCGGATGAACGGATTGATCAATGAATGACGTGCATGCATGGCATCATTGCAGACCTATCTGGTATAGGTGTACAAGGATGATAAATAGCTGCGAAAGATAAAAAAGTAAGGTGCCAAGACACAGGCGGATCCGACAAAATGGTGACAGTGGCCATCTGTCTAAATGAGCCCTTGGCACCCAGCGTTTTCATCGTGTCAGCCCGTTTTCCGTTGTTTTTCTATATTAACTTGATGAATGATTCCACCCATCCTGTGAACGTACCGCGCAAATGAAATTCAGAACTCTTTAAATGCGGCTTTAGAAACAAGAAGTGGTCGATGTGATTTGAGGCAGTCAAACGAATTGAGAATGCCGGCGGTTTCCTTACAGGGAGAGACACCATGAGCACCACAAGTGCCGGGACTCCTTCGATAAGGCGGACATCGCGAAGACGAGACATGAACTGCAGCCATGTGGATTTCCCAGGAATGTGAGCTGTCCGTGCGACAACCCGCCGTACAGGAGCTTCAGCGGGGCTTGCAACAATCGAAGGCGCGCCGGCCTGGGGGCCGCCACTAGCCTCTACAACAGGGTGCTCAGGGCCAGATACGCCGACGGTAAGTAAATGTGATGTATTTAATTATAATTCTGTATTAATAAATCTGATTGGCTGCGCCTCGCAATGCAGACCAATCGGCTCGCGATATTTTCGTCACCGATTACGTTTGAGTCATGCGTTGTCGGGAATTGTTGAGTCTCTTTTCCCAACCGCGCAGTTAAAAATGTTGATGAGCAAGGGTTGCTTACTTCAAATACATAGTTCTGGTATTGCGCAATTGATAAAGACTCGTTTCGGGCCCCAGTCAACTTTAACAAGGCTTAATGCCTTTCTTTAATATTCCCGTCCGGAATCTATAAGATAATATCGTCAAGTGGGCGACACTTCGGTAAATATCGCTGATCACGTTATTTGGGCATCCCGTTCTCTCTTTTACTCTGTGCCTCACGGGGAATTTCAGTTATTTTTCAGGAATTTCAACTTAGCTTGAGCGATACAGTCCCTCTCTGTTCTCTCTCACATTCAGTGAATTTCATCCTATTAAAAATGAAAAGGTCTCTCCTTTCTAATGGTACGCAAGTTTAATGCATTTCTTATCTCTACTTTTTGAGATAAAATTCTATCCTGTTCCCATAGGATGTCGTAAGACTGTGTCCTATTTGTCTACACCTAAGCACTATTCTACGAGCCGCCTTGCAGTTGTGTGGCTGAACACCAGCTATGTGAATGGGGGAATGGGAAATTGAAAGGGCTTAGAGGTATGAGATGAGTTTTTGGTTGTCAATGAGCCTTGAGATAGTGTCATGCTTCTTTTTTATAATCACCTATGGCGCGAGAAGAAGGAAAATTTTCATATCTGTCAATTTAGCAGTGTATACCTTTTACTTTATTGCTTTTATCCATAATAAAGACATGCTATGGGGTGAAAAATATAACCTCTGTGTCATTGTGATACTCTGAACTGCTTCAGGCGTTATTTGGTGGAACTGCATTTTGATAAAAATAAGTACACTTTTTATAGTCCACACAAAAATTTTTAAATCACCGAGCCGGGTTTCATCTGCACTGTAGACATCATCAAGGGCCCCTTTGACCCTTTATGGTGTCTACAGAGTAGAATGAATGATGGTGTAGATACTGTAGATGTATATTAACGGCGCAAAAATGTTGTTCCATATGACTCATTCCTAGTAATTAAATACTTATGGTTGCAAGTGTCTTAACTGGACTAATTTTTGTATTCTGCGCGTGGAATAAGCCTTTACTTACTTCGGAGTATTTTTCCTCGATTTCGTAAAGCTTTCTGTCGTGATTGATTTATTTTGAATAGGAAGTTGAAAATACATACGAAGCACTCACTTTTAAGTTTCTGATGAGATCCAGGGGCTAGAAATTCCTCATGTTTGGAATAGAATTGTAACGCCACGCTCCTCGAGTTATTGTTTGTTTTGTGTGTTTTAACGTTTAATAAGTTTATTTTTTATTTTGTGTGTTTTCTTTTATTTCCTATTTTTGTGTTTTGATGTTTAATTTCTTTATTTTGTATGGTCGTTGTTGGTTGTGAGGGAGTTGTTGAAGGTTGGAGAGGGGGGATTGTTGGAGTGGAGAGAGAGGAGATAGAAGATGTACTATGTTGAAATTAAGTCCATAATGTGTGTTGTTGGTTGGCAGTTTGTTTATTTATTTGTAAAAATGTTTATAAAGTGTTATTGATTGTTTAGTAAGTAGCCAGCTTAGTAAATAAAAGGAGCAATTAAGAAATGAGATTTTTAAGATATCTACTGTAAAACTGAAAATAAAGCGCTAACAAAAGAAAACACCATTGCGTTACAGAATCTCTCTTGAGTGCATACCGGTATCATTTTTCATTTTAAATGGCTTCTCTTTGTTGGCAAATATCTTGAAAAGTAGCTTAGTCATTGGGAGACATTTTAGGATCTTTGGAATGGTGATATATTTTGATTTAAAATTGTTACAAATTTATTGGATTTGTAAAGGGTTGCGTGGATCGAGTATTGACATGTTCACGCCAGTCAGTAAGAAATATGTGTTAGGATGCAAATGGATAACAGTGCATACAAGGCAACAGCGTGAGAAGAAGTGGGCGAGCTGTCTCGTGCCGTACAATGCATCGGCACAGGAGGCTAAAGTTCTGTATTAGTGTCTTGTTTTTAAGTAGCCGTGGAAAGTTGGCGAAAAATGAGTATTATAGCAAAGAAAGTAATACTCAACGAGAATGAAAAATTATATCAAGAGGGAATGCCCTTCACCATGTGCATATTAATAATTTCAATATTTTTATGCGACGATTGTGTTGTTTAAGCCGATGGATAAACTGATATCGAGCTCGGGACTTTCTACAATCCTGTGTTGGAAGTTTTTCGTTGAAATACAAAGTAAAATTGTATAATTATAATGTTTTCATAGAATCTTTGGGAGTTTCTCTCCTATTTCCATGTTATTTTGATAACGTTTGGGCTAGTAAAAACGAGGTCATTCGCAAGGTTAAAAGGCTTTATATCGGGACCTTAGAATCCATTTCTTCAAGCTGGAATGGCTGCCTTTCGTCTACTTCTGTGGAGGCGGAAAAATAATTTTTTAATCTCTGTAAAGATAATAGATAATATAGGCAAATGGCTTTCCATTTTAGGCAGATCTAACTAACTACATTCGCGTATGTGGTAAGGGAGGAAAGTAAATTACTGTGCGTTAGCCGCTGGCAAATTTTGTGTGTCCCCTATTTGCGTTATTGAAAAAATATGAAATTTTATCATGAAAGTTCTCAAACATTAACTCACTTGCACCGGAACATGTTGGAGTCAAGCAGTCTGTTAGTGCAAATTCGGATTCCTTGGCTCATTTGGCTCATTAAAGCCGCTAATGTGCAAGTAATAATTCACTTCTTTACAGTTAATGAACGTGATCATCGCCTGCTATCTCCTCATGACACATTATCATGTTTGTAATGAATAAGTTTTATCTTGATGGAAGCAAATGCCTATTATTCTGCCATTGTACGTACAAATCTCCTTTCCCCATGAGCCGAAAATGGCGGCCGCGCTACAGACGACGGAGTTGATAATACTTCTCTCGTAGAGAACTTAACAGGAGGCTATAAGCACTGTATTTTCGTATAATGCGTGGATCGAGTATTGACATGTTCGCGCCAGTCAGTAAGAAATATGTGTTAGGACGCAAATGGATTACAGCGCATACAAAGTGACCGCGTGAGAAGAAGTGACGTGCCGTACAATGCATCGGCACAGGAGGCTAAAGTTCTGCATTGCTCATGTTGCTATGGATGTTGTATCAGCCATTGCAGTGAGATGACAAGATGAAAATTCAATAATATCGTCGCCCGTACGCCGTACGCCCGTAAGCGGTAATGGAGGGGGCGTGGCCCGTCCGACTAAACATGGCGTCAAATATTTCACTTGGCCGACCTTTCCTAATCACGGTCGTACATACTCTTAATAGAGAGCCTCTACAGGAGGCTAAAGTTCTGTATTAGGAAAGTATGGCCATTCTTTTCCGCGAGCTTTGCCGCCAAGCGAGGGACCCGATTGGCCCAGGACGAGTCACGTGACGCGTCCACCATTCTTGGCTCTTGCCTGCGTTGAGAGGTGTATCTGTTAACATTGGAGAGTGGTGTGTTGACTCAAAATTAGGTACTTTTGGCGATAAATATGCTTCAGTGCTGCGCTTTTGGTTGTACCAAGCGACCAGCAAAAGGTGAAAAATTTTTTTTGCTGCCAAGCGGTGCAAGAAATGAGGAAAGGAGGAAAATATGGCTTCATAAAATCGGCCGGCGAGACTGGACACCCGGTAAAGATTTTTTCCTTTCATCTCCCTTATAAGGATTTCTTTCAGGCCCAGAAACGTCAAAACCGGAAAAATGTTGAAAAGGCATAATACCGTGGCTTAATGACATTTTTCACTCTAGAATGTCCGCTTCTCTTCTTCTTCCAAAAGGGAAGCAAAAACATATGCAGTCAATTTTCCAAGGATTGAATGATTATAATGGCGAAAAAGTCGCGAGTAGGTAATGAAATAATTATTCTGCTATGTGCAAAAGCCTTGCAATCATGAGCGAGAATACTGGATTGACGTGAGAGTGAAGAACTTGAGAGTAATAATAGTGTGTAAATTGGTGGAAAATAATTACCATATTACGGCTATTTGTCAGCTCTAAAAATATTAAATATTATTAAAGCTATCAAGCTTATCGTCTTTCATGCTGGAACATACGGATGTCTGGCAGAAATCTCTGGAAGTCTAATTCTGTAGCTCGTTTAAAACCGCTTATATGCCGTCCATATACCACTTGTCAATTATTTATTGATATAATAATTTCCGGTCATCTTCTCACAACGCATTATATATAATATCCTATACCTATACCTATAGAATACCTATAGAATGACATTAATCCTCATGGACGTAAATATCTATTTTCTGCGATTTTACATACAAATCTCCCCTCCCCGGGAGCCAAAAGTGGCGGACGCGCTAGCAGACGACGAAGTTGTCCATACTTTCCTAATGCAGAACTTTACAGGAGGCCGGGACGCAGCGCTGCGCGGTGGCGATTCTTGTGACTAGGTGAAGTGAATGAACGCCCATCATGGAGTTCATTCCCTACCTCTTCATAATTCTATGTGGAATGATATCTCGCTCAAACGATCTTTAGTGGATGATTCATGTATTATTTTCTCTCCTGTGTCCTTTCATCTGCGCAGGGGTCGATGAGGTGTTGCGCAGAACGCCTCGCGGGCGCCTCCCAGCGGCGAGGAAGATCAGCGCGACCATTTACGTGGACGAGGATCGGAAGGACGACCTCTATTCGATGATGTTGATGCAGTGGGGTCAGATGGTCGCCCACGACGTCGGAATGAGGGAGGACATCACAGAAGGTCAGTCTGCAAACTCTACCGCGATAACCTCCGTTCTCAACACATTCCTTCCTTATCTAAACGCTTGCTCGATAATTTTCACGTAGACAGGCCATTCTCTATGCCAGAAATTGTTTTATGCATTTACGGTTGAAAGAACATCCGATAGTGGAATCAGAAATTGTGAGATACATGAAGTAATGCACCTCATAAAAATGTTTGGGTTTCAGTGACTCAGTTTCATATCGTCCAATATTTCTTAGCTTTGAATGTTTTAGCTACTCGTCTACAACTAGATAAATTCTACGAAGGTTTATTTGAGACGTAATTGCTAATTCACATAAAAATTAGTCAGCAGGAGTAAATAAACTCGTCATTTGTCACATTATAACTCATTTATCGGGTAATTTGTATCCAAGGGGTTCTTTGCGCGTCTGCCATCTTGGCTACCTATGAAACTCACTACTTTATTCCATAAGTTGTGACGCTATTCATGAAACCAATAAATCAATATAATGTTTCTACAATACTTATTGAACGGTTACCTTGACTTATGGGTCCTTTAACAATGTATATCAAGTAAAATGTGTCATCCCTGCAACCGGCCAAAGTCAAGTTATACCAGGGCCTTCAGTCTTGAGTAAGCATAGTTACATTAAGTTATGAGTTCAACAACTGATTTTTCATGTTGCGTAAATAAGATGCGAACTGTTTAAGTTTTTAATATGTTAAGCAGAAATTGGGTCCCCGCAAATTATTCCCGTGCACAATGGAATCACAGTTCGCTATGCTGTATCCGCCAATCAGCTTTGGCAACCAGCATTTGCCGTCTCCCGAAAATGTATTGATTGTCAACTGTCACCCTATGGATTGACCATGAATGTATAGTATGGATTCTCGACTCGTCGCCAAAAACTGCTGCCTTGAATTCCGTGAACAAGCAACTTTTTCGATTGAGTTGCCGTCTAGTGATGAAAGACGGCATTTCAAATTTAAATACAGTCTATATATCGTAAATAATCACGCCTTACCGGTTTTACTTACCAGTAATCATGATGCAGTGGATTAAAAATGTAGTACTACACGCGGGACGTAATTACACTCTTTTTTAATATATAATATATATAAGATATATTTATTTCCTCTCCAAATTTAATTACACAAACGCACAATCAACTTCTTAGCACTTTGTGAATATCGTTCTGCGGCAATTTAATAATACGAGGTAAAAAAGTGGAATGAATTAGGAGAAGAACACAAGTACTATAAGGATTTCAAAAGCAAGATCCGACAATATCATCTTTGGATAAGAAATTGCGCCAATTACTATTATTTTAGCCTTTCTTGTGAGTAACTTCCAACTCTTAAGAGTGGAGGAATCAAAAAGCAATTGCTAATGAGAGAGTGTTGAACCAACTCTAGGGCCACACATGAATAGTAGGTTACACATTGACATCCACATCAATCTATCTAGATCATACCTTCTGATTCCTAAGACTCCCAACAGGTAATAAACCAAAAAAAATTAGCTGTGAATTAACAGTAAAAGATCCACACAGCAGAGAAAATGCTCACGATGGAAGCATCATACGCCTCTTACACACTTCCCGTAGTAGATATTTCCTCTCTATCATTTACAAAGTAACTGTTAGATCTCAAAAATTACCATCTATTATTCACAGCATCTAGTAGTTCATATCTCTTCAATCGTTATTGAATATTCACCACAGTCTCACGGTAACATCAATCAACAACGGCCATTTACGATTCGACGGAGAAGACTTTTTTCTAAGTGGCGCCAAGGACTGCGTGAACTAAAAGTGGAAATTTAGGCAACGCGTCGCCTAGGCAACTATTCCAAACATTTGAATTCATTATGTATATCCATGGGATTGACCCACGAGATGCAACTCGTTTGAGGGATGAGCATCGATAGGAAACCATCGACATATGCCATCGATGGTCCATCGGAGCTGCACCATCGATGTTGAGGAAATATCGATTATGAACCATCGATGGCTGACTATCAATGGTGAAACCATTAATGATATGGAACATTTTATTAGGGCATGGCTTTGAGGTCACTGTTACTACAAATAAAAGTCAAAATTATCTACTTTCACACCACAAATCTTTATGTAAGTTAAACCTTTAAACACAAGGTTTAGCAAAATTTTAGCAAAACACTCAATGGAAAACAACAACTCGAGGAAAACATCGATGGATACCATCGACTAAGACCATCGATTGTGTGATAAAATCGAGGGAAAACTATCGATGGGGAAAACATCGACCATCTGACACCAATCATCGATATTTCTGAATCATCGATCATCGATGCTCATCTCTACTCGCTATCAGTCTTTGAGAATGTATAAGCGGCTTTGCCGCTCGGATGTTGACTTCAATGGAAGTATCGAGGGTTCCAATATCTCGAATCGTATCGCTACTTGGAGGGCATTGCTTTTCTCCTTCCGGTTTTCCCCCAAGATATCAATGACTGAGGTGAACCACGAATATTGTATTTTCCTAAATCGACTGACTTTGGCGATAACTGAGCTCGTACATCGTTGTTTGATGCATAAGGAATTTGCGGATTTAATTAATTTGCATAAACGCGTTAAATTTGCATCATTACGGCGCATCAAGTGCGGGAATCACTATAATTTTGATCACTGTTATCTAATCCCTGCTAAAAAATTCCTTAGAAGCTGTCCTGTAGAACGTAAGGAATTCTACTGAAAAGGACTCTTTTTCTTCAGAACTAGTTCCTTTTCTAAGGATTTCTACGGAACATGAAAGCCTGTCTCTACAGAACGGATGTTCTGTAGAGTTATTTTCTGCAGAGCAAAATAACTTCTTACAAGCTGTTCTGTAAAACTTCAGCAGCTCTACGGAAATATGTGAGGTTTCCGTTGACCCGGTTCCTTTTCTAAGGACATACATATGGAGAGTCGTAGGGAATTCCACAGAACGTCCTAAGGAATTATGCAGAACGTCCTAAGGTATTCTGCAGAACATCCTAAGGTATTCTGCAGAACGTCGAAGGGAATTACGGAAAATGGCGTTTCAATACTTTAAGGTATATCTACAGAAATTTTTAAGAAATTCTGTAGAAGTATTTATAAGGAAACTATACAGAATTTTTTAGCAGGGATGATAGAAAAGTCACAAAGCCTGCATTTGCGTACTTTCCGTTGAATACTTTTCCAAGTAATTTTTACTATTATATTTGAAATAAAATATTAATAAGAGTGCGACAGTTTTTTTCAACTGCTTGAAAAATGAGTGCTTTCCAGAGGAATTGCCCGAATTCCGTCAACTTGTATGGAATCTTTTCAATCGTGCCCGTTCCGTCCGCAGATTCGGGTCAGAGCATCGATTGCTGCTGTGGAGATGAACCGACCGGAGTCGAACTCCGCAGGCCGGGAGGACAGCGGGGCCGCAGGGACAGGAGGAGTCCGGACGATGGCAGAAGAGGCGGAAGGACCTCTGAGTCCCGGGAAAGGGAAGAGCAGGACTCGGCGTGCATGCCGATATGGATCCGTAAGGACGACCCGTTCTACACCAAATTCCACACAAAGTGCATTAACTTCGTGCGGTCCCAGTACAGGGTGTGTCCATCCGGTGACCGAGGTAAGCGGTGGAATAATGGTCGCTTTTCCTCATTTATATTCATACTAGCAAAGGTACCCGTTGAGATTCAACGGGGGATGAAAGAAAGACAGGGCATATAGGTTGTAGGTTCGAGTCGCTCATGAAGTTTATTTTTTTCCAGGCAAATCAGCTATAATTTTAGTTTTATTTTTTAATTCTGCAGATGACAACCACATTATATTATCCTTACATAGTTTCAAAATTTTTTTGCAGTAACATATAGAAATAAAACTACAGGCCATTTGCATTCCAGAGGCTAGTCGAATTAATATAACATATTGGAATTCTCCCGTTTTACATGGGTCCAACTTAAATAAGTCCACTTGAAATGAATTTTGCCAATTTTAGGCAAAAGTATCCCTCAAAATATCGTAATCAGCAACATTTCAGTATACGGCCTAGATTTCCACTGTAATACCTATCTCTAGATATAAAACCCAGCCGCCATTGTAATGGTCCCATTTCCTTTCTAATGATAATGCTGATTCCACGGTTACCAAGGAAATATCCTATTGCTGGCAGAAGTAAAATTCATGATTTTGACATTAAAAACGCGATTTCTATAGGGAAGTTTTATTCGTATTAGAAAATTGAATGAAAAAATAAGAAACTGCAATCATTTATCCATCTAATGGCGAAAACTATAGCCTTCTATCTTTAGTAGAACTAATAAAAATATGCAAAAAGAGAAACCTCTGCACTTGAACCAAAATGTTTAGACTTGAGTTTTTCAAACACAGAAGACGCTGCCCTTGGGGCATTCCATATAGTCCCAATTTCCTTAAAAAAGCTTTACTGATCCGATGCGTGAAAATGTCACTAAAATGGGTTCACTGTTTCAATACTTATGAGGCTTTTATGAAAGCATTCTTTTGGAACCTTAGGCCCTCTGGGGCCCCAGCGTGACTTACGACCCCATGATTGTTGTACATTCAGTATAGGTATATTTTACGTGTTTCTAATACAGGCAAGAATTATCTTCCAGGGCCAATTTTTGGTGATGAAAGGGCCCACTTGAGGGCCTTCTAAGGCCTCAAGGCCCTTGTTCTATAGCTTATGCGCGAACCAGATATATCAAAGATCTTCCTGCCAAATTTTGTTTCAATCGATTTAGTGGTTTATGAGTGATTGAGTAACTGACAGACAGATAAACAGAAAGACCGGCAGACAGACAGATACCACTAGATTTTTATATATTAGTAAGATTAGTGTTAAGAATGACTACCGTGGAACCTTTGTCAGCTTGAGTGATTACTATTTTGGGAATGTGGATGAGTTGCTTGAGGGCCGCCATTTCTACCGTGGAGAGGTTGATATTAATATATCAACAGGAATATTAAATATGAACCTTATTCCACAGTTTTATAACCTTTGTAGTATTTGATTTAGGTCAATAGTAATAGCGGAAAAGACGAGAGAACAGTAGGCAATATGAGGCATTATGAGATGAATTTATTGAAATAACTTTTGCAAACCGCGCGTTTTTTCAACGCGTTTGCGTCATCTTCTGGTTGAAACCCGGGTCGTGAGTTGTAATTTTGTGGTTTGCAAAAGTTATTTCAATAAATCCATTTTAGAAATCAATTACCACAAAGTTACCAGAGAGAGTGTTTCATGCAGGTATTATGAGGGTTTTAACAAATTTTCAGGACTTGCTCGACGGTAGTCTTGCAGATATAGAACGACTTTCATTGATTATAAGTACTACACGGACAATGACCATCTCCATTCCCTCTCTTCCATCGTAGGCGGCATTCGAGACAAGAGACACGTGTCTTCGGGAAGCAGCGATGAGTCGGATGATGACTCCAGGGAGGAGAACATCTGGCACAAGGGACGACACCCGCCCAGCCGGAAATCCGCTCAACAGGTGAGCGAACCATATGCATTGGCCATGAATGTACATATATTATGGATTTGAATGTTTGGAATCGTTGCCTACTGTATGTAAAAAAAACAAGATACCTCAGTTTGACATGCTCTATCGTCCAAACGAGGAAACCTTTTACAATGCAGTAAAATTTATAAGAGAGCTTGTTCATTTTTACGTTAGATGATGTACTTTAAAAATCCTCCGCCCGTTAGTATTTCCTGAACTTTATTTTTTATCAAAAAGTACCCGTTTTTTGCGCGTAAAATCCAGTTGTCCAACTTTGAGCACTTGGGATACCCGTAATTTTCGTTCCAATAACTTGCAATATTGATTTAGAAAGCCAAATCTATTCCTAACTGTTTGCAGGAAACAAATTGTCTATATCTCTAAAATTGAAAATGTTACTGTAGACAACGTAAACCTCTGCTAACTTTGAAACTAATGGCTCAATTGAAATGGGATTAATACTGTTGTGTGCTCTATAATATAAGTAATACGAGTACTTAGATCATGTAGAGTTAATATCATTATTACTGCCAATTTTGTCTGTTATTTATCGGCATGTTTCGCATAGCGTACCGGTAGCTCTGTTGCGGTGGAGTGACGGGAAAAGACCCGCGTGGTTGCCACTCACTCGCCACTAGCGCCAATAGGTAATGTGTTGCCTCAATTTCCACATTTAGTTCACTCAATCCTTGGCGCCACTTAGAAAAAAGTCTTCTCAGTCGAATCGTAAATGGCCGTTGTTAATTGTTGTTAACGTGAGACTGTTGTGAATATTCAATAACGATTGAAGGGATATGAGCTACTTGATGCCGTGAATAATAGCTGACTATTTTTGAGACCTAACAGTTACTTTGTAAATGCTGGAGAGGAAATATCTACTACAGGAAGTGTGTGAGAGGCATATGAAACTTCCATCGTGAGTCTTTTCTCTGCTGTGTGGATCTTGTACTGTTAATTTACAGCTACATATTTTTGGTTTATTACCTGTTGAGAGCCTTAGGAATCAGAAGGTATGATCTAGATAGATTGATGTGGATGTTAATTTGTAACCTACTATTCATGTGTGGCCTCGGAGTAGGTACAACAATCTCTCCTTTATTTGTTATTAAAATGATAGTTATTGGCGCAATTTCTCATCCAAAGATGATTTTGTCGGATCTTGGTTTTTAAATCCTTATAGTACTTGTGTTCTTCTCCTAATTCATTCCACTTTTTTATCTCGTATTATTAAATTGCCGTAGAACGATATTCACAAAATGCTAAGAAGTTGATTGTGCGTTTGTGTACTTAAATTTGGAGAGGAAATAAATAGATCTGTAGACCGGACGATGTTAAAAAAGAGTGTAATTACGTCCCGCGTGTAGTACTACATTTTTAATCCATTGCATCATGATTACTGGTAAGTAAAACCGCTAAGGCGTGATTATTTACGATCTGTAGACTGTATTTACATTTTAAATGCCGTCTTTCATCACTAGACGGCGACTCAATCGAAAAAGTTGCTTGTTCACGGAATTCAAGGCAGCGGTTTTTGGCGACGAGTCGAGAATCCATAATGTATATTCATGGTATTGGCCATTGAGGCCCACGCTTACTCTGGTGGCCAATTGTCAGCGCATCCTAAACTAGCGTCACCATATGATAACGGTTGTGATCGTGATTTCAGACATTAATTCATCAATATTGCCTACTTGAAGTATTTATTCAATATCGACTAATTTTATTACAAATAAGGGAAAAATCAATGCAGGAAACTGAATATCGCTCAGAAAAATGATGAAGAACCCAGAGAGATAAATGGCATTTAAAAATTATTTAGACTATTGCCTCATCATTATAGCTTGAAAGTCATAACTATCATGATAAAATAAGCTAGACAATTTATTTTTTTCTCACCGAAGCTTGACATGCATCAAATAGGATATCACGGTAAATGATCATTTGTTTTTCAATGCCCGCAGTTGAACATGGTGACCCATTTCTTGGACGCATCCTTCGTCTACGGCAACAGCGACGAGGAGAACCAGAGGCTTAGAGTGGGAAGGAAAGGTCTCCTTAAGTGGAGGGACGTCTGGGCCAAGGACGATTGGCATTCCTCCGAGGAAGATTCATCTTCTTCCTCCTCTGAGGAGGATGATGAGGACCGGGAGTTCCTTCCTCTCTCAACTGACTCTGTAAACGAATGCAATCGGGAGCAAAACGTCTGCTATAAGTCCGGTGAGTGACGGTAGCCGACAGCCTCTGGGGTTGTAATGGCCGATTCCCTCCATCGCAAACTGTGGCTTCAGCCGCGAGTTCTGTATATTGTTGTTGTTTTCAGAGGCTTTTATAACATCAGCAGCCTGCAATCTGAAGATTGGTTTGCTGAAGCTCTCCTCTCAGCCATTGGTCCAGATAACTTTCTACGCTTGAAGGGTTTGACGAGCCTCCGCTCATCTCTTTGGTCGGAGGCTAGTTGAGGTTACTGGTCGATGAGTGTATCTATGTTTGGGTCTGAATAGATAACCAGCCGACAGATGGTGTGGTTGCGGATGGGGGTATTAAAGCTGACGATCAATTCCGAGATACTAGTACAGTTTGATCGTTAAAAAACGAAGTCTCATAAAAAAGAGATATTCTCATTTGAGTGCATACCTGTTACTTATCCAATTGGAAATAGATTATAATTTTTGACAATTATCTCGAAAAGCAGTGCGGTAAACTGATATTCTGGTATCCTTGGAGAGGTGAGAAATTTGTCTTTGAATGAAGCCAGATTCATTGTATCATATGTGTAATTATATTTCGCTCAAACTACCTTCAATACGATTCATTTAATCTCAGTGCGAGGTGAAAATAGATGTTTTGATCCTGGTGACTAGGTTTTGACGTGCACCAATTATGTGCTGTTATGCTCGTTGGACCACATTTCCAAGTCAACCTTGTTATACCCTAAACCACTGCGTGGTCAGGGTATATTGATTTTGTCAAAGCAGAAACGTAACGCATTCAAGGAGGCGTGGCAGGTATGGAAAAGTACACTTGTATAGAAATAATCAGCATCACCTTAAGAGTCGGGGTGGTAAAGCTATGGGAAACCCACGCGGACCCTCGAATCCGATTCTACCAGCTTGCAGTAAGGTCATAGTTGGCCTGATCCAGGTTTCCCCCTATCCTACCCTCTATGCCCTGACGAGGGGACCCACCCAGTTCCCACGAGAGTGCAAGGAGGTTCACCCCTTTCGGGGGCCCTCTTCCCTGGTTTCCCAGGCGAGACGACCGAAGGGACTCCGCGACTTAACAGGCGCCCTACGGGAGTGAGAACAAGGTACTGAGTTAGCCTGGCCCCCCGCATGCCATACATGCACCGGCACCTTACGAGTCCATCTAGCTATGTCCGTCTGTCTGTCTCTTTGCACGATAACTGCCTTAATAAAAGAGATATCTAGCTGAAATTTGGGTAATAAGCCTCTAGTAGTCCATAGAGGGCACAGTTCTCAAATTGGTTAGATCGGACAAATACCACGTTTTTTTAAAGAAAATTGAAAATGTTGTAAGTTATTTAAACTTCGGCAAGGCCTAAGATAATTTCTTTACTAGTTTATTGAGAATTCTGTGCTACACATTGAAGTATATGGAGAGGGCACTACGTCATAAAAGTGAAGACACAACCGAATCAACAATCAAGTTGTTTAACCCTGCTCCCTCTCCTTACTATTCAATGGATAGCACGACGGATTGGACGAATCAGTGGACGTAAAGCACGAATAATACCAACCATCTCTTTAACAAATTCAAGGCGAGTAACTTTTGAAACATATATTGGCTGCTTGGTGCTATGGATTCTACCGAATTGTATGTACAATAGTTTTTAACGGGAATGCGGATGATTTTTATTTAAATAAACAAAACACGTCAGGAGAATCCACATTAAAGAAGTATGTGCAAGCTTATCTCTAGTAAGTTACCTAGTAAGTTGGTAAAACAGTACATTTTCAAAATTATTGTGTTATCCCGCAAGCGCTGTAGGAAAATGAGAGTTAACGAAGATGGTGGAGTGGCTTCAGCCTCAAGCATTGGCCCAGAATAGCAAATGCCCTCTCCTTCGACCTAAAATATATTATACAGCGGAACTATTTATTTACTTGCCTGTCCTCTCTTGGTTTTTCATAATTGAAATGTCATTAAATATTACGATAAGCATGTCATAACTGACGAGGCGCCCTGCAGAGGATTAGAAATTTCCAGTAATATTTTAAAAAGAAAACGAGTACCGTAAATTTTCTCAAGAGCATCATAATACTTACCTATTGAAATTTTTTATATTTTTGTTTACTTTTGTAATCACTGGCTTCCTTACCTTCCTTTACCACATTCGTGTCTTGATCATAGGCTGTTTCTCTGGCGATACGTGTTTAACGTGTTTGAAATTAGGCTTCATTAAGAGGCTAGATTCTCAATTTTTATTTCAGGTTTAACTATCAGCAAAATAATAACTGGTTCATAGCTATGAGACAGCAGTTTTGGATGTGACAAAATAAAACTTTTTGGCGGGTAGGTTTGGTTACACCATCAAGAATGATGTGGAATCAGGACCAGTTTATCTAGATGTGAAGACCAAAGCAATGCAAAAGCAAAAGCAAAAAGCAAACCTCACCAAACACAGCCAGTTGTCGTCCTTTGGGTCGGAGACCCTAAGTTGTAAGTGCTGCTTTCTAGGTAATCTAGTGTGAAATCTAGAGCTACCGCTGACACACAGTACCCGTCTGTCTTGCTTTGGATGCTGCATCCAAATAAATCGGTGGTACATCCAACTCCTCATCACCCATTCAGTTTGGTTTCCACACCGAAGTGTATGATCAAATGCTTTTCGTCAACTTCGGTTTAAGTGAGACATAAACCTCCTATTTTCACGCCCAAAGTGTTTTTTCATTTCAATGTCTGAGAGTGGATCAACAAGCACTACTATCTGACTCTTGTTTCTAATTTCTCGTCTCTTCCCTTTGTCTGGTGCGAATGGTGCACGCAACTGACAATTAGGTGACGAACGCGTCAACTCAAACCCGTGGCTGGCCTCGATGGAGACGTTGTTGCTAAGGGAGCACAACCGGCTGGCCAGAAGGCTTCACAGGATGCACCCAGACTGGCTCGACGATGTCCTGTTCCAAGAGGCCAGGAGAATACTCATCGCCGAGTGGCAGCTCATCACTTACAGAGACTATCTGCCCAAGATCGTTGGTGAGCATGCATTTACACGTTAGAGATTAGTAACCCACGTAAAGGCAACTCAAAGTGAGCATTTTACTGAAGTGACCTAGGTAAAATTTGCATTGCTCTAGTCAGCGAATAGCTTAGTTTTCTGCGAAAACTCCACTACCTGTCTCGAACTCCCTCAATTGGATTTCCTTTGGCTGCTACAAATTGAATTGCATGACAGCACTTCTGTATGCATATTCGAGGAGATCTTTGCCTCTCGAGTCCTGAGTCACAAGTTGTACGAGGTGCATCCAGAAAGTAAGTTTCCCTATTTAAAAAAAACAAAACATAGTTACATGAAAAACTTTATTGACAGCCAGTACAGCATTGTTTCAGCTAGTTTCCGACATAGCCATCACCAGAATTGAGACACTTGTCGTATCGTGGGATCAACTTTTGTATTCCTGTGTCGTAGAAGTCTGCCGCCTGTGAATGGATTGTTTGAATGAAAAAAGATGCTTGCATACCCATTGTGCTCGAACTCCTGCCAAACAGTTGCTGTGCGCCGAGCCGTATGTGGACGAGCATGTTCAGCCGGGAGCTGTTTCATCATCCACCATACAGTCCTGATCTTTCTCCCTGCGATTTTCATCTTTTCTTGCGCCTCAAGAAATTCCTGTCCTCCCGTCAGCGTTTTGACAACGACGAAGAGCTGAAGACGACTGTCACACGCTGGTTCCATTCACAGGCGGCAGACTTCTACGACACAGGAATACAAAAGTTGATACGACAAATGTCTCAATTCTGGTGGTGACTATGGCAAAAAATGGCTGAAACATTGCTGTACCTGCTGCCAATAAAGTTTTTCATGTAACTATATTTTCTTTTTTTAAAATAGGGAAACTTTCTTTCTGGATGCGCCTCGTATTTCCGAAATAAATCTTAAGTAGCGATTGTCATTTTGTAATTAACTATAATAAATATGTCATTGCCTTCAGTTCAATTCCTTCTCATGGCTTTGCTTAGTTTCATTCCATATTTCTGAATTGTAGTTGAGTAAAAACTGAAAAACGAGAAAAGAACAAATTTTATAATCGACTCCTGGGCCGATTCGTACGAGAAAGGTCCCTCCAAAGTGTTTCCATCTGCCTCAGGAATTAGTTTTCCGTTGTTTCTGACCCCCATGAGAATCTTTGCTTGGTCCACAACGCCGTCCCTTTCCTTACCACATTATATCTACATCTACATAAAACCCCGCGAGCCGCCGCTTGGGCGTGTGGCAGGGGGTGTTAGGTCACCAGCCGTGTAAAGGTGTAAGTTTTTTGGAAATGAAATGGTGACATGAATTATAGAAGTGTATTTAGTGAGCTTAATTTTTATTGTGATCGCTTATTGTTCGTGGAAAGAACGAGTTCTTGTACCTATCTGTTTGGCAGTGTATTCGTCTTATTTTATCGCATCTGTCAGACCTAGAGATGTGGTGAGGAGTCATGATAATATTTTCTATCTCGCTCTGAAAAATATCAGTTCTGAATTTATCAAGCAACCTAAGCCTAGCGTGTAGCCTCCCAGTCTCTGGGGACTTCCACCTTAATCCCTCTAAAAGTTGTGAGACACTATATGTACGCTCGTATCAGTTTTTAACGAAGCGCGCTGCTTTCCTTTATATTTTATTAATTTTTTTGGTTAAATCTATTTGACCAGGGTCCCAAATGCTCACGGCGTATTCGAGGTTTGGCCTAACTAGAGAGAAATAACATCTATTTGACTTTTTCTTTTGAGGACTTCCTATTATACGTTTAACTAAACATAGTTTCTTTAATGCTGGGCCACCTATGTTTTGTATTTGTTATTCCCACGATATATCAGATGTTAAGGTAATTACAAGATCTTTTACTGTGGCTGAAGATTTTATGTTTACTCCACGTACAGCATAGGTATGACATTTTCGTGATGACTTTCGCAGGAAGTGAACAGTGGTGCAGTTGCTGATATTTTAGATGTGGTTGATATTTAAGATTTATAGTGATGTCCATCGTGTGACAGAAACAATAACGATACTTGTACCGCCGAGACATGAATTTAAAAAACAAGCCCGTGACGCACGTCTTTTCTCTGTCTCCCGTCTTCACAGGCAGGAAGATCTTGGAGCGGATGGACATGGAGATCTGCCCGCACAAGAGACTCAACTACAGCTCGCATGTCAACCCGTCGACACTGAACGAGTTCTCACAGGGAGCATTCAGATTCATTCACAGCCAAATAGATGGAACGATAGAGTGAGTGAAAACGCACCCTATACCTTCTATGTTTCGATGGCGTTACACCCGGTTCGTTGGGCACGTAAAAGTTTCAGCTGACATGACCAAGTGCTTTCATTTGTTCATCTACACGCGGTTCCACCTCTACTACCGACCGACACAGTAAAAAAAATTCTATTTGTGTATACCATAAAAGCAGCACGTGTTCATTTTCTGACTGCATGCCTGTCTATGGGTAGACGGGGAGTATTGAGGTGAAGGGACCCACATTTTGACCATAATTGGTCCGATTAGACCATCATTGGTCCAGCGGGGCCTCGATCCGATGACGTACTCCGGCAGACCACTCGACGTCTACCCATAAAATGAGTCGGTGGACACCCTGTCCCAAGAATTTGGACAATGGGCTTCGCCGATTCTCAACAGATGTGTGGTAGGTTTTCGCGCAAGCGAGACTGGCGGAGACTCGTCTAACGTTGTTGGGGGATCCTAACAGCTACGAGGACTAGGGGAAGGCGGGGGCCCGTTGTCGTCCTTTTGACGGCAATCCGCCTCATGGTGTCGGCCTCCTAGTGGCTGTATTTCGCTAACCCTTCCCATCCTTTTACCCTTCCTTCCCAGTACTTACCAATCCCGGTGATGAGCTAGTATTAGCTTCCGACCGGAAGGTAAGTTTTTAGCCCACGGGAAGACCCGAATCACCTGCCCGCCTGTCTGTCTCTGTCCTTTTTTCATGAGAAACTCGGTGTACGGATAATTTTTTGATTTCGCACTTCTGTATTTGAGTGCGCCATATGGGACGGCCATATGCTATTTAAAAGAGACCCTAGGGGTCTCATAGTGGTCAGCCATCTCTTGTATGTGGACAGTCCACACTTTCTGGGACACATCGATCACAGCCTAACTTGAAGGATACCGGTAATGAGACATACCACATACCATTTACTTCGGCATGCCTTTTGATCGTTGATTTAACGACACTAGCTTATGAGAAGCACCTTCTTGGTATATTTCAACGAACTGTGGGCTCAATGAGCAACACTATATCCATTTTGAAACATTATCGAGATATTGACTCAATACTATTGATCTCTACTTCAATGCTATGAATCATACCCATTGTACCCAATTCTAAGTACTCCAATAGGTTTCACGCACATTTATTACGGGGGTTTATCGCTTAGTATCAAACTAAATACCATGACAAAGCCATTTCACCCCACTATAAATGGCACGGTTTCTATATATTTACAGCGAGAAGTTACCATTAAAGAATATTTGTTTAATTTTTTTTCGAAATAAACATCCTCCCAATGGTCATGAAACGATAAATAGCGGTACTCTGCTTTCCACTCTACGGTAATAGGTGCACTAGTGAAATGAACCTGACGTAAAGAAGTAGACCATTTACGCAAAACCTGTATTATTTTACTTCTCTCAAATACTCTCATATCGGGTAGAAATTATGAAAAAAGTGATATCTACATACTACCCCACGAGCCGCCGCGTGGGCGTGTGGCAGGGGGTGGTAGATCACCAGCCGTGTAAACATGTAAAATTTTTGGAGGTAAAATTGTGACACGTACAAAGGGAGTGTATTTAGAGGAGTACAGCTAATATTGTAGTCGCTAATTGTGCGCGAAAAGAAGGAGTTTTTGCACCTATCTGTTTGGCAGAGTATCTCTCTTATTTTGTCCCATCTGCCAGACCTAGAAATGTGGTGAGTCGTCAGGATAATATTCTCTGTGTCGCTCTGAAACACACCAGTTCTGAATTTATCAAGCAGCCTAAGCCTAGCGTGCAGTCTCCGAGTCTCTATGGGCTCCCAGCTTAATCCCTCATATAGTTGTGTAACACTATATGTTCGTTCTTAGCAGTTTTTAACGAAGCGTGCTGCTTTTCTTTGTGTTTTGGTAATTTTTTTGGTTAAATCTTTATGACCAGGGTCCCAAATGCTCGCGGCGTATTCGAGGTGTGGCCGAACCAGAGAGAAGTAGAATCTCTCTCTGACTTTTTCATCCGAGCACCATCCTATTGTACTCTTAACAAAACCTATTTTCTTTAATACTGTGCCGCATATGTTTTGTTTGTGTGTTCTCCACGATATATCTGAAGTCCAGGTAATTCCAAGATATTTTACTGTATTTGAAGATTTTATGTTTACTACACCCACGGTGTAGGTATGGCTTTTGTGTGATGACTTTGGCAGGGAGTGAACTTTGGTGCATTTACTAATATTTAGTTTTAAACCCCACTCCTGGCACCACGACTAAGCGTTGTTAATGTCCGATGACAGAACTTCAAAGTCCGAGTCTTCACTTATTTCACGGTAGATTACTGTATCGTCTGCAAATTATCTTAATTTACTGCTAAGTCTAGTACTTAGGTCATTAATATAAGAAATGAATAAAAGAGGGCCAATCACACTTCCCTGAGGAACACCGGATGTGACTTCGACCTCATCAAAGCTAAAAGCGTCAATAACTACTTTTTGTTCGTGTGACGTGCGTAATATGTGGTGCGTGTGACGATACGGAGGATTGATGTTTCCTGAAATACCTTGTTTTGAGTCTGCAAGGTCCATGAGTTGAATCAAATTTTTGAGGCAATACAGATAAACGAAAGACATCGCTATCCACTTTCATTTTTGAAGTAGGCGCTGTAAAAGTCTGTCGCTTTTAGTTTCTGCCGCGCATACGAGGACTGTTAAAAAAATAATGTGACTTTTTTAATTGTGTGATGAATAATTCTGGAGACGAATGGTTGGCAGTACTGCATTCTTCGATTCCTCCTTAGTAGTCATGGTTTTCTACTTGTTAAAATCTTGTTTTGTATCCAGCATATACTTCTATAAAAGGAGACTGTTGCAGTCGCATTGGCAATTTTTTCATTGCCCGAGTTTCGGGAATCAGCGTTGCAATATTAAATTTTGCATGTAAATTAGGACGTTTTTCACGGAAACCTTTGGAAATTTGCAAGAAGCCTTACAAAGACACCGCTCTTGGTCGTATGAAGTGTTATAAATAGTTAACACGATTCAAAATTGGTCGTCAGTCAGCTCAAGACGATCCTCAACCAGGAGGGCCACCGACGTCAGCTTAGGGCAGTATCACTCAGAAAATCAAGGATCTGTTGTGCGCCAACCGTCGTCAGACTGCCAGAGAAATTTATGGAAAGTTTTAAAGTTATATTGGGTGATATTATGACATTTTTACCGAAACATTGAGCATGCACCGAGTTGCGGCAAAGTTTGTTCCTCGTTTGAAAGCAGCCGACCAGAACGACCTTTCTCGGCCACGACATCGCGCCCGCCAGTAATCCTTGTAAATTCCTAATATTTGCACAAAAAATAAAATGACTGTCCTGCCTCAGCTTCTCTACTAGCCTGGCCTACTTTCGTGAGACTTTTTTTTAAGTTTCCTTAATTAAAATCAGTTCTTCAAATACGTCATTTTGGCGCCATTGACGACATGAAAGAGAATTCGCCACGGGGAAGGGAGATTATAGCCAGAGGAGCACTCCAAGGTTGTATGGTGAAGTGGAAACACACCTGGAATAAATGAATCTCTAGATAATGAGAGTGCTTATAAGCATATAAGAACCGACTAGAAATTATCACTCTAAAGTAAATTTTTACGTAAATTCCCGTTATTTTTTGAACAACCCTCTTTATATTTCCTCTATCTGCAGAGAGAACACATTATCAATTTTACATTTTAGATATTTTCGTGAACTGCTTAAGTTTTAAAAACACATTTATTAAATCCAACTCTTAAATGCATTCAAACCTTAAAACTGTCATTGCATATTGACTGGTCTCTCAAGAGAAATCTGAACACTTTCGGGTGAAGCCTCTCTTTCCTCCGACTTTTTGACATTTCCTCCGACAGTTTGACGTCGAGCTGAAGAAAGTGCAGGTCCCTTCCTCTCGGTGTTTCTCGGTTAAAGTAAATTCCAAGCAATTGTGCGAATTCCACTGGGAAAATATCATCCGCCTTGACCGGAGCTCGAACCTGGATCCCTCTATATCTGGCCGATTACTTTAGCCAGTTAAGCTACCGAGGCATCCTCTTCCCCTGTGGATTTTAGTGACTATTTGGGTGACCTATTTTTTGCGACCTTGTGGCGCTCAGCGCTCAGTAGCGACTGGTTGTTACATTGTATGTCCGGCAGTTGAGAACATCTGGTCACGTAAATGTCACTAAAATCCACAGGGGACGCCTCGGTAGCTTAACTGGCAAAAGCACTCGGCCGGAAATCAAGGGATCCGGGTTCGAATCCCGGTCAAGGTGGATGATTTTTTTATCTGTGGAATTTTGCACAATTGTGCATTTCAGCTGAGTCCGTACAAGTGGAACTCCGTGGCTAGTCCCGGATAACTTGAACCCTGTAAAATTCGAAATAAAAATCTGTTCCAAGCCATTGTTGAATAAACCCTATGATTCCCGTTTATAAAATGAAAAGGATTGTTTGTTATTGGAATGAGGGTGACGATGTAGGATAGTTGTAGGGATGTTTTGGGAGAAATTAAAGATGATAAGATCCGTTTTCCTGTTATACTTTCAGCAGTGTTGGTGTAATTTTGCCGAGATATTCTCCGCTTTCCGATGATTTGCTGGAAGCAATTTTCCTAGTACTGTTATTCGAGTCTCTAGGTCGAAGATATGGATGATTTTTCCGTACTTTGAGACTCAGCTATGTGGGAGTTGAATTTCACAAATGAAAAAGTGACTTTATTTCCTTCAACAGATTTATTTTCTTGGTACAACATGTTTCGACACAGCGGTGTCATCATCAGGTACCTACCATCAGGTTCGATTTTTTTAAAATTTGTACCTGACGATGACACTATTGTGTCGTAACATGTTGTACCAAGAAAATAAATCTGTGGAAGGAAACAAGGTTACTTTTTCATTTGTGATATAGATGATTTACTTTTACCATTGGGGCAAATGGAGAGGGCATAACGTGATCAAACTGTGGCCTAATAATCGATATATCCAAAATATTACTCCCCACTATTCTTTCCTTGCTTGACTTAGGATTGAAAGGACAAGTGGACGCAATATCGGATATGAAAGCAAGAATATCAGAGCAAATAAAAATCAATGTATCAAAAATCAATGTTTTATTAGCCTTTGCGGATGATGTGGCACTGGTGGCCGAGAGGGAGGATGATTTAATAGAATTTTCAAAAATGTATAGTAACGAAATCAAAGGAAGTAGGCCTTTCTGTAAACAAAAACCAAACCAAATATTTGGTTGTCTCAAGAAACCCTGTGAGGGAAGAATCCAGGATGGTTGGGGAAATGGATTTTGAAATGGCCAAAGAAATTTAATATCTTGGAGCGAAAACAACAGCAGACAATCGAGAATAGTATGAAATAAAAAGTAGGATTGCGTCAGCATCAAAAAGCTACTGGGCTCTTGAAAAACTGCTAAAGGCAAGAATGCTATCAAGAAACACGAAGGTAAGAATATACCATACTATAATCCTACCTGTTTTACCGTCTGGAGCTGAGACATGGGCCCTGAGTAAAGTCATGGAAAGGAAGCTGATAGTGTACGAAAACAGAGTGCTTAGGAAAATATGCGGCCCAATAAACGACAATGGAGTGTGGAGGATTAGAAGAAATTGAGAAATTAGAATGCTGTATAAGTTCCCAGATGTAGTGGCTCTGATAAAAAGTAGGAGATTACAATGGTGGGCAGGGAACGCGTGGAGGAGCCAAGAGTCGCTTAATAAAAGCAGTGCAGTGGGCAGTTGCATGGACGGCGTCCACTTGGGAGACCAAGGCTGAGATGGCAAGACCAGCTTAGGAAGGACCCATCGAGGATGGGGAGGACACCACAGGAAGCGGAGAACAGCTGGAAAAATGGAGGCACATTGTTGACCGGGCCAAAAATCTGCTGAGGTTTGAATGGCCAAGGAGGTAATGTAAATCTTGAAATACACAGTACTTACATGAAGGCATTAATTCTTCTCGATTTCACTTTTTTTGCAATTACTATCAATGAAAAATAGTTTGTGAAGGAATGCATGCTGATCTCGGGTGAGTTATCGATGGAAAACATTGTAGAATGGAAAAATTAGTTTGTTCGCCCGTAATTGCGAAGGAAGAACGAAAATGGTGGCCCACGTTACTGCTTCAAGAATTTTCCACCATATTGAACGCACTCTCCATCCACCGCAAAGATTTTTTACTGCCCTATGGTGTTTTCCCTGAGCTCGATTCGGAGTTTGACTGATCATTGTTTTCATACGATTTATGGGGTAATCTTTTCCACGTGTCGTAGAGGTCGTAATATTGATTCCTATTAAAATTTGAAGAGTTTAATGTAATTGAATGGAAGTCGGCTTACAGGACAGATATCCTGAAAGAATGCTTGCCCATAAATGTAGCTGGAATAGTTATCTACATCTACTTATGACTCTGCAAGCGACCTCAGAGGTGTTTGGCTGGGGGTGATCTATCACCAACAAGCACCACACTATCGGTTTACTACAAATGCTACAGAAACAACTAAAATAATCTATATTGTATCTATGAAAACATGTCACAAGAGTCATGCAGGGAACATACAAAACATGGTGTTAGCACTACTCGGCAGATTTAGAAACATTCATTAGGGTGCATATGAATTTTTCAGCTACACTTCCTGTCAACTAACCTACTTCAAAGTCTAAACGCAGCCATTTTGGTCTCTTATCGATCGCGGGAAAAACGACATTTTAAACCTTTCTGTCTACAATCTATTTTCCTTATTCTATTCCCATGATCTGATCTACCGTAGTATGTTGGAGTTCGTAAGGTATTGAAAACTTCATCTGTAAATAAGTCGGTTTTAAATTCACGTGAAAGATTTAGCCTAATCTACAGTTATCGCGTATCTTTCTATTCCCCGCAGATTGCTGGGCCATGGCCGTTGTCCGAAGAGGAGACTGCGGCTCAGTGAACACTTCAACGATCCGAGTGTCGTGGAAGGTTTCCACAACATGGAGGATATCGTGCGTGGCTTGAGCCACCAGGCAGCGCAGCAGTCGGACCGATTCGTCACCAAGGAGGTCAGCAGACGTCATCAATTCCTTCGGAGCCCTTCCCTTTTCTCATGGATAGCGAGAATTCTCTTCATCATATGAAGATCAGCTTTCGGTTTCCCCCCGCATTTATCTTTTATTGGCGACTGTTCCTCCAGTCATCCTGCTGTCGTCTTCAGGTCGAAATGGCGATGCATCTCAGGGTCCGTCCTTTTTATAGTTGTGTCGGTTCGGTCGAGACTGCCTGGTTTCCTGCTTTCATGAATACACGTAATGGATTTAAATGTTTGGAATTGTTGCCTAGGCTACGTGTTGCCTAAATTTCCACGTTTAGTTCACCCAGTCCTTGGCGCAACTTAGAAAAAAGTCTCTTCAGTTGAATCATAAATGGCCGTTGTTAATTGTTGTTAACGTGAGAATGAGTGTAATTAAATCCCGTGTATGGTGCTACATTTTTATTCAATGCATTATGATTACCGGTAAGTAAAACCGATAAGACGTGTTTATTTACAATCTGTCGACTGAATTAACATTTGAACTGCCGTCTTTCATCACTAGGCGGCGCCACAATCAAAAAAGTTGTTTGTTTACGGAATTATTGACCGCAGTTTTTGGCGACGAGTCAGCAATTTATATGTATATTTTTAAGTATTCGTCTCCGGCTTAACTTTGTGGAAGTGAGTAATATCCTTAATAAAAACAACTTTGTTTCAATTCACACAATATGTATTATAATCACGATCCGGGTTTCGGAAAATTCGTGCCATCATCAAGTTCTGTTATATGTCAGGTCATAATAAATATTTTGTGAATTGAAACAAAGTTGATTTTTTGTTATGGATGTATGTTCATGCCTACTTTTTTCGGCGTGAATACTCTCTTCGGACTGACGGGCGGACGTAAAAAGGGACAGACCCTGAGATGCATATCCAATTCGACCTGAACACGCCAGTAGGATGACTGGAGAATCAGTTGTCAATAAAGTACAACACGCAGAGGGAAACCCGAAAGCTAATCTTCATATGCTGAAAAGCCGCGGAAACCTTCGAACCAATTTCCTCCCTCGTTTATTTTCGTTTCGTCCTCTGAACCTGCTCCATCCACCTTCACACCCGTATCTCAAAAGCTTAATGTCTGTTCTCGTGGTCCCTTCCCCAGAATCCGCGTTTGTGTCCTACGGAACGCCAAACTTCATATCATCCACGTCATCAGCCTATTATTTGTGCCCTGATGACTTTGACATTAGGTACTTAAGGGTAAAAATGAGAGGCTGTTGAGAATATTTATTTGGAGTGTTGCCTGTCACGGAGCAGAAACGTCTAATATAGGTCGACGAGAGTAACAATAATGATATTTATTGCCTATATGAATAATTTCCTTTGGGGTAGGAATACATTATTACAACTGACAAATAAATAATAACAATTGCATTCAAAACATGTCACCCGATTGCACAAATGTTTTCACATTCTCAGTACTTTATATCAACAAATATTTACAATTTCAAGCTCAATACATTGTAGTGATCAAAGAGACACTATATCAATAAATTTAATTCAAGATGTTTACCTTATCAAGTTTCATTGTGATGACAAGACAACAAACATATTTTAAATATTTCTGTTGGCTTGATATTTTTCAACTCTTGGGGAATCGAATTTCATACAATGTATGATTTTACATAGGAAGAGTCATCGTACATAGTGGTTCTGTTTCAGTGTACAATTAATTTGTTTTTATTTCTGGTATTCCTTGTTTTATTTAACCTAATTATTTAAATAAGACCAAAAAAAACTAGGAAGGATTAGACTGCATAATTTTGAGACATGGTTGTGGAGGAGGATGGATAAGGTGCGAAGGACGGAAATAAGACAAACGAGGAAGTGCTAGGTATGGTGGAAGAGTAAAGGTATTTTTTGGATGAGATCAGGAGGAGGCAGGGTAGGTGGTTGGAAGGAGTGATGAGGGACGATGGATTGCTCAAGAAAGTGTTGGAGGGAAGGATGTTGAGCAAGCGGTAAAGGGGAAGAGAGAGGAATAGGTCGATATGGACGGAATATGGAAGGCGAAGACGCTCGCCGAAATTGAAAACTAAATAATGGAGGGAGATGGAGCCCTTTGCTTGTGAAAATCAGGTCAATTATATATTAAGGCTGGGACACAATCAACGTGTACGTGTGACGCGAGACGTAAACGGGACAACGGGAGACGGGGAACGCAAGTCAGCGGACACAATCGACGTTATCGCGGGCCGTAGTAACAATTGACTAACGCAGGCGCAACTAAGAGATCAGTGTAAACAAGTGTGGAAGTAAATAAGTTGTCTTCGCCAAGAGCAATCTTCCATAGTTGGATAAATCTGCCGACAGATGGCTCCAATTCCCGGATTCTCAGGACTATTCTGATTGGTTTTCCGTGTACGGGACACGGGGAGAGATGAATGTTGCCCATCTCTCGCGTACACGTGCTCCCCGTACACGTTGATTGAGTCCGTTCGCAAAACTTTCCTGTCAGCCACCTTTTCGCGTATTCCCGTTAACGGCTCACGTTACACGTAAACGTTGATTGTGTCCCAGCCTTTACTCTTATGACGTTCCTTCCGGGAGGGCTCGGACGTAATCGCCGATATTATGGGCGCCAGTACGGGAATAGGATTCCGCCCGCACTCGAAAGGGGTCAAGGATGAAACAGGTTAAATAAAAATTTAGGGATTCTCTCAGTGTTTGTAATGTCGGTTAACCACTCGTGGACTCGAACACCAGTTCATCATCGAGAATTGGGTCGGGTGGGAAAAAGGACAGGGTGAAGGAAAAAGTAAATGGAACAACTTCCTCAAAACGGAAAATACAGGCCTATATTGACGTGTCTAAACCTAACGAAACCCAAAATACGAGACTTCTTAGCGAAACAGTTCCCAACGGAGGTCACGGACGGACTAAACTCTCTACCCCTCAGCCCGAGCCGTCTGCGCACACCTCCCCTCTCCACCAGCAGCGGTCTCCGCGGCTGTTTAGGTAAACGCGAAAACAAAGAAAAGCATTGGGCGCAGCATTTGAACGTTACACTCTCTGTAAAATCGAGTATTATTCGGTGGATTACTTGAACGTTAATGATAATAATAAGAATTTAGAGACTTCGCGAAACATAAGACGTTACTGTTTTTATTAACGACTGCTTCAAAGATATCCGTACAAAAAATAAAATCTCTCGAAACAATGGAGTAGTGACAGCTTTAACCACCTTATGTGCAGCGTGATCTAGAACTCATTTTGCGCGATCGAGTTTTTTTAATTATGCTTCTAAATTTATGTCTTTTATCGAAAGTAAGAAGTCGTGAAAAATATTGATACTTGGCCCTCAGGAAAAGTTACACCACAAAATAATTCTCAGACAAGACTAACTCGCTTGGCGAATCTCGACTTTCTATCGTCATCTTTTGGGACTTTGATGTTATAGAAAGTCTAAATTTCGTCGTGGTTGAGGTTAAAAAAAGTCATTCCTGCAGGCTCTTTCCTCAAAATTGTACATGAAGGTAGCTATGTTCGACGTGGATTTCGAGAATCACATCCACCGCAATCATAATTAAATAGCCATACTTAGAGAATACAATGTCGTACTTTTCCGCCGAATTTCATTTTGTGTGGTACACAAAAAAAAACATTTTAAGTGTACCTGATGATGCCGCAAGTCGGTGAAACTCGTTGTACCACATAAAATAAAATTCTGTGGAAAAGTACGAAATTGTATTCTCTAAGTATGGATTCTATTAACTTCCACGAAGTGAAGCCTGAAACTTTAGAGTGTATTCATGAAACAATTATATAATTTCTCTTCTCGGTTGTCTAGTCTCGCCGTCTTCTCGTGAATTCTAGATTCCAAATTCTTCAGAGATTTGGTAGACACACAACATTTAGGTTGTTTAACAGAGAATTTTCCCTAGTCATATTAAAGACCATGTTCTAATTTTATTTTTTAGTTACAGTAGCTACAGTAGTTACAGTAGTACATGAAATCATGAATTAAATACTGTGGCGCTAATGGCACAAAAATGTAGTTTTATGGGACGGAAATTTTCATTAATTAAATACATAAATGCATCAATGTAAGACTTGACTCATTATGTCACGCTGGAAGAATAACACTCGTTCCCAACGGAAAGTTTTTATTGCGATTCTGCAAAACCTAATTCGGCGAATGATCGAGTTTTTCCAAAACATCTGAGAATTAATAGAAACTGCTCAATGTTATATCTCGGGCGAGACTTATGCTTTAAAAAATCCTCATTCTTTGAATGAAGATTTACTGGAGTTCATGCCGTAGCATACCCCAGTTAAAATGGCTTCTATTTTTCGGTAATTATCTCGAGTATTAGTACAATAAGTGGCTGATAAGTTAGAATTTTTTGAAATGTGAGATATTGTTCTCAATGATTTTATTTTGACGGTTTCTAGGGGAAACGACACCTTTCTCATACTTTCTTAACTAATTCCTTTGTTCTTTTTCTTTGCAGATGACGACCGGCTTCCGGGACCAGGTCAGCGACGACATCCAGCGCGGAAGGGACCACGGCCTGCCCTCTTACAACTCCATGCGCGACATCTGTGGACTCCGCAAGGCCGTGGACTTCGACGACTTCCGAGACGCCATAAAGGACAAGGTACGCATGCGTGCTACCAACCGTACTGGACACGAAAAACCAACCAAAGTAACCATTCAGGGCTGAAAAGCTCCAGGCCGAATCTTCGGCAGTAGAGTCTTTATTGGATACAAACGGCAAAATGGTCACCAGCAGTATCGATAACATGACAACTTATTAAACCACTACTTAGAAAGTGTATCCACTAAGAATGACACGATACACAATTTAGACATTCCTGACTTTAACGAGCCGATGGCGGACATAACACTTCAGCGTGATGGAATAACTAAACAACTGCGTTCGATTAAAAGTAACAAGTCCCCAGGTCCAGAAGGAATACCTGCACGCGTGCTCAAGGAGTTAGCGCCACAGATTGCACCATTCTTAGAAATTATATTTAGCAAATCATTATCCGATGGCAATGTGCCCCAAGACTGGAAAATAGCCAACGTCACACTGATATTTAAAAAAATGGAAGTGACCCAGGAAATTATAGGCCTATGTCGTTAACATCACTTTTATGCAGGATCCTTGAAAACATTGTCGTTAGCAATATTATGACATTCCTGGATAATCGTAACTTCTTACACAGCAGTCAGCATGGCTTCCGTAAGGGCAGGTCTTGCGAAACACAGCTTGCGCTCTTCCTTCATGATATCCTAAAATCAGGTGAACCGAATTAGCAAATCAACGCGATATTCCTTAATTTCAAGGAGACATTTGACAAGGTTCCACTCAAAGAACTAATTTATAAATTGTATTTATGCGGAGTTAAAAAAAGTGAACTGGATAATTGGTTTTCTCAGTGATTGAAAACAAAAAGTAGTTATTGACGCTTTTAGCTTTGATGAGGTCGAAGTCACATCCGGTGTTCCTCAGGGAAGTGTGATTGGCCCTCTTTTATTCATTTCTTATATTAATGACCTAAGTACTAGACTTAGCAGTAAATTAAGATAATTTGCAGACGATACAGTAATCTACCGTGAAATAAGTGAAGACTCGGACTTTGAAGTTCTGTCATCGGACATTAACAACGCTTAGTCGTGGTGCCAGGAGTGGGGTTTAAAACTAAATATTAGTAAATGCACCAAAGTTCACTCCCTGCCAAAGTCATCACACAAAAGCCATACCTACACCGTGGGTGTAGTAAACATAAAATCTTCAAATACAGTAAAATATCTTGGAATTACCTGGACTTCAGATATATCGTGGAGAACACACAAACAAAACATATGCGGCACAGTATTAAAGAAAATAGATTTTGTTAAGAGTACAATAGGATGGTGCTCGGATGAAAAAGTCAGAGAGAGATTCTACTTCTCTCTGGTTCGGCCACACCTCGAATACGCCGCGAGCATTTGGGACCCTGGTCATAAAGATTTAACCAAAAAAATTACCAAAACACAAAGAAAAGCAGCACGCTTCGTTAAAAACTGCTACGAATGAATATATAGTGTTACACAACTGCAAGAGGGATTAAGGTGGGAACCCCTAGAGACTCGGAAGCTGCACGCTAGGCTTAGGCTGCTTGAGATATTCAGAACTGGTGTGTTTCCTAGCGACACAGAGAATGTTATCATGACGCCTCACTTCATATCTAGGGCTGACATATGCGACAAAATAAGAAAGATATTCTGCCGAACAGATAGGTACAAAAACTTGTTCTTTCCGAGCACAATAAGCGACCACATTAAAAACTGATCTCCTCCAACTACACTCCCATAATACATGACACCATTTCACCTCCAAAATCTTTATATCTTTATACGGCTGGTGACCTACCACCCCCTGCCACACGCCCATGCGGCGGAAGGGGGTGGTAGGTTTTTAGAGGTGTCCCATGACGGAAGGAAAAAGAAACAGGTCTTGCAGTTTTGCACTAGGAAAAGGATTATTTCGCTACCAGTTTCTACCAAATACGCCATCGTATTATCGAGTCGCAAACAGTCGTGAAATACACATTTTGTTTGTGGAAAATTGTAACATCTGTTATTTTTGCCATCAACAACAAATCAACTCTAATATTCCGTGTGACGTCTAATCTTTAAAGAAAGTTGGGGCTCCTAAATTGGCCAGATCCACCTCTTCTAAAGGGTGAAGTTAATGATAGATTTCTATTCGTGGTGTTTAAGATAGCTCATAGATGGAAAGGCTTCACCGCACTCGGACGATAATGAATGGAATTTGCTAAGATAGACTAAGATAAACTGTCAATAATCTTCCGGTAGATAGCATTGCGTGAGTCCTCAAAAGTCTTGGTAAAATGCTTCGTTAAAAGTTATCGAACCCATTCAAATTACAAACTAAAGAATAAGAGCTCTCAAACGAAAAGTAATTTAAATTTACTCACCGATCATGCTGGAGGTATTCACATCAGCACAGCATAAATTTCGCGGACGCGATAATCAAAGTTGTGTCCGTCTCAAATGCACTGTGGTACTAGTATGCTTTGCACTCACGATCTGTTTCCAAGTGCGCAGAGCCTGCAGCAAATGAAAAGCAACAACACCGTTGGGTTTAGATGTGAGTTGAACTCTAAGAAAAGCGGAAATCCTGCTTATACACCTCGAAGTAATTGGTGAATTTTTAAGACCAATGAAAGAGTGTCTTCAAAAAACATTTAATTCGCCCATTATTCCATTGTTGTGCTCATTTTATTTTTCGCAATTATGTGCAACATACTCATAAGTCTGTTTCGTCATTGAATTTTGGTCGAAGAAGCGAGGCACACTCATTTCAATAACGTAAGTTTTGATTTCTTTTCTACCTTCTTCCATGATCCTTTCACACCTTACCCTCTCCTTATTTTCACCGCAAACGCACTATTGGTAGCCTATACTTGTAGCATTTAAACCATACTTATGTTTATTGTGGCCTGCGTCATGTCATTGATATAATTATTATTATTATTTCGTATACTTCCTATGAGCCACCGGTCCATAAGGCAAAGTACAAGTTAGAATCACAAATGAACGCAATAGTTGAGAAAAATTATTAAGGAAAATGACTAAATTTAAAAAGAAAGAAAAAAATATATTAATTTATAAGCAAGAAAATTGTGTGCGGACGGTTAACAGATGTAACCAAGTAAGGTTATACATTGAATTTCATGTAGTAAATCGTTACAGTTCATTAGACAACCGGAAAAATATATACAGAGCACAACACATTACAAAGAATAGGAAGTTCAATGATACATATATATTTAAGGACACTGTAAAATTTTGAGCAGTAAGTTTTCTTGAGAAGTTAGTTCTCAATATGTAGTTATTACGTTAAAGATCATACTTTTGCAGTAGCTTATCTACGTTGTTTGTAAATTGATTAAGAGTTTTGGCGTGTCTTATTTGAACAGGTAGCGAATTCCAAACTCGAGAGGTGGTTACTACAAATGATTTATTCAAGTGGGATGATAATGACTATAATGAGATTTATTAAAATAAATTTCCTTTCAAAGTTGACGCATAAAATAATTTTGGTCTCATTTAAATAAAGGTACTTCGAGCGAGATTTTTTTCTATAGTCATAATGGAGACCATATTCGAATTTTATTTTTTATGCAAATATCCGAAAAAACACAAGTTAATATAGTTATTTTAATGGTGTAAAACTGAGGTTTTTATGAACTAAATTCTCAGTAATTGATTAAATAGATCCGTATGAGTCTTTAACTTGACTAATGTTTCCTCGCCGTACGTTGAGACAGAAGATTATTATGCGATAATGTAAAAAAAAACTGCGGTGGCTTAATTTTTTAATTTATGAAAAATTAATACAAGCCTCACACTTTTAAACGTCTGATTAGGACTAGGCGTTAGAAATACCTCGATTAAAAGAAACCTCTATGAAGTGCATATGAGTAGTTCTGGTAGTCAAGAATCCGAAGATTGGTTGGCAGCAGCTTGACTGGTTGGCACTCTCCATTCCTCACGTCTCTCCTCCTTCCTTTTCATTTTCTCGTAGCTCTTACATCCGACACCCTTCATAATCTGGTCTATAAACTGGAGCCGTGGTCTTCCTCTGGGCCTTTTTCCTTCGACATATCCCTCTAGGATCGTCAATGGGATCTCCCCATGTCTCATTATATGCGCTATACGTTGGACTCTTCTGTCAACGATCGATTGCCATAAGCCTCTTTTCTCCTTCATTTCATTTAGTATTTCTTCTTTTGATATTCTATCCGTCCACTCAATTTCAAGCATACGTCTATTACACCATAGTTCGAATGAGCTTAGTCTCTTCTTATCCTCCTCTCCCAGAAAACACGTGTCACAGCCATATAATGCATATGAGAGGCACATACCGTCGAAAACGGCTTCTGTGTTTTGGCAAAGATGTCAAAAAGTGTTGCGGTTGAAGCTGGTACCTTGGCATCTTTGGAGTCATCATCATCAACGGTAGTTCAGTCTTACGATTGGTTGACCATAGCCCTCCACCCTTCCCTATCTAATGCTATTATCTTGTTCAAATGTCTTGGGCGCTAGGAGGCTGGACTAAAATTTGTGGGGGCGGGTGCCTTCGCGCGAGTCCAGAACTGTTTCGAAGCCCTTCGCTGCCCGGGGCGAGAGGGGGAACTGCCACCGAGAGAGGGGAGTGGGGTACTGGCTCGACGTTGCCGTGATTATTGTCCTGCAGGCGGGAAAACCCCGTGGCCCACAATAGGGAGAGAGGCCATGTGAGGATGAGGTTTGGCAACGCAGCAAGCAGAATCATGAAGTTTACAACACGGAGGTCTGAGAGTTACACTGAGTATTCGAGACTCTTCGCCACACGCCTTCAGTACCCTGATTGTAGTGCTGTGCGAATCAGGGATTTTCATTTCGAATCGAACCGAATCGAATCTCCCAAAAGATATTTCGAATCGAATTGAAACGAATTTTTTTAAAATATTCGTTAGCGAATCAAATCACCACAAAAATATTGTCTTGCGAATCGAATTCGAATTCTAAATAAAATGCAAACGTTTATGCAGAGTTAAAGTAATTAAGATTTTCACTATATTTCAGGGCCTTACATTAGCTTATACATTAGCTTATATACAGTGGCACGAGAAATAGCACAGAATAACGTGTGGTCGTTTAAATTTTCGTTTCGCGTGAGGAAAACATATTCTAAACGGACGGCGCGCAATTCGTGGATGAGCGCCATGTTTGAATGCATGTAACGATTCGAAGACGAATCCATCATTTTCGAATATGACGAATCACTCGCTTTCGAAGCATCCCGATTCGAAGGCGAATCGAATCAAATGAAGCCTGATTCGAGTCGATTCGATTCGATTTCGAAGCATTCACCCAGCTCTGTCTGATTGGCTCTTGGAAAGTCACGCGACGAGGAACTTTCTCTTCGCTCACCGCCACAAATTTGACTTCAGCCTCCTCGCGGAAAATACAACATTTCCCTTACTTCTTGGTGGCTCCTCCAATTCCATTTACATCCTTGGAAAGATGAGACATTTTTTTTCTTTTAGATTAGGCCTCGTGATTCATTGAATTGCATGCGAAATAGCTATGTAGCTCAAATTACAGAAACTTGATTTATTTGTTTCATTCCTTGGGCTTGATGTTATTATAGCCGGCAAGTGCCGTCCTTTTCATAATCGGAAAATTGTAGGAATATCTAAGTGTGGAGGTTGGGAACTGGATCTTGAATGAGTGATTATAATCAAGCGTTTGCCTTCCATTGCAGAATATCAGGATGCTCAAGGATATATACCACTCCGTCAACCACGTGGACCTGTATGTGGGTGGCACACTGGAGGAACACTGCGTGGACGGAGATGACGAGGCACTCGTGGGGCCCACCTTCGGATGCATCATCGCCGAGCAATTCTACCGATGGCGAATCGGCGATCGCTACTTCTTCGACCGCAAGAGGGGACCAGGGGCGTTCACCGAAGGTGATTACAAGTGCACGAGATAACGATGGCGATTTATATTCACGCAGAATCATAAGGAGGCGCAATAAATTCGTGCCTATCAAGAACTAGTGTTGGGGAGGAATCGATAACAAGTATTTTAAAAACCGATGGCGATTATGTATTGACTTGCTGGTACTCGTAATCTTTACTATTTTTAATTGTAATTGTTATGTGTGGATTGTTATGTTGTATGGATGCGAAACGTGGACCTTGGGAAGATGAGAGTATGATAATATCAATACTTTTAAGATGTGGGTGTAGAGGAGGCTAGAGAGAGTGAAATGGGTGGATAGAGTAAAGGTACGTTTTCATGGCCGCGTTTAGGACGAAGAGACGCGAAAGCGAGATCTTCAGCCAATCAGAAAGCCCGGATTTCTTCGCTTGAGTTCGCGTAAGTTCGCGTAGAGTCGCGTCGCCCGAGTTGAAATATTTTCAACTTTCAACGCGTGGAACGCGTAGAATCACAAACTGACTGACCGGCAAAGTGTAGGTTCTATGGATGAAATGAACATCTCTGAAATTCGAGAGAAGTACACTTACCTGTACAATTATAAGGTCTATCGATACAGGGATAGAAACCTAAGGGAGAAGGTGTGGAGGGAGATAAGAGTATCCATTGGAGTGGAAGGTAAGAGCAACTTTTATTTCCGATGATTCTCAAAGCTTGCATGTGTTGATGCATTGGTGGTAATATCATTGTGTTTTACAGCAAAACATGTTTCTGCTCGGTGGAAAGCCTTCCGGGATAAGTATCTGAGGGACAAAAAGAAGCCCAGAAGTTTCTTTTTTACCATTTCTTCTCTGCTGTAGATAGCGCGTAGGTACCTCTTACGCGCATGTTCGCTTGCATGCCAACGGCTCACACGAAGAAATGACGCGTCTCGTCGCGCGCGCCTGCGCGTATGACGCGTCCATGAAAACGTAGCTTGAAGGAGGTGCTGGGAAGAGTTAGGGAGGAGAGAACACTACTGAAAACAATACGGAAGAGAAAGGGAAGGTGGATCGAACATATTTTCAGAGGGAAGGCGATTTTTAATGCAGCAGCCGAAGGAAAAGTGGAGGGAGAGAAGAGAAGAGGTAGAAGAAGGCTGAAAATGACAGACGACGTGAAGATGAGAATAAGTTACAAGGAAACCAAGGAAGAGGCCCGGGATATGATGAATTGGAGACAGCTCTGGTGTTTGGGATCTGCCAGAGAATACGAGTCAATTTTGATGACATGCAATCTACCCCAAAATTAACCGCTAGATTTGTGTGATAATTACCCTTCGCCTGAACTGGGATGTCTGTTACATCCCAGTCCAGGCGAATGATTTTTCCACGGTGAATTTCACACATTTGTGTGATCAATAGCGGGTGACTCCGTTGAAGTAACTGCGCGGCTAGTTCCCTGGTTCTTTGAAAATGTCCAAAGTAAATACCTTTGTGTTTTAAGTTGGGCTTTACCCTGTGGACTGTGGCGCTTCGCGCTCGCATACGGGTACCTCTGGCATCATATGCACGGTACCTGTGAGAACAACTTGCTCCTTAAAGCCCACATGAGATTCACAGTGGAAGAGTAATAGTTACCTTCGGGGTAATTTTTCATCGGCGACTAGTCGGTAAATAATAGCGTCGATCTCTCCGGTTTTCGACTGCAAGAGCAGCGATTTATAATTGTTAGTTCAGACAATTTGATTTGACAGTTGTCCAGTTCATTTTAAGCCGAATCTGCATCACAAACGTTTTCCGTGGAACATGTTTCGCAATTTTCAACTCCTTTTGGTCAAACTCGATTCCTGAAAAATGGAGCATTTGCTTTAGGAGCGCGTTTTACTTATCAGGTTTAAACTCACAGATTTATTTAAAGGAGTTACTTAATCTGAAAACACGGTCAATAGAGACCAGGCAGCTGGCGTGCTTAACTTTACGAATCTTACCTAAATTTGGTATTGTTAAGAATCGGAAATGCTAACGTGGGAGTTCTACTATATGCGGATGATGCTGTTTTGTTCTCAGAGAGCCATGAAGGGATTACAGAAGCTCCTAGATAAGTTTTGTCAATCAACAGAAAGAATGGAATTGAGGGTAAATGCGTGCAAGATTAAAGTAGCAGTTTTTGATAAGGAGAATGGGGAGAATAACTGAGTGATGAGGGCGAATGGTGGAGTAATTGAACAGGTGGATGATTTTGTGTTCTTAGGTAAGATGTTAACGATAGATGGACGGATAGATGAGGAGAGAAAGTGACATGCAAATGTTGGAAGGAAAGTGGTAGGTAGCATGTGGACCATATCAAGGAATGAGTGCTTGTCTAAGGAAGCGAAAATCGCCGTGTACAAAAGTGTACTTCTCCCCACTTTGTAGTATGGTAGTGAAACATGGGTATGTCAGGATAGACATGAGAGTAGACTAAACGCCGTGAGTATGAATTATTTGAGGAGTGTTTGCGGCAAAAGTAAGATGGATAGGGTCAGGAATGAGTGGGTAATAAATGAGTGTGGGTTAGATGATCCAGTAATGGACATATATGAAAGGAGTGTGCTTCGTTGGTTTGGCCATGTTGAGAGAATGGATGAGAGTCGAATAAGGAAACAGACAAATATGAGTGAAATGAATGGTCCGAGAGGTAGAGGTAGGCCGAGAAAGTTGTGGTTGAATGTGGTGGAGGAAATTCTTAGGAGGAGGAATATTAGGAGTCTTAAAAACAGGAGGGCGTGTATGAAGCAGTGTATGGGGGTAAATGATGCAAAAGAGGTTTGCAAGGATAGGTCAGTATGGAGGAAAATATTGAAGCTGAGTTAGGTGTACAAATATGTATTTATGGGTGAAACTTAGTGACTCTGCCTACCCCGGAAGGGAACGGCGTGATTGATATGTTTGTACGGTTTTCTATTGAAAATGGTTAATCAATCAATCTAATGTATAAAAATGAATATTTGTTTGATCGTCATATATGCGTTCCAATGCAATTCATCAGATTACGATGAAACTTTGGTGAGTTGTTGTGCATGCGCCCGCGAAAGTTTTTAAATTATTAAATCAATTGTAAAATAGCTGGAGCGCGAGCCGTGTCAACAAATGATGTTGGCACCCGAGGTTCTCAAACGAGCGAGGAGATATTTTACTGGTTACTCAATCACGTGCATCAGAATCGTATCAGTGAGACATAATATTGCGAGCATCAGAATTGTATCAGTAAGACAATCTGTGTTTAAAGGTACGTAATGTGTTTATGCTTAGAATAAGGTTTGGTGTAGTTGTCTCTTTGTTTGCTTTTTTATACTTGCATTCGACTTTCGTATACGCTTTACTTTTCCCTAAAATTGGATTTTTATCAATAAATAAATATATATATATATATACATACATGTATATATATATATATACATACACAGTTTTATATATATATATATATATATATATATATATATATATATGATATAAAGCTTCGTCACAGGGTGACACTAAACATAAAACATATAATATCGAAACTCACGAGTTTCCATTTTATATGTTTTATGTTTAGTGTCACCCTGTGACGAAGCTTTATATTGTTTGCCACGTTCGTGAAATCTTTGCAAGAACTATATATATATATATATAAAACTGTGAAAAAAAACAGTTTTATATATATATAAAACTGTGGTCAAAAAATATGCTTTTATAATTGTAGGGGGTGCTCCCTTGGGAAACAGGATTATGGGAATCTACTCTTAAGTTGCAACAAACTCATAGAGATCAGCATACATTGATAGGTTTTTAAAAGAATTGGTCATACTAGAATACAGTGCTACGTTATTCGATTTCTTGTACAGTAATTTTAATATACTTGTTACTGTTTGATTGTTTTTTCAAAATAATTTTTACTTTTAATTGAATACTACGTCACAAATGAAAAAACGACTTCGTTTTCTTCCACTGATTTATTTTTTTGGTACAACATGTTTCGACACATAGAGGTCATTTTCAAGTACAAAAATTCTTAAAATTCAAGCAAATATATACCTGGAAGGGTCTTGGGGGAGGTTGGAGAGAGGTGGAAGAATGGGTGTTAGGAGGGGGAAGGGGAAACCCGGAGAGAGGTGAGGGGTGGCGGTTATGGTGAGAATTAGGGAACCGCCACCCCTCACCTCTCTCCGGGTTTCCCCTTCCCCCTCCTAACACCCATTCTTCCACCTCTCTCCAACCTCCCCCAAGACCCTTCCAGGTATATATTTGCTTGAATTTTAAAATTTTTTGTACTTGAAAATGACCTCTATGTGTCGAAACATGTTGTACCAAAAAAATAAATCAGTGGAAGAAAACGAAGTCGTTTTTTCATTTGTGAATGTCAACTTCCACATAGTTGAGCCTGATACCATTGAACGAATACTACGTCATTAATGAAGTAATTTTATTCCTTATTAATTACATTTTTAAGTAATTTACCAATCACTGCCAATAACACTGTACAAGGCAGCGGCTCTTGGTTCGCTTTTGATCGTCTGCAGCCAAAATTAAGGGTCGCAGGTTTATAGGGTTCCAAGAATCCAATTAGTGTCACTGATGCTCTAGGAGAATCGTAGTTTGGTACTTTATGCATGTAAAAATTTTATAAATTGCCTAAAGGTTTTGCTTGTATAATAACTCGCCTTGATTCCTCACATGACGGAGGAAATGGAATCGTGAAGTTAGGAATTGTTGGAACCAGTACATGCTTCTGGCTTCATTGCTTCGCAACCTTTAGCCAGAGGTGAATTTATATTCTCTCGCTTCCTTTGGCCTTTTTTCCACAGAGCAGAGTACCATCTAGGTATCAGATTACCGTTCTTATAAATTCTTGATGCGTATAAATAGCCGCGGAAAAAAGTTCATTTTGCCATAAGATTACCGCCTGTGTTTTTTTAGAACTCGGGTTGAATATGTATCTGTTAGGAAGAACTCTCCTTCCTAAGAGCCGGCCGCGGCGGTAGATACCGGGATGCCCAGGTCCCCCAATTTCAATACTATTTGTATTTGTACAACGCTGTTGCTTTTGACATCATGTCTACAGATTTACACGAAGGAGGAAGTTGTACACACAGTCTAACTATCACCCTCCCTATGCCGTCTTTCGTGAAGAGCAGGCCGTTCCAATTATTATGGCTGTAAATTTACTATCGACCGCGACTATCTTAAGTTCTTCAGTTAAGGTCTTAATATCTTTTCTAACTAGAAGAACCAGATGGATTAGAAATTTCTACCCATGAAAATTGATTGGTCTTAAATTCTTAAACAGGCTATCATAGTTGGTAACTCGAATTTCTTAGCAAAATTAATTTTTCTCTTCTCCCCTATATTAAAGAGGGTGACGCCGAAATTGGATTTAGTAACACTGTTAGAAACCTTGGCAATACTTTAACTACTAAACTCTCGTGGAATCATCACATAAATGAAATCTCAAACAAGATCAACAAAACTCTACATCAGTTAAAATTACACAAATCTCTTCTTCCCATTTAAACCCGTACAATGATTGCTCAACGCTTATATTTACCTCACTTGATTATTGCGCTTTGGTCTACAATGACCTTCCATGGGAATTAGAGAATAAGCTTCAGCGGTTCTTAAATTCTTGCGCAAGATTTGTCCTTGACCTTCGTAAAGACGAGCATATCTCCCTCCTCCTTCACAACTTGTCATGGCTTAAAACCTCTTCTCGGAGGAAATTTTTACTTAGTTCATTCCTCTTCACACACTTCCGCAATGAATATCCAGTTTATCTCTATTCCATGTTCAAATCCAAATCAGTCTCTGTTCTTAGGACCACTAGAACTGAACCCTCCTACCTCTTACGGCCTATACCTTGGACAAATATATACTTTAAATCATTTCTCATCTCTGATTCTAATATATGGAATTCCTTGCCATTATCTATAAAAAATTCTTCCTTGCTGTCTGTTTTTAAGGAAAAAACTTTTTAATTATTACTATAAGCAGCATGTATGCCAATAATTGAAATTTGTATCCTGTTATAGAATTGTATGTTTCCGAAATGATCTGAGAAAGTATTGTTTGTTTGTTATCTCTCTATGATTAATATTATATTTTCCATTTTTATATATTATATATTCCATTGTGTTTTGTGTTAATTATCTGGGGCTGTGAAATTTTTTGGTTTTCATCACTGTGAGATGTTGGACAGGTATATTTATTTTTTGTTATATTTTCTTTCGAAGCAGAATTTTATACGTATTGTATTTTCTTTTTTTGCTCTTATGGGGAAACCTGAGCATAGTAAACTTATTCTATTCTATGCGCTAAGACACAGTGAGAAGTTTGTGAAGAACATAGTTGAAAGAAAAATTGAGGGGAAGGTCCCCAGTGGAAGATCCAGATATGACTTCATGGATCACATAGAGAGGAAAGTTGATAGAAAGAGCTACCAAGGAGTAAGAGAACTAGTATTAGGCTGGGGAGGGTACGATCAACCAGTCTCAGGATTGAGCGACCAATGATTATGATCTTTAGATGTAGACTCTTATACGTTAACGTATCATCCTCGCCAGATACGAGTTTCACGCCTCCGATATTTGGGTCGTTAGATCGGCGCGTGACTTAATTTTGCCTGCAATGTCAGTATTCCTCAGTATCCTACTCCACCTCTCCTTCCAGACCAATTCCGAGCCATCAACGAAGTCACCTTGGCCAGCATCCTGTGTGCGAACTTGGACGACGAGAGGTACATGCAACTGGACCCGTTCATGAGAATCAGCCACGAGTGAGTAGATAAACTCAATTAAGAACTTAAACCCCGATTTTGCCTTCATTTCGATTTGATGATCAGTGGATGGGTATCTATGGACTGATCTGAGGTCAAACTTATGTTTGTTTGGGGGATCGGATTGGTGTGGTGGCTGGAGTACTGGCTAACCATACGGACGGCCATGGTTCAAATCCCTGCCGAGCAGAATGTTTTTCAGAGGAAACCCGATCCCTACTTGAGTGTCTTGTGGAGGGCGCTTAAGTGCAGTACTTCGTTTGTCAGATGAGACGTCGAGCCGTGGTCCCCTTGGCGCCTTTCGTTAAGAGCAGACTAATGCCGACGCCGGGTTTCTATCCACCCTTCCTCCCTTACCTGACCCCTATGGCGCATAGAACATTAGCTGTCGGTCAACTCCCCAAATATTCAATCGAATCTTAGGTTTTTTGACTTGTGCGGTTTATGTTTCCTTAGCAATTAATCGTCAGTCAAGAACGGGAATGACATTATCAGCCAATAGGGTGACTTAAATATTGTAATTGATATGCAAAAGCATTTCCACCTTGGCCAGAGTAAAAATGGTATTCAAAGTTCATTATGAATGTTAGATTTTAGAATTTGAAGTCTCAATCTGCGAATAGCGATAGCCTGTGGCAATTTGATGGCCCACATATTAATAATTTCCATCCTCACCTATGTAAAAACCATTAAAATTATGGGCTCTACACATTTACAGAAATACATCACTTTTTCATTGGCATAGCATGTGTCTTCAGGACAATAATTTTCCTATGTTCCTCGGGCTATAAAAACAAGCTATGTACCATAACTTGTGCACCATCCGACAAATTGTATGGGGAAGCTTAGGTGGATATCATACTGTAAAACGCATGTCCAAACTTGGGTTAAATGTGGAGAGCGCCTCATATATCGTCTGTTGGATGTTGTCATTTAGGGACCGGGTTGGCGTGGTGGCTAGAGTACTCGCCTACCGCACGGGCGACCAGGGTTCAAATCCCTGCATAGGAGGATAGTTTTCAGAGGAAACCCGATCCCTACTTGAGTGTCTTGTGGAGGGCACTTCAATTACCGTACTCCGTCTTTCTGGGTCCAAACTTGGGTTAAATGTGGAGAGCGCCTCATTAATCGTCTGTTGGATGCCTTAATTTAAACTGCTATCTTTGTGGCACCTGATGTCGAAACAGTTGGCTGACGCCGGCCATGGGTTTCTATCCATCCTTCCTCCACTTTCCTCATAATCCTTCCCTCACCACAACGACCCACTTGTCCTCCAAGATCTAAATGGCTTCCGTTGTTCGGGCACCTCCCCGAGTAAGTCACTTCCCATGCAATCCCTATGAGGGGCGTGTTTTATCGAATTCCCTGTCATTTCACTCTCACACCTCCCTCTTTATTTCACAAGGAACGAGCTGAAGCGATGCAGGGACATCCCGAGGCTGAGTTTGAAGCCGTGGAAAGAGTACTACCCGTCTGATGACTGCCCCTCTTCCATAGGACCTCCAAGTGTTGTAGCATTGACACTTTAGAGAATGGCCATCGCCGCCGATAATTCCTCCAGTCACCGTCATGGAAGGATTGTCCTGCACGCTTTGTCCAAAAGGCACCGCGGAGAGTCAAAAATTGCACGTGGCAAACCGTTCATCCTTCGCTGGGACCCAACTCAAGCGACCGAAGGCGAGGATGCTCACCCGGAACAAAACTTTCTCGAAATAATTTATACCACTTATGCCTTGCATTCATTAAAAGCTATTTGAAAATATTTTCCTCCATCATTTCACTGTTTTTTCGATTAAAATTACTCTGACTTGCTCAAGAAGATCTTTCCATTGAATGTGTATAAGTTGGCGCAGATTGGAACACTTGTCAGCAACCTTAAGCGTGCACGGAGGCCGTCGAGAGGAGCGTTATTTTCTGGCGAAATGTTTGGTATCCTACCGGTAGGCAGCGTCATAGAGTAATTATACATCAAGAACGTTCAATATCGATTGTATTCTTCCTTAAATATAGATCTTCGCCACCATTTCCACCACATGTCCGCTATAAATGTGCTATTTGAGCATTTAATGTCATCAAATACCCAGGATAAACGTAAGAATAGACTAAATGCCGTGGGTATGAGTTATCTGAGGAGTGTTTACGGCAAAAGTAGGATGGATAGGGGCAGGAATGAGTGGGTAATAAATGAATGTGGGTTAGATGCTCCAGTAATGAACATATATGAAAGGAGTGTGCTTGATTAGTTTGGCCATGTTGAGGGAATGGATGAGAGTCGAATAACAAATATATATATATATATATATATATATATATATATATATATATATATATATATATATATATATATATATATATAAATACGTTGATGGATTGGAGTCAGCCATGCGGCGATGAACACACGATGTGGATAGGATGGAGGAGATAGACACACAAAAAAAGAGACGATCACACTTACATAGCTAGCTTTCGGAACTAGTCCGTCTTCAAGGCGTATCACGGAACAAATGTCGTGTGCGCTGGTGAGGATAGGGGTAGGAGGGGCGGTAGGTTAGGGGAGTGGGGATGGGGGAAGGGGAAGGGGTTTTTCCCAGCGGTTGACGAACGGTTCTTGAAAAGGGGAAATTTTTACCAGCTCGTGTCTTGGCCGGAGAGAGCGGAAGGGGTCGCAGTGAGGGTGGGGGGGGGGAGAGGGAAGGGAAGGGGGTAAATGGAAATTTCCGAAACGAATTTTTTCTGCTTGGAATCGGCCATCATTTCATCTTCACACCACCATTGTGATCGTAAATTTTATGTGTTCCTATCCACTTTCTTTCTACCTTTCTGTATAAATATTTATGTGTATATACCCTTCCTCAGCGGGAGAAAATTTCTCACCCGAAAGCTTCCGAGAGCAGTGGACACCGGTGTCGCCATGGATCGCCTTTCTGTGAGTGTCCACTGATATACCTATCTATCCATCCCCAACCTCAACGCCTTGTTGCTAGCTTATATTTCTAAATTTATTTCCTTATATATATGGGTCATTCCACCGCAATTCGACCAGAAAATTGGCAAAATTGACCCTTGAGGTTACCGATTTCGACCAAATTTGGCAAATCGTCTTCATTTGATTACAAAATGAAAACTCCAAAGCCATTTTGTAATCCATTCAACGGTTTACGAGATATTGCAATGTTATAAAACAAGAATTTTACAAAAGCGTCGTCGCATTTGACGGCATATCTCCGGAAATAAGGAAGCTAAAAATGTATGCCATGACTTATTTTAAAGGTATGAAATTGAGAAATATAATTAATGGATTATTACATAAAATTTAAACAATTAAATAAAGTTTATAACAAATTCAAATGTTCAAATCGATTTTTGACGATGTAGCTATGCCTTCGATTTTCCTCATTTTTTTATATGTTGTAGATACAACCCTCCTCTACAAGTTAAAAAAATTTGGTAGGGGTAATATTTCATTTAAGAAAGAAAAAAATTTTTTAGTGAAGGCGTAACGCCGGTCTCCCGCCGCGGCGGCGTCCGGCTCTCGCGCCGAACGTTCAGTAGTCGGTTCTCCAGATCTCATCAGCGCGCTTCCTTTTCCACCTTCTTTTCACCAATTTTAACTGTATACCGACCCTTTGATTCCCTTTACCTATGTCATTCCCTATTTGCTTCCCACTGAAGTGACCGTCGCTTTAGAATCTAGGATTAGCGACAACATGCTTAACAACGGGGGCGACCATGGGCCCACCAGCGGCCGTGCTCGGAGAACAATAGACAAACCTCGCCCCGTGTTAGACCTCCAATGCTACTTTCCTCTCTTCCCCTATCTCATTCACCTCGCATACCCTTTATTACGTTCCTCCTAGTCCGTCACTTGGGCACTTTCTTTGAAATGTTGCATAGAAATGCCATTCAGCATCACCGTCGATATCTTCTTAGTGATGTAACTGATTCATTATGTTGTAGCGGTTCTTATATTGAGCCACAGGACCGTCGGAATAGTAAATTATTCTACTTAGATAATGTACTCTTCTTCGAAGAAAAGTTATCAGTTTCGCTTGAAAGGTATAGAATGCACTCACGTTATGTTCCATACAGTCTGAAATAATAACCAAATTGAAAGGTGCGACTTTATCGCAGGTATTTCTGCTGTAACACGCAAATGGATGTACTGTAGTCTGATCGTTACACCAATGGGTCCCTTGTACAGCATCTTGGTGAAGAAAAGAATAATTCTCAGACAAATCGTCCACAACGACAACTTTACGCAATTTCAGATTGTCATTGACATTTTAAATAAAATATAGTTTGCATGCAAGCGATGTAGTCATGCCTTCTTACTTTGGTGGTATTCTCCGCGATAGCCTCACAATAAATATTTACGTCCTTGACCTGTGTGGTTAACGCAAAATGATTTTCCTGAGTCCATTGCTTGAAACAAACCTCATCCGTACTTTTTTCCCTGATGTACTCTGAAATAATTTCTGTCATTCAGTCTCTACTCCCACATTTTCTGACGACATCATCACCGTTTTCGCCCTCTTCTCGTGGCAGTATTTCTGGGTACTCACTTATGACGCACATTTCTAACGGAGGGCGACAGAGTGAGAATTACAGGCAATCCCGATAAGTTTAGAAAATTTTTTCTCCGTTATCCGAATTTATTTGCCCTAATCCAGCCCCGAGGTATTGTAACTGGTAATTCTGGTGGATCATGCAGACACATATGGTGTGAGTGCCAGGTTCACCAGCCAACACGCACTCAGGAGGCTTCAAATCTGCAAATTTGGAGAAACCAATCTTTATATTAGGATTTCTCTCTTAAAAGGCTTCATAGGCTTCCCTCAAATTGCAAAGAATTGACATTTTCTGCTTTACTACGCGCACATTTCCCTCCTTTACACTCTTTTTGCCCGCCATTTCTCTACTAATACCTGGATCACGGTAGAACTCAATCACTATCAATGTAGTGTCATTTGAGAGGTATTTGTTTCGTCTCGCGTTCGCAGAGCACAGAATTCCCTACTCAGATACGTATTTTTTCATCTTTTTGACCAAATACGTCGATGTTTGAAACTCCTGCTTTATCTTTGAAACACTCCAAGATTTAGGTAGGACGGATTGGATAAAAAATTTTTCACTCATTTTCGTAGCGTTTAGGAACTTATCCTTCAGCTTCATTATCATTTCCTTGCCATCTCGGTGGAAGTGATCTTCTTGTTCAGGAATATCTTCTTGAATATTCATCTCCCCACCAGTAACCTTTTGAAGAGATAATCTCAAAGCAGCGGTTGCCACTTTTAATTTCTTCGCCAGATATTTGCTTGTCCTCTGCAATTTCTTTTTGTTGTTACAGGTGTTTGATCCAGGGATTTAACGTCTTGTTCAGTTTTCCCAAGCGAATTTCTTTTCCTGGAATGTACTGACATCCATTGGTTTCATCAGTCCCGCTATCTTTCATAGAACTAACTGATGACTCTGACTAAGAACCTTGAGATTTAATAGCGAATGTAGCACTGGTTGAAGGTCCTTCTGCACCATAAACCCTACTCTGGTAATCGTCATTTGTGGCGACCTCTGACTGACTTTCTGGCTCATGTTGAGAGCAACCTGGATTGTTCTTTTCGGCAACATTTTCTGGCTTGTTGAATTTTTTCACACCCACTTTACATTGAACACAGAGCTTCTACCCTCTATTATAACAGGCACTGTGTCATGGTAGAAATTGTGGAACTCGCTTGTTATTATCCATAAATTAATCGAGCGAATGTTTCTATGCAAATTCAAGGGATTGCAGCACCGCTCTTGACGAACCTCCTAGAAGAGTAAATAATCCTTACAATGACGGTTGCACACACTGAGTACAGCATCCACACCACTTCTCAATTCGATCAACTCAATTTCACGAGTAGAATAGCTGCGGAGACTCCTCAATACTGTTACACTCGAACATTTCTGGTTTAAAGCATCACCAGCTGAACATATCATAATCAACCACTGCAGACCAAGAAATGTTTCGTCGCACTGAAACACGCGCTCTCTAAAAATGAGACCAAGGAGAGTTTTGAAACGTCACTGACGGAGGATGGACGGCAACTGACGAATTGCTTCAAATGCGATAGTTAGTGAGGGAAAAAAAGTCATGGTAGCTCTTCGCATTTACCGTTGTTTTTCTATCAGGGGTTAATATGTGAATGGGTGAGGGTGTGCGAAGGCTACTGGGCGCAATGGTTGTAAAAATGTTTATCAGAACAAAATAAAGGGTATGTGAGGAGAATGAGATAGGGGAAGAGAGGAAAGTAGCATAGGAGGTCTAACACGGGGCGAGGTTTGTTTATTGTTCTCCGAGCACGGCCGCTGGTGGGCCCATGGTCGCCCCCGCTGTTAAGCATGTTGTCGCTAATCCTAGATTCTAAAGCGACGGTCACTTCAGTGGGAAGCAAATAGCGAATGGCATGGGTAAAGGGAATCAAAGGGTCGGTATACAGTTAAAATTGGTGGAAAGAAGGTGGAAAAGGAAGCGCGCTGATGAGATCTGGAGAACCGACTACTGAACGTTCGGCGCGAGAGCCGGACGCCGCCGCGGCGGGAGACCGGCGTTACGCCTTCACTAAAAAATTTTTTTCTTTCTTAAATGAAATATTACCCCTACCAAATTTTTTTAACTTGTAGAGGAGGGTTGTATCTACAACATATAAAAAAATGAGGAAAATCGAAGGCATAGCTACATCGTCAAAAATCGATTTGAACATTTGAATTTGTTATAAACTTTATTTAATTGTTTAAATTTTATGTAATAATCCATTAATTATATTTCTCAATTTCATACCTTTAAAATAAGTCATGGCATACATTTTTAGCTTCCTTATTTCCGGAGATATGCCGTCAAATGCGACGACGCTTTTGTAAAATTCTTGTTTTATAACATTGCAATATCTCGTAAACCGTTGAATGGATTACAAAATGGCTTTGGAGTTTTCATTTTGTAATCAAATGAAGACGATTTGCCAAATTTGGTCGAAATCGGTAACCTCAAGGGTCAATTTTGCCAATTTTCTGGTCGAATTGCGGTGGAATGACCCATATATATATATATATATATATATATATATATATATATATATATATATATATAATATAAATCTTCGTCACAGGGTGACACTATACATAAAACATAAAAAAGCAAACTCACGAGTTTAAATTTTCGGTGGGTCGCCCGCACCTTCGTCAGTGATAGAATGAGGATTGATCCTCATTCTATCACTGATGATGATAGAATGAGGATCAATCCTCATTCTATCACTGACGAAGGTGCGGGCGACCCACCGAAAATTTAAACTCGTGAGTTTGCTTTTTTATGTTTTATGTTTAGTGTCACCCTGTGACGAAGATTTATATTGTTTGCCACGTTCGTGGAGTCTTCGCAAGAACTTTATATATATATATATATATATATATATATATATATATATATATATAAGTTTGCCAGAGGAAGGCAGACGACAAACACAGAAAACAAAAAAATGAACACACTTACAAAGTTTCTTGATATTTCGGTGCAACTAACACCTTGGTCGCAAGAGCCTTGCGACCAAGGTGTGAACCTTCGCTCTTTGAACAAGGTGCCACTAGCACCGGGAAGGAAGGGGGGGAGGGACAGGGGGAGGGGGAGGGGAAGCGGAGGAGGGGGAGGGAGAGGAGAGGTGGGGGCGGGAAGCTGGAAGTGGAAGAAATTCGAAAAGAAGAGGTAGTATGGGCAGAGGTGATAGAAGAAGTTAGTGGGATTTATTGAGTCCTGGCGGAGAGAAAGCCTGGAAAAAGTAAATGCAAGAGGACTCAAGATCTTTGATTTGGAGTGGGAAGGAGGAAGGGGGAAGGGAGGCGAGAATACCAACCTTAAAAATATTATTAAAGGTGGAGTTGTGGGAAGAAACGTGGATGGCGACAGGGAGGGAAACAGAAATAGAAGGTGGTTCATTGCAACTAGAGCGGTGGCCGTTCATGCGGATGTTAAGAGGAGTGGTAGTCAAACCATTGTAAAAACTAGGGCATAATTGGCAAAGGAGGATATAAACAACATTAGGGGAAACGCAAGAGAGTGAGGGGACGGAAGGAAGATGAACGGCAAGGAATTTATCAGACAGAGGCTGGGTGAGAAGGATGCCGCAAGTTTTGCAACGAGGGCGATTGCAAGGCGTCGGAAGGGATTTAGTAGTGCTGGAGATAGATTTGGAAAGAGGTTTAGTAATTTTAAAGAGGGTGGAGAGGTTGGGGGGGCGTCTAAAGGTGAGAGAAGGACAGCGGGGGAAAATTTTGGAAGTGGTAAGGTTGTCAGAGAGGATGGGGTGTAGGTTTTTGATTATGCGTCGGATGGAGTGAACTCCAGGGAAATAGGTGGTACAGAGGGAGATTTGATCATGAGGAAACTTATTGAGAGAGAGAGAGATTTAGAAGAAGAGGGTCGTTGTAGGATTTTTTTCTGAAGAAGACGCTCGGGGTAGCCTCTGCGAAGGAGGGATTGGTGGAGATTAGAGAGAAAAAGGTCAAGGGATTCGGGGTTGTTGCAGATTCGGTGACCACGGATAGAGAGGGAAAAGGGGAGGGATCGTTTAGTATGAGAGGGGTGGCAGCTATTAAAATGGAGATATTGTTGCTTGTTGGTGGGCTTGATATGGACAGAAGTGTGGAATTTAAGGTTACTGAGGGAGATGTCTACATCCAAAAAGGTAATTTTGGAGGCAGAGATGTTAGAGGTGAAGGAGACAGAGGAGGAGGAGTTTAGGGAGGAGATGAAAGAGTTAAGGGAATCAAGGCCATGTGGCCACAGAAGAAAATTATCGTCAATGTGACGAAGCCAGAGAAGAGGTTTAGGAGAGCAGGACGAGAGAAAAGATTGCTTAAAGACACCCAAGAAGAGGCGTATCACGGCGTATCACGGAACAAATTTGTTCCGTGATACGCCTTGAAGACGGACTAGCTCCGAAAGCTAGCTATGTAAGTGTGATCGTCTCTTTTTTTGTGTGTCTATCTCCTCCATCCTATCCACATCGTGTGTTCATCGCCGCATGGCTTACTCCAATCCATCAACGTATATATATATATATATATATATATATATATATATATATATATATATATAAGAGTGAAATGAATGGCGCGAGAGGTAGAGGTAGGGCGAGAAAGTTGCGGTTGAATGTGGTTGAGGAAATTTTTAGGGAAATATTTTGAGTCTTAAAAACAGGAGGGCGTGTTCATACACGCAGTGTATGGGGGTACGTGAAGCAAGAGAGGTTTGCAAGGATAGGTCAGTATGGAGGAAATTATTGAAGCAGAGTGTTCGCGCCAGTTCGTTGAATGGTCGGGAGCCTTGCCGGGAGCGGATTCGCCGCTCACCTTTTTTGTTTTGTTCGCGCGGCCGTGTGGCGCGCTGATGTATGCATTTGATTTGTGTGTGGTGGAGTTGAATGAAAGAGTGCATCTTGGTGAATGGTTGTAGCGTCCGGAAAGTCCTAGGGAGAAGACGAGGCCCGTCGGCAAGGTGAGTGGCGATTTTGGATCGGTGGGGCTCCCAGACTGTCGTTATTCTCGTACTGGTTAGAGATCAAAGTTACTGTCCACTATAGTAAGAGATTGAGTTTTGCACGCCACAAATGTTGGTCCTTCGGGCCGGATCCTATGGATTTGGGAAAATTTTGTCGATATTAATTATTTTCGTACTGGTGGGCTAGGATTATCGGCTTAGCTCAGTCTCGTGTTGTTGAGGATTCTCGTATTTTTGCATTAGCTTAAAGGAGTGTTGGTGAGTTTGTCGATAGTTCAGTATGGCTCCGATCAACGAATTTTTAATAAAAGAAGAGTTGACTTCTCAGAAAATAATTCGTATCGAAGAGGTAGCTGGTTTTGTTGAAAGCGATCTCAGTGACGTGAAGCAAGTGGTTTTATTGAAGGCGATGACGGAAGGATAGAATGAGCTATATGAGAGCTATCATGAAATTATTGCAAAAATCTTATTGCAGTGTGAAAAAACAAAATGTTGAGCAAGCTGAGGATTTTCAGGCAAAAATTGCGCAGTTTGAAGCTTGGTATTATCGCATTAAAACGATAATGGCTTTGGTGCTTCCCTCTGAAGGATCGTGGTCAAATAAGTTAGATGCTACCGCACCGAGTCCTGTAGCCGGTGCCGGTATGTCGCGAATTGCTCTTCCGAAGTTGGACTTGATCGAGTTTAATGGAGATCTTAAACCATGGCCGAGCTTTTACGACGTCTTTGAAGCTGTTATTCATAATTCTACAGAATTATCTGATGTTGAGAAATGTATGTACTTGCGCTCTTGTCATAAGGGGTAAGCATTGTCATTGGTGTCGTCGTTGCCCCTTTCTGGTGCAAATTATTCGGTGGCATGGGATTCGTTGAAGTCACGCTATAACCAGCAATCGTTGTCAAACGCCTATTTGAAGGCGTTGTTGAGTTTGAGACCTGTTGATTGCGCGCCTGAACAATTACGAACATTTTCTACATTGTTGATTGAATATACGGGCGCGCTAACGGCGTTGGGACATCGTGTCGAAGATTGGGCAGTACTGCTTCTATTCCTTTTACGGAAGAAGTCGAGTACAGAGCTTAGAGAATGGTGGGAGAAAGAAGGGTTGTTGACCGTGAAATGTTTTATTTCATTTTTGGAGCGAGAGGCTAGTGTGCTGGAGGCAGCCTACTGCGGCCCAGCAAAGGGAGGGTTTCCTGGCCAAAAAATATCGGGGATACAAATTGAGAAAAAATCAAAGTCGTTTTTGGTCGGGACGAGTGCTTTGGTGACCAGCACCGACGCATTTCGTGCACCCGCGTCGCTGGAATGCGAATTATGTGAATCCAATCACCCTTTATATTCATGCGAGAAGTTCAAGGCCTTGTCCGCAATTGAGAGGTTTCGTGTGGCGAAAGAAAAATGTCATTACTTAGGTTGTTTGCGGTGTGGCCATGCAATTAAAAACTGTCGACGCCGAAATCCTTGTCACCATTGCGCGTTCAAACATCATTCCTTGTTGCATTTCACGCCGCGAGAGAAGGATTCGACTAATGCAGTCGCGGTGAAGGACACAGAAGGGAAAGCGATCGTAGAAAGCGACCCCGGTGAGTACGGGAATAATTGGGGTGCGTCGATAACTTTGACCATGGACTCTGTTACTAATCCATCCAAGGCCATTGTGGAAGGTACGAAATGCATTGTACTGTTGCCGACCGCACTGTTGGTCGGGTGCGAGACCAACACGGTAGGTATCAGTGCGTCAAAATTTTGATCGACAGCACGGTCAGGGTTCTTTCATTACTAAGGCCTGCGCTCAGCGCTTGGGATTGCCTTTTTTGAAAGTTCGATCACATCCATTTTCGGTTTGGCTCAAACAGCGGTGGGCGTCGGTCACAGAAAATTGAGTGTCGCATTTGAACCGACCCCGAAGGGCGAGTTATTAGAGGTCGAAGCCTTAGTAATAGAGAATATTGCGCGATGCCCTAATATGAAGGTAAAAATGAGGCCTTGGCCCCACGCACGTGATCTTCCGCTGGCGGACCCACAATATTATCGACCTGAGGCTATTCTTCTGAAGACATTCTTTTGGGTGCCGAATGATTGGGCACGGTAATGATTGGAAATGCAGTCACAGGTCCAAAGGGTACTCCGAGTGCAATAAGGACACTCTGGGGATATTGTTTAGTGGGTCGAGTGCAGCAACCGGCTGACGGTATTGATTCATTTTGCTTGAATATGGAGCCTCAGTTTGATTATATTGTAAGAAAATTTTGGGAAGTGGAGGAACCACCAGTCGTTCATTACTTGAGTGAGGATGATAAGAAGTACGAAGCTCACTTTCAATCAACTTTTAGTAGAGTAGAATCTGGTCGGTATGTAGTCGAGCTTCCTTTTCGAAGTGATGTGCCGCTCCTTGGGAATAGTCGCAATAGTACATCGCGTCGGTTTCTCCAGCTTGAACGACGTCTGGATAATCGGCCTAAACTAAGGGAACGCTATAATGCGTTCATGGTAGATTACGAGCTGCAAGGTCATATGATTTGAGCGGCGCACAGTGGTCCGAAATCGGAAAAAGCCGGACAAAAGTCCAAAATGGCTTTTTTGAGATAGATACCTGAAACTTAGCGTAAATACTCATAAATGATTACCAATTATAGATTTATATGCCATTTTACATAAACACGACCCGTTACTGAGATACAGTAGCCCAAACATGACCAATTTTTCAAAAACACGCGCGATCTCGTTTTTCTTCGAAAATCTTTGAATTTAAGCAGGTGGTGTTGCGTTGGTATGATTTTTATGGAATAAAAAACGCAATATTCCTTTGACCTGGTGCTTTGCCTATTTTTTCCATGACTTTTGAAGATTTTGGCTTTTATCTGTCTGGTTTTGCAATGCAAAATGGCGTACCCGTTTTTCACGTGAAATTTGACATAAAGTAGACATTATCTTTCGTTTACGACATATATATCTCGGGAAATTTACATCACAGTGTAAAGTAGAGATTTATAAAGAATACTAAGCAGAAGTCTTGGAAAAAAGTTTGCGATCAAGGAAATGAGAGCGATTTTTCGATCGCGCGTCAAGGCTGAGCTACACGACGCGGGACCCTGAGGCTCGGTAACTGCGGTCGATTTTTCAAGTTTTTTGAAACTTTTTTCTTGAAAATCGATATTTAAAGCACAGAGAAAGGCTATGCTGGCGTTGTGTACTCAAGAGTGACGCTAAATAATGGGGAAGTGTTATTAACTTACTCATGGCGAAGTCAAGGGTAGCACCACTGAAAAGGGTGACGTTACCGCGCCTGGAATTGTGCGGTGCCTAATTGACCACGAGATTGTAGGATCGTGTCACCAAGGTTCTTGCCTTGGCGGGTTTAAAGGATCCTGTCACGTTATGGAGTGATTCTATGGTCACTATTAATTATATTCGATCGTCACCACACAAATGGAAAACATACATCGCCAATAGAGTTGGTGACATTCAGGATTTAATTTCTCTGGTAAATGTTAGGCATGTGCCGTCCGAATCTAACCCAGCAGACTGCGTATCGAGGGGTCTGTTGCCCTCTGAATTTTTGAACCACAGTCTGTGGTTAAAAGGCCCCCCCCCAGGTTGTCGAGTCCAGAATCGGATTGGCCTTCAAAAGGTAAAATTTCCGACTCGGAATGTGAATATTTGGAATTATAAGAGGAGTTAGTAGCATGCAATACGCAGGTGGTCGTTCGTGATGATGAGGACGTGATATTGAATAAATATTCGTCATTTTAGAAGCTTAGGAGAATAACAGCCTTGTGTTTAATTGTTGTAATGCTAAACGTCGTCTCAGTGGTGCTATTTCCATCCAAGAACTGCTAACCCCAATTTTGGTGTGGATTAAACAAATCCAGAACCAGGCATTCTCGCAGGAGCTAACGGCTTTACGACTGAGAATTGTCTCTTCCGTCCGATTAAGAAGGTTAAGTCCATTTATAGATTCGAAAGGTATTGTGAGGGTGAGCGGAAGGTTAAAACATTCTTCATTGCCGTATGAGGAAAAGCATCCTATCTTATTGCCTGGTCGCCATCAACTTTCAAAATAGCTTGTAGACTATTTTCATGAAGTTTATCTTCATCCAGGGCCGTTGAAACTGCACGCTATTGTTCGACGGAAGTTTTGGACTTTATCAGCTTGGAGTTTGATCCGACAAAGGGTAGGAAAGTGCGTGAAGTGTTTCCGTGCACATCCCACTGTGGTTCAACCAAAAATGGGAAATTTGCCGTCAATAAGATTCCAGCAGATTAAACCATTTAATGCTTGTGGAATAGACTTAAGGAGGACCTTACGATATTACTCTTGGAAGACTCCGTAACGCTCGTAAGTACAAGGCTGACATTTGTTTATTTGTTTGTTTGTCGACCAAAGCTATTCACTTAGAATTAGTGTTCGAACTCACGACGGAAGCCTTTCTCGCTGCATTTCGTCGTTTTATCGCTCGCAGAGGACAGGTATGTGAAATCTATAGTGATTGTGGCGCAAACTTTGTCGGCGCGAAACGTAGGTTAGAGGAGTACATCTACATCTACGTCATACCCTGCAAGCCACCCAAAGGGTGTGTGGCAGGGGGTGCTTCCATACCAGGCATGCATGAATGATACGGTAAAACACCGAAATTAAATTGAAACCCGCGTACCACACATGCAAAGCGCCAATTAAAAATCTAATACCCAAGAAACATTCTATCGTCAATCGTTCCAACATGCAAGGGATACAAAGACTACTACTACAGATTCAAAATCTTATGCATGAATAAGAACATCAATATTTACATCATCCATAAATTAGAACGTAAAAAATATAAAGAAAGAGATCTACAATCTAGCTAATGTCACTATTCGCACTATTCATGACGACGATCACAGCTGTTATGGTCCCGAATGGTACGCGGAAAAAATGACATTTTATACCTATCGGTTCTACAATCTAGCTCTCTAAGTAACAACGTTTTACTAAGTCTCAGGAGTACCGGAATAAGCTTGCAGGTTGTTTGAGTGAAAAAGGGATTAAATGGACTTTAATTCCGCCCGCTACACCGAATTTTGGTGGAATTTGAGAAGCGGGAATTAAAAGCGTGTAAAGGTTGCTTACAGCCGCTAGAGGCACCCAGGTGTTGACGTACGAAGAATTCTATATGGTAGTTACCCAGATAGAAGCTACCCTCAATTCTCGACCCCTAACACCAATTAGCTATAATCCTAATGATATAGAGGCATTGGCTCCTGGGCATTTCCTCTTTCAAGGGCAGCCGGAATTATTGACGGAAATGGATTCGTTCGCGAAATCAGTGAATAACGTCGCCCGATGGAAGCTCTTACAACAAATTATGATGTCATTCTGGAAAAGATGGCAAAATGTATATATTGGGACACTCCAGCCGAGAACAAAATGGTACGAAATGCCGCCAAATTTGATGGAGGGTCGTTTAGTAATGGTGAAAGATGAAAACCTTCCGCCATTACGGTGGAGGCTAGGCCGCGTAATTAAGGTGCATTCTGGGAAGGATGGCAATATACGAGTAGCCGAGTTAAAAACAGTGCAAGGGATAATCCCGAGGGGCGTGAGGAACCTTTGACTGTTACCGCTAGATTAGGCGTGTATTCGTGTGCACCTGTTAGGCTAGAGTATTGTCGTTCCTTTTCCGTGAGCTTCCTCTCCTTTTGTTAACGTCTCCCCAACGGGCCCTGGGGAGTGAAGAATTAATATATTTTCCCCTGTGGTCCACCTTTCCCTGTCCTTTGTAGGTTATATTTTTTTCTCGTTTAGGTCAAGTGCTCACAAGATTAGGTTTAGGTTAATTAGGACGGTTGATGTAGACATAGACCATATGTAAATTTATTTGGTTGTTGGACTAGCGTGCCAAGGTGGGCGGGTAGTTCGCGCCAGTACGTTGATTGGTCGGGAGCCTCCCGGGAGTGGAATCGCCGCTCACCTTTTTTGTTTTGTTCGCGCGGCCGTGTGGCGCGCTGATGTATGCATGTGATTTGTGTGTGGTGGAGTTGAACGAATGAATGCATCATGTGTCGTCTTGGTGAATGGTTGAAGCTGCCGCAAAGTCCTAGGGAGAAGACGAGGCCCGTCGGCAAGGTGAGTGGCGATTTTGGATCGGTGGGGCTCCCAGACTGTCGTTATTCTCGTACTGGTTAGAGATCAAAGTTACAGTCCACTATAGTAAGAGATTGAGTTTTGCACGCCGCACAGAGTTATGTGTACAAATATGTATTTATGAGTGAAACTTAGTGACTCTGCCTACCCCAGAAGAGAACAGCGTGACTGGTATGCAGGTATTTATGTTAATACCCAAGAAAGTCTGAAAAAATATGCGGCACAAGTTGTCATTTTGAATAAAAATGCACTGCCAAATCAACAAAAACTTCGAACAAAATTTTTCTATACTTATGGAGAATACAGAAAAATAAGCTCATTAATGGGGGATTTATCTACGTTATGAAGACTTATATCGAAGGAAGAACACAATCGAGACTGAACGACCTTGATTAAGCGTGGTTTAAACCTAGCACTCCACTGCTATGGCACTCGTTCGATACGCGATACCTCGCTACTGTTACCGCCGCCAAATGGCCACACAAACTTCTACGAATATTGCAACGTATCGCCAGCAGCAGCACTTCAAAATGGCTTCTATTATACCGGGAATGTGACGTGCAATTCATAGAATTTTCCTTAATAGAGATATGTAGAAGCAGGAGAAAGAAAATGGAAGATACGGCAGACGGTGGTGGATGAAAGAACACCTAGCTAAGCGGATCAACTTTAGTTTAGAGAACACTCTCCAAAAAGAACTCCTGCTTTGTGACGACGAAGACTGCAGGAAGTTTTTACGTGTTGACCGCGAACGATTCTTTACAATCGTTTACTTACAATAAAGTGTAGAATAACAACCAAGTGTTTTTTATTATCAAAATGAAGGAGTTCCACAGAGTAACGCCGGAGACAGTGTCTTATATTAAATGCGAATAATTCCTTTTATTCCATGCAATGGTGAGTTTTCAGAAGGCTGTACCGTTCTTTAATAACGATTGGGATCGGGTAAAATTTTTGCAATTCCATCCTTTACAGACTGGTCCCTAATTGGAAAGAGTCAGTAGTGGAATGAGGGACGCAATATCTTCCAAGGTGCCACTGGTCATAGCTATGCTCGTAGCAGTCAGCTTTTGGAAAAAGAAAAATAGGCCAGGTAGGGCTTACAGAATTAATAGTACGGAAATTATTCACGCTGAGTCTGTTAAGTACTTAGGGGTCACAATTACTCACGACATATCTTGGGGAAACATATTCGGGAAATATGCGGTCAAGCATACAGGAAGCTAGGCTTTATCAAGAGAGTACTCGGAAAATGTGATGAGAAAGTGAAAGAACGTTGTTATTTTTCAATCGTTAGGCCTCATCTGGAATATGCTGTTAGTGTATGGATCCATACGAAGCGGGGTTGATATCAGAGTTAGATCGCGTGCAGCGAAGAGGAGCTAGGTTTGTGAAACGATGCTACGATACTTTGGATAGTGTGTCTGGAATCCAAACGTCGTCCGCTCCCTCGAATAAATTGTAAAAGTTAAAATATAAAGAAATTAACCTAAAAGATACATGAAAACAATATGCTTTATTACGATGGTGAGGTGAACTATCATTATAGAAATTCAAATTGTTTTCCCAGCACGGGTAGCTGTTATATGTCCCTTTAGGTACGAAGAACAAACATCGCCAGCCTTTCCTAAACTGAAATACCGTTCACAAAATCTAAAATTATCAGAGAGTTATCTCCTAGCTGATAAAGGCAGAACAAAATAGAGTATAATAATAGTATCCGAAGACAGCTTTGAATGAATTTAGTTAGATTATTTATTGAAAACATTCTTTCATGCACCAGACTCACGGCATCCATGGCGAATGTCTCAGCTGTTTGTGAAAAACGTAAACATCGCTCGTCATTGGCTGGCTGAATTGCCAATTACTGTACCAGAAGGTTTTCATACCCAAAGGGGCGGGATTAATAATAGCATTACGGAACCGACGCCTTGGATAGCTGCATTGTATTCAGAATCGCTTCTGACGCTATTCTGGAGCAAGGAATAGCATTAGCCAGATATAGCGTCGCTCGATTCAGAATAGCAGCCAAAGAGACGCTAACAAAATACGTATCCCATGTTTAAAACAAAAGTAGAATCCGCCAAGATGTATCACCTTAAGATTTACTCAACAAACAAGTTCAGTAGGCCACTATGGCTGGGGCCACGGGGCCATCCTCCGACAGCACCGCGAAGCTGTTGCGCACGAGGATGGGGGCAGCCTCCGCTACATAGATGTCGGCTGCAACGGCAGAATATCAGATGGTGGAGTGTATAAAAATTGTTCCCTGTATAAAATTTTGAACACTCCAGGGAATTTACCATCACCTTCCCCACTCCAAGGCCGGGAACTACTTGTTCCAAATTATTTCGTCCTCGGTGATGAGGTCTTCCAGTTAGCAGATACACCGATGAAGCATTACCCAAGGAGTTCTCCTCTCTCGCCCTACCAGAGAGTGCATAATTATAGAAATTTCAGGGCACGCCGCATTGAAGAGAATGCATTTGGTGTTCTTTGTAGGAGATTCAGACTTTTTTTTATCGCCCATTACATTTCAAACTTGATACAGTGGAGGAGGTGGTGAATTGTGTATGTGCCCTGTACAACTTATTAGGGAACCGTAAATGCAAGTGCCGTGGAGGACATTGTTGCAACCCTGACCACAATTGAAATAAGACGGGGGCAATAACTCCAAGACAACTGCTCAGTGCTTGAGGGAATAGATGGTGAAAAAATGTTTTTAATGAGGGTGAGGTAGCTTTTCAGTAGAATACTATCCATTAGATACTGTTTTTTGAAGTTTTGAATTTCATCCTTCAATATGTAGTGACTAATTCATAGTTTTATTCAAGAGCATTCCAAAAAATGGGACACTGTTTACAAAGGCAATATTGTGATTTAATAGGTTGGCAATTGGCTGAAGGACAATTGAAATTTAAGCAGCCTTTTGCAAATTCACTGCCAACATATTAATGTGAAGTCAACCTTTTAGATAATTTATTGTTACATTAATTATTTTCTGGAGAGCATAATGATATGGAGTTTGAAATTAAATACTGGTGTCGTCAGCATATAAAACAGTTTTTACACCAAGGAGATTATCTGGCATGTCATTATTATATAAGATAAATAATAGTGCTCCAAGAGTCGAACCTTGCCGCACACCTTGATTTATCTTCTTGATTCTGAGACCAATGTTCTCAAGAAACCAGAATTGGAGTCATTATAAGAGATTTGATATATGTCAGTGAGATAAGATTTCAGCCATGAATATGCTAGTCCGGTTATGCCATAGCTGAATGGACGTTGTCTTAGGATATCATGACTTACTTTATCAAAACTTTTGTGAGATTACAGACCATTAGTTTTGTGTTAAGCACCATGGGAATGGACAGTGTCATTTAAAAATGCATATATATAGCATCTTAAGTTGACTTAATGCTTCTAAAACCATGCATGGAATTGGCAATCTCTCTGTCTTTTCTAAAAAAAATTCGGGGTACGCGTATGCATGATTTTTTCAAAAATGTTGGAATACCATGTAGAATGCTTATTAGTCTATAATTATAGTAATAATCTTTCTCCCATTCTTTTAATGATGGACAGATCTTAGTTATTTTAAGTTTCTGAGGAAATTTACCCTCTGAAATGGAAAAGTTGCATAAGTAAGTCAGAGGAGTAGTAGTAAAAGGGATGGAGTACTTGGTAATTATGAATATGACACATTTTCTCCTGAAAAGTGGTTTCTTATCGATATTGGTATTTATCAAGAGAGACATCTAGTTTCTTTTCAAATGAATTAGTATTAAAACTTCACTCCGTGATTCATGACTTAGGTATCAATCTATGGTGAGCTCATGCTACTGTGACTCCTGATGCTAATGAAACTGATGTATTTAATTTAGGAATGGACACAGGGTCAAATGGGGAGATTCCCTTTGGTGGCCATATACTTCCTAGTTCTACTGCAGGTGATAAGTTTCTATGAAAGTATGCTCAACCAATGAAAAGAAAAATTAAACTTCTGACGTAATGAAAAAATTATTCCTCGTGGTAATCCAATAACCACTAGATAAGTGTGGAGTCCTTGTAGTGTTCCTTCACGTGAGATATCTGGTCATCATTGATGTATTGTTAACACAACTAAAGTTGTTCCTACAAGTATTAGTTGATTTCTATATAAATGGAATCATTTTACTAATCCTGTTACTGTAGCTATACCTTCAATGGCTCCTGTTAAAGGTCATGGACTTTTATCTGCTGAATGATAGGGGTGATTTTAGTGTGTTGACATTAATCTACTTCTATAGAATAAAGACTTCTAAGTACTGCAAATACATATGATTGAATAATAGCTACAGATGATTCTAGTGTAAGCAATATTACACGTGTATTTTATAAAATAGATTAATTTGAATATGAAATAGAAGGTCCTGTATTACCTAATGAGGTAATTAATAAATGCCCTGCAGTTATATTTACTGATAGTCATACGGCGAGTTTTCCCAGACGATTTATAATACTAATAGTTTGAATCAATACTATAAATGGTATTTTTACCGGAGGAATACCTTGTGGCACCAAGTGTGCAAGTGTATGTTGAGTGTGATGAATTCATCCATAAATTATGAATCTTAATGATGAAGTAATGCTATGATTCATTAGATACCACAGAACAGAATTATTGTAAGAGGTGATTTGGTTAGCATTGATTCAAAGCCCACTGCACATTAAGTGAAAAAGAACCCATGAATGTGTAATAACTGCTTGAACTGAGTCGTGTCTCCAAAATTAGAATCCACCGTACATGATGAGTTCTAGAACATCCAGGGGGAGAAAGGGTAGCAGCTGCTTCAAAATACTTGTTGCGCATAGGAGAAGCAAATTTTTCTTTGTTGGGGGATGATGGCTTACTAAGAAAGATGCCACACTTTTCAATATTACACCACCTTCGCATGGAGACTCGCAAATCATTACTATAAGTTTCAAAAACTAATATTTTCAAGCTAACACACCATTTATAACTTTTTCAGACTACTTGTGGAGCATAAATAATCAGTAACTTATTTTATTTTGATGATTTTCCTGACAACTGAAACATGAGAATGATGAGTGGTTAGAAATTTTAAAGTTTAAAATGAATTCAATTATAATTCATTACCAGCATTTACTGAAGTTACTTCAGTAAAATGATGAATTTTTGAAGAATCGATAAATAAATTACCTCTACAGTTAACACATTACTCCATCACAAGACCCGTACATTACCTTCCAACTTTATTGATTTTCGTATTGCACACATTATAAGATCATACAGCATTGCGACCAAAATATTGCCCTCCCACTTTGCATATGCTTTATAATCATATTTTGTACAACATATAAGTGTGTTTATAAAAATTTTAAAAGTGGTTTATCGAGAAAATATCGATTTTTCTTTGCAGATAATACGTACAAAATACATAGATAATACACACAAAATAGTTAGTGGTAACCTTGTCTATCACATCTTTTTGTTGACAATAATCAATGATGAAGTATGATTTTGTTTTTCCTCGGCGTATAATATGGAGGAAGTCTTCTCGGGTCTTCCACCGGGATAAGTTTTTTTACTGCTGACGTTTCGGAGTCCAGACTCGTACTCCATTCTCAAGGCAAATGATGATGTTTACCGTAGAAATCAACGGTCGCCATTGTTTATCTTGGTCAAGAGACTCGAATTGTGACAACCGTTAGGATTTGTATTTCCCAACCTTTGTAATAACTGCTTCCATGCACCGCTAAGGGAAAATCCAAGGTCTCGGTTGAAATCCCTTCTTTCTAGTCGGATTTCAATGGCTTCCTTGATAATCCTATCCCAATAACCTCGGGAGCGGTCGAGCACTTTAGTCTCATGGAAATAGATGGAGTGGTCCATGGTTATGCTGTGTTTAACAATGGCGGATTTTTCCTTTTGTGCTAGACGCCGGTTCCGTTGGTGTTCCTTAACCCTTGTTTCCACTGTTCTACTCGTCTCTCCGATGTACACCTTGCGGCATTCGGTAGACGCATGGTGTCTTCAAGCCGATAGGGTCTTTTGCTCGGACGATGAGATCCATGATTTTTGGGGCTGCATGTGAATCATCTCGATGTTGTGCCTGGCCAGTATTCTAGACATTTTCCCGGAAACCGTGGACACATAAGGCAAGCAGGCTCTAGCAAGAGGTTTCTTTTTCTCTTCCTGCATATTTAGCACCCGATGGTCAAGAGACTTTTGTAGAGCTAGCAATGAGAAAAGTACAAGAAACTAGACTGAACGAAGATTAACGGGGAAGAAATGAACATGATCCTCTTCGGTGACGACACCACAGTCATAGCAGAAAATCGTGATAATCTTCAAGAATCACTAAAATCTATGGACCAAGTGCTCCAAGAGCACACCATGAAAATAAATAAGACGAAGACCAGAACCCTAGAATTCGGAAAGAAAAGCTAAACGGAGAGGTCCCACTAATAGGCGAGAAAATAGAGCAAATTGAATTCTTCATCTATCTCGGAAGCACCATCACGTGAAACGGAAGAATTACAATGGACATCAAGTGAATGATAGCCCAAGCCAAGAAAGCATTCATCGTTAAAGGACAAATTTTGTGCTCAAAGAATATAGGCCAACAAAGTATAGAACAATATGCCTTAACATTTATGAGGAGCGTGGTACTCTGTGGTTTGGAAGCATGGACCATCGGAAAAGCATACCAGAACAGACTAGAATGTTCGTAACCTGGTGTTGGAGGAGGTGGCTGAAGATGAAATTGATGGACAAGTTTGAAATGATGAAGTTGTCAGAAGTCCATATCTCGATCAGAAAGATATCGTCGGTGTAAGTAATGAACCTTTTAACTACAAGAAAATGCAATTTTTGGCTAATTGGCTTGGTTTATGGTCCCTGGACCGTTCTATTTAACTTTTTTACCCAAAAAATTAAACATTGAAAGAAAAGGAAAAAAGTGTTACTCTTGGCACCTCACTTTACTCTACCCTGTCAGTTAACTCTTCGCAATTGAGTGGAAATTTAGTAAAGAATACCGGCCTTGGAGTAGAGTTACTAGGAATAACATAGTAATTACAACACTACGATAAATAGGTGGGTCATTCCACGTCAGATCAGCAGTGAGTTGACCCTTGGTGTCTCCGATTCCAGCCAACATTTTTGTGTGGGTTCCATCTGGCATTGAATGAAATGATGTAGACGTGTTTTTGGGAAATTTTTTTTGGCAGATCTATAGGTGATCAAAGTTTCGACCATTTTGCGCTTAGACCTTTTTTCTTTTGGCTATATCTCCTAAACAAAAATTACTAGAGAAAAGATTGGCGTCTTATTTTAATTGCAAAAGAATTTAAAACAACAATTTTTTGTGAATTTTGTGAATGAACTAAATTTTATTGAAATTGTTTAAATTTAAAATGTTTGCATTGTAACAACAAAAATACAGCCATTTTTAAAGTTAAATTTTTCCTCTAGTTTGACACGTTGGTCTTTTGTATTACCTCCGAAACAAGTTTGGTCGTGGGATGTGCATAAACAACGGAGATATTTAACTTCAAAGATTGGACCACGCCCTCGTTCGCCATGAGGGTCGGCGTTAAAATGATGTGCCGCTGTACTTGGGGAATTTATATCTTGGTCCGCGTAAATGCTACTGCAATACTTTATACACCAATTTCAAGATAATTTTATTTTAATTTTGTCAATATTTTTTACTATATAATATAACCATAAATGGAGACTCGTTACTGCAATAAGCGACACCGCACTACCTAGACTTAGCAGTTTTGTCAACTTCATGAACTCTGTAACTCAGCCTGAGAAAAACTGCGAAATCTACAACATTGACTTCTCACCAAAGGTTGCGAGAGTTGATAAAGATACAAAATGGCAAGAAAAATTTTTAAAACGCGTATTTTGTTGTTAATGAATGAAAATGTTAAAACATTATCCAGTCCTACGATTTGAACAAAATCAAATCTTTGTCAACCGTTATCAGTCTCCACGACCGATTGGAGCTCTGTCTTCCCCGAAAAGTACCCTTGAATTTAAATATCAGAAAATATTCGGCCAACGACATTTTTTCCGCCTTTGAAGAACAATGTAAAGTGTTCACTCATAAAACACAGTTTGCACGACTTTTACCTTGACGTGGCTGGTGACCTAACACCCTCTGCCTCACGCCTATGCGTGGCTCGCAGGGTGGTATGTACATCTACATAATACCCTGCGAGCCGCCTCATGGACGTGTGGCAGGGGATGTAAGGTCACCAACCGTGAAAAAATGCAAGCTTTTGGGAGATGAAATGGTGACACGTATTATAGGAGTGTATTTAGCGGAGCACAATTTTTATTTTGGTCGCCTATTGTTCACGGAAAGAACAAGTTCTTGTACCTATCTGTTCGGCAGTGTATCTCTCTTCTTTTGTCGCATCTGTCAGGCCTTAAAGATGAAGTGAGGAGTCACGATAATATTCTCTGTGTCGCTCTGAAAAATGGTGTGTATGTAGGTGTAAGAGTTTATATTTTTGTATGAATTTGTTAAAATAAATTGTTTTAAAACATTTCAAAGTGAATGTTTCTAATTGCTGTCAGTTCTGTCGTCGTTAGTGATTACACGGTGACTCTGGAGTTGACGCCAATACTTCTTAATGCTGATTGATGGGAGTTGGTGTCGCACCCAGTTTACAGTTTCCTATTTCCTCAAGTCGCTTTCTTTCACCAGTTCATCTAGCTCAGTAGATATGGGAAGTTCCTGGAGTCCAATGGGCGAAAGGTAGCAAAATCCTGAACTTCTATTCATCTCTACTGATCTCTAAATAAGAGTGCGAATGTGAAAATGTCTCTGAAGAACAATTTGGGTAAATTTATGGCATTATAGCCTTTGACAAGTTCTCGAGGATGGGATCTTTTCCCTGAGGCACAGTGATAAAGCTCAACCCCTTGTCATCGGCAGTCTTAATACCCTGAATTCGGATCTATGACCAAAAAGCAAGGACTCTTCTCTATTTGCACTGGAATGGAGGACCCTATTCCAGAACAATAATAAAGGGTTATTATTCGAACGTTTCCTTGAAAAGTTTACATGGACACTTACTCATATAAGATAGTTTGAGCGAAATAGCATTTCACCAAGAAATCAATCAGTTTGGCCTCATTTTAGAGAAAAATTTGATCCGTTTGCCAGCTTTTCTTAATTCTTCTATTCATTAAATTAGAATTTGATAAGTATTCTCTCTTTTGGCTCTTATCGCAAAAACCAAGAGAGCAATAAAATTTTATCTATTCTATAAGTTTCGGATTCCACGCCGACAACGAATAGAAATTCATAGCATGCTATTATTAAGCAAAAACGAGAAATATTGTAGCATTTTTTGAGCATACCCCCCCCATTTATTTTCTCTTTGGACAATTTATTCTCTGCGGACTATTTATCCTTCGGACTTAGCCGAAGGACTTAGCGCGTCAGTGGCGGGGCGCGCCTCGGGCAAGGCATCTGTCACACCAACGACGATCGCGAACTCCAGCCATCTCCGCGACTCAGCATCTCCTGCCAGTAATTCTTGCCTGCCAAGTCCAGCCGCCACGTCCAACCGCTACGTCCAACCGTTACGTCCCCTCTCCTATTTGTCTCTCGTTTATATAGCAGTTGGAGACGGAAGACTACGAGGATGTGCTAAGGCAGAAGTGCTGGGCACAAAGGCAAAAAACCAGAAATCCGCGATCGGAGATGAAAAGTAGTTCCTAATCTCCAATTGCAATCCTACACCGCATGTGTTCCCATTTCACAAAAATACCTCCCCTCCAAGGCTGCCAATCATCTGTTCCCCCTTACTCCCATTCGTATTTTTCACCTTTGACCTTGCCGAAAACTTCCCCTCCGAGGTAACAAATCGCCTCTTTTCCTCTGTTCACCCTTTCCACTCTCCCACCATCTGAACTTCCCCTCCTACGACGGAAATCGCAAATCGGTCTCTTTTGATATAGGCCGTGGTCTTGAGAGGTTCTACTCTTGCTGTCTCGTATAGTTGGTGATTGATTTTGAAACTTAGATGTCAGAACACAGGTTGGCTGACCCTTACTTTGTTTGTACGTGTTAAGTTGCTGAAATATATTATCTTTCATTTGGTGGTAATTTTATATACTTGATTGTTCCCGACTTCCTCCTATTTCTCTCACTCATATTTTGGGAAGAATTTGTTTTCAGGGCATTTTCGGGGAGAGACATCTTCGACTCTCCCCTCAATTGCTTCAATATAATTCGTTACTATTGCATAATACGTATCGTTTTTGTTTCTGCGCGTGCAGTGAGTTCCTCCGTACCAACAGATGCATTTAAAAGAAAATGAGTCCTGTTATTTCTTCCAATAAGTACTTGAAAAATTGTTAATGCGTGAACTCATTTACCATATATTGCCATTCAAGCCTCGGGGAAATCACCTCTGCTCACATCAGAGCCTTCAGGTGCCTTCATGCTATCCAGATACGGGAGTTTTTTGTCCACGTTATCCATTCCCTAATCAGCGCTGAAGTGCATTGTTTCAGAATTAATGAAAGCATTTCATTTAGTCTTCTGTGAAATTTATTGCTCATTGATAATACACAAATTTGACATAGTCAGTGCTTGATACTCTTTGATTGTGAACTTATGGTTTTGGTGACTGCTTCCAATATGGCTCATATTCGCATATCAAATTATGCGGGCCATTCTCGGCACAAAACAAGTCATTCAAGCCTCCGTTTCTATGTATGGCTCCACAATCCTCGTTTCCAAAGAAATTATTTGGCTCACCTTCCGCCCACCTAAAAAATCCAGTTTCGTTCAAAGGTTGCCCTGCAAAAATAGAAAGCACATTATATTTTAAATCGCCGATTTTTGGAGCAGTTGTGGAGTAAAAATGTGTTATCATTTGCTAAATGTGTCCAACCAATTCCCACAAATTGAATTATTCAAAGAGAAATCTATGAAATAAGCAACCTATTTCAGATAGGTAGGTAATCATAAAAAATCAAATTCTGAAATATGCATAATAAATGTCAGAGTTATTCTTTCATCATGTCGGGAGAAGATAGTTGTAACGCACTCTGGGTTACAGGCTGATTGCGAAGATATGAGTTAATTTCTACATACTGTCTAAAATGAAAAAATCTGAAGAGGTCAATTTCAACTTTAGTTGTATTGAAATTGCCATAGGGAAAGATGGTTGCCCGTAACGTTAAGCGGAAGTGTCCGCTTCGCTGCACACCGAGCTTCCGGCGGATTCAGCCGCACATTAAAACAATCGATCTTTTTCTCGTGATCGCTTATGACCGCAGTGAATCTTTGAAATGTCAGATGCATACACACCAATAATAGCCGGTTGCAAGAACATTTAGTCATGAAATCAATAGTTATCTACATCAACATATAACCCCTAGAGCCGCCGCATGGGCGTGTGTTAGGTCACCAGCCGTGTAAAAGTATTCGTTTTTTGGAGATGAAATGGTGACTTGTATTATGGGAGTGTATTTAGTGGAGCTCAATTTTTATTGTGGTCGCTTATTGTGCTCGGAAAGAAGGAGTTCTTGTATCTATCTGTTCGACAGAGTATCTCTCTTATTTTATCGCTTCTGTCAGACCGAGAAATGTAGTGAGGAGTCATGATAATATTCTCTAACTCGCTCTGAAAAATATCAGTTCTGAATTTCTCAAGCAACCTAAGCCTAGCATTTAGTCTCTAGGGGCTCCCACCTTAATCCCTCTAAAAGTTGTGGGGCAGTATATGTTCGTTCGTAGCAGTTTTTAACGGAGCGCGCTGTTTTCCTTTGTATTTTATTATTTTTTTTAGTTAAATCTATTTGACCAGGGTCCCAAATGCTCGCGGCGTATTCGAGGTGTGGCCTAACCAGAGCGAAGTAGCATCTCTCTTTGACTTTTTCATCCGAGGACCTTCCTATTATACGTTTGACAAAACCTAGTTTCTTTAATGCTGCGCCACATATGTTTTTTATGAGTAATCCCCACAATATATGATGAGATCCATGAGTTATGAGACCCATGAAGTTGTTTATTTCATAAAAATATTTGATCTAATCTTCTACCTCCGGATAAAATTTATTTAAGGTTAGCCAATGAGATAATTGCTAATTCACATAATAATTAGTCAGAATAGGTAAACAAACTTGTCATTGGTCATGTAACAACTAATTTATGTAGTAATTAAGTCTCCAAGTGGTTCATTGCGCATCCGCCATCTTGGCTACCTATAGAAATCTTAACGCCATTCGTAATTCATGAAGCCAATACATTTTTCGAATATTTCTGCAACACTTATTGAATGTTTGCCATGGCTTATGGGTCCCATCACGTTATAGAATACATATGAGTCGTTCCTATTACTGGACATAAGTCGGTTCGTTGTCTAATTTTCCTCTTTTCTTATGTGAATACCCACCGTGACATTCTCTTTCATGGTAGTAAAGGTATAAGAATTCAGTTAATACCATTTTCTCCACCGCGCTGGCTTCCTTTTTACTATTTACTCCATTATGCCTATCCTTATAAGTCACTATCGCTTCACTAGCACCCATGCATTGATTCATGCAAGCTCTCCTATTCCTAAGGCTTCTGACATTCCTCCTGCATAAGTGTATTTGGATGACGTGATTAAATGGCCTTTCAAAGAGAAAGATAGCGACGGTCACTGTATTATGGGAGGAGATTAGGAGCGAAGCGGTTTGGGACAATCAACACAGTCCCTTGTTAATGGTTTTGATAAATTTAGTAATTCCATTGTTATGACAAGTTGCGAAGACTATGTTTTTTGGGATGAAGAAAGTATGTACCGGAAGCGACTCGCGCATACACCCTGGATAGGGATGTGACGACCCCTTGCGTCATAGGGGCTCATTTCTCCTTTCTCTCACCCTCCCATCCTCCCCTTCTACTCAAAATGATGAATGCGGTTCGCATAAAATGCTTGAAGGAGTCTCATTTTCTCGTTGTGGAAATTGATGTAATCAGAGCTCCCTGAGACGTGAGACAAATCATCACCCTGCACGAATATTTGGTCGGATAATGTTTAAAATCTAAAGCTGGAACTTCATTTTGTGGCTCCAGTCACTTCCGTCTAAATCTGAATATCTTTCATCCCGGTTGATGCATCAAGGCTAGAATACGGCGCATGAAGACGGAAATATTAAAAAAAATCGTGTTATTTCGGTATTCGGTACATGTACATCTACATGTTACCCTACGAGCCGCCGCATGGGCGTGTGGCATGGGGTGTTAGATCACCAGCCGTGTAAAGATGTAAGTTTTTGGGAGATGAAATGGTGACATGTATTATGGGAGTGTATTTAGTGGAGTTAATTTTTTATTGTTGCCGCTTATTGTGCGCAAAAAGAACGAGTTTTTGTACCTATCTGTTGGGCAGGGTATCTCTCTTGCTTAATCGCCGATGTCAGACCTAGAGATGTAGTGAGGCGTCATTATAATTTTCTCTGTGTCGCTCTGAAATACACCAGTTCTGAATTTTCTCAGGCAACCTAAGCCTAGAGTAAAGCCTCCTAGTCTGGAAAGCCATCACGAAGATGGGGTGAGCTTCTTACGGCTATACAATGAAATAATAGCGAGAAAATCTCCAAAAGCCGTAAACAATTGGCACCCTTCGTCAACAAAAACCAAATTTACTGTGTTGGATTGCTGGGAAAACCACAGCAGGGACCAACCACAGCCTCTCAACCAAGAATACCCCCTGTGTTGGTTTACGGGAATGTTACTTCCTCGCCAGGGACCAAACACAGACGCACACGCACAACAAAATAGGATCCTTTGCAAGGGCTGATGAGACCCCGCTAAGGATGCCCGGTTATTTACGTAAGCACACAAAATCACTCACTCACACACACAAATGGGCCCAACTTCTGGGAGAATCAGCTCAAAAAGAGCGTGGTCAAATCAACACAACAGGACGAGGGTGGGGGTCTAATACGCGTATTTCGACTACAAAGTAGCCCTCTTCAGCGAACCGAAGGTGACGCGTCACTTCAACGCAGGGTTGAAGTGAGGAAGGGTCAAGACATCCAGGGTTATTAATAAAGGTAAACTGAGGAGGAGAGGGGAGAAGAGAACACCAATTGGGGAAGAGAGAGGCGAAGGGCGATAAACAATACGCGAATGAAAACAACCAAAGAAAATGATTGGGGAAGGGTAAAGTGAAAGGAGAGTTGTAAAAAAGGGAGAGGGGGTTGCAACGGACGTAAAGTAGAACGTTGGAGGGAGGGGGGGGGGAGGGAAAGGAAGTGATCGGTTAACGGCGTCCGTTAAGAGACGTAACGAATTATTTAAAGTTCAAAACTAAGTAGAGGGAGGAATGAGGGATGGGTGCAGCGTCGCTGTTTAGGAGTTTGGCTTTATTTTTAAATATAAAGATACTCTCGTAAGCGTCTAATAGGTATGTATGCTACTTTTATGCTTTACGAGTTTCAAGTTATCTTTTGTTACGTCGTGCCCGGTCATGATTAAATGCTGCGCTACACTAGACTTTTCGGGATCGTGATTTCTGAAGTGAGAGTAGTGTTCTTAGAATCTGGTTTGTAAAGTACGTCGTGTCTGTCCTATGTAGGCTAAATGGCAAGTATTACAGTTGATTTTATAAATGCCTGATTTTTCTAATGCCGGAATTTTATCTTTAGCGTTTCCTAATAGGTTTTTAAGCTTGTTTTGGTTAGAAAAGGAGATTTTAGTTTTAACTGATTTGAAGATTTTATCGATCCCTTTCGTTAAACGGGGATAATAAGGTAATTTAATATACTTTTCGGCTTCGTCTTTCTTGTGTGTGGTGGAGTTAGAAATCAAATGTTTAAATTTATACTTCTTCACAATGTTTTCGACTGTTGAATCTTGAAAACCGTTCCGTTTAGCCAAAATCTTTAATAATATTTAATTCTTTATTGAAGGCCGATCTATCGAGAGGGACGTTAAAAAGTCTAAGAACGAGAGAGCGGAAGACGGCCAATATGGTTGGCATGGTCGAATGAAAGATTGTGGATGTAGTTGGTGGTGTGTGTTGGTTTTCGGTAAATATCGAAAGATATCTTGTCTCCAGATCTAGTGAGGCAGAGATCAAGGAAGGGAAGACGGTTTTCTTTCTCTATTTCTACTGTAAATTTGATGGATGGAAACAGGCTGTTTAGATCACTGACAAAATTATCCAGGTTATATTTCGTGGTATCAAAAACAGCAAATATGACGTCTACGTAGCGTAAGTATACAGAGGGGAAGTAAGTAAATTTTTCTTTGAAAAGGTTTTCAAAGTAAGACATAAAAACGTTGGCTAGAAAGGGTGAAAGCGAGTAGCCCATGGCAGTTCCGAAATCCTGTTTGAAAAATCTACCTTGGAAAGTAAAATAATTTTGGTTCATGACCAAATTGGTAAGTCTAATGTACTCCTCGATTGTTTTTGAGTCCAAAGAGAGTGACTTCAACCAATCCTCTAGTGCTTGGATAGCAATGTCAACTGACACACTCGGAAATAGATTAGTTACATCAAATGAGACCATTATTTCACCCTCGAGGAAAATGTAATCTTTAGTCTTTTCAATGAATTCAAAATTATTTTTAATGAAATGAGGGCTTTTAAAATCGGGGCTTGTAAACTGGGAAACTAACCATTTTGACAGTAAGTACGTGGGGGAATCAATTTCAGATACAATGGGTCTCATTGGGCAGTCGATTTTATGGACTTTAGGTAGGCAATACATTCTTCGTAAAGTGGAATTGGATACATAGAGTTTGAACTTCACTTTATTATCAACAAGAATAGTGCAATCTTTAAGGACGGATTTGAACTGTGAAGTGAGCTTATTAATTGGGTTATTATTTACTTCAGTATAATGCCCGTTAGACAGTAAAAGATTGACTTTATGGAAGTAATCTTCTTTGTTAAGAATGACGCATTGATTTCCCCTGTCTGCCTTCACGTAAAAACAATTTTTACTTTTTAATTGTTTGACTATTTCAAAATTTTTGTTACAGTTAACAATTTCAATCGATTTCTTTTTCGATTCGTGTGAAAGTTAATGAAATATTCTATTGTTGATTTCAGAGAAAAATGTGAGATTTTTCTCCTAAAAACATGACTTTCACACGAATATGAATCGTAAAAGAAAATCGATTGCAATTATTAGGAACCTTATTTATTCAGCCATCCGATAAAAAGAATCCCAGCCCGCTTTCTTGAGTGAAAGTACTTTTAAAAAGCAAAAAAAATTAAAGCACTGCACCGAACACAATGCTTAGCATGGACAACTAGGGGGGGGGTGGGCTTCGGGAACTCGTGTGCGCACGACATTTGTTCCGTGATACGCCTTGAAGACGAACTAGTTCCGAAAGCTAGCTATGTAAGTGTGATCGTCTCTTTTTTTGTGTGTCTATCTCCTCCATCCTATCAACATCGTGTGTGTGTGTATATATATATATATATATATATATATATATAAATACGTTGATGGATTGGAGTCAGCCATGCGGCGATGAACACACGATGTGGATAGGATGGAGGAGATAGACACACAAAAAAAGAGACGATCACACTTACATCGCTAGCTTTCGGAACTAGTCCGTCTTCAAGGCGTATCACGGAACAAACAAAAAAAAAAATTTTTTTTTTTTTTTTTTTGTTCCGTGATACGCCTTGAAGACGGACTAGTTCCGAAAGCTAGCGATGTAAGTGTGATCGTCTCTTTTTTTGTGTGTCTATCTCCTCCATCCTATCCACATCGTGTATATATATATATATATATATATATATATATATATATATATATATATATATATATATATATATATATATATATATATATATACACACAATTAAAGAGGAAACTTACAGGGGGTAAAAAGACGAAAGTAAAATATATATATATATATATATATACATATATATATATATATATATATATATATGTATGTATGTATGGATATAAAAGAATTGCTCATTTACTACGGATACTAAAGCGAATATCGTACTGAGAATTGGCTTATGCATTGCCGTTAAAGAGCAATTTACACTTATAGTAATGAACTCACCAAAAATAGTGACATAATTTCCTTCCTCTGCCATGTCATGAAAACCGATGTACGCGTGATCCGATTTTACGTTGGTGTGCGAATATCGTACTGAGAATTGGCTTATGCATTGCCGTTAAAGAGCAATTTACACTTATAGTAATGAACTCACCAAAAATAGTGACATAATTTCCTTCCTCTGCCATGTCATGAAAACCGATGTACGCGTGATCCGATTTTACGTTGGTGTGCTTCGCAAATATATCCATTAAGGCTTGGCACTCTTTCTCTGAGTTAATGATTGCCAGATGTGCTCCATCGTTGTTACAGACTGCCGCGGCGTCATAGAAGGTATTCACTCTGTCTCCATAGAATTTGTAGAATCCCACACCTGGGACAGTTTCATATCCTTGTGGTACTGGTGGTGCAGGTGGAGCTGAAAATAGATTAAAACGAAATATTAAAAACTTGAAGCAGGTTTTGTTTCGAACATTTTAACGTGCAAATTATGGATTTTCAAAGGTAAATTATCTCCTCAGGAACAAAAGTGCAGTGACGTTGTTATTTATGAAATTTCTTCCGTTTCTCTTTTATTCTCGCTGCCATAAAAAAACTTACAAAAAAAAACACCTTCATGCCGACCAACGAAGTTACCCTGCGGTGTTTTATCGACCTTGCATCGTACGCACTGCTATGAGAACTGATCACTTTCGATAGCGTGAGTGTTCTTGAAAATGATTTAAAAAGAGGTGATCCCCTGAATCCCATCATTTTAACCCATTCAAAAATTTTTAAGTGAGCGAAACAATTCTTGACGATAACAGCTTATAGTATGTCATAGATTTTCTAACTTGGCTCTTTTATGTAAAAACTCTCAATTTAAGGTAGTCCGAGTGAGATAGTTCCATAGTCATAATAGAGACCATATTCGAATTAATTTCACCAGCTGCAAGACTCTTCAGTTAAATATTGCATTAATAATGGTGCAATAGTATAGTTTTATATGAATGACATGGTAAGTAATTAAATGAGTAAGTTAGTAATTAATATCTTAATAAGTCTTTAACTTGACTCATTATTTTCGAGCGGTGCGTTTGAAACTCCTTCAAATGGAATGTTATCTGTGATACCCAAGAACCTATTGCGGTGGCAATATGATTAATTTTCAAAAAGAGTTGAGCAAACATACAAACTACACGCTGTTAGTTTTTTACGATATATAAGATTTAGAAATACCTCTTTTTGTGAAAAATGTCTCTGTGGAGTGCATAAATGTACCATTTCCCATGTAAAAGGGCTGGTATTTTTTTGGCAAATATCTCCGAAAGTAATCTGGTAAGGGGTTAAATGTTTAGTTTCATCAGAAAGGTGAGATATTTTTCTTTAAAATGTGATAAATTTCATTGATTTCTAGGTAAATTGATATTTCGCTCATATGTACTACCTTAAATGAGAAATTCCATTTTCAAAACAAGGCTCGCATCTTATCAACTGCGGGGAATGGTGAGCTAAAAGAGTCTCCAGCTCCGACTTACGCTGGTGCTGAATGGTTTGGTTATAAAGACGCTTGATTACATAAAAGTCATTTATTGACAAAATTTTAACAAACTAACCCTGTGTTGTCACCTGCACGATATTGGATTACTCCCAAAGCTTTGAGCTACCCCCGCTCACTAATATATGGGATTTGGTTTTTTATCCGATACACACCGAATATTGCCAGCATCCACCATTGTTTCTTTTATACCCCCACCAGTTGTGTGGCAGGGGGTGCTAGGACACCAAGCATTTGCAAGTTAGCTGACTTATATTAATATTCATGGTGAGTGTAGATTAATTTTTAAAAGTGTGATTGAAAGACAGATCCTTGAATTAAGGTGACTTGATGAATTATCGACGATCGGGACACTTCACAACCGTTTCTCACTTACGTTCAGTCGTTGGAGGTGTGCAGGCCTCAGGCGGTTGGTAGTCTTTCCAGGCCGTTAAATTCAGCGTCGGGATGTCCATGCATTGCCTCAGGTTGTTACTTGGGAGATATAGAGGGATAGGAGTGTGAATACAATGGCATAGAATTCAATAAAATTGATTTTCATTTCTATCGTATCGGATAATGGCTCACTTGTGGCGATACGCTACAAATGGATGTCATTTACATCATTGTGGGCGGTTGGGTCGGTTCGGCTATGCACGGAGTCGTTGGGAAATGAAGGCTTGGAGGAGGGTAACCCTGCGTCCATATGCCGTTTAGCCTACTTTGCCGTGGAAAGACGCCTTGTTTTGATGCATTTCTGCCTCGAAAGTGGAGATTTGAACCTGGGCCCTTATGGCGACCCCTCAGATGACAGCAAAGGACGTCAATTTGAACGATATTGCATATTTAAAACTGCATGCAAGAATTAAAAACCTTGGGATATTGAATTAAAACATAGTTATGTTGCCACGTACTACTTATTAATGTTATCAGCCAATAACTTCCGCATTTTGAGTACAATGCGTAAATTCCATACAAATGGCGCTGCAGTCGTGTCCTATGGCAAGGTCGTTCAGTATCGTTAGTATTCTTCCTTCGATACAGATCTTCTCAACGCAAACAAATTCGCCATTGATGTGCTTATTTTGATGAGTTCTAAGCATATCATAGGATGTTAAACGTTTTTGAAGATTCGCCAGGTTATTTGAGTTCGAAATGATTGCTGGCGCCGCATATTCGCAGATTTTCTTAGGTGTGCAATGGTGGTAAGGGCTCAGTTGATATATTAATGGCGACCACTTAGTGGAGATGGTTGCGAAGACCCATATCGATAGAGCTCTGATCGAACGACCTTGCTCCTATGGCCTCTGGACAAATGAGGCAACTAAAAGCATATTCGTGGGATAATCTGCATATTTTGAGCCTTGGATTTTGTTTATAGCACTGCGCGACTTAAGTCTGCACTGAAGTCACGCTTTTCCGTGGCATAAGTGACCTGATCGATAGTAAATCAAATCGAGAGTTGGGTGACATTCAAGGTTCTTGGAAAGAATATCAGGACTTTCATAAACCTCGGGAAGTTCATCTGTCACTGCGTTCAGTGCACACGTGTTTTAACTTGTTATAGACTTTTTATTGAATGGCTGTCTCTCTAATTGAATGATGAAATCATATCTATTAATAGAAATATGATCGATGTACTAATCATTTAGAATATGTATCCTTTCTACCAGTCATGAATACCTAGTGCCTCTAATAATTGTATTTCATGTGATTGATGAAAAAATGTCAATTTAAGACGGAAGTTTTATCAGTCAGCAAATTCCGCAAAACTGTTCCAGGCATTACTTTGTGGAAGTTCTGGATATTCATGATGACAACTTGGTCAATTCCACTCTAATTAATCATCTTTTTTGTTATTATTGTTATGTATTATTTATTTTTTTACTTTTATATTATTTTATATTATTATTACTATATTAATATCTTTTCATCATGAATATCTCATTTTGGTTCATTTTTCAAGGTACCAAACGTATTTCCCGTCATCTGGAGGCGTTCATACTGTAGAAACTGCCATTAGATGTGGTAATGTTATTACAAATATCGTTTCAACGCCATTTGCAATGACAATCTTTTCCCTCACATTTCTAAGCAATCTCTTATGTCCTGCATTGTATTTGAATTTTTGTGAGCCTTATTAAGGGAGTCTATGTGGTTGACATTATAAGTGTTTAGTATGATTTAAATGTAATATTTATTTTTTGGATAGGATATTTGGGGGGGGGGCGACTGACAGCTAAGGTCATTTGCGACATATGGGATTGGTTAAGGAGGAAGGGTGGATAGAAACCCGGCGTCGGCATTAGCCTGCTCTTAACGAAAGGCACAAAGGGGACCACGGCTTAACATCTCATCCGACATACGGAGTACTGTTCTTGAAGTGCCCTCCACAAGACACTCAAGTAGGGATCGGGTTCCCTTTGAAAAACATCTTCCTCTGCAGGGATTTGAACCCAGGCTGCTCGTATGGTTAGCCATTACTCTAGCCCCCACACCAGCCTAATCCTCTATGTTTATTTATTATTTTGATATAATGTGTAATAAATAATTATTATAAGAATGGCGATACTTATGATAAACCACTGGACTAAATTAGAAAACAAAATTTGTTTTAGTTCTTTCCCGGCGTATTATGCTGATGAAGTTTTCTCGGGTTTTCTAGCGGGTCAGGTCGTTGTGGGCCGACGTTTCGATAGATACGTCGATAGATATCGAAACGTCGGCCCATAACGACCTGACCCGGTGGAAAACCCGAGAAGACTTCATCAGAAAACAAAATTATTTATGATCCATACTTCAATTAACTTATGTACGGGGTCACCTGGAAAAACGTCAGTGGCGACAGAGCAGCAACCTTGAGCGCTTTGCTACCATTTCGATGATTCGCAAACAATGGCGATCGAGAAAATCTGTATATTTTACCAACCATGGGTATTATCAGAGTTTTAGTTTTTCTATTAAGTATATATACTCACTCGATGCTGAGTCTCATGAACGGGTCCAGTTGCATGTATTTCTCGTCGCCCAAGTTCGCGCACAGTATGCTGGCCAAGGTGACATCGTGGATGGCTCGATATTGATCTGGAAGGAGAAGTGAACCTTGAGACTGAATTTGCTCCCGGCTTCGGATTCGCAAGGGATCATAGGAAATACAGTTCAATCGGTTGTGACGCTTCCAAGTCGATGGGTCGGAAATTTCATCTATATCTATATTACCTGCAGAATAAAGCCACCTCAAGGGTGTTTGGCACGTAGCTCAAACGTACACTACAATATAGAAATTAACTTTTACCGACGTACACCAGACTATTGATGTACTATAAATGCTGCAGAAGCTTCTCAAAATAATCTAAAATGTAAATCTGGAAACGCAACACAAGAGTCATGCAGGAAATATGAAAAACGTGGTGTTAGCACTACTCGGCAGATTTAGAAACAAGCCTTAGGGAGCACATATCAATTAATCAGCTACACTACCTGTCAACAGACCTACTTCAAAGTCTTAACGTAGCCATTATAGTGTCTTATCGAGCGCGGAAATAGATAAATTTTAAAACTGTCTGACCAATTTCCCTTGTTTTATTCCTCTGGTCTGATCTAGCGTAGTATGTTGGAGTTCATTACACGTCAATAACTTCGTCGGAAGATAAATTTGATTTTGAATTCACATAAGTGATTGAGTCTGATTTTCAATCGATGGTCTGAAAGCGTTTCCCATCCCAGCTGTTGTAAGAGGTCAATAACACTTACCTCCAGTATATTGAGTCGAGAGGAAGAGATATGTATGCGATGGCACTGTGGTTATTTTGGAGTGGTGACCAGTGACAGAGCTCACCTGAGATCCAGGTCTACATCTATTTATTAGCCCGCGAACCGCCTCTGAGGTGTGTGGCAGGGAGTAAGGTATGACAAACATGCCATGTAATGAACCTAATATTGGCGAAACTAAGACTGATTATGCATTAGCTAGAACCTGCAAAAACTTGTCAGAAGGGCAGCTGGTCCACACAAGGGTACCATATATGAGGTATACTACCAATTCAGATCAAACAATTTGCATTTTTTTCCGCAACTGTGTTAGAGTTTTTCACAACTATGTTTAACGCACAGATATTTAAAAGTCGTGCAGGAAGCATGCGAAATGTAATACTACTTTGCCAGTAAAGTACTGCTTTGCAGATTGTAAAATCAACATAATGAATTAAATCAACGGATTAGCAGCTCTGCATATCAACTACCAACTTCAAAGTCATATTGGCAGCCAAAATGGTCTTTTTATCGGTCGCGGGAAAAACGATCTTTAAACTGGTCTCTTTTACTGTCTACCTCTCTAATTGTATTCTCATGATTTTATCTACCGTAGTATATCTGGTTTTGTTCTATATTGTTGCTGATTACTTTTCCGCTTTTTCCAACAAAGACTTTACTGTTGAGAAATTTTCTTGAAGCTCTCTCACATAAGAGCAGAATCACTAGGGATCATCATCTAGTAACTAGCGTCGTATTGTTTAATTGAAATTTTGAAGGATAATATGCATTATTTTCTCAGTGCTCGAGAATTGAACAACGTTAATTTTTTTCGCAGGAAGTTCCGTCGTTTTGATATCCGACTTTATATCATCTTTAACTTGATTGGAATTAAAATTTAGGAAATTCAGTGTTCCGGCTTTTATCTCTGGCCATCAGGATGGGAAGTCACACCTTAAGGACTCGCTGTCAACCCCTTGGCCCACGAAAAATGGTAACGATAGACCAGTTAAAATTATATTAACGGCTATTTGTGCGTCTTTATCGCGCATCGCAAAGATTCGGCGATGTTATAAATCACCGTCGTAATCTCGTGCACTTGTCATCACCTTCGGTGAACGCTCCGGGTCCCATTTTGTGGTCGAAGAAGTAGCGATCGCCGATTCGCCATCGGTAGAATTGCTCGGCGATGATGCATCCGAAGGTGGGCCCCACGAGTGCCTTGTCATCTTCGTCCACGCAGTGTTCCTCCAGTGTTCCACCCACATACAGATCCACGTCGTTTACGGAGCGGTATATATGCTTGAGTATCCTGATATTCTGCAATGGAAGACAAACGCTTGATCATAATCAATCCCTGTCAATGAACCCAAGTCATAGACAAGCATCATGCTCATCTACATCTAAGAAACACCGTGTAAGCCGCCACTAGGGTGTGTGGCACGGAGTGATTCCTCACGTGGCATACAGCCATCATCCCACTTCATATCAGAGTCTCGCACTCTCCGTCATGAAACAGTGTCACGACTACAGCCCTGAATCGTTGATTTTGTTGGTTGTTTGTGTCCTGGACGGTTGTTCGCGAATATTGACATCTACATTTACGAAATACGGTGCAAGCCTTCATTAGAGTGTGTGGCATGGGGTGTTTCCACACCAGGGATGAAGCGCTCTTCCCAGCTGAAATTATAACCGCGGAAGTACCCCCGGAATACCAGGCGCAGGCCAGAAGCAGTCGGGACGACAATACGCGGTTAGACCAGAAACCAGGAGTGCTACATGGACGAACATGCTACTATACACTACATTACTTAAGATACAACTACTGGCTTTAATTACTGCAACAGATAAATAGTTCTACATAGTACTTAATCATGCAAGAGCTAAATCATGCCGGAAATTGCATGGTAAGTTATCAACTAATAATGTTGTTGAGATATACAGCACAAGTGCAAAGACCTATTCTACCTTGTCAGTGTTAAATTATCCTAGTACTGACTATCATTGTCCCTTATTGTGCGTGGAAAAAATGACATTTCAAATCTATCGGTTCTGCAGTCTATTTCCTTTGTCTTATGCATTTATTCATTTCTACCATAATAGTTTGGCTCTAGCAAAATTTGCTGAACGTCCGGCAAAAAATAGTCTACATCAAACTTTCGTAAAAGATTTAATGTATATTTTTCCCTTCGATCGGATAGAGGTTCCCACCCCGATTCCCTCAGCAATTTAGTAACATAGCCTCATTAGTAACACTTATCACAGTTTACGCTTACCTTGTCCGTCATGACGTCCCGGAAGTCGTCGAAGTCTACTGCCTTACGGAGTCCGCACATGTCTCGCATGGCGTTGTAAGAGGGCAGACCGTGGTCTCTTCCGCGTTTGATGTTCTCGCTGACCAGATCCATGGAACCAGTTGTCAACTGCAAAGGGAGACGGGAGGAAAAAATGGATTTCCTCCAAAACATTGTGGGGTTCGTCGTCTAGAATTCACGGGAACATGGAGGGAATGTATAATGTGTGGAAGAAATCGTATTGTTATGAGCATGTAGGATGTAGTTCTCGAACTCACCGTCGCGCCCTACTTATGGCGTGTCGTATAACTTTCAAGCCCTGGAAATGACGGAGTTTTGGCTTTACAGCTCAGAAATATACATATAATCCCATAAAAAGGTAGTATGAGCGAAATATCATTTGAATTAGATATCAATGAATTTGGTCTCATTTTAAAGATAAATATCTCACTATTCTAATGACACCAAAAAATCAACCCCTAACCAAATTACTTTTGTAGATATTTGCCAAATTAGACCAGCCCTTTTACATGGGAAATGGCACGTGTATGCACTCCAGAGGGACAATATTTACAAAATAAGGAATTTCGAACACTTAGATGTCGAAAAAAAACTAACAGCGAGTAGTTAGTATGTTTTCTCAACTATATTTGCAAACTAATCATATTGTCACCGCAATAGTTCCTTTGGTATCACAAAAAAACCTTCCGTTTTGAAGGATTTACAAACGCACCGTGCGAAAAAATTGAGTCAAGTTAAAGACTTATTTAGATATTTTCATTTTATTACTTACAATTTCTGTCATGTAAAAGTATGTTATTGCACCATTTATAATGCAATACTTAATTCATGTAACATACAGCTGGTGAAATTAAAACGTATAATTCTAATATGGTCTCTATTATGACTAGGGAACTATCTTGCTCGGTCAACCTTAAAAGTCACAAATAGCGTAGTCATGTTTACAGCAAGTTGATGTGGAGTACTGACTGAAATTTTCCCACAGGTTCGCCCCCATTTTACGCGACCCCTAAAATATCATCAAAGAAAACAATGGAGAAGGCCTAAAGTTACGACGTACGCGTCAGAATTTTTGTTACTAGATTAATTTTGAACGTGTGTACCGCGTACAAGACCAATGTTGCCCGAACATGTTACAGTTTACTCTGTGTAGCTGCACCTCACGTGAAGACCGATCAAATTCAGTGTCACGGACCGCTGCGCAGTAGCGAGTTTCCAACAATCGGGAAAATCGGTGTTTTGACAATCGGCAGGTGACAGTTTCCAAATTTGAGCGAACGAGACAAAACGAAGTTCTATTACCCATTTTGGAAGAAATTCCGTTGTTATGGAATACTGCACCGGACGTTTACAAAAATCATCCCAAATGCACCTCTACCGTCGAACAGCACGCTGAGATGTTCAATACGAACCCGGGAGAGCCGGTTGCTTCCGAACTTGAGAACACAATTCAATGTCGAATTAAAATAACAGCGAGGAAGAAAATTGGACAAGGGTGCAGTATAGTATATGCAAAGAAATGGGAGCTGTATGAAGCTCTCCGATTTATGCAATTTTCCTCAAGGATTGGAAAAGGGTAGGCTCAATGGAGATCGGTGATACTAGCTTACCTCCTTGGTGACGAATCGGTCCGTTTGCTGCGCTGGCTGGTAGCTCAGACCGCGCAGGATTGCCTCGAAATAATGGTCGAGCTCCATCACGCTGGGGTCGTTATAGTGTACGCCGAGCCGCAGTTTCAACACGGCATTACGTCCGTGGCCCAGAAGTCTGCAGGGAGAGAGGAAGGAATAGAGGCACGCGGACAATTATATGGGCATGCCAGGTGCATAATGCACACGCATTGTTCCTGGATATATCCTCAGTTTGCCGAATTTCATTCGATTGCCCAAAACCCAGGAAATTCCAACATGGATCCAGACAATAACCTTCAGAACTCGTGGAAAAGATAACTCCATAAGTTACGGGATATAAAATTATCAGTCAGAATGAGGGTTGAGTGCAGGCCATTATAGAACGGTAAAAAACATTGTTCCAATATCTTTGATCTGAAGACGCCAATTGGGGCACTGGCGAAGCTGATGCCGGCAGATTCGTCCAGTTCGGGGGATAAAAACCTGCAAATGACTGTGACAGCTATTACCCGGGGCTAATACAGGATGAAAGAATCTACAACTATACTTGCGAAGTACCGAGCAAGCCATTAGGGTGTGTGGCACCGGGTGATTCCCCTCCAGTTATGCAGCACTCGTCCCAGTCCAAATCATAACCATGCATATTCCCTTGGCCGCTCGGGGGAGGCCAAAAGCAGTCAGGAGAAAAATACACGGTCAAACCAGTCAATAGGAGTATGCTTCGTAAGCGAGCATGCTAACAAGGAGTACACTCATTAAGGCTTAACTGCTGGTTTGTATAATGATTAATATTAATTTGCAATACTTCTAGATACTAAATCATGATTAACTAGATCAAAGCATCCTAAGTTAAACTCTTCACTTCAGAAGCTCATATCCGGAGGACAGGAACAATTGCGCCAATATCATCGCAACACAACTGCACAGTTGTCTTTCATTCGTTTATGAGACCTTGTGCTGCACGCTTCTCGCTTCAAAATTGTTCGGGAGCAAAGCTGACGTGCCCAGGCAACAAAACAGCGTCGATAATCTGAGCGGTGATAGTTGCCTCTGTGCCAATTTTCCGTGAAGTATTGACAAGCTTGGATAATGTTAATTACTCTTCCGCATTTATCTTATATTTTGAACTATTTATTTAGAAAGAACTCGACAAATATACACAAAACATTTGGCCGTGACTTTTTATTCCCCCGCCCCTCCTCGCGATGCTTCCCACCCACCGGCAGGTGACACTACATTTCGCCAGCGCCCGCGTCGTTCGTGAGTACTGAAATGATCGAATGTGTTTCCATTTGCGCTCACTTCAGTCACCTCGAAACGGAGGGCTCTCGAAGAATCAGGGTGTGCTTTAACTCACTTCATGGTTCCTTCCATCTGGCTGTGGAGGAATCTGAATGCTCCTTGGGAGAACTCGTTCAAGGTCGACGGGTTGATATACGTGCTGTAGTTTGGCATCTCGCCCGGGCTGATCACCATCCCCATTCGATCCAAGATCTTCTTGCCTGGGAGAATGGGAGATAAGGAAAATACGTGCGTCATTGGATTGTTTTGAAACCCATATCTTGATCTTTACCTCAAGGCTGTTTACCGTCCATTGGTCCCTCTGTTTATCTTTTCCTCACCATTTTCGGGATAGAATAATATCATCTACACATCTCGACGTCAGGATCCCGTAAGATCACTGAAGTTAAGCTATGTTGGGCCCAGACGAGGATTGTATGGTTGACCATTCATACCTTCACCGTGGCGCTCTTGTCCCCTGTCAGCATGTGGCAGGCAGGTTAAAATTAGGCTGGCATAATGGTCCACTCAAGGTTTAGATGCCCGAGCTCCTATCGAAGGCACTCCCAACAAACAATCTAACAATTTAGCTCGACGTCAGCTCTAGGGTGTTTCTCCGCGTGGTGTCTTATGGAGACAACATGCTGTCCACCCATCCTACTGACGTCTTCAAGTCTGAAGAGTCGATGGAGCTCATGGCTCATGTCCCATCTGGTGGGTCCTGATGGACGGGAATCAGCCATAAAGGACGGAGCATGAGCTGCATTGACACTTTAGAACTGAAGACGCCAATAGAATGGCTGGAGAAACTGATGTTTCCACATAACACCACGCGGAGGATCATCGGAGAGTTGACTGTCAGAACGCTTAACGCCGTGGGAACCTTTGTACCGATTCTACATAGGAGGTGGCCTAGATATCTCTCGGCAAAGTCTTCTGAAAACGCCAATACTCATAGAGAACATCGCCAGCAAGAAACGTGAGACATGTTCACATACTCAATGCCTCGGGAAAGTATCAAATATATTATGGAAAAATCATTGTTTTGCATATAAGTTTTCTTTTTATCCTCGTCGTTGAACTACCGTACGATTTTTTGTTGAAAAATGACATGCACTGCGTGTTTTCCATATCGTTTTGCTTCATCGTTTTGGCCAGGTGTGAAATGCTTTTATCTCAAAGTAAAAAATTCCATTTACGTGGTCCATTCCTTCGGCATGCAGCAGTAGTAATTGATGCCGAGTAAATGGAAATTCAGACGTGCGAGAATAACGGGCCCTGGATTGAAAGACCTTGATCTTCTGCAGTCTAGCAGCCCGCTGGACGGTGTCATCGTTCGTAGACAACACCCTGGAATAACTATGTTATTCCAGGGTATTGTCTACGTTATATGGCGGTGAGCTAAAATGAACAAGCAAGGCGCATTGATGGAGTTGAGATGAGAATTATAGTTTTAGTAGGAAGCTAACTATTCACTGCCCAGAATAGTGTACAGTCACTTCAATAATTGTTGCGGAACTCTATGCTAGCGGTTCGTGTCGAAGCTGGAAGTATGTTGGCTATCCTCGGTCGTCTTCGGTGACTATGGGAATTGTCGGGTACTCTACGATACACATTCTAAGTGAAATTGGACGAAAATCCGACAGTGCTATCGACTTCATTCGCATATCTTCAATGGCTTGCGACATAACTTTGTGGAATTTATAGTTCATATTGAGATGGCATAGGAACACTTTGTATAATCTCCACAAAACTTTATTGGTATGAGCCCAACCAGTTTCAACACTTTCGTTTCATTCTCAAGGGACAATACTTTTTGAAGTTACTGTACCTGTAGTTAAAATAGCTCACTTAAGCTTGTTTGAGCGAAAAAAATTTCCCTGGAATTCAATGAATCAGGCATTATTTTACAGCAAAATAGCTCAACTTACCGAAGACGCCAATATATCTGCCTCTAACTGCTCTAATTTTCGATATTTTACGAACAAATTCCAGCCATTTTCACATGTAAAATGGTACAGCTATGCACTTCAGAGGTACTTAATAGGGAAAATGAGGTATTTATAAGATATAAATCTTGTCATAACTTTAACAGTGTTTTTAACTTGGTATAATTTCTCAACTCTTTTCAAAAGTAAATCAATTACTCGCCGCGGAATTTTTTACGGAGTCGCAAAAAAACCTTCCCATGTGAAGCCTTTTTCCCCTATAGTATGGTATTCAGTTGATTACAGGGGTTATCACATTTATAATACCGTATTTTTCCGTCATTATATAATCGTTCTGCTTCTCTCAGCTATTTAAGGTAGTTCGAGCGAAATATCATTTGACTTAGATATCAATGAATTTGGTCTCATTTTAAAGATAAATATCTCACTATTCTAATGACACCAAAAAATCAACCCCTAACCAAATTACTTTTGTAGATATTTGCCAAATTAGACCAGCCCTTTTACATGGGAAATGGCACGTGTATGCACTCCAGAGGGACAATATTTACAAAATAAGGAATTTCGAACACTTAGATGTCGAAAAAAAACTAACAGCGAGTAGTTAGTATGTTTTCTCAACTATATTTGCAAACTAATCATATTGTCACCGCAATAGTTCCTTTGGTATCACAAAAAAACCTTCCGTTTTGAAGGATTTACAAACGCACCGTGCGAAAAAATTGAGTCAAGTTAAAGACTTATTTAGATATTTTCATTTTATTACTTACAATTTCTGTCATGTAAAAGTATGTTATTGCACCATTTATAATGCAATACTTAATTCATGTAACATACAGCTGGTGAAATTAAAACGTATAATTCTAATATGGTCTCTATTATGACTAGGGAACTATCTTGCTCGGTCAACCTTAAAAGTCACAAATAGCGTAGTCATGTTTACAGCAAGTTGATGTGGAGTACTGACTGAAATTTTCCCACAGGTTCGCCCCCATTTTACGCGACCCCTAAAATATCATCAAAGAAAACAATGGAGAAGGCCTAAAGTTACGACGTACGCGTCAGAATTTTTGTTACTAGATTAATTTTGAACGTGTGTACCGCGTACAAGACCAATGTTGCCCGAACATGTTACAGTTTACTCTGTGTAGCTGCACCTCACGTGAAGACCGATCAAATTCAGTGTCACGGACCGCTGCGCAGTAGCGAGTTTCCAACAATCGGGAAAATCGGTGTTTTGACAATCGGCAGGTGACAGTTTCCAAATTTGAGCGAACGAGACAAAACGAAGTTCTATTACCCATTTTGGAAGAAATTCCGTTGTTATGGAATACTGCACCGGACGTTTACAAAAATCATCCCAAATGCACCTCTACCGTCGAACAGCACGCTGAGATGTTCAATACGAACCCGGGAGAGCCGGTTGCTTCCGAACTTGAGAACACAATTCAATGTCGAATTAAAATAACAGCGAGGAAGAAAATTGGACAAGGGTGCAGTATAGTATATGCAAAGAAATGGGAGCTGTATGAAGCTCTCCGATTTATGCAATTTTCCTCAAGGATTGGAAAAGGGTAGGCTCAATGGAGATCGGTGATACTAGCTTACCTCCTTGGTGACGAATCGGTCCGTTTGCTGCGCTGGCTGGTAGCTCAGACCGCGCAGGATTGCCTCGAAATAATGGTCGAGCTCCATCACGCTGGGGTCGTTATAGTGTACGCCGAGCCGCAGCCGCAAAATAAATCATAGTCACCGCAATAGGTTCTTTGGTATCGCAAAAAACCTTCCGTTTTTAAGGAGTTTCAAACGCACCGCGCGAAAAAAATGAGTCGAGTTAAAGACTTATTTAGATATTTTCATTTGATTACTTACGATTTCTGTCATGTAAAAGTATATTTTTGCACCATCTCTAATGCAATACTTAATTCATGTGACATACAGCTGGTGAAATTAAAACGTATAATTCGAATATGGTCTCTATTATGAGTAGGGAACTATCTTGTGTGTGATTATGAAAGGAAAAATTTTGTTCAAACTACCTTGAGTGATGTATCATTTTGAGTCTCTCGTTCGCGAATTGCCAATCGGTGCAGTTCACACCAATGTGACCGTTGCCATATTCACTCACCCACGATTTTTGGCAAGTAGTCCCTATAGGTGATGAGCTGAAACTGGGCGATGACTATTCTCCTGGCCTCCTGGAACAGTCTTTCGTCGCCCCAATCTGAGCGCAGATTGCGTAAACCGGTGGCGACGCGATTGTGCTCCCTCAGCAGCACAGTCTGCATCGAGGCCAGCCAAGGGTGCTGGTTGACGCGGCGGTCACCTAAGGTGCACCATTGGCACCAGAAGAAGCGAGAAGCAAGAAATGAGACACAGAGAATCACATGATGGTGCTTGAGGATACGTTGCCAGGCAGTTGCGAACCAGATAATGTGCTGGAAATCAATGAAAGTAAAATGAAATAGATCATCTAACTCCTCGCATTTGCATGGTTCTGAATGCGTACAGAGTAGTTTAAAAATAGTAATTTAGATTGTAAATTTCAATACTTTTGATAACTAGACGGTTTTGATATTATAAAAACATCAACAGAGTATATGAAAAACAAGGCTTGCAGGCTTCCTACTTGGGTTAATGCAGTTCGTTACCTTGTCTCAAAATCTGTACTTGGGACAGCAGTCGAGGTTACTCGTCTATTTCTGGACTCGTTTATTATGGCAAGGGTTAGAAAGCATTGTTGAATTGACCATTCACTCTACCCACTCCTGCCGTTTTTTTAAATCCCATCATCCGAATCTCAAAATCGTCCATAACCCCAAAACATGAGGATTCGAGACGGTTGCAAACGCGGCGATAAATACTAATGGAATGAACTCAAGGTGAATATTTTCTTTTCGCGTTGACGACTAATGTGAATCGTTCATTAGAACCTTGAAGCAATATCGGCCAGCATCACTCACCCGCCTTGTAGCAGATGTGCTTATTCGTATCGCAGCCGTCAACCGTGACATTTGAGAGAGGAAGGAACTCCCGGACTTCGACCTCCGTGGAAGACATCGCTGAGGAATCGTCTGCAGATGAGTGCCACTCGGGTTCGCCTCTGACCTCCCTCGATTTCAGGAGCCCTCCCGTGCCCAGCCTCAACTCCTGGTTCTCCTTGTTACTGCTGCCATAGAGGTTGGACAGGTCCAAGAAATGGCTCACCATGTTCAACTGCGGGTGTTTAAAAGCAAACGCATATTCATTATTGTTTCTTATAGGTTGCGGGCTTTTGAATTGTTACGCAATAATGCATTTAGGAATGGATTATTGAGAAACTGGAACGGATAAGAATGGAAGAATTTGATTATTGGAGCTGGAGGCTAGTGTCAAAGATCAAATATTATGATATGAACCAAAAATATTATAATATGTACATTATAATATTTTGGACCAACCTTATTCATCTTCCGCCGCCCATAGTGGCTTCGGCTGTCTGAGGCTACTTCGTGACTCTTAGAAGTAAGTTGTAACAGAGTACACAAGGATACCAGCGTTTGCATTACCCTCACCACGTGCAGATTTCCCAGCTAACGGTTACGGCGCTCTACCGGTCAGTTTTGGCACATTTTCGCCAGTATGCCACAAGGGAAACCAAATCATAGTAATACCCTAGGCCCGCTATCAAGGGTCTACTCAAGCTAGGATCCCTTCTGAAAGGATTACCTTGAGAGCCAGCATACCGTTGCCCGCGACCTACTATGAGGAGGTATATACGGTGTACTGGCACACCAATATGCTTGGTTATTATCACTTTTGTATTCATCCTTTCAAATATTTATTAATTGTGCATTTTTCATTGACTTAGAAATTTTAGGAAATGAGAGTGGGAAGAAAAGAAAGCCTCAAAGAGCAAAATTTACGACAGCGAGAGTGTCTTTAGTTCTGGCGGGATGGCGGTTGACGGAGTGAAGGAGGAATGTATGTCAATTTTGAAAAAAAAACTGGTCAAACTTAAGGTTGTGGGTGGAGGCGTGAAAGGGGGCAGGTAGAGAGAGGAGTCAGGATGGGGCAGGACGAAATGAAAGACCACAGGCGACCATTCTCTCGATCGAATGACATATCATGGCGACATCGCACTCTATTCGGACAAATATGGTGAACATATTATGTGCGGTTGAAATGTTTCTCCACCTAGGCTGCTTGTGACTTAACTCTTCGTCTTAACCATTGAGGTATACTGACAGGGAAGAACATCACCAAAATGTAGCTTGGCAGCCGAAATATCCACCATATTGCTTACCTCTGTTTTTCTCTCTCGTTAAACATCTGATTGCTCGGACGAATGGGCACACTTTAGTGTATATAATCGTGAATATTTACCATCTGTGGAAGATCTAGTATAAAAACTCTTGAATCATTTATTGGCTCTTTGTAAATGTTTATTACACTAAATGCTGTATATGTCTATTACATTGAATGCTGGAAGAAAAGTGCTAGGTAGCATGTGGAGCATATCAAGGAATGAGTACCTGTCTAAGGAAGTAAAAATCGCCGTGTACAAAAGTGTACTTCTCCCCACTTTTTTGTATGGTAGTGAAACATGAGTATGTCATGATAGACATAAGAGTAGACTAAACTCCGTGGGTATGAGTTATCTGAGGAGTGTTTGCGGCAAAATAGGATGGACAGGGTCAGGAATGAGTGGGTAATAAATGAATGTGGGTTAGATGCTCCAGTAATGAACATATATGAAAGGAGTGTGCTTCGTTGGTTGGGCCATTTTGAGAGAATGGGTGAGATACAAATAACGAAACAGATATATAAGAGTGAAATGAATGGTGCGAGAGGTAGAGGTAGGCCGAGAATGTTGTGGTTGAATGTGGTTGAAGAAATTCTTAGGAGGAGGAATATAAGGAGTCTTAAAAACCGGAGGGCGTGTATGAAGCAGTGTATGGGGGTAAATGAAGCAAAAGAGGTTTGCAAGGATAGGTCAGTATGGAGGAAGTTGTTGAAGCAGAGTTATGTGCACAAATATGTATTTATAAGTGAAACTTAGTGACTCTGCCTACCACGGAAGGGATCGGCGTGATTGGTATGTATGTATTACAGATTGGTATGTGTGGATTATCATTAATGAAAATGAACTAATAACTAAATGAAGAATGCACTTTTAAGGGACATACTTAGCTAGCCACTGAGATTTGAGATTTCAGTTATCGATGGAAATATTTGTGAAATTGCAATATAAGTGCATCAGCGCAGAGGCAAGTCGTGGGGTACGGGGGAAACAAAGATGGCGGACCCACATTACAGCTCGTGTTTAACATTGGCCGCACATAAATAATGGAGCACCTTCTGTCCTCCTACCCCTCCAATCGTATCAATCCCAATTGCCCTCTCACCTGTTGAGCGGATTTAGGACTGGGCGGGTGCCTTCCCTTGTGCCAGATCTTCTTCTCTTCCTCAATCGCTGCTAATTCCTCAGCCGGCAGGGCACTGGGTGGGGTCGGCGCCGGCGCCGTCGAGATCCCTTGGGAGAAAAGCAGGAATACATTGCCAGTGTGGTCTTTGAAAGTTGTCCCGAACCCACCAATAGCGTTGCCCGTATCCGAAACAAATATCGGATAGCCGATGTATCGGTTATAATTAGAAGTAATTGAGGGTGCCTGCCAATCACTTTGCGCAGATTAGCGCACATCGCAGTTCGTGAGAACACGGGAGCGCACATATAAGTGGACGATTGGAACGATCTACGCTGAGGTATTTGCTAAATGATGGTACGATATTAAACGTCTTAAGGGAAGAAGTCAAACTCATCTTTTGATGGATCGAGCTCCGGATGGGTCATGGGCTTTGATCTACTAAGTAATAAGGGTGATTTTGGTGTGTTGACATTAGTTTACTTCTATTTATGTTTATCAAGCAAATATCACTAATCGGTTAAAAACGGGATATTCCTGTTTCTATTACTAGGTATTTTTCCGCCATCACAAGTTTTGTCCGCTAGCGATTTGAGATTATCTAACTACGTTTTATGAAGAGGAGGGGGCACAGGGGATTTGGAACCAATTTACGTAAGATTTTTGTCCGTCTTGAAGCTTTGTAACGCTTCCAAATACCCTTTATTTTTTTAATACCCTATGATTGTTCACAGCTTCATCAGCTACGGTACTCTTTCGTTCTTATTGTTAATGAATGCGGTACTCCAACACTGCAAAATTATACGATATCCAGTGCTCAAATCTGTACAATGGTTTCAATTGGAAAGTTGAAACAGCAGAAAGCGAGCATTTAACGAAGAGTAGATACAAATATCTGACGTCTTACGTAAGACTGAGAGGGAAGAGGGGGTTGGAAAAATCTTACATTGTCTTACGCAGGGGGAGATGGGGAGAGGTCAAAATGGCATAACTCATCTTACGTGATATTTGAATCACCCCTAAGAGGATGGTGTAATTAATCCTCCATTGCGTAAGAAGTTATCCTTTTCTAAGACTGTGTCTGTCTCTATTTGAACTTACGTCGACCCTGTCTTTCTACAGTTAAGGTAGTTTGATCGAAATATCATTTTCCCTAGAAAGAAAAGAAAATTTGGTCTCATTTTAAAGAAAAATATCTCACCCTTCTAATGACGCCAAAAATTTAATCCCTTACTGCATTCATTACGAGATATTTGACAAAAAATAACTGTCCTTTTTACATGGGAAATGGTACGTTAATGCACTCCAGAGAGATAGTTTACAAAATGAGAAATTTCTACCACTTAGATGTCGTATAAAAACTAACAGCGTGTATTTAATATGTTTTCTCAACTATTTTTGAAAATTAATCATATTGTCACCGCAGTAGGTTCTTGCGTATCACAAAATACATTCCGTTTTGAAGGAATTACAAACGCACCGCGCCAAAAAAATAGGTCAAGTTAAAGACTTTTTTAGACATTTTCATTTAATTGCTTACAATTTCTGACATAAAAACTATATTATTGAACCATTTTTAATGCAATATTTAATTGATGTGTCTTCCATCTGGTGAAATAAAAACGTGTAATTCGAATATGGTCTCTATTATGACTAGGGAACTATCTCGCTTGTTCTACCGTGAACCAGTATCGTTCAGTGACTACGAATTTAGCTTCGTACGTCCCCGTAACTATCGGTTCAACAAAATTTTGGATCTGTGTTGATTTCAATGCCTGCCACATGTAAATGAGGCAGGTATTGCTACCTCATGTGAATGGGTTGGAGGAAAATCACAATATTATTCCACCGCTTACCGCACACGCTGAACTGTGAGCGCATGAGGTTGATGCATTTGGAGTTGAACTCGGAGAAGAAAGGGTCGTCTCTCGTGATCCTTATCGGCATGCACACATGGTTCTCGTCCTCTTTGCTCCCCCAGTCCTCGCGAGAGTCGACGGTCACTTCTGGTTGAGCGGTGGTTGGCTCACTTCGATCGCAGCAGTTGATCATCTGACCCATGACTGTGGAAGGAGATATGCACTATTGACAAATGACTCCAAACAATTCGGCGGTATTTGGGAAATCATGCGGGAGAACTTAAATTTTCTCTAGCTGTTCCCTGTTAAAAAATTCTTTATAGTTTCCTTATAAATACTTCTACAGAATTTCTTTAAAATTTCTGTAGGTATTCCTTAAAGTATTACAACGCCATTTTACGGAATTCCCTACGACGTTCAGCAGAATACCTTAGGATGTTTTGCAGAATACTTTCGGACGTTCTGCAGAATTCCTTGGGACTTTCTGTGGAATTCCCTACGACTCTTCATATAGGCCCTTAGAAAAGGAACTGGGTCAACGGAAACCTCACATATTTCCTTAGAGTTGCTGAAGTTCTATGGAACAGCTTGGAAGGAGTTATTTTGCTCTGCAGAGAATAACTCTATAGAAGCTATGTTCTGTAGAGTCAGGCTCTCATGTTCCGTAGAGATCCTTAGAAAAGGAACTAGTTCTGAAGAAAAAGAGTCAATTTCTGTAGAATTCCTTACGTTTTGCAGAACAGCTTCTAAGGATTTTTTTAGCAGGGTCGAAGGAACCATCAACTAACAACCTACAAATAAGATAGCAGGAGCGGTATTCGATGGTCGCCGAGTGCACGTTTTTAATATATTTTTAAAAATTTTGTTAGAATAAAGTCTTAGACCTCACATGACAAATGAGAACAATCTCTTAGTATATTCCACACTTAAAACTTTTATTCCTGACCTAGGTTTCGATTGCCTTGCAATCATTTTCAATAGGTTTAACCTTTGAAAATGATTGAAAGGCAATCGAAACCTAGGTCAGGAATAAAAGTTTTAAGTGTGGAATATACTAAGAGATTTTTCCTACTTGTCATGTCTACGGTAACATTCCACAAAGTTCTTCCACAAAATTCCACGCCTTCCATCATTAAGTTTAATCTTAGACGTCATTTGTGCATCAGTTTATGTGTTGGGAGTGAACCACATCGGCAGTACTGGAAATTAAACATGAGTTACATTTAATTTTTTTCCTAGGATAAAACAAATTGTGGCAAGATTTTTCTGCGTGACATTTGAAATTCAGGAGAAATTACTTTGAAGTTTGTTGAGTTACAATCTTCGAGCTCCTGAATTAATAAAGCTCTTATCAATCAAGATTGAACGCCTTCGAGTGTTTTGACGTCTTAGACGTCATTTGATTACAGCCTTCCCCGTTTGACCCACTCCTGTATTGAACTGAAACATTTTGTACTTCCACACCATTAATGGACAATAGTCAAGACAAGAGCACCACCGACGAGAAAAATACTCTTGCCTGAAAAATGATCCACATGCGTTGAAATGCGTTGAAATCGAATAAATCGCGCGGAATTGGGAAGCGATTTTTGTCACCTATAATAAACTTGTAGCATAAAGTAGAAGTTGTAGCTTTAGAAAACCCTTTCTGTGGTTTGCAGGGTATCACGCTGATGACTCAAACATATACTTGGATGGTGCAAGTTTATTTTTCGTAAATATTTTCCAGCAGATTTTTTGCTTAAGTGGGGACTTAGATAGATTTTTTTGCGGTCATTTTTATAGAGCCCCGCGAGTTTTGATTAATCTTTTGTGAGATCCTTTATTTGCGGATTGTGATAGGTATGGGACACGGTGGGAAAGGAGCCGTCGGAGGAGAAATGCGGACTGACCGTCGGCGATGTCCTCCCTCATTCCGACGTCGTGTGCGATCAGCTGACCCCACTGCATCAACATCAGCGTGTAGAGTTTGTCCTTCCGGTCCTTATCCTTGTAAAGGTTTGCGCTGACCACCCTGGCCTTTGGAAGGCGCCCGGAAGGAGTCCTCGTCACCACCTGATTCACCCCTGCGTGGACGTAAGGAGAGGAAAGAAGAGAAATAAATATGAATAATCATCTACTTATGAGTCCAGAAGACAAATTTCCCCCTGTCTCTACGTGAGCTGTGCCTTTTTACACCCGTGTCTTTTTTAGTGTTTGCATTTGCAATTTTGCTTTACAATGTATTATTAACCTCCTTCATTTTTCGGGTTCTACAGCGTATTTTTTTTATAAGTGACAACAGTTTCGCTGACACTACTGTCAGCGTCTTCAGGTTGAAGATGCTGACAGTAGTGTCAGCGAAACTGTTGTCTCTTACAACAAAAAATACGCGGTAGATCCTAAAAAATGAAGGAGATCAACGTAGAGCACCGCGAAAGCCTTCGTTCTCATTATGTATTATTATTTTGGGCCAATCTCCGCTTATGTCACACACCTTTCAAACATTTTTTCCGAGAAACTCCTGAATTTCACGGAAAAAAACAGTCAAATACTTTCCTTAAGGATCACAGTATTAGACAATTTTCGTTGGAAAGCTGTGGGATCACTTATTTATGAGATATTCACCTTAGAAATTGACCAATTTTCGTGATATTTTTGCCAACTATTCCGACACCATTTTCCTGTTTGACCAAATCTCTGACAGAGGGATCTCACCTATTTCACCTCTAATATATATATCCCTTTATATCCGCAGCCAACAAGCGCGCCAGGTCGCGTGAAACAAATGGATGACATGTGCGGTCGTTTGTTAGGCTTACCGTCGGCGTATCTGGCCCTGAGTACCCTGTTGTAGAGGCTAGTGGCGGCCCCCAGGCCGGCGTTCCTCGGATTGTTGCAAGCTCCACTGAACTGCCTGTACGGCGTGGTATCGCATGGACAGGTGGCGTTCTCGGGAAATCCGCAGGGCTGATCGGAACGCCTAGTCTTCGTGATGTCCGCTTTGGCGAAGGAGGCCAGGCACTTGGGGGGCTGATATTGGATCATCCTGCAAGAAACCGTCGGTGTTCTCAACTATTTCAGCGCCCCAAACCACATCAACATAGATTTAGGAAAATCAATTCGCCAAATGTTTTAATTGGAGAGTAGTGTTTAATGGAGTAGAAACATGGACAGTCGGGAGGAAAGAGGAGGGATTTGAAACGTGACTAAAACGAAATCTTGAAAGGATTAAATCGAATGGTGAAGTGAGGAACGAGGAAGTTCTGGAAATAATCGATTGGATTGGATATTTGGGGAGGTGTCCGACAGCTAAGGTCATTTTCACCATAGGGGACAGGTAAGAGAGGAAGGGTGGATAGAAACCTGGCGTCGGCATCAGCCTGCTCTTAACGAAAGGCGCCATGGGTACCACGGTTTAACGTCTCATCCGACAGACGCAGTACTGTACTTCAAGTGCCCTCCACAAGACACTCAAGAAGGGATCGGGTTTCTTCTGAAAAACGTCCTCCTCTGCTGGGATTTGAACCCTGGCCGATCTTATGGTAGGCAAGTACTCTATCCACCACAGCAACCCGATCCCCTGGAAATAATCGATGCGAAAGGAAACATTATCACCTTGCCAACATATTTAGCTTGAGCCAAACTACTTTGGTAGAAGCGATCACAGGCATGAGATTAATGAAATAGACTGCAGAACCGATTGGTTAAAAATGTCATTTCGTCATCGCACAATATGGGGCCATAATAAATGCGATAGATAAATTCTAGGATACTTTGACCCCGACTAGGTAAAATAGGTTTTCCACTTGTTCTAAATATCCTCACTTCATCATTAGTTACTATCCTCGCACCATGATTTCCGGCATGATATAGCTCTTGATTGATTTACCACCTTGTAGAACTATATATCTGTCGCAGTAACTATAACCAGTAGTCGTATCTTAGGTAGTGCACTGCATGGTAGCATGTTCGTCCATGTGGAACTCTCCTAGTTTCTGATTTGACTGCGTGTTGTCATGCTGACTACTTGGCCTGCCCCTGGCATTCCTGGGGAACGTGTGCGGTTGGGATTTCAGCAGCTGGGATGAGGGTTTCATGCCTGGTGGGGAATCACACCGTGCCACACACCCCATGTTATTTCGTAGATGTAGAAGTAGCTCACAAGAACGCTCGCAGGCGTCGTTTCGAATCCTCCGCCCGTAAAAATGGCTGCTATTTTTTTTTAAATTTCCATGGACTAGCCGTTTCCTCTCATGGCTGTCGTAATACCGCTATTGTACGCTGCGCAAAAAGTTGAGTAAACTACATTTCAAAATGTTCCAATTATATTACCGATTTACGTACAATGTAAGGTAGGGGTGAAACTGTCTCCACCATGCAGATGGCTAATATGTATGTGATTGCTACTTCGGAGTTCGACAAATTATTGCACATGTCGTGGAGGAGTACTTTCAATGGGGTCATTGGTTGTTCAATCCTAAGGTTGTTGACTGCAGCCCTCCGCCCTTTCAATCTAATGATAGCTCCATTACCTCCTGTTATCTCTCCCCTTGTACTTTCCTCTTTATTTGGTCCATGAACTTATTCCTGGGTCTTCCTCTGGGGAGTTTACCCTCTATGTTTTTGTAAGTTAATTGGTTCTTTTTATGGAAAATATTTTGTAAAGGAACGTACTGTAATCGTCATTTGTTAATTGTAATTGCTACATGTTTGTTTTGGTAACGGTGGAGGCTTTTAGTTGTATGGTCGAAGTTCTGAAGTTCAATAAATTAAGTTGAGAAATGGAAACAAAAAGTTCAAAAAACTTCATAGGTTACCTTCAATTATGTTATCAACAAACTCATTGTCTCAGGGCATGTCAAATCCATCTGGTTCTTCTTTTCTCTATGGTGTTCCATATTGTCCTCTACTCTTCTGGTCTTCCGTACATTTCACCATTAAATAATACAAGTTCTCTGGTAACTTTGTGGTATTCCATATTTTTCTTTCTCTTTCAGAGGATTTAATGGTTACATTCACAAAATCACATACTTAAAAACACACACGACCCGAGTTTCAACGCTTAAGCGTCATCTTCAGGTCAAAACACACCTGAAGATGACGCTTAAGCGTTGAAACCCGGGTCGTGTGTGTTTTTAAGAATGTGGTTTCGTAAATGTAACCACATTTCACCGTTTCTCATTTTGTCCTTTCATTTTATCTTCAGCACCCTGCAACAGATGGTTTCGAAGGATTCTTGCCTTTTCTCGTCAGAGTTTTCAGGGAAATTAGTCGGAGAAATTTTGACGGAAAGAGAGGATGAGGGTGATATAATATGATGACGGACATAATTATGGACAGTAGTGACGAAGAGCTGAGGGTGGCAGAACAGGACAGAGCAGTTTTGGTGGGAGGAGTGCAGATGACACCCGTGGGAGGACAGTTCCCACGACGTAGAAGACGATGAGATCGCATCGACTATTTCTGGTTTATTGCTGCTGCATTGAAAGAGGATTGAACTTCCTAGGCGCGATTCGTAACAATGATGTGACCCGAGTTTCAACGCTTTAGCGTCATCAGCACCCATAATTTTGTTTGTGGCATCGGAAAAGTCACCTTATCAAATACTCTCTATAATGGAATACCACGGAGTAACGAAGTAAATTTCTCTATTAATTGAAATCCATGTGACTTTAATTCTTAATAACGTTGATTTTCGCAGACATGGGTGAAAGTCTCATCTGCGTGTCATCCAGTCACTAGACTTGATCATTGCCTATATTCGATTTTATTTTATTCTTTTGACCGCCCTCTGGAATTACCATTTCTGTCCACGAAGAGATTCTAAATTATTATCATGCTTCTCGAATGCCGGTAAACCAATAGATATGAGGTGAATTACTTTTAATTTTGTCCTAAGTTTCGTCAGTTGTCTGAGAGTATTTTTTAATGGATGTTTACATTTTCTGCTTGGATGCGATTAAGAAACTCAGGGTTTTGTGATAGTTTGTTCCGTTCGAAAGAGAAATCTCATGAATAATAAATATTGAATTGTTGTTCGAGTTGGGGGGATCGGGTTGGTGTGGTGACTAGAGTACTGGCCAGGGTTCAAATCCCTGCAGAGACGGATTTTTTTCTGAGGAAACCCGATCCCTACTTGTCTTGAAACTTGATCCCTACGAATGTCTTGTGGAGGGCACTTCAAGTACAGTACTCCGTCCGTCGGATGAGACGTTAAACCGTGGTCCCCTTGGCGCCTATCGTTAAGAGCAGACTAATGCCGACGCCGGGTTTCTATCCACCCTTCCTCCCTCACCTATCCGCTATGGCGCAAATGAACTTAGCTGTCGGTCGCCTCCCCAAATATCCAATTCAATCAAAACTGTTGTCCCATATTGCGCTATATTTTTATTTCGCGAGTCTTTTTAAGATAATTCACGTACTTATCGTCACATAAAATATTACAGTTTTTATTAAGAGAATGGCATTACAAAAATAATTCGCCGAACTGAATAAGAAAACGGAATTATTCATCATCCATATTTAAATATACTTCTATGCGGACTAACTATGCATGGTTACACGGACACATGTCCGTGTTGCCGGCTGATGACTCCATAAAGGTGACACTGCAACTAGCAATCTAGTCTCGGTATCCTCAAAATTTTTGAATGAGATACTCATCATATACTTTTCAGATGCCTAACACATAACAATATATACGATTGAGATACTTATGAGATACCTTTGGGATGATTATTAGATTAGAACGAGATACTCATCAGTGGTACTCATCACTTATGGCGCAAATGACCTTAGCTGTCCGTCGCTCCCCCAAATATCCAATCCAATCTTGATCGAGTTGAGTGATGTTATCTAGTGTTATCGAGTTATGTTATCGAATGTTATCGAGTTGAGTAATAAATATTATTATATTATTATTAAATATTATTAATCTCACCCGATGGTCCAGTATTCCTCCTCGCTGGACTTCAGTCTCCGTCCCTGGTCCTCTTCCATGGATGTGGCCACCGGCGCCAGCGCTAAGCGAGAAGAGGGGGAGACCAAGGAGATACGGATTTCAGACACTGAGTCATATAACCACTACGTTCCCCTCCAGGGAAAATCCCAACATGAGCTCCGCTTGCATGTTGAGCATGCCTAGCATCCAATCCTTCCTTAAGCCTTTGAGTGCGGCATGACGTGATATCACGTCATGGTTGTCTCGACGCTGGTGCTGATGACGGGATTTCACGTCATGAGTACTGTGAGTGTTCCAGCTTTCACTAAGGGGCCTAGTAAAAGTTCTGTAGTGAAAGCTGGAACACTTACGGTATCTATGACGTGAAATCACGTCATCAGAACCAGCGTTAATAAAACCATGACGTGATATCACGTCATGCCGCACTCAAAGGATTAAGGAATGGCTCGTTTATTAACTATAAAGCGTACATTTTCCTTATTATATATTCACATCCATTTCAAGACCATGAATACACAAAAAATGATTTTATTAGTAAGCGTACCAATTTTGTTTACCTTACTTGAGTTGATATAAGCACAGTAAATGGTTGTAATTAACGTTAGACAATTCTTAGCGTGCTATTATGGGTACACAACAATCAACAAAAACTCTTTTCCTCATAGATAATTCTCTAAAAAGTGGAACGTATTTCCACTACATGTAATAATTACATAATTTTAATTCAATAAATGGAATTCGTATAACTAGAGATTATTATGAGAAATTGATGATAATTATGCGACGAATATCGCACTGTTATTACGCAGAAATTTCATTTTCTTATCAAACACTGTAAATTGTTTAATACATTTTTAAATCCCTAATATTAAGTTTTATTTGTCTATTAAAAAGTATTCCATTGCACAAAGCTCACATAATCAGCTAGCAGATTCTTTTAAAAATCATGCCTAAGTTTTCTTAGCGTTTTTTCGCAATTTTTTCTGCTTCACGAGAAATCTAAATAGAGGAATTCAAAATTGAAGTGGTTAATAAATCATAGGTATATCATATATGTTTTATTCATGTAATAGAGGTTTCTTTAGTGAAGGTTTATTTAATTTAATGGAAGGGTATTAATACATAAATAAATAACGTTAAATACATTTTTATCTTTTGCCCAAATTCCTTTTACGTACGGATTGGATTATATGTAATGAAAAATCTTCCCCCCCCTTGTCCCCCCCTTCTTCTTTCCCCCTTCTCTCCCAGACGCAACTTCGTTTGCGTCTGGGGGTTTTTCTCACCTTCATCGTCGCTTTGGTCGTATCCTGGATCAGCACTCGCCGCTATGGCCAGCAGGACAAGCAGGGCCGGCGTGCGGAACTTGAGGAAGGAGTAGGCCTCCATGATTTGTGGCAAATTACAGAGTTAGCTGCGGAGGAAGTAAATAATGTTAAAATTAGGTGCAGGTGTATAATTAGGGCATTCAGCCCTGTCGAGGTCTCCGGCAAAGGAGAAGAAACTTTGTCTTGACAAGTCCTGACGCGTGGTTACCAAAGAAAAACAACAGTGCTTAAAATTAGATGGTTTGCACGCTTAGTTCAATTTATGGGTGACATCTCAACATATGCAGATACTGATACAGGTAAATTCTACAAATACCTTTGATCCTTCCGCGAAGGTAACCTAAGAGAGGTTTTTGCTAAATGTTTAATTTGGCATTTGACTCTTACGGGATTAGCGAGCGTAGAAGTATTTCGAACTATATCGCTACTCGCAGGTCTTATTTTTTTGGGGGCTACTTACTCTTGATTTCTGGCGTTTCCCAAATAAATGGATGCAAACAATGAATATGGAAATTTCGAAACAGAAACTTTGTCCAAAAGTTTTCTATAATGACCATATGAAACAATCAAATCTATCATCACGCCAAGAAACAAATATTTCGCATTGAGAAAACTAAGGCAGGTCATAACCTCACCTGCACTGACCACCCCCAACAAATTATGTGACTCCGTTTGAACACTGATCATCAAGGTATATTAGAAAAAGCCAAAGCAGAGAATGGTAGCAAATAGTGGCGATCGAGAGATAGCTTGCGTTTTTTGCATTTTTTTCAGAAAAATAACACAAGGCACTGCTTCCTGCACTCAAACACTTCCGAAATTAAGTGGGTTATTCGTAGGGCTAGGTTGAAGTTTCCAGAGAGCGAAGTTCTAATGGAACATATGTGGAAGGAAAGGCTACACGCTAGGCTTAGGTTGATTGATAAATTCAGAACTGATATTTTTCAGAGCGACATAGAGAATATTATCCTCCTCACTACATCTCTAGGTTTGACAGACGCGATAAAATAAAAGAGATACACTACCGAACAGATAGGTAAAAAAACTCGTTCTTTCCGCGAACAATAAGCGATCACAATATAAATTGAGCTCACTAAATACACTCCTATACTTCATGTCACCATTTCATCTCCAAAAAACTTACACCTTTACACGGCTGGTGACCTAATCCCCCCTGCCACACGCCCATGCGGCGGCTCGCCGGGTATTATGTAGATGTAGAATCCAGGGTGAGAGTGATGAGAAGTCAGGTCGGATATGAGGTAGAAACGTCTCCCTCTAACGTCCCTCATCTATGTTGACTACTACTGACTGCCAGGCCCTCCGTCCGCTTCTTTCATTTCAACCACTTTCGCTCATCTCCTCACTACATTTATCGCCCTGCTTTTATCTGGGTCCTAAAATTAAACAGTGATGCCTATCCATCCATGCGTACTCATACAACGAAAAAAAATATTCTAAAATGTAGAGGACAGATCCTCTTTCCAAATCCTCTCAAAATTTCCTCTTACTTATAGAATATTCCTCTTCCCTGAAGAGGATCTATGTTAGAGGTTCCCTGAAGAGGATCTATGTATATAAGCAACAGTTCTAGAGTTCTAGTTCCAGTAGAGGAATTTTTGAGAGGATTGCTCTTAAAAATTAGAGGAAATTTTGAGGGGAATCCTCTGGATTGTAGAAGAAATTACCTTCTCTACTGAATACGATGCTATAGGTATGAGAGGATTCCTCTCTGGAGAGGAAATTCCTCTAATACTTAGAGGAATACTTTGGTTACCATATAGTAGCGGAAAATCCGCTTATATATAGAGGATTTCGCAAATTTTTAGAATACTTTTTTTGGTGTAGGTCTCGATCCACGTACGGTAGATCTATCTAATATATAAAAATGAATATTTGTTTGTTCGTATTCTATGCGTCCCAATACCATTCATCAGATTACGATGAAACTTTGGTGAATTGTTTTGCGCGCGCCCGCAATGGTTTCTGAATTATCAAATCCATTGTACAATAGGTGGAGCGCCATTCGTTTCAACAAATGAGTGTTAGCACGCGAGCTTCTCAGACCAGCGAAATTGGATTTTTAAACACGAAAATCTCAATTTTTTATACTATTTCAACAATAGAATATTTTATTTACTTAGAAACCGCAGCACCGAAACATTTATTTGTTTTTACAGAGGGCGGTGAGGCCAAAAATATTGTATATCCCAAAGCACCCGAAGAAATGTTTTCAAATTTAATTAAATACACAAAAAATATTTGTCTTTCATTTATTTTGTTTGTGCCTACTTAGAAAAAATAAGAGGCTCTGCAACGCATGACGGGCACAGATAGTTTCTTATGAAATGTAGTTTACTCCGTAAATATTGCTGTATTATGCTGATATTTCGGTATCTTTGGAGTGGTGAGACTTTCTTCTTTGAAATTAGGCCAAATCAATTAAACTCTAAAAGAAATGATATCCTGCTAAGAATACCTTAATTGGCACATTTTCCGTAAAATGCAGCCACTTGAATTCGATATTGGAAGGGAAAAAAATTGTAGAGAACTGCCCTGGAGGAAGAAGAATAAGAGCACACGAGGAAAATTATGTAGGGTGTTTAAACGAACCTAAAGACGTAATGGAAGGGCAGTGCTGATAGCTGGGTCGTTCCATGTCGATTGAATTCCTCTTTCGATACAAGTATTCGCAAAATACACAAGTCCGTCATTTATGTGTTCATTGTGATTTACACTCCATTTGCGTAGCATAGCTTCGGCTTCATTTATAAACTACGTATCTGTAACTAAGACGCTTTTGAATTTTTATAGCGATATATTTGGTTTCTGGTCCCTTAAAAGTTCTATCAAACTTTCTAAATAGAAGATTGAAAAAATAAAAAAAGGATGTATTTTCTTATAGAAGTGTAAATAAAACCTTCTTTCGCGGAAAAAATAGTAGTTTCTTTTTTCTTCTCCTGTACATAATGGGAAAAAATGAGTTTTGTAGTTGGTCGATTTGGTCAATGACAGTTTGTTCAGCGACTTTGTTGACTCGACAGTGCATTTTTCTTCGAAATAACGAATTGCGGCACGTATTCGCAGATTTCCCTGGGCGTCCTATGGCAGGAAATTTTCAGTGATGACATCGATGGCAACCGTCGAGAGGAAACGGTTGTGAAGACCCTCATCGGCGGTATAGCTACATAATGAATCGAATCGAGCGAAAAGTAATCGTCTCCGGTTTCACTTTGTGGAAGTGAGTAATAACCATGATAAAAAAACTTTGTTACAATCCACACAATTTACTGTAAATACGACGATGGCGCGGAGTTGCTGAAACCCGGGTCGTATAATTATAATAAATTGTGTGAATTGAAACAAAGTTGTTATCATGATTCGAACGACCCTGGCCTGACGGTAGAATGGGGTTCACCTCAATGACACGGAGCGCATTCGTCACTTGTCGATGCGCAAAAGGCCAACTCCCTCACTCACCTGTCTGCAGACGCCGCACGAAAGGGTGTGCGTTCGACTCGTCAGTTGCCACGGCACTCTTTCTTTCCTCCTTTTCTCCGTCTCTCTCGGCAGACACCGCTTTCGACTCCTCCTTCCCTTCTTCTTTCTGCCTCTGATTTGCAGGAACTAGACGAAGCTCACCACTGGTCTCTTGCCACGGACTCCTACCTTTTATATGCATCAAATTGAGATAATGCCGGGTGGGGGTTGGGGCACCCCTTTGGGGGCCTTTGGTTGGGCAGCGATAAGCCGGACAGGTAATGGATTGGGCCGGAGATTCTCACATCCTCTCCCTTTCCGCTGATTCGTTGGTTTGCTGGTTATTCGCGCGGGATGACGCACAACATAAGGCAGTTCGAGCGAAATATCGGATTGGATTGGATATTTGGCGAGGCGACCGACAGCTAAGGTCATTTGCGAACAGATGTATGATAGTAGAATGAATGGTGTGAGAGGTAGAGGTAGGGCGAGAAATTTGTGGTTGAGGAAATTCTTAGGAGGAGGAATATTAAGAGTCTTAAAAACCGGAGGGCGAGTATGAAACAGTGTATGGGGGTAAATGAGGCAAAAGAGGTTTGCAAGGATAGGTCAGTATGGAGGCAATTATTGAAGCAGAGTTAGGTGTACAATTATGCATTAATGAGTGAAACATTTTGACTGTGCCTACCCCGAAAGGGAACGGCGTGATGGGTATGTATGTACTAATATCTACTAAAATGTAGATATGGGACGGGGATAAATAGAAAGAAAACTATGGTTATGAGGGTAGTGAAGACAGAAGGACCATTAAATATATGGCTGTACAAAGAAAAATCAAAACAAGTAAGTTCCTTCAAGTACCTGGGAAGTATAGTCATTTAGAGCGACAATTGTACAGAGGAAATTAAAAGTAGGTTTGCGCAGGGAAAAGCATTTAGCAAGATTAAGGAACTGGTGACATCGAGGAATGTCGGGACAGATATAAGAAAAAGATTCGTAAAATGCTTCATATGGAGTATTGCACTGTACGGACGCGAAAGATGGATCTTGAAGAAGAGAGAAGAAAAGTACTTGAAAAGCTTTGAGATGTGGGTGTGGCGACGAATGGAGAGAATTGGGTGGAAAGATAAGAGTTGGGAATGATGAGATGCTGAGGAGGATTGGAGAAGAAAGGAATATCTTGAGAGAAATTAAAAAGAGGAAAACTAATTGGATTGGGCATATTTTAAGGAGGAATAGTGTTCAGAAATTAATTATAGAAGGGAAAATGGAAGGGAAGAGGGTAAGAGGAAGGAAGAGGTACGGAACGCTGACAGACATCAAAAAAGGAAGGAGCTACGCAGAGATGAAGAGAGAGGCCCAGGCCAGAATGCTGTGGAAGCAGCATCGTTGAAATCTGTCCAAGGACAGAATCACAATGATGATGATGTACCACGATTAAGTCTACAAAACTACGAGGAATAATGTATTAGCTAGAACTTGCAAAGGCTTGACAAAATAGGAATATTTAACAAGTACTAAACCAGAAGTATGCTTCCGAATGCAACTGAATCTATTTTTATTAAGATATTCTGCAATTCCATAAACAAGACACAAGAGTCATGAGGGAATCATATGAAATGAGACGTATGGCCTACGTTTCAGCGTTAAGAAAAATTCAAGTCTCAGTTTGGCAGCAATTATGGTCTCTAATCAATCGCGGGAAAAACGTTATTTTACGACTGTCTGTTCTGCTGTCTATTTCTCTGATTTTATTCCCATGACCTGATCTACCAAATTATGTCGTACTACATACACGTGTACAACTCAGTAGTATAATTAAGTTTATTGAGTAACCGCTATTTGTGCATTGGAAAAAATTAAAATACTAGCTGTAGGTTCATTCTTGACTAAATGCTCTGAGGAATCACTTTAACGTTCCCTTAGACAGATGTAGTACCTTACTGGAAGTGCTCTCCACATGGCAACCAAGTCGTCGTCACTCAAAAGGCCAGGCTTGTCGCCAATCTTGTCTAATCGTGACTAATGTGTCGTCGTCTTTGTAGCCAATTATCTCTTTCTAAGGCTTTTATTTTCATTTCCCCGAAGGAGTTGCAGTTCATGATTGACATCACTCTGTGAAGTAGGGATATTCTAGATCGTCCTCTCCTTTTCTTCCCCAACACTTTTCCTTCAATTGTGCTCTTGATGTACTCGTTATGTCTTATTAAGTGACCAGCAAGTTTAATTTCCCTGGAGTGAATTGCTTGGAGGAGCGTTCTTATTTCGCCTACTTCTTTCAAGACTTGCCCATTTGTTTTCCTCATGACCCAACTTGTTTTAAGTCATTCTCTTCCAGAACCCCATTTCGGCTGCCTGGAGTCTGTCTTTTTCTTGCCTATTTAATGTCCATGATTCACAACCATATGTGAGTATATTCTACACGAACGTCTTTACAAATGTCTTCCTCGTGTTAATCGAGAGGTGATTGTTGACCAACAGGTTTCGCTTCCTTTGGAAACTTTGTTTGGCCAGGGTGATCCAGGCAACCAAATAAGAATAAGAATTTCCCCTGAAAAATCTCCACCACTGCCGTAATTCGAGTGGGAGTAGAAATGCTTGTATGACGTGCTTCGACGGCTACGGTCATTTCGCACGCGCTGTCATCCAGGCGTATGCAGGGGTCCCAGTATTCCTACGAATAGCAGAATCATCCCTCCAAATTCAAGCCGAACCTTACGATGTTTAATTTCGGTGACTTACGAGAACCGGCGTCTTTACCGAGGCAGACCGCTGCCCGCCGGGATACAAACTCGGGCCCTATAGGTGGGCAGCCAGACCGCAAGCTGCCTCAATACCCCCGTACCTGTCAACATGAGAGGCGAGGTACCCTGCCTCTTATCCATACCGTGAAGTGAGGAAGGCGGCCTCAGTAAGGAGAGTCATTATCCACCTAATTGTATGGGGGAATGCACAGATATTGAGTGATAGTGTACTCCGGGTCAAGTCTATCATAGAATAGATCTTTCAAATTGAGTTCAACGCTTAGAGCATGTAAAAATTAGGGATGAGCATCGATATGAAACTATCGATATTTGCCATCGATGGTTCATCGAGGCCGAACCATCGATGCTGAGAAAATATCGATTATGAACCATCGATGGTAGACTATCAGTGGTGAAACCACCGATGATATTGAAGATTTCATTACGGAATGGCTTCTTGGTCAATGTTACAACCTACTTGTACAATCTACCTACTTCTACAACAACCTACTTTCACACCAACAAATTTATATCTAAGTTAACATTTAAAAACCTAGTTTAGCAAAATTTTAGCAAAACACTCAACACTCCTTGGAGTCTTCAGTCCAACTGGGTCCCACCTCTCTCTCTCTCTCCTCTCTCAACAAATTGGTTCCTTTAAATTTGGCTTGTGGTCAGCGGTTGGATTCAATATTGTGCCTGGCCAAAATTCTTCAGATCTTGCCGGAAATTGCAGCAAAGTATAGTGGGCAGGCTAATGCGGCGGCTGGCAGGGTAGGATGTGGATATAGATTTAAAAAAGCTTCGCCCGAGCTTCATTTTATGCGTCAGTTTTCATGAGAAAAGTCAAAATATGAGGTAATATGCGAGTAACGTAATGTTATTAACCCTCTGAGTGCGGCATGACGTGATATCACGTCATGGTTGTCTTAACGCTGGTGCTGATGACGTGATATCACGTCATGGCGCACTCAAAGGGTTAAACAAAAGCCTTTTATGAGGAACCCAGTCTCTACGTTTTCATAAACTGAAGGCATGGTACGTCAGAGGTTTGTTGGCTGTTTTTCCACAAATAAATTGGCTGTTCAATCCTATGATTGATAAGTTCTCCATCCTTTCTACCTAATGCTAGTGCCACTACTCCCTGACTGTTCTTCTTATGTTCTGTTCTCTTCATTTTGTCTATGTATTTATCCCTTGCCCTTCCTCTTAAGACTTCTCTCTCTATTTTTTCTTTCATTATATCCTTGTCATACTAATTGTTCCTCATGGTGTGTCCTTTCTATCTGGTTCATCTTTCCTCTTTAGCGTTCTATATGGTCCTTTTTTCTTCTACTATTCTGTAAACCTCGTTCGTTTCCCTGGCATCTAGGCACAAACGAAATAGCACTCGGGATAAAAATGCGAGGTCAAACCGGAAGCTTGGAGAGGGATACGTAGACGCACATGCAGTTCACTCGTTAAAACTCAAATACTGATTAGTATTAAAATGAAATTAATAAATAAGTACTGCAAAAACCTACACCCCGCCGAAAACCAAAGAAAAATCATGCTGGACACATCAAGTGGGACAGGTTGTTAATTATTACGGTATGTCATTAAAGACAAGTATGAAGTCTTCTCTACGTAGTGAGGAATGACATTTCATCGAATTGGTCCATCGCAACTATTATGGCTCATTATTGTGCGTAGAAAGAATGATATTAAACATTTGTTTGTCTCATTGCTGTTCTGGTAGATTTTATTATCATCCGATCTTATGTTTGTTTTCAATACGAATTATTTAAGCATCCTTCTACAATGTCACTGCAGTTAGTTTGCAAGCCTCTTTTTCTAGATAAACATGGACCTGATTCCTGATTCCATGAAGTCGAGATCGAGATTCATTCCACCTCTGAGTATTATTTGATAGTTTTATGGACATCGATAACGTTTAGTTTTTGACGTGAAATGTACCGTTTTCCTTTCTGACTCGGAAAGCGTGGGAGACCTTCAATCGGGCCCTGTGTCATTCGAAAGGGGAAAGTTGAAGCAGTAAAATATACTGCCATCTTAGAATTAGAGATGCTATCGTGGAACATTAATGGTCGCCATGGTGCATGGGTGTATCATCACCAGTCTACACCAGTGCACAGTTAATGCAACACTGCGTAAAATGGTGCGGAGAGATTGAATTTATTGGTGAAAGATTTTAAAGTGCATGAAACAAACTGAATTAATTTGTCCCTTCGTATTTAAGAGGTTGTAGTTGCAAAATATTTAAACACTTGTCCCTTCTAGAGAAGATGTCGAATTACCTCCAAACTGGGAAATTGAATGCCTGAAGAACGTCCTCACAAGAATATAGTGATCAATTCCAGAGTATTCCAGATTATTTCGAGAGGTACACAAACTTAGGCCCGTATCGTCAGATTCTCCTTGAAGGCGACCTTCACCTCCTAACTCTCCTTAAGGAGAGATTTCAGTTCAAGAGACTCTCCTCTCCTCCTATTAGGAGTCGAAGGAGGCCTTCTAATCGAAGGTTACCATGGCCAATGCTTCTATTAGAAGGTCTCCTCCTAATTGTTTACAAATGGCCGCGGACTGGAAGTACCAGACGACCATCTCGATGATTTAATGGAATATATTTGCAACAATTTCCATGATTTTATACCGTTGCTGCGCTTGATAGATGGTAGAATGTGGTGGAATCATCTTCCGATATATTTTTTAGGCCTGTGACCAGGTTTTACAAGTGACAATTACTGATATACGTATGCTAATGTTGTCGCTAGCAAACAGCAATAGACGTATTATGTACGCCACCGATCATGAAGACATGGACAGCCCTGTGGTTTTTCCGCTTCCAGCAGCTCTCAGGTAGGAGAAACTTTTTTCACTTTCAATATTATCGAGAAAAATTAATGATGACATGAATATAATGTGACCTCTACGCTGTGTACGAATGTTATCAAACGCTAATGCTGCCAACAAGTTTTTGACATTTTGCTTTATTTTTATAATCCGACCGTGACAGTGTTTTGTGCCAAACTTCACGTAAATATTTGATGTATTGATTAAAATATGATTGATTCGCATGATTTCAAATTAGATAATGACGTCCTATGAATTATTCTGCGAAAGTGCTAACCAAATCGCGAGAACGAATACCTAAATATCACTGTTTTCCAGTAAAAGATAGTTTCTATTAGCTTATCATAGTACCCTAAGTTCATTCTACGTAATGCATTGTTCATAGTATTTAATTTCAATAAAGTGACTTTTCAAGATTATCTTTGTATTAAATACATGATTATTTTGTTTACAGATTGCCAACGCTGACTAATAACAGTTGACGATGTGCATTGGGCGCAGAAAATCACGGTGTTGGTGGTATGAAATCATGAATTGTCTTCATAAACATGTCAGTGCATATATGTTCTATCATTATTTGGCTATGTTGATTGAAATAACTCCTTACCAATTTCAATTGGATCTACGAAGGCTGAAGTGATACCTCCTGATGTAATTCATATTTTTATTGCCAAACTAATAAAGTGTTAAAATAGTTAAAACTGCATTTATTGAAACAACATCCTATGCAAATGCGAACGACATTGGCGAGTGGAGCTAATAGCGGTTGCAAAATGGTAAGATTTCTATATTCACGCACTAATAAGTTGAACCACTGTCATTTACTGTTACGGAAAATCATACCTACATCAATTAATTTATCATGAACATTCTTTTAAGGCACTATTCGCTAGAAAGTAATGGATCACAAATCTAATTACCTGCAGGTCATCATAACTTGCAGCATCATGTTTCCGCAACCAGTAAGCATCGAAGCAGGCTCTTTATTAACGGTGCTATTGTACCTGGAACAAAGTTCTTAAATAGCCGTAGCATCAAATGAAAGGGAAACATATCGGGACAAATTAAATTTTATTCGCAGAAATTAGAATTATCTTGTAGAATCACAGGTATAATGATGTTCACAAAGTTCAAAACAAGAACGGCACTCCAACAATTCAGTGAGAATACAATGCAAGGTAAATTAACTGGAGACTTCTCCGGAACTCATGGGAAGAACATTCGGACGAAAGGAAATCCAAAGGACATCAATGAAGAACTCGGGACAGCCTTGATATACAGTAGCACCATAGAACTCTAGAAAGAGTGATTGGAGAGTAATCAGCGGTTTGGATTTTTTATATGCATTGGCTATGTAAAGCACAGTTGTTCATATAAAATGCCGGTATTTATGATATCGCGATAAGGTCATTAGGTTTGACATGTACGCGATCGCGTACTCTAACCGTATATTAATATCCCACGATACACCACTCGTCGGACAAGAGAAAACAATTCACCGTCGAGATATTCTTCTAATGTAATGCTAACTACTTTGATTAACCTGTAGCACATTACATACAACGGTACTTCATAGCCAATGCAATCACAAATACATCATCACCAATATGCCAGACCAATAAACTAATGTATAATTACCTCGTTCATGTTTCCATTGAATTCATCTTGCAGCTTCACCCAGTACTTTCCGTTGGTCGACAAAGTAACAGAGTTGGTTCTAATCTTCAATTATATTAATATATTTTACGAAAAAGCATACCAGCTAAACTTCCTCGTTTCAGTGATTTCGCTCCACAATGAAAATTGTTGACTGTTATGTTAGTAACGCTGCGTCTTTGTTTGATGAACTGAGCGGATCTCGGAACGGATCAGTCTGTGAACGACAACAATCCCTCCTTCTATTGGAAGGTGAAGGCGACCTTCGTTAAGGTCGATCTCTTGATCATAATATCGACCTCCCAATAGGAGGCCGCCTTCCTGAAGGAGAGATTAGGAGGAGAGACTGACAATATGGCCCTTAGTGTTGCAGCCAAGTCGAGACCCAACTTGAGTTTAAGCTGCATGTCATTCATCCGTTTCTACTCTAGCACATCCCGAACTCGCTAAACTCCTCCGGAAGAGTCCTTGACACAACAACCTCGTTTTCAAGAGAAGAGTTCTAACATTTTGCTGCTTCGCTGAGGCATAATTCGATGTCGTACACTCTATGGCTGTTTTTCATTGTCACGCATAAAATGTTATCAAATTGCGTTGAAAACAATTGATCACAAAGGTTTGCGTAGCGTACATATGTCCTGATACCATTACTCTCCTCAATAGGCGTTTTACGCGTCTATATTATCCTAGTTCTTGAATTCAACTAGAGGTGATATTTCGGATTACCCAGGATTTAATATTAATTTTGCACGGTCCTTCAAAATAATTAATGAGGTTGATAGAGGCCTGAGATATGGCGACAAAAAAAAATACGAAGTCTTAAACACGAGGCCGTTGCTGATTTTTGTTGAGAGCTGTGTCCGTGCTATCTACTTTTTAGCATATCTCCTCCTTTTTTTGCCAAGTCAGCGCTCTTTATTGACGAAAATATATGAGACCAAGGCGATTATTTAAGGCGAATGCATTTCTGTTCTTATCACTAATGAGCTAAGTGTCGAAGAGTGCATCCGTTAACCATATCTCTCCGGCTTGCGAATTATCAATCTACTTTTTCAGCGGTAATTAATGCGTGCGGACCTTGTCGTTACATTCATTCACCTAATGCACCTACCAAAGTTCTTTTCTTTGGAATATGCGCTCTGACAGAAACCTGAGGAAAACGATGAGGATACGTTTTGAGTAATTCGCCTTTTTGTCGCATATTTTTAAAAAAAATACTCCGGGAGACACTTTTAGGGCGGGCACGATGTGCTAATGCGATAATTTTGAAGTTGAGGAATTCAATGGCTTGGACTACGATCCGAACTTCATTCATCGGTCGCTGAATTCTATTGTCCGTCTTCATAGTCGTATTCCTAGGGGTTACCTGGGTATCCCCTTGCCTGGTAACACCTAGGGGTCCCCTACGCTGAGCGATTCATACACCTTACCTGGGTAACACCCAGCCAGGGGACGCCTGGGTAAGAGATTTGGCATCAATCCCGCGGACTAATACATATGAATGGTTCCGCTGAATGGTTCTCGATAATTTCGATGCTCATTTTTCACCGTAACCAAGCACGCTATGAGCAATAATATAGTATACTGTTACACGATGTTGATAAAAAATGATTGAAGGAATTTGGGAGAATGTTTATGATCTTACTAAAATATTGATGTAGTTTCATTGGAAAGGAAAACGAGGGTGCTTCATTAAGTACCCATGCTTGTAAACAGAAGACGTTACTATGGATATTTATTGATATTATCATGTACTGCCATTATTACAGTAGTATCAATTCATCCCACGCGTAGGCAGCAGTACTGCGTTGGGGGAGCTTTGGGTAAGCTTGGTGCCTTACCCAGGAAATCGACGGCCTTAGGGAGGGTTAGGGGACGGCAGTCCCCTAGGTAACGACTATGAATACCATTTCGGAGCCAAGGGGTTCCCCCACACCTAGGTGACCCCCAGGTAACGACTATGAATACGGCCCTATTACGGTTTGACTGCAGCCTTCCATCCCGGTAGTTGCTCTTGTGTACTTTTATCTTTATTTGCCACATGCATTTGTCCTTTGGCCTTCCTCTTGGGACTATTCCTTCCATTTTTCCTTCAACTACATTATTCGCAAACCAATACTGCCTCCGGATGTGCCAAATCCATGCGGCTCTTCTTTCCTCTTTCGTGCTCCACATGGACTTTTTCTCATCCACTCTCCTGTAAACATCTTCAATTCTTATTTTGTCCATCCATTTTGTCTTCAACATCCTCCTCCGACACCAGGTTGCGATCTCTTACGAAAGGTTGCGAAATTTTCTAGTCTTTTCTGGACTGATTTACCAAAGATCCAAGCTTCCCATCCATTTAGTATCACGCTACACTCCAATGTTTCGATTAGAACTTATATATAAGCGAGTTCTATACAGCCGTCGGCCGTCTCTCGCATCCTCTTCTCCAAGCCTCCTTGTTGTTCGTTCTCTAGTTGTCTCCTGTTCATATCTTGGGTGACTTGCTTTGTCCAGTCTTCTGGTGGTCGTCCTCTCTTCCTCCTCCCTGGTGGTGCCAATTTAATAATTTTTTTGGCCAATATTTCTCCTCCATTCTTTTTACATGTCCATGCCATTTTAGCCGTCTTTTCTCTATTTCCTGTATGATGTTTTCTTCTACTTGCATAATTTTTCTTATATTTTCATTTCTTATTTTTTGTTGTTTTGATTTTCTGCTGCTTCTTCTTAGAAAATCCATCTCTACGACCTCCAGTCTCTGCCTATCCCTTTTGGTCATTTCCCATGTCTCTGCTCCGTAAAGGAGTACACTCTGAATAACTGTTTTATATATTTGTAATTTTGTTTCCCTACATATGTATTTTGACCACATTATGCTATTCATGTTATTTATTGCTAGTTTTGACTGATGTATTCCATTTGTTATCTCTTTTTTACTGGTTCCTTCTTTTCCAATCGTTACACCTAAGTATTTATACTCACTACAGACTTCGATGGCATTTCCTTCTATTTCCAGATTCCTTGCCATCTCATTTATTACCATATATTTTCTTTTTGTTGAAATGTACTTTCAGGCCCGCCTTCTTGTATCTATCAACATCCTCATCATATATTCCGCATCGTGCTTATCTCCTGCCATTACTATTTGATCGTCAGCAAAAAGTAATGTATATAGTGAGGCTCCGTCTATTTTTATTCCCATGTCAGCACCTATGTTCTTCCAATCTTTCAGATCTTCGTTAATTTTAATTTTTAAAAGAGTGGGCGATAGGAAACACACTTGTCTTAATCCTTTATTGGGTTTAATTGACGGAGATAGTTTACTTCCTATTTTTACTTTTGTTTCTAGGTTTTTATAAAGATTTTTTGTTGCTATAATGTATTTTTCGTTTACATTACTTTCATCTAGAATGCATTCGATTAGAAATTAAATCCAATAAAATTGCGCCGGACATTCAATGCAGTTGTGCGAATCCGGGTTTTTTCTTTTGATTAGATTTGGACCTTCCAAGAAAACCTCTCCAATAGAGAGCTTTCAAGGCTTTTTTACAGCTGTTTTAACTCATGCATCATATAGATAACCGAAAATGTTTCCAATATAACCTTTCCTTTCATCTGAGCGACCCATGTTTATTGAACAACAGTGAATTGAAAAGATGATATCGTTTCAAACGCAGCTTTTTGCGCGCCATTTTGGAAGTTATACGCGTGACGTCACATCTGTCATCTACTGTACGAGACATACGAGATACCGGCGAATAGTTCGGAGAGTATCACCGTTCACCTGCCATTCATTTATCTTTAGATTTATGTTTCAGCATTGTATGTGACTTTCAAAAGTAATTTCTTATGAGTATTCTACCGGTAAAGGATAGGTTTAGGTGTCAGCCAGAGAATTTCCTTCTAGTTTTCTACACTTTTAGGGTTCTATCTCCCTCTATCTCCTAACAAATATACATTATTTTATTTAACAAATATAGCTTTAAACTCTTTCTTCCTGCAGTTATTTTACATTTTTAATTCGATAATTTACTAAAAAATGCAGTTTACGTTGAAATTTCTTGTTTTTCGATTCTTTTCTGATCATTGACCATTACCATTTATGCCTCCGAATGAAGACATGGATAATGGTTAAACAGTTCGTCTTGGCATTGCCGTAAACTGCATTGTATTATTTGACATAATGTAAGTTTTTGAACTCAAAAACATTACTCCATATTTTCACATTTATCACCATAAAGCAGAGTAGTAAACTCATCCAATTATTTTTAATTGGACCTAAATATGTATAATTATTCCTGCTGAGGTATGAACTATCAAAATCTTAAATTATAAAAAATTGGTGAACAACCCTATTGACTCAAAATTTGGAACTAACGCTCAAATGAAGAAATGGAAATGGTTATTCGTCCGAATTCATGTATTGATTGTGGAGTAGGAGTGTGATTTTGTAAGAAATTCTTGCTCGTGTGAGTAATAGATTTTCTTTGTTGCAGAAAAAGAAAATCATCCAGAAGGCCAATCTTCTAGCTGGGAAAGAGGTGCTGGCTCTTCAAGATGATGATACCAGCCATGAAGTTAGAGAACTTCGGAGAAGAGTCGAGAAGCTAGAAGAAGAAAATAAGAGGCTGAGGAAAGAAAGAGATAGTGCCCTTGGTAAGAGGTTAATATTTTTGTTGCATACAAATATATTTGAATACAAATCGGAAATAGTTAACCCTGATATTTTTTTTTAATCTCAGAACTGAGTACCTTGCTAAAGAATGCCAAGTCTTTGGTAAAAAAGTTGGACAGGGTCCATCACAACGTTTGTGGAGGGAGTTCCACAGAATTCCTGTCTGGGACCAAGTCGTCACCATCATCCCCTGCATGCTCCACACCATCATTGGAATGTGAACCAGCCATTGCCACTGGCACATCTGGAGAGAATGAACTCTTGAAACAGAATCCACCAATGAAAGAAAGTTGCAGCCATTTCAAATTCAGTGCTACAGACTCAGAGGTACCAAACCAGCTTTCTAAACATGTCTCATTTTGTAGCATAAATGATCATGATTTCTTCCGAGTCTTAAGTCTACCTGGTTTATTTTTTTAATTGAAATGGAAATAATGAATTATATTGCAGGTTGTTGAATTAATCAAGGGAAGTGGCACATAAATAAGTGCCCGTGCCTTGCATTTGGTAAAAATGGCTAAAAACAGTTCCATACTGGCAAGGCAGTTAATGGAGGCTATTTTTACCCATGAGGCGATGGTAACATGCAGTGTTCGGGGCAGAGCAGCCAAAGGAAATGGCAAGACAGAGCAGGCGAGGGAAGCTCTTCCTCATGACGGGGTTAATGCAATAATCAGTATGTATCATTGAATTGTATTTCAAATTTGTATGTATTATAATATGGCATCTAATGTAAAACCTTAATTTTCAGAATTTGTTATTTCCCATGCAGAAGCCGCAGCGTGGCCACCTACGAATTCCAAGGAAATAATCAAAACGCTTGGCACAAAACTGTCGGAGATGAGAGCCTCTTCAAGGGTGAAATAGGCCCTTGTTTTTGTAATTTATTTAAATAAATTCTTTTTCTAATTTTGTAGGACAAATTTGTTTAAATTATTTAATACATATAATCATCGATACGATCACCTGTGGGTAAATGAGTATGGGACAGGTGTTTTCATACTATAGGGACACTGACTTAATTCTGGGTCAGATATATGAAATATGGTATGTACTCTCTATTAATATTTATTTTATTTACTTATAATTTAAGGGACAACTTAATATCCTAGGCTACGTAAACCTGGTCCACTGCTTTTTAGAAGAGGGTGCTACACAAATGCTTGTAATGATACATAGAATATTAATGTACATATAATGCTCTATAATTGCCATATAATATACATTCAATGGAAAAGGTTTTCACCATTTATGAGATGGCACGTAGTCTATGATAGTTTCTTTAATAAGACTGAATCAGTTTCTGTGGAATGTAAACTGTTAAATTTAACTTTTAATCTGTTAGTACTACTATACATCAGCTCATCTTCTAATTAGGTTTTCCAGATCAGACCTGATCTGGTTTTCCAGATCAGACCTGATCTGGTTTTCCAGGTCAGACCTGATCTGGATTTTAATCAGCTCATTTCCTGATCTGAAATTTCCATATATGTAAATTTCCAAAGTATTGCTATTCCCAAGCATCAAAAAACACTTTTTCTATTGTATATGTAAAATTATGCATATTATGATGAGAACCATTAAAGTTTATTGCATAAAATAAATGTTATTATTTATGCTCAATCTATTTCAAAATGTTGCATGGATCGAGAGTTTAGAAAATTGTGCTACTTCTGTATAGGTTTGCCATATTGGACATGCTTGGAATGTATAGAATCATTTATCTAGAAGGCAAGTATTGCATTCGCGTAACGAGGATGTTTAAATGATTTACTATACAACTCTTGATTATTTATTTAAATGTTCCAGGCGCAGATTTGAGAGATTAGCATTTACATAAATAATTCTCTAAGAATTTTCGTATTATTGGTATCATTCACCGGTTAGCTTTGCTTTGTTTCTTTCATTAAGTGTGAAGAGACGAAATTCTTAAAGCGCATTTATTACGCATCAACCGGTTTCGTAATTGCCGCGACGGTTTAGTTCACTCTTTCGGTTTACAGACAGATAAATGTCACTACCATCGCTGCTCAAAACCCATAGCATCGGATTTAGCGTTGAGTTACGCTCGGTACAGTCACAGAGCATACTCTGTGGTACAGTGCGGTATATGACGCACGGGAGACCTTGAGAGAGCTCGCCGCGCGCAAGAGGCTTGTTTACTTCTTACTGAAACACGACACGGCACATAGGCTGCTATTCTGAATGAAGTAGCATTACAGCTATATGCCAAAAATAGCTATCGTGACGCTATTTTCCCAAGAATGGCGTTACCGACGCTTTTTGCGATTCTGAATGAAGAAATGGCTACCGGAAGTTGCTATTTACGGGTTTTGAAATAGCGGCGCCGCTATCTGTGATTCTGAACGTGAGATGACGCCTGGGAGCGTTGCTATTTTAGGCGACGGTCTGATCCCCACGTTATACGAATAGCGTCAAGCTATTCTCGAGTGAAACGGCCACCTGATTCTTTATCACACGTATTCTAACGAGGATTCAGCAAAATATGCATTGAAAAGTGTTCCTAAATACATAAAAATATTAGCAGGAGTGACTTGTCAATACGTATATTCCAGTAAACATAAAAAATTCTTCTCATAAAAAGTAGGCAAATGTGCCAAGCTGGACGGGAAGGAAAAGTGAGCAAACTTCTTTGAAGCTGAACCAAGTTGAGTTTAAGCATGAAAATGGAAACCTTCCTTGACATTGCCTTTTCCCGTACCTCTCATTGTAGACTGGTATCTTTTCGACCGAATCTCATTGCTTTATTCTTGCATTGCATGATTTTTCCCATCTTTCAGCCGGGGATAACAAGTTTAGGTAAAATAGAAGAACCTGTTCTACACGCATGGATGAGTAATCACTCTCTCCGTAAAGAATTGTATCTAGCATTTCCGTTGTATTATTTAAACAAGTCGGCTCGAAATATTGCTTACCATATTCACATTCACTTCAAACCTCCCAACGGTCCCACAAGATTTTCAAGAGGCTAATTGCGATGTCTAACCATCTTATTAAGCCCACGGGCTATTTACAATAATACATTTCAAATATCCGTGATAAAATAGTTGATATTTACCATCACATCACTTTCCTCGATACACTTACATATCATTATTCCCACTCCGTATGCATCCAAACGTCGTCTGCTCAGTCGAATAAGTGGTGAGAATAATATCAACAACCCAACAGATACACAAAAAGAATATGCTTTGTTACAATTTTGAGTTAACTGTAATTATACGTGATTAAATTGTTCTCTCAGCATGGTAATCCGTTATTTGTCAATACGTAACAAACATTGCAAGAATTTTCTGAACTGAATTTCCGTTTACTGCACGGGTTCTCCGAAAGTTTTCTATCATTTGATGAATTGAAGAGAAAAGGTACCAGATTATTATAGGTAACCGTAATGTATGACATTTGTAAAATAAACGGCTCTCATTGGTGGTCTCTTCTACCTATCCCGACCGGCTTCCCCCCCCTCCACTTTCCGTTGATCACTTGAGACACCAATGCTTGAGTCACGCATTCTCTCACAAACTGCTCGTGTATTCATTCCTCGATCCGCCGGGAACGCTTCAGTAACAAATCCAATGATAACTTCAAATGAAAGTATACTTTGAAGATAATGCCCACATAGCACAAAATATCTACAAAACATCTATAAAATATCTAATACGTCTTTTGCTAATATCTAGAAAACATCTTGTAATAACTTGTAAACATCTTCTAGACATATTGTAGGTATCTGAATGTCCGCTTTTCCTATATCTACAAGATATCTTGAGAAGATATTTTCTAAACATTCATATTCAAATTGGACCCACTGGGAAAATTCAGGATAAATGACTTAAGGCCTGGTTACACGATACATTAACCCGTACGTGTTCATGTACAAGTTCATGAATGAACATATATAACAGTAGAAGTAATAGTTGCTAGTAGCAACATGTAGTTTATACAGAGTTGCAAAATTATCAAAAATACATACTAATAAACAATTTAAATATCTCCGGTTATTTTAAAAATTAAAAAACTTTTAAAAATGAATCTTTAATTTTAAACCTTTGCCTTCATTTTAATATCTATTAAAACAAAGCAGCTGCCCTATGGCCATCGATAGAGGTGCTTAAACATTTATCCTTTAACCCGTTATTTTGTTCAAACTATTCAACTTTGATATCCAGAATTTTGGGATCTCATAGCTATTACGTAGGTCTATCATTTTTTATTGTTTCAAGATGCCGAGGTTTAAACCTGCTGAATAATTAAATAATGAAAAATGAGCGATTTCTCTGTTTAAATCGACCTTCTGGGTTAACTAATAGTTGGATTTTGATCGGGTTACTACCAATTCGTAGAATTTTTTATCTTCTACAACTTTTGTTGGAAAAGTTATTGCCTTAACTTCGTACTTTTCATTGTATCATTTAAAAAACGACTTTTCTTAACTTTAAATCGCTTTTATAAACATTTGCCAGAAGACTTTCCCTTGCTTTTTTGGTGCACATGTGTACAATGACTTCATCTATCCATCCACCAAAAAGCATAGCAGTTACATTTTTTTTAGATTCTGGTGTTTTTTGGCTAATTGCACTAGACATATAATAAGAGTCGTCGCTCAAAATAGACATTCTAGACATCTAGTAGATATTTAAAATATCCAAGACATTGAAGACATGCTGTAGATATCTAGTAGATATTTTGTGCTATATGGGTGCTGGATCAGTTTGCTTGGTCATGCACGTCTCATGTGTCCAAACGTCGTCAGCTCCCTCGAACAAATTGTGGAAGTTAAAATATTAACCTAAAAGATACATGAAAACAATACGCTTTTTTAGGATGGTGAGGTGAACTATCATTATAGTAATTAAAATTGTTTACCCAGCACGGGTAGCTGTTATATGTCCATATAGGTACGCAGAACAAACATCGCCAGCCTTTCCTAAACTGGAATCCCGTTCACAAAATATAAATTTATCAGTGTTAAGATTTTCAAGAGGCTAATTGCGATGTCTAACCATCTTATTAAGCCCACGGGCTATTTACAATAATACATTACAAATGGATCGTTGAGAGACACAAAATTAGTTCGATTAAGAAGGTAAGATTCTAGCCATTTGTAAGGTATACCTCTAATACCCAGGGTGTAAATTTTTTTGAGGAGGCGATGGTGATTAACCAAGCAAAAGCCTTAGAGAAGTCGAAAAATATACTTAAGGTTTTCTGCTTGTTGTCAAGTGAGCTGAGGATGAAGTTTCATAAATTGCAGTGGTTGTAGATCTACCCTTCCTAAAACCATGCTGGTTTGGAATGAGTAGTGAATTTTTTTCCAAGAAGGAAACAAGCCTAGTAGCGAAAACCATTCCAAACGCCAGTGTGTTCTGCAATGTAATGGGTCGATAATTATTAATATCATTAGGTCTTCCTTTATTTTTATAAATAGGTACTATTTTAGAGTGCTTCAGAGCAGAGGGGAAAACACCTTGTGATAATGATTCATTAATTAAATATAGCAAAGGTTTCTTTACAAGTTCATAAACACTGAGAATTACAAAACCGGGCAAGTCATCAGGACCAGTACAATGTTTTTTTACCAAGTTTTGAAATGATCTTGTACAATTCATGGTCAGTGCATGGTTGAACAAAAAACGACACTGTAGAGGATGTAGCAGTGTCTGAGAAAGTATCTGAGTGTGTTAGTGGAGAGGGTTCAAATGTAAACAGTTGGTTAAAGATGTTACTTAATTCATCATAACTTCCTATTGACTTACTAATTTTGTCACATCTGGTAGAATGTGTTTTGAAGATTTCTTGGCATAAGTGTTTATAATTTCCCAGGAGGTTTTGGATTTATTGCTGGAAGAGGCAATTTTATTATCATTATATGTTTTTTTTGCCTGTGTTAGGCTCTTTTTGTAATATTTTTTAAATATTTTGTACTCCTCAATGGCTTCAACAGAGTTGGAGAATCTGCTAGCTATTCCAAGGGCTTTGAGATAGGAAGACATATGTCTAATTTCCTTAGTAATCCAAGGTTTTCTTTCATGTTTACGTTTATCCTTAGTAATAACTAGGGGGAACACGATATTAAACCAGTGCAAAAGATGAGCATGGAAGATTTGAAAACTTTCATCAATAGTAATCGGTTGATAAACAGTATGCCAATCAATGGAAGCAATCTTATTTTTAAAATAACACATATTGTAGTCACAAAAATCTCATTTGTAAACGAAACTAATATTAATAGTTGATATCTCAAATTTTTGGGAACCTTCCCTTGCATGATACACATGCTAATTATGTGGTTTCCATTGGATTATGAGAGTATCTCCAGGTATCTGAGGTAAATACTAGTATCAATAGGGAATACATCAAGTCGCCTGTTGATTTGAGAAACATCTCTCGGAAGTCATAGAAAGAAAATATGCCAATAGTCTGACTGCAGAGGCGCTATGCATTAATTTCACTGGATGTTTTCTTCATATTATGAAGCCATACCGTAAAGCCATGTATCTATTACTCCATAGTTATAATTTCTGGCATAATTAAGGTAATCTGAACGTAAAAACTCCTAGGTTAAGTGGATGGCAAGTCATAGGCACTAGACTAGCTTTGACTTTGCCGCATATTTTCACTTATTTTCAACATGGCCGTTGTACGCATTTTACATTACAGAGAATACAATGGTGAAGCCGCTGAGTAGGATCCTACCAGAGCCCTAGTTTTTTTTATAATGTACTGGCTATACTATGGCGTGATTATAACTTTTGAAGTATTTTTTAGTAAAGAAGGTGTTTTTTTAGTTTATGTTCTTGTTTTTGGAGACGTTTTTGTGCAGATATTTTCGTTATTTAACTTTTTCCGGCACTCCGTCGCGTGTAAACCGTTACTATTGGTAGGTCTGCAGAAACGGGTAGGCAAAAAATTAGTGGGTTAAGTTCCGTTCAGTTGGCTGCCTTGCAAAATACAAATTCGTGGTAGAGGCACAGACCCGGCCACGGAGTAGGATACTACCTACTCCTACTCCGTGGACCCGGCACTCCCATTCCCGAATGTAAACAGTGGCCCTTTAAATTTGTGAGCCCTCTCGGTGACGTAAGCATACTAGAGTAGCCATTTGGAACAGTAATAAATAAATTTATGTATTTGATAGGACTTTTAAAAAAAATTAATGATTTTTAAGGTAATTAATGTTCTTAGTTAATGACATTTAATTTTCATATATCTGTCTCTCTCTAACAGCTATTTCACTATCTCTCTCTCAGTGAAAGGGACCAATCACAGCGCGCCGTCATGGGCCAATGAAAGCACGCAGTATTGCTTTGAATTATTCAAATCATTCGAAAATAAACTGATATCAACGTAAACATCGCCCTGAACGTGCAGCGTAACTTTTTATGTAAGTTATTTTTTAATGTGTTGCAAAGGAATCTCTTTTTTTATGATATCGCTGTGAAAGTGTTCTACATTCCGGTGTTAAACTCGCCTCAAAAGTCTTCAAGATGACCCCCGATATCAATTGGAATCTTCAACATAAAATTTTGGATGCGTGGTGCCGGTGGTGCCCGTCTTGATTTTGTGTATGTGAATGTCAGAGAACGTTCGCCAAAAATGATGTCTGAATTAAAATTAATGGAAATACCATTCGCGACTGAGTGTGTACGTAATTTTGTCACCTTAGCCAGTAAATGGTGATGCTTCGGAAGAAATGTATGTTGTTCCGCGATGGCTGTGAATGGACGATGAGCCGAAAGCCAGCTAGAAGCCAGCCACATGGAACGGGAGATGTTAGTAGGTAAACGCAACTCAGAGACTGTCGCGCCACGCTGCGATCAAAAGTGGAAACAGTTCAATGGCGCCCGGGAAAAACGTCACCTCAAGCTTTAAAAATTTTCTACTTATCGTACATTACTTATTCACCCAAAATAATATTATCACTAGATACCGGCATCTTTCTAGTTTTTGTCACATTAATTTCGCGGCGATACGCTATGTGAAAAGGGTCGAAAACAATTTTTGAAAGGTGTGTGACGGAAGCGGACATTTACCGCCAGCTATTCTGCTGCACCTGAGACAGAGGTCAGTGAGCATTGTTACTTCAATACCAAGATACCTATTTCTAATAATCTGGTCGGGAACCAGGAAACTTAATGTATCACTAGTTAAATCTTAGCCTCAATTAAAATATCGTGCTTGTTGTCTTGCAGGCATTGAAAATATGTCGAAAGAGAGATCTATGTCAGGTACTTCTTGGATGGCAACTCCAGAGGGGAGGCGTGCAGTACTTCTGGTGGGTAAATCTGTCAGTCCCCTGTTATTTCCATCGATTACCAATGGATTTTCACCAGTAGCCAAGATGTCTTGAATTGAGGATGAAAGTTACTCTTGGTGAATATCATGATTACGTTTTACTTTTGATTAGTATAGGAAAATTCTGAAGATCACAGTTTATGATTTCTAATTCCGACAGCAAAGTTGTTTTTAATCTTATCAATTTTTAAGTGAATACCCATGATCATGTATAAAGTTAGTTCCACAGCATTTGTTCTTCACTAATGTTAAATGCTCATGTTAAAATATAATGTTCGTGACCAAATAAATCGGGAGTACATTCATCGATTTTTTCTGACCTACATCTGGGTACTCCATATAATCCATATCACAATAACTTTATTGATTTGGCTTAGTATAGTCAGAATAATAGTCATTAAAGTACCTAGTTGATATTTTAACATTATCTTTTTTGTGCTCTGACTTCTGTAATTCAAACTCTTCCATATGTGTGCTACTACAGGTAAATTATGAAGAATGTCAAGATAAAGAATAATATATGAATGAATTACTTGGCTGTGGTTGAATATTTGAGTGTCCGCTGCTACAGACTGATCTTCTAATTCTCTGCAGGTGATGTGTGAATGAACCACCCAATGCAGCTATGAAAAAGATAGCTTTTACAAGGTTGGTAGAATGTAATCTTTTATCATACTACTACTTATGTGCTACATTTTATCTAGGAAAAGTAATGACTTTTTTTTACAAATTTCTTCTTTTTTCTTTATTTCTTCGTAACTCAGAGTTGAGCAGATGGCTGACTGGTGAAGTCTCATTGGTGTTTGAGAGTTAACTCCTAAGACTGAAAACTTCTGTATGAATGGAAAGGAAACTGAATTTCTGCTCACAGGTTTTCCATCAGCTAGGCTATCACCCATGAAATAGCTGGGAGATATTAGTAAGTCTTTTTTATCATTGTTTACTTCAACCTAAGTTATCCCCTAAGTTTTTCTTTGTCATTATCTAACTCTTGGACCTGCTTTACTTTTCCCAGATGTCCCTGGCTTATAGGCAAAAGCTGTCAAGAGACCTGACTTGCTCAGCTTCGGCAGCATCGAGGGAAAACTTTGACAGTCTTCAACGACAAGCCTCTGCACTGTTATATCTTCTTCATGAGACATGGATTTCTGTACTGAAGCTCTGGAGGTACTATAGTCATTGCTGCACACTGATGGGGTTAAGTCTTTGAGACACTTTCCTGCTCCTACTATCTGGAGGCACAATATCTGGTCATGAGATTAGTTATGTGATTGTGCAGATCAGTCTTCTGTTTCATGACTCTAGCCATTAAATGGTTGCAACTGCACATTGTTTTAACAAATCTAAGTGCCTCAGTCCACTTTAGTTTATAGATAAATGCTTGTTTAAAGCATGAGTTGCCATGCATGGTGATCTTACTGACTTGATTTTTCATTTCATACCGCAACTAATGTCTGAATCTCACGTTAATCTTTTCTGTCCCTTCCAAGGGATAGCTCAAATGATCACATGACGCGAACAAAGTTAGGGATGGCTCCAGGGATAGGGATCCCTATCGCTTTTTCTGTCACTGGGCACGTCCCTTTTTCCATCTCTGGAGGCATCGTTTACATTTAGCCAATCAGAGCGCACGGCTGCAAAGAGCGACTCTCATGCCGTTCGGCTTTCAATGGATTGAGAGTAGTAAACAGTAAGTAAGAGTAGAGGGATGGAAAAATGGATGGCCAAAATGACCGTGTGATTCAGAAAATGATAGCTGAAGCTATCATTATCACCGTCCCTGAAAAGCTATCATTGGAGCTATCCCTCAGAGGGACGGAAAAAAATGATTGTGTGATTCAGGCTTAAGGCTAAGAAATGGTGAAGTTGACAACATTTATTATGTAATATTCTTCATTCATTCATTCAAGTAATACATGAAAATTAAGTCAGCAAATGCTCGCCATAGGACATGACTCAGGAGCCTCCCTTTCTAGTATGAAACTCTGGGATAGGCTGTACTGCACTCTTAGAATAATGCCATTTGATTAGCTCTTGCATTCAAAGTGTGATAGATTAGGGGCTCTCCTGGATTTTTTGTGCATAAAAATCTCTGAGTACAGTGTCCTTTTATGTTTTCATCCTTATATACATGCTGTTATTGTATTTTTGTAAGTTTTGATCTTGAGAGTGTAGTGTTTGGGGTTATATCATCACATTGTTCTTTGGTTTAGTTTTAATTGTCACTGGGATTTGTTTTAATTTTTAAAGTTATCGTTCTTCTTTGTCATTTTTTTACTTCCATCTTTGAAGCAAGTAAATTTGTTCATTGCAGGGTATTACATTGAAAATTTGCAGTTATGACTTGCTCGCTTTTCCTTTTAGATTTTTGCAATTTTTCATCTTACTGTAAGTACGGACACTGTCATGTCCTTATATGGTATTCTTGGACACCTCCATGCCCATATTTGGAGATACTTCCGTGCCGCGCTCGTCTCTCAACGGTCGTCCAAGAGCGTCCGTCCTTTTCGCGAACATCAGCACGAACATCAGCACGTTGCAAGATAAGGGACAGATCAGGAAGAGTGAGCGCGCACGGATGAGAATGCCTCGGGGAGTCGGGTTTTGGCTGTGATGTGCGACGGTCGCTCTCTGTTGTACATGTTGTCGTCGGACGATTAAACGAGTTGTCCAAGATTCCCGGCTTTTCCCTTACAGCTCTCAACCGAACCCATATCCTGAATTACAATTGGTGTCAGAAGTGGGATGTTGCGAGTTCGAAGAGTTGTAATATAAGCCGTAAGTAGTGTAAGTGGTGAGTAAAAATGGCAGGACGTGTGAGCATGTCGGGACGCGAAATGGAACTGCAGCAAGCGTTGGACGAATTGAGCGAGCAGTTGAGACTGTTGAAACAGGATAGGGAAGAGAGCGCTACGAGAAATGAATGTAGGAATAAATCGTATTCGACGTTATCCGCTGTGGAGCCGTTCACGGGGGCGAGAGGAGAGAACGTAGAGGGGTTTGTGTCGTGTTTAGAGAGAGCGGCCGAATTCGGCGGATGGAGTGACGGGGACAAGTTAGGTGCTTAGGTGTTGAAACTTCGAGCAGGGGCTGCGGGGTTTATGCAGGCGCATGAAAAAGCGGGGGATGTGACGAGTTACGCCGTGGCAAAAGACTTGTTATTGAAGAGGTACGGCGGCGTTGAGAACCGCCGGTATTATAGGGAGTTGTTAGCGAATGTGAGGATGGGGCCGGGAGAAGAAATTGAAGAGTTCGCCGACCGGATACGTAATATAAACATACAGACGATAAAGGCGGAAGAAAACCCGGGGGAGGCTGCAGTTCGGCGGGCGGAGGCGGACGAGCGGGCGTTGGACGCGTTTTTGAATGGCCTCGTAGGGAGGATGGGCGAACACACCCGGCTTGCGATGCCCGAGTCGCTAGATGCCTCGGTGGCGGCTGCGGTCCGCGTGAGAGAGGTGGAAAGGCGAGCGAGACCAGTGAGTGAACCCCGGAAAGTATTCGTTTCGGCCGCTGGGGGTTGCTACACATGCGAACAGAACGGACATTTTGCTCGGGAGTGTCCGCGGGGCCAAGGGGCCAAGGGGCCATGAAATGTTACAACTGCGGGGGCGCAGGACATCGGGCGAGGGAGTGTCGACAACCTAGACGAGTGGTGGGCCAAGGGGTACGAGGGGATTTAAACGACGAGGGGGTCAAGCGTACCGCCCGCTAAGACCCCAACTCACGTTCTCGCGCGCTTGCCGTCAGGGTGAAGAAGGAGATTTAATCATCTTAGCGACGTGCGGGGGACAAAAACGGCGGATGTTACTCGACACCGGAGCCCAGGTGAGCCTGTTGTCGAAGAATTGTATTGGTGACCGGGTGCCCACGAGATCATGGTATCGGATACGGGGGCTGAACGGAGGAATGGTGTGGAACCATGGAGAAGTGGTGATGGACATTGATATAGGGGGGTGCCAGCACCAATTGCGAGCCCAAGTAGTCAATGGCCTGGGCATTTACGCCGGAATCCTGGGGGTAGATTTCCTGAGGGAGTGTGGGGCCGTAATTGACGTGAGAGGAAACAAGGTGACTATTGCGGGGAGGACAATGATGCTGAATGGGGGTTTGGAAAGAGAATCGCGGGAGACGGCCCGAGTGACGGGCGAGGCAAAGGTGCCGACGGCGCGGGGGCGGAGAAAGGGTCGGAGAAGGGGGCGCCGGGGCAAAAGAAATGGAGCAGCGACGGAGCAGCCGAGGGTATCACCGCGCGACGTGAGCGAGGGTTCGCCCGAGGTGACGCGGTTGCGGCCGGAGGAGACGACGGAGAAGACGGCGGCGGAGCGAACGGAGGGATCACCGAGCGACGTGGGTGGAGTTTCGTCGTGGGCGGCGCGAGGGAATCCGGCGAAAGCGGGCGTGCGCGCGCGGGAGACCACGCCGACGAGGACCAGGGTCCCGGAAGGACGCCGTCACCGAGTGGAGGTGCCGGTGCGGCTTGTGACGGCGGAGATCATCCCTGCCCGTTCGGAGAGAATGGTTTCCCTCCCCTTACCACGAGATGGATGGAGAGAAGGCGAGGAGTGTGTCCTCGAACCGGCGCTTGAGATGGAGGAGTGCTGGGTCGCTCGGAGCATAAGTAAGGTGGACGAGAAGGGGTGTGCGCTGACACGCGTAAGTAACTTTGGGTTTAATGATGTGATCCTGAATAAGGGGACTCTAATAGTAAGGGCGAGTGAAGTAGCAAAAAAGCCAGAGGATGGCGGGGAGGGTGAGAGAGAGGTCCTAGTGAATAGTGTGGCGGCTGAGGTAAGGGGGGATGTAAAGGAACAGATTGCCGAAAAACTCAGTCACTTGAAATTGGAAGAGCGCTCGGTATTGCTTCCTGTGTTGGAGAGGCACAGTCAGCTATTCGCGTATTCAAAGAGTCCACCCGCCACTCATTTAACATCACACGAGATCCCAACCGGGGACGCGCGACCCATTTATCGGAAGCCTTACCGGACCCCACATCATTTTAAACCTTTAATTGAGGAATTTGTGGCAGAGCAATTGGCTAGTGGAGTCATAAGACCCAGTAATAGTCCGTGGGCATCACCGGTTGTCATTGTGCCTAAGAAGTCGTTAGACGGGAAACCGTGTTATCGATTTTGCATAGACTTCCGTGCACTCAACGCGATCACGAAGCCCGACGTGTATCCCTTGCCGAACATTGTCGAAACCCTGGAGTACCTAGGAGGTTGTAGATACTTCACCACCCTAGACATGGTCGCGGGGTATCACCAGATTCCGTTATCTCCGGAATCTATGGAAAAGACGGCATTTATTGTAAATAGTGGCCATTACGAGTATGTCCGTCTCCCTTTCGGACTTCGGAACGCCCCAAGTTCGTTTATGCGCTTCATGAATGGTATCCTGCGAGGACTCAGTCCCAATGAGTGTTTAGTGTATTTGGATGATATCATTGTCTTTAGTGGTTCGGTGAGTGAACATGCAAGTCGGTTGGAGCGTGTGTTTGACAAACTCGAGGCAGCAGGCCTGTCACTAAAGTTAGAAAAATGTCATTTTGCGCTTCCGCAAGTTAATTATTTAGGCCATGTGATCAGCGCGGAGGGAGTGCGCCCAGACCCGGAAAAAGTGATGGCAGTGCTGAATTTTCCTACCCCTAAATCAGTAAGGGAGACGCAGTCGTTCTTAGGGCTAACAAACTACTATCACCGATTCGTAAGAAATTATGCGGTAATTGCCCGTCCCTTAACGAGGCTATTGAAAAAAGGGACCGCTTTCGTGTGGACACCGGAGTGTGACGATGCGGTGGAAGCGTTGAAGAAAGCCTTAACTAGCACCCCTGTTTTGGTATACCCGGATTTTTCTAGTCCCTTTGTCATCTCCACCGACGCAAGTAATTATGCAATAGGCGCGGTTCTCTCCCAAGTGCACGATGGCGAGGAACACCCGGTGGCGTACGCTTCTCGACAGCTCACAAGTCCCGAAATCGCGTACACCACGACTGAAAAAGAGTTGCTGGGGGTGGTGTGGGCAATTCATCATTTTCGCTGCTATGTGTACGGACGGAAGTTCACCATAGTGACGGATCACGCGGCATTGAAGTGGTTATTCGGGCTAAAGGACCCAAGCAGTCGGTTACTGAGATGGACCCTCAAACTGGGAGAGTATGACTATGAAGTGACGCATAAACCAGGCAAAAAGCACTTGAACGCTGACGCGCTAAGTAGGAAGGTACGCAAGGTGATCGCTGGAAATGAGATAGACTTTGGGGCAGAGCAAGCGAAGGACGGAGATTGCGCGAATTGGGAGGGAAGCGCAGGGTTCGAATCCCGGAACGGAGTGCTCTATAGAAAGATGGGATGTGGAGGTAAAGTGGTAGTTCCTGTCAGATTAAGAAAGGAGATCCTACAGTGGAATCATGAGCATGTGTTATCAGGGCATGGGGGAGTGGCGGCCACCACGGATAGGATAGAACGGAATTTTTGGTGGCCCAGTTTAAAGAGAGACGTGGAGGAGCACGTGCGTAGCTGCATTGCTTGTAGTAGGCGTAGTCCCTATGGAAGGAGTAGAGCCCCCTTGCAAGCGTTGCCCGCACCCAAAAGCCCTTTTGAGTTCATTGCGTTGGATGTTGTGGGCCCTTTGCCTAGGACAGCCCGGGAAAATAAGTATATTTTGACAATAATTGATCACTTTTCGAGATATGTGACGATGGTGCCTCTACCAGATCAGACGGCGGAAACCGTAGCGTCCGTTCTAGTGAGGCGTTGGATCCTGAAATTTGGTGTCCCGGAGGTTATTTTGTCGGATCAAGGGAGTAACTTTATGTCGGAGCTATTCAAGGGAGTGTGTAAGCTGTTGCGTGTCAGGCAACTAAGAACCAGCCCTGGGCACCCCGAGGGGAACGGGCGTTGCGAGCGGGTTCATCGCTCCATAGCACAGATACTCTGCCACTACGTAAATGTGAAAAACAATGACTGGGATGAGTGGCTAGACTATGCGGTGGCCGCGTATAACTCGAATATTCATTCGAGCACGGGATTCTCCCCACAGGAAATTGTGTTTGGAAAACCCATGGTAACACCGCTTGAATGTGGGCAAAAAGCGGGTGAGGAATCAGAGCACCACTCCGTCGCTGAGTTGAGAGTGCGGTTGCGGGAAATATGGAAAAAGTGCGCGAGGAAAGACAGACAGGCACAGAGGAAACTGCAACAGGTTACAAAACCAAAGGGAAAATTGTGGGAGTATAAGACAGGCGATTATGTATTCCTTAGTGATCCGGGCCTTAAGGTGGGACAGGTGAAAAAGTTTCATAAGCCGTGGGTAGGCCCGTATAAGATCCTAAAAGTCATGTCCAAGTGCAATCTCTTGCTGGAGCTTCCGTTTCGCTCCCTAGTGGTCCATAGGAATCGTGTGAAGCCTTATCGTGGTGCTATACCCCCTGTCATAGAAATCGGTGAACATCGCCGGCGAGGACGGCCATCGCGGAAGATCCCCACACAGCCAGATAACGCGGCGCCAGTTTCTTCCCCCCTGCAGGAGGAGGATGAGTGGGAGGAGATAGAGGAGGCCCCTCCGCAACTATCCGCGACTTCTCCTCCCGGGGAGAGAGACAGTGGAGAGGAGGAAGGAGGAGAGGGACCGGAGGGAGAGTACTTCGTCGACGACGAGGCGAGTGGGGAGGCCACCCCACCTTCCCCTCCCGCCTCACCATATCTACCCCCACCCTCCTCTCAAGGAGCGGTGCATCGGTCCCCCTACCCCTTACGCTCTCAAATGCCCAGAGTGTCATCGCCGCCCCCACCCGTGTTCCCTTATCAACTGCGGAATTGGGAATGTATTGGGAATAGTATTGTTAACAAAATGTGATAGTTTCGTAAAAATTCATCATTAATTTATGGAGGTATTAATATTTAAACTTTAGTGTATTCCGTTTACTTTACTCAATTGTTCGGAATAGTATAGTTACTAAACTAAGTCGCATATGGTGATTCTGATTATAGGTTGTCATGAGTGATTGTTATATAAAAGAGCTGCAGTAGTTTTATTTAAGTGACATACTTCCATTTGGGAGAAATAAATTTTTAAAAATTAGCCTCCGTTGACATTCCTCTCGTTCGTTTCCCCACTAATTTGTCCCGTGTTTGTAAGGGTACAGTTCTTAAACAAAGGCTTGCTTCAAGATGATATTTAATACGTTGTATTGGGAATAGTATTGTTAACAAAATGTGATAGTTTCGTAAAAATTCATCATTAATTTATGGAGGTATTAATATTTAAACTTTAGTGTATTCCGTTTACTTTACTCAATTGTTCGGAATAGTACAGTTACTAAACTAAGTCGTGTATGGTGATTCTGATTATAGGTTGTCATTAGTGATTGTTATATAAAAGAGCTGCAGTAGTTTCATTTAAGTGACATACTTCCATTTGGGAGAAATAAATTTATAAAAATTAGCCTCCGTTGACATTCTTCTCGTTCGTTTCCCCACTAATTTGTCCCGTGTTTGTAAGGGTATCGTTCTTAAACAAAGGCTTGCTTCAAGATGGTATTTAATACGTTGTATTGGGAATAGTATTGTTAACAAAATGTGATAGTTTCGTAAAAATTCATCATTAATTTATGGAGATATTAATGTTTAAACTTTAGTGTATTCCGTTTACTTTACTCATCTGTTCGGAATAGTACAGTTACTAAACTAAGTCGCATATGGTGATTCTGATTATAGGTTGTCATTAGTGATTGTTATATAAAAGAGCTGCAGTAGTTTTATTTAAGTGACATACTTCCATTTGGGAGAAATAAATTTTTAAAAATTAGCCTCCGTTGACATTCTTCTCGTTCGTTTCCCCACTAATTTGTCCCGTGTTTGTAACGGTATCATTCTTAAACAAAGGCTTGCTTCAAGATGATATTTAATACGTTGTATTGGGAATAGTATTTTTAACAAAATGTGATAGTTTCGTAAAAATTCATCATTAATTTATGGAGATATTAATGTTTAAACTTTAGTGTTTTCCGTTTACATTTAGCATATGTTCGTGATAGTGCAGTGTCTAAACGAAGTCGTTATTAGAGATTTTGTGTATTAGATGTTGTTGGTAATGCTATTGTTAACAAATGGTGATAGTTTAAATAATGTTGTACTCCTGGGTATGGAGAAATAAACGTTATAACTTTAGTGTTTTCGAAGAGGAAATAGCCCATGTTTATCATATTACAGTACCTAAACGAGATTGTTTATAGTAATGCGATGTAATACTTCTGTTTGGTATAGGTTTTATTAACCATTTGTGTTAGTTGCAATGAAATCGTAAGCTGGGATTAGGAGAAATTAACCTTTTAAATGTTGTGTTTTCCAAGATTATTCCTTACATGTTCGTAATACAATAATTCCTAAACGAGGATTTTTTTACAGGTGTTGAGTAATTTATTAAATAGGTAAATGTATATTTAATAACTTTGGGAAGTTTCATAAAGAAATTAATGAGGGATTAGGAGATATTCATGTTTTAATTGGTGCGAAACCCGTTACTGTTGGCAGCACTGCCGATTTCATTTAGTGGGAAAAAAATTAGTGGGCCAAGTTCGCTTCGCTTCCTATGCAAGTTGAATAAGTTGTTGGTCATGCAAGGCGATAGTGATTCTACCTCCATATATCGGGAAATTCGCTGTGGACGTTTAGGAAATGTGAAAGCGATTATTACCAAGTATGGCCTTTCTCATCGATCAGAATGGGGTCATGGATATGTCCTACTTCGTGAAGCTGTTGAAAGAAGGCAAGTTGACGTGGCATTATTTCTTATAGAGGCTGGCGCCAAACTTAATAGCTCAAAAAGCCAAATAGAACCTACTAATACTCCACTTCATTTCGCTGTCGTAAATGGTGACTTAGGCGTTGTTAGGTCGCTCATAGTCAATGGTGCCAATGTAAATGCTGGAAATAGGTCTGGTGAAACCCCTCTTCACGAAGCAGTCGCAAAGAAAGATGTGGAAGTAACTGAATTGCTTGTTAAACGTGGAGCTCATGTCACTGCCAAAAGCATTGGAGGTAAAATGCCTCTTCATATTGCGGTTGAAAGGCCATGTTTTCAAATTGTCGAGTTTCTCATCAAAAATGGGGCTGATGTTAACTCTGGGTATACCATAAAGTTTTGTTTTGAAGGCTATCCCCCTCTGCATTCAGCTGTCAAAGCAGGAAGTGAAAGTATTGTTGAATTGCTTCTGAGTGTTGGTGCTAGGGTCAATGATAAGATAAATCATAAAACTCCTCTCCATATCGCAGCAGAAGAAGGGTATTCACAAATAGCTGAGCATCTCGTAGGGCATGGGGCCGATGTTAACTGTCGTAGTACATCTAAAGCCAATGAAGGCTACACCCCAGTCTTATTTGCTGTTGAAAAAGGAAGTGATAAAATTGTGGAACTGCTTTTGCAAAGTGGCGCCAAGGCCAATGATAAAGGAAAAGGCAATGTAACTCCTCTTCATATTGCTGCAGAAAGAGGGTTTTCACAAATTGCTGAGTGCCTTGTACGGCATGGCGCCGATGTTAACTGTCGGTGTACGCTGAAAACCAATGAAGACTGCACCCCTCTGCTCATTGCTGTTGAAAAAGGGAGCATGGAAATAGTGGAACTACTTTTACGGAGCGGTGCTAAGGCCGATGATAAAGGAAAAGATAATATAACTCCTCTCCAAATCGCAGTAGAAAGAGGGTTTTTTCATATTGCTGAGTGTCTTGTAGGGCATGGGGCTGATGTTAACTGTCTGTGTACTACTAAAGCCAGTAAAGACTACTCCCTGTTGCAATTGGCAGTTGAAAACGAGAGAACAGAAGTAGTGAAAGTACTCTTGCTTAGTGGTGCTAAAGTCAATGCCAAAGGAAAAGATGGAAGTACCCCTCTCCATATTGCAGCGATGAGAGGGTATTCAGAAATAGCAAAGCATCTTGTTGGGCATGGGGCTGAGGTTAACTGTCAGTGTACATCAACAGCCTATGAAGACTACACCGCTTTGCACTTTGCAGTTAAAAGGAGGAATATAGGAATAGTGGATCTACTTTTGCATAGTGGTTCTAATGTCAATGCCAAGGGAAAAGGTGGTATCACTCCTCTCCATATTGCAATAGGAAAGGGCCATTCTCAAATGGCAGGACATCAGTCTAAGCGCAGACTACATAGGAAATTTTGTACCCCCCATAGGATATCCTGTGATCCCTTATCCACCTTTGCTAACATTAACTTTGGTGAATTTAAAACAGTCTTAGAGGATATTTTTATGCCTGTTTTTGATGATATGGAAGGGAGTGATGTAGTTGCTAGCTTACTTCTAAAGTATGGAGCTAATGTTGATACTCCGGATCATACAGGTAAGACTCCATTGCTCTTAGCTGTAGAAAATGGGGATTTAAAAATAATTGAGCATATTTTGGAGCATTGCCCTGATGTTAATAACCAAAGTAACAGAAGTGCTCTGATTGCTGCAGTGAGTGGTCATGAGGAAAAGTATGTAGAGATAACTAAAATCCTGCTTCATTATGGTTTCACAGTCAGCTCCGAAAATGTAAATAATTGGAGATTGCTCTTCACTGTTGTTGAGAAAGGATATGTGAGCATTGTAGAATCACTATTAAAATATGGAGCAGATGTCAATAAGCTATACAATTACAAGTCACTCTCAGGGCTGATTAATGGTGGCTGTTCGCCTTTACATGTTGCTGTGAGACACAAACAGGAAGAAGTTGTCGCACTGCTGGTCAAGTTTGAAGCTAATGTAAATGCTGTTGATAGCAGTGGAAAATCTCCCTTGTTTTATTCTTGTAAAAATGCTGATTTACAAAATACCAAACTACTACTTAGTAGCAAAACTTATTTAAAGGTGCAGCCTAAATTACTGTTATTATCAACCCTTGGGAAAAGTGTGGAGATTATTGAAGCCCTTCTAGACCATGGTGCTGATGTCAACTTTCCTGATGCTGCAGTAATAACATCATTGCTTTGTTTTGCTTTATTTGTAAAGAAAGAGGACAGATGTGATGAAGACGATAACATTAAAGCAGGAATTGTTAAGTTACTGGTCAGTAGAGGGGCCAATGTAAATGCTTCTAGTAACTCTGGAATGACTCCACTTCATTCTGCAGCTGTAAATGGATGGGCAAAAGTTGTCAGGGCTCTGTTGGAATGTAATGCAAATGTAAATTCTGAATGTAAAAATGGATTTACATCTCTCCACTATGCTGCCAAAGAAAATCATGTAGAAGTTGTGAAGACTCTCTTGGAATATGGTGCTTTTATTGATGCTACTGATGAATGTGGTATGACCGCATTTCATTATGCATGTAAGGAAGGACATGAATTAATTGTTTCAGCTCTTTTAGATCATGGTTATGATATTAATATTACAAGTAATGACACTGGAGTTTCGTCATTGCACCAGAAGGATAATGATATTTGGGCTTCTGGTGGTCGTCTCAGTTCTCCATGTCAGATAATTAGTGATACTCTTGAGCGTCACATTGTTAAGATGGAAGCTGCTAATTTGTATGTCTGCAGAGAAAATTTGTCATTGATTGTTAAAAGTAAATATACTCTGAGACATTTTCAGAGTGAATGTAAAGATGAATTGGCTAGCTTGAGTTGCATGAATGTAGGTAATTCCAAGATCTCATGGCATGATATCTTGACAAAGAGCATTCATGATTTGACATCCCTATTAGACAATGAAAATATGGCACAAAGCTTGAGATCAGATGACTACAAAACAAAATTCCCTCTATATGGCAGTTTGATATGCAGTCATTTTAGGATGGCAGAAAGAAGGAAGAAATTGCTGGAGGCAGTCAATGGTTGCTGCTGCTTCTTATTCCCTGAATTGCCATGGGAATGCACTTGGGAAGTTCTGAGTAACCTAACTGACAAAGATATTCGAAATATTATACATGCCTGTCAGCCAACTAATGTTGACAGTCCCTTTACAAAAAATGTTGTGCAGTGATTGTTTCAAGCATATTTCGGTTACAAGTTTTGTAAATGGCAGCAAGAAGAGCTTGAGTAGTTCTAAATTAATAGCTCTTCCTCCAAAGTGACATATTTTGAATATCTGTGGATGGTGTGTTATTAAGCTTATTTGTACATTGAGACTGAAATTTCAATGCCTACCTTTCCATTATTGTAACTGATTGACCCAGACCAATGAAGTTGTCCAACTGAAGGCCACATTTTCTCTTCACTCGGGGTTTGAAATGTTACTGAAATTTTTCATCTCTTGAATATGGATTGAATTGTTTTTTTTTTTAAAGAAGAGCTTAATTTGATTTCAATTGATCTGTTACTTCATTGCTGCTCTGACTACTTGTTTTGTCCGAGGACCTTTATGTATTTTCATCTTGACTTTGGTAAAATTGTTTTAAGTAATTTTGTATACGATATGGGCGAGTTTAAACTATTAAGATAACCTTGAGTAGGTACTTGTCTTATGTTTTTTACTATAACAAAATGTATCAATATATTGTGTTCCTGATGAAGGTGGGCTGTTGCTTATTCATTATCAGTAATGGGAAACATTTAATATGTCTAGGCCTTTGTTGAAACTAACAATTGGAGAGTGACATAAAAATCTAAAGGTGGCTTCTTGTGAGGTTATGGTGGACAATATTACCCCTCACTATTGTGCTTGTTTCTTCAAATTTGCTCCCAATAGCATAATATCAGCTGGTGAATGTGTAGCCTCACAATGTGGAGGTGGTGTAATTTAATCTGTTCAGTGCAAAATAGACTTAAAACTGCAAGTTCATAGTGTGACACTGAGTGCCTCAGAGCTGCAATCAATGAGATCTCTACTCTTACTTAGTGAGGAGTGATTTAGACTATGAATTTTTACTTCTTCTCTTGCTGAGAATGTATTTTATGCCATGGCATGACATCAACTTACAGTTGTGATTTGCAGCTTCATTAATTGTAATACTTACAATTTCTGTTTCAAACAACATTTGGAGATTCTTTTGCCTGGGGCATCTTACTGACAATGTTACAACATTTTTATGGAAAGCCTATTTAACTATGTATGGTAGGTATGTTAAGCTTAAAAATAATTTTTCTCTGAGGTATGGCTTGGTTTCACTGAATTTCTAAGCAAAATGTTTTTTCTCCTTATTTAGGTGTATCTGCTTATTTATTTACTCAGAAATGGAGGAATGTGATCTTCAGCAGTGATGGTTAAAAACTGAAGTAAAAGTAAATGGGAGATAGCATACTGCCAGGTAATGCTTCACTCTTGAATATGTTGAATTTTTTATTGTCTTTTCCATTATTTGTCATGTGTGATGATTTCATTCAGAGATAATTCGAGTGTTAGCAATACCTAATTGTTATTTCATTGGTTGTTTATCTAGTTGGTCATAAATATCTATACTTTAGGATCTATTTAAGTGAATGCTAAGTATGTTAGTGATGTATAATTTGTGAAATTTAATGCTTGATGCTTGATCAATAATTTGAAGAACTCACGATAGCCACCAGATGAGACTAAGTAACTGTTAGATGTTGTTGATTAATTAATTTATAAGACAACCTTGGTTTCATTGCTGAGCAACATCATCAGAGGAAGGTGCCTCAGGAAGGCTAAACCTGGTTGTCACTAAAATCTGTTATCTGAAATACACAAAGTTTTTAATTTCCGTCCATGAAGATATTCCATAAAGTTATACAGGAAACCATCTCCTGAACATACCTCAGCGTGCACAAAATTATTTTCATTCCATATCTTCCAGGCTTGGATTGCTACTACACTCTTGAGGGGATCTGACTGACAGATTACTGACAGATCCCAGGTTTGCATCAATAGCGAGATACTCATTGGGAGAATAATTGTACGGTGACAGAAAAAATTAATGCAGAACTCATTGGCATCTGAATGCGGCGTACGCAGGAACTAATTGAAATCGCTTTTCCTTCAACAACTTGACAACAATGAGACAGCCAATGAAAACCGGGAATATTCAAACTATTTATGAATGGATATCAATTTTGTGTCACCTAAATAGTAATGCTAATAAGGTTCACGTTTGCGAGATCGTCTTGGAGTTATAAATGTGATGAGTTTCCTTCACCTCGCAGCCACTCGAGGTTCTGAAGTCATGGTTAATTATGTAGAGATACTTACCAAATTTTTTTAGAGCTCAGGACCCTTTAAACAACATTTTTCTCAATTGAAACTTAAGAAACTTTAAAATATCTCTGCTTGTGCTGTCTGCTCTGCTTGTCCGTCTACCGAAGCTCCTCTCACTGAAGTAGTCATCAGTAAACCTTAGTGAAGTTTCAGGTGGTGGTGGTCAGGGTGGTTGGTTGTTGTGAATGACGCACACATTTCAAAACTTGCTGCGCCGGAAAGAAAAGGCTTGTTGCGCTTTGAAAAATTCAGAGGCCCCAATCGAATACTTTTGTGGGGGTGAAAGAAGTCAAATACCACTTCTTTCTTATGGGTTAAACGACTGGCGTCCGAAATATTACCTTTGGTAGAAAAGGTGTCGCCCGCAACATAAGGGCAAGTAAGCTCTTACTAAAGGCATACTATGTCCCAAATGAATTTGATTTTGAATGGATTAGTGTTGGCGGAGCTTTGTATCATCACGGGGAAAGCTTTTGGGATCCTCAAGAGTCCTCCCAAGATTATTCATTGCTTTAGTTCAGACTCAAGTCAGCTGATCTTAAAACCCATGCACGATGGGAACTAATGGCATTTGATTGGAATGGTCTGGGCTGATGAGGTGAAATCCGAGAACTACTGCTTTCTGTTTGTATTCCAATGAGCTGTATGCTTTTTTCCTATCCTTTTAGTTCTATTTAACGTTCACAGACAATATCACCACGTATTGTAAAAGTAACTCAGTTCACAGTGACACATATGGACGCAAATAAATTCACTGAAAGGATACAAAACTCCATCTGAAATTCGCCTTGATATAAGAAAGGTCAATAGTTGTAACTGTGTAGCACCTAAACAGTGATCATGGTTCTTCATAATACTATTGTTCAAATGAGCTCATGATTTTGAAAACGTTACCGTCATCAAGAAAGATCAGGTGCTACATAGCAGTGTAGTGTGCTTCCAGGACTTTGAGCACTGCCCTTTTACAAATAATTACTAGATTTGTTTGAACTCCTCTCTATCTTTTATCCTGATACATATCAGCAGTGAACAACCAACAACTCACACAACAATAATATACATAGATACCATACATAGATACCATACATAGATACTAAACATACATATTAAACATAAACTTATGACTGTCACCACAACAACTATAGCAGTCAAAATATTGGCTGTTACCGAAATTTATATATTTCAACAGCCCTACCAATGCGACTTGCCTCTTGGATGACGATAACGGCCACGAGAAGGAAAGAACCGTGATCCCACCCCTGGTCGAGACATTTTTGAGTTTTTCTTTCAATTTCTGGTCAAGTAAAATGTTTTTTGTATGGTAATTTTTATCACTTTTTTATTTAAAAAAATTCATATCATCAGCCAGTCATTGCAACTACATATTACATTCATTCATATCGCCAATTTGAAAAAATAAATATAAAAACTCATTTGTGTTCATTAAAAATCGACCACGGACTACTATTTTGCTGGCCAAATGTGTCAGACAGCTGCAACATTAACCATTACTTATTAAATTATTTCATTTATGACTTTTACTCCACTCTGAAGTCTATTAATAGGCTTTTTTTTTGTTAATTTTGTGTGTGTGGCAAATTTATAGCTGACCGATATAAGAATATATTATGCAGTCAGATGTAAAAGAGTTATCCATCACTACACCTAATTTGGGTTAATTTTTTCTGAATGTTTATTCATATGTTTTGCATGTACTAGATAAAGCTTCACAGAGAACAGCTCGTCACCTACCTTCCTGTGATAAGATGGAAGAAATTAAGAAAAGTATGCCTAGATTATTTGGTATTGATGCAAGTACATTTATTTTTAATTCATGAAATTAAATATTTATGTATATTTTCATAGTGTAATCCCTGACTGGTGAACTAAGGATGGATTTATATTGGCTCATGAACGATTCATTAATAAATATCCGTTTTGAGATTAGAGCTTCATCAATGTATATTGTAAGTTTGTATGCTTCAAAACATCAACACAGCATTCTTTTGTTTGCTATACCGATGTATGGTGCTGCCCTCTGGTGGCCTTTTGTATGCTCCACGGAATAAAGAAGGCGTCGGTTCCCGTATGAAAGCTGAACGAGTAGTACGTGTTTTAAACAACAACTCCTTCCTTCCACTGACGTTACGGTTTGAGTAGGTGAGGAAAGGACATCTATTCAATCCGACGACAATGTACAAAAGGAAAATCGTGAAAATTGCTTCTTGTAGACTATACTTATTTTAATCAAATCTTTTTGTATCAACATTTGGTGCGAATAATTCTTGATTTTTATCATTTCGGTGAAAGAGACACAGTACACGTCATTCACTAAGATCCTCAGAAAGTCGACTACAATAAATATCCTTTGGTGGTAGCAGATGAAGATTTCAGCATATATTCCGAGTTAGGTGGGGTAGTGAATATTTTTTATAATCAGTCTTTTCTGTAATAATGATATATTTTGAGGTAAGAAACATGCTGCTATAAACAGTGATACACCATGACTGAATGCACGAATAATATGAGAAGAAAGCTCGAAAAAGAGGCGATTGATGAGTAAGTTCTAGGCCCCAGCAAATGTGAGTTCCATTGCAGAATCCAAATATTTGCAGTAGGAGATGTCTTCCTCAATGTTGCCAGTCTTGAGAAGTGTGTGCTGCTCCTAGAAGTTCCCAAGAATGCTGCATTCTGGCGCACATAAAATTTTGCATTAATTTCTTCCGCCACTGTGCAAACAAGAATTTGAAAACATATCAAATACCTCTCTGATTGCTTTTAATTTACCACCGTTGTTTGTGATTAAATTTGGTCACAATTGTGGGCCATAAAATTTGTATGTGCATCAAGGAGGTGAAATTGATTCCAAGACTAAGTGGCTGTTAATAGAAATTGAATACAAATCATGCGATTGGTCGACCAAATTTTAGACTAAAATATTAATGTCCATGTATTTTTCTAGCAGCTAAATTAATACCAAATAATATCTCAGCTCTTTCAGTGAATTTTTCACCCATATTTTAGGATAGCTACTGGTTTTCTCATTGTATTTCCGAAAAACAATTTGCCCTCATGTTTGTGAATTTTCATATGATTTTAGAAATTACTTAGAAATGAAGTGATTGAAAGCAAAAAAATACAGAAGTGTCAATTATCCAAAACAACTACAGATTCAGGGTGTTCAGATAACACAGGTCTACAAAAAAAAATTTATTTTTTTTGTTTGAAATTTGATAACTGACTTTTATGTACTTTTCAGCGCTGATTTCAAAAAGGCTATCCATTTTTTTCTATCACGTCAGGTTTTCTCACAAAAAAGGGAGTATTTGTGGGTATAATAACAAAATGTAAGCAATTTTTCACATTTTTTCCAAGTTATAAAATATTATTTTATTTGTAAATCATGTTCTAAACTATATTTCTAGTACACTTCCATTTCTCTTTAAGCTCATAATTCCTTATAATAACCCTTTCGCTTTGTGTCGAAGCTTCTTTTATTGCTTTTCCGGCTGTGGACTCGTTGAGGATCATCTCTTTTTAACATCCAGCAGTAGTCCGCTATCATGTTGAAGTTCCATCTTCCTTGATATCTTCTTTCCATTTCTTTGATGTCTTGGTGGAATCTTTCGCCCTGCTCTTCACTTACATCACCAAGGTTTGTAGGGAAGTAGTCAAGATGTGAATGGAGAAAATGAACTTTAATGCTCATGTTACAGCCCAGCTTCTTAAAGTTGTCGAGCATGTCTGCGACGATTGTCTTGTAGTTTGGATCTTTTTTGTTTCCTAGGAAACCGGTAACAACTAATTTAAACGATGTCCATGCTGCCTTTTCTTTTGTTCCCATTTTGTCCACAAAGTTGGAATCTGTCATTAGTTTTCTAATGTCTGGTCCGACAAAGACTCCTTCCTTTAGCTTTGCCTCGGATAAACCAGGAAACTGTCCACAAAGATATCGGAAACACTCCCCTTCTTTTGGCAATCCCTTAACAAATTGTTTCATCAGCCCCAACTTAATGTGAAGTGGTGGAAGTAACACCTTTTTGGGATCCACAAGGCTTTTCCTCTCAACATTTTTAACCCCTACCTGTAAGGTTTTTCTCAAGGGCCAAGCTTTTTTTATGTAGTGTTGCTTTCTGTCTCTACTGTCCCATTCACAGAGAAAGCAAGGGAACTTTGTATAGCCACTTTGTTGACCAAGCAGCATTGAAATCACTTTTAAATCACCACAGAGTGTCCATTTGTGGTCTGAATAGCAGAGTTTGTTTAAAACCAGTTCAAGGTTTTCGTAACATTCTTTTAAGTGAACCGAGTGTCCAACTGGCATAGAAGCATACTTATTGCCATTGTGTAGAAGTACTGCTTTAAGGCTTCTTTTTGAAGAATCAATAAAAAGTCTCCACTCATCAGGAGCATATTCTATTTTAAAACATCATAAAACATAAGTCCAGGAACATCACTGCAAAACACCAGGTCACCTTCTTGAGAGAAGAAAGATACAAACTCCTTTTCCCTCGATCGATACCAAGAAAAGGATGTACCCGGAGCCAACATATGTTTATCTTTCAATCTAGATCCTAAAACCTCTGCCGAGTCTTTAGAAAGGCCCAGGTCTCTAACTAAATCGTTCAGTTCAGATTGTGAGAATGGAATGGGATCGGTTGTGCGAGGATCGTAGCAATCACTGTCTTCTTCACTATCACCTTGCTGAGCCAATGGCTCCTGATCATCTAAAATATCATCCAAAGAATCTGGAGGAGAGGGTATTGGTACTTCAGGTCCATGAGGAACAGGGTGAATGGCTGATTGAATGTTAGGGTAAGAAGTATCCTTTTTGTTTTTCAAATTGAAACCTTGTACGTTGCAAGAACAAAAATAGCAGTCATCACTATGATTTTTGGGCTCCCTCCAAACCATTGGTATTCCAAAACGCAAGGACTGCTTTTTACGTTGAAACCATTGCCTCTGTTCTTCAACACACACTGAACAAACTTTGTGTGGGGCCCAAGGCTTATCTTGATCGCCTAACTTTATACCAAAATAGGCAAAATATACCTTTTTAACAAAATCGGAAATGTTTCTTTGTTGCTTTTTAACGGTATAGTTACCACAAATGTAGCAGAAGCAATCTGGTGAGGTTATACATCCTCTGGTAGCCATTGTCCATAAAATAACTTCACAACACAAGAAAACAGTCACTACTATAAAGCACTACTAACAACAACACGTGAACAGCACAGAGGGAAGAGGTACTGTGAACTGAAGGACAATAGCAGAAACTCACTGCTTGGTGATGGAGGGGGAAGGGGCAGCGCGACAGACAGGCACTGACATGAAAGATGCTCAGTGAGTCAGTAAGTGGATGGAGGAGGGGGGAGGGCAAGGACAAGCACTGACATGAAAATACTGCTCGTTTCTCCTAATTACTCTTTATTTTACGTATAACTCATCTAGTATAAAAACGGCTATGTAACTGAAAATGCCTCATAGTTTTTTGTAATACTTTTTAAAAGTACTTTAGGCTAAATAACAGTTTATGTAGATCCTCAAAACCAAAATTCAAACTCACTAGAGTACTGAAATATGTATAAAAATATCAAAAAAAACTAAAACTAGACAAGCAGTTTGTGAAATAACTGTACGTGATGGAATTTTTTCACTATTTTTCCCGAAATCAGCGTTGAAAACACTATAAAAATCACTTATTAAATTTGAAACAATTTTTATGTCGCAGACCTGTGTAACTGGTTTCTTGGATAACTGTTAATGATGGAATGAAATTGGCAACAGTGGTAGGAGCAACAAGATGCAAAAAGCATCCAGCTAAACGAAAAACTACAAATCAATTATCAAATGTCTAATTTTATTCATGTTTATTTGCATATATATTTAATGTATGGAATTCCTTTCGGGAAATGCTGCGTGGTGCTGATCATTTTTTCTCGATGTTTCACTCCTACTGGGAGCGTTTTCAAGAGAATGAGTGTGCCGTGCCTCGTCTCAATCTTATATAGCGTCCGTTGCTTGATTGTTGGGCCAATTTGAATTCTGGGCGGAAGACATTAGCTGTTGGACATTTGAAGGGGCCAGGAACCCTTTCCAAACCCGGCTGAGGTTGTAGCCATCCTCCCTATTGAAGTTATTTGGTCTTTTTGCTATTTCAATGGCTTCTTGTATTAGGCACAAAATGGGAAAGGGTTCCTGGCCCCTTCAAATGTCCAACAGCTAACGTCTTCCACCCAGAATTCAAATCGGCCCAACAATCGGGCAACGGACGCTATATAAGATTGAGATGAGGCACTCATTCTCTTGAAAACGCTCCCAGTAGAAGGAGTGAAACGCCGAGAAAAAATGATCAGCACCACGCAGCATTTCCCGAAAGGAATTCCATACATTAATAAAAGAAGCTGCGAAAACCTTCAAGCAAAAATATATATTTATTTTTACACATAAATATTTTCTCCGTTGTAAAAATTCAAAAATTTTTTGCTAAAGCTTGAGATGCATTTTACTGCTGTTAAATCCTGCAGGTGTTTTAAAGATAGCAATTGAACAGCATCACATTTTTCTTGTTGTTCTTATTATGTCCTTACATTCACGAGGATAGATGTGGTGCAGGTATGACATGGTCGGTATAGGTGGGTTTGCGGAAAATCGAACAATGGTGCCTCCCATCTTCAAGGGAGATGGTCAAGCCTAAGAAATTGATTGATTGGTTACACTCCAATTCATGAGTAAAATCTATGGCTGGATGCAAATTATTAATATTATTTTCTTGATTAGCACCTTCAAAGCCTTCTGCTGAGACTGCTGCCTCTCAGTATGCCTCAGCCTCAGCTGCCTCAGTGGGGTCATTTTGGGTGTCATATAAAAGTTCGATGCCACAACCTAGAAAATATTTTCCCAAGCTTGGTCCCATACCTGCTACCCTCAGAGTGAGAGCCCAACGTGCTACCACCGAGCCACAGCAGCACAATATCCAGTCTATTTGGTCGTACTTCCTGATCATTGTGTTCTTTGACAAATTCCTTCCACCTCTCCTGGATATCTTTTGGCTCTAAGATCAACTTTCCAGTCTGGCCTGTTGTTGCTGCAATTCCCTCTCCCTTACCACCACTTGTCAGTGGCTTTACTTTCCCAAACTGAGCATCTGATCTTCCTTCTTTTTGTAATTTTGCAAAGAAGTTGGTGTCTTCTCTCCACCATTCTTCTCTTGCTTTCTTTGTTTCTCTTCGGAGCCTGTTGTTGAATTCCCTGTATTTCCTCTTACAGAGCTCTTATTTTGTGCTCTTCCATTTTCTTCTTTCCTACAGCTCCATTATCATTCCCTCCATGAGCCAAGGTCATCTAATTTTGGTAGTGGTTACTACGCCTACAGTTGCAGTTAATACCTCCACAATTCCTTTTTTCAAACTTCCCCAATCTTCTTCCATTGATCACACTCTACTTTCTGTGCCCATGATTTTATCAACATACTCTTGATACTTCTCCTTCATTGCCCCATTTAATTCCTCTGTATTCCTCTTTTGTACTCTTCTTCTTGAGTTGAACGTGACATTTTATCACGAATAATTTGTGATCTGTGTCTGCATCAGCCCCTGGTTATGTATGCGAGTTTTTAGCACTATTCCTGAATCTACCTCTAAACTTAAGCTAATCTATGTGGAACCTACCTGTCTCTTCAGCTTCTTCCATATACATAACTGCATCAATGGTGATGCCCGAACCATATATTGGTGATTACTAGATTATTTCACTGGCAAAACTCCACAGCTTTCTTGCTGCCGTCAGTTACTCCCTCCTGACCCATTATTTCCCACTTTCAACCCATCTTTTCTTTCACCCAGCTCTGTGTTCCAATTCCCTATTACCCTCAAGTGTTTTCTCCGAGGCATGCTATCAATTATTTCTAGAGATGGGACATTCGAATAGTTGAATTCTCGAATACCCAGAATAATGAGCTATTTGCACTATTCTATATTCTAGAACACAAATTAATAATTTCACTCTCTCGAATACCCAGAATAATGAGCTATTTGCACTATTCTATATTCTAGAACACAAATTAATAATTTCACTCTCTCGAATATATTTCATGAATCAACTGTAATTTTTTTAAAATTCACGGTCATCGGTTGGGTCTTACATGTTACAAAGCGTCTTGTCTACCATATTTGGCTGATACAAATTCATAAATTAATATTTCAAACAAAATTTCATCTTTCAAGGTAAGTAAGTAGTATAAATATATATAATCCATTGTAATATCAGGGGAATTATATGAAAAAGCAAATAAATGAATTTTCAAACGCTCGCGAGGTTGGTTGGTCCTTTTTTTGATTCCTCGTTGCATGATGACACATTTTACAAATTCAATTTTTAAAATAATTGTGATTTCTTTATTTAATTAAAGGTTTGTGATTAACATAGTAAAATACTATTAATAATTAAATCTTAAAATCTTCCACATTCTTATAAACTTAAAAAAAACACCCATATAATATTCGATATTCGAGTGAATAATTCAAAAAAATATTAGATAATCGAACTTGATATTCGAATTCGAGAAAAATGCTATTCAACCCATCTCTAATTATTTCATCTACCTGATCATATGCCCCATCTATTTCTTCCTCTCTAGATTTGGAGGTGGGCATATACACCTGGATTATAACTAAGTTCAGTGGATCAGCTCAACCACTATAATCCTATCACTCATGTGTTCTTCATACTCTATTTTGCTACCAAGTTTCCTTTTTATTATGAATACAACCCCAATGCTGTCTTTCATCCCCTCCACTATATATTTCTCTGTAATCATTACTCCAATAGTCCCTGCTATTTTTCCATCCCACTTCACGTAGACCCATGGTGTCTACACCCACCTCCATATTTTCCTTTATGTTCTCCATCTTCTTTCCTGCTTCTTCTTTGTTCGTTCTTGCCTGCCTATAGCATAGTCTTAACATTCCGCGTGCCTATTCTCATCGCTGCATTCCTCTCCTTCGTTTGCTTTTCCTCTGCTTTACCGTTTGCTTCAATTTCCATGCAAGGTTTCTGTGTGATGATGACCGCAGACGTCTTGTTCCCTCTGTTGCTGGGCAAGACACTCGACCCACTGGGTAGTGTCCTGTAGTTGCCAGTACTCATTTCCAAGTAAGTACTGTCTACGATTTCATTTTTTTCTGTTACAGGGTGGCTACTGATATCAAATTTTCAAATTCCCTGACCTTTCCCTGACTTTTCCCTGATGGATTTTCCAATTTCCCTGACCGATCGCCAAAAGGTCACCTATTATGGGAATATTTTTTTCTGCTAAATTAAATTTTATACAGCAGCTTTCAATTTTCTAATCATCGTTTCATATTTTTATAACTGCAAGCATGTATTTACTATAAGTTTTTGAGCTCCAGCTTCCTCTCGACCTGAGTTTCGGAAGTTAAAAAAAGAGCGAGGTAAAATTTTCCAAACAACATAGCCTCGAATTCCTTGTGATGAGCATAATACATTGTGATCATAATTTTAACACAACTAGGCAAATATCCCAACAAGGATATACAAAAGGGATAGATTGTACGTCTGATTCACAACTAAATAGCTAAGATTCACTACTAATAAGATACACAACGAATTGATAGTGCTAATTCCATGCACGTCAGTGACGGACGTTAGTTTTAGTTGGTAAAATAAAGGGCGGGAAAGTCTGGCCAATAATCATAATGATAGAAAAATAATGAGGATTCCTATTCCAGTTTCTCCGTGACTGTTACGAGAATTCCCTGACTCTTCCAGAAACTCAAAAGTCCCAGACAATTTCAGGTTTTCCCCTATTATTGCCACCCTGAATTACTGTGATCATGTGCATATGTTGCACATACAATATGTCGCATATTGTTGTATACATATTGTATGTGCGACAACCCTAAAGCTGGGTTTGGAAGGGCATTTCAAATCCCATTCTATCTGTATTCTTTTGTTACATTTTCTGTTAATCACTGATTGCAAATTTGTTTTCAGTGAAAAATAAACAGATTTTAACCTTGGTTAGGAATTAACAAAACTGTTACTATTACTTAGAGTATTTATTGCACAACCGGTTTCGTCAAATAGTCGACATCATCAGGTATGGATACTCTAAAGGCCGCTTTACATGGTACATTTTATTGTACAAATGAATGTATCATAGAATGTACAAGAAACTGGATGGAATTAGAGCAGGTTCTATTTTCCATCAAGTCATTCGGACAACTATACAATTTGCAGCTTTACCTGGTACAATTTCCGCCATGAAGGAATTCGTACATTTGTTTGTACAATAAAATGTACCATGTTAAGTGGCCTTAAGTAAAACTTACAAAGTGTTGTTCATTCCCAAGCGTGGAAAAGGTTTACAAAGTTAAGGCTGAAACTGTTGAATTTGAGACTTTAACCTGATCCCACATAATAAATTTGGAGAATTTATATGTATTGTGTAAATTGGTACTTGAAGTATGCCATCGAAGTATGCCATCTCAATTTAAAATAGTTACAATATGCATTTCCATTTTCTTCTTCGGATAAATACATATTCCATTTAAGAATGTATTGATTCATTGTACATATTTTGTGCGTTAATGTAACCTTTTTTATTTGGCCATACTTATTTTTATCATTTGTAGTTTAGTATTTGCCAATAATATGGATAATGTCTATGGTGTCCTTGTTAAATCTGTAATTGACTGTTGGAGATGTATTTGTGAGGCAGTGGTGAACACAATTTTGATACCTATCTACTTTCTCCAAAGCAGGAACATCAAATCCCTTCACAGATAAGTGACCATAAAATCTACTCAAAGTACACCTCCTGGGCTTAATGGGGAAGACCTGATGGAAACAACTTGTTCTTGCTCATGGCATCTTCATTGGATGCCAGTTTTAGGCATGTTGTGCCAGAAATTATGTCTCGATTCTTGAATGAGACTCTCTCTGAGCAAAGAAATTTTCAGTCCATACGTAGAATATTTTCTTATTGTTAATTGCATGCATATTTTCATACTTAATGGATAAGCATGTATAATGATGATATTTTTCTGGAGATTTTAATGTTGTTTTAATGAATAAGCTATGCATATTTTTTTACACTTGTTAACTCACTGTCTCACTAAAGTGTGTACATTTTGTGCTGCATGTGTAATACACATGAGTTTCTATGCTGTCTTCATAAGCAGTGTTCTCAATTATATAATGAAACTAATCATTAATATGTGTATTGTGTTTTTAAATAAGAATTTTGTGCTATCTCCTGCCTTATAGATAGTCAATTTTTTTAAAATGATAGTTCCACACTTAAAGAAAATGTCATTTAATTGCTGTTAAAATATATTTATAAAATTCACACAGAATTTTTGGGGATGTTTACCTGTGTTCATGTGAATGGTTATAAACAGTTAAATTTATGTGAAATGAATAATTTTTTGGAATGAGAACTTATTTTTATGAAGCTTGATTAAACTGGCTCTTTGGAATCAAACTTTATTAATTTTTAGTTTTCCTACTGTTTTGTCGGCCAGTCCCAACTATTAGAGGGAAAAAGTACTATGTGAAGGATGGAAGCAAAACATCATCTCACAAGGTGGTCACCATCACCAGAATATAACCAGAGTAAGCATAAATATGTGTTTCATTAAATACCAATTGCTATACATATTCTGACCTTCTGAAAATAAAAGAGGGAGTGTAGCAATCTTATTGAGAATGGCAGATAGTCATACTGTATGATCATTTGGTGGATTTAATGGCTGGTGCTTGGGCACACGCCATGGGCCCAGTCTTTTGAATAGCCCAGAGCATGGGCATAGCCAGGATTTATGCTGGGGAGGGGTGGGGGGCAGCATACCTATCCGTAGCTGTAGATATATGCCAGGGGAGTCGGAACATCATCCTGTTCGGCTCTATATAGCGGATTTGGTATGAATGTCTTGTCCAGGGGGGGCAGCTCCCCCCCCTGGCTATGGCAATGGCCCAGGGAAACTTCAACGTAACCCCCTTTTTTATGATATATGGCTTTTATATTATAAGGTCTAGTTTCATAATAGGCGTTTTTTCATATATTACTAGTACATATCTGTGGTAAAATATTCTTTATGAATACACAGGCTTATTTTCATTATTTCATTACTAGGCTGTTTACTATGACTATACATGTTTCATTTTATGTCAGTTCCATGTACAATACACATACTAGGCTGCATAGGCCCCACATGGCTGCGATAATGCTCATCAGAGTGTTAGAATCATATTAACTACTTAGTCTTTACAAATGTTCTCCTGCAAAAATATGATTTACTTGTATTATTATTTGCGACCTGGTGTGTCAGTGCACCTCATATACCTCCTAGTGGTAGATCGCGGGCAACGGTATGCTGGCTCTCAAGGTAGTCCTTTCAGAAGGGATCCTAGCTTGAGCAGAATAGGGAAAGCGGGCCTAGGGTATTACTATGCTTTGGTTTCTCTTGTGGCATAGGGGCGAAAATGTGCCAAAACTGACCGGTAGAGCTCTGTAACCATTAGCAGGGAAAGCTGCACGTGGTGCGGGTACTGCAAAGGCTGGTAATCTTGCATACTCTATCACAACTTACTCCTAAGAGTCACCAAGTAGCCTCGGACAGCTGAAGCCATGATGGGCAACGTAAGCTGAATGAGGTTGGCCCATCAAGGTACGGACATAGCAATACGACTGGACTATTGCTACTTGGAATGTGAGAGGAGTATATGGAAAGGAGCATGAGTTGTTGAATGAAATGAAAGTGAGACGAATGGATGTTTTGTGTGTATGTGAAACTAAGTGCAAGGGGCGGGATGTTGTTACTGTAGATGGTGGTGATCCGGCACTGTGGTCAGGACTTGATGATAATACACACGGCAGTCAAGGTGTAGGACTTATTCTTAATGAGAGAGCTAAGTTACTAGTAAGAAAGTACGATTCTGTATCCCCTAGATTGCTCTGGGTTCGAATGGAAGTAGGTATTAGGAGAGTTGTGATTGTGGTGTGCTATGCACCAGTGGATGAAGAGAATGACTCTGTAAAAGATGAGTTTTGGGAAAACTTAGAGAGGTATTGAATGAATGTGACACTGGTGAGAGAATAATTTTAGTAGGTGACATGAATGGGTGGGTTGGTGTGAGGCAGGATGCATCTGAGAGAGTGGTTGGGCCTTTTGGTGACCACCGAGTGAATGATAATGGTGGAAACTTGGTGAGTGTGTGCTTGGAAAAAGGATTGTTTGTGTCAAGTACATGGTTTAAGCATAAGAGAATACATATGTATACCTGGCAAAGGGGCAATTGTAAAAGCATGATTGATTTCCTTGTGTACGATGAGAGATTGAGTTAGTGTCAGACTCGAGAGTGATGAAGGGGTGCTGTATGTGGAACAGACCACTATTTGGTACTCTCCAAGGGGGCGAGGGATGTGTGATCCCAGGGTGGAAGAGTTTTTGTCGAATTTTTGGGATATGGACACAGTACAATTACCGTACCAGAGTGATGACCGGTAGATACGTTCGAGAGGGCTCTGTTACGATGAAGCAATTTGCCATGGAGAAATTGGCACAAGCTCGTTTGTGTTCTCCCCCATTAAGTGCGGGTGAAATTCTTCACGCGTTGATTAGACAATTTCCTTTACCAATACAAAACCACAAAATCAGTAGATCAGTTGACTGTGGAACTGTTAATAGTTTTACTCGGTCTATTTGATCAATCTATTGAATCAGTAGCATTCGGGAGCACGGGAAAGCCAACGCGGACGGCTACGGGCGATTCGAGGCCACGGGGCTCGAATTACAATCCAAGGATAAATACGACGAGCTTTAAACGTGGGTCACAGCGTCGTCCCGAGTGAACACAAGACAGGCCATCTGCTAGTCAAAATTCTAATGAACCCGTAAACCACGCCGACACTAATAATGGTGAGAGTAGTGATAAAAGGAATTTCGGTAGAAAACCTCCAAATAGATTTCCCGACGGTTTGATATTTCCAGATGATAAGATAGTGGGTAGGGAATCAATTATTCAATTAATTTCCGAAAACATAAAAAATCCGCGAAACGAAGGGTGAAACACCAAAAAAGTACGTATTCGAAATTCCAAATTGGGGATTTAGTAGATACTTCTAAGGACGCCAAGAGTGTCTGATACGAAATTGGGATTGTTCCATAATTTTTTTCATTTATTTACGGGACCATTCAGGATCTCAGGTCAGGCTGGCAGAAGAGGACGAAACAACATCACACGTTCTCTGTGACTGTCCTGCCTTGATGAGGACCAGAATAAGGCATCTAGGATCTCCGTTTCCTGATCCTGCTGAAATCAGGGTTACTCCCATAGAGGATATGCTGGCCTTCAGTTGGACTCCACGGGTAACCTAGATATGGTGGTTAGCACAAAGGACCAATAGGTCTAGGTGCCTCAGGTCCTCTTCGTAGGAACTCCACCTCAAACTAATCTAATCTGGTACTCTCCAAAGTGAATCTGGGCAGAAAGTGCCAAGAAAGAATGTTGCGCTAAAGCAGTTGAGAGTAAAAGTGGAAAGGTTGGTAGACAGCGAGGTAAGAATGCAGTATGGTTGCATGCTTGGGGATGCTCTATCCTTGAAGCTGAGAGAATGGGACGAGTATATCAGGAACGAGAAGAAAAATTCGCTTACCCACACGCTGTGTTTACATCTTGGTTGAAAAAGCTGTATAATATAACTGCAAATATTGATTTCTTTCTCAAGAATTAAAGTGTTATATTTTGCTTTCCGAAGTGGATTTTCTGATAATCCAAAATCCGTGGGAGAGAAATGAAAATTCGAGTTATCTCACAGTCTTTTAAACAAGTAGATGAACATCTTATATCTAGAACAGCTAAAATTAATTTTTCTTCGCAGGCTAAAATTAAAATATATTGTACTTTTCAAAGTGAATTTCTCGTTGTTATCGCAAGGGTGTTAAATAGAAAAATTCGATTAACCGAACCCTGTGATTATATCATTGGTAGAAAAAGCTGTATAATGTAACTGCAAACATTTATTTCTTTCTCAAGAATTTAATTGTTACATCATGCTTTCCGAAGTGGATTTTCTGTTAAATCCAAAATAGGAGAGAAAGAAATGAATATTCGAGTATTCTCAAGCAGGTTTTTTAAAACAAATATGTGAACATCTTTTTAGAACGGCTAAAGTGAATTTTGCATCGCAGGCTGAAATGAGAATATTTTGCTTTTCAAAGTGATTTTCTCGTTATCATCGCAAGCGTGTTGGAAAAGAAATATTTGCTAACCGTGGGCTGGGATTACCTACATGGTTGAAAACGCTGTATAATATTTCTGCAAATATTGATTTCAATCTCAAGAATTAAATTGTTACATCTTGCTTTCTGAAGTGGATTTTCTGTTTAATCTAATGTGATTGGAGTAGAAATGAAAATTCAAAAAATCCTACTCTGTCTATTGAAAAATTGGGATAATATCTTATATTTTATTTCTAGAAATTCTAAAATGAATTTTTCATCGCAGGGTAAAATAAGAATATTTTGCTATCAAAGTAAATTTCTCGTTACTATCGCAAGGGTGTTTGAAAAGACACTTTTCCCTTAATTGCACTCTTTGATAACATTTTGGTTGAAAAAGCTGTATCATATAACTGGAAATATGGATTTCAATCTCAAGAGTTTAATAGTTACATATTGATTTCCGAAGTGGTTTTTCTGTTAACTCCAAAAATAAAAGGGATAGAAATGTAAATTTGGGTAAAACCACGCTGTCTTCTATACGATAGGATTGGTATACTTTAGACGACAGGATAATTCTAGAACGGCTAAAATGAATTTTGCATCGCAGGCTTAAATAGTGAATTTTACTCTTCAAAGTGAATTTATCGTTGTAATCGCAAGGGTGTTTGAAAAGAAGAAACCCCTTATTGCACGCTTTGGTTAAATCTTTGGTTGAAAAAGATGTGTAATATAATTATATTAGCTGCTGCAAATATATATTTTTCAATCTCAAGAATTAAATTGTTACATATTGCTTACTAAAGTGGATTTTTCGATGAATCCAAAATCAGAGAGATTGAAATGAAAATTCAAGTAATCTCACGCTTGGGTCTTTTAAGCGATTGGGCGAATATCTTAATTCTAGATCGACAAAATTGAATTTTTCATCGCAGGCTGAAATAAAAATATTTTGCTTTTCAAAGTGAATTTCATGTTATAATCGCAAGCGTGTTTGAAAAGAAAAATTTCCTAACCCTACTCTTTGTTTACATCTTTGGTTGAAAAGCTGTTTTATACAACTGCAAATATTGATTCCATCTCATGATTTTAATTGTTACATCTTTATTCCCGAATTGATTTTTCTGTTGAATCCAAAATCTGAGGGATAGAAATGAAATTTCGTGTTTTCTAAGGCTGTCTTATAAACGATTGCTGAACATCTTATTTCTAGATCGGAAGAAATTATTGTTGCATCGTATTTGGGCTCGGTCATGGCCGTCTTTATAGAAGGCCGGAGTCCTCGGGGTGGCAACCTCACGTCTAATGACGTCAGTCGGCCGTCTCTCATACCCGAGGAAGCATACAGTGGTAGATATTAAGAGCGCCTATGGCTATAATTATCAACATTTATAGTAATAATTCAGATTCAACGATTTTTCCATGGTGCTCCTTTCTCGATAATCTCACTTTTAAATGGTAATTGACATAATAGGGGAAGTAAATTCATGAAAATATTATAAATGGAGACGGAAATATATGCACTGAGGAAAAAATACCTTATTCCAGGGTTTGTGGCGGATTCTTTCCATTATCGCCCAGTGAGTGAAAGGAAAAAGAGAAGAGGTTAGGTCTAAATATAGAAATAAAGATTAATTTCATCTATTAAGTTTTTAATTATCATTTATTGTAACGTCATTATTTTCCTTTTCTTTGATTGAGCTGACATAGAATTTATTCTGTCACATCTCTGTTTGCAATAATTGTTAATAAGAATATTGCTAAATGTGCCAATTAAATTATTGAATAACTTTTAAAATGGCTTACCACATGGACATACCGATATCATTGAAAACATTGCCCAAAATTAAATCTTCCTCTATCTTTTCTTCAATGAATTTTATGAGAAGCTTCTTCCGGTTCCTACAACTTAAAAACTTCCTTTCGTAATCTTGGGAAATCAATGCGTGCATAATGGCGTGTGATAAGAAACCAAAATCTACAACAAGATCGGACGGCACAGTTAATCCGCCCCTATTTAATGTTGCAACATAAGGGTCGTCGTACGAATAACCCACAATCAGGTCCCTGCATTGTTCACATCCAACTAACTTCTCAGCTTTGTTGGAGGCATACCCACAAACATACAACAATTCACTTGAATCTAAATTAAAATTGGATATTTTGTCGTCATTTAGTAGTCCAACAAAAGACGAAATATCGACGGAGGTTTGGTTGCATTCAGTGGAGTTTGATATTACATTGGGATCGAAATTTACTGATTAATATTTGGCGGAATTATTTTCAATAGCTCTCATTACTCGCAGGTTTTTTTCGGACTCGAATATCTGTATTGCGGAAATATTGTAATTACCTCCTGACAATTGTCTGTAATGACTAAACCATGACTCTAGGTTTTCCGTCTGTAATTTCCCTGGCAGTACGTAATCAACATTCAAATCGTTAAGAGAATACTCAATGAAAATTAAAACAACCATTGTACTCTGGTAAAGGGCATTCCACGTATCTCTTGTAAAACGTGATTTTTTTTCAAGTGAATCCCATTTCTTCAACCACGCAAGAAAATCTTTTTAAAATTTCAATCTCTCATCATTCATATCGGTGAAAGGATGGCACAAATCCTGCCTTTTCAGAGTCCCTAAGATAGGATTTTTAAAATATTCATTACATGTACGCCACCATCTGGTGATTAAAGTGATAAAATGACAGGTTCCAGATTGCTCTCCGCATTTCATTTTCCATTCTGTTGCAGTTGTTTCGTTAAAAATGTTGGCCACTAAACTAACATTCTGTCTCTCTAGGTTGCTGAGGTAAGACTGTTTTGTGAGTCAAACTAGGAGCACTTTTTAAAAGCTGGTTAATTTCTTGTTTGTATATTGCCATAATGTCAGACATTTTGGCGTGAAGCATATCAAATGTATCGAATAATGGAAACGTTAGCGTTTTGTCAATATCTTTTTGATTTATCCAATTATTTCTAATACTTTTAAAAATGTCGTATATTAAAAATACCCATGAATCTTCAAATGAGAAAGTTCATTTATCGTGAGAGTCTTTGCATAGCTGAGCAAACATGGCCCTATTTATCCTGCCATTGTCCATTATAATAGCCACAGTTATTAATCCGCATTCTTTGATAAGCGGTAAAACTCCTTTTGTGAAACAGCATAATTCTCTCCCCGAAAGCTTTTTCACTGGAAAGAGAGAAATCACTTCTTTACAATTACCGAATGCCGAAGAGACCATAAATACCACCACTGTTCTGGCTTCTGAGGTGACATTATATACGGCGTATCTGCTGACTTTTCCGCCTTTAAAAGACAAACAAGGTTTGACATAAATTTCGTCAATCTGAAGAACGACGAACTTATCTTTTCCTGTCAGTTTAGATGTACGGCACTTTAAATAGCGGGTGCTTTCTTCTACACTGGCCGGTGAGATTTGGAGCGAACATGACAATCGCTGCAAATATTTAGGGTGAGGCAAAATCAACACTGTATTTGATCGTAAGGCCGCATAACACGCCGATGACGCCTGGTAAATCATAAATGCGCGCATTATCATCTCCACTGAATACACCTTTTTTGACATGAAGATCAAGTCCAGCTGTTCGATTAAAAATGATAACGCGTCATAGCGCATAGAATCGCTGGCAGAAATAAATACGTTTTGACACGCATTTCAGATTATTCTTGGCGGACTCAACTAACGCAGTATTCGAAGGCATCAACCCAGGACTGTCAGCATACCTGTTCAAATTTGAAGAGGTATGTTGACATGCTTTAAAGGGCCTCCAGTTGAGACCATTTCTCCAACTTATTGTTGAATGGAAGAATCCATTGAAGTTACTCTTTACATATAATAAAAACATTCACACACAACACAACCACCAACTCAGCACTAATTTCTACACTTACTATAATTTTTGGCACAGTAGAAAAATCAATAACAAAGAAAAAAATTCGGTCACTTTTTATCTCCACCATCCACGTGTGATAAAAGGGGATCTTCGACTGGTATTCGCTGCACAAGGCGGAAAAAGTTTTCAAATAGTCTTCCTAGAGCTTGATTTCTTTTTTACGCTCCTCTCCGCAAGATATCTTGTTTCTGCGAATTTCCGGATCAGTTCTGTTTATAGGCTCCGGCAGGCTCAGGTAGGTGGGCAAGGATATTCGTGGGACAGCGCCAGGTAACAAAATTGGTCTGCTACGAGGATACTGTTTGAGTGTTCCATCCTTGTTCTTGTAGGTTTCAAACCTGGAAACACTGTCATCTTGGAAGTGTTTTTCACAAACAACACTTCTACCTGTGGGCTCCCAGTTTTGCCTCGGTATGCTCCTAAGCGAAGCCTTCCTCCCTTCGGCATCTTTTGGAAATCTGAATACTGATACATAGGTATTACTTCCTCCGGATTCATAGTTGCTTTTGCAGCCTGGTACACAACATTTGTCCGGAATTTTAACTTAAAGCTGAATAAGAATAAAAAAGATGCATTACTATTCGAAATTACACGAGGAAGATATGAATTAAACGAAGAAACATTGGCTGAATGCTAAGAATGCACTTACTGATTTTCCTCTTTCAGGAGGCTGATGTACGCTTCAAAAATGTCCTCCAGAATCTAACAATATTTGTTGGATCCAAATTAAGTCTTCCACGTCCTTTTCCACGTCTATGCTCTCAGCTTGTTCGAGTAAAACTGTTTTTCTAGGGCAGTCGTGCAATATCATACTCTGAGGAAAATAGGCAAAGGGGTCCGAAGGGTATTATGGACTTGCATGCATATGGTCTGGGTTACTCGAAGGTTATTTTTTAGGGTACCATTCGTTTTCTTTACTTAGAATCACACAAGAAGGTCAAATATTGTCTCTTTTTTACTGCAGGGAGTGTTCAAGAGGAAAAAGTTCAAGTGACGAGGAAGAAAGCATTGTTTCCGATTGTCCTCCCCAGAAATGGGTGAAAAGGGAGGGTGCACTAAATTTAAAGCGTTAGAAGTGAGGGTAAAAAAGGACAAGGCGTGGGCAAACATGCTCATAGCTAAATTTCTCCACTCGTTGGGTGGAAATTTTAAACTTACGAACGTCCATTTTACGTATTTTTATTTCTATATTACAATGTAATTGTTGCGAAGCCAGACATTGAGTGGCTAATTATGTTTCAGAATAACTCTGCAACAATAACGGGACCATCATTAATTCGTTTCTTTCGCACCACCCTCAAGTAACTCAAGATTCCTTTTGCCACAACGCTAGGAGAAATTTAAAAAGCCGGCCTGCATGCTACCTACGTTTCCAGATTTCAGCACTCCGGCCTTCTATGAAGACGGCCGGTGCATTGAAAGGCCAGCAGGTGGCCCATGGGCCCCGACTAGTGCTGCCCTAGGACAGTGACGCAAGGAGAGGAGGCGAAGGACAGCTGGAGAGGGAGTAGTGAGAGTGAGTTGTCAGTCGGTTGCAGAGAGCATTTATGTGTCGGACAGTGAAGGCGAGTGATAGAGACAGTCAGTCGAGAGGCTGGAGTGTTGGAATTGGAAGACAGAGGATAACTGCTCGACCAGCGCTGTATCATTGTAACTTGTAAAATATACCATCTGAGAATCGAATTGCGTATCCTTGACTAAGCCATACGTACAGTCCACTCTTTCCTTTGTGCAACCGGAACCCTTCATGTCTGAAAAATGAATATCTTTCTTTTCAAAGTCAATTTCTCGTTATGATCGCAAGAGTGCTTGAAAAGAAAAATTTTCCCTAACCCTACGCTTTGATTACATCTTTGGTTGAATAGGCTGTGTATTATAACTGCTAATATTGATTTCAATCTCAAGATTTAAAATATTTACATCTTGCTTTCCGAAGTGGATTTTCTGCAAAAATTAAAAATCAGAGGAATAGAAATGAAAATTCGTGTAAAATCACGCTGTCTTTTAAACAATTGGGTGAATTTTATATTTCAAGATCGATAAAATGAATTTTTAACCGCAGGCTGATATATGAATATTTTACATTTCAAAGTGAATTTCTCGTTATAATCGCAAGGGTGTTTGAAAAGAAAAGTTTCCAAACCGCACGCTTTGATTACATCTTTGGTTAAAAAGTTGTATGATATAATAGCGAATATTGATTTCAATCTCAAGTATTAAATTTTTCTATCTTGATTCACGTAGTGGATTAATCCAAAGTCAGATAGAAAGAAATGAAAATTCATTTTATATCTCGCTGTCTGTGAAACAATTGGGTTAATATTATATTCCTAGAACAGCTGAAATTAGAGTATTTGGCTTTTTAGAGTGAATTTCTCGTTATAACCGCAAGGATGTTTGAAAAAAATATTTCCTTAACCGCACGCATTGATTACATCTTTGGTTGAAAAAGCTGTACAATATAACTTCAAATATTGATTTCAATCTCAAAAATTAAATTGTTCTATCTTGCTTTCCGAAGTGGATTTAGTGTTTAATCAAAAATCATAGGGATAGAAATGAAAATTCTAGTTATCAATTGCTGGCTGTTAAACAATTGGGCGAATGCGTTATTTCTAGTACGGCTAAAACAAAATTCGCATATCAGGCCGAAATAAGAATATTTTGCTTTTCAAAGTAATTTCTCGTTATAATCACAATTGTGATTGAAAAGAAGCATTCGCTTAACCTTGCGCTTTGATTACATCTACGGTTGAAAAAGCTACGTAATAAAACTGCAAATATTGATTTCAATCTCAAAAATTAAATTGTTACATCTTTTTTTCCGAAGTGGATTTTCTGTTAAATTTAAAACCAGAGGAAATGAAATGAAAAATGGCGATATCTCTCGACGACTGTCATACAATCAGGTGTATCTTTTATTTAGAGAACGGGCAAGATGGATGTAGTATCGCAGGCTGAAATATGAATATTTTGCTTTAAAGGTGAATTTCTCGTTAAACACTCAAGGGTGTTTGAATAGAAAAATTTGCCTTACCGCTCGCAGTGATTACATCTTTGGTTGAAAAAGCTGTATGATATAACTGCAAGTAGTGATTTTTATCTCATGGTTTAAATTGTTACATCTTGCTTTCCGAAGAATATGTTAAATTCAAAATCAGAAGGACAGAAATGAAAATTCAAGTTATCTCATGTTATCTTTTAAATAATTGGGTGAGTATTATAAATCTAGAACGGCTAAAATGAATTTTGCATCGCAGGCTAAAATATGAATTTGTCGTTTTTCAAAGTGAATTCCTCGTTAAACGCATGTATGTTTGAAAAGATAAATTTTGTTAACCGCACGCTTTGATGACATCATTGGTTGAAAAAGCTGGATAATATAATTACAAATATTCTTTTCAATCATTAGGATAAAATTGTTACATCATGGTTTCCGAAGTAGATTTTCTCTTTAATATAAAATCGTTGCTATATGGTAGTAAAACATGGGTATGTCAGGATAGACATAAGAGTAGACAAAACGCAGTGGGAATGAGTTGTTTGAGCAGTAGGTATTTGCGGCAAAGGTAGGATGGATAGGGTCAGAAATGAGTAGGTCATGAATGAATGTGAGTTAAATGCTCCAGTAATGGACGTGTATGAAAAGTGTGTGCTTCGTTGGTTTGGCCATGTTGAGAGGATGGATGAGAGAGTAGAATAACGAAACAGATATATGAGAGTAGAATGAATGTTGCGAGAGGTAGAGGTAGGCCGAGAAAGTTGTGGTTGAGGAAATTCTTAGGAGGAGGAATATTAGGAGTCTTAAAAACAGGAGGGCGTGTATGAACCAGCGTATGGGGATAAATGAAGCAAAAGACGTTCGCAAGGATAGGTCAGTATGGAGGAAATTATTGAAGCAGAGTTAGGTGTACAGTTATTATTATATATTAATGAGTGAAACATTTTGACTGTGCCTACCCCGGAAGGGAACGGCGTGATGGGTATGTATGTATGTATATAAAATCAGTGGGATAGAAGTGAAAATTCGAGTTATCTCACGCTGACTTTTTATCAATGGCGTGAATATCTTATTTCTGGAACGGCTGAACTGAATTTTGCACCTCAGGCTGAAATGAGAATATTTTGCTTTCCCAAGTGAATTTCTCGTTACCTTCGCAAGGGTGTTTGATAAGAAAAATTCCCATAATTTCACGTTGTGAGAACATCTTTGGTTGAATAAGCTGTATAATATAACTGCAAATATTGATTTCAATCTCAAGAATTAAATTTTTACATCTTACTTTTCGAAGTAGATCTTCTGTTAACTCAAAATTCAGAGGAATAGAATTAAAAATTCGATTTATGTCACGCTGTCATTTAAAATATTGGGTGGATATCTTATTTATTGATCGGCTAAAATGAATTCTGCATCGCACGCTAAAATAAGAACAATTTGCTTTTATAAGTGAACTTCTCGTTTTAATCGCAAAGGTGTTCAAAAAGAAAAATTCGCTTAAGAGCGCGCTGTGTTTACATCTTAAATCGAGTCGAGTTAAATAACTTAAGTGAGATGAAAAAAAAATTCACGAAAAAGAATTTATTTTTTCATCTTACATTCTAAAGTGGATTTTCTGTTTTACCTAAAATCAGAGGGATTGGCATGAAAATTCCAGTTATCTCATGCTGCCTTTTAATCAATTGGGTGAATATCTTATTTCTAGTACGGTTAAAATGAATTGTTCATCGAAGGCTGTAATAAGAATATTTTTCTTTTCAAAGTGAATTTGTCGTTATAATCGCAAGGGCGTTTGAAAAATTAAATTCTCTTAATAAAACGCTGTGATTACATCTTTGGTGTAAATACCTGTATAATATAACTGAAAATATTGTTTTCAATCTCAGGAATAAAATTGTTACGTCTTACTTTCCGAGGTCGGAATTCTGTTTAATCTAAAATCAGAAGGATAAAAATGAAAATTCGAGTTATCTCAGATGTACTTTAAATAATTTCTTGAATATCTTTTTTTCTCGAACTGCTTAAATGAATTTTGCATCGCATGCAGTGAAAAGGAAATTTTTCTTTTCAAAGTGAATTTCTCGTTTTAATCCCCAGGGTGTTTGAATAGAAAAATTCCTTTCATTGCGCGCACTGATTACATGTTTGGTTGAAGATGCTGTACAATATAACTGCCAATATTGATTCTAACCTCAAGAAATTAATGTTTTCCGAAGTGAATTTCCTGTTAAATCCAAAATCATAGGAATAAAAATGAAAATTTGAGCTATCCCGCTCTGTCTTTCAAACAATAGGTTGAATTTCTTATTCCTTAAACGGCTAAAATGAATTTTTCATTGTAACCTAAAATAAGAATAATTTTCATTTCAGTTTGAATTTTTTCGATATAATCTCAATGGTGTTTGAAAAGAAAAATACCTTCCATTGCACGCACTGATTACATCATTGGTTGAAAATGCTGTATAATATAAATGCAAATTATTATTTCAATCTCATGATTTAAACTGTTACATCCTACTTTCCGATGTTGAAAATCTAATAAATCAAAAATCAGAGGGATAGAAATGAAAATTTGAGTTGTCCTGCTCTGCCTCTTAAACATTGGGTGAATTTCGTATTTCTAAAACGGCGAGATACAAAAAAAAAATAAATAAATAAATTTTGCATCGCAGGCTGCAATAAGAATTTTTGCTTTTTAATGTGAATTTATCGTTTTTATCTCAAGGGTGTTTGAAACGAAAAATTCCCTTAATTGCACGATGTTTACACCTTTGGTTGAAACTGCTGTATATTATAACTGCAAATATTGATTTCATTCTCAAGAATTAAATTTTTACGTCTAAATTTCCGAAGTAGATTTTATGTTTCATCTAAATCAGCGGGAAAGAAATGAAAATTCGAGTTATTTCATGCTGTCTTTTAAACAATTGGGTGAATATCTTATTTCTTGAACGGCTAAAATGAATTTCCCATCGCAGGTAGGAATAAGAATATTTTTTTAAGATGTGAATTTATCGTTATAATCACAATGGTGTTTGAAAAGTAAAATTCTTTTAATTGCACGCTCTGAGTACATCATTGGATTAATATGCTGTATAATATATATATATTTCAGGTTGATTACGACTGTCGTTGTTTTTCTGCTCTCAGCTTCCATTTTGCTTTGTCATAGCATTCATCATCTCTAATTCCTCTTGTTCTCATTGCTCTCTGCATTCCCTGTCTCCAATTCACTCTTGGCCTTCCTCTTTTCCGTTTTTCAGAAGGTCTCCATTCCAATATATTCTTGGGCCATCTGGTGTCATCCATCCCATTAACATGGCCAAACCAGATTAGTTGTTTCCTTTCTATCTCGTGGACTATATCCTTTTCCAATTCCATCATTTTATTATTGCTTTGTTCCTGACTTTATCCAATCAACTCTTTCTGCAACTCCGTCTCATGAACTCTCTCTCAGTCGTCAATAACCTATATCTGTTCCTTTCCTTGATGTCCCATACCTCTGCTCCATATGATATACAATATGTATAGAGTATACAAAAAAATAGTAGAAAATGTGATCACATGCTGTATAATATAACTGCAACTGTTCCTTTTTTCGGGATTCATTCCGCGATTATTGTTTTAAGAATGCAACACTATTTCGCTGGTCCTCCTACCAGCTTCATCAGGTTAACTGAACCCGGAAGCTGAAATATAAGTATTTTTCCTTTCAAAGTGGATTACTCGTAATAATCGCAAGGGTGTTTGAAAAGAAAAATTCCCTTAATTGTACGCTGTAGTTACATCTTTGGTTGAATAAGCTGTATAACATAACTGCAAAAATTTATTTTAATCTCAAGAATTAAATTTTTACAACTTACTTTCAGAAGTGGATTGTCTGTTTAATCTAAAATCAGAAGGATAGAAACGAAAATTTGAGTTATCTCACGCTGTTATTTAAACAATTGGAAGAATGTATTATTTCTAGAACAGCTATAATGAATTTTGGATCACAGGAAGAAATAAGAATATTTTTCTTTTCAAAGTGTATTTCTCGTTATAATCGGAGGGGGGTTGGAAAAGAAAAATTCGCTTAACCGCCTACTATGATTACATCTTTGGTTGAAAAAGCTGTATTATATAACTGCAAATTTCGATTTCAATCTCAGGACTTAAATTGTTACATCGTGCTTTCCAAATAGGCTAGTCGATTTAATCTAAAATCAGAAATATAGAAAAGAAAATTCATGTTATCTCGCGCCGTCTTATAAACAATTGGGTGAATATTTTCTTTCTAGAGAGGCTAAATTGAATTTTGCATTTCAGGCTGAATGATGACTATTTCGTTATTCAAATTCAATATATCGTTATAATCGAAAGGTTGTTAAAGGAAGAATTTGCCTAACCGCCTGCCGTGATTACATATTTGGATGAAAAAGCTATATGTATGACTGCAAATATTAATTTCAATCTCAAGAATTTAATTGTGACATCTTACTCTCCGAAGTGGATTTTCTGTTAATTCCAAAATCTGATGGATAGAATAGGAATTTGAGCTATCTCACGCAGTATTTTTAACAATTGGCTGAAATTCTTATTTCTAGAACGGCTAAATTGAATTTTGCGTCTTAGGCTGAAATAAGAATATTTTGATTTTCAAAGTGAATTTCTCGTTATAATAGAAAGGGTGTACGAAAAGAAAAATTCCCTTAATCGCAAGCTATGATTACATCTTTTGCTAAAAGATGTATGATGTAACTGCAAATCTGGATTTCAATCTCAAGAATTAAATTGTTTCATCTTTTGTTCCGAATTGGATTTTCTGTTAAATCCAAATAGAGATAGAAAAGAAAATTCGAATTATCTGGCGCTGATTTTTAAACAACTGGACGAAAATCTTATTTCTAGAACGGTAAAATGAATTTTCCATCGCTAGATGAAAGAAGAGTATTTTTTTCTTTCCCAAGTGAATTTCATGTTTAATCGCTAAGGTGTTGGAAGGGGAATATTCGCTTAACAAAACTCTATGATGTCATCTTGCTCTCCAAATGGATTTTCTGTGAAATGAAAAATAAGATGGATGGAAATGAAACTTCGTGTTATCTCACGCTGTCTTTAAAAGAATTGTGTAAATACCTAAGTTTTAAAATGGCTAAATTAAATTTGGCATCGCAGGCTAAAAAAGAATATTTTGATTTTCAAAGTGAATTTCACGTAATGTTTTCGTAAGGATGTTCGAATAGAGAAATTGAGAAAACCTTACTGCAACGCTGAATAAAGAAAAACCTTACTGCACGCTGTGATTGCATCCTTGGTTGAAAAAGCTGTATAATTTAACTGCAAATAGAAATTTTATGTTAATAATTATATGTTACATCTTACTTTCCGAAGTCAGTGTAATATAAATGAAAATTCGAGTAATCACACAATTTCTTTTAAATTATTGGGTAAATACTTATTTCAAGAACGGCTAAATGGAATTTTATAACGAAGACTTAAATAAGACTTTCACAGTGAATTTTTCGTTCTAATCTCATTGGTATTTGAATAGAAAAATTAGCCTTACCACACGCAAATATTACTTCTTTTGGTTTGTAAAATATAACTACGAAAATTGATTTCAATCTCAAGAATGATATTGTTACAACCTACTATTTGATGTGAAATTTCTGAGTTGTATTTTGAGAGAAATGAAAATTCGAATAATCTCACGCAGTGTTTTCAACAATTAAGAGAAAATCTTATTTCTAGAGCGGCTAAAATGAATTTTGCATCGCAGGCTAAAAGTAAAAATATTTTACATTTCAAAGTAAATTTCTCGTTATAATCGCAAGGGTGTTTGAAAAGAAAAATTCGATTAATAGCACGCTGTTAATGCATCCTTGGTTGAAAACACTGCATAATGTGTATATTGCTTTTAATCTCAAGAATAAAATTATTAAACCTTGATTTCCTAAGTGGATTTTCTGTTAAATAAAAATCAGAAAGTTAGAAATGAAAATTCGAGTTATCTCAAACTGTCTTTCAAACAATTGGGTGAATATCTTATTTATAGAATAGCTAAAATGATTTTTGCGCAAAGGTTGAAATAAGAATATATTGTTTTTAAAGTGAATTTCTCGTTCTAATAGCAAAGGTGTTTGAATAGAAAATATCACCTAACCGCATATTGTTATTACATGAATGGTCTAAAAGCTGTATAACATAACAGATAAAATTGATTTCAATCTTAAGAATTAAATTTTTATATCTTGATTTCTAAAATGAATTTTCTGTTAAATCTAAAATCAGAATGGTAGAATTGAGAATATGGATTAACTCACGCGATCATTTAAACAATTGATTGAATATCTGATATTAAGAAAGGCTAAAATGAATATTAATCGCAGGCTGAAATAAGGATATTTTGCTTATCAAAGAGAATTTCTCGTTAAATCGCAAGGGTGTTTGAAAAGCAAATTTCCTTAACCGCAATCTGTGATTACATCTTTGGTTGGAAAAGCTGTAAAATATAAGTGCAAATATTGATTTCAATCTCAAGAATTATATTGTTACATTTACTTTTAGAATAGGATTTTCTATTGAATATAAAATCAAAGGGATAGAAATGAATATTCAAGTTATCTCGAGCTGTCTTTTAAACAATTGGGTGGATATCTTATTTCTAGAGCGACTTTAATTAATTTTGAATTGAGGGCTATAATAAGAAATTTTTGTTTACCTATGACAATATCTCGTTATGATCGCACGAGTGTTTGAAAAGAAAAATTCGCTTAACAGCACGCTGTTATTTTATCTGTGGTGGAAAAAGGTGTATAATATAACTGGATATATTGATTTCAATCTAAGGATTACAATTTATAATTTCATTCCTAGAATTAAATTGTTAAATCTTCCTTTCTGGAGTGGTTTTTCTGTTATATCGAAAATCCTGAGGAGATAAAATAAAATTTGAGTTATCTCCCACACCCTTTTTCAGATTCAATTTTATTTGTAGAACGGCTAAAATGAACTCTGCATCGCATGCTGATATAAGAATATTTTGCTTTTAAAATTAACTTTCTAGTAAAAATTGCAGGGTGTTTGAAAATTAAAATTCGCTTAAGCGCGAGCTATGATTGCATCTTACGTTTAAATAGGAGCTCAAAGCTGTATAATATAAAAGCAAATATTGATTTCAATGTCAAAGAATATAATTGTAACTTCTTCCTTCCGATGTGGAATTTCAGTAAAAACATAAAATCAGAGCGATAGAAATGAAGATACAGTTGCCTCACGCAATGTATTTAACAATTGGGTGCATATCCTAAAAAGCTGAATGAATTTTACATCGAATTTAAATTGCTATTAAATAAAAAATCAGAGGGATAAAAAATAAAATTAGAGTTATCTTACCCGTCATTTAAACAATTGGGTGAAAATCTTATTTCAAGAACGGCTAAAATAATTTTTACAGCGCAGACTGAATTGTGTATATTTTGCTTTACAAAGTGAATTTCTCGTTACAATCGCGAGGTTGTTTAAAAAGAAAAATTCGCCTTACCGTACGCTGTGATTAAACCTTTGGTTGAAAAAGATGTATAATATAACTGCAAATATTGATTTGAATCAGTAGAGATAAATTGTTACTTCTCGCTCTCCGAAGTAAATTTTCTGTTAAATCAAAACTCAGAGGGATAGAAATGAAAATTCGAGTTATCTCACGCTGTCTTTTAAACAATTGGGTGAATATCTTATTTCTAAATAGGCGAAAATGATTTTTTCATCGCCGAGTGAAATGAGAATATTTTCCTTTTCAAAGTGAATTTTTCGTTACAATCGCCAGGTTGTTTGATGGGATAAATTCGCGTACCCGTACGATATGATTAAACCTTTGGTTGAAAATGATGTGTAATATAAACGCAAATATTGATTTCAATCACAAGATGTAAAATATAACTTCTTGGTTTCCAAAGTGGATTTTCTGTTAAATCAAAAATCAGAGAAATCGAAATGACAATTCGAGTTATCTTACGCTTTCCTGTACAACAATTGGGTGAATATCTTATTTATTGTTTGGCTAAAATTATTTTTGCATCGAAGGCTGAAATGAGAAGATTTTGCATTTCAAAGTGAATTTCTCGTTATAATCTCTGGGTTATTTGATGGGAAAATTTCGCCTTACCGTACCATGTGATAAAACCTTTGGTTGAAAAAGATTTATAAGATAAAGCCATAACCAATTGGTTGATTAAGATGTATGATATATCTGTAAATTTTATTTCAATTACAGGAATTGAATTGCTTCTTCTTGCTTTTCAAAGTAGCATTTTATCTAAATTATAAATCAGAGGGATGGAAATAAAAATTCTAGTTATCTCACGCTGTCTTTTAAACAATTCTGTGAAAAGATTATTTTTAGAACGGTTATATGAATTTTTCATCGCAGGCTGAATTGAGAATATTTTGCTTTACGAAGTGATTTTTCGTTGCAATCGCCAGGTTGTTTGAACAGAAAAACTCGCCCTACCGTACGCTGTGATTAAACCTTTGGTCGGAAAATATGTATGATATGACTGCAAATATTGATTTCAATCACAAGGATTAAATTGTTACTTCTTGCTTTCCGAAGTGGATTTTCTCTTTAATAAAAAATCTGAGGGATAGGTTTTTAAATTCGAGTTATCTCACACAGTCTTTTAAACAATTGGTAGAATATCTTATTTCGAGATGGATCAAATGATTTTTGCATCACGGTCTGAAAATATAATTGATTCCAATATTAAGAATAAAATTATAACTTCTCACTTTCCGTAGTGGATTTTCTGTTATATCAAAATTCTGAGGAGGAGAAATGAAAATTCGAATATTATCACGCTTTTTTAAACAATTGGGTGAATATCTTATTTCTAGAACGGCTCGAATGATTTTTGGATGAAATGAGAATATTTTGATTTTCAAAGTTAACTTCTCGTTACAATTACCAGGTTTTTTCAAAATAAAAATTCGCCTTACGGTACACTTTGATTTTATCTTTGGCTGAAAAAGATGTATAATTATCTGCAAATATTGATTTCATTCTGAAAAATTAAATTGTAACTCCTTCCTTTACTAAGTGGATTTTCTGTTTAATCAAAAATCAGCGGGATAGAAATGAAAATTCGAGTTATCTCACGCTGTCCTTTAAACAATTGGGTGAATACCGTATTCCTTGAATGGCTAAAATGAATTTTGCATCGTAGGCTGAAATGAAAATATTTTGCACTTATAACTTAATTTCTCTTTACAATCACCAGGTTGTTGAAAAAGAAGAATTCGGTTTACCGTACGCTGCGATAAAAACTTTGTTTGAAAAAGATCTATCAAATATTTGCAAATATTGATTTAATTTACAAGAATTAAGCTGTTTCTTCTTTCCTTCCGAAGTGGATTTTCTCTTAAATAAAAAATCCGAGAGATAGAAATGAAAATTCGAGTTTTCTCACGCTGTCGAATAAACAATTGGGTGAATATCTTATTTGTAGAATGACTGAAATGAATTATGCATCGCAGGCTGAAATGAGAGCATTAAACTTTTCAAACTGGAGTTCTGGTCAAAATCGGCAGGTTTTTGAAAATAAAAAATTCGCCTTACCGTACGCTGTGATTAAACCTTTGGTTGAAAAGGATGTATAATATATCTGCATATATTGATTTAAATCTCAAGAATTAAATTTTATTCTTGCTTTCCGAAGTGGATTTTCTGTTCAATTAATAATCTCAGTGATAGAAATGAAGATTCGAGATACCTCACCATGTCTTTTAAACAATTGGGTAAATATCATATTTCTAGAAAGGCTAAAATAAATTATGCATTACAGGGTGAAATGAGAATATTTTTCTTTTCAGGGTGAATTTCTCGTAACTATCGCCAGGCTGTTTAAAAAGAAAAATTCACCTGAACGTTCGCTGTGATTAAAATTTGGTCGAACAAGATATATAAAATAACAGCACCTATTGATTTCAATCACAAGATTTAATTTCTTACTTCTTGCCTTCTGTGGTGGATTTTCTGACTAATTAAAAATCAGAGGGATAGAAATAAAAATTCGAGTTAACTTACGCGGTATTTTAAAAAAATGTGATTTTCTTTTCTTTTTTTTCTTGATAGGCAAAAATGATTTTTTCGTCGAGAGCTGAAATGAGAATATTTTGCTTCTCAAAGTGAATTTCTTGTTACAATCGCCAGGATGTTTGAAAAGAAAAATTCGCCTCATCTTACGCTGTGATTAAACCATTAGTTGAAAAAGATGAAAAATATAACTGCAAATATGGATTTCAATCACAAGAATTTAATTGTTTCTACTTGCTTTCCGAAGTAGATTTTTTGATATATCGAAAATCAAAGATATTGAAATGAAAATTTGAGTTATCTTATCATGTTTTTCAAAATATAAAGTGAAAATCTTATTTTTAAAACGGCTATACTAATGAATTTTGCATCGAAGGTTGATATGAGAGTATTTTGTTTTTCAAAGTGAATTTCTCGGTACAAAAGCTAAGTTGTATGAACAGAACAATTCGCCTTACCGAACAGAAAAATTCGCCTTACCGTACGCTGTGATTAAACCTTTGGTCGGAAAATATGTATAATATAACTAAAAATAGTGATTTCGATCTCAAGAATAAAACTGTTACTTCTCTCTTTCCGAAGTGGATTGTCTGTTTAATAAAAAATCAGGGGGATAGAAATGAAAATTCGAATTTATAGGAGGGCTATGATGAATTTTGCATCGCAGGCTGAAATGAGAATATTTGGCTTTTTAAAGTGAATTAATCTTTATAAACTCCAGGTTGTTTGAAAAGGAAAAATTGCCTTATCGTACGCTGTGATTAAACCTGTGGTTGAAGATGATTTATAAGATAAAGCCATAACCATTTGGTTGATAATGATGTATAATATATCTGTAAATTTTGATTTCAATTACAAGAATTAAATTGCTTCTTCTTGCTTTTCGAAGTAGTATTTTATCTAAATAATAAATCAGAGGGATAGAAATAAAAACTCGAGTTATCTTACGCTGCCTTTTATACAATTGGTTGATTATCTTATTTTTAGAACGGTTAAATGAATTTTTCATCGCAGGCTGAATTGAGAATAATTTGCTTTTCAAACTGAATTTCTCGTCAAAATCGCCATGTTGTTGAAAATAAAAGATTTGCCTTACCGTACGCTGAGATAAAACCTTTGGTTGAAAGGGATGTATAATATATCTGCATATATTGATTTCAATCTCAAGAATTAAATTTTATTCTTGCTTTCCGAAGTGGATTTTCTGTTAAATTAATAATCTCAGTGATAGAAATGAAAATTAGAGATATCCAACCATGTCTTTGAAACAATTGGGTAAATATCATATTTCTGGAAAGGCTAAAATAAATTATGCATTGCAGGGTGAAATGAGAATATTTTTCTTTTCAGGGTGAATTTCTCGTAACTATCGCCAGGCTGTTTGATAAGAAAAATTCACCTGAACGTTCGCTGTGATTAAAGTTTGGTCGAAAAAGATTGGGAAAAAAGGAGAATTTTTGGCTTTTCAAAGTGAATTTCTCGATACAATAGCCGAGTTGTTTGAATAGAAAAATTCGCCATACCGTTCTCCTTGATTAAACCTTTGGTTAAAAAAGATGTAAAATATAACTGAAAATATTAATTTCAATCACAAGGTATAAATTGTACTTCTTGCTTTTTGAAGATGATTTTCTTTTAAATCAAAAACCAGAGGGATAGAAATAAGTAATTGTTAAACATTTATTTCAATCAAAAGAATGAAATTGTTTCTCATTGCTTTCCGAAGTGGGTTTTTTATTTAATCAAAAATCAGAGATATAGAAATGAAAATACGAGTTATCTGACGCTATCTTTTAAACAACTATGTGAATATTATATTTCTAGAACGGCTAAAAAGATTTTTGCATCGAACGCTGAAATGAGAATATATTGCTTTTCAAAGTTAATTTCTCGTTACATACGCCAGGTTGTTTATAAAGAAAAAATGGCCCTACCGTACGCTGTGATTTTACTTTCGGTTGAAATATATGTATAATATAACTGCAAATATTGATTTTAATCAAAAGAATGAAATTTTTACTACTTGCTTTACGAAGTGGATTTTTTGTTATATCAAAAATCAGGGATATAGAAAGGGAAATGCGTGTTATCTCACGCTATCTTTTGAAAATTTAAGTGATTATCATATTTCTAGAACAGCTAAAAATATTTTTGCATCGCAGCTAAAATGAGAATAAATTTTTTTAACTCTTTGGTTACTGACGGGACCTTAAAGTCCTACATTTAAGAATTGCTAATATTGACAAAGTATGTTAATTTATATGTATATTTAGTTATTGTTAAATAGAAGCAATGGTTTCACTTATAGAAACTGTCATTAGTTTTCAATTTTCTCTCATAAGTAATTTATGAAAAATTTTTACTTGATTGTGTGCTGCCAAAAATCATGCAAATTTCAGGAACCTTGGTAGTACCTCATATGTTCCCCAAATTTTTAAGGAATTAATGCGCGCAGAAAGCTGTCAATTTTTATATTCATATTACTTTCCTTATATTATTTTATGAAATTAAGTGAAATGGTGAATTTTAGAATTAAATATATTTTTTATAAAAATTTTCTAATAGGACATATAAGTCCCATCTGGCACGAAGTGATGAAATGTAGCAGCTGTAGCAGCTTGCGAAATGATGTATGGTGTGTTTCAACTGAACAAAATTTGAATGACATATATATCGATTCCTTTGCAAGGTAAAAGAAGGCTTTGTAAATTTGTCATTACATGTCATCAGCCAATTTTTATTTGATATTACAATTACTTTCGGATGATTGCATAAATTGTTGAAAATGGAAATTTTCTAAAGTAAAAAAATGATAAAACCAACTACTATCTCTACCCTTTCAGAAAAAAAAAATTGGTTTAGATTAATATTTTTTACAATTAACCTCCACGCAAGTTACTGCATTTTATAAGGTCCTCATTAACTTTATACACGATCCAAAATTTCACAACCTCATCAAGTGCTCTACAAAGTTAATTAGGTGGAAACTGATAGTGAAATCACAGTGAATACAGTGCTACGATATTTGTGATCCGGCCTGCTAGAACCCTAGAAGAAATCCTGGAAGTGCTACTGCGGTTCCTTGATGAGTCCTGCTGCGGTACATTCTTCGTAACGTGAAGGATAAGTAGGATTTTTCTACATTTAACTTTTCTCGGACCTTAGTTGGCCTCAAAATGTGTCTACTCTTGCATTAATTTCTTTAATTGGTTGCAGAACTATGACTTCACGCTTAAGAAAACTAAGAGAAAAGGAGATATTGCTGTACTTAGAAGATATTCCTGATGACGCCGACACCCCTGAAGAATGCAGCGATAGTGATGAAGATGAAGCGGTAACACACTTGCCGAAGGAATCAAATCTTCTTAGAGGAAATCCTCGTCTTGCCTTGGATTATTCTTTTGATGAAGACATTGCAGTAGGAGCAGAAGTGAAGGGGACTGACAATGCAAGGGTGAAAAGGGGGCGGCGAAAGAAAAACTCATAGACTAGAAAGGTATCCCAAACTTAATGTGCCTCTTGTGAGTTGTGAGAGAAAGGCTCGATGGTCTGGATTTACCAACTCAATACTTTTTTAAATTTGTTGATGATGATATTTTGGAAAATGTATTTTACCAGACAAACTTATATTGCAATCAAAGGAATTTATCAATGTCTACGGTTAGTCTTACGGAGATTCACACTTTTCTTGGGTTACAATTTTTCTTTGGCTATCATCGTTTAGTGCGCATTCGAGATTATTGGTCATTTTCTCCAGATCTTGGTGTTCCTAAAGTTAAAGGAAGTATGACAAGGGACAGGTACCTACAGATACTCTCAGTTTTACACTGCAATGATAATAATTCCATTCCCCAAGGCAATTCAGGTAAATTGTACGAAATCCGGCCATTAATTGAAAGCCTAATTTTGTCAAAAGTTGAGGAGACCAAATATGTACCAGTGTATTGATGAAAGTATGGTGTTATTCAAAGGGCGATCATCGATAAGGTAATATAATCCAATGAAGCCCATAAAAAGGGGCTATAAACTCTGGTGCCGCTCCGATATGTCTGGATATACATATGAATTTGAGGTATACCAAGGAAAACATACTAATAAAACTTTGTGCCCATAACTAGGACTATGTGGAGCTATCGTGACGAAACTTACACAATCACTGATTGGAAAATACAATGTTGTTCTGATGGATAATTATTTCACATTAGTTCTGCTATATGAATTTCTCAAGTATAATGGTATTTTTGCATTTAAAACGGTACGATCAAATAGAGTAGGCCTTCCTGTCTTGTTACCAGATAAAGACTTGAAAAGGGGCGTGCTTGATCATAGGATCTCTGATGTTGGAATTTTTTATGTCAAATGGTCAGATAACAGAGCTGTACCCCTTCTTTCTAATTTTTATGGTAACGAGGTGTGTCAGTTGAGCAGGACCCAGAAAGATGGTACGAAAATAGAGGTAAATGCCCCAAAAATAGTAGATGATTATAACAAGTACATGGGTGGTGTTGACAAAGAGGATATGCCTCGATCAATTTATGAAATCGACAGAAAATCGAAGAAGTGGCGGCATAGGTTATTCTACGCTTTTATGGCAATGGCTTTAGTAATTCCTATGTTGTTTTCTGTAAAATTAATGGGAAACTACCTTTCTATGAATACAAGCATGGGTTTACTCACGGCAAATAAAATAAAAAAGAAAATTGGAAGGTCAATGAGCCATAGACAGTCAATCATCTATACCTGAAATTAATAGAAAGAAAGCAAAATACTCCGTTCCAAATGATATTCACTCCAAAACAGGGGAGCGCACTGGCCAGAATTTGTATCCACGAGAAAAAGAAGCGAGTTCTGTGCAAAGGAAAAAGTTGAATCAAGGCGGCGTTCCAAATGCACTGAGTGTACAGTTTTTCTTTGTGTAAATGAGAAGAAAAATTGTTTTTTCAACTACCATCGTGCATATTAAATGTGGTATTTAATTCTTACTATGGAATTAAAATAAACTGGTAAAATTGGCAAAACTGGTAAAAGGAGTTGAATTAAGTTTCATTGATGGTGAAGCTAATAATTATTAGCTCGGACAAGTAAATCGCTTGTATTTACCTTGATTTTTATGGCAATAAATTTATAAAAAAATTAAAGCAATATTTATTTGTTTATGTGCAAAATTATGGTTATATTTTTTAATATTTTCAAATAAAAAAGATATTTTATTTTTATTCGAAAGATTTATATCATTTCGCTACCTATCATGAAAATCTGCTTTTCCTTACGGGACTTTATAGTCCCTTGACATAATTTTTTCAATAATAACAACAATATTAAAATTTTCTGCAAAGAAGTTATTGATTCGTCATTTTCTTGATACAGAAGCACAGAAAAAAAATATTCTGCTACAGTTAAATACAAAAATCATAGTTCAGTAAACAGAGGTTTAAGTGAATTTCTCGTTACAATCGCCACGTTGTTTGAAAAGAAAAATTGGCCCTAATGCACGCTGTGATTAAACCTTTGGATGAAAAATATGTATTATATAACTGCAAAATTTATTTCAATCTCAAGAAATAATATGTTACTTCTAGCTTTCCAGAGTGGATTTTTTGTTAAATCAAAAATTAGAAGGTCAGAAATGAAACTTCGAATTATCCCTTTCTGTCTTTTAAACAATGGAGTGAATGTCTTATTTCTAGAACGGCTAAAATGAATTTTGCATCCCTATATTAGCTGATATGAGAATATTTATTTTCTCAAAGTGAATTATTAGTTACAATGGCTAGGTTTTTTGAACAGAAAAAATCGCCATACCGTAACCTGCAATTAAACCTTTGGTTGTAAAATATGTATAATATAACTGCAAATATTTATTTAAATCTCAAGAAATTAACTATTACTTCTTGCTTTCGAAGTGGATTTTCTGTTTAATCAAAAATCAGAGGGGGAGAATTGAAAATTCGAGGTATCACACGCTTTCCTTTAAACAATTGGGTGAATATCTTATTTTTAGAACGGCAAAAATAAATTTTACATCGCAGGCTGAAATGAGACTATTTTGCGTTTCAAACTGAATCACTCGTTAAAATAGCAAGAAAAGAAAAATTCCTCTTACCGTACGCTGTGATTAAACCATTGGTTAAAAAGATGTAAAATATAACTGCAAATATTGATTTCAGTCTCAAGAATTAAATTTCTATTTGTTCCTTTTCTCGAAATGGATATTTGTTCCAACAAAAATTAGAGGGGAAGAAATGAACATTCGAGAAACCTCACGCTGTCTTTCAAACAATTGTGTGAATATCTTATTTCTGGAACGGCTCAAATGCTTTTTGCATCGCCGGCTGAAATGAGAATATTTCGATTCCAAAGTGAATTTCTCGTTACAGTCGCTGTGTTGTTTGAACAGAAAAATGCGCCTTAACCCCCGCTGTGACTGGAACGTTGGTTGAGAAAGACGTAAATTATAACTGCAAATATTGATTTCAATTACAAGAACTGAATTCTTGAACTTCTTGCTTTCCGTAGTAAATTTTCTGGTAATCAAATAAAATAGGGATAGAAATAAAAAACTGAGGTATCGCAAGCTGTGATTTAAAACAATCGGGTAAATATATCTTGTTTCTAGAACGGCTAAAATGACTTTTGCTTCTCTGAAATTCTACTTAGAATGACTAGTTAGTTTGAAAAGAGGAATTCGCCTATCGTACGCTGCGATTAAATATTTTGTTAAGAAACATGTATATGAGAACTGCAAATAGAATTTTCAAGCTCAAAAGGAATGATTTTGCTTGTTCCTTTCTGAAGTGTAATTTCTCTTAAATCAAAAATCAGAGTGAATGAAATTAATATTCGAATCATATCACGCTGTCTTTTAAAAAATCGGCTGAATATCTTGTTTCTAGAACGGCTAAAAAGACTTTTGCGTCCCTTAAATTCTACTTAGAATAACTAGGTAGTTTTAACAGAGGAATTCGCCTTATCGTAGGCTTCGATTAAATATTTTGTTAAGAAGTATGTATAATAGAACTGCAAAAAGCAATTTCATACGCATAAGGAATATTTTTGCTTGTTCCTTTCTTAAGTGTAATTTCTCTTAAATCAAAAATCAGAGTGAATGAAATATATATAAGAATTATCTCACGCTGTCTTTAAACAATCAGGTAAATATATCTTGTTTCTAGAACGGCTAAAATGACTTTTGCTTCTCTGAAATTCTACTCAGAATGACTAGGTAGTTTGAAAAGAGGAATTCGCCTTATCGTACGCTGCGATTAAATATTTTGTTAAGAAATATGTATAATTGAACTGTAAATAGCAATTTCAAGCTCAAAAGGAATAATTTTGCTTGTTCCTTTCTGAAGTGTAATTTCTCTTAAATCAAAAATCAGAGTGAATGAAATAAATATTAGAATTATCTCACGCTGTCTTTTAAACAATCGGGTAAATATATCTTGTTTCTAGAACGGCTAAAATGACTTTTGCTCGTCTGAAATTCTACTCAGAATGACTAGGTAGTTTGAAAAGAGGAATTCGCCTAATCGTACGCTGCGATTAAATATTTTGTTAAGACATATGTATGATATAACTGCAAATACCAATTTCAATCTCAAAAGAATATTTTTTCTTGGTTTATTTCTGAAGTGTAATTTGTGTTAATTCAAATATCAGATTGAAAAAAATTATATTTGAATTATCTAACGGTACCTTTTAAACAATTGGGTGAATATTCTATATCTAGGACGTCTAAAATGACTTTTGCGTCTCTGTTACTCTACTTACAATGACTAGGTAGTTCGACAGAGGAATTCGCCTTATCGTACTTTGGGATTAAATAATTTATTAAAAAATAGGTTTAATATAACTGCGAAAAGAATTTCAATCTCAAGGTATCAATTGTTGCTTGTTGCTTTTTGATGTGTGATTCCAGTCAATAAAAAATAAGAGTGAGTGAAGTTAATACTGGAATTATCTCACGCTGTCTTTTAAACAATCAGTTGAATATCTTGTTTCTAGAACGGCTAAAATGACTTTGCTTCTCTGAATTTCTACTTAGAATGACTAGGTAGTTTAAATAAGGGAATTCGCCTTATCGTACGCTGCGATTAAATATTTTGTTAAGAAATATGCATAATATAACTACAGATAGAACTTTCAATCTCAAAAAAAATATTTTTGCTTGTTCCTTTCTGAAGTGTAATTTCTGATAATACAAAAATCGGAGTGAATGAAATTAATACTCGAATTATCTTACGCTGATTTTTAAATAATCAGGTGAATATCTAAAACGGCTAAAACGACATATGCGTCTCTGAAATTCTACTTACAATGCCTCTGTTGTTTGAACAGAGGAATTCGTTTTATCGTACGCTGGGATTAAATAATTTATTAAGAAATATGGATAATATAACAGCAAATAGCAATTTTCATATCAAAAGATATATTTTTGCTTGTTCCTTTCGGAAGTGTACTTTGTTATATCAAAAATCAGAGTGAATGAAATTAATATTCGAAATATCTCACGCTGTAAGTTAAACAATCTGGTGAATATCTTGTTTCTGCAACGGCTCAAAGGACTTTTTGCGTCTTTGAAATTCTACATACAATAACTAGGTAGTTTAAACAGAGTAATTCGCCTTATCGTACGCTGAGTTTAAATAATTTATTAAAATATAAGCTTAATATAACTGCATCAAAGTGAATGAAATAAATATTAGAATTATCTCACGCTGTCATTAAAAAAATCGGGTAAATACATCTTGTTTATAGAACGGCTAAAATGACTTTTGCTTCTCTGAAATTCTACTTAGAATGACTAGGTAGTTTGAAACGAGGAATTCGCCTTATCGTAGGCTTCGATTAAATATTGTGTTAAGAAATATGTATAATAGAACTGCTGTCTTTTATACAATCGGGTAAATATATCTTGTTTCTAGAACGGCTAAAATGACTTTTGCTTCTCTGAAATTCGACTCAGAATGACTAGGTAGTTTGAAAAGAGGAATTCGCCTTATCGTAGGCTTCGATTAAATATTGTGTTAAGAAATATGTATAATAGAACTGCAAATAGCAATTTCAAGTTCAAAAAAAATAATTATGCTTGTTCCTTTCTGAAGTGTAATTTCTCTTAAATCAAAAATCAGAGTGAATGTAATAAATATTAGAATTATCTCACGCTGTCTTTTAAACAATCGGGTAAATATATCTTGTTTCTAGAACGGCTAAAATGTATAATAGCAACGTGTATAATAAAATGTATAAGCAAATATGTAAAATAGAACTGCAAATAGCAAATTGAAACTCAAAAGGAATAATTTTGCTTGTTCTTTCTGAAGTGTAATTTCTCTTAAATAAAAAATAGAGTGAATGAAATAAATATTAGAATTATCTCTCGCTGTCTTTTAAACAATCGGGTAAATATATCTTGTTTCCAGAACGGCTAAAATGACCTTTGCTTCCCTGAAATTCTACTCAGAATGACTAGGTAGTTTGAAAAGAGGAATTCGCCTTATCGTAGGCTTCGATTAAATATTGTGTTAAGAAATATGTATAAAAGAACTGCAAATAGCAATTTCAAGCTCAAAAGGAATAATTTTGCTTGTTCCTTTCTGAAGTGTAATTTCTCATAAATCAAAAATCAGAGTGAATGAAATAAATATTAGAATTACTTCTAGATGTCTTTTAAACAATCGGGTAAATATATCTTGTTTCTAGAACGGCTAAAATGACTTTTGCTTCTCTGAAATTCTACTCAGAATGACTAGGTAGTTTGAACAGAGGAATTCGCCTTATCGAACGCTGCGATAAAATATTCGTTAAGAAATACGTATAATAGAACTGCAAATAGCAATTTCAAGCCCCAAAGGAATAATTTTGCTTGATCCTTTCTGAAGTGTAATTTCTCTTAAATCAAAAATCAGAGTGAGCGAAATAAATATTAGAATTATCTCACGCTGTCTTTTAAACAATCGGGTAAATATATCTTGTTTCCAGAACGGCTAAAATGACTTTTGCTTCCCTGAAATTTACTCAGAATGACTAGGTAGTTTGAAAAGAGGAATTCGCCTTATCGTAGGCTTCGATTAAATATTGTGTTAAGAAATATGTATAATAGAACTGCAAATAGTATTTTCAAGCTCAAAAGGAATGATTTTGCTTGTTACATTCTGAAGTGTAATTTCTCTTAAATCAAAAATCAGAGTGAATGAAATAAATATTAGAATTATCTCACGCTGTCTTTTAAACAATCGGGTAAATATATCTTGTTTCCAGATGGGCTAAAATGACCTTTGCTTCACTGAAATTCTACTCAGAATGACTAGGTAGTTTGAAAAGAGGAATTCGCCTTATCGTAGGCTTCGATTAAATAATTTGTTAAGAAATATATATAATAGAACTGCAAATAGTAATTTCAAGGTAAAAAGGAATAATTTTGCCTGTTCCTTTCTGATGTGTAATTTCTCTTAAATCAAAAATCAGAATGAATGAAATAAATAATAGAATTATCTCACGCTGTCTTTTAAACAATCGGGTAAATATATCTTGTTTCTAGAACGGCTAAAATTACTTTTGCTTCCCTGAAATTCTACTCAGAATGACTAGGTAGTTTAAACAGAGGAATTCGTATTATCGTACGCTGCTGATAAATAATTTGATAAGAAATATGCATATTATAAGTGAAAATAGCATTTTCAATCTCAAAAGGAATATTTTTGCTTGTTCCTTCCCGAAGTCTAATTTCTGTTAAATGAAAAATCAGAGTAAATGAAATAAATATTCGAATTATCTCACGCTGTCTTTTAAACAATCGGGTGAATATGTTTTTTCCAGAACTGTTAAAATGAATTTTGCTTCTCTGAAAATCGACTCAGAATGAATGGGTAGTTTGAAAACAGGAATTCGCCTTATCGTGCGCTGCGATTAAATATTTTGTTAAGAAATATGTATAATAGAACTGCAAATAGCAATTTCAAGCTCAAAAGGAATATTTTTTCTTAATTTATTTCTGAAGTGTAATTTCTCTTAAATCAAAAATCAGAGTGAATGAAATAAATATTAGAATTATCTCACGCTGTCTTTTATACAATCGGGTAAATATATCTTTTTTCCAGAACGGCTAAAATGACTTTTGCTTTCCTGAAATTGTACTTAGAATGACTAGGTATGTTGAAAAGAGGAATTCGCCTTATCGTAGGCTTCGATTAAATATTGTGTTAAGAAATATGTATAATAGAACTGCAAATAGCAATTTCAAGCTCAAAAGGAATGATATTGCTTGTTACATTCTGAAGTGTAATTTCTCATAAATCAAATATCAGAGTGAATGAAATAAATATTAGAATTATCTTACGCTGTCTTTTAAACAATCGGGTAAATATATCTTATTTCTAGAACGGCTAAAATAACTTTAGCTTCCCTGAAATTCTACTTAGAATGACTAGTTAGTTTGAAAAGAGGAATTCGCCTTATCGTAGGTTTCGATTAAATATTTTGTTAAGAAATATGTATAATAGAACTGCAAATAGCAATTTCAAGCTCAAAAGGAATGATTTTGCTTGTTCCTTTCTGAAGTGTAATTTCTCATAAATCAAAAATCAGAGTGAATGAAATAAATATAAGAATTATCTCACGCTGTCTTTTAAACAATCGGGTAAATATATCTTGATTCTAGAACGGCTAAAATGACTTTTGCTTCTCTGAAATTCTACTAAGAATTACTAGTTAGTTTGAAAAGAGGAATTCGCATATCGTACGCAGCGATTAAATATTTTGTTAAGAAATATGTATAATAGAACTGCAAATAGCAATTTCAAGCTCAAAAGGAATAATTTTGTTTGTTCCTTTCTGAAGTGTAATTTCTCTTAAATAAAAATAAGAGTGAATGAAATAAATATTAGAATTATCTCACGCTGTCTTTTAAAATATCATGTAAATATATCTTGTTTCTAGAACGGCTAAAATGACTTTTCCTTTTTTGAAATTCTACTTACATTGACAAGGTAGTTTGAAAAGAGGAATTCGCCTTATCGTACGCTGCGATTAAATATTTTGTTAAGAAATATGTATAATAGAACTGCAAATAGCAATTTCAAGCTCAAAAGGAATAATTTTGCTTGATCCTTTCTGAAGTGTAATATCTCTTAAATCAAAAATAAGAGTGAATGAAATAAATATTAGAATTATCTCACGCTGTCTTTTATACAATCGGGTAAATATATCTTGTTTCTAGAACTACTAAAATGACTTTTGCTTCTCTGAAATTCGACTCAGAATGACTAGGTAGTTTGAAAAGAGGAATTCGCCTTATCGTAGGCTTCGATTAAATATTGTGTTAAGAAATATGTATAATAGAACTGCAAATAGCAATTTCAAGTTCAAGAAAAATAATTATTCTAGTTCCTTTCTGAAGTGTAATTTCTCTTAAATCAAAAATCAGAGTGAATGTAATAAATATTAGAATTATCTCACGCTGCCTTTAAAACAATCGGGTAAATATATCTTTTTTGTAGAATGGCTAAAATGACTTTTGCTTATCTGAAATTCTACTCAGAATGAATAGGTAGATTGAAAAGAGGAAATCGATTTATCGTACGCTGCGATAAAATATTTTGTTAAGAAATATTTAAAATGGAACTGCAAATAGAAATTTCAAGCTAAAAGGAATAATTTTCCTTTTTCCTTTTGAAGTGAAATTTGTCTTAAATCAAAAACTATAGTGAATGAAATAAATATTAGAATTATCTCACGCTGTCTTTTAAACAATCGGGTAAATATATCTTGTTTCCAGAACGGCTAAAATGACTTATGCTTCCCTGAAATTCGACTCAGAATGACTAAGTATGTTGAAAAGAGGAATTCGCCTTATCGTAGGCTTCGATTAAATATTGTGTTAAGAAATATGTATAATGGAACTGCAAATAGCAATTTCAAGCCCCAAAGGAATAATTATGTTTGATCCTTTCTGAAGTGTAATTTCTCTTAAATCAAAAATCAGAGTGAAGGTAATAAATATTAGTATTATCTCTCGCTGTCTTTTAAATAATCGGGGAAATATACCTTGTTTCCAGAACGGCTAAAATGACTTTTGCTTCCCTGAAATTCTACTTAGAATGACTAGTTAGTTTGAAAAGAGGAATTTGCCTTATCGTAGGTTTCGATTAAATATTTTGTTAAGAAATACGTATAATAGAACTGCAAATAGCAATTTCAAGCCCCAAAGGAATAATTTTGCTTGATCCTTTCTGAAGTGTAATTTCTCTTAAATCAAAAATCAGAGTGAATATAATAAATATTAGAATTATCTCACTGTCTTTTAAACAATCGGGTAAATATATCTTGTTTCCAGAACGGCTAAAATGACATTTGCTACCCTGAAATTGTACTCAGAATGACTAGGTAGTTTGAAAAGAGGAATTCGCCTTATCGTAGGCTTCGATTAAATATTTAGTTAAGAAGTATGTACAATAGAACTGCAAATAGCAATTTCATACGAATAAGGAATTTTTTGGTTGTTCCTTTCTTAAGTGTAATTTTTCTTAAATCAAAAATCAGAGTGAATGAAATAAATGTAAGAATTATCTCACGCTGTCTTTTAAACAATCGGGTAAATATATCTTGTTTCTATAACGGGTAAAATGACTTTTGCTTCTCTGAATTTCTACTCAGAATGACTAGATAGTTTGAAAAGAGGAATTCGCCTTATCGTACGCTGCGATTAAATATTTTGTTAAGAAATATGTATAATTGAACTACAAATAGCAATTTCAAGCTCAAAAGGAATAATTTTGCTTGTTCCTTTCTGAAGTGTAATTTCTCTTAAATCAAAAATTAGAGTGAATGAAATAAATATATTTGAATTATCTCACGCTGTCTTTTAAACAATCGGGTAAATATATCTTGTTTCTAGAACGGCTAAAATGGATTTTGCTTCCCTGAAATTCTACTCAGAATGACTAGGTAGTTAGAAAAGAGGAATTCGCTTAATCGAACACTGCGATTAATTATTTTGTTAAGAAATACGTATAATAGAACTGCAAATAGCAATTTCAAGCTCAAAAGAAATAATTTTGCTTGATCCATTCTGAAGTGTAATTTCTCTTAAATCAAAAATCAGAGTGAAGGTAATAAATATTAGAATTATCTCACGCTGACTTTTAAACAATCGGGGAAATATACCTTGTTTCCAGAACGACTAAAGTGACTTTTGCTTCCCTGAAATTCTACTAAGAATGACTAGGTAGCTTGAAAAGAGGAATTCGCCTAATCGAACGCTGCGATTAATTATTTTGTTAAGAAATACGTATAATAGAACTGCAAATAGCAATTTCAAGCTCAAAAGGAATGATTTTGCTTGTTACATTCTGAAGTGTAATTTCTCATAAATCAAAAATCAGAGTGAATGAAATAAATACTAGATATTTCTCACGCTGTCTTTCCAACAATTGGGTAAATAATTCTTGTTCCTAGAACGGCTAAAATGACTTTTCCTATCTGAAATTCTACTCAGAATGACTAGGTAGTTTGAAAAGAGGAATTATCCTTATCGTACGCTGCGATTAAATATTTTGTTAAGAAATATGTACAATAGAACTGCAAATAGCAATTTCAAGCTCAAAAGGAATAATTTTGCTTGTTCCTTTCTGAAGTGTAATTTCTCTTAAATCAAAAATCACAGTGAATGAAATAAATATTAGAATTATCTCACGCTGTCTTTTAAACAATCGGGTAAATATATCTTGTTTCTAGAACGGCTAAAATGACTTTTGCTTCTCTGAAATTCTACTCAGGATGACTAGGAAGTTTGAAAAGAGGAATTCGCCTTATCGTACGCTGCGATTAAATATTTTGTTAAGAAATATGTATAACAGGACTGCAAATAGCAATTTCAAGCTCAAAAGGAATGATTTTGCTTGTTCCTTTCTGAAGTGTAATTTCTCATAAATCAAAAATCAGAGTGAATGAAATAAATATAAGAATTATCTCACGCTGTCTTTTAAACAATCGGGTAAATATATCTTGATTCTAGAACGGCTAAAATGACTTTTGCTTCCCTGAAATTCTACTTAGAATGACTGGGTAGTTTGAAAAGAGGAATTCGCCTTATCGTAGGTCTCGATTAAATATTTTGTTAAGAAATATGTATAATAGAACTGCAAATAGCAATTTCAAGCTCAAAAGGAATAATTTTGCATGTTCCTTTTTGAAGTGTAATTTCTCTTAAATCAAAAATCTGAGTGAATGAAATAAATATTAGAATTATCTCACGCTGTCTTTTAAACAATCGGGTGAATATATCTTATTTCCAGAACGGCTAAAATGACTTTTGCTTCCCTGAAATTCTACTTAGAATGACTAGGTAGTTTGAAAAGAGGAATTAGCCTTATCGTACGCTGCGATTAAATATTTTGTTAAGAAATATGTATAATAGAACTGCAAATAGCAATTTCAAGCTCAAAAGGAATAATTTTGCTTGTTCCTTTCTGAAGTGTAATTTCTCTTAAATAAAAAATAGAGTGAATGAAATAAATATTAGAATTATCTCACGCTGTCTTTTAAACAATCGGGTAAAAATATCTTGTTTCTAGGACTACTAAAATGACTTTTGCTTCTCTGAAAATCTACTTAGAATGACTAGTTAGTTTAAAAAGAGGAATTCGCCTATCGTATGCTGCGATTAAATATTTTGTTATGAAACATGTATAACAGAACTGCAAATGGCAATTTCAAGTTCAAAAGGAATGATTTTGCTTGTTCTTTTCTGAAGTGTAATTTCTCTTAAATCGAAAATAGAGTGAATGAAATAAATATTAGAATTATCTTACGCTGTCTTTTAAACAATGGGGTAAATATATCTTGTTTCTAGAACGGCTAAAATGACTTTTGCTTCCCTGAAATTCTACTTAGAATGACTAGGTAGTTTGAAAAGAGGAATTCGCCTTATCGTAGGCCTCGATTAAATATATTGTTAAGAAATATGTATAATAGAACTGCAAATAGCAATTTCAAGCTCAAAAGGAATAATTTTGCTTGTTCCTTTCTGAAGTGTAATTTCTCTTAAATCAAAAATCTGAGTAAATGAAATAAATATTAGAATTATCTCACGCTGTCTTTTAAACAATCGGGTAAATATATCTTGTTTCCAGAACGGCTAAAATGACTTTTGCTTCCCTGAAATTCTACTTAGAATGACTTGGTAGTTTGAAAAGAGGAATTCGCCTTATCGTACGCTGCGATTAAATATTTTGTTAAGAAATATGTATAATAGAACTGCAAATATCAATTTCAAGCTCATAAGGAATAATTATTCTTGTTCTTTTCTGAAGTGTAATTTCTCTTAAATCAAAAATCAGAGTGAATGAAATAAATATTAGAATTATCTCACGCTGTCTTTTAAACAATCGGGTAAATATATCTTGTTTCTAGAACGGCTAAAATGACTTTTGCTTCTCTGAAATTCTACTCAGAATGACAAGGTAGTTTGACAAGAGGAATTCGCCTTATCGTACGCTGCGATTAAATATTTTGTTAAGAAATATGTATAATAGAACTGCAAATAGCAAATTTAAAGCTCAAAAGGAATAATTTTGCATGTTCCTTTCTGAAGTGTAATTTCTCTTAAAAAAAAAAATAGAGTGAATGAAATAAATATTAGAATTATCTCACGCTGTCTTTTAAACAATCGGGTAAAAATATCGTGTTTCTAGAACTACTAAAATGACTTTTGCTTCTCTGAAATTCTACTTAGAATGACTAGTTAGTTTAAAAGATGAATTCGCCTATGGTACGCTGCGATTAAATATTTTGTTATGAAACATGTATAATAGAACTGCAAATAGCAATTTCAAGTTTAAAAGGAATAATTTTGCTTGTTCCTTTCTGAAGTGTCATTTCTCATAAATCAAAAATCAGAGTGAATGAAATAAATATAAGAATTATCTCACGCTGTCTTTTAAACAATCGGGTAAATATATCTTGATTCTAGAACGGCTAAAATGACTTTTGCTTCTCTGAAATTCTACTATGAATTACTAGTTAGTTTGAAAAGAGGAATTCGCATATCGTACGCAGCGATTAAATATTTTGTTAAGAAATATGTATAATAGAACTGCAAATAGCAATTTCAAGCTCAAAAGGAATAATTTTGTTTGTTCCTTTCTGAAGTGTAATTTCTCTTAAATAAAAATCAGAGTGAATGAAATAAATATTAGAATTATCTCACGCTGTCTTTTAAAATATCATGTAAATATATCTTGTTTCTAGAACGGCTAAAATGACTTTTCCTTTTTTGAAATTCTACTTACATTGACAAGGTAGTTTGAAAAGAGGAATTCGCCTTATCGTACGCTGCGATTAAATATTTTGTTAAGAAATATGTATAATAGAACTGCAAATAACAATTTCAAGCTCAAAAGGAATAATTTTGCTTGATCCTTTCTGAAGTGTAATATCTCTTAAATCAAAAATAAGAGTGAATGAAATAAATATTAGAATTATCTCACGCTGTCTTTTATACAATCGGGTAAATATATCTTGTTTCTAGAACTACTAAAATGACTTTTGCTTCTCTGAAATTCGTCTCAGAATGACTAGGTAGTTTGAAAAGAGGAATTCGCCTTATCGTACGCTGCGATTAAATATTGTGTTAAGAAATATGTACAATAGAACTGCAAATAGCAATTTCAAGTTCAAAAAAAATAATTATGCTTGTTCCTTTCTGAAGTGTAATTTCTCTTAAATCACAAATCAGAGTGAATGAAATAAATATTAGAATTATCTCACACTCTCTTTTAAACAATGGGGTAAATATATCTTGTTTCTAGAACGGCTAAAAAGACTTTTGCTTTACTGAAATTCTACTTAGAAAGACTAGGTAGTTTGAAAAGAGGAATTCGCCTTATCGTAGGCCTCGATTAAATATTTTTTTAAGAAATATGTATAATAGAACTGCAAATAGCAATTTCAAGCTCAAAAGGAATAATTTTGCTTTTTCCTTTCTGAAGTGTAATTTCTCTTAAATCAAAAATCAGAGTGAATGAAATAAATATTAGAATTATCTCACGCTGTCTTTTAAACAATCGGGTAAGTATATCTTGTTTCTAGAACGGCTAAAATGACTTTTGCTTCCCTGAAATTCTACTTAGAATGACTGGGTAGTTTGAAAAGAGGAATTCGCCTTATCGTAGGCCTCGATTAAATATTTTGTTAAGAAATATGTATAATAGAACTGCAAATAGCAATTTCAAGCTCAAAAGGAATAATTTTGCATGTTCCTTTTTGAAGTGTAATTTCTCTTAAATCAAAAATCTGAGTGAATGAAATAAATATTAGAATTATCTCACGCTGTCTTTTAAACAATCGGGTGAATATATCTTATTTCCAGAACGGCTAAAATGACTTTTGCTTCCCTGAAATTCTACTTAGAATGACTAGGTAGTTTGAAAAGAGGAATTAGCCTTATCGTACGCTGCGATTAAATATTTTGTTAAGAAATATGTATAATAGAACTGCAAATAGCAATTTCAAGCTCAAAAGGAATGATATTGCTTGTTACATTCTGAAGTGTAATTTCTCATAAATCAAAAATCAGAGTGAATGAAATAAATATTAGAATTATCTTACGCTGTCTTTTAAACAATCGGGTAAATATATCTTATTTCTAGAACGGCTAAAATGACTTTAGCTTCCCTGAAATTCTACTTAGAATGACTAGTTAGTTTGAAAAGAGGAATTCGCCTTATCGTAGGTTTCGATTAAATATTTTGTTAAGAAATATGTATAACAGGACTGCAAATAGCAATTTCAAGCTCAAAAGGAATGATTTTGCTTGTTCCTTTCTGAAGTGTAATTTCTCATAAATCAAAAATCAGAGTGAATGAAATAAATATAAGAATTATCTCACGCTGTCTTTTAAACAATCGGGTAAATATATCTTGATTCTAGAACGGCTAAAATGACTTTTGCTTCTCTGAAATTCTACTAAGAATTACTAGTTAGTTTGAAAAGAGGAATTCGCCTTATCGTAGACTTCGATTAAATATTTTGTTAAGAAATATGTATAATAGGACTGCAAATAGCAATTTCAAGCTCAAAAGGAATAATTTTGCTTGTTCCTTTCTGAAGTGTAATTTCTCATAAATAAAAAATAGAGTGAATGTAATAAATATTAGAATTATCTCACGCTGTCTTTTAAACAATCGGGTAAATAATTCTTGTTTCTGGAATGGCTAAAATGACTTTTCCTATCTGAAATTCTACTTAGAATGACTAGTTAGTTTGAAAAGAGGAATTCGCATATCGTACGCAGCGATTAAATATTTTGTTAAGAAATATGTATAATAGAACTGCAAATAGCAATTTCAAGCTCAAAAGGAATAATTTTGTTTGTTCCTTTCTGAAGTGTAATTTCTCTTAAATAAAAATCAGAGTGAATGAAATAAATATTAGAATTATCTCACGCTGTGTTTTAAAATATCATGTAAATATATCTTGTTTCTAGAACGGCTAAAATGACTTTTCCTTTTTTGAAATTCTACTTACATTGACAAGGTAGTTTGAAAAGAGGAATTCGCCTTATCGTACGCTGCGATTAAATATTTTGTTAAGAAATATGTATAATAGAACTGCAAATAGCAATTTCAAGCTCAAAAGGAATAATTTTTCTTGTTCCTTTCTGAAGTGTAATATCTCTTAAATCAAAAATAAGAGTGAATGAAATAAATATTAGAATTATCTCACGCTGCCTTTAAAACAATCGGGTAAATATATCTTTTTTCTAGAACGGCTAAAATGACTTTTGCTTATCTGAAATTCTACTCAGAATGAATAGGTAGATTGAAAAGAGGAAATCGATTTATCGTACGCTGCGATAAAATATTTTGTTAAGAAATATTTAAAATGGAACTGCAAATAGAAATTTCAAGCTAAAAGGAATAATTTTCCTTTTTCCTTTTGAAGTGAAATTTGTCTTAAATCAAAAACTATAGTGAATGAAATAAATATTAGAATTATCTCACGCTGTCTTTTAAACAATCGGGTAAATATATCTTGTTTCCAGAACGGCTAAAATGACTTTTGCTTCCCTGAAATTCGACTCAGAATGACTAGGTATGTTGAAAAGAGGAATTCGCCTTATCGTAGGCCTCGATTAAATATTTTGTTAAGAAATATGTATAATAGAACTGCAAATAGCAATTTCAAGCTCAAAAGGAATGATATTGCTTGTTACATTCTGAAGTGTAATTTCTCATAAATCAAATATCAGAGTGAATGAAATAAATATTAGAATTACCTTACGCTGTCTTTTAAACAATCGGGTAAATATATCTTATTTCTAGAACGGCTAAAATAACTTTTGCTTCCCTGAAATTCTACTTAGAATGACTAGTTAGTTTGAAAAGAGGAATTCGCCTTATCGTAGGTTTCGATTAAATATTTTGTTAAGAAATATGTATAATAGAACTGCAAATAGCAATTTCAAGCTCAAAAGGAATGATTTTGCTTGTTCCTTTCTGAAATGTAATTTCTCATAAATCAAAAATCAGAGTGAATGAAATAAATATTAGAGTTATCTCACGCTGTCTTTTAAACAATCGGGTAAATATATCTTCTTTCTAGAACGGCTAAAATGATTTTTGCTTCTCTGAAATTCTACTCAGAATGACTAGGTAGTTTGAACAGAGGAATTCGCCTTATCGTACGCTGCGATAAAATATTCGTTAAGAAATACGTATAATAGAACTGCAAATAGCAATTTCAAGCCCCAAAGGAATAATTTTGCTTGATCCTTTCTGAAGTGTAATTTCTCTTAAATCAAAAATCAGAGTGAATGAAATAAATATATTTGAATTATCTCACGCTGTCTTTTAAACAATCGGGTAAATATATCTTGTTTCTAGAACGGCTAAAATGGATTTTGCTTCTCTGAATTTCTACTCAGAATGACTAGATAGTTTGAAAAGAGGAATTCGCCTTATCGTACGCTGCGATTAAATATTTTGTTAAGAAATATGTATAATTGAACTACAAATAGCAATTTCAAGCTCAAAAGGAATAATTTTGCTTGTTCCTTTCTGAAGTGTAATTTCTCTTAAATCAAAAATAAGAGTGAATGAAATAAATATTAGAATTATCTCACGCTGTCTTTTAAACAATCGGGTAAATATATCTTGTTTCTAGAACGGCTAAAATGGATTTTGCTTCCCTGAAATTCTACTCAGAATGACTAGGTAGTTTGAAAAGAGGAATTCGCTTAATCGAACACTGCGATTAATTATTTTGTTAAGAAATACGTATAATAGAACTGCTAATAGCAATTTCAAGCTCAAAAGAAATAATTTTGCTTGATCCATTCTGAAGTGTAATTTCTCTTAAATCAAAAATCAGAGTGAAGGTAATAAATATTAGAATTATCTCACGCTGACTTTTAAACAATCGGGGAAATATACCTTGTTTCCAGAACGACTAAAATGACTTTTGCTTCCCTGAAATTCTACTAAGAATGACTAGGTAGTTTGAAAAGAGGAATTCGCCTAATCGAACGCTGCGATTAATTATTTTGTTAAGAAATACGTATAATAGAACTGCAAATAGCAATTTCAAGCTCAAAAGGAATGATTTTGCTTGTTACATTCTGAAGTGTAATTTCTCATAAATCAAAAATCAGAGTGAATGAAATAAATACTAGATATTTCTCACGCTGTCTTTTCAACAATCGGGTAAATAATTCTTGTTCCTAGAACGGCTAAAATGACTTTTCCTATCTGAAATTCTACTCAGAATGACTAGGTAGTTTGAAAAGAGGAATTATCCTTATCGTACGCTGCGATTAAATATTTTGTTAAGAAATATGTACAATAGAACTGCAAATAGCAATTTCAAGCTCAAAAGGAATAATTTTGCTTGTTCCTTTCTGAAGTGTAATTTCTCTTAAATCAAAAATCAGAGTGAATGAAATAAATATTAGAATTATCTCACGCTGTCTTTTAAACAATCGGGTAAATATATCTTGTTTCCAGATGGGCTAAAATGACCTTTGCTTCACTGAAATTCTACTCAGAATGACTAGGTAGTTTGAAAAGAGGAATTCGCCTAATCGTACGCTGCGATTAAATATTTTGTTAAGACATATGTATGATATAACTGCAAATACCAATTTCAATCTCAAAAGAATATTTTTTCTTGGTTTATTTCTGAAGTGTAATTTGTGTTAATTCAAATATCAGATTGAAAAAAATTATATTTGAATTATCTAACGGTACCTTTTAAACAATTGGGTGAATATTCTATATCTAGGACGTCTAAAATGACTTTTGCGTCTCTGTTACTCTACTTACAATGACTAGGTAGTTCGACAGAGGAATTCGCCTTATCGTACTTTGGGATTAAATAATTTATTAAAAAATAGGTTTAATATAACTGCGAAAAGAATTTCAATCTCAAGGTATCAATTGTTGCTTGTTGCTTTTTGATGTGTGATTCCAGTCAATAAAAAATAAGAGTGAGTGAAGTTAATACTGGAATTATCTCACGCTGTCTTTTAAACAATCAGTTGAATATCTTGTTTCTAGAATGGCTAAAATGACTTTGCTTCTCTGAATTTCTACTTAGAATGACTAGGTAGTTTAAATAAGGGAATTCGCCTTATCGTACGCTGCGATTAAATATTTTGTTAAGAAATATGCATAATATAACTACAGATAGAACTTTCAATCTCAAAAAAAATATTTTTGCTTGTTCCTTTCTGAAGTGTAATTTCTGATAATACAAAAATCGGAGTGAATGAAATTAATACTCGAATTATCTTACGCTGATTTTTAAATAATCAGGTGAATATCTAAAACGGCTAAAACGACATATGCGTCTCTGAAATTCTACTTACAATGCCTCTGTTGTTTGAACAGAGGAATTCGTTTTATCGTACGCTGGGATTAAATAATTTATTAAGAAATATGGATAATATAACAGCAAATAGCAATTTTCATATCAAAAGATATATTTTTGCTTGTTCCTTTCGGAAGTGTACTTTGTTATATCAAAAATCAGAGTGAATGAAATTAATATTCGAAATATCTCACGCTGTAAGTTAAACAATCTGGTGAATATCTTGTTTCTGCAACGGCTCAAAGGACTTTTTGCGTCTTTGAAATTCTACATACAATAACTAGGTAGTTTAAACAGAGTAATTCGCCTTATCGTACGCTGAGTTTAAATAATTTATTAAAATATAAGCTTAATATAACTGCATCAAAGTGAATGAAATAAATATTAGAATTATCTCACGCTGTCATTAAAAAAATCGGGTAAATACATCTTGTTTATAGAACGGCTAAAATGACTTTTGCTTCTCTGAAATTCTACTTAGAATGACTAGGTAGTTTGAAACGAGGAATTCGCCTTTCCGTACGCTGAGATTAAATATTTTGTTAAGAAATATGTATATTAGAACTGCAAATAACAATTTCAATCTCAAATGGAATATTTATGCTTGTCCTTCATTAGGTGTAATTTTGGTTAAATCAAAAATCAAAGTGAATGAAATAAATATAAGAATTATCTCACCCTGTCTTTTAAATATCGGGTAAATACATCTTGTTTCTGAAGTGTAATTTCTCTTAAAGCAAAAATCAGAGGAAATAAAATAAATATAAGAATTATCTCACGCCGTCTTTTAAACAATCGGGTAAATATATCTTGTTTCTAGAACGGCTAAAATGACTTTTACTTCTCTGAAATTCTACTCAGAATGACTAAGTAGTTTGAAAAGAGGAATTCGCCTTATCGTAGGCTGCGAATAAATATTTTGTTAAGAAATATGTATAATAGAACTGCAAATAGCAATTTAAAGCTCAAAAGAAATAATTTTGCTTGTTCCTTTCTGAAGTGTAATTTCTCTTAAATCAAAAATCAGAGCGAATGAAATAAATATTAGAATTATCTCACGCTGTCTTTTAAATATCGGGTAAATATATCTTGTTTCTAGAACGGCTAAAATGTATAATAGCAACGTGTATAATATAATGTATAAGCAAATATGTATAATAGAACTGCAAATAGCAAATTCAAGCTCAAAAGGAATAATTTTGCTTGTTCTTTCTGAAGTGTAATTTCTCTTAAATAAAAAATAGAGTGAATGAAATAAATATTAGAATTATCTCACGCTGTCTTTTAAACAATCGGGTAAATATATCTTGTTTCCAGAACGGCTAAAATGACCTTTGCTTCCCTGAAATTCTACTCAGAATGACTAGGTAGTTTGAAAAGAGGAATTCGCCTTATCGTAGGCTTCGATTAAATATTGTGTTAAGAAATATGTATAATAGAACTGCTGTCTTTTATACAATCGGGTAAATATATCTTGTTTCTAGAACGGCTAAAATGACTTTTGCTTCTCTGAAATTCGACTCAGAATGACTAGGTAGTTTGAAAAGAGGAATTCGCCTTATCGTAGGCTTCGATTAAATATTGTGTTAAGAAATATGTATAATAGAACTGCTGTCTTTTATACAATCGGGTAAATATATCTTGTTTCTAGAACGGCTAAAATGACCTTTGCTTCCCTGAAATTCTACTCAGAATGACTAGGTAGTTTGAAAAGAGGAATTCGCCTTATCGTAGGCTTCGATTAAATATTGTGTTAAGAAATATGTATAAAAGAACTGCAAATAGCAATTTCAAGCTCAAAAGGAATAATTTTGCTTGTTCCTTTCTGAAGTGTAATTTCTCATAAATCAAAAATCAGAGTGAATGAAATAAATATTAGAATTACTTCTAGATGTCTTTTAAACAATCGGGTAAATATATCTTGTTTCTAGAACGGCTAAAATGACTTTTGCTTCTCTGAAATTCTACTCAGAATGACTAGGTAGTTTGAACAGAGGAATTCGCCTTATCGTACGCTGCGATAAAATATTCGTTAAGAAATACGTATAATAGAACTGCAAATAGCAATTTCAAGCCCCAAAGGAATAATTTTGCTTGATCCTTTCTGAAGTGTAATTTCTCTTAAATCAAAAATCAGAGTGAGCGAAATAAATATAAGAATTATCTCACGCTGTCTTTTAAACAATCGGGTAAATATATCTTGTTTCCAGAACGGCTAAAATGACCTTTGCTTCACTGAAATTCTACTCAGAATGACTAGGTAGTTTGAAAAGAGGAATTCGCCTTATCGTAGGCTTCGATTAAATAATTTGTTAAGAAATATATATAATAGAACTGCAAATAGTAATTTCAAGGTAAAAAGGAATAATTTTGCCTGTTGCTTTCTGATGTGTAATTTCTCTTAAATCAAAAATCAGAATGAATGAAATAAATAATAGAATTATCTCACGCTGTCTTTTAAACAATCGGGTAAATATATCTTGTTTCTAGAACGGCTAAAATTACTTTTGCTTCCCTGAAATTCTACTCAGAATGACTAGGTAGTTTAAACAGAGGAATTCGTATTATCGTACGCTGCTGATAAATAATTTGATAAGAAATATGCATATTATAAGTGAAAATAGCATTTTCAATCTCAAAAGGAATATTTTTGCTTGTTCCTTCCCGAAGTCTAATTTCTGTTAAATGAAAAATCAGAGTAAATGAAATAAATATTCGAATTATCTCACGCTGTCTTTTAAACAATCGGGTGAATATGTTTTTTCCAGAACTGTTAAAATGAATTTTGCTTCTCTGAAAATCGACTCAGAATGAATGGGTAGTTTGAAAACAGGAATTCGCCTTATCGTGCGCTGCGATTAAATATTTTGTTAAGAAATATGTATAATAGAACTGCAAATAGCAATTTCAAGCTCAAAAGGAATATTTTTTCTTGGTTTATTTCTGAAGTGTAATTTCTCTTAAATCAAAAATCAGAGTGAATGAAATAAATATTAGAATTATCTCACGCTGTCTTTTATACAATCGGGTAAATATATCTTTTTTCCAGAACGGCTAAAATGACTTTTGCTTTCCTGAAATTGTACTTAGAATGACTAGGTATGTTGAAAAGAGGAATTCGCCTTATCGTAGGCTTCGATTAAATATTGTGTTAAGAAATATGTATAATAGAACTGCAAATAGCAATTTCAAGCTCAAAAGGAATGATATTGCTTGTTACATTCTGAAGTGTAATTTCTCATAAATCAAATATCAGAGTGAATGAAATAAATATTAGAATTATCTTACGCTGTCTTTTAAACAATCGGGTAAATATATCTTATTTCTAGAACGGCTAAAATAACTTTAGCTTCCCTGAAATTCTACTTAGAATGACTAGTTAGTTTGAAAAGAGGAATTCGCCTTATCGTAGGTTTCGATTAAATATTTTGTTAAGAAATATGTATAATAGAACTGCAAATAGCAATTTCAAGCTCAAAAGGAAAGATTTTGCTTGTTCCTTTCTGAAGTGTAATTTCTCATAAATCAAAAATCAGAGTGAATGAAATAAATATAAGAATTATCTCACGCTGTCTTTTAAACAATCGGGTAAATATATCTTGATTCTAGAACGGCTAAAATGACTTTTGCTTCTCTGAAATTCTACTATGAATTACTAGTTAGTTTGAAAAGAGGAATTCGCATATCGTACGCAGCGATTAAATATTTTGTTAAGAAATATGTATAATAGAACTGCAAATAGCAATTTCAAGCTCAAAAGGAATAATTTTGTTTGTTCCTTTCTGAAGTGTAATTTCTCTTAAATAAAAATCAGAGTGAATGAAATAAATATTAGAATTATCTCACGCTGTCTTTTAAAATATCATGTAAATATATCTTGTTTCTAGAACGGCTAAAATGACTTTTCCTTTTTTGAAATTCTACTTACATTGACAAGGTAGTTTGAAAAGAGGAATTCGCCTTATCGTACGCTGCGATTAAATATTTTGTTAAGAAATATGTATAATAGAACTGCAAATAGCAATTTCAAGCTCAAAAGGAATAATTTTGCTTGATCCTTTCTGAAGTGTAATATCTCTTAAATCAAAAATAAGAGTGAATGAAATAAATATTAGAATTATCTCACGCTGTCTTTTATACAATCGGGTAAATATATCTTGTTTCTAGAACTACTAAAATGACTTTTGCTTCTCTGAAATTCGTCTCAGAATGACTAGGTAGTTTGAAAAGAGGAATTCGCCATATCGTAGGCTTCGATTAAATATTGTGTTAAGAAATATGTACAATAGAACTGCAAATAGCAATTTCAAGTTCAAAAAAAATAATTATGCTTGTTCCTTTCTGAAGTGTAATTTCTCTTAAATCAAAAATCAGAGTGAATGTAATAAATATTAGAATTATCTCACGCTGCCTTTAAAACAATCGGGTAAATATATCTTTTTTGTAGAACGGCTAAAATGACTTTTGCTTATCTGAAATTCTACTCAGAATGAATAGGTAGATTGAAAAGAGGAAATCGATTTATCGTACGCTGCGATAAAATATTTTGTTAAGAAATATTTAAAATGGAACTGCAAATAGAAATTTCAAGCTAAAAGGAATAATTTTCCTTTTTCCTTTTGAAGTGAAATTTGTCTTAAATCAAAAACTATAGTGAATGAAATAAATATTAGAATTATCTCACGCTGTCTTTTAAACAATCGGGTAAATATATCTTGTTTCCAGAACGGCTAAAATGACTTATGCTTCCCTGAAATTCGACTCAGAATGACTAGGTATGTTGAAAAGAGGAATTATCCTTATCGTACGCTGCGATTAAATATTTTGTTAAGAAATATGTACAATAGAACTGCAAATAGCAATTTCAAGCTCAAAAGGAATAATTTTGCTTGTTCCTTTCTGAAGTGTAATTTCTCTTAAATCAAAAATCACAGTGAATGAAATAAATATTAGAATTATCTCACGCTGTCTTTTAAACAATCGGGTAAATATATCTTGTTTCTAGAACGGCTAAAAAGACTTTTGCTTCTCTGAAATTCTACTCAGGATGACTAGGAAGTTTGAAAAGAGGAATTCGCCTTATCGTACGCTGCGATTAAATATTTTGTTAAGAAATATGTATAATAGAACTGCAAATAGCAATTTCAAGCTCAAAAGGAATAATTTTGCTTGTTCCTTTCTGAAGTGTAATTTCTCTTAAATAAAAAAAAGAGTGAATGAAATAAATATTAGAATTATCTCACGCTGTCTTTTAAACAATCGGGTAAAAATATCTTGTTTCTAGGACTACTAAAATGACTTTTGCTTCTCTGAAATTCTACTTAGAATGACTAGTTAGTTTAAAAAGAGGAATTCGCCTATCGTACGCTGCGATTAAATATTTTGTTATGAAACATGTATAACAGAACTGCAAATAGCAATTTCAAGCTCAAAAGGAATGATTTTGCTTGTTCTTTTCTGAAGTGTAATTTCTCTTAAACCGAAAATAGAGTGAATGAAATAAATATTATAATTATCTTACGCTGTCTTTTAAACAATGGGGTAAATATATCTTGTTTCTAGAACGGCTAAAATGACTTTTGCTTCCCTGAAATTCTACTTAGAATGACTAGGTAGTTTGAAAAGAGGAATTCGCCTTATCGTAGGCCTCGATTAAATATTTTGTTAAGAAATATGTATAATAGAACTGCAAATAGCAATTTCAAGCTCAAAAGGAATAATTTTGCTTGTTCCTTTCTGAAGTGTAATTTCTCTTAAATCAAAAATCTGAGTAAATGAAATAAATATTAGAATTATCTCACGCTGTCTTTTAAACAATCGGGTAAATATATCTTGTTTCCAGAACGGCTAAAATGACTTTTGCTTCCCTGAAATTCTACTTAGAATGACTTGGTAGTTTGAAAAGAGGAATTCGCCTTATCGTACGCTGCGATTAAATATTTTGTTAAGAAATATGTATAATAGAACTGCAAATATCAATTTCAAGCTCATAAGGAATAATTATTCTTGTTCTTTTCTGAAGTGTAATTTCTCTTAAATCAAAAATCAGAGTGAATGAAATAAATATTAGAATTATCTCACGCTGTCTTTTAAACAATCGGATAAATATATCTTGTTTCTAGAACGGCTAAAATGACTTTTGCTTCTCTGAAATTCTACTCAGAATGACAAGGTAGTTTGACAAGAGGAATTCGCCTTATCGTACGCTGCGATTAAATATTTTGTTAAGAAATATGTATAATAGAACTGCAAATAGCAAATTTAAAGCTCAAAAGGAATAATTTTGCATGTTCCTTTCTGAAGTGTAATTTCTCTTAAATAAAAAATAGAGTGAATGAAATAAATATTAGAATTATCTCACGCTGTCTTTTAAACAATCGGGTACAAATATCTTGTTTCTAGAACTACTAAAATGACTTTTGCTTCTCTGAAATTCTACTTAGAATGACTAGTTAGTTTGAAAAGATGAATTCGCCTATCGTACGCTGCGATTAAATATTTTGTTATGAAACATGTATAATAGAACTGCAAATAGCAATTTCAAGCTCAAAAGGAATAATTTTGCTTGTTCCTTTCTGAAGTGTAATTTCTCTTAAATCACAAATCAGAGTGAATGAAATAAATATTAGAATTATCTCACGCTCTCTTTTAAACAATGGGGTAAATATATCTTGTTTCTAGAACGGCTAAAAAGACTTTAGCTTTACTGAAATTCTACTTAGAATGACTAGGTAGTTTGAAAAGAGGAATTCGCCTTATCGTAGGCTTCGATTAAATATTGTGTTAAGAAATATGTATAAAAGAACTGCAAATAGCAATTTCAAGCTCAAAAGGAATAATTTTGCTTGTTCCTTTCTGAAGTGTAATTTCTCATAAATCAAAAATCAGAGTGAATGAAATAAATATTAGAATTACTTCTAGATGTCTTTTAAACAATCGGGTAAATATATCTTGTTTCTAGAACGGCTAAAATGACTTTTGCTTCTCTGAAATTCTACTCAGAATGACTAGGTAGTTTGAACAGAGGAATTCGCCTTATCGTACGCTGCGATAAAATATTCGTTAAGAAATACGTATAATAGAACTGCAAATAGCAATTTCAAGCCCCAAAGGAATAATTTTGCTTGATCCTTTCTGAAGTGTAATTTCTCTTAAATCAAAAATCAGAGTGAGCGAAATAAATATAAGAATTATCTCACGCTGTCTTTTAAACAATCGGGTAAATATATCTTGTTTCCAGAACGGCTAAAATGACCTTTGCTTCACTGAAATTCTACTCAGAATGACTAGGTAGTTTGAAAAGAGGAATTCGCCTTATCGTAGGCTTCGATTAAATAATTTGTTAAGAAATATATATAATAGAACTGCAAATAGTAATTTCAAGGTAAAAAGGAATAATTTTGCCTGTTGCTTTCTGATGTGTAATTTCTCTTAAATCAAAAATCAGAATGAATGAAATAAATAATAGAATTATCTCACGCTGTCTTTTAAACAATCGGGTAAATATATCTTGTTTCTAGAACGGCTAAAATTACTTTTGCTTCCCTGAAATTCTACTCAGAATGACTAGGTAGTTTAAACAGAGGAATTCGTATTATCGTACGCTGCTGATAAATAATTTGATAAGAAATATGCATATTATAAGTGAAAATAGCATTTTCAATCTCAAAAGGAATATTTTTGCTTGTTCCTTCCCGAAGTCTAATTTCTGTTAAATGAAAAATCAGAGTAAATGAAATAAATATTCGAATTATCTCACGCTGTCTTTTAAACAATCGGGTGAATATGTTTTTTCCAGAACTGTTAATTTGAATTTTGCTTCTCTGAAAATCGACTCAGAATGAATGGGTAGTTTGAAAACAGGAATTCGCCTTATCGTGCGCTGCGATTAAATATTTTGTTAAGAAATATGTATAATAGAACTGCAAATAGCAATTTCAAGCTCAAAAGGAATATTTTTTCTTGGTTTATTTCTGAAGTGTAATTTCTCTTAAATCAAAAATCAGAGTGAATGAAATAAATATTAGAATTATCTCACGCTGTCTTTTATACAATCGGGTAAATATATCTTTTTTCCAGAACGGCTAAAATGACTTTTGCTTTCCTGAAATTGTACTTAGAATGACTAGGTATGTTGAAAAGAGGAATTCGCCTTATCGTAGGCTTCGATTAAATATTGTGTTAAGAAATATGTATAATAGAACTGCAAATAGCAATTTCAAGCTCAAAAGGAATGATATTGCTTGTTACATTCTGAAGTGTAATTTCTCATAAATCAAATATCAGAGTGAATGAAATAAATATTAGAATTATCTTACGCTGTCTTTTAAACAATCGGGTAAATATATCTTATTTCTAGAACGGCTAAAATAACTTTAGCTTCCCTGAAATTCTACTTAGAATGACTAGTTAGTTTGAAAAGAGGAATTCGCCTTATCGTAGGTTTCGATTAAATATTTTGTTAAGAAATATGTATAATAGAACTGCAAATAGCAATTTCAAGCTCAAAAGGAATGATTTTGCTTGTTCCTTTCTGAAGTGTAATTTCTCATAAATCAAAAATCAGAGTGAATGAAATAAATATAAGAATTATCTCACGCTGTCTTTTAAACAATCGGGTAAATATATCTTGATTCTAGAACGGCTAAAATGACTTTTGCTTCTCTGAAATTCTACTATGAATTACTAGTTAGTTTGAAAAGAGGAATTCGCATATCGTACGCAGCGATTAAATATTTTGTTAAGAAATATGTATAATAGAACTGCAAATAGCAATTTCAAGCTCAAAAGGAATAATTTTGTTTGTTCCTTTCTGAAGTGTAATTTCTCTTAAATAAAAATCAGAGTGAATGAAATAAATATTAGAATTATCTCACGCTGTCTTTTAAAATATCATGTAAATATATCTTGTTTCTAGAACGGCTAAAATGACTTTTCCTTTTTTGAAATTCTACTTACATTGACAAGGTAGTTTGAAAAGAGGAATTCGCCTTATCGTACGCTGCGATTAAATATTTTGTTAAGAAATATGTATAATAGAACTGCAAATAGCAATTTCAAGCTCAAAAGGAATAATTTTGCTTGATCCTTTCTGAAGTGTAATATCTCTTAAATCAAAAATAAGAGTGAATGAAATAAATATTAGAATTATCTCACGCTGTCTTTTATACAATCGGGTAAATATATCTTGTTTCTAGAACTACTAAAATGACTTTTGCTTCTCTGAAATTCGTCTCAGAATGACTAGGTAGTTTGAAAAGAGGAATTCGCCATATCGTAGGCTTCGATTAAATATTGTGTTAAGAAATATGTACAATAGAACTGCAAATAGCAATTTCAAGTTCAAAAAAAATAATTATGCTTGTTCCTTTCTGAAGTGTAATTTCTCTTAAATCAAAAATCAGAGTGAATGTAATAAATATTAGAATTATCTCACGCTGCCTTTAAAACAATCGGGTAAATATATCTTTTTTGTAGAACGGCTAAAATGACTTTTGCTTATCTGAAATTCTACTCAGAATGAATAGGTAGATTGAAAAGAGGAAATCGATTTATCGTACGCTGCGATAAAATATTTTGTTAAGAAATATTTAAAATGGAACTGCAAATAGAAATTTCAAGCTAAAAGGAATAATTTTCCTTTTTCCTTTTGAAGTGAAATTTGTCTTAAATCAAAAACTATAGTGAATGAAATAAATATTAGAATTATCTCACGCTGTCTTTTAAACAATCGGGTAAATATATCTTGTTTCCAGAACGGCTAAAATGACTTATGCTTCCCTGAAATTCGACTCAGAATGACTAGGTATGTTGAAAAGAGGAATTATCCTTATCGTACGCTGCGATTAAATATTTTGTTAAGAAATATGTACAATAGAACTGCAAATAGCAATTTCAAGCTCAAAAGGAATAATTTTGCTTGTTCCTTTCTGAAGTGTAATTTCTCTTAAATCAAAAATCACAGTGAATGAAATAAATATTAGAATTATCTCACGCTGTCTTTTAAACAATCGGGTAAATATATCTTGTTTCTAGAACGGCTAAAAAGACTTTTGCTTCTCTGAAATTCTACTCAGGATGACTAGGAAGTTTGAAAAGAGGAATTCGCCTTATCGTACGCTGCGATTAAATATTTTGTTAAGAAATATGTATAATAGAACTGCAAATAGCAATTTCAAGCTCAAAAGGAATAATTTTGCTTGTTCCTTTCTGAAGTGTAATTTCTCTTAAATAAAAAAAAGAGTGAATGAAATAAATATTAGAATTATCTCACGCTGTCTTTTAAACAATCGGGTAAAAATATCTTGTTTCTAGGACTACTAAAATGACTTTTGCTTCTCTGAAATTCTACTTAGAATGACTAGTTAGTTTAAAAAGAGGAATTCGCCTATCGTACGCTGCGATTAAATATTTTGTTATGAAACATGTATAACAGAACTGCAAATAGCAATTTCAAGCTCAAAAGGAATGATTTTGCTTGTTCTTTTCTGAAGTGTAATTTCTCTTAAACCGAAAATAGAGTGAATGAAATAAATATTATAATTATCTTACGCTGTCTTTTAAACAATGGGGTAAATATATCTTGTTTCTAGAACGGCTAAAATGACTTTTGCTTCCCTGAAATTCTACTTAGAATGACTAGGTAGTTTGAAAAGAGGAATTCGCCTTATCGTAGGCCTCGATTAAATATTTTGTTAAGAAATATGTATAATAGAACTGCAAATAGCAATTTCAAGCTCAAAAGGAATAATTTTGCTTGTTCCTTTCTGAAGTGTAATTTCTCTTAAATCAAAAATCTGAGTAAATGAAATAAATATTAGAATTATCTCACGCTGTCTTTTAAACAATCGGGTAAATATATCTTGTTTCCAGAACGGCTAAAATGACTTTTGCTTCCCTGAAATTCTACTTAGAATGACTTGGTAGTTTGAAAAGAGGAATTCGCCTTATCGTACGCTGCGATTAAATATTTTGTTAAGAAATATGTATAATAGAACTGCAAATATCAATTTCAAGCTCATAAGGAATAATTATTCTTGTTCTTTTCTGAAGTGTAATTTCTCTTAAATCAAAAATCAGAGTGAATGAAATAAATATTAGAATTATCTCACGCTGTCTTTTAAACAATCGGATAAATATATCTTGTTTCTAGAACGGCTAAAATGACTTTTGCTTCTCTGAAATTCTACTCAGAATGACAAGGTAGTTTGACAAGAGGAATTCGCCTTATCGTACGCTGCGATTAAATATTTTGTTAAGAAATATGTATAATAGAACTGCAAATAGCAAATTTAAAGCTCAAAAGGAATAATTTTGCATGTTCCTTTCTGAAGTGTAATTTCTCTTAAATAAAAAATAGAGTGAATGAAATAAATATTAGAATTATCTCACGCTGTCTTTTAAACAATCGGGTAATAATATCTTGTTTCTAGAACTACTAAAATGACTTTTGCTTCTCTGAAATTCTACTTAGAATGACTAGTTAGTTTGAAAAGATGAATTCGCCTATCGTACGCTGCGATTAAATATTTTGTTATGAAACATGTATAATAGAACTGCAAATAGCAATTTCAAGCTCAAAAGGAATAATTTTGCTTGTTCCTTTCTGAAGTGTAATTTCTCTTAAATCACAAATCAGAGTGAATGAAATAAATATTAGAATTATCTCACGCTCTCTTTTAAACAATGGGGTAAATATATCTTGTTTCTAGAACGGCTAAAAAGACTTTAGCTTTACTGAAATTCTACTTAGAATGACTAGGTAGTTTGAAAAGAGGAATTCGCCTTATCGTAGGCCTCGATTAAATATTTTTTTAAGAAATATGTATAATAGAACTGCAAATAGCAATTTCAAGCTCAAAAGGAATAATTTTGCTTTTTCCTTTCTGAAGTGTAATTTCTCTTAAATCAAAAATCAGAGTGAATGAAATAAATATTAGAATTATCTCACGCTGTCTTTTAAACAATCGGGTAAGTATATCTTGTTTCTAGAACGGCTAAAATGACTTTTGCTTCCCTGAAATTCTACTTAGAATGACTAGGTAGTTTGAAAAGAGGAATTCGCCTTATCGTAGGCCTCGATTAAATATTTTGTTAAGAAATATGTATAATAGAACTGCAAATAGCAATTTCAAGCTCAAAAGGAATAATTTTGCATGTTCCTTTCTGAAGTGTAATTTCTCTTAAATCAAAAATCTGAGTGAATGAAATAAATATTAGAATTATCTCACGCTGTCTTTTAAACAATCGGGTGAATATATCTTATTTCCAGAACGGCTAAAATGACTTTTGCTTCCCTGAAATTCTACTTAGAATGACTAGGTAGTTTGAAAAGAGGAATTCGCCTGATCGTACGCTGCGATTAAATATTTTGTTAAGAAATATGTATAATAGAACTGCAAATAGCAATTTCAAGCTCAAAAGGAATAATTTTGCTTGTTCCTTTCTGAAGTGTAATTTCTCATAAATCAAAAATCAGTGTGAATAAAATAAATATTAGAATTACTTCTAGATGTCTTTTAAACAATCGGGTAAATATATCTTGTTTCTAGAACGGCTAAAATGACTTTTGCTTCTCTGAAATTCTACTCAGAATGACTAGGTAGTTTGAACAGAGGAATTCGCCTTATCGTAGGCCTCGATTAAATATTTTGTTAAGAAATATGTATAATAGAACTGCAAATAGCAATTTCAAGCTCAAAAGGAATAATTTTGCTTGTTCCTTTCTGAAGTGTAATTTCTCATAAATCAAAAATCAGAGTGAATGAAATAAATATTAGAATTACTTCTAGATGTCTTTTAAACAATCGGGTAAATATATCTTGTTTCTAGAACGGCTAAAATGACTTTTGCTTCTCTGAAATTCTACTCAGAATGACTAGGTAGTTTGAACAGAGGAATTCGCCTTATCGTACGCTGCGATAAAATATTCGTTAAGAAATACGTATAATAGAACTGCAAATAGCAATTTCAAGCCCCAAAGGAATAATATTGCTTGATCCTTTCTGAAGTGTAATTTCTCTTAAATCAAAAATCAGAGTGAGCGAAATAAATATAAGAATTATCTCACGCTGTCTTTTAAACAATCGGGTAAATATATCTTGTTTCCAGAACGGCTAAAATGACCTTTGCTTCACTGAAATTCTACTCAGAATGACTAGGTAGTTTGAAAAGAGGAATTCGCCTTATCGTAGGCTTCGATTAAATAATTTGTTAAGAAATATATATAATAGAACTGCAAATAGTAATTTCAAGGTAAAAAGGAATAATTTTGCCTGTTGCTTTCTGATGTGTAATTTCTCTTAAATCAAAAATCAGAATGAATGAAATAAATAATAGAATTATCTCACGCTGTCTTTTAAACAATCGGGTAAATATATCTTGTTTCTAGAACGGCTAAAATTACTTTTGCTTCCCTGAAATTCTACTCAGAATGACTAGGTAGTTTAAACAGAGGAATTCGTATTATCGTACGCTGCTGATAAATAATTTGATAAGAAATATGCATATTATAAGTGAAAATAGCATTTTCAATCTCAAAAGGAATATTTTTGCTTGTTCCTTCCCGAAGTCTAATTTCTGTTAAATGAAAAATCAGAGTAAATGAAATAAATATTCGAATTATCTCACGCTGTCTTTTAAACAATCGGGTGAATATGTTTTTTCCAGAACTGTTAAAATGAATTTTGCTTCTCTGAAAATCGACTCAGAATGAATGGGTAGTTTGAAAACAGGAATTCGCCTTATCGTGCGCTGCGATTAAATATTTTGTTAAGAAATATGTATAATAGAACTGCAAATAGCAATTTCAAACTCAAAAGGAATATTTTTTCTTGGTTTATTTCTGAAGTGTAATTTCTCTTAAATCAAAAATCAGAGTGAATGAAATAAATATTAGAATTATCTCACGCTGTCTTTTATACAATCGGGTAAATATATCTTTTTTCCAGAACGGCTAAAATGACTTTTGCTTTCCTGAAATTGTACTTAGAATGACTAGGTATGTTGAAAAGAGGAATTCGCCTTATCGTAGGCTTCGATTAAATATTGTGTTAAGAAATATGTATAATAGAACTGCAAATAGCAATTTCAAGCTCAAAAGGAATGATATTGCTTGTTACATTCTGAAGTGTAATTTCTCATAAATCAAATATCAGAGTGAATGAAATAAATATTAGAATTATCTTACGCTGTCTTTTAAACAATCGGGTAAATATATCTTATTTCTAGAACGGCTAAAATAACTTTAGCTTCCCTGAAATTCTACTTAGAATGACTAGTTAGTTTGAAAAGAGGAATTCGCCTTATCGTAGGTTTCGATTAAATATTTTGTTAAGAAATATGTATAATAGAACTGCAAATAGCAATTTCAAGCTCAAAAGGAATGATTTTGCTTGTTCCTTTCTGAAGTGTAATTTCTCATAAATCAAAAATCAGAGTGAATGAAATAAATATAAGAATTATCTCACGCTGTCTTTTAAACAATCGGGTAAATATATCTTGATTCTAGAACGGCTAAAATGACTTTTGCTTCTCTGAAATTCTACTATGAATTACTAGTTAGTTTGAAAAGAGGAATTCGCATATCGTACGCAGCGATTAAATATTTTGTTAAGAAATATGTATAATAGAACTGCAAATAGCAATTTCAAGCTCAAAAGGAATAATTTTGTTTGTTCCTTTCTGAAGTGTAATTTCTCTTAAATAAAAATCAGAGTGAATGAAATAAATATTAGAATTATCTCACGCTGTCTTTTAAAATATCATGTAAATATATCTTGTTTCTAGAACGGCTAAAATGACTTTTCCTTTTTTGAAATTCTACTTACATTGACAAGGTAGTTTGAAAAGAGGAATTCGCCTTATCGTACGCTGCGATTAAATATTTTGTTAAGAAATATGTATAATAGAACTGCAAATAGCAATTTCAAGCTCAAAAGGAATAATTTTGCTTGATCCTTTCTGAAGTGTAATATCTCTTAAATCAAAAATAAGAGTGAATGAAATAAATATTAGAATTATCTCACGCTGTCTTTTATACAATCGGGTAAATATATCTTGTTTCTAGAACTACTAAAATGACTTTTGCTTCTCTGAAATTCGTCTCAGAATGACTAGGTAGTTTGAAAAGAGGAATTCGCCATATCGTAGGCTTCGATTAAATATTGTGTTAAGAAATATGTACAATAGAACTGCAAATAGCAATTTCAAGTTCAAAAAAAATAATTATGCTTGTTCCTTTCTGAAGTGTAATTTCTCTTAAATCAAAAATCAGAGTGAATGTAATAAATATTAGAATTATCTCACGCTGCCTTTAAAACAATCGGGTAAATATATCTTTTTTGTAGAACGGCTAAAATGACTTTTGCTTATCTGAAATTCTACTCAGAATGAATAGGTAGATTGAAAAGAGGAAATCGATTTATCGTACGCTGCGATAAAATATTTTGTTAAGAAATATTTAAAATGGAACTGCAAATAGAAATTTCAAGCTAAAAGGAATAATTTTCCTTTTTCCTTTTGAAGTGAAATTTGTCTTAAATCAAAAACTATAGTGAATGAAATAAATATTAGAATTATCTCACGCTGTCTTTTAAACAATCGGGTAAATATATCTTGTTTCCAGAACGGCTAAAATGACTTATGCTTCCCTGAAATTCGACTCAGAATGACTAGGTATGTTGAAAAGAGGAATTATCCTTATCGTACGCTGCGATTAAATATTTTGTTAAGAAATATGTACAATAGAACTGCAAATAGCAATTTCAAGCTCAAAAGGAATAATTTTGCTTGTTCCTTTCTGAAGTGTAATTTCTCTTAAATCAAAAATCACAGTGAATGAAATAAATATTAGAATTATCTCACGCTGTCTTTTAAACAATCGGGTAAATATATCTTGTTTCTAGAACGGCTAAAATGACTTTTGCTTCTCTGAAATTCTACTCAGGATGACTAGGAAGTTTGAAAAGAGGAATTCGCCTTATCGTACGCTGCGATTAAATATTTTGTTAAGAAATATGTATAATAGAACTGCAAATAGCAATTTCAAGCTCAAAAGGAATAATTTTGCTTGTTCCTTTCTGAAGTGTAATTTCTCTTAAATAAAAAATAGAGTGAATGAAATAAATATTAGAATTATCTCACGCTGTCTTTTAAACAATCGGGTAAAAATATCTTGTTTCTAGGACTACTAAAATGACTTTTGCTTCTCTGAAATTCTACTTAGAATGACTAGTTAGTTTAAAAAGAGGAATTCGCCTATCGTACGCTGCGATTAAATATTTTGTTATGAAACATGTATAACAGAACTGCAAATAGCAATTTCAAGCTCAAAAGGAATGATTTTGCTTGTTCTTTTCTGAAGTGTAATTTCTCTTAAACCGAAAATAGAGTGAATGAAATAAATATTATAATTATCTTACGCTGTCTTTTAAACAATGGGGTAAATATATCTTGTTTCTAGAACGGCTAAAATGACTTTTGCTTCCCTGAAATTCTACTTAGAATGACTAGGTAGTTTGAAAAGAGGAATTCGCCTTATCGTAGGCCTCGATTAAATATTTTGTTAAGAAATATGTATAATAGAACTGCAAATAGCAATTTCAAGCTCAAAAGGAATAATTTTGCTTGTTCCTTTCTGAAGTGTAATTTCTCTTAAATCAAAAATCTGAGTAAATGAAATAAATATTAGAATTATCTCACGCTGTCTTTTAAACAATCGGGTAAATATATCTTGTTTCCAGAACGGCTAAAATGACTTTTGCTTCCCTGAAATTCTACTTAGAATGACTTGGTAGTTTGAAAAGAGGAATTCGCCTTATCGTACGCTGCGATTAAATATTTTGTTAAGAAATATGTATAATAGAACTGCAAATATCAATTTCAAGCTCATAAGGAATAATTATTCTTGTTCTTTTCTGAAGTGTAATTTCTCTTAAATCAAAAATCAGAGTGAATGAAATAAATATTAGAATTATCTCACGCTGTCTTTTAAACAATCGGATAAATATATCTTGTTTCTAGAACGGCTAAAATGACTTTTGCTTCTCTGAAATTCTACTCAGAATGACAAGGTAGTTTGACAAGAGGAATTCGCCTTATCGTACGCTGCGATTAAATATTTTGTTAAGAAATATGTATAATAGAACTGCAAATAGCAATTTCAAGCTCAAAAGGAATAATTTTGCTTGTTCCTTTCTGAAGTGTAATTTCTCTTAAATAAAAAATAGAGTGAATGAAATAAATATTAGAATTATCTCACGCTGTCTTTTAAACAATCGGGTAAAAATATCTTGTTTCTAGAACTACTAAAATGACTTTTGCTTCTCTGAAATTCTACTTAGAATGACTAGTTAGTTTGAAAAGATGAATTCGCCTATCGTACGCTGCGATTAAATATTTTGTTATGAAACATGTATAATAGAACTGCAAATAGCAATTTCAAGCTCAAAAGGAATAATTTTGCTTGTTCCTTTCTGAAGTGTAATTTCTCTTAAATCACAAATCAGAGTGAATGAAATAAATATTAGAATTATCTCACGCTCTCTTTTAAACAATGGGGTAAATATATCTTGTTTCTAGAACGGCTAAAAAGACTTTAGCTTTACTGAAATTCTACTTAGAATGACTAGGTAGTTTGAAAAGAGGAATTCGCCTTATCGTAGGCCTCGATTAAATATTTTTTTAAGAAATATGTATAATAGAACTGCAAATAGCAATTTCAAGCTCAAAAGGAATAATTTTGCTTTTTCCTTTCTGAAGTGTAATTTCTCTTAAATCAAAAATCAGAGTGAATGAAATAAATATTAGAATTATCTCACGCTGTCTTTTAAACAATCGGGTAAGTATATCTTGTTTCTAGAACGGCTAAAATGACTTTTGCTTCCCTGAAATTCTACTTAGAATGACTAGGTAGTTTGAAAAGAGGAATTCGCCTTATCGTAGGCCTCGATTAAATATTTTGTTAAGAAATATGTATAATAGAACTGCAAATAGCAATTTCAAGCTCAAAAGGAATAATTTTGCATGTTCCTTTCTGAAGTGTAATTTCTCTTAAATCAAAAATCTGAGTGAATGAAATAAATATTAGAATTATCTCACGCTGTCTTTTAAACAATCGGGTGAATATATCTTATTTCCAGAACGGCTAAAATGACTTTTGCTTCCCTGAAATTCTACTTAGAATGACTAGGTAGTTTGAAAAGAGGAATTCGCCTGATCGTACGCTGCGATTAAATATTTTGTTAAGAAATATGTATAATAGAACTGCAAATAGCAATTTCAAGCTCAAAAGGAATAATTTTGCTTGTTCCTTTCTGAAGTGTAATTTCTCATAAATCAAAAATCAGTGTGAATGAAATAAATATTAGAATTACTTCTAGATGTCTTTTAAACAATCGGGTAAATATATCTTGTTTCTAGAACGGCTAAAATGACTTTTGCTTCTCTGAAATTCTACTCAGAATGACTAGGTAGTTTGAACAGAGGAATTCGCCTTATCGTACGCAGCGATAAAATATTCGTTAAGAAATACGTATAATAGAACTGCAAATAGCAATTTCAAGCCCCAAAGGAATAATTTTGCTTGATCCTTTCTGAAGTGTAATTTCTCTTAAATCAAAAATCAGAGTGAGCGAAATAAATATTAGAATTATCTCACGCTGTCTTTTAAACAATCGGGTAAATATATCTTGTTTCCAGAACGGCTAAAATGACTTTTGCTTCCCTGAAATTCTACTCAGAATGACTAGGTAGTTTGAAAAGAGGAATTCGCCTTATCGTAGGCTTCGATTAAATATTGTGTTAAGAAATATGTATAATAGAACTGCAAATAGTATTTTAGGCTCAAAAGGAATGATTTTGCTTGTTACATTCTGAAGTGTAATTTCTCTTAAATCAAAAATCAGAGTGAATGAAATAAATATTAGAATTATCTCACGCTGTCTTTTAAACAATCGGGTAAATATATCTTATTTCCAGATGGGCTAAAATGACCTTTGCTTCACTGAAATTCTACTCAGAATGACTAGGTAGTTTGAAAAGAGGAATTCGCCTTATCGTAGGCTTCGATTAAATAATTTGTTAAGAAATATATATAATAGAACTCCAAATAGTAATTTCAAGGTAAAAAGGAATAATTTTGCCTGTTCCTTTCTGATGTGTAATTTCTCTTAAATTAAAAATCAGAATGAATGAAATAAATAATAGAATTATCTCACGCTGTCTTTTAAACAATCGGGTAAATATATCTTGTTTCTAGAACGGCTAAAATTACTTTTGCTTCCCTGAAATTCTACTCAGAATGACTAGGTAGTTAAAACAGAGGAATTCGTATTATCGTACGCTGCTGATAAATAATTTGATAAGAAATATGCATATTATAAGTGAAAATAGCATTTTCAATCTCAAAAGGAATATTTTTGCTTGTTCCTTCCCGAAGTCTAATTTCTGTTAAATGAAAAATCAGAGTAAATGAAATAAATATTCGAATTATCTCACGCTGTCTTTTAAACAATCGGGTGAATATGTTTTTTCCAGAACTGTTAAAATGAATTTTGCTTCTCTGAAAATCGACTCAGAATGAATGGGTAGTTTGAAAACAGGAATTCGCCTTATCGTGCGCTGCGATTAAATATTTTGTAAAGAAATATGTATAATAGAACTGCAAATAGCAATTTCAAGCTCAAAAGGAATATTTTTTCTTGGTTTATTTCTGAAGTGTAATTTCTCTTAAATCAAAAATCAGAGTGAATGAAATAAATATTAGAACTATCTCACGCTGTCTTTTAAACAATCGGGTAAATATATCTTTTTTCCAGAACGGCTAAAATGACTTTTGCTTTCCTGAAATTGTACTTAGAATGACTAGGTATGTTGAAAAGAGGAATTCGCCTTATCGTAGGCTTCGATTAAATATTGTGTTAAGAAATATGTATAATAGAACTGCAAATAGCAATTTCAAGCTCAAAAGGAATGATATTGCTTGTTACATTCTGAAGTGTAATTTCTCATAAATCAAATATCAGAGTGAATGAAATAAATATTAGAATTATCTTACGCTGTCTTTTAAACAATCGGGTAAATATATCTTATTTCTAGAACGGCTAAAATAACTTTAGCTTCCCTGAAATTCTACTTAGAATGACTAGTTAGTTTGAAAAGAGGAATTCGCCTTATCGTAGGTTTCGATTAAATATTTTGTTAAGAAATATGTATAATAGAACTGCAAATAGCAATTTCAAGCTCAAAAGGAATGATTTTGCTTGTTCCTTTCTGAAGTGTAATTTCTCATAAATCAAAAATCAGAGTGAATGAAATAAATATAAGAATTATCTCACGCTGTCTTTTAAACAATCGGGTAAATATATCTTGATTCTAGAACGGCTAAAATGACTTTTGCTTCTCTGAAATTCTACTAAGAATTACTAGTTAGTTTGAAAAGAGGAATTCGCATATCGTACGCAGCGATTAAATATTTTGTTAAGAAATATGTATAATAGAACTGCAAATAGCAATTTCAAGCTCAAAAGGAATAATTTTGTTTGTTCCTTTCTGAAGTGTAATTTCTCTTAAATAAAAATCAGAGTGAATGAAATAAATATTAGAATTATCTCACGCTGTCTTTTAAAATATCATGTAAATATATCTTGTTTCTAGAACGGCTAAAATGACTTTTCCTTTTTTGAAATTCTACTTACATTGACAAGGTAGTTTGAAAAGAGTAATTCGCCTTATCGTACGCTGCGATTAAATATTTTGTTAAGAAATATGTATAATAGAACTGCAAATAGCAATTTCAACCTCAAAAGGAATAATTTTGCTTGATCCTTTCTGAAGTGTAATATCTCTTAAATCAAAAATAAGAGTAAATGAAATAAATATTAGAATTATCTCACGCTGTCTTTTATACAATCGGGTAAATATATCTTGTTTCTAGAACTACTAAAATGACTTTTGCTTCTCTGAAATTCGACTCAGAATGACTAGGTAGTTTGAAAAGAGGAATTCGCCTTATCGTAGGCTTCGATTAAATATTGTGTTAAGAAATATGTATAATAGAACTGCAAATAGCAATTTCAAGTTCAAAAAAAATAATTATGCTTGTTCCTTTCTGAAGTGTAATTTCTCTTAAATCAAAAATCAGAGCGAATGTAATAAATATTAGAATTATCTCACGCTGCCTTTAAAACAATCGGGTAAATATATCTTTTTTGTAGAACGGCTAAAATGACTTTTGCTTATCTGAAATTCTACTCAGAATGAATAGGTAGATTGAAAAGAGGAAATCGATTTATCGTACGCTGCGATAAAATATTTTGTTAAGAAATATTTAAAATGGAACTGCAAATAGAAATTTCAAGCTAAAAGGAATAATTTTCCTTTTTCCTTTTGAAGTGAAATTTGTCTTAAATCAAAAACTATAGTGAATGAAATAAATATTAGAATTATCTCACGCTGTCTTTTAAACAATCGGGTAAATATATCTTGTTTCCAGAACGGCTAAAATGACTTATGCTTCCCTGAAATTCGACTCAGAATGACTAGGTATGTTGAAAAGAGGAATTCGCCTTATCGTAGGCTTCGATTAAATATTGTGTTAAGAAATATGTATAATGGAACTGCAAATAGCAATTTCAAGCCCCAAAGGAATAATTATGTTTGATCCTTTCTGAAGTGTAATTTCTCTTAAATCAAAAATCAGAGTGAAGGTAATAAATATTAGTATTATCTCTCGCTGTCTTTTAAATAATCGGGGAAATATACCTTGTTTCCAGAACGGCTAAAATGACTTTTGCTTCCCTGAAATTCTACTTAGAATGACTAGTTAGTTTGAAAAGAGGAATTTGCCTTATCGTAGGTTTCGATTAAATATTTTGTTAAGAAATACGTATAATAGAACTGCAAATAGCAAATTTAAAGCTCAAAAGGAATAATTTTGCATGTTCCTTTCTGAAGTGTAATTTCTCTTAAATCAAAAATCAGAGTGAATGAAATAAATGTAAGAATTATTTCAGGCTGTCTTTAAAATATCAGGTAAATATATCTTGTTTCTATAACGGGTAAAATGACTTTTGCTTCTCTGAATTTCTACTCAGAATGACTAGATAGTTTGAAAAGTGGAATTCGCCTTATCGTACGCTGCTATTAAATATTTTGTTAAGAAATATGTATAATTGAACTACAAATAGCAATTTCAAGCTCAAAAGGAATAATTTTGCTTGTTCCTTTCTGAAGTGTAATTTCTCTTAAATCAAAAATTAGAGTGAATGAAATAAATATATTTGAATTATCTCACGCTGTCTTTTAAACAATCGGGTAAATATATCTTGTTTCTAGAACGGCTAAAATGGATTTTGCTTCCCTGAAATTCTACTCAGAATGACTAGGTAGTTTGAAAAGAGGAATTCGCTTAATCGAACACTGCGATTAATTATTTTGTTAAGAAATACGTATAATAGAACTGCAAATAGCAATTTCAAGCTCAAAAGAAATAATTTTGCTTGATCCATTCTGAAGTGTAATTTCTCTTAAATCAAAAATCAGAGTGAAGGTAATATATATTAGAATTATCTCACGCTGACTTTTAAACAATCGGGGAAATATACCTTGTTTCCAGAACGACTAAAGTGACTTTTGCTTCCCTGAAATTCTACTAAGAATGACTAGGTAGTTTGAAAAGAGGAATTATCCTTATCGTACGCTGCGATTAAATATTTTGTTAAGAAATATGTACAATAGAACTGCAAATAGCAATTTCAAGCTCAAAAGGAATAATTTTGCTTGTTCCTTTCTGAAGTGTAATTTCTCTTAAATCAAAAATCACAGTGAATGAAATAAATATTAGAATTATCTTACGCTGTCTTTTAAACAATGGGGTAAATATATCTTGTTTCTAGAACGGCTAAAATGACTTTTGCTGCCCTGAAATTCTACTTAGAATGACTAGGTAGTTTGAAAAGAGGAATTCGCCTTATCGTAGGCCTCGATTAAATATTTTGTTAAGAAATATGTATAATAGAACTGCAAATAGCAATTTCAAGCTCAAAAGGAATATTTTTGCTTGTTCCTTTCTGAAGTGTAATTTCTCTTAAATCAAAAATCTGAGTAAATGAAATAAATATTAGAATTATCTCACGCTGTCTTTTAAACAATCGGGTAAATATATCTTGTTTCCAGAACGGCTAAAATGACTTTTGCTTCCCTGAAATTCTACTTAGAATGACTTGGTAGTTTGAAAAGAGGAATTCGCCTTATCGTACGCTGCGATTAAATATTTTGTTAAGAAATATGTAAAATAGAACTGCAAATATCAATTTCAAGCTCATAAGGAATAATTATTCTTGTTCTTTTCTGAAGTGTAATTTCTCTTAAATCAAAAATCAGAGTGAATGAAATAAATATTAGAATTATCTCACGCTGTCTTTTAAACAATCGGGTAAATATATCTTGTTTCTAGAACGGCTAAAATGACTTTTGCTTCTCTGAAATTCTACTTAGAATGACTAGTTAGTTTGAAAAGATGAATTCGCCTATCGTACGCTGCGATTAAATATTTTGTTATGAAACATGTATAATAGAACTGCAAATAGCAATTTCAAGCTCAAAAGGAATAATTTTGCTTGTTCCTTTCTGAAGTGTAATTTCTCTTAAATCACAAATCAGAGTGAATGAAATAAATATTATAATTATCTCACGCTCTCTTTTAAACAATGGGGTAAATATATCTTGTTTCTAGAACGGCTAAAAAGACTTTAGCTTTACTGAAATTCTACTTAGAATGACTAGGTAGTTTGAAAAGAGGAATTCGCCTTATCGTAGGCCTCGATTAAATATTTTTTTAAGAAATATGTATAATAGAACTGCAAATAGCAATTTCAAGCTCAAAAGGAATAATTTTGCTTTTTCCTTTCTGAAGTGTAATTTCTCTTAAATCAAAAATCAGAGTGAATGAAATAAATATTAGAATTATCTCACGCTGTCTTTTAAACAATCGGGTAAGTATATCTTGTTTCTAGAACGGCTAAAATGACTTTTGCTTCCCTGAAATTCTACTTAGAATGACTAGGTAGTTTGAAAAGAGGAATTCGCCTTATCGTAGGCCTCGATTAAATATTTTGTTAAGAAATATGTATAATAGAACTGCAAATAGCAATTTCAAGCTCAAAAGGAATAATTTTGCATGTTCCTTTCTGAAGTGTAATTTCTCTTAAATCAAAAATCTGAGTGAATGAAATAAATATTAGAATTATCTCACGCTGTCTTTTAAACAATCGGGTGAATATATCTTATTTCCAGAACGGCTAAAATGACTTTTGCTTCCCTGAAATTCTACTTAGAATGACTAGGTGGTTTGAAAAGAGGAATTCGCCTTATCGTGCGCTGCGATTAAATATTTTGTTAAGAAATATGTATAATAGAACTGCAAATAGCAATTTCAAGCTCAAGAGGAATGATATTGCTTGTTACATTCTGAAGTGTAATTTCTCATAAATCAAAAACTATAGTGAATGAAATAAATATTAGAATTATCTCACGCTGTCTTTTAAACAATCGGGTAAATATATCTTGTTTCCAGAACGGCTAAAATGACTTTTGCTTCCCTGAAATTCGACTCAGAATGACTAGGTATGTTGAAAAGAGGAATTCGCCTTATCGTAGACTTCGATTAAATATTTTGTTAAGAAATATGTATAATAGGACTGCAAATAGCAATTTCAAGCTCAAAAGGAATAATTTTGCTTGTTCCTTTCTGAAGTGTAATTTCTCATAAATAAAAAATAGAGTAAATGTAATAAATATTAGAATTATCTCACGCTGTCTTTTAAACAATCGGGTAAATAATTCTTGTTTCTAGAATGGCTAAAATGACTTTTCCTATCTGAAATTCTACTTAGAATGACTAGTTAGTTTGAAAAGAGGAATTCGCATATCGTACGCAGCGATTAAATATTTTGTTAAGAAATATGTATAATAGAACTGCAAATAGCAATTTCAAGCTCAAAAGGAATAATTTTGTTTGTTCCTTTCTGAAGTGTAATTTCTCTTAAATAAAAATCAGAGTGAATGAAATAAATATTAGAATTATCTCCCGCTGTCTTTTAAAATATCATGTAAATATATCTTGTTTCTAGAACGGCTAAAATGACTTTTCCTTTTTTGAAATTCTACTTACATTGAGAAGGTAGTTTGAAAAGAGGAATTCGCCTTATCGTACGCTGCGATTAAATATTTTGTTAAGAAATATGTATAATAGAACTGCAAATAGCAATTTCAAGCTCAAAAGGAATAATTTTGGTTGATCCTTTCTGAAGTTTAATATATATGTTAAATCAAAAATTAGAGTGAATGAAATAAATATTAGAATTATCTCACGCTGTCTTTTATACAATCGGGTAAATATATCTTTTTTCTAGAACGGCTAAAATGACTTTTGCTTCTCTGAAATTCGACTCAGAATGACTAGGTAGATTGAAAAGAGGAAATCGATTTATCGTACGCTGCGATAAAATATTTTGTTAAGAAATATTTAAAATGGAACTGCAAATAGAAATTTCAAGCTAAAAGGAATAATTTTCCTTTTTCCTTTTGAAGTGAAATTAGTCTTAAATCAAAAACTATAGTGAATGAAATAAATATTAGAATTATCTCACGCTGTCTTTTAAACAATCGGGTAAATATATCTTGTTTCCAGAACGGCTAAAATGACTTTTGCTTCCCTGAAATTCGACTCAGAATGACTAGGTATGTTGAAAAGAGGAATTCGCCTTATCGTAGGCTTCGATTAAATATTGTGTTAAGAAATATGTATAATGGAACTGCAAATAGCAATTTCAAGCCCCAAAGGAATAATTATGTTTGATCCTTTCTGAAGTGTAATTTCTCTTAAATCAAAAATCAGAGTGAAGGTAATAAATATTAGAATTATCTCTCGCTGTCTTTTAAATAATCGGGGAAATATACCTTGTTTCCAGAACGGCTAAAATGACTTTTGCTTCCCTGAAATTCTACTTAGAATGACTAGTTAGTTTGAAAAGAGGAATTCGCCTTATCGTAGGTTTCGATTAAATATATTGTTAAGAAATATGTATAATAGAACTGCAAATAGCAATTTCAAGCTCAAAAGGAATGATTTTGCTTGTTCCTTTCTGAAATGTAATTTCTCATAAATCAAAAATCAGAGTGAATGAAATAAATATTAGAGTTATCTCACGCTGTCTTTTAAACAATCGGGTAAATATATCTTCTTTCTAGAACGGCTAAAATGATTTTTGCTTCTCTGAAATTCTACTCAGAATGACTAGGTAGTTTGAACAGAGGAATTCGCCTTATCGTACGCTGCGATAAAATATTCGTTAAGAAATACGTATAATAGAACTGCAAATAGGAATTTCAAGCCCCAAAGGAACAATTTTGCTTGATCCTTTCTGAAGTGTAATTTCTCTTAAATCAAAAATCAGAGTGAATGAAATAAATATATTTGAATTATCTCACGCTGTCTTTTAAACAATCGGGTAAATATATCTTGTTTCTAGAACGGCTAAAATGGATTTTGCTTCTCTGAATTTCTACTCAGAATGACTAGATAGTTTGAAAAGAGGAATTCGCCTTATCGTACGCTGCGATTAAATATTTTGTTAAGAAATATGTATAATTGAACCACAAATAGCAATTTCAAGCTCAAAAGGAATAATTTTGCTTGTTCCTTTCTGAAGTGTAATTTCTCTTAAATCAAAAATTAGAGTGAATGAAATAAATATATTTGAATTATCTCACGCTGTCTTTTAAACAATCGGGTAAATATATCTTGTTTCTAGAACGGCTAAAATGGATTTTGCTTCCCTGAAATTCTACTCAGAATGACTAGGTAGTTTGAAAAGAGGAATTCGCTTAATCGAACACTGCGATTAATTATTTTGTTAAGAAATACGTATAATAGAACTGCAAATAGCAATTTCAAGCTCAAAAGAAATAATTTTGCTTGATCCATTCTGAAGTGTAATTTCTCTTAAATCAAAAATCAGAGTGAAGGTAATAAATATTAGAATTATCTCACGCTGACTTTTAAACAATCGGGGAAATATACCTTGTTTCCAGAACGACTAAAATGACTTTTGCTTCCCTGAAATTCTACTAAGAATGACTAGGTAGTTTGAAAAGAGGAATTCGCCTAATCGAACGCTGCGATTAATTATTTTGTTAAGAAATACGTATAATAGAACTGCAAATAGCAATTTCAAGCTCAAAAGGAATGATTTTGCTTGTTACATTCTGAAGTGTAATTTCTCATAAATCAAAAATCAGAGTGAATGAAATAAATACTAGATATTTCTCACGCTGTCTTTTCAACAATCGGGTAAATAATTCTTGTTCCTAGAACGGCTAAAATGACTTTTCCTATCTGAAATTCTACTCAGAATGACTAGGTAGTTTGAAAAGAGGAATTATCCTTATCGTACGCTGCGATTAAATATTTTGTTAAGAAATATGTACAATAGAACTGCAAATAGCAATTTCAAGCTCAAAAGGAATAATTTTGCTTGTTCCTTTCTGAAGTGTAATTTCTCTTAAATCAAAAATCAGAGTGAATGAAATAGATATTAGAATTATCTCACGCTGTCTTTTAAACAATCGGGTAAATATATCTTGTTTCTAGAACGGCTAAAATGACTTTTGCTTCTCTGAAATTCTACTCAGGATGACTAGGAAGTTTGACAAAAGGAATTCGCCTTATCGTACGCTGCGATTAAATATTTTGTTAAGAAATATGTATAATAGAACTGCAAATAGCAATTTCAAGCTCAAAAGGAATAATTTTTCTTGTTCCTTTCTGAAGTGTTATTTCGCTTAAATCAAAAATGAGAGTGAATGAAATAAATATTAGAATTATCTCACGCTGTCTTTTAAACAATCGGGTTAAAATATCTTGTTTCTAGGACTACTAAAATGACTTTTGCTTCTCTGAAATTCTACTTAGAATGACTAGTTAGTTTGAAAAGAGGAATTCGCCTATCGTACGCTGCGATTAAATATTTTGTTATGAAACATGTATAACAGAACTGCAAATAGCAATTTCAAGCTTAAAAGGAATGATTTTGCTTGTTCCTTTCAGAAGTGTAATTTCTCTTAAATAAAAATCATAGTGAATTAGATAAATATTAGAATTATCTCACGCTGTCTTTTATACAATCGGGTAAATATATCTTGTTTTCAGAACGGCTAAAATGACTTTTGCTTACCTGAAATTCGACTCAGAATGACTAGTTAGTTTGAAAAGAGGAATTCGCCTTATCGTACGCTGCATTTAAATATTTTGTTAAGAAATATGTATAACAGAACTGCAAATAGCAATATCAAGCTCAAAAGGAATAATTTTTCTTCTTCCTTTCTGAAGTGTAATTTCTCTTAAATCAAAAATCTGAGTAAATGAAATAAATATTAGAATTATCTCACGCTGTCTTTTAAACAATCGGGTAAATATATCTTGTTTCCAGAACGGCTAAAATGACTTTTGCTTCCCTGAAATTCTACTTAGAATGACTTGGTAGTTTGAAAAGAGGAATTCGCCTTATCGTACGCTGCGATTAAATATTTTGTTAAGAAATATGTATAATAGAACTGCAAATATCAATTTCAAGCTCATAAGGAATAATTTTTCTTGTTCTTTTCTGAAGTGTAATTTCTCTTAAATCGAAAATGGAGTGAATGAAATAAATATTAGAATTATCTTACGCTGTCTTTTAAACAATGGGGTAAATATATCTTGTTTCTAGAACGGCTAAAATGACTTTTGCTTCCATTAAATTCTACTTAGAATGACTAGGTAGTTTGAAAAGAGGAATTCGCCTTATCGTAGGCCTCGATTAAATATTTTGTAAAGAAATATGTATAATAGAACTGCAAATAGCAATTTCAAGCTCAAAAGGAATAATTTTGCATGTTCCTTTCTGAAGTGTAATTTCTCTTAAATCAAAAATCTGAGTGAATGAAATAAATATTAGAATTATCTCACGCTGTCTTTTAAACAATCGGGTGAATATATCTTGTTTCCAGAACGGCTAAAATGACTTTTGCTTCCCTGAAATTCTACTTAGAATGACTAGGTAGTTTGAAAAGAGGAATTCGCCTTATCGTACGCTGCGATTAAATATTTTGTTAAGAAATATGTATAATAGAACTGCAAATAGCAATTTCAAGCTCAAAAGGAATAATTTTGCTTTTTCCTTTCTGAAGTGTAATTTCTCTTAAATCAAAAATCAGAGTGAATTAGATAAATATTAGAATTATCTCACGCTGTCTTTTATACAATCGGGTAAATATATCTTGTTTTCAGAACGGCTAAAATGATTTTTGCTTCCCTGAAATTCGACTCAGAATGACTAGTTAGTTTGAAAAGAGGAATTTGCCTTATCGTACGCTGCATTTAAATATTTTGTTAAGAAATATGTATAACAGGACTGCAAATAGCAATTTCAAGCTCAAAAGGAATAATTTTGCTTGTTCCTTTCTGAAGTGTAATTTCTCTTAAATCAAAAATCTGAGTAAATGAAATAAATATTAGAATTATCTCACGCTGTCTTTTAAACAATCGGGTAAATATATCTTGTTTCCATAACGGCTAAAATGACTTTTGCTTTCCTGAAATTCTACTTAGAATGACTTGGTAGTTTGAAAAGAGGAATTCGCCTTATCGTACGCTGCGATTAAATATTTTGTTAAGAAATATGTATAATAGAACTGCAAATATCAATTTCAAGCTCATAAGGAATAATTTTTCTTGTTCTTTTCTGAAGTGTAATTTCTCTTAAATAAAAAATAGAGTGAATGAAATAAATATTAGAATTATCTCACGCTGTCTTTTAAACAATCGGGTAAAAATATCTTGTTTCTAGAACTACTAAAATGACTTTTGCTTCTCTGAAATTCTACTTAGAATGACTAGTTAGTTTGAAAAGATGAATTCGCCTATCGTACGCTGCGATTAAATATTTTGTTATGAAACATGTATAATAGAACTGCAAATAGCAATTTCAAGCTCAAAAGGAATAATTTTGCTTGTTCCTTTCTGAAGTGTAATTTCTCTTAAATCAAAAATCAGAGTGAATGAAATAAATATTAGAATTATCTCACGCTCTCTTTTAAACAATGGGGTAAATATATCTTGTTTCTAGAACGGCTAAAATGACTTTTGCTTCCATTAAATTCTACTTAGAATGACTAGGTAGTTTGAAAAGAGGAATTCGCCTTATCGTAGGCCTCGATTAAATATTTTGTAAAGAAATATGTATAATAGAACTGCAAATAGCAATTTCAAGCTCAAAAGGAATAATTTTGCATGTTCCTTTCTGAAGTGTAATTTCTCTTAAATCAAAAATCTGAGTGAATGAAATAAATATTAGAATTATCTCTCGCTGTCTTTTAAATAATCGGGGAAATATACCTTGTTTCCAGAACGGCTAAAATGACTTTTGCTTCCCTGAAATTCTACTTAGAATGACTAGTTAGTTTGAAAAGAGGAATTCGCCTTATCGTAGGTTTCGATTAAATATTTTGTTAAGAAATATGTATAATAGAACTGCAAATAGCAATTTCAAGCTCAAAAGGAATGATTTTGCTTGTTCCTTTCTGAAATGTAATTTCTCATAAATCAAAAATCAGAGTGAATGAAATAAATATTAGAGTTATCTCACGCTGTCTTTTAAACAATCGGGTAAATATATCTTCTTTCTAGAACGGCTAAAATGATTTTTGCTTCTCTGAAATTCTACTCAGAATGACTAGGTAGTTTGAACAGAGGAATTCGCCTTATCGTACGCTGCGATAAAATATTCGTTAAGAAATACGTATAATAGAACTGCAAATAGGAATTTCAAGCCCCAAAGGAACAATTTTGCTTGATCCTTTCTGAAGTGTAATTTCTCTTAAATCAAAAATCAGAGTGAATGAAATAAATATATTTGAATTATCTCACGCTGTCTTTTAAACAATCGGGTAAATATATCTTGTTTCTAGAACGGCTAAAATGGATTTTGCTTCTCTGAATTTCTACTCAGAATGACTAGATAGTTTGAAAAGAGGAATTCGCCTTATCGTACGCTGCGATTAAATATTTTGTTAAGAAATATGTATAATTGAACCACAAATAGCAATTTCAAGCTCAAAAGGAATAATTTTGCTTGTTCCTTTCTGAAGTGTAATTTCTCTTAAATCAAAAATTAGAGTGAATGAAATAAATATATTTGAATTATCTCACGCTGTCTTTTAAACAATCGGGTAAATATATCTTGTTTCTAGAACGGCTAAAATGGATTTTGCTTCCCTGAAATTCTACTCAGAATGACTAGGTAGTTTGAAAAGAGGAATTCGCTTAATCGATCACTGCGATTAATTATTTTGTTAAGAAATACGTATAATAGAACTGCAAATAGCAATTTCAAGCTCAAAAGAAATAATTTTGCTTGATCCATTCTGAAGTGTAATTTCTCTTAAATCAAAAATCAGAGTGAAGGTAATAAATATTAGAATTATCTCACGCTGACTTTTAAACAATCGGGGAAATATACCTTGTTTCCAGAACGACTAAAATGACTTTTGCTTCCCTGAAATTCTACTAAGAATGACTAGGTAGTTTGAAAAGAGGAATTCGCCTAATCGAACGCTGCGATTAATTATTTTGTTAAGAAATACGTATAATAGAACTGCAAATAGCAATTTCAAGCTCAAAAGGAATGATTTTGCTTGTTACATTCTGAAGTGTAATTTCTCATAAATCAAAAATCAGAGTGAATGAAATAAATACTAGATATTTCTCACGCTGTCTTTTCAACAATCGGGTAAATAATTCTTGTTCCTAGAACGGCTAAAATGACTTTTCCTATCTGAAATTCTACTCAGAATGACTAGGTAGTTTGAAAAGAGGAATTATCCTTATCGTACGCTGCGATTAAATATTTTGTTAAGAAATATGTACAATAGAACTGCAAATAGCAATTTCAAGCTCAAAAGGAATAATTTTGCTTGTTCCTTTCTGAAGTGTAATTTCTCTTAAATCAAAAATCAGAGTGAATGAAATAGATATTAGAATTATCTCACGCTGTCTTTTAAACAATCGGGTAAATATATCTTGTTTCTAGAACGGCTAAAATGACTTTTGCTTCTCTGAAATTCTACTCAGGATGACTAGGAAGTTTGACAAAAGGAATTCGCCTTATCGTACGCTGCGATTAAATATTTTGTTAAGAAATATGTATAATAGAACTGCAAATAGCAATTTCAAGCTCAAAAGGAATAATTTTTCTTGTTCCTTTCTGAAGTGTTATTTCGCTTAAATCAAAAATGAGAGTGAATGAAATAAATATTAGAATTATCTCACGCTGTCTTTTAAACAATCGGGTTAAAATATCTTGTTTCTAGGACTACTAAAATGACTTTTGCTTCTCTGAAATTCTACTTAGAATGACTAGTTAGTTTGAAAAGAGGAATTCGCCTATCGTACGCTGCGATTAAATATTTTGTTATGAAACATGTATAACAGAACTGCAAATAGCAATTTCAAGCTTAAAAGGAATGATTTTGCTTGTTCCTTTCAGAAGTGTAATTTCTCTTAAATAAAAATCATAGTGAATTAGATAAATATTAGAATTATCTCACGCTGTCTTTTATACAATCGGGTAAATATATCTTGTTTTCAGAACGGCTAAAATGACTTTTGCTTACCTGAAATTCGACTCAGAATGACTAGTTAGTTTGAAAAGAGGAATTCGCCTTATCGTACGCTCTATTTAAATATTTTGTTAAGAAATATGTATAACAGAACTGCAAATAGCAATATCAAGCTCAAAAGGAATAATTTTTCTTCTTCCTTTCTGAAGTGTAATTTCTCTTAAATCAAAAATCTGAGTAAATGAAATAAATATTAGAATTATCTCACGCTGTCTTTTAAACAATCGGGTAAATATATCTTGTTTCCAGAACGGCTAAAATGACTTTTGCTTCCCTGAAATTCTACTTAGAATGACTTGGTAGTTTGAAAAGAGGAATTCGCCTTATCGTACGCTGCGATTAAATATTTTGTTAAGAAATATGTATAATAGAACTGCAAATATCAATTTCAAGCTCATAAGGAATAATTTTTCTTGTTCTTTTCTGAAGTGTAATTTCTCTTAAATCGAAAATAGAGTGAATGAAATAAATATTAGAATTATCTTACGCTGTCTTTTAAACAATGGGGTAAATATATCTTGTTTCTAGAACGGCTAAAATGACTTTTGCTTCCATTAAATTCTACTTAGAATGACTAGGTAGTTTGAAAAGAGGAATTCGCCTTATCGTAGGCCTCGATTAAATATTTTGTAAAGAAATATGTATAATAGAACTGCAAATAGCAATTTCAAGCTCAAAAGGAATAATTTTGCTTTTTCCTTTCTGAAGTGTAATTTCTCTTAAATCAAAAATCAGAGTGAATTAGATAAATATTAGAATTATCTCACGCTGTCTTTTATACAATCGGGTAAATATATCTTGTTTTCAGAACGGCTAAAATGATTTTTGCTTCCCTGAAATTCGACTCAGAATGACTAGTTAGTTTGAAAAGAGGAATTTGCCTTATCGTACGCTGCATTTAAATATTTTGTTAAGAAATATGTATAACAGGACTGCAAATAGCAATTTCAAGCTCAAAAGGAATAATTTTGCTTGTTCCTTTCTGAAGTGTAATTTCTCTTAAATCAAAAATCTGAGTAAATGAAATAAATATTAGAATTATCTCACGCTGTCTTTTAAACAATCGGGTAAATATATCTTGTTTCCATAACGGCTAAAATGACTTTTGCTTTCCTGAAATTCTACTTAGAATGACTTGGTAGTTTGAAAAGAGGAATTCGCCTTATCGTACGCTGCGATTAAATATTTTGTTAAGAAATATGTATAATAGAACTGCAAATATCAATTTCAAGCTCATAAGGAATAATTTTTCTTGTTCTTTTCTGAAGTGTAATTTCTCTTAAATAAAAAATAGAGTGAATGAAATAAATATTAGAATTATCTCACGCTGTCTTTTAAACAATCGGGTAAAAATATCTTGTTTCTAGAACTACTAAAATGACTTTTGCTTCTCTGAAATTCTACTTAGAATGACTAGTTAGTTTGAAAAGATGAATTCGCCTATCGTACGCTGCGATTAAATATTTTGTTATGAAACATGTATAATAGAACTGCAAATAGCAATTTCAAGCTCAAAAGGAATAATTTTGCTTGTTCCTTTCTGAAGTGTAATTTCTCTTAAATCAAAAATCAGAGTGAATGAAATAAATATTAGAATTATCTCACGCTCTCTTTTAAACAATGGGGTAAATATATCTTGTTTCTAGAACGGCTAAAATGACTTTTGCTTTCCTGACATTCTACTTAGAATGACTAGGTAGTTTGAAAAGAGGAATTCGCCTTATCGTAGGCCTCGATTAAATATTTTTTTAAGAAATATGTATAATAGAACTGCAAATAGCAATTTCAAGCTCAAAAGTAATAATTTTGCTTTTACCTTTCTGAAGTGTAATTTCTCTTAAATCAAAAATCAGAGTGAATGAAATAAATATTAGAATTATCTCACGCTGTGTTTTAAGCAATCGGGTAAGTATATCTTGTTTCTAGAACGGCTAAAATGACTTTTGCTTCCCTGAAATTCTACTTAGAATGACTAGGTAGTTTGAAAAGAGGAATTCGCCTTATCGTAGGCCTCCATTAATTATTTTGTTAAGAAATATGTATAATAGAACTGCAAATAGCAATTTCAAGCTCAAAAGGAATAATTTTGCATGTTCCTTTCTGAAGTGTAATTTCTCTTAAATCAAAAATCTGAGTGAATGAAATAAATATTAGAATTATCTCACGCTGTCTTTTAAACAATCGGGTGAATATATCTTGTTTCCAGAACGGCTAAAATGACTTTTGCTTCCCTGAAATTCTACTTAGAATGACTAGGTAGTTTGAAAAGAGGAATTCGCCTTATCGTACGCTGCGATTAAATATTTTGTTAAGAAATATGTATAATAGAACTGCAAATAGCAATTTCAAGCTCAAAAGGAATAATTTTTCTTGTTCCTTTCTGAAGTGTAATTTCGCTTAAATCAAAAATGAGAGTGAATGAAATAAATATTAGAATTATCTCACGCTCTCATTTAAACAATGGGGTAAATATATCTTGTTTCTAGAACGGCTAAAATGACTTTTGCTTTCCTGAAATTCTACTTAGAATGACTAGGTAGTTTGAAAAGAGGAATTCGCCTTATCGTAGGCCTCGATTAAATATTTTGTTAAGAAATATGTATAATAGAACTGCAAATAGCAATTTCAAGCTCAAAAGGAATAATTTTGCTTTTTCCTTTCTGAAGTGTAATTTCTCTTAAATCAAAAATCAGAGTGAATGAAATAAATATTAGAATTATCTCACGCTGTCTTTTAAACAATCGGGTAAATATATCTTGTTTCTAGAACGGTTAAAATGACTTTTGCTTCCATTAAATTCTACTTAGAATGACTAGGTAGTTTGAAAAGAGGAATTCGCCTTATCGTAGGCCTCGATTAAATATTTTGTTAAGAAATATGTATAATAGAACTGCAAATAGCAATTTCAAGCTCAAAAGGAATAATTTTGCATGTTCCTTTCTGAAGTGTAATTTCTCTTAAATCAAAAATCTGAGTGAATGAAATAAATATTAGAATTATCTCACGCTGTCTTTTAAACAATCGGGTGAATATATCTTGTTTCCAGAACGGCTAAAATGACTTTTGCTTCCCTGAAATTCTACTTAGAATGACTAGGTAGTTTGAAAAGAGGAATTCGCCTTATCGTAGGCTGCGATTAAATATTTTGTTAAGAAATATGTATAATAGAACTGCAAATAGCAATTTCAAGCTCAAAAGGAATAATTTTGCTTTTTCCTTTCTGAAGTGTAATTTCTCTTAAATCAAAAATCAGAGTGAATTAGATAAATATTAGAATTATCTCACGCTGTCTTTTATACAATTGGGTAAATATATCTTGTTTTCAGAACGGCTAAAATGACTTTTGCTTCCCTGAAATTCGACTCAGAATGACTAGTTAGTTTGAAAAGAGGAATTCGCCTTATCGTACGCTGCATTTAAATATTTTGTTAAGAAATATGTATAACAGGACTGCAAATAGCAATTTCAAGCTCAAAAGGAATAATTTTGCTTGTTCCTTTCTGAAGTGTAATTTCTCTTAAATCAAAAATTTGAGTAAATGAAATAAATATTAGAATTATCTCACGCTGTCTTTTAAACAATCGGGTAAATATATCTTGTTTCCAGAACGGCTAAAATGACTTTTGCTTCCCTGAAATTCTACTTAGAATGACTTGGTAGTTTGAAAAGAGGAATTCGCCTTATCGTACGCTGCGATTAAATATTTTGTTAAGAAATATGTATAATAGAACTGCAAATATCAATTTCAAGCTCATAAGGAATAATTTTTCTTGTTCTTTTCTGAAGTGTAATTTCTCTTAAATCGAAAATAGAGTGAATGAAATAAATATTAGAATTATCTTACGCTGTCTTTTAAACAATGGGGTAAATATATCTTGTTTCTAGAACGGCTAAAATGACTTTTGCTTCCCTGAAATTCTACTTAGAATGACTAGTTAGTTTGAAAAGAGGAATTCGCCTTATCGTACGCTGCGATTAAATATTTTGTTAAGAAATATGTATAATAGAACTGCAAATAGCAATTTCAAGCTCAAAAGGAATAATTTTTCTTGTTCCTTTCTGAAGTGTAATTTCTCTTAAATCAAAAATCAGAGTGAATGAAATAAATATTAGAATTATCTCACGCTGTCTTTTAAACAATCGGGTAAGTATATCTTGTTTCTAGAACGGCTAAAATGACTTTTGCTTCCCTGAAATTCTACTTAGAATGACTAGGTAGTTTGAAAAGAGGAATTCGCCTTATCGTAGGCCTCGATTAAATATTTTGTTAAGAAATATGTATAATAGAACTGCAAATAGCAATTTCAAGCTCAAAAGGAATAATTTTGCTTTTTCCTTTCTGAAGTGTAATTTCTCTTAAATCAAAAATCTGAGTAAATGAAATAAATATTAGAATTATCTCACGCTGTCTTTTAAACAATCGGGTAAATATATCTTTTTTCCAGAACGGCTAAAATGACTTTTGCTTCCCTGAAATTCTACTTAGAATGACTTGGTAGTTTGAAAAGAGGAATTCGTTTTATCGTACGCTGCGATTAAATATTTTGTTAAGAAATATGTATAATAGAACTGCAAATATCAATTTCAAGCTCATAAGGAATAATTTTTCTTGTTCTTTTCTGAAGTGTAATTTCTCTTAAATCGAAAATAGAGTGAATAAAATAAGTATTAGAATTATCTTACGCTGTCTTTTAAACAATGGGCTAAATATATCTTGTTTCTAGAACGGCTAAAATGACTTTTGCTTCCCTGAAATTCTACTTAGAATGACTAAGTAGTTTGAAAAGTTGAATTCGCCTATCGTACGCTGCGATTAAATATTTTGTTATGAGACATGTATAATAGAACTGCAAATAGCAATTTCAAGCTCAAAAGGAATAATTTTGCTTTTTCCTTTCTGAAGTGTAATTTCTCTTAAATCAAAAATCAGAGTGAATGAAATAAATATTAGAATTATCTCACGCTCTCTTTTAAACAATCGGGTAAATATATCTTGTTTCTAGAACGGCTAAAATGACTTTTGCTTTCCTGAAATTCTACTTAGAATGACTAGGTAGTTTGAAAAGAGGAATTCGCCTTATCGTAGGCCTCGATTAAATATTTTTTTAAGAAATATGTATAATAGAACTGCAAATAGCAATTTCAAGCTCAAAAGGAATAATTTTGCTTTTTCCTTTCTGAAGTGTAATTTCTCTTAAATCAAAAATCAGAGTGAATGAAATAAATATTAGAATTATCTCACGCTGTCTTTTATACAATCGGGTAAATATATCTTTTTTCCAGAACGGCTAAAATGACTTTTGCTTCCATTAAATTCTACTTAGAATGACTAGGTAGTTTGAAAAGAGGAATTCGCCTTATCGTAGGCCTCGATTAAATATTTTGTTAAGAAATATGTATAATAGAACTGCAAATAGCAATTTCAATCTCAAAAGGAATAATTTTGCACGTTCCTTTCTGAAGTGTAATTTCTCTTAAATCAAAAATCTGAGTGAATGAAATAAATAAAAGAATTATCTCACGCTGTCTTTTATACAATCGGGTGAATATATCTTGTTTCCAGAACGGCTAAAATGACTTTTGCTTCCCTGAAATTCTACTTAGAATTACTAGGTAGTTTAAATAGAGGAATTCGCCTTATCGTACGCTGTGATTAAATATTTTGTTAAGAAATATGTATAATAGAACTGCAAATAGCAATTTCAAGCTCAAAAGGAATAATTTTGCTTGTTCCTTTCTAAAGTGTAATTTCTCTTAAATCAAAAATCAGAGTGAATGAAATAAATATTAGAATTATCTCACGCTGTCTTTTAAACAATCGGGTAAATATATCTTATTTCTAGAACGGCTAAAATGACTTTAGCTTCCCTGAAATTCTACTTAGAATGACTAGTTAGTTTGAAAAGAGGAATTCGCCTTATCGTAGGTTTCGATTAAATATTTTGTTAAGAAATATGTATAATAGAACTGCAAATAGCAATTTCAAGCTCAAAAGGAATAATTTTGCATGTTCCTTTCTGAAGTGTAATTTCTCTTAAATAAAAAATAGAGTGAATGAAATAAATATTAGAATTATCTCACGCTGTCTTTTAAACAATCGGGTAAAAATATCTTGTTTCTAGAACTACTAAAATGACTTTTGCTTCTCTGAAATTCTACTTAGAATGACTAGTTAGTTTGAAAAGATGAATTCGCCTATCGTACGCTGCGATTAAATATTTTGTTATGAAACATGTATAATAGAACTGCAAATAGCAATTTCAAGCTCAAAAGGAATAATTTTGCTTGTTCCTTTCTGAAGTGTAATTTCTCTTAAATCAAAAATCAGAGTGAATGAAATAAATATTAGAATTATCTCACGCTCTCTTTTAAACAATGGGGTAAATATATCTTGTTTCTAGAACGGCTAAAATGACTTTTGCTTTCCTGACATTCTACTTAGAATGACTAGGTAGTTTGAAAAGAGGAATTCGCCTTATCGTAGGCCTCGATTAAATATTTTTTTAAGAAATATGTATAATAGAACTGCAAATAGCAATTTCAAGCTCAAAAGTAATAATTTTGCTTTTACCTTTTTGAAGTGTAATTTCTCTTAAATCAAAAATCAGAGTGAATGAAATAAATATTAGAATTATCTCACGCTGTGTTTTAAGCAATCGGGTAAGTATATCTTGTTTCTAGAACGGCTAAAATGACTTTTGCTTCCCTGAAATTCTACTTAGAATGACTAGGTAGTTTGAAAAGAGGAATTCGCCTTATCGTAGGCCTCCATTAATTATTTTGTTAAGAAATATGTATAATAGAACTGCAAATAGCAATTTCAAGCTCAAAAGGAATAATTTTGCATGTTCCTTTCTGAAGTGTAATTTCTCTTAAATCAAAAATCTGAGTGAATGAAATAAATATTAGAATTATCTCACGCTGTCTTTTAAACAATCGGGTGAATATATCTTGTTTCCAGAACGGCTAAAATGACTTTTGCTTCCCTGAAATTCTACTTAGAATGACTAGGTAGTTTGAAAAGAGGAATTCTCCTTATCGTACGCTGCGATTAAATATTTTGTTAAGAAATATGTATAATAGAACTGCAAATAGCAATTTCAAGCTCAAAAGGAATAATTTTTCTTGTTCCTTTCTGAAGTGTAATTTCGCTTAAATCAAAAATGAGAGTGAATGAAATAAATATTAGAATTATCTCACGCTCTCATTTAAACAATGGGGTAAATATATCTTGTTTCTAGAACGGCTAAAATGACTTTTGCTTTCCTGAAATTCTACTTAGAATGACTAGGTAGTTTGAAAAGAGGAATTCGCCTTATCGTACGCTGCGATTAAATATTTTGTTAAGAAATATGTATAATTGAACCACAAATAGCAATTTCAAGCTCAAAAGGAATAATTTTGCTTTTTCCTTTCTGAAGTGTAATTTCTCTTAAATCAAAAATCAGAGTGAATGAAATAAATATTAGAATTATCTCACGCTGTCTTTTAAACAATCGGGTAAATATATCTTGTTTCTAGAACGGTTAAAATGACTTTTGCTTCCATTAAATTCTACTTAGAATGACTAGGTAGTTTGAAAAGAGGAATTCGCCTTATCGTAGGCCTCGATTAAATATTTTGTTAAGAAATATGTATAATAGAACTGCAAATAGCAATTTCAAGCTCAAAAGGAATAATTTTGCATGTTCCTTTCTGAAGTGTAATTTCTCTTAAATCAAAAATCTGAGTGAATGAAATAAATATAAGAATTATCTCACGCTGTCTTTTAAACAATCGGGTGAATATATCTTGTTTCCAGAACGGCTAAAATGACTTTTGCTTCCCTGAAATTCTACTTAGAATGACTAGGTAGTTTGAAAAGAGGAATTCGCCTTATCGTAGGCTGCGATTAAATATTTTGTTAAGAAATATGTATAATAGAACTGCAAATAGCAATTTCAAGCTCAAATGGAATAATTTTGCTTTTTCCTTTCTGAAGTGTAATTTCTCTTAAATCAAAAATCAGAGTGAATTAGATAAATATTAGAATTATCTCACGCTGTCTTTTATACAATTGGGTAAATATATCTTGTTTTCAGAACGGCTAAAATGACTTTTGCTTCCCTGAAATTCGACTCAGAATGACTAGTTAGTTTGAAAAGAGGAATTCGCCTTATCGTACGCTGCATTTAAATATTTTGTTAAGAAATATGTATAACAGGACTGCAAATAGCAATTTCAAGCTCAAAAGGAATAATTTTGCTTGTTCCTTTCTGAAGTGTAATTTCTCTTAAATCAAAAATTTGAGTAAATGAAATAAATATTAGAATTATCTCACGCTGTCTTTTAAACAATCGGGTAAATATATCTTGTTTCCAGAACGGCTAAAATGACTTTTGCTTCCCTGAAATTCTACTTAGAATGACTTGGTAGTTTGAAAAGAGGAATTCGCCTTATCGTACGCTGCGATTAAATATTTTGTTAAGAAATATGTATAATAGAACTGCAAATATCAATTTCAAGCTCATAAGGAATAATTTTTCTTGTTCTTTTCTGAAGTGTAATTTCTCTTAAATCGAAAATAGAGTGAATGAAATAAATATTAGAATTATCTTACGCTGTCTTTTAAACAATGGGGTAAATATATCTTGTTTCTAGAACGGCTAAAATGACTTTTGCTTCCCTGAAATTCTACTTAGAATGACTAGGTAGTTTGAAAAGAGGAATTCGCCTTATCGTACGCTGCGATTAAATATTTTGTTAAGAAATATGTATAATAGAACTGCAAATAGCAATTTCAAGCTCAAAAGGAATAATTTTTCTTGTTCCTTTCTGAAGTGTAATTTCTCTTAAATCAAAAATCAGAGTGAATGAAATAAATATTAGAATTATCTCACGCTGTCTTTTAAACAATCGGGTAAGTATATCTTGTTTCTAGAACGGCTAAAATGACTTTTGCTTCCCTGAAATTCTACTTAGAATGACTAGGTAGTTTGAAAAGAGGAATTCGCCTTATCGTAGGCCTCGATTAAATATTTTGTTAAGAAATATGTATAATAGAACTGCAAATAGCAATTTCAAGCTCAAAAGGAATAATTTTGCTTTTTCCTTTCTGAAGTGTAATTTCTCTTAAATCAAAAATCTGAGTAAATGAAATAAATATTAGAATTATCTCACGCTGTCTTTTAAACAATCGGGTAAATATATCTTTTTTCCAGAACGGCTAAAATGACTTTTGCTTCCCTGAAATTCTACTTAGAATGAATTGGTAGTTTGAAAAGAGGAATTCGTTTTATCGTACGCTGCGATTAAATATTTTGTTAAGAAATATGTATAATAGAACTGCAAATATCAATTTCAAGCTCATAAGGAATAATTTTTCTTGTTCTTTTCTGAAGTGTAATTTCTCTTAAATCGAAAATAGAGTGAATAAAATAAGTATTAGAATTATCTTACGCTGTCTTTTAAACAATGGGCTAAATATATCTTGTTTCTAGAACGGCTAAAATGACTTTTGCTTCCCTGAAATTCTACTTAGAATGACTAGGTAGTTTGAAAAGATGAATTCGCCTATCGTACGCTGCGATTAAATATTTTGTTATGAGACATGTATAATAGAACTGCAAATAGCAATTTCAAGCTCAAAAGGAATAATTTTGCTTTTTCCTTTCTGAAGTGTAATTTCTCTTAAATCAAAAATCAGAGTGAATGAAATAAATATTAGAATTATCTCACGCTCTCTTTTAAACAATCGGGTAAATATATCTTGTTTCTAGAACGGCTAAAATGACTTTTGCTTTCCTGAAATTCTACTTAGAATGACTAGGTAGTTTGAAAAGAGGAATTCGCCTTATCGTAGGCCTCGATTAAATATTTTTTTAAGAAATATGTATAATAGAACTGCAAATAGCAATTTCAAGCTCAAAAGGAATAATTTTGCTTTTTCCTTTCTGAAGTGTAATTTCTCTTAAATCAAAAATCAGAGTGAATGAAATAAATATTAGAATTATCTCACGCTGTCTTTTATACAATCGGGTAAATATATCTTTTTTCCAGAACGGCTAAAATGACTTTTACTTCCCCAAAATTGTACTTAGAATGACTAGGTATGTTGAAAAGAGGAATTCGCCTTATCGTAGGCTTCGATTAAATATTGTGTTAAGAAATATGTATAATAGAACTGCAAATAGCAATTTCAAGCTCAAAAGGAATGATATTGCTTGTTACATTCTGAAGTGTAATTTCTCTTAAATCAAAAATCAGAGTGAATGAAATAAATATTAGAATTATCTTACGCTGTCTTTTAAACAATCGGGTAAATATATCTTATTTCTAGAACGGTTAAAATGACTTTTGCTTCCATTAAATTCTACTTAGAATGACTAGGTAGTTTGAAAAGAGGAATTCGCCTTATCGTAGGCCTCGATTAAATATTTTGTTAAGAAATATGTATAATAGAACTGCAAATAGCAATTTCAAGCTCAAAAGGAATAATTTTGCATGTTCCTTTCTGAAGTGTAATTTCTCTTAAATCAAAAATCTGAGTGAATGAAATAAATAAAAGAATTATCTCACGCTGTCTTTTAAACAATCGGGTGAATATATCTTGTTTCCAGAACGGCTAAAATGACTTTTGCTTCCCTGAAATTCTACTTAGAATTACTAGGTAGTTTAAATAGAGGAATTCGCCTTATCGTACGCTGTGATTAAATATTTTGTTAAGAAATATGTATAATAGAACTGCAAATAGCAATTTCAAGCTCAAAAGGAATAATTTTGCTTGTTCCTTTCTGAAGTGTAATTTCTCTTAAATCAAAAATCAGAGTGAATGAAATAAATATTAGAATTATCTCACGCTGTCTTTTAAACAATCGGGTAAATATATCTTATTTCTAGAACGGCTAAAATGACTTTAGCTTCCCTGAAATTCTACTTAGAATGACTAGTTAGTTTGAAAAGAGGAATTCGCCTTATCGTAGGTTTCGATTAAATATTTTGTTAAGAAATATGTATAATAGAACTGCAAATAGCAATTTCAAGCTCAAAAGGAATGATTTTGCTTGTTCCTTTCTGAAGTGTTATTTCTCATAAATCAAAAATCAGAGTGAATGAAATAAATATAAGAATTATCTCACGCTGTCTTTTAAACAATCGGGTAAATATATCTTGATTCTAGAACGGCTAAAATGACTTTTGCTTCTCTGAAATTCTACTAAGAATTACTAGTTAGTTTGAAAAGAGGAATTCGCCTTATCGTAGACTTCGATTAAATATTTTGTTAAGAAATATGTATAATAGGACTGCAAATAGCAATTTCAAGCTCAAAAGGAATAATTTTGCTTGTTCCTTTCTGAAGTGTAATTTCTCATAAATAAAAAATAGAGTGAATGTAATAAATATTAGAATTATCTCACGCTGTCTTTTAAACAATCGGGTAAATAATTCTTGTTTCTAGAATGGCTAAAATGACTTTTCCTATCTGAAATTCTACTTAGAATGACTAGTTAGTTTGAAAAGAGGAATTCGCATATCGTACGCAGCGATTAAATATTTTGTTAAGAAATATGTATAATAGAACTGTAAATAGGCATTTCAAGCTCAAAAGGAATAATTTTGTTTGTTCCTTTCTGAAGTGTAATTTCTCTTAAATAAAAATCAGAGTGAATGAAATAAATATTAGAATTATCTCACGCTGTCTTTTAAAATATTATGTAAATATATCTTGTTTCTAGAACGGCTAAAATGACTTTTCCTTTTTTGAAATTCTACTTACATTGACAAGGTAGTTTGAAAAGAGGAATTCGCCTTATCGTACGCTGCGATTAAATATTTTGTTAAGAAATATGTATAATAGAACTGCAAATAGCAATTTCAAGCTCAAAAGGAATAATTTTGCTTGATCCTTTCTGAAGTTTAATAAATCTTAAATCAAAAATTAGAGTGAATGAAATAAATATTAGAATTATCTCACGCTGTGTTTTAAGCAATCGGGTAAGTATATCTTGTTTCAAGAACGGCTAAAATGACTTTTGCTTTCCTGACATTCTACTTAGAATGACTAGGTAGTTTGAAAAGAGGAATTAGCCTTATCGTAGGCCTCGATTAAATATTTTTTTAAGAAATATGTATAATAGAACTGCAAATAGCAATTTCAAGCTCAAAAGTAATAATTTTGCTTTTACCTTTCTGAAGTGTAATTTCTCTTAAATCAAAAATCAGAGTGAATGAAATAAATATTAGAATTATCTCACGCTGTGTTTTAAGCAATCGGGTAAGTATATCTTGTTTCTAGAACGGCTAAAATGAATTTTGCTTCCCTGAAATTCTACTTAGAATGACTAGGTAGTTTGAAAAGAGGAATTCGCCTTATCGTAGGCCTCCATTAATTATTTTGTTAAGAAATATGTATAATAGAACTGCAAATAGCAATTTCAAGCTCAAAAGGAATAATTTTGCATGTTCCTTTCTGAAGTGTAATTTCTCTTAAATCAAAAATCTGAGTGAATGAAATAAATATTAGAATTATCTCACGCTGTCTTTTAAACAATCGGGTGAATATATCTTGTTTCCAGAACGGCTAAAATGACTTTTGCTTCCCTGAAATTCTACTTAGAATGACTAGGTAGTTTGAAAAGAGGAATTCGCCTTATCGTACGCTGCGATTAAATATTTTGTTAAGAAATATGTATAATAGAACTGCAAATAGCAATTTCAAGCTCAAAAGGAATAATTTTTCTTGTTCCTTTCTGAAGTGTAATTTCGCTTAAATCAAAAATGAGAGTGAATGAAATAAATATTAGAATTATCTCACGCTCTCATTTAAACAATGGGGTAAATATATCTTGTTTCTAGAACGGCTAAAATGACTTTTGCTTTCCTGAAATTCTACTTAGAATGACTAGGTAGTTTGAAAAGAGGAATTCGCCTTATCGTAGGCCTCGATTAAATATTTTGTTAAGAAATATGTATAATAGAACTGCAAATAGCAATTTCAAGCTCAAAAGGAATAATTTTGCTTTTTCCTTTCTGAAGTGTAATTTCTCTTAAATCAAAAATCAGAGTGAATGAAATAAATATTAGAATTATCTCACGCTGTCTTTTAAACAATCGGGTAAATATATCTTGTTTCTAGAACGGCTAAAATGACTTTTGCTTCCATTAAATTCTACTTAGAATGACTAGGTAGTTTGAAAAGAGGAATTCGCCTTATCGTAGGCCTCGATTAAATATTTTGTAAAGAAATATGTATAATAGAACTGCAAATAGCAATTTCAAGCTCAAAAGGAATAATTTTGCATGTTCCTTTCTGAAGTGTAATTTCTCTTAAATCAAAAATCTGAGTGAATGAAATAAATATTAGAATTATCTCACGCTGTCTTTTAAACAATCGGGTGAATATATCTTGTTTCCAGAACGGCTAAAATGACTTTTGCTTCCCTGAAATTCTACTTAGAATGACTAGGTAGTTTGAAAAGAGGAATTCGCCTTATCGTAGGCTGCGATTAAATATTTTGTTAAGAAATATGTATAATAGAACTGCAAATAGCAATTTCAAGCTCAAAAGGAATAATTTTGCTTTTTCCTTTCTGAAGTGTAATTTCTATTAAATCAAAAATCAGAGTGAATTAGATAAATATTAGAATTATCTCACGCTGTCTTTTATACAATCGGGTAAATATATCTTGTTTTCAGAACGGCTAAAATGACTTTTGCTTCCTTGAAATTCGACTCAGAATGACTAGTTAGTTTGAAAAGAGGAATTCGCCTTATCGTACGCTGCATTTAAATATTTTGTTAAGAAATATGTATAACAGGACTGCAAATAGCAATTTCAAGCTCAAAAGGAATAATTTTGCTTGTTCCTTTCTGAAGTGTAATTTCTCTTAAATCAAAAATTTGAGCAAATGAAATAAATATTAGAATTATCTCACGCTGTCTTTTAAACAATCGGGTAAATATATCTTGTTTCCAGAACGGCTAAAATGACTTTTGCTTCCCTGAAATTCTACTTAGAATGACTTGGTAGTTTGAAAAGAGGAATTCGCCTTATCGTACGCTGCGATTAAATATTTTGTTAAGAAATATGTATAATAGAACTGCAAATAGCAATTTCAAGCTCAAAAGGAATAATTTTTCTTGTTCCTTTCTGAAGTGTAATTTCTCTTAAATCAAAAATCAGAGTGAATGAAATAAATATTAGAATTATCTCACGCTGTCTTTTAAACAAACGGGTAAGTACATCTTGTTTCTAGAACGGCTAAAATGACTTTTGCTTCCCTGAAATTCTACTTAGAATGACTAGGTAGTTTGAAAAGAGGAATTCGCCTTATCGTAGGCCTCGATTAAATATTTTCTTAAGAAATATGTATAATAGAACTGCAAATAGCAATTTCAAGCTCAAAAGGAATAATTTTGCTTTTTCCTTTCTGAAGTGTAATTTCTCTTAAATCAAAAATCTGAGTAAATGAAATAAATATTAGAATTATCTCACGCTGTCTTTTAAACAATCGGGTAAATATATCTTTTTTCCAGAACGGCTAAAATGACTTTTGCTTCCCTGAAATTCTACTTAGAATGACTTGGTAGTTTGAAAAGAGGAATTCGTTTTATCGTACGCTGCGATTAAATATTTTGTTAAGAAATATGTATATTAGAACTGCAAATATCAATTTCAAGCTCATAAGGAATAATTTTTCTTGTTCTTTTCTGAAGTGTAATTTCTCTTAAATCGAAAATAGAGTGAATAAAATAAATATTAGAATTATCTTACGCTGTCTTTTAAACAATGGGGTAAATATATCTTGTTTCTAGAACGGCTAAAATGACTTTTGCTTCCCTGAAATTCTACTTAGAATGACTAGGTAGTTTGAAAAGATGAATTCGCCTATCGTACGCTGCGATTAAATATTTTGTTATGAGACATGTATAATAGAACTGCAAATAGCAATTTCAAGCTCAAAAGGAATAATTTTGCTTTTTCCTTTCTGAAGTGTAATTTCTCTTAAATCAAAAATCAGAGTGAATGAAATAAATATTAGAATTATCTCACGCTCTCTTTTAAACAATCGGGTAAATATATCTTGTTTCTAGAACGGCTAAAATGACTTTTGCTTTCCTGAAATTCTACTTAGAATGACTAGGTAGTTTGAAAAGAGGAATTCGCCTTATCGTAGGCCTCGATTAAATATTTTTTTAAGAAATATGTATAATAGAACTGCAAATAGCAATTTCAAGCTCAAAAGGAATAATTTTGCTTTTTCCTTTCTGAAGTGTAATTTCTCTTAAATCAAAAATCAGAGTGAATGAAATAAATATTAGAATTATCTCACGCTGTCTTTTATACAATCGGGTAAATATATCTTTTTTCCAGAACGGCTAAAATGACTTTTACTTCCCCAAAATTGTACTTAGAATGACTAGGTATGTTGAAAAGAGGAATTCGCCTTATCGTAGGCTTCGATTAAATATTGTGTTAAGAAATATGTATAATAGAACTGCAAATAGCAATTTCAAGCTCAAAAGGAATGATATTGCTTGTTACATTCTGAAGTGTAATTTCTCTTAAATCAAAAATCAGAGTGAATGAAATAAATATTAGAATTATCTTACGCTGTCTTTTAAACAATCGGGTAAATATATCTTATTTCTAGAACGGTTAAAATGACTTTTGCTTCCATTAAATTCTACTTAGAATGACTAGGTAGTTTGAAAAGAGGAATTCGCCTTATCGTAGGCCTCGATTAAATATTTTTTTAAGAAATATGTATAATAGAACTGCAAATAGCAATTTCAAGCTCAAAAGGAATAATTTTGCATGTTCCTTTCTGAAGTGTAATTTCTCTTAAATCAAAAATCTGAGTGAATGAAATAAATATAAGAATTATCTCACGCTGTCTTTAAAACAATCGGGTGAATATATCTTGTTTCCAGAACGGCTAAAATGACTTTTGCTTCCCTGAAATTCTACTTAGAATTACTAGGTAGTTTAAATAGAGGAATTCGCCTTATCGTACGCTGTGATTAAATATTTTGTTAAGAAATATGTATAATAGAACTGCAAATAGCAATTTCAAGCTCAAAAGGAATAATTTTGCTTGTTCCTTTCTTAAGTGTAATTTCTCTTAAATCAAAAATCAGAGTGAATGAAATAAATATTAGAATTATCTCACGCTGTCTTTTAAACAATCGGGTAAATATATCTTGTTTCTAGAACGGCTAAAATGACTTTTGCTTTCCTGAAATTCTACTTAGAATGACTAGGTAGTTTGAAAAGAGGAATTCGCCTTATAGTAGGCCTCGATTAAATATTTTGTTAAGAAATATGTATAATAGAACTGCAAATAGCAATTTCAAGCTCAAAAGGAATAATTTTGCTTTTTCCTTTCTGAAGTGTAATTTCTCTTAAATCAAAAATCAGAGTGAATGAAATAAATATTAGAATTATCTCACGCTGTCTTTTAAACAATCGGGTAAATATATCTTGTTTCTAGAACGGCTAAAATGACTTTTGCTTCCATTAAATTCTACTTAGAATGACTAGGTAGTTTGAAAAGAGGAATTCGCCTTATCGTAGGCCTCGATTAAATATTTTGTAAAGAAATATGTATAATAGAACTGCAAATAGCAAATTCAAGCTCAAAAGGAATAATTTTGCATGTTCCTTTCTGAAGTGTAATTTCTCTTAAATCAAAAATCTGAGTGAATGAAATAAATATTAGAATTATCTCACGCTGTCTTTTAAACAATCGGGTGAATATATCTTGTTTCCAGAACGGCTAAAATGACTTTTGCTTCCCTGAAATTCTACTTAGAATGACTAGGTAGTTTGAAAAGAGGAATTCGCCTTATCGTAGGCTGCGATTAAATATTTTGTTAAGAAATATGTATAATAGAACTGCAAATAGCAATTTCAAGCTCAAAAGGAATAATTTTGCTTTTTCCTTTCTGAAGTGTAATTTCTATTAAATCAAAAATCAGAGTGAATTAGATAAATATTAGAATTATCTCACGCTGTCTTTTATACAATCGGGTAAATATATCTTGTTTTCAGAACGGCTAAAATGACTTTTGCTTCCTTGAAATTCGACTCAGAATGACTAGTTAGTTTGAAAAGAGGAATTCGCCTTATCGTACGCTGCATTTAAATATTTTGTTAAGAAATATGTATAACAGGACTGCAAATAGCAATTTCAAGCTCAAAAGGAATAATTTTGCTTGTTCCTTTCTGAAGTGTAATTTCTCTTAAATCAAAAATTTGAGCAAATGAAATAAATATTAGAATTATCTCACGCTGTCTTTTAAACAATCGGGTAAATATATCTTGTTTCCAGAACGGCTAAAATGACTTTTGCTTCCCTGAAATTCTACTTAGAATGACTTGGTAGTTTGAAAAGAGGAATTCGCCTTATCGTACGCTGCGATTAAATATTTTGTTAAGAAATATGTATAATAGAACTGCAAATAGCAAGTTCAAGCTCAAAAGGAATAATTTTTCTTGTTCCTTTCTGAAGTGTAATTTCTCTTAAATCAAAAATCAGAGTGAATGAAATAAATATTAGAATTATCTCACGCTGTCTTTTAAACAAACGGGTAAGTACATCTTGTTTCTAGAACGGCTAAAATGACTTTTGCTTCCCTGAAATTCTACTTAGAATGACTAGGTAGTTTGAAAAGAGGAATTCGCCTTATCGTAGGCCTCGATTAAATATTTTCTTAAGAAATATGTATAATAGAACTGCAAATAGCAATTTCAAGCTCAAAAGGAATAATTTTGCTTTTTCCTTTCTGAAGTGTAATTTCTCTTAAATCAAAAATCAGAGTGAATGAAATAAATATTAGAATTATCTCACGCTCTCTTTTAAACAATCGGGTAAATATATCTTGTTTCTAGAACGGCTAAAATGACTTTTGCTTTCCTGAAATTCTACTTAGAATGACTAGGTAGTTTGAAAAGAGGAATTCGCCTTATCGTAGGCCTCGATTAAATATTTTTTTAAGAAATATGTATAATAGAACTGCAAATAGCAATTTCAAGCTCAAAAGGAATAATTTTGCTTTTTCCTTTCTGAAGTGTAATTTCTCTTAAATCAAAAATCAGAGTGAATGAAATAAATATTAGAATTATCTCACGCTGTCTTTTATACAATCGGGTAAATATATCTTTTTTCCAGAACGGCTAAAATGACTTTTACTTCCCCAAAATTGTACTTAGAATGACTAGGTATGTTGAAAAGAGGAATTCGCCTTATCGTAGGCTTCGATTAAATATTGTGTTAAGAAATATGTATAATAGAACTGCAAATAGCAATTTCAAGCTCAAAAGGAATGATATTGCTTGTTACATTCTGAAGTGTAATTTCTCTTAAATCAAAAATCAGAGTGAATGAAATAAATATTAGAATTATCTTACGCTGTCTTTTAAACAATCGGGTAAATATATCTTATTTCTAGAACGGTTAAAATGACTTTTGCTTCCATTAAATTCTACTTAGAATGACTAGGTAGTTTGAAAAGAGGAATTCGCCTTATCGTAGGCCTCGATTAAATATTTTGTTAAGAAATATGTATAATAGAACTGCAAATAGCAATTTCAAGCTCAAAAGGAATAATTTTGCATGTTCCTTTCTGAAGTGTAATTTCTCTTAAATCAAAAATCTGAGTGAATGAAATAAATATAAGAATTATCTCACGCTGTCTTTAAAACAATCGGGTGAATATATCTTGTTTCCAGAACGGCTAAAATGACTTTTGCTTCCCTGAAATTCTACTTAGAATTACTAGGTAGTTTAAATAGAGGAATTCGCCTTATCGTACGCTGTGATTAAATATTTTGTTAAGAAATATGTATAATAGAACTGCAAATAGCAATTTCAAGCTCAAAAGGAATAATTTTGCTTGTTCCTTTCTTAAGTGTAATTTCTCTTAAATCAAAAATCAGAGTGAATGAAATAAATATTAGAATTATCTCACGCTGTCTTTTAAACAATCGGGTAAATATATCTTGTTTCTAGAACGGCTAAAATGACTTTTGCTTTCCTGAAATTCTACTTAGAATGACTAGGTAGTTTGAAAAGAGGAATTCGCCTTATCGTAGGCCTCGATTAAATATTTTGTTAAGAAATATGTATAATAGAACTGCAAATAGCAATTTCAAGCTCAAAAGGAATAATTTTGCTTTTTCCTTTCTGAAGTGTAATTTCTCTTAAATCAAAAATCAGAGTGAATGAAATAAATATTAGAATTATCTCACGCTGTCTTTTAAACAATCGGGTAAATATATCTTGTTTCTAGAACGGCTAAAATGACTTTTGCTTCCATTAAATTCTACTTAGAATGACTAGGTAGTTTGAAAAGAGGAATTCGCCTTATCGTAGGCCTCGATTAAATATTTTGTAAAGAAATATGTATAATAGAACTGCAAATAGCAAATTCAAGCTCAAAAGGAATAATTTTGCATGTTCCTTTCTGAAGTGTAATTTCTCTTAAATCAAAAATCTGAGTGAATGAAATAAATATTAGAATTATCTCACGCTGTCTTTTAAACAATCGGGTGAATATATCTTGTTTCCAGAACGGCTAAAATGACTTTTGCTTCCCTGAAATTCTACTTAGAATGACTAGGTAGTTTGAAAAGAGGAATTCGCCTTATCGTAGGCTGCGATTAAATATTTTGTTAAGAAATATGTATAATAGAACTGCAAATAGCAATTTCAAGCTCAAAAGGAATAATTTTGCTTTTTCCTTTCTGAAGTGTAATTTCTATTAAATCAAAAATCAGAGTGAATTAGATAAATATTAGAATTATCTCACGCTGTCTTTTATACAATCGGGTAAATATATCTTGTTTTCAGAACGGCTAAAATGACTTTTGCTTCCTTGAAATTCGACTCAGAATGACTAGTTAGTTTGAAAAGAGGAATTCGCCTTATCGTACGCTGCATTTAAATATTTTGTTAAGAAATATGTATAACAGGACTGCAAATAGCAATTTCAAGCTCAAAAGGAATAATTTTGCTTGTTCCTTTCTGAAGTGTAATTTCTCTTAAATCAAAAATTTGAGCAAATGAAATAAATATTAGAATTATCTCACGCTGTCTTTTAAACAATCGGGTAAATATATCTTGTTTCCAGAACGGCTAAAATGACTTTTGCTTCCCTGAAATTCTACTTAGAATGACTTGGTAGTTTGAAAAGAGGAATTCGCCTTATCGTACGCTGCGATTAAATATTTTGTTAAGAAATATGTATAATAGAACTGCAAATAGCAAGTTCAAGCTCAAAAGGAATAATTTTTCTTGTTCCTTTCTGAAGTGTAATTTCTCTTAAATCAAAAATCAGAGTGAATGAAATAAATATTAGAATTATCTCACGCTGTCTTTTAAACAAACGGGTAAGTACATCTTGTTTCTAGAACGGCTAAAATGACTTTTGCTTCCCTGAAATTCTACTTAGAATGACTAGGTAGTTTGAAAAGAGGAATTCGCCTTATCGTAGGCCTCGATTAAATATTTTCTTAAGAAATATGTATAATAGAACTGCAAATAGCAATTTCAAGCTCAAAAGGAATAATTTTGCTTTTTCCTTTCTGAAGTGTAATTTCTCTTAAATCAAAAATCTGAGTAAATGAAATAAATATTAGAATTATCTCACGCTGTCTTTTAAACAATCGGGTAAATATATCTTTTTTCCAGAACGGCTAAAATGACTTTTGCTTCCCTGAAATTCTACTTAGAATGACTTGGTAGTTTGAAAAGAGGAATTCGTTTTATCGTACGCTGCGATTAAATATTTTGTTAAGAAATATGTATATTAGAACTGCAAATATCAATTTCAAGCTCATAAGGAATAATTTTTCTTGTTCTTTTCTGAAGTGTAATTTCTCTTAAATCGAAAATAGAGTGAATAAAATAAATATTAGAATTATCTTACGCTGTCTTTTAAACAATGGGGTAAATATATCTTGTTTCTAGAACGGCTAAAATGACTTTTGCTTCCCTGAAATTCTACTTAGAATGACTAGGTAGTTTGAAAAGATAAATTCGCCTATCGTACGCTGCGATTAAATATTTTGTTATGAGACATGTATAATAGAACTGCAAATAGCAATTTCAAGCTCAAAAGGAATAATTTTGCTTTTTCCTTTCTGAAGTGTAATTTCTCTTAAATCAAAAATCAGAGTGAATGAAATAAATATTAGAATTATCTCACGCTCTCTTTTAAACAATCGGGTAAATATATCTTGTTTCTAGAACGGCTAAAATGACTTTTGCTTTCCTGAAATTCTACTTAGAATGACTAGGTAGTTTGAAAAGAGGAATTCGCCTTATCGTAGGCCTCGATTAAATATTTTTTTAAGAAATATGTATAATAGAACTGCAAATAGCAATTTCAAGCTCAAAAGGAATAATTTTGCTTTTTCCTTTCTGAAGTGTAATTTCTCTTAAATCAAAAATCAGAGTGAATGAAATAAATATTAGAATTATCTCACGCTGTCTTTTATACAATCGGGTAAATATATCTTTTTTCCAGAACGGCTAAAATGACTTTTACTTCCCCAAAATTGTACTTAGAATGACTAGGTATGTTGAAAAGAGGAATTCGCCTTATCGTAGGCTTCGATTAAATATTGTGTTAAGAAATATGTATAATAGAACTGCAAATAGCAATTTCAAGCTCAAAAGGAATGATATTGCTTGTTACATTCTGAAGTGTAATTTCTCTTAAATCAAAAATCAGAGTGAATGAAATAAATATTAGAATTATCTTACGCTGTCTTTTAAACAATCGGGTAAATATATCTTATTTCTAGAACGGTTAAAATGACTTTTGCTTCCATTAAATTCTACTTAGAATGACTAGGTAGTTTGAAAAGAGGAATTCGCCTTATCGTAGGCCTCGATTAAATATTTTGTTAAGAAATATGTATAATAGAACTGCAAATAGCAATTTCAAGCTCAAAAGGAATAATTTTGCATGTTCCTTTCTGAAGTGTAATTTCTCTTAAATCAAAAATCTGAGTGAATGAAATAAATATAAGAATTATCTCACGCTGTCTTTAAAACAATCGGGTGAATATATCTTGTTTCCAGAACGGCTAAAATGACTTTTGCTTCCCTGAAATTCTACTTAGAATTACTAGGTAGTTTAAATAGAGGAATTCGCCTTATCGTACGCTGTGATTAAATATTTTGTTAAGAAATATGTATAATAGAACTGCAAATAGCAATTTCAAGCTCAAAAGGAATAATTTTGCTTGTTCCTTTCTTAAGTGTAATTTCTCTTAAATCAAAAATCAGAGTGAATGAAATAAATATTAGAATTATCTCACGCTGTCTTTTAAACAATCGGGTAAATATATCTTATTTCTAGAACGGCTAAAATGACTTTAGCTTCCCTGAAATTCTACTTAGAATGACTAGTTAGTTTGAAAAGAGGAATTCGCCTTATCGTAGGTTTCGATTAAATATTTTGTTAAGAAATATGTATAATAGAACTGCAAATAGCAATTTCAAGCTCAAAAGGAATGATTTTGCTTGTTCCTTTCTGAAGTGTTATTTCTCATAAATCAAAAATCAGAGTGAATGAAATAAATATAAGAATTATCTCACGCTATCTTTTAAACAATCGGGTAAATATATCTTGATTCTAGAACGGCTAAAATGACTTTTGCTTCTCTGAAATTCTACTAAGAATTACTAGTTAGTTTGAAAAGAGGAATTCGCCTTATCGTAGACTTCGATTAAATATTTTGTTAAGAAATATGTATAATAGGACTGCAAATAGCAATTTCAAGCTCAAAAGGAATAATTTTGCTTGTTCCTTTCTGAAGTGTAATTTCTCATAAATAAAAAATAGAGTGAATGTAATAAATATTAGAATTATCTCACGCTGTCTTTTAAACAATCGGGTAAATAATTCTTGTTTCTAGAATGGCTAAAATGACTTTTCCTATCTGAAATTCTACTTAGAATGACTAGTTAGTTTGAAAAGAGGAATTCGCATATCGTACGCAGCGATTAAGTATTTTGTTAAGAAATATGTATAATAGAACTGTAAATAGCAATTTCAAGCTCAAAAGGAATAATTTTGTTTGTTCCTTTCTGAAGTGTAATTTCTCTTAAATAAAAATCAGAGTGAATGAAATAAATATTAGAATTATCTCACGCTGTCTTTTAAAATATCATGTAAATATATCTTGTTTCTAGAACGGCTAAAATGACTTTTCCTTTTTTGAAATTCTACTTACATTGACAAGGTAGTTTGAAAAGAGGAATTCGCCTTATCGTACGCTGCGATTAAATATTTTGTTAAGAAATATGTATAATAGAACTGCAAATAGCAATTTCAAGCTCAAAAGGAATAATTTTGCTTGATCCTTTCTGAAGTTTAATATATCTTAAATCAAAAATTAGAGTGAATGAAATAAATATTAGAATTATCTCACGCTGTCTTTTATACAATCGGGTAAATATATCTTGTTTCTAGAACGGCTAAAATGACTTTTGCTTCTCTGAAATTCGACTCAGAATGACTAGGTATGTTGAAAAGAGGAATTCGCCTTATCGTAGGCTTCGATTAAATATTGTGTTAAGAAATATGTATAATAGAACTGCAAATAGCAATTTCAAGTTCAAAAAAAATAATTATGCTTGTTCCTTTCTGAAGTGTAATTTCTCTTAAATCAAAAATCAGAGCGAATGTAATAAATATTAGAATTATCTCACGCTGCCTTTAAAACAATCGGGTAAATATATCTTTTTTCTAGAACGGCTAAAATGACTTTTGCTTATCTGAAATTCTACTCAGAATGAATAGGTAGATTGAAAAGAGGAAATCGATTTATCGTACGCTGCGATAAAATATTTTGTTAAGAAATATTTAAAATGGAACTGCAAATAGAAATTTCAAGCTAAAAGGAATAATTTTCCTTTTTCCTTTTGAAGTGAAATTTGTCTTAAATCAAAAACTATAGTGAATGAAATAAATATTAGAATTATCTCACGCTGTCTTTTAAACAATCGGGTAAATATATCTTGTTTCCAGAACGGCTAAAATGACTTTTGCTTCCCTGAAATTCGACTCAGAATGACTAGGTATGTTGAAAAGAGGAATTCGCCTTTTCGTAGGCTTCGATTAAATATTGTGTTAAGAAATATGTATAATGGAACTGCAAATAGCAATTTCAAGCCCCAAAGGAATAATTATGTTTGATCCTTTCTGAAGTGTAATTTCTCTTAAATCAAAAATCAGAGTGAAGGTAATAAATATTAGAATTATCTCTCGCTGTCTTTTAAATAATCGGGGAAATATACCTTGTTTCCAGAACGGCTAAAATGACTTTTGCTTCCCTGAAATTCTACTTAGAATGACTAGTTAGTTTGAAAAGAGGAATTCGCCTTATCGTAGGTTTCGATTAAATATTTTGTTAAGAAATATGTATAATAGAACTGCAAATAGCAATTTCAAGCTCAAAAGGAATGATTTTGCTTGTTCCTTTCTGAAATGTAATTTTCATAAATCAAAAATCAGAGTGAATGAAATAAATATTAGAGTTATCTCACGCTGTCTTTTAAACAATCGGGTAAATATATCTTCTTTCTAGAACGGCTAAAATGATTTTTGCTTCTCTGAAATTCTACTCAGAATGACTAGGTAGTTTGAACAGAGGAATTCGCCTTATCGTACACTGCGATAAAATATTCGTTAAGAAATACGTATAATAGAACTGCAAATAGCAATTTCAAGCCCCAAAGGAATAATTTTGCTTGATCCTTTCTGAAGTGTAATTTCTCTTAAATCAAAAATCAGAGTGAATGAAATAAATATATTTGAAGTATCTCACGCTGTCTTTTAAACAATCGGGTAAATATATCTTGTTTCTAGAACGGCTAAAATGGATTTTGCTTCTCTGAATTTCTACTCAGAATGACTAGATAGTTTGAAAAGAGGAATTCGCCTTATCGTACGCTGCGATTAAATATTTTGTTAAGAAATATGTATAATTGAACTACAAATAGCAATTTCAAGCTCAAAAGGAATAATTTTGCTTGTTCCTTTCTGAAGTGTAATTTCTCTTAAATCAAAAATTAGAGTGAATGAAATAAATATATTTGAATTATCTCACGCTGTCTTTTAAACAATCGGGTAAATATATCTTGTTTCTAGAACGGCTAAAATGGATTTTGCTTCCCTGAAATTCTACTCAGAATGACTAGGTAGTTTGAAAAGAGGAATTCGCTTAATCGAACACTGCCATTAATTATTTTGTTAAGAAATACGTATAATAGAACTGCAAATAGCATTTTCAAGCTCAAAAGAAATAATTTTGCTTGATCCATTCTGAAGTGTAATTTCTCTTAAATCAAAAATCAGAGTGAAGGTAATAAATATTAGAATTATCTCACGCTGACTTTTAAACAATCGGGGAAATATACCTTGTTTCCAGAACGACTAAAATGACTTTTGCTTCCCTGAAATTCTACTTAGAATGACTAGGTAGTTTGAAAAGAGGAATTCGCCTAATCGAACGCTGCGATTAATTATTTTGTTAAGAAATACGTATAATAGAACTGCAAATAGCAATTTCAAGCTCAAAAGGAATGATTTTGCTTGTTACATTCTGAAGTGTAATTTCTCATAAATCAAAAATCAGAGTGAATGAAATAAATACTAGATATTTCTCACGCTGTCTTTTCAACAATCGGGTAAATAATTCTTGTTCCTAGAACGGCTAAAATGACCTTTCCTATCTGAAATTCTACTCAGAATGACTAGGTAGTTTGAAAAGAGGAATTATCCTTATCGTACGCTGCGATTAAATATTTTGTTAAGAAATATGTATAATAGAACTGCAAATAGCAATTTCAAGCTCAAAAGGAATAATTTTGCTTGTTCCCCTCTGAAGTGTAATTTCTCTTAAATAAATAATAGAGTGAATGAAATAAATATTAGAATTATCTCACGCTGTCTTTTAAACAATCGGGTTAAAATATCTTGTTTCTAGGACTACTAAAATGACTTTTGCTTCTCTGAAATTCTACTCAGAATGACTAGGTAGTTTGAACAGAGGAATTCGCCTTATCGTACACTGCGATAAAATATTCGTTAAGAAATACGTATAATAGAACTGCAAATAGCAATTTCAAGCCCCAAAGGAATAATTTTGCTTGATCCTTTCTGAAGTTTAATTTCTCTTAAATCAAAAATCAGAGTGAATGAAATAAATATATTTGAAGTATCTCACGCTGTCTTTTAAACAATCGGGTAAATATATCTTGTTTCTAGAACGGCTAAAATGGATTTTGCTTCTCTGAATTTCTACTCAGAATGACTAGATAGTTTGAAAAGAGGAATTCGCCTTATCGTACGCTGCGATTAAATATTTTGTTAAGAAATATGTATAATTGAACTACAAATAGCAATTTCAAGCTCAAAAGGAATAATTTTGCTTGTTCCTTTCTGAAGTGTAATTTCTCTTAAATCAAAAATTAGAGTGAATGAAATAAATATATTTGAATTATCTCACGCTGTCTTTTAAACAATCGGGTAAATATATCTTGTTTCTAGAACGGCTAAAATGGATTTTGCTTCCCTGAAATTCTACTCAGAATGACTAGGTAGTTTGAAAAGAGGAATTCGCTTAATCGAACACTGCCATTAATTATTTTGTTAAGAAATACGTATAATAGAACTGCAAATAGCATTTTCAAGCTCAAAAGAAATAATTTTGCTTGATTCATTCTGAAGTGTAATTTCTCTTAAATCAAAAATCAGAGTGAAGGTAATAAATATTAGAATTATCTCACGCTGACTTTTAAACAATCGGGGAAATATACCTTGTTTCCAGAACGACTAAAATGACTTTTGCTTCCCTGAAATTCTACTTAGAATGACTAGGTAGTTTAAAAAGAGGAATTCGCCTAATCGAACGCTGCGATTAATTATTTTGTTAAGAAATACGTATAATAGAACTGCAAATAGCAATTTCAAGCTCAAAAGGAATGATTTTGCTTGTTACATTCTGAAGTGTAATTTCTCATAAATCAAAAATCAGAGTGAATGAAATAAATACTAGATATTTCTCACGCTGTCTTTTCAACAATCGGGTAAATAATTCTTGTTCCTAGAACGGCTAAAATGACCTTTCCTATCTGAAATTCTACTCAGAATGACTAGGTAGTTTGAAAAGAGGAATTATCCTTATCGTACGCTGCGATTAAATATTTTGTTAAGAAATATGTATAATAGAACTGCAAATAGCAATTTCAAGCTCAAAAGGAATAATTTTGCTTGTTCCCCTCTGAAGTGTAATTTCTCTTAAATAAATAATAGAGTGAATGAAATAAATATTAGAATTATCTCACGCTGTCTTTTAAACAATCGGGTTAAAATATCTTGTTTCTAGGACTACTAAAATGACTTTTGCTTCTCTGAAATTCTACTCAGAATGACTAGTTAGTTTGAAAAGAGGAATTCGCCTATCGTACGCTGCGATAAAATATTCGTTAAGAAATACGTATAATAGAACTGCAAATAGCAATTTCAAGCCCCAAAGGAATAATTTTGCTTGATCCTTTCTGAAGTTTAATTTCTCTTAAATCAAAAATCAGAGTGAATGAAATAAATATATTTGAAGTATCTCACGCTGTCTTTTAAACAATCGGGTAAATATATCTTGTTTCTAGAACGGCTAAAATGGATTTTGCTTCTCTGAATTTCTACTCAGAATGACTAGATAGTTTGAAAAGAGGAATTCGCCTTATCGTACGCTGCGATTAAATATTTTGTTAAGAAATATGTATAATTGAACTACAAATAGCAATTTCAAGCTCAAAAGGAATAATTTTGCTTGTTCCTTTCTGAAGTGTAATTTCTCTTAAATCAAAAATTAGAGTGAATGAAATAAATATATTTGAATTATCTCACGCTGTCTTTTAAACAATCGGGTAAATATATCTTGTTTCTAGAACGGCTAAAATGGATTTTGCTTCCCTGAAATTCTACTCAGAATGACTAGGTAGTTTGAAAAGAGGAATTCGCTTAATCGAACACTGCCATTAATTATTTTGTTAAGAAATACGTATAATAGAACTGCAAATAGCATTTTCAAGCTCAAAAGAAATAATTTTGCTTGATCCATTCTGAAGTGTAATTTCTCTTAAATCAAAAATCAGAGTGAAGGTAATAAATATTAGAATTATCTCACGCTGACTTTTAAACAATCGGGGAAATATACCTTGTTTCCAGAACGACTAAAATGACTTTTGCTTCCCTGAAATTCTACTTAGAATGACTAGGTAGTTTAAAAAGAGGAATTCGCCTAATCGAACGCTGCGATTAATTATTTTGTTAAGAAATACGTATAATAGAACTGCAAATAGCAATTTCAAGCTCAAAAGGAATGATTTTGCTTGTTACATTCTGAAGTGTAATTTCTCATAAATCAAAAATCAGAGTGAATGAAATAAATACTAGATATTTCTCACGCTGTCTTTTCAACAATCGGGTAAATAATTCTTGTTCCTAGAACGGCTAAAATGACCTTTCCTATCTGAAATTCTACTCAGAATGACTAGGTAGTTTGAAAAGAGGAATTATCCTTATCGTACGCTGCGATTAAATATTTTGTTAAGAAATATGTATAATAGAACTGCAAATAGCAATTTCAAGCTCAAAAGGAATAATTTTGCTTGTTCCCCTCTGAAGTGTAATTTCTCTTAAATAAATAATAGAGTGAATGAAATAAATATTAGAATTATCTCACGCTGTCTTTTAAACAATCGGGTTAAAATATCTTGTTTCTAGGACTACTAAAATGACTTTTGCTTCTCTGAAATTCTACTTAGAATGACTAGTTAGTTTGAAAAGAGGAATTCGCCTATCGTACGCTGCGATTAAATATTTTGTTATGAAACATGTATAACAGAACTGCAAATAGCAATTTCAAGCTCAAAAGGAATGATTTTGCTTGTTCCTTTCAGAAGTGTAATTTCTCTTAAATAAAAATCAGAGTGAATTAGATAAATATTAGAATTATCTCACGCTGTCTTTTATACAATCGGGTAAATATATCTTATTTTCAGAACGGCTAAAATGACTTTTGCTTCCCTGAAATTCGACTCAGAATGACTAGTTAGTTTGAAAAGAGGAATTCGCCTTATCGTACGCTGCATTTAAATATTTTGTTAAGAAATATGTATAATAGAACTGCAAATAGCAAATTTAAAGCTCAAAAGGAATAATTTTGCATGTTCCTTTCTGAAGTGTAATTTCTCTTAAATAAAAATTAGAGTGAATGAAATAAATATTAGAATTATCTCACGCTGTCTTTTAAACAATCGGGTAAAAATATCTTGTTTCTAGAACTACTAAAATGACTTTTGCTTCTCTGAAATTCTACTTAGAATGACTAGTTAGTTTGAAAAGATGAATTCGCCTATCGTACGCTGCGATTAAATATTTTGTTATGAAACATGTATAATAGAACTGCAAATAGCAATTTCAAGCTCAAAAGGAATAATTTTGCTTGTTCCTTTCTGAAGTGTAATTTCTCTTAAATCAAAAATCAGAGTGAATGAAATAAATATTAGAATTATCTCACGCTCTCTTTTAAACAATGGGGTAAATATATCTTGTTTCTAGAACGGCTAAAATGACTTTTGCTTTCCTGAAATTCTACTTAGAATGACTAGGTAGTTTGAAAAGAGGAATTCGCCTTATCGTTGGCCTCGATTAAATATTTTTTTAAGAAATATGTATAATAGAACTGCAAATAGCAATTTCAAGCTCAAAAGGAATAATTTTGCTTTTTCCTTTCTGAAGTGTAATTTCTCTTAAATCAAAAATCAGAGTGAATGAAATAAATATTAGAATTATCTCACGCTGTGTTTTAAGCAATCGGGTAAGTATATCTTGTTTCTAGAACGGCTAAAATGACTTTTGCTTCCCTGAAATTCTACTTAGAATGACTAGGTAGTTTGAAAAGAGGAATTCGCCTTATCGTAGGCTTCGATTAAATATTGTGTTAAGAAATATGTATAATAGAACTGCAAATAGCAATTTCAAGTTCAAAAAAAATAATTATGTTTGATCCTTTCTGAAGTGTAATTTCTCTTAAATCAAAAATCTGAGTGAATGAAATAAATATTAGAATTATCTCACGCTGTGTTTTAAGCAATCGGGTAAGTATATCTTGTTTCTAGAACGGCTAAAATGACTTTTGCTTCCCTGAAATTCTACTTAGAATGACTAGGTAGTTTGAAAAGAGGAATTCGCCTTATCGTAGGCTTCGATTAAATATTGTGTTAAGAAATATGTATAATAGAACTGCAAATAGCAATTTCAAGCTCAAAAGGAATAATTATGTTTGATCCTTTCTGAAGTGTAATTTCTCTTAAATCAAAAATCTGAGTGAATGAAATAAATATTAGAATTATCTCACGCTGTCTTTTAAACAATCGGGTGAATATATCTTGTTTCCAGAACGGCTAAAATGACTTTTGCTTCCCTGAAATTCTACTTAGAATGACTAGGTAGTTTGAAAAGAGGAATTCGCCTTATCGTACGCTGCGATTAAATATTTTGTTAAGAAATATGTATAATAGAACTGCAAATAGCAATTTCAAGCTCAAAAGGAATAATTTTGCTTTTTCCTTTCTGAAGTGTAATTTCTCTTAAATCAAAAATCAGAGTGAATGAAATAAATATTAGAATTATCTCACGCTGTGTTTTAAGCAATCGGGTAAGTATATCTTGTTTCTAGAACGGCTAAAATGACTTTTGCTTCCCTGAAATTCTACTTAGAATGACTAGGTAGTTTGAAAAGAGGAATTCGCCTTATCGTAGGCTTCGATTAAATATTGTGATAAGAAATATGTATAATAGAACTGCAAATAGCAATTTCAAGTTCAAAAAAAATAATTATGTTTGATCCTTTCTGAAGTGTAATTTCTCTTAAATCAAAAATCTGAGTGAATGAAATAAATATTAGAATTATCTCACGCTGTCTTTTAAACAATCGGGTGAATATATCTTGTTTCCAGAACGGCTAAAATGACTTTTGCTTCCCTGAAATTCTACTTAGAATGACTAGGTAGTTTGAAAAGAGGAATTCGCCTTATCGTACGCTGCGATTAAATATTTTGTTAAGAAATATGTATAATAGAACTGCAAATAGCAATTTCAAGCTCAAAAGGAATAATTTTTCTTGTTCCTTTCTGAAGTGTAATTTCTCTTAAATTAAAAATCAGAGTGAATGAAATAAATATTAGAATTATCTCACGCTCTCTTTTAAACAATGGGGTAAATATATCTTGTTTCTAGAACGGCTAAAATGACTTTTGCTTTCCTGAATCTCTACTTAGAATGACTAGGTAGTTTGAAAAGAGGAATTCGCCTTATCGTTGGCCTCGATTAAATATTTTTTTAAGAAATATGTATAATAGAACTGCAAATAGCAATTTCAAGCTCAAAAGGAATAATTTTGCTTTTTCCTTTCTGAAGTGTAATTTCTCTTAAATCAAAAATCAGAGTGAATGAAATAAATATTAGAATTATCTCACGCTGTGTTTTAAGCAATCGGGTAAGTATATCTTGTTTCTAGAACGGCTAAAATGACTTTTGCTTCCCTGAAATTCTACTTAGAATGACTAGGTAGTTTGAAAAGAGGAATTCGCCTTATCGTAGGCTTCGATTAAATATTGTGTTAAGAAATATGTATAATAGAACTGCAAATAGCAATTTCAAGCTCAAAAGGAATAATTATGTTTGATCCTTTCTGAAGTGTAATTTCTCTTAAATCAAAAATCTGAGTGAATGAAATAAATATTAGAATTATCTCACGCTGTCTTTTAAACAATCGGGTGAATATATCTTGTTTCCAGAACGGCTAAAATGACTTTTGCTTCCCTGAAATTCTACTTAGAATGACTAGGTAGTTTGAAAAGAGGAATTCGCCTTATCGTACGCTGCGATTAAATATTTTGTTAAGAAATATGTATAATAGAACTGCAAATAGCAATTTCAAGCTCAAAAGGAATAATTTTGCTTTTTCCTTTCTGAAGTGTAATTTCTCTTAAATCAAAAATCAGAGTGAATGAAATAAATATTAGAATTATCTCACGCTGTTTTTTAAGCAATCGGGTAAGTATATCTTGTTTCTAGAACGGCTAAAATGACTTTTGCTTCCCTGAAATTCTACTTAGAATGACTAGGTAGTTTGAAAAGAGGAATTCGCCTTATCGTAGGCTTCGATTAAATATTGTGTTAAGAAATATGTATAATAGAACTGCAAATAGCAATTTCAAGTTCAAAAAAAATAATTATGTTTGATCCTTTCTGAAGTGTAATTTCTCTTAAATCAAAAATCTGAGTGAATGAAATAAGAATTAGAATTATCTCACGCTGTCTTTTAAACAATCGGGTGAATATATCTTGTTTCCAGAACGGCTAAAATGACTTTTGCTTCCCTGAAATTCTACTTAGAATGACTAGGTAGTTTGAAAAGAGGAATTCGCCTTATCGTACGCTGCGATTAAATATTTTGTTAAGAAATATGTATAATAGAACTGCAAATAGCAATTTCAAGCTCAAAAGGAATAATTTTTCTTGTTCCTTTCTGAAGTGTAATTTCTCTTAAATTAAAAATCAGAGTGAATGAAATAAATATTAGAATTATCTCACGCTGTCTTTTAAACATCCGGGTAAATATATCTTGTTTCTAGAACGGCTAAAATGACTTTTGCTTCCATTAAATTCTACTTAGAATGACTAGGTAGTTTGAAAAGAGGAATTCGCCTTATCGTAGGCCTCGATTAAATATTTTGTTAAGAAATATGTATAATAGAACTGCAAATAGCAATTTCAAGCTCAAAAGGAATAATTTTGCATGTTCCTTTCTGAAGTGTAATTTCTCTTAAATCAAAAATCTGAGTGAATGAAATAAATATAAGAATTATCTCACGCTGTCTTTTAAACAATCGGGTGAATATATCTTGTTTCCAGAACGGCTAAAATGACTTTTGCTTCCCTGAAATTCTACTTAGAATGACTAGGTAGTTTGAAAAGAGGAATTCGCCTTATCGTAGGCTTCGATTAAATATTGTGTTAAGAAATATGTATAATAGAACTGCAAATAGCAATTTCAAGCTCAAAAGGAATAATTATGTTTGATCCTTTCTGAAGTGTAATTTCTCTTAAATCAAAAATCTGAGTGAATGAAATAAATATTAGAATTATCTCACGCTGTCTTTTAAACAATCGGGTGAATATATCTTGTTTCCAGAACGGCTAAAATGACTTTTGCTTCCCTGAAATTCTACTTAGAATGACTAGGTAGTTTGAAAAGAGGAATTCGCCTTATCGTACGCTGCGATTAAATATTTTGTTAAGAAATATGTATAATAGAACTGCAAATAGCAATTTCAAGCTCAAAAGGAATAATTTTTCTTGTTCCTTTCTGAAGTGTAATTTCTCTTAAATCAAAAATGAGAGTGAATGAAATAAATATTAGAATTATCTCACGCTCTCATTTAAACAATGGGGTAAATATATCTTGTTTCTAGAACGGCTAAAATGACTTTTGCTTTCCTGAAATTCTACTTAGAATGACTAGGTAGTTTGAAAAGAGGAATTCGCCTTATCGTAGGCCTCGATTAAATATTTTGTTAAGAAATATGTATAATAGAACTGCAAATAGCAATTTCAAGCTCAAAAGGAATAATTTTGCTTTTTCCTTTCTGAAGTGTAATTTCTCTTAAATCAAAAATCAGAGTTAATGAAATAAATATTAGAATTATCTCACGCTGTCTTTAAACAATCGGGTAAATATATCTTGTTTCTAGAACGGCTAAAATGACTTTTGCTTCCCTGAAATTCTACTTAGAATGACTAGGTAGTTTGAAAAGAGGAATTCGCCTTATCGTACGCTGCGATTAAATATTATGTTAAGAAATATGTATAATAGAACTGCAAATAGCAATTTCAAGCTCAAAAGGAATAATTTTGCTTTTTCCTTTCTGAAGTGTAATTTCTCTTAAATCAAAAATCAGAGTGAATTAGATAAATATTAGAATTATCTCACGCTGTCTTTTATACAATCGGGTAAATATATCTTGTTTTCAGAACGGCTAAAATGACTTTTGCTTCCCTGAAATTCGACTCAGAATGACTATTTAGTTTGAAAAGAGGAATTCGCCTTATCGTACGCTGCATTTAAATATTTTGTTAAGAAATATGTATAACAGGACTGCAAATAGCAATTTCAAGCTCAAAAGGAATAATTTTGCTTGTTCCTTTCTGAAGTGTAATTTCTCTTAAATCAAAAATCTGAGTAAATGAAATAAATATTAGAATTATCTCACGCTGTCTTTTAAACAATCGGGTAAATATATATTGTTTCCAGAACGGCTAAAATGACTTTTGCTTCCCTGAAATTCTACTTAGAATGACTTGGTAGTTTGAAAAGAGGAATTCGCCTTATCGTACGCTGCGATTAAATATTTTGTTAAGAAATATGTATAATAGAACTGCAAATATCAATTTCAAGCTCATAAGGAATAATTTTTCTTGTTCTTTTCTGAAGTGTAATTTCTCTTAAATCGAAAATAGAGTGAATGAAATAAATATTAGAATTATCTTACGCTGTCTTTTAAACAATGGGGTAAATATATCTTGTTTCTAGAACGGCTAAAATGACTTTTGCTTCCCTGAAATTCTACTTAGAATGACTAGGTAGTTTGAAAAGAGGAATTCGCCTTATCGTAGGCCTCGATTAAATATTTTGTTAAGAAATATGTATAATAGAACTGCAAATAGCAATTTCAAGCTCAAAAGGAATAATTTTGCTTTTTCCTTTCTGAAGTGTAATTTCTCTTAAATCAAAAATCTGAGTAAATGAAATAAATATTAGAATTATCTCACGCTGTCTTTTAAACAATCGGGTAAATATATCTTGTTTCCAGAACGGCTAAAATGACTTTTGCTTCCCTGAAATTCTACTTAGAATGACTTGGTAGTTTGAAAAGAGGAATTCGCCTTATCGTACGCTGCAATTAAATATTTTGTTAAGAAATATGTATAATAGAACTGCAAATATCAATTTCAAGCTCATAAGGAATAATTTTTCTTGTTCTTTTCTGAAGTGTAATTTCTCTTAAATCGAAAATAGAGTGAATGAAATAAATATTAGAATTATCTTACGCTGTATTTTAAACAATGGGGTAAATATATCTTGTTTCTAAAACGGCTAAAATGACTTTTGCTTCCCTGAAATTCTACTTAGAATGACTAGGTAGTTTGAAAAGAGGAATTCGCCTTATCGTAGGCCTCGATTAAATATTTTGTTAAGAAATATGTATAATAGAACTGCAAATAGCAATTTCAAGCTCAAAAGGAATAATTTTGCTTTTTCCTTTCTGAAGTGTAATTTCTCTTAAATCGAAAATCAGAGTGAATGAAATAAATATTAGAATTATCTCACGCTCTCTTTTAAACAATGGGGTAAATATATCTTGTTTCTAGAACGGCTAAAATGACTTTTGCTTTCCTGAAATTCTACTTAGAATGACTAGGTAGTTTGAAAAGAGGAATTCGCCTTATCGTTGGCCTCGATTAAATATTTTTTTAAGAAATATGTATAATAGAACTGCAAATAGCAATTTCAAGCTCAAAAGGAATAATTTTGCTTTTTCCTTTCTGAAGTGTAATTTCTCTTAAATCAAAAATCAGAGTGAGTGAAATAAATATTAGAATTATCTCACGCTGTGTTTTAAGCAATCGGGTAAGTATATCTTGTTTCTAGAACGGCTAAAATGACTTTTGCTTCCCTGAAATTCTACTTAGAATGACTAGGTAGTTTGAAAAGAGGAATTCGCCTTATCGTAGGCTTCGATTAAATATTGTGTTAAGAAATATGTATAATAGAACTGCAAATAGCAATTTCAAGCTCAAAAGGAATAATTATGTTTGATCCTTTCTGAAGTGTAATTTCTCTTAAATCAAAAATCTGAGTGAATGAAATAAATATTAGAATTATCTCACGCTGTCTTTTAAACAATCGGGTGAATATATCTTGTTTCCAGAACGGCTAAAATGACTTTTGCTTCCCTGAAATTCTACTTAGAATGACTAGGTAGTTTGAAAAGAGGAATTCGCCTTATCGTACGCTGCGATTAAATATTTTGTTAAGAAATATGTATAATAGAACTGCAAATAGCAATTTCAAGCTCAAAAGGAATAATTTTTCTTGTTCCTTTCTGAAGTGTAATTTCTCTTAAATCAAAAATCAGAGTGAATGAAATAAATATTAGAATTATCTCACGCTCTCTTTTAAACAATGGGGTAAATATATCTTGTTTCTAAAACGGCTAAAATGACTTTTGCTTTCCTGAAATTCTACTTAGAATGACTAGGTAGTTTGAAAAGAGGAATTCGCCTTATCGTTGGCCTCGATTAAATATTTTTTTAAGAAATATGTATAATAGAACTGGAAATAGCAATTTCAAGCTCAAAAGGAATAATTTTGCTTTTTCCTTTCTGAAGTGTAATTTCTCTTAAATCAAAAATCAGAGTGAATGAAATAAATATTAGAATTATCTCACGCTGTGTTTTAAGCAATCGGGTAAGTATATCTTGTTTCTAGAACGGCTAAAATGACTTTTGCTTCCCTGAAATTCTACTTAGAATGACTAGGTAGTTTGAAAAGAGGAATTCGCCTTATCGTAGGCTTCGATTAAATATTGTGTTAAGAAATATGTATAATAGAACTGCAAATAGCAATTTCAAGCTCAAAAGGAATAATTATGTTTGATCCTTTCTGAAGTGTAATTTCTCTTAAATCAAAAATCTGAGTGAATGAAATAAATATTAGAATTATGTCACGCTGTCTTTTAAACAATCGGGTGAATATATCTTGTTTCCAGAACGGCTAAAATGACTTTTGCTTCCCTGAAATTCTACTTAGAATGACTAGGTAGTTTGAAAAGAGGAATTCGCCTTATCGTACGCTGCGATTAAATATTTTGTTAAGAAATATGTATAATTGAACTGCAAATAGCAATTTCAAGCTCAAAAGGAATAATTTTGCTTTTTCCTTTCTGAAGTGTAATTTCTCTTAAATCAAAAATCAGAGTGAATGAAATAAATATTAGAATTATCTCACGCTGTCTTTTAAACAATCGGGTGAATATATCTTGTTTCCAGAACGGCTAAAATGACTTTTGCTTCCCTGAAATTCTACTTAGAATGACTAGGTAGTTTGAAAAGAGGAATTCGCCTTATCGTAGGCTTCGATTAAATATTGTGTTAAGAAATATGTATAATAGAACTGCAAATAGCAATTTCAAGTTCAAAAAAAATAATTATGTTTGATCCTTTCTGAAGTGTAATTTCTCTTAAATCAAAAATCTGAGTGAATGAAATAAATATTAGAATTATCTCACGCTGTCTTTTAAACAATCGGGTGAATATATCTTGTTTCCAGAACGGCTAAAATGACTTTTGCTTCCCTGAAATTCTACTTAGAATGACTAGGTAGTTTGAAAAGAGGAATTCGCCTTATCGTACGCTGCGATTAAATATTTTGTTAAGAAATATGTATAATAGAACTGCAAATAGCAATTTCAAGCTCAAAAGGAATAATTTTTCTTGTTCCTTTCTGAAGTGTAATTTCTCTTAAATCAAAAATCTGAGTGAATGAAATAAATATTAGAATTATCTCACGCTGTCTTTTAAACAATCGGGTGAATATATCTTGTTTCTAAAACGGCTAAAATGACTTTTGCTTTCCTGAAATTCTACTTAGAATGACTAGGTAGTTTGAAAAGAGGAATTCGCCTTATCGTTGGCCTCGATTAAATATTTTTTTAAGAAATATGTATAATAGAACTGGAAATAGCAATTTCAAGCTCAAAAGGAATAATTTTGCTTTTTCCTTTCTGAAGTGTAATTTCTCTTAAATCAAAAATCAGAGTGAATGAAATAAATATTAGAATTATCTCACGCTGTGTTTTAAGCAATCGGGTAAGTATATCTTGTTTCTAGAACGGCTAAAATGACTTTTGCTTCCCTGAAATTCTACTTAGAATGACTAGGTAGTTTGAAAAGAGGAATTCGCCTTATCGTAGGCTTCGATTAAATATTGTGTTAAGAAATATGTATAATAGAACTGCAAATAGCAATTTCAAGCTCAAAAGGAATAATTATGTTTGATCCTTTCTGAAGTGTAATTTCTCTTAAATCAAAAATCTGAGTGAATGAAATAAATATTAGAATTATCTCACGCTGTCTTTTAAACAATCGGGTGAATATATCTTGTTTCCAGAACGGCTAAAATGACTTTTGCTTCCCTGAAATTCTACTTAGAATGACTAGGTAGTTTGAAAAGAGGAATTCGCCTTATCGTACGCTGCGATTAAATATTTTGTTAAGAAATATGTATAATAGAACTGCAAATAGCAATTTCAAGCTCAAAAGGAATAATTTTTCTTGTTCCTTTCTGAAGTGTAATTTCTCTTAAATCAAAAATGAGAGTGAATGAAATAAATATTAGAATTATCTCACGCTCTCATTTAAACAATGGGGTAAATATATCTTGTTTCTAGAACGGCTAAAATGACTTTTGCTTTCCTGAAATTCTACTTAGAATGACTAGGTAGTTTGAAAAGAGGAATTCGCCTTATCGTAGGCCTCGATTAAATATTTTGTTAAGAAATATGTATAATAGAACTGCAAATAGCAATTTCAAGCTCAAAAGGAATAATTTTGCTTTTTCCTTTCTGAAGTGTAATTTCTCTTAAATCAAAAATCGGAGTTAATGAAATAATAATTAGAATTATCTCACGCTGTCTTTAAACAATCGGGTAAATATATCTTGTTTCTAGAACGGCTAAAATGACTTTTGCTTCCCTGAAATTCTACTTAGAATGACTAGGTAGTTTGAAAAGAGGAATTCGCCTTATCGTACGCTGCGATTAAATATTTTGTTAAGAAATATGTATAATAGAACTGCAAATAGCAATTTCAAGCTCAAAAGGAATAATTTTGCTTTTTCCTTTCTGAAGTGTAATTTCTCTTAAATCAAAAATCAGAGTGAATTAGATAAATATTAAAATTATCTCACGCTGTCTTTTATACAATCGGGTAAATATATCTTGTTTTCAGAACGGCTAAAATGACTTTTGCTTCCCTGAAATTCGACTCAGAATGACTAGTTAGTTTGAAAAGAGGAATTCGCCTTATCGTACGCTGCATTTAAATATTTTGTTAAGAAATATGTATAACAGGACTGCAAATAGCAATTTCAAGCTCAAAAGGAATAATTTTGCTTGTTCCTTTCTGAAGTGTAATTTCTCTTAAATCAAAAATCTGAGTAAATGAAATAAATATTAGAATTATCTCACGCTGTCTTTTAAACAATCGGGTAAATATATATTGTTTCCAGAACGGCTAAAATGACTTTTGCTTCCCTGAAATTCTACTTAGAATGACTTGGTAGTTTGAAAAGAGGAATTCGCCTTATCGTATGCTGCGATTAAATATTTTGTTAAGAAATATGTATAATAGAACTGCAAATATAATTTCAAGCTCATAAGGAATAATTTTTCTTGTTCTTTTCTGAAGTGTAATTTCTCTTAAATCGAAAATAGAGTGAATGAAATAAATATTAGAATTATCTTACGCTGTCTTTTAAACAATGGGGTAAATATATCTTGTTTCTAGAACGGCTAAAATGACTTTTGCTTCCCTGAAATTCTACTTAGAATGACTAGGTAGTTTGAAAAGAGGAATTCGCCTTATCGTAGGCCTCGATTAAATATTTTGTTAAGAAATATGTATAATAGAACTGCAAATAGCAATTTCAAGCTCAAAAGGAATAATTTTGCTTTTTCCTTTCTGAAGTGTAATTTCTCTTAAATCAAAAATCTGAGTAAATGAAATAAATATTAGAATTATCTCACGCTGTCTTTTAAACAATCGGGTAAATATATCTTGTTTCCAGAACGGCTAAAATGACTTTTGCTTCCCTGAAATTCTACTTAGAATGACTTGGTAGTTTGAAAAGAGGAATTCGCCTTATCGTACGCTGCAATTAAATATTTTGTTAAGAAATATGTATAATAGAACTGCAAATATCAATTTCAAGCTCATAAGGAATAATTTTTCTAGTTCTTTTCTGAAGTGTAATTTCTCTTAAATCGAAAAAAGAGTGAATGAAATAAATATTAGAATTATCTTACGCTGTATTTTAAACAATGGGGTAAATATATCTTGTTTCTAGAACGGCTAAAATGACTTTTGCTTTCCTGAAATTCTACTTAGAATGACTAGGTAGTTTGAAAAGAGGAATTCGCCTTATCGTAGGCCTCGATTAAATATTTTTTTAAGAAATATGTATAATAGAACTGCAAATAGCAATTTCAAGCTCAAAAGGAATAATTTTGCTTTTTCCTTTCTGAAGTGTAATTTCTCTTAAATCGAAAATCAGAGTGAATGAAATAAATATTAGAATTATCTCACGCTGTCTTTTAAACAAGCGGGTAAATATATCTTGTTTCTAGAACGGCTAAAATGACTTTTGCTTCTCTGAAATTCTACTCAGAATGACAAGGTAGTTTGACAAGAGGAATTCGCCTTATCGTACGCTGTGATTAAATATTTTGTTTAGAAATATGTATAATAGAACTGCAAATAGCAAATTTAAAGCTCAAAAGGAATAATTTTGCATGTTCCTTTCTGAAGTGTAATTTCTCTTAAATAAAAAATAGAGTGAATGAAATAAATATTAGAATTATCTCACGCTGTCTTTTAAACAATCGGGTAAAAATATCTTGTTTCTAGAACTACTAAAATGACTTTTGCTTCTCTGAAATTCTACTTAGAATGACTAGTTAGTTTGAAAAGATGAATTCGCCTATCGTACGCTGCGATTAAATATTTTGTTATGAGACATGTATAATAGAACTGCAAATAGCAATTTCAAGCTCAAAAGGAATAATTTTGCTTTTTCCTTTCTGAAGTGTAATTTCTCTTAAATCAAAAATCAGAGTGAATGAAATAAATATTAGAATTATCTCACGCTCTCTTTTAAACAATGGGGTAAATATATCTTGTTTCTAGAACGGCTAAAATGACTTTTGCTTTCCTGAAATTCTACTTAGAATGACTAGGTAGTTTGAAAAGAGGAATTCGCCTTATCGTAGGCCTCGATTAAATATTTTTTTAAGAAATATGTATAATAGAACTGCAAATAGCAATTTCAAGCTCAAAAGGAATAATTTTGCTTTTTCCTTTCTGAAGTGTAATTTCTCTTAAATCAAAAATCAGAGTGAATGAAATAAATAATAGAATTATCTCACGCTGTCTTTTAAACAATCGGGTAAATATATCTTGTTTCTAGAACGGCTAAAATGACTTTTGCTTCTCTGAAATTCTACTCAGAATGACAAGGTAGTTTGACAAGAGGAATTCGCCTTATCGTACGCTGCGATTAAATATTTTGTTTAGAAATATGTATAATAGAACTGCAAATAGCAAATTTAAAGCTCAAAAGGAATAATTTTGTATGTTCCTTTCTGAAGTGTAATTTCTCTTAAATAAAAAATAGAGTGAATGAAATAAATATTAGAATTATCTCACGCTGTCTTTTAAACAATCGGGTAAAAATATCTTGTTTCTAGAACTACTAAAATGACTTTTGCTTCTCTGAAATTCTACTTAGAATGACTAGGTAGTTTGAAAAGAGGAATTCGCCTTATCGTACGCTGCGATTAAATATTTTGTTAAGAAATATGTATAATAGAACTGCAAATAGCAATTTCAAGCTCAAAAGGAATAATTTTTCTTGTTCCTTTCTGAAGTGTAATTTCTCTTAAATCAAAAATGAGAGTGAATGAAATAAATATTAGAATTATCTCACGCTCTCATTTAAACAATGGGGTAAATATATCTTGTTTCTAGAACGGCTAAAATGACTTTTGCTTTCCTGAAATTCTACTTAGAATGACTAGGTAGTTTGAAAAGAGGAATTCGCCTTATCGTAGGCCTCGATTAAATATTTTGTTAAGAAATATGTATAATAGAACTGCAAATAGCAATTTCAAGCTCAAAAGGAATAATTTTGCTTTTTCCTTTCTGAAGTGTAATTTCTCTTAAATCAAAAATCAGAGTTAATGAAATAAATATTAGAATTATCTCACGCTGTCTTTAAACAATCGGGTAAATATATCTTGTTTCTAGAACGGCTAAAATGACTTTTGCTTCCATTAAATTCTACTTAGAATGACTAGGTAGTTTGAAAAGAGGAATTCGCCTTATCGTAGGCCTCGATTAAATATTTTGTAAAGAAATATGTATAATAGAACTGCAAATAGCAATTTCAAGCTCAAAAGGAATAATTTTGCATGTTCCTTTCTGAAGTGTAATTTCTCTTAAATCAAAAATCTGAGTGAATGAAATAAATATTAGAATTATCTCACGCTGTCTTTTAAACAATCGGGTGAATATATCTTGTTTCCAGAACGGCTAAAATGACTTTTGCTTCCCTGAAATTCTACTTAGAATGACTAGGTAGTTTGAAAAGAGGAATTCGCCTTATCGTACGCTGCGATTAAATATTTTGTTAAGAAATATGTATAATAGAACTGCAAATAGCAATTTCAAGCTCAAAAGGAATAATTTTGCTTTTTCCTTTCTGAAGTGTAATTTCTCTTAAATCAAAAATCAGAGTGAATTAGATAAATATTAGAATTATCTCTCGCTGTCTTTTATACAATCGGGTAAATATATCTTGTTTTCAGAACGGCTAAAATGACTTTTGCTTCCCTGAAATTCGACTCAGAATGACTAGTTAGTTTGAAAAGAGGAATTCGCCTTATCGTACGCTGCATTTAAATATTTTGTTAAGAAATATGTATAACAGGACTGCAAATAGCAATTTCAAGCTCAAAAGGAATAATTTTCCTTGTTCCTTTCTGAAGTGTAATTTCTCTTAAATCAAAAATCTGAGTAAATGAAATAAATATTAGAATTATCTCACGCTGTCTTTTAAACAATCGGGTAAATATATATTGTTTCCAGAACGGCTAAAATGACTTTTGCTTCCCTGAAATTCTACTTAGAATGACTTGGTAGTTTGAAAAGAGGAATTCGCCTTATCGTACGCTGCGATTAAATATTTTGTTAAGAAATATGTATAATAGAACTGCAAATAGCAATTTCAAGCTCAAAAGGAATAATTTTGCTTTTTCCTTTCTGAAGTGTAATTTCTCTTAAATCAAAAATCTGAGTAAATGAAATAAATATTAGAATTATCTCACGCTGTCTTTTAAACAATCGGGTAAATATATCTTGTTTCCAGAACGGCTAAAATGACTTTTGCTTCCCTGAAATTCTACTTAGAATGACTTGGTAGTTTGAAAAGAGGAATTCGCCTTATCGTACGCTGCAATTAAATATTTTGTTAAGAAATATGTATAATAGAACTGCAAATATCAATTTCAAGCTCATAAGGAATAATTTTTCTTGTTCTTATCTGAAGTGTAATTTCTCTTAAATCGAAAATAGAGTGAATGAAATAAATATTAGAATTATCTTACGCTGTCTTTTAAACAATGGGGTAAATATATCTTGTTTCTAGAACGGCTAAAATGACTTTTGCTTCCCTGAAATTCTACTTAGAATGACTAGGTAGTTTGAAAAGAGGAATTCGCCTTATCGTAGGCCTCGATTAAATATTTTGTTAAGAAATATGTATAATAGAACTGCAAATAGCAATTTCAAGCTCAAAAGGAATAATTTTACTTTTTCCTTTCTGAAGTGTAATTTCTCTTAAATCAAAAATCAGAGTGAATGAAATAAATATTAGAATTATCTCACGCTGTCTTTTAAACAATCGGGTAAATATATCTTGTTTCTAGAACGGCTAAAATGACTTTTGCTTCTCTGAAATTCTACTTAGAATGACTAGTTAGTTTGAAAAGATGAATTCGCCTATCGTACGCTGCGATTAAATATTTTGTTATGAGACATGTATAATAGAACTGCAAATAGCAATTTCAAGCTCAAAAGGAATAATTTTGCTTTTTCCTTTCTGAAGTGTAATTTCTCTTAAATCAAAAATCAGAGTGAATGAAATAAATATTAGAATTATCTCACGCTCTCTTTTAAACAATGGGGTAAATATATCTTGTTTCTAGAACGGCTAAAATGACTTTTGCTTTCCTGAAATTCTACTTAGAATGACTAGGTAGTTTGAAAAGAGGAATTCGCCTTATCGTAGGCCTCGATTAAATATTTTTTTAAGAAATATGTATAATAGAACTGCAAATAGCAATTTCAAGCTCAAAAGGAATAATTTTGCTTTTTCCTTTCTGAAGTGTAATTTCTCTTAAATCAAAAATCAGAGTGAATGAAATAAATAATAGAATTATCTCACGCTGTCTTTTAAACAATCGGGTAAATATATCTTGTTTCTAGAACGGCTAAAATGACTTTTGCTTCCATTAAATTCTACTTAGAATGACTAGGTAGTTTGAAAAGAGGAATTCACCTTATCGTAGGCCTCGATTAAATATTTTGTTAAGAAATATGTATAATAGAACTGCAAATAGCAATTTCAAGCTCAAAAGGAATAATTTTGCTTTTTCCTTTCTGAAGTGTAATTTCTCTTAAATCAAAAATCAGAGTGAATGAAATAAATATTAGAATTATCTCACGCTGTCTTTTAAACAATCGGGTAAATATATCTTGTTTCTAGAACGGCTAAAATGACTTTTGCTTCTCTGAAATTCTACTCAGAATGACAAGGTAGTTTGACAAGAGGAATTCGCCTTATCGTACGCTGCGATTAAATATTTTGTTAAGAAATATGTATAATAGAACTGCAAATAGCAATTTCAAGCTCAAAAGGAATAATTTTGCTTTTTCCTTTCTGAAGTGTAATTTCTCTTAAATAAAAAATAGAGTGAATGAAATAAATATTAGAATTATCTCACGCTGTCTTTTAAACAATCGGGTATAAATATCTTGTTTCTAGAACTACTAAAATGACTTTTGCTTCTCTGAAATTCTACTTAGAATGACTAGTTAGTTTGAAAAGATCAATTCGCCTATCGTACGCTGCGATTAAATATTTTGTTATGAAACATGTATAATAGAACTGCAAATAGCAATTTCAAGCTCAAAAGGAATAATTTTGCTTTTTCCTTTCTGAAGTGTAATTTCTCTTAAATCAAAAATCAGAGTGAATGAAATAAATATTAGAATTATCTCACGCTCTCTTTTAAACAATGGGGTAAATATATCTTGTTTCTAGAACGGCTAAAATGACTTTTGCTTTCCTGAAATTCTACTTAGAATGACTAGGTAGTTTGAAAAGAGGAATTCGCCTTATCGTAGGCCTCGATTAAATATTTTTTTAAGAAATATGTATAATAGAACTGCAAATAGCAATTTCAAGCTCAAAAGGAATAATTTCGCTTTTTCCTTTCTGAAGTGTAATTTCTCTTAAATCAAAAATCAGAGTGAATGAAATAAATATTAGAATTATCTCACGCTGTGTTTTAAGCAATCGGGTAAGTATATCTTGTTTCTAGAACGGCTAAAATGACTTTTGCTTCCCTGAAATTCTACCTAGAATGACTAGGTAGTTTGAAAAGAGGAATTCGCCTTATCGTAGGCCTCCATTAATTATTTTGTTAAGAAATATGTATAATAGAACTGCAAATAGCAATTTCAAGCTCAAAAGGAATAATTTTGCATGTTCCTTTCTGAAGTGTAATTTCTCTTAAATCAAAAATCTGAGTGAATGAAATAAATATTAGAATTATCTCACGCTGTCTTTTAAACAATCGGGTGAATATATCTTGTTTCCAGAACGGCTAAAATGACTTTTGCTTCCCTGAAATTCTACTTAGAATGACTAGGTAGTTAAAATAGAGGAATTCGCCTTATCGTACGCTGTGATTAAATATTTTGTTAAGAAATATGTATAATAGAACTGCAAATAGCAATTTCAAGCTCAAAAGGAATAATTTTTCTTGTTCCTTTCTGAAGTGTAATTTCTCTTAAATCAAAAATGAGAGTGAATGAAATAAATATTAGAATTATCTCACGCTCTCATTTAAACAATGGGGTAAATATATCTTGTTTCTAGAACGGCTAAAATGACTTTTGCTTCCCTGAAATTCTACTTAGAATGACTAGGTAGTTTGAAAAGAGGAATTCGCCTATCGTACTCTGCGATTAAATATTTTGTTAAGAAATATGTATAATAGAACTGCAAATAGCAATTTCAAGCTCAAAAGGAATAATTTTGCTTTTTCCTTTCTGAAGTGTAATTTCTCTTAAATCAAAAATCAGAGTAAATGAAATAAATATTAGAATTATCTCACGCTCTCTTTTAAACAATGGGGTAAATATATCTTGTTTCTAGAACGGCTAAAATGACTTTTGCTTCCCTGAAATTCTACTTAGAATGACTAGGTAGTTTGAAAAGAGGAATTCGCCTTATCGTACGCTGCGATTAAATATTTTGTTAAGAAATATGTATAATAGAACTGCAAATAGCAATTTCAAGCTCAAAAGGAATAATTTTTCTTGTTCCTTTCTGAAGTGTAATTTCTCTTAAATCAAAAATGAGAGTGAATGAAATAAATATTAGAATTATCTCACGCTCTCATTTAAACAATGGGGTAAATATATCTTGTTTCTAGAACGGCTAAAATGACTTTTGCTTTCCTGAAATTCTTCTTAGAATGACTAGGTAGTTTGAAAAGAGGAATTCGCCTTATCGTAGGCCTCGATTAAATATTTTGTTTAGAAATATGTATAATAGAACTGCAAATAGCAATTTCAAGCTCAAAAGGAATAATTTTGCTTTTTCCTTTCTGAAGTGTAATTTCTCTTAAATCAAAAATCAGAGTGAATGAAATAAATATTAGAATTATCTCACGCTGTCTTTTAAACAATCGGGTAAATATATCTTGTTTCTAGAACGTCTAAAATGACTTTTGCTTCCATTAAATTCTACTTAGAATGACTAGGTAGTTTGAAAAGAGGAATTCGCCTTATCGTAGGCCTCGATTAAATATTTTGTAAAGAAATATGTATAATAGAACTGCAAATAGCAATTTCAAGCTCAAAAGGAATAATTTTGCTTTTTCCTTTCTGAAGTGTAATTTCTCTTAAATCAAAAATCAGAGTGAATTAGATAAATATTAGAATTATCTCACGCTGTCTTTTATACATTCGGGTAAATATATCTTGTTTTCAGAACGGCTAAAATGACTTTTGCTTCCCTGAAATTCGACTCAGAATGACTAGTTAGTTTGAAAAGAGGAATTCGCCTTATCGTACGCTGCATTTAAATATTTTGTTAAGAAATATGTATAACGGGACTGCAAATAGCAATTTCAAGCTCAAAAGGAATAATTTTGCTTGTTCCTTTCTGAAGTGTAATTTCTCTTAAATCAAAAATCTGAGTAAATGAAATAAATATTAGAATTATCTCACGCTGTCTTTTAAACAATCGGGTAAATATATCTTGTTTCCAGAACGGCTAAAATGACTTTTGCTTCCCTGAAATTCTACTTAGAATGACTAGGTAGTTTGAAAAGAGGAATTCGCCTTATCGTACGCTGCGATTAAATATTTTGTTAAGAAATATGTATAATAGAACTGCAAATATCAATTTCAAGCTCATAAGGAATAATTTTTCTTGTTCTTTTCTGAAGTGTAATTTCTCTTAAATCGAAAATAGAGTGAATGAAATAAATATTAGAATTATCTTACGCTGTCTTTTAAACAATGGGGTAAATATATCTTGTTTCTAGAACGGCTAAAATGACTTTTGCTTCCCTGAAATTCTACTTAGAATGACTAGGTAGTTTGAAAAGAGGAATTCGCCTTATCGTAGGCCTCGATTAAATATTTTGTTAAGAAATATGTATAATAGAACTGCAAATAGCAATTTCAAGCTCAAAAGGAATAATTTTGCTTGTTCCTTTCTGAAGTGTAATTTCTCTTAAATCAAAAATCTGAGTGAATGAAATAAATATTAGAATTATCTCACGCTGTCTTTTAAACAATCGGGTAAATATATCTTGTTTCCAGAACGGCTAAATTGACTTTTGCTTCCCTGAAATTCTACTTAGAATGACTAGGTAGTTTGAAAAGAGGAATTCGCCTTATCGTACGCTGCGATTAAATATTTTGTTAAGAAATATGTATAATAGAACTGCAAATAGCAATTTCAAGCTCAAAAGGAATAATTTTTCTTGTTCCTTTCTGAAGTGTAATTTCTCTTATATCAAAAATCAGAGTGAATGTAATAAATATTAGAATTATCTCACGCTCTCATTTAAACCCTGGGGTAAATATATCTTGTTGCTAGAACGGCTAAAATGACTTTTGCTTCCCTGAAATTCTACTTAGAATGACTAGGTAGTTTGAAAATAGGAATTCGCCTTATCGTAGGCCTCGATTAAATATTTTGTTAAGAAATATGTATAATAGAACTGCAAATAGCAATTTCAAGCTCAAAGGAATAATTTTGCTTTTTCCTTTCTGAAGTGTAATTTCTCTTAAATCAAAAATCAGAGTGAATGAAATAAATATTAGAATTATCTCACGCTGTCTTTTAAACAATGGGGTAAATATATCTTGTTTCTAGAACGGCTAAAATGACTTTTGCTTCCATTAAATTCTACTTAGAATGACTAGGTAGTTTGAAAAGAGGAATTCGCCTTATCGTAGGCCTCGATTAAATATTTTATAAAGAAATATGTATAATAGAACTGCAAATAGCAATTTCAAGCTCAAAAGGAATAATTTTGCATGTTCCTTTCTGAAGTGTAATTTCTCTTAAATCAAAAATCTGAGTGAATGAAATAAATATTAGAATTATCTCACGCTGTCTTTTATACAATCGGGTAAATATATCTTGTTTTCAGAACGGCTAAAATGACTTTTGCTTCCCTGAAATTCGACTCAGAATGACTAGTTAGTTTGAAAAGAGGAATTCGCCTTATCGTACGCTGCATTTAAATATTTTGTTAAGAAATATGTATAACAGGACTGCAAATAGCAATTTCAAGCTCAAAAGGAATAATTTTGCTTGTTCCTTTCTGAAGTGTAATTTCTCTTAAATCAAAAATCTGAGTAAATGAAATAAATATTAGAATTATCTCACGCTGTCTTTTAAACAATCGGGTAAATATATCTTGTTTCCAGAACGGCTAAAATGACTTTTGCTTCCCTGAAATTCTACTTAGAATGACTAGGTAGTTTGAAAAGAGGAATTCGCCTTATCGTACGCTGCGATTAAATATTTTGTTAAGAAATATGTATAATAGAACTGCAAATATCAATTTCAAGCTCATAAGGAATAATTTTTCTTGTTCTTTTCTGAAGTGTAATTTCTCTTAAATCGAAAATAGAGTGAATGAAATAAATATTAGAATTATCTTACGCTGTCTTTTAAACAATGGGGTAAATATATCTTGTTTCTAGAACGGCTAAAATGACTTTTGCTTCCCTGAAATTCTACTTAGAATGACTAGGTAGTTTGAAAAGAGGAATTCGCCTTATCGTAGGCCTCGATTAAATATTTTGTTAAGAAATATGTATAATAGAACTGCAAATAGCAATTTCAAGCTCAAAAGGAATAATTTTGCTTTTTCCTTTCTGAAGTGTAATTTCTCTTAAATCAAAAATCTGAGTAAATGAAATAAATATTAGAATTATCTCACGCTGTCTTTTAAACAATCGGGTAAATATATCTTGTTTCCAGAACGGCTAAAATGACTTTTGCTTCCCTGAAATTCTACTTAGAATGACTTGGTAGTTTGAAAAGAGGAATTCGCCTTATCGTACGCTGCAATTAAATATTTTGTTAAGAAATATGTATAATAGAACTGCAAATATCAATTTTAAGCTCATAAGGAATAATTTTTCTTGTTCTTTTCTGAAGTGTAATTTCTCTTAAATCGAAAATAGAGTGAATGAAATAAATATTAGAATTATCTTACGCTGTCTTTTAAACAATGGGGTAAATATATCTTGTTTCTAGAACGGCTAAAATGACTTTTGCTTCCCTGAAATTCTACTTAGAATGACTAGGTAGTTTGAAAAGAGGAATTCGCCTTATCGTAGGCCTCGATTAAATATTTTGTTAAGAAATATGTATAATAGAACTGCAAATAGCAATTTCAAGCTCAAAAGGAATAATTTTGCTTTTTCCTTTCTGAAGTGTAATTTCTCTTAAATCGAAAATCAGAGTGAATGAAATAAATATTAGAATTATCTCACGCTGTCTTTTAAACAATCGGGTAAATATATCTTGTTTCTAGAACGGCTAAAATGACTTTTGCTTCTCTGAAATTCTACTCAGAATGACAAGGTAGTTTGACAAGAGGAATTCGCCTTATCGTACGCTGCGATTAAATATTTTGTTAAGAAATATGTATAATAGAACTGCAAATAGCAAATTTAAAGCTCAAAAGGAATAATTTTGCATGTTCCTTTCTGAAGTGTAATTTCTCTTAAATAAAAAATAGAGTGAATGAAATAAATATTAGAATTATCTCACGCTGTCTTTTAAACAATCGGGTAAAAATATCTTGTTTCTAGAACTACTAAAATGACTTTTGCTTCTCTGAAATTCTACTTAGAATGACTAGTTAGTTTGAAAAGATGAATTCGCCTATCGTACGCTGCGATTAAATATTTTGTTATGAGACATGTATAATAGAACTGCAAATAGCAATTTCAAGCTCAAAAGGAATAATTTTGCTTTTTCCTTTCTGAAGTGTAATTTCTCTTAAATCAAAAATCAGAGTGAATGAAATAAATATTAGAATTATCTCACGCTCTCTTTTAAACAATGGGGTAAATATATCTTGTTTCTAGAACGGCTAAAATGACTTTTGCTTTCCTGAAATTCTACTTAGAATGACTAGGTAGTTTGAAAAGAGGAATTCGCCTTATCGTAGGCCTCGATTAAATGTTTTTTTAAGAAATATGTATAATAGAACTGCAAATAGCAATTTCAAGCTCAAAAGGAATAATTTTGCTTTTTCCTTTCTGAAGTGTAATTTCTCTTAAATCAAAAATCAGAGTGAATGAAGTAAATATTAGAATTATCTCACGCTGTCTTTTAAACAATCGGGTAAATATATCTTGTTTCTAGAACTTCTAAAATGACTCTTGCTTCCATTAAATTCTACTTAGAATGACTAGGTAGTTTGAAAAGAGGAATTCGCCTTATCGTAGGCCTCGATTAAATATTTTGTTAAGAAATATGTATAATAGAACTGCAAATAGCAATTTCAAGCTCAAAAGGAATAATTTTGCATGTTCCTTTCTGAAGTGTAATTTCTCTTAAATCAAAAATCTGAGTGAATGAAATAAATATAAGAATTATCTCACGCTGTCTTTTAAACAATCGGGTGAATATATCTTGTTTCCAGAACGGCTAAAATGACTTTTGCTTCCCTGAAATTCTACTTAGAATGACTAGGTAGTTTAAATAGAGGAATTCGCCTTGTCGTACGCTGTGATTAAATATTTTGTTAAGAAATATGTATAATAGAACTGCAAATAGCAATTTCAAGCTCAAAAGGAATAATTTTTCTTGTTCCTTTCTGAAGTGTAATTTCTCTTAAATCAAAAATGAGAGTGAATGAAATAAATATTAGAATTATCTCACGCTCTCATTTAAACAATGGGGTAAATATATCTTGTTTCTAGAACGGCTAAAATGACTTTTGCTTTCCTGAAATTCTACTTAGAATGACTAGGTAGTTTGAAAAGAGGAATTCGCCTTATCGTAGGCCTCGATTAAATATTTTGTTAAGAAATATGTATAATAGAACTGCAAATAGCAATTTCAAGCTCAAAAGGAATAATTTTGCTTTTTCCTTTCTGAAGTGTAATTTCTCTTAAATCAAAAATCAGAGTGAATGAAATAAATATTAGAATTATCTCACGCTGTCTTTTAAACATCCGGGTAAATATATCTTGTTTCTAGAACGGCTAAAATGACTTTTGCTTCCATTAAATTCTACTTAGAATGACTAGGTAGTTTGAAAAGAGGAATTCGCCTTATCGTAGGCCTCGATTAAATATTTTGTTAAGAAATATGTATAATAGAACTGCAAATAGCAATTTCAAGCTCAAAAGGAATAATTTTGCATGTTCCTTTCTGAAGTGTAATTTCTCTTAAATCAAAAATCTGAGTGAATGAAATAAATATAAGAATTATCTCACGCTGTCTTTTAAACAATCGGGTGAATATATCTTGTTTCCAGAACGGCTAAAATGACTTTTGCTTCCCTGAAATTCTACTTAGAATTACTAGGTAGTTTAAATAGAGGAATTCGCCTTATCGTACGCTGTGATTCAATATTTTGTTAAGAAATATGTATAATAGAACTGCAAATAGCAATTTCAAGCTCAAAAGGAATAATTTTGCTTGTTCCTTTCTGAAGTGTAATTTCTCTTAAATCAAAAATCTGAGTGAATGAAATAAATATTAGAATTATCTCACGCTGTCTTTTAAACAATCGGGTAAATATATCTTGTTTCCAGAACGGCTAAATTGACTTTTGCTTCCCTGAAATTCTACTTAGAATGACTAGGTAGTTTGAAAAGAGGAATTCGCCTTATCGTACGCTGCGATTAAATATTTTGTTAAGAAATATGTATAATAGAACTGCAAATAGCAATTTCAAGCTCAAAAGGAATAATTTTTCTTGTTCCTTTCTGAAGTGTAATTTCTCTTATATCAAAAATCAGAGTGAATGTAATAAATATTAGAATTATCTCACGCTCTCATTTAAACCCTGGGGTAAATATATCTTGTTGCTAGAACGGCTAAAATGACTTTTGCTTCCCTGAAATTCTACTTAGAATGACTAGGTAGTTTGAAAATAGGAATTCGCCTTATCGTAGGCCTCGATTAAATATTTTGTTAAGAAATATGTATAATAGAACTGCAAATAGCAATTTCAAGCTCAAAGGAATAATTTTGCTTTTTCCTTTCTGAAGTGTAATTTCTCTTAAATCAAAAATCAGAGTGAATGAAATAAATATTAGAATTATCTCACGCTGTCTTTTAAACAATGGGGTAAATATATCTTGTTTCTAGAACGGCTAAAATGACTTTTGCTTCCATTAAATTCTACTTAGAATGACTAGGTAGTTTGAAAAGAGGAATTCGCCTTATCGTAGGCCTCGATTAAATATTTTATAAAGAAATATGTATAATAGAACTGCAAATAGCAATTTCAAGCTCAAAAGGAATAATTTTGCATGTTCCTTTCTGAAGTGTAATTTCTCTTAAATCAAAAATCTGAGTGAATGAAATAAATATTAGAATTATCTCACGCTGTCTTTTATACAATCGGGTAAATATATCTTGTTTTCAGAACGGCTAAAATGACTTTTGCTTCCCTGAAATTCGACTCAGAATGACTAGTTAGTTTGAAAAGAGGAATTCGCCTTATCGTACGCTGAATTTAAATATTTTGTTAAGAAATATGTATAACAGGACTGCAAATAGCAATTTCAAGCTCAAAAGGAATAATTTTGCTTGTTCCTTTCTGAAGTGTAATTTCTCTTAAATCAAAAATCTGAGTAAATGAAATAAATATTAGAATTATCTCACGCTGTCTTTTAAACAATCGGGTAAATATATCTTGTTTCCAGAACGGCTAAAATGACTTTTGCTTCCCTGAAATTCTACTTAGAATGACTAGGTAGTTTGAAAAGAGGAATTCGCCTTATCGTACGCTGCGATTAAATATTTTGTTAAGAAATATGTATAATAGAACTGCAAATATCAATTTCAAGCTCATAAGGAATAATTTTTCTTGTTCTTTTCTGAAGTGTAATTTCTCTTAAATCGAAAATAGAGTGAATGAAATAAATATTAGAATTATCTTACGCTGTCTTTTAAACAATGGGGTAAATATATCTTGTTTCTAGAACGGCTAAAATGACTTTTGCTTCCCTGAAATTCTACTTAGAATGACTAGGTAGTTTGAAAAGAGGAATTCGCCTTATCGTAGGCCTCGATTAAATATTTTGTTAAGAAATATGTATAATAGAACTGCAAATAGCAATTTCAAGCTCAAAAGGAATAATTTTGCTTTTTCCTTTCTGAAGTGTAATTTCTCTTAAATCAAAAATCTGAGTAAATGAAATAAATATTAGAATTATCTCACGCTGTCTTTTAAACAATCGGGTAAATATATCTTGTTTCCAGAACGGCTAAAATGACTTTTGCTTCCCTGAAATTCTACTTAGAATGACTTGGTAGTTTGAAAAGAGGAATTCGCCTTATCGTACGCTGCAATTAAATATTTTGTTAAGAAATATGTATAATAGAACTGCAAATATCAATTTCAAGCTCAAAAGGAATAATTTTTCTTGTTCCTTTCTGAAGTGTAATTTCTCTTAAATCAAAAATGAGAGTGAATGAAATAAATATTAGAATTATCTCACGCTCTCATTTAAACAATGGGGTAAATATATCTTGTTTCTAGAACGGCTAAAATGACTTTTGCTTTCCTGAAATTCTACTTAGAATGACTAGGTAGTTTGAAAAGAGGAATTCGCCTTATCGTAGGCCTCGATTAAATATTTTGTTAAGAAATATGTATAATAGAACTGCAAATAGCAATTTCAAGCTCAAAAGGAATAATTTTGCTTTTTCCTTTCTGAAGTGTAATTTCTCTTAAATCAAAAATCAGAGTGAATGAAATAAATATTAGAATTATCTCACGCTGTCTTTTAAACATCCGGGTAAATATATCTTGTTTCTAGAACGGCTAAAATGACTTTTGCTTCCATTAAATTCTACTTAGAATGACTAGGTAGTTTGAAAAGAGGAATTCGCCTTATCGTAGGCCTCGATTAAATATTTTGTTAAGAAATATGTATAATAGAACTGCAAATAGCAATTTCAAGCTCAAAAGGAATAATTTTGCATGTTCCTTTCTGAAGTGTAATTTCTCTTAAATCAAAAATCTGAGTGAATGAAATAAATATAAGAATTATCTCACGCTGTCTTTTAAACAATCGGGTGAATATATCTTGTTTCCAGAACGGCTAAAATGACTTTTGCTTCCCTGAAATTCTACTTAGAATTACTAGGTAGTTTAAATAGAGGAATTCGCCTTATCGTACGCTGTGATTCAATATTTTGTTAAGAAATATGTATAATAGAACTGCAAATAGCAATTTCAAGCTCAAAAGGAATAATTTTGCTTGTTCCTTTCTGAAGTGTAATTTCTCTTAAATCAAAAATCTGAGTGAATGAAATAAATATTAGAATTATCTCACGCTGTCTTTTAAACAATCGGGTAAATATATCTTGTTTCCAGAACGGCTAAATTGACTTTTGCTTCCCTGAAATTCTACTTAGAATGACTAGGTAGTTTGAAAAGAGGAATTCGCCTTATCGTACGCTGCGATTAAATATTTTGTTAAGAAATATGTATAATAGAACTGCAAATAGCAATTTCAAGCTCAAAAGGAATAATTTTTCTTGTTCCTTTCTGAAGTGTAATTTCTCTTATATCAAAAATCAGAGTGAATGTAATAAATATTAGAATTATCTCACGCTCTCATTTAAACCCTGGGGTAAATATATCTTGTTGCTAGAACGGCTAAAATGACTTTTGCTTCCCTGAAATTCTACTTAGAATGACTAGGTAGTTTGAAAATAGGAATTCGCCTTATCGTAGGCCTCGATTAAATATTTTGTTAAGAAATATGTATAATAGAACTGCAAATAGCAATTTCAAGCTCAAAGGAATAATTTTGCTTTTTCCTTTCTGAAGTGTAATTTCTCTTAAATCAAAAATCAGAGTGAATGAAATAAATATTAGAATTATCTCACGCTGTCTTTTAAACAATGGGGTAAATATATCTTGTTTCTAGAACGGCTAAAATGACTTTTGCTTCCATTAAATTCTACTTAGAATGACTAGGTAGTTTGAAAAGAGGAATTCGCCTTATCGTAGGCCTCGATTAAATATTTTATAAAGAAATATGTATAATAGAACTGCAAATAGCAATTTCAAGCTCAAAAGGAATAATTTTGCATGTTCCTTTCTGAAGTGTAATTTCTCTTAAATCAAAAATCTGAGTGAATGAAATAAATATTAGAATTATCTCACGCTGTCTTTTATACAATCGGGTAAATATATCTTGTTTTCAGAACGGCTAAAATGACTTTTGCTTCCCTGAAATTCGACTCAGAATGACTAGTTAGTTTGAAAAGAGGAATTCGCCTTATCGTACGCTGCATTTAAATATTTTGTTAAGAAATATGTATAACAGGACTGCAAATAGCAATTTCAAGCTCAAAAGGAATAATTTTGCTTGTTCCTTTCTGAAGTGTAATTTCTCTTAAATCAAAAATCTGAGTAAATGAAATAAATATTAGAATTATCTCACGCTGTCTTTTAAACAATCGGGTAAATATATCTTGTTTCCAGAACGGCTAAAATGACTTTTGCTTCCCTGAAATTCTACTTAGAATGACTAGGTAGTTTGAAAAGAGGAATTCGCCTTATCGTACGCTGCGATTAAATATTTTGTTAAGAAATATGTATAATAGAACTGCAAATATCAATTTCAAGCTCATAAGGAATAATTTTTCTTGTTCTTTTCTGAAGTGTAATTTCTCTTAAATCGAAAATAGAGTGAATGAAATAAATATTAGAATTATCTTACGCTGTCTTTTAAACAATGGGGTAAATATATCTTGTTTCTAGAACGGCTAAAATGACTTTTGCTTCCCTGAAATTCTACTTAGAATGACTAGGTAGTTTGAAAAGAGGAATTCGCCTTATCGTAGGCCTCGATTAAATATTTTGTTAAGAAATATGTATAATAGAACTGCAAATAGCAATTTCAAGCTCAAAAGGAATAATTTTGCTTTTTCCTTTCTGAAGTGTAATTTCTCTTAAATCAAAAATCTGAGTAAATGAAATAAATATTAGAATTATCTCACGCTGTCTTTTAAACAATCGGGTAAATATATCTTGTTTCCAGAACGGCTAAAATGACTTTTGCTTCCCTGAAATTCTACTTAGAATGACTTGGTAGTTTGAAAAGAGGAATTCGCCTTATCGTACGCTGCAATTAAATATTTTGTTAAGAAATATGTATAATAGAACTGCAAATATCAATTTTAAGCTCATAAGGAATAATTTTTCTTGTTCTTTTCTGAAGTGTAATTTCTCTTAAATCGAAAATAGAGTGAATGAAATAAATATTAGAATTATCTTACGCTGTCTTTTAAACAATGGGGTAAATATATCTTGTTTCTAGAACGGCTAAAATGACTTTTGCTTCCCTGAAATTCTACTTAGAATGACTAGGTAGTTTGAAAAGAGGAATTCGCCTTATCGTAGGCCTCGATTAAATATTTTGTTAAGAAATATGTATAATAGAACTGCAAATAGCAATTTCAAGCTCAAAAGGAATAATTTTGCTTTTTCCTTTCTGAAGTGTAATTTCTCTTAAATCGAAAATCAGAGTGAATGAAATAAATATTAGAATTATCTCACGCTGTCTTTTAAACAATCGGGTAAATATATCTTGTTTCTAGAACGGCTAAAATGACTTTTGCTTCTCTGAAATTCTACTCAGAATGACAAGGTAGTTTGACAAGAGGAATTCGCCTTATCGTACGCTGCGATTAAATATTTTGTTAAGAAATATGTATAATAGAACTGCAAATAGCAAATTTAAAGCTCAAAAGGAATAATTTTGCATGTTCCTTTCTGAAGTGTAATTTCTCTTAAATAAAAAATAGAGTGAATGAAATAAATATTAGAATTATCTCACGCTGTCTTTTAAACAATCGGGTAAAAATATCTTGTTTCTAGAACTACTAAAATGACTTTTGCTTCTCTGAAATTCTACTTAGAATGACTAGTTAGTTTGAAAAGATGAATTCGCCTATCGTACGCTGCGATTAAATATTTTGTTATGAGACATGTATAATAGAACTGCAAATAGCAATTTCAAGCTCAAAAGGAATAATTTTGCTTTTTCCTTTCTGAAGTGTAATTTCTCTTAAATCAAAAATCAGAGTGAATGAAATAAATATTAGAATTATCTCACGCTCTCTTTTAAACAATGGGGTAAATATATCTTGTTTCTAGAACGGCTAAAATGACTTTTGCTTTCCTGAAATTCTACTTAGAATGACTAGGTAGTTTGAAAAGAGGAATTCGCCTTATCGTAGGCCTCGATTAAATGTTTTTTTAAGAAATATGTATAATAGAACTGCAAATAGCAATTTCAAGCTCAAAAGGAATAATTTTGCTTTTTCCTTTCTGAAGTGTAATTTCTCTTAAATCAAAAATCAGAGTGAATGAAATAAATATTAGAATTATCTCACGCTGTCTTTTAAACAATCGGGTAAATATATCTTGTTTCTAGAACTTCTAAAATGACTCTTGCTTCCATTAAATTCTACTTAGAATGACTAGGTAGTTTGAAAAGAGGAATTCGCCTTATCGTAGGCCTCGATTAAATATTTTGTTAAGAAATATGTATAATAGAACTGCAAATAGCAATTTCAAGCTCAAAAGGAATAATTTTGCATGTTCCTTTCTGAAGTGTAATTTCTCTTAAATCAAAAATCTGAGTGAATGAAATAAATATAAGAATTATCTCACGCTGTCTTTTAAACAATCGGGTGAATATATCTTGTTTCCAGAACGGCTAAAATGACTTTTGCTTCCCTGAAATTCTACTTAGAATGACTAGGTAGTTTAAATAGAGGAATTCGCCTTGTCGTACGCTGTGATTAAATATTTTGTTAAGAAATATGTATAATAGAACTGCAAATAGCAATTTCAAGCTCAAAAGGAATAATTTTTCTTGTTCCTTTCTGAAGTGTAATTTCTCTTAAATCAAAAATGAGAGTGAATGAAATAAATATTAGAATTATCTCACGCTCTCATTTAAACAATGGGGTAAATATATCTTGTTTCTAGAACGGCTAAAATGACTTTTGCTTTCCTGAAATTCTACTTAGAATGACTAGGTAGTTTGAAAAGAGGAATTCGCCTTATCGTAGGCCTCGATTAAATATTTTGTTAAGAAATATGTATAATAGAACTGCAAATAGCAATTTCAAGCTCAAAAGGAATAATTTTGCTTTTTCCTTTCTGAAGTGTAATTTCTCTTAAATCAAAAATCAGAGTGAATGAAATAAATATTAGAATTATCTCACGCTGTCTTTTAAACATCCGGGTAAATATATCTTGTTTCTAGAACGGCTAAAATGACTTTTGCTTCCATTAAATTCTACTTAGAATGACTAGGTAGTTTGAAAAGAGGAATTCGCCTTATCGTAGGCCTCGATTAAATATTTTGTTAAGAAATATGTATAATAGAACTGCAAATAGCAATTTCAAGCTCAAAAGGAATAATTTTGCATGTTCCTTTCTGAAGTGTAATTTCTCTTAAATCAAAAATCTGAGTGAATGAAATAAATATAAGAATTATCTCACGCTGTCTTTTAAACAATCGGGTGAATATATCTTGTTTCCAGAACGGCTAAAATGACTTTTGCTTCCCTGAAATTCTACTTAGAATTACTAGGTAGTTTAAATAGAGGAATTCGCCTTATCGTACGCTGTGATTCAATATTTTGTTAAGAAATATGTATAATAGAACTGCAAATAGCAATTTCAAGCTCAAAAGGAATAATTTTGCTTGTTCCTTTCTGAAGTGTAATTTCTCTTAAATCAAAAATCTGAGTGAATGAAATAAATATTAGAATTATCTCACGCTGTCTTTTAAACAATCGGGTAAATATATCTTGTTTCCAGAACGGCTAAATTGACTTTTGCTTCCCTGAAATTCTACTTAGAATGACTAGGTAGTTTGAAAAGAGGAATTCGCCTTATCGTACGCTGCGATTAAATATTTTGTTAAGAAATATGTATAATAGAACTGCAAATAGCAATTTCAAGCTCAAAAGGAATAATTTTTCTTGTTCCTTTCTGAAGTGTAATTTCTCTTATATCAAAAATCAGAGTGAATGTAATAAATATTAGAATTATCTCACGCTCTCATTTAAACCCTGGGGTAAATATATCTTGTTGCTAGAACGGCTAAAATGACTTTTGCTTCCCTGAAATTCTACTTAGAATGACTAGGTAGTTTGAAAATAGGAATTCGCCTTATCGTAGGCCTCGATTAAATATTTTGTTAAGAAATATGTATAATAGAACTGCAAATAGCAATTTCAAGCACAAAAGGAATAATTTTGCTTGTTCCTTTCTGAAGTGTAATTTCTCTTAAATCAAAAATCAGAGTGAATGAAATAAATATTAGAATTATCTCACGCTGTCTTTTAAACAATCGGGTAAAAATATCTTGTTTCTAGAACTACTAAAATGACTTTTGCTTCTCTGAAATTCTACTTAGAATGACTAGTTAGTTTGAAAAGAGGAATTCGCCTATCGTACGCTGCGATTAAATATTTTGTTATGAAACATGTATAATAGAACTGCAAATAGCAATTTCAAGCTCAAATGGAATAATTTTCTTGATCCTTTCTGAAGTGTAATTTCTCTTAAATAAAAATCAGAGTGAATGAAATAAATATTAGAATTATCTCACGCTGTCTTTTAAACAATCGGGTAAAAATATCTTGTTTCTAGAACTACTAAAATGACTTTTGCTTCTCTGAAATTCTACTTAGAATGACTAGTTAGTTTGAAAAGAGGAATTCGCCTATCGTACGCTGCGATTAAATATTTTGTTATGAAACATGTATAATAGAACTGCAAATAGCAATTTCAAGCTCAAATGGAATAATTTTCTTGATCCTTTCTGAAGTGTAATTTCTCTTAAATAAAAATCAGAGTGAATGAAATAAATATTAGAATTATCTCACGCTGTCTTTTAAACATTCGGGTAAATATATCTTGTTTCTAGAACGGCTAAAATGACTTTTGCTTCTCTGAAATTCTACTCAGAATTACTAGGTAGTTTGAACAGAGGAATTCGCCTTATCGTTCGCTGCGATTTAATAATTTGTTATGAATTATGCATATTATAAGTGCAAATAGCATTTTAAATTTGAAAAGGAATATTTTTTCTTGTTCCTTCCTGAAGTCTTATTTCTGTTAAATGAAAAATGAGAGTGAATGAAATAAATATTCGAATTATCTCACGCTGTCTTATAAACAATCGGGTGAATTTGTTTTTTCCAGAACTGTTAAAATGACTTTTGCTTCTCTGAAAATCTACTCATAATGAGTAGGTAGTTTGAACAGAGGAATTCGCCTTATCGTACGCTGCGATTAAATATTTTGTGAAGAAATATGTATAATAGAACTGCAAATAGCAATTTTAATCTCAAAAGGTATATTAATTCTTGTTGCTTTCTGAAGTGTAATATCTGTTAAATCATGAATCAGAGTGAACAAATTAATACTCGCATTATCTTACGCTGTTTTTTAAACAAATGGGTGAATATCTTGTTTCTAGATTGGCTAAAATGACTTTTGCGTGTTGTAATTTCTAGTTACAATGCCTCTGTAGTTTGAACAGAGAAATTCGCCTAATCGTATGCAGCGATTAATTAATTTGTTAAGAAACGTGTATAATATAACTGCAAAAAAGAGTATTAATCTCAAAAGGTATATTATTGATTGTTGCTTTCTGAAGTGTAATTTCTGTTAAATCAAAAATCAGAGTGAATAAATTATTACTCGAATGACCTTTCGCTTTTTTTTAAACAACCGGGTAATTTCTTGCTTCTAAAATGGCTAAAATGACATTTTCGTCTTTGATATTCTACTTACAAACCCTCTGTAGTCTGAACAGAGGAATTCCCCTTATCGTACGCAGCGATTCAATCAATTATTGATAAATATGCATTAAATAACTAAAAATAGCAATTTCAATCTGTCAATTTCAATTTCTTTAACATCAAATATCAGATTGAATAAAATTAATATTTGAATTATCTCACGGTACCTTTTACACAATCGGGTGAATATCCTATATCTAGAACGGCTAAAATGACTTTTGCGTATCTGATAATCTACTTAGAATGACTAGGTAGTTCGAACAGAGGAATTCGCCTTATCGTACTTTGCGATTAAATAATTTATTAAGAAATAGGCTTAATATAACTGCGAATAGCAATTTCAATCTCAAAAATCAAGTGTTGCTTGTTGATATTTGTAGTGTGATTCCTGTCAATAAAAAATCAGAGCGAATGAAATTAATATTCGAATTATGTCACGCTGTCTTTTTAACAATTGGGTTAATATCTTATTCCTAGAACGGCTACGACGAATTTTTCGACTCTGTAATTCAACATACAATGACTAGGTAGTATAAACAGAGAAATTCACCTTATCGTACGCTGCGATTAAATATTTTGTTAAGACATATATATGATACAACTGCAAATAGCAATTTCAATCTCAAATGGAATATTTTTGCTTGTTCCTTTCTCAAGTGTCATTCCTGTTAAATATAAAATCAGAGTGAATGAAATAAATATAAGAATTATCTCACGCTGTGTTTTAAACAATCGGGTAAATATATCTTGTTTCTAGAACGGCTTTTGCTTCTCTGAAATTCTCCTTAGAAGGACTAGGTAGTTAGAAAAGAGGAATTCGCCTTATGGTACGCTGTGATTAAATATTTTGTTAAGAAATATGTATGATAGAACTGCAAATAGCACTTTCATTCTCAAATGGAATAATTTTGCTTGTCCTTTCTGAAGTGTAATTTCTCTTAAATCAAAAATCAGAGTGAATGAAATAAATATTCGAATTATCTCACGCTGTCTTTTAAACAATCGGGTGAATATCTTGTTTACAGAACGGCAAAATCTACTTTTGCTTCTCTGAAATTCTACTTAGAATAACTAGGTAGTTTGAAAAGAGGCATTCGCCTTAGGGCAGTTCCATGGTGTCGGACGTAGAATTTGTACAAATATTCCCATTGTTTTGTAATGTTTCATTTACTTTAAAGTATTAAAATTAGTTGTGAGTTAGATCACTTGAAAGACCACTTTTCTAGAAACATTTTGACATATAACACATTACAAAAATACGTTTAATTATTAGTGGAAAAAAATAATTTCTTTGCTGTCGGACGTAAAGTGCACAAGTTTTACTTTATTCTTTTTCAAACTCTAATTCAAAACTCTATGATTTGTGAATGCCTATACAAATCACAAAAATTGTTATTATTAAATGGACTATAAGCTTCCAAATGGGACCAATTTTACCTTTATTGATTAAGTAGTTTGACTTCAAGAAATATTTTTCTAAAGTGTCGGACGTAGGATTTTTGGTGTCGGACATAGAATGTACACATATTAAATGGATTTTTGAGGAAAAAAATTGTAAACCCTTATTATATTTTTATTTTTACAATATAGTACTTATTAAAACAGATTATCCACCTAATTAATTGGTATATCAATATTTAAACCCTAAAATATAATTATAAAGTACTTATAGCTAGCCTGAACTATATCAATCTGGTCCTATGATACTTTTAAATTTATATTGTTGTCTTGTTCTTCCGTATGGTTCAGGAGCCACAATTTTCTTTATAATGTCTGTTTTTAAATAACTAATGCAGTCTTCATCGGCAGGTCAGAAGTAGTAAGCACCTGACTTGGAACAGTGCATTACTTTCACCACGGCTTCATTTTCCAAAACAGATTGAACTTCGCCTGGATAGTAGGTATCATCATACCTTACAACAACCCAGTCCTGCATTGTTACTAGGTCCTTAAGACTTATGCTTGTGATGGGTGTTGCAAAATCTTCACAAACTTCAGGTTCTGACATTTCACTGTCAGAATCAAGACTTGGTACTACTCTTTCTTTGCGTTTCGTAGTGTCGTCACTTGTTTCGCCAACTAACACAAATTGGTTTGAACCAGTTGGTGTCACATAGTGCACTTTGTGTGTATTCGAGACCGGAATGGCTGACTCCCAGACATGTTGCACTTCATGTGCCTTTTCTTGCACATCATTACTAGACAAATACTTTATCATAATGTTGGGGTTTCTTAAGGTTGCAATTTCAGCAAAGTTTTCTGCAGAGCTCAAAACGATTTCTGTATTATTTGCTTTGGCATAATTCCAAACACTTCTCTTTATTGTTCCTCCTATCCCATCTACTACCCCTTTCCCATGGGAGGTTGCGAAGTAGTGCCAGTGTAAATTAATGTCAAGCTTACTCTGAAGTAAAGGAAGAACAGAAAAAATGAAACGATTCTTGAACTGGGCTGATGTTCCATCAGAAAAAATGTGTACTGTCGAAATATCCGGATAAACAGATTTCAGATGTGCCAGAAGAAAGCTCACATAACAATAAATTTGATTTTTTTGTGTGATCAAGGTCATTGGATACAATAACACAGCTCTGGCTGATTCCTTCAGAGATCCAAGCGTGTGTTGTGAAAACTGTAGCCTGATTGTGAGTCCAATGGGCCGACTGAATTTCGTTTTGATGAAGAAGGGTGGCATTTTCCGAAAAATCCATCACTTATCAGTATTTCACTTCCATTTACTTTTGCTTTAAGTTTTTGAAATTCATCAGCTTGTCTTCTTTTATGTCTGTATGTATGTATCAGAAAATATTTCATCTGTGATTTTAACTCTTCAAATGCTTCATTAACTGAACTAACTATTTCAACTTTCTGTATCTGTCCATCAACCTTTTGCCATTGAATGTACTTCAAGGGTTCGTTGTCACCCATACGTTTGAACAGATCTATCTGATTTACGCAATCATTGCATTTTCTTGACATACAGGTTTTAGATTCTGAGTTGCAAACAACATTGCATATAAATGTACTGTATTTTGTTGATAGTCCTGTATGCGGCTCTAAGGCTGTTAGCAACAAGCGAACATTCTCGTGATAAGAACAAACACAAACGTTATGTGGAATGTTTGAGAAACATTTAACATGTTTAGGCCTCCTTTTTCCCAAGGGGCTTGTTATTGTTTCCATAGAGATTGTAAAGCCTTATTACTTTATTTATTAGTTTATGTTAAACCCAAGAAAAATAAAAAAAATGTGGTTTACAACATTGCTGTTATGGTGAAGTATTTTTTCTTAAAGTATAATAAATTATTAATGCCAGATTTCATTTTTAGGTTATCCTATATGGATTATGCTTAACTTTAGTTTAAATAAACACAATTCCTACTAGTGATGATAATAGCCTAATAATTGAAACTTAATACAGCCAATATAAATGAAGTTTGCAGCATTTAAAGGTTGGTGTCGGACGTAGAGTCGGACGTAGACTTCATTTTCTACGTCCGACACCAATATAAAAAAAAAACTGTGGGACATAATATTTTTTCAACTCCAGGGTCTTTTAGCTATAAATAAACTCAATTTAAATCTGTACTTACATGGTTTAAAAAAAATGTGTGTGACTGCTATAAAACTAAAACTTCTTTTTTGGTGTCGGACGTAGAACGAAATGTAACTCAAAGTTAAACTACTCTGTCATGGTAACTAAGAGAGTTAAAAAGTTGTAAATGGCAAGAATTTTTTATTTGGTTCCTTAATCAATCAAAACCATTAACTTTGGTTTGATATGATTTTTCTTTTTTATTCCATTTATAGTAATATGACGTTATTGCACAAACCAACTAGAAAAACACTAAATAAAATTGAAAAACAAAGTACCATATCTTTTTAGTGTGGAAATTTTTCCTAAAACAAATACTAGAACTTTATAACTGGTACTTTTAGCTTTCCAAATATGTATAATACATATGGGTTTGAAATAAAAAAAATAGTGTTAAGGTTTCCAATTTTGTGGAATTGCTCCTTATCGTACGCTGCGATAAAATATTTTGTTAAGAAATATATATGATAAAACTGCAAATAGCAATTTCAAGCTCAAAAGGAATGATTTTGCTTGTTCCTTTTTGAAGTCTAATTTCTCATAAATCAAAAATCAGAGTGAATGAAATAAATATTAGAATTATCTCACGCTGTCTTTTAAACAATCGGGTAAAAATATCTTGTTTCTAGAACTACTAAAATGACTTTTGCTTCTCTGAAATTCTACTTAGAATGACTAGTTAGTTTGAAAAGATGAATTCGCCTATCGTACGCTGCGATTAAATATTTTGTTATGAGACATGTATAATAGAACTGCAAATAGCAATTTCAAGCTCAAAAGGAATAATTTTGCTTTTTCCTTTCTGAAGTGTAATTTCTCTTAAATCAAAAATCAGAGTGAATGAAATAAATATTAGAATTATCTCACGCTGTCTTTTAAACAATCGGGTAAATATATCTTGTTTCCAGAACGGCTAAAATGACTTTTGCTTCTCTGAAATTCTACTTAGAATGACTAGGTAGTTTGAACAGAGGAATTCGCCTTATCGTACGCTGCGATTAAATAATTTGTTAAGAAATATGCATATTATAAATGCAAAGAGCAATTTTAATCTCAAAAGGAATATTTTTGCTTGTTCCTTCCTGAAGTCTAATTTCTGTTAAATGAAAAATCTAATATGGCATGAACGGATAATATGACAAGGTAGTTTGAAAAGAGGAAATCGCCTTATCGTACGCTGCGATTAAATATTGTGTTGAGAAATATGTATAATATAACTGCAAATACCAAGTTCAATCTAAAAAAAAATAGTTTTGCTTGTCCTCTCTGAAGTATAACTTCTGTTATATCAAAAATCAGAGTGAATGAAATAAATATTAGAATTATTTCACGCTGTCATTTAAACAATCAGGTTAATATGTTATTTCTAGAACGGCTAAAATGACTTTTGCTTCTCTGAAATTCTACTCAGATAGACTAGGTAGTTTGAAAAGAGGAATTCGCCTTATCGTACGCTGTGATTAAATATTTTGTTAAGAAATATTTATAATAGAACTGCAAATAGCAATTTCAAGCTCAAAAGGAATAATTTTGCTTGTTCCTTTCTGAAGTATAATTTCTCTTAAATCAAAAATCAGAGTGAATGAAATAAATATTAGAATTATCTCACGCTGTCTTTTAAACAATCGGGTAAATATATCTTGTTTCTAGAACGGCTAAAATGACATCTGCTTCTCTGAAATTCTATTTAGAATGACTAGTTAGTTTGAAAAGAGGAATTCGCCTTATCGTACGCTGGGAATAAATATGTTGTTAAGAAATATGTATAATAGAACTGCAAATAGCAATTTCAAGCTCAAAAGGAATAATTTTTCTTCATCCTTTCTGAAGTGTAATTTCTCTTAAATCGAAAATAGAATGAGTGAAATAAATATTAGAATTATCTTACGCTGTCTTTTAAACAATTGGGTAAATATATCTTGTTTCTAGAACGGCTTAAATGACTTTTGCTTCTCTGAAATTCTACTCAGAATGACTAGGTAGTTTGAAAAGAGGAATTCGCCTTATCGTACGCTGCGATTAAATATTTTGTTAGGAAATATGTATAATAGAACTGCAAATATCTATTTCATGCTCATAAGGAATAATTTTGCTTGTTCCTTTCTGAAGTGTAATTTCTCTTAAATAAAAAATAGAGTGAATGAAATAAATATTAGAATTATCTTACGCTGTCTTTTAAACAATCGGGTAAATATATCTTGTTTCTAGAACGGCTAAAATGACTTTTGCTTTCCTGAAATTCTACTTAGAATGACTAGGTAGTTTGAAAAGAGGAATTCGCCTTATCGTAGGCCTCGATTAAATATTTTGTTAAGAAATATGTATAATAGAACTGCAAATAGCAATTTCAAGCTCAAAAGGAATAATTTTGCTTTTTCCTTTCTGAAGTGTAATTTCTCTTAAATCAAAAATCAGAGTGAATGAAATAAATATTAGAATTATCTCACGCTGTCTTTTAAACAATCGGGTAAATATATCTTGTTTCTAGAACGGCTAAAATGACTTTTGCTTCCATTAAATTCTACTTAGAATGACTAGGTAGTTTGAAAAGAGGAATTCGCCTTATCGTAGGCCTCGATTAAATATTTTGTAAAGAAATATGTATAATAGAACTGCAAATAGCAATTTCAAGCTCAAAAGGAATAATTTTGCATGTTCCTTTCTGAAGTGTAATTTCTCTTAAATCAAAAATCAGAGTGAATGAAATAAATATTAGAATTATCTCACGCTGTCTTTTAAACAATCGGGTGAATATATCTTGTTTCCAGAACGGCTAAAATGACTTTTGCTTCCCTGAAATTCTACTTAGAATGACTAGGTAGTTTGAAAAGAGGAATTCGCCTTATCGTACGCTGCATTTAAATATTTTGTTAAGAAATACGTATAATAGAACTGCAAATAGCAATTTCAAGCTCAAAAGGAATAATTTTGCTTGTTCCTTTCTGAAGTGTAATTTCTCTTAAATCAAAAATCAGAGTGAATGAAATAAATATTAGAATTATCTCACGCTGTCTGTTATACAATCGGGTAAATATATCTTGTTTCCAGAACGGCTAAAATGACTTTTGCTTCCCTGAAATTCGACTCAGAATGACTAGTTAGTTTGAAAAGAGGAATTCGCCTTATCGTACGCTGCGATTAAATATGTTGTTAAGAAATATGTATAATAGAACTGCAAATAGAAATTTCAAGCTCAAAAGGAATAATTTTTCTTCATCCTTTCTGAAGTGTAATTTCTCTTAAATCGAAAATAGAGTGAATGAAATAAATATTAGAATTATCTCACGCTGTCTTTTAAACAATCGGGTGAATATCTTGTTTCTTCTACGGCTCAAATGATTTTTTGCGTCTTGGAAATTCTACATACAATGACTAGGTAATTTAAACAGAATAATTCGCCTTATCGTACGCTGCGATTAAATAATTTATTAAGAAAAAGGCTTAATATAACTGCAAAAACCATTTTCAATGTCAAAAAATACATTTTTTCCAGGTTTATTTTTTAATTGTGATTTCCTTTTAATCAATAATCAGAGTAAGTGAAATTAATATTAGAATCATCTCACGCTGCCTTTTAAACAATTGGGTAAATATATTACTTCTGAAACGGAAAAATGACTTTTTCTCCATTAAATTCTACTTAGAAAGAATAGGTAGTTTAAACAGAGGTATTCGCTTTATTGTACGCTGCGATTAAATAATTTATTCAGAAATATGTAATATTTAACTGCAAATAGCAATTTTTATCATAGGATATATTTTAGTTTGATGCTTTCTGTTGTCCAATTCCTGTTAAATTAAAAATCAGAGAGAATGAAAGTAATATTCTAATTATCTCACGTTGTCTTTTAAATAATCGGATGAATAAATTGTACCTGGTACGCCTCAAATGACTTTTAGTGTCTTTGAAATTCTTCATTCAATGACTAGGTAGTTTGAAAAGAGGAATTCTCCTTATCGTACGCTGCGATTTAAGCATTTGTTAAGAATTATGTATAATATACTTGCAAATAGCAATTTTAATATTAACGGATATGTTTCTGCTTCTTGCTTTCTGAAGTGTATTTTCTGTTAAATCAAAAATTAATGTGAATGAAATAAATATTCGAATTATCTCACGTTGTCTTTTAAACAATTGGGTGAATATCTTGTTTCTAGAACGGCTAAAATGACTTTTGCTTCTATGAAATTCTATTTAGAATGTCTTGGTGGTTTGAAAAGAGGCATTCGCCTTATCGTACGCTGCGATTAAATATTTTGTTGAGAAATATGTATAATATAACTGCAAATTGCTATTTCAATTTTAAGAGATATCATGTTGCATGTTGCTTTTTGTAGTGTGATTTTTGTTAAATCAAAAATCATAGTGATTGAAATTATTATTCGAATTATCTCACGCGGCCTTTTAAACAATCGGGTGAATATCTCATTTCTAATGCGGCTAAAATTACCTTTGTGTCTCTGACATTCTACTTACAATGACTAGGTAGTTTGAACAGAGAAATTTGCCTTATCATACGCTGCGATTAAATCATTTGTTAAGAAATATTTATAATATAATTGCAAATAAGAAAGTCAATCTCAAGAGATATATTGTTGCATGTTTTTTTTGTAGTATTATTGTACTACTAGTATTACCAAAAATCAGAGTGGATGTAAGTAATATTCGAATTATCTCATGCTGTCAATTAAATAGTCGGGTGAATAAATTGTTTCTAGATTGGCTAAATGACTTTTTCGTCTCTGAAATTCTACTTACAATGCCTAGGTATTTTCAACAGAGGAATTCGCCTTATCGTACGCTGCGATTAAATAATTTATTTAGCAATATATATAATATAACTGCAATACTAATAATAATAATAGCAATTTCAATCTCAAGAGATATATAGTTGCTTGTTGATTTTTGTAGTGTAATTCCTGTTAAGTCAAAAATCAGAGTGAATGAAATAAATATTCGAATTATCTCACGCTGTCTTTATACAATTTGGTGAATATCTTATTTCTAGGAAGACTAAAACGACATTTGCGTCTCTAATATTCTACTTGCTATCAATTGGTAGTTTGAAGATTTCGTCTTATCTTACTCTGCGATTAAATCATTGGTTAAGAAATATGTATTTATAACTGTAAATAGCTATTTCAATCTCAAGAGATATATTGGTACTTTTCCCTCTCCGAAGTGTATAATCTGTTTGAACTAGTATCAGTGTGATAGAATAAAATTTGAATCATCTCACGCAGTCTATTAAACGTTTGTGTGAATATTTTATTTATAGAACGGCTAAAATGATTTTTTCGTTTCTGAAAATCTACTTACTATCAATTGGTAGTTTGAACAGTAGATTTTGTCTAATTGTACTCTGCTTTTAAATTATTGGTTAATTGGTATTTAAATTTTTATATTCTGTTTAACCAAGAATCAGTGTGATAGAATAAAATTTGAATCATCACACGCTGTCTATTAAACGTTTGTGTGAATATTTTATTTCTAGAACGCTAAATTGATTTTTGCGTTTCTGAAAATCTACTTACAATCAATTGGTAGTTTGAACAGAAGAGTTCGTCTTATAGTACTCTGCGATTAAATCATTGGTTAAGAAATATTGGTTAAGAAATATGTATATTATAACCGCAAACAGCAATACTAATCTCAAGAGATATATTGTTACTTCTCTCTCTCCGAAGTGTAATTTCTGTTAAATCAAAAATCAGAGTGATAGAAATTAAAATTCGAATTATTTCACGCTGTCTATTAAGCGAATGTGTGAATTTTGCATCTATGGCTAAAATGAGAATATTTTGCTTTTCAATTTCAAATTATACTTTCAATCCCTATGTTGTTTGAAATAAAAATTCGCCTTATCGTACGCTGCGATAAAATCTTTAGTTGAAAAATATGTATAGTATAACTACAAAAAGCGATTTCAATCACAAGAAATAAATTGCTATTTCTTGATCTCCGATGTTAATTTTATGTTAAATCAAATATCAGAGGGATAGGTAAAAAATTCATGTTATCTCACGCTTTCTTTAAAACAATAGGGTGAATATCTTTTTTAGTTAACTAATAAAATGATTTTTATATCTCAGGCTGAAATGAAAATATTTTGCTTTTCAATGTGAAATTCTGCTTACACCGCCTAGGTTGTTTGAACAGAAAAATTCACCTTAACGTACGCAGCGATTAAAGCTTTATTTGAAAAGAATATATGATTAAATTGCAAATGTTGATTTCAGTCACAAAAATTAAGAGTTTACTTTTTGCTTACCGTTGTGTACTTTATCATAAAATCAAAAATCAGAGGGATAGGAATAAAAGTTCGAATTACCTCTCACTGTCTTTTTAACAATTGGGTAAATATCTTATTTGTCGAACGGCAAAAATGAATTTTTCATCTCAGGCTGAAATGTGAGTATTTTACTATTTAAAGTGAAATTTTATTTACAATTCTTCGCTTTTTTGAACAGAAATATTCGCCTTATCGTAAGCTGCGTTTAAATATTTGGTTAAAAGAAATGTATAATATAACTGCCAATTTCGAGTTCAACCAACCAACTAAATTGTCACTTCTTGCTCTCCGAACTTATTTTTCTATTAAATCAAAAATGAAAGGGATAGGTATTAAAATTCGAGTTATTCTCCTAGTCTTTTAAACAAATGACTGAATATCTTATTTCTAAAACGGCTAAAATGGTTTTTGCATCTCAGGATAAAATGAGAACATTTTGCTTTTCAAAGTGAAATTTTACTTACACTCCATAGGTAGTTTGAACAGAAAAATTCACCTTATCCCACGCTGCGATTAAATCTTTAGTTGAAAAAAATGTATGAGATAATGGCAAATATTGATTTCAATCACAAGAATTAAATTGTTACTTCAAGTTTTCCGAAGTGTAATTTTTGATTAAATCAAAAATCAGAGGGATATAAAAATTCGAGTTATCTCACACTGTCTTTTAAACAATTGGGTGAATATCCGATTTCCAAAACGGCAAAAATGAATTTTTCATCGCAGGCTGAAATGAGAATATTTAGGTTTTCAAAGTGAAATTCTAGTTAAAGTCCCTAGGTATTTTTAATAGAAATATTCACCTTATCGTACGCTGCGATTATATCTTTAGTTGAAAAAAATTTATAATCTAATTGAAAATATTGATTTCAATCAAAAGAATTAAATTGGTACTTCTTGCTTTCCGATGTGTATTTTCTGTTAAATGAAAAATCAGAGGGATGGGTTTAAAAAAATCGACTTATCTCACGCTGTGCTTTAATAAATTGGGTGAATATCTTATTTCTAGAACGGCTAAAATGAATTTTGCATCGCAAGCTGAAATGAGAAGTTTTTGCTTTTCATAGTAGAATTCTTCCTCCAATCCCTGGGTTGTTTGAACAGAAAAATTCGCCTTATCTTGCGCTGCGATTAAGTCTTTGGTTGGAAAATATGTATAATATAACTGCAAATAGGGATTTCTATTTCAAAAAATAATTTGATACTTTTTTCTTTCCAAAAAGTATTTTTCGTTAAATCAGAAATAAGAGATAACGAAATGAGAATACGAGTTATCTCACGCTGTCTTTAAATAAATTGGGTAAATATCTTGGACGGCTAAAATGAATTTTTCATCGCAGGCTTAAATGAGAAGTTTTTGCTTTTCAAAGTAAATTTCTCGTTACAATCGCCAGGTTGTTTGAAAAGAAAGCTTTGCCTTACCATACGTTGTGATTTAACCTTTGGTCAATAAAGATGTGTAATATATTTGCAAATATTTATATCAATCACAAGATTTAAAATGATACTTATTGCTTTTTGAAGTCGAATTTCGGTTAATTCAAAAATCAGAGGGATAGAAATGAAAATTCGAGTTATATCACGCTGTTCGAGTCATTTCACCCAATTTATTAAAATAAATTGGGTGAATATCTTATTTCTAAAACGGCTAAAATGACTTTTGTATCGCAGGCTGGAATGAAAATATTTTACTTTTCAAAGTATAATTCTCGTTACAATCGTCAGGTAGTTTGAAAACAATACTTTGCCTTACCGTACGCTGTGATTTAATCTTTGTTTGATAAATATGTATAATATTACTGCAAATATTGATTTCAATCTCAAGAATTTATTTTTTACTTCTTTCTTTTTTTGAAGAGGATTTACTGTTAAATCAAATATTAGAGGGATAGAAATTTAAATTCGAGTTGTCTTACGCTGTCTTTTAAACTATTGGGTCAATATCTTTCTTAAATGTTTCTTGCATCGCAGGCTGAAATGAGAATATTTTGCTTTTCAAAGTAAATTTCTCGTTACAATAACCAGGTTTTTGAAATGAAAAATTCGCCTAGCCGTACGCTTTGATTAAACCTTTGGTGTAAGAAGATGTATAATATGACTGCAAATATATATTTGTATCACAATAATAGAAATTTTAGTTCATGCTTTCACAAGTGGATTTTCTGTTGAATTAAAAATAAGAGGGATAGAAATGAAAATTCGAGTTATCTCAAGCCTTTTTTTTGCTAACATTTGGGTGAATATCATATTTCTAGAATGGCTCAAATGAATTTTGCATCGCTATGAAAAATAGATATCTACTATGTACTTTAGCTCCAATACTTCGCGAAGGAAAGATGTCAAAATTATGTTTCATTCACATCAGTGCCTACATGATCTATGCCATGATAATAATAATTACTTTTATTGCCTATTCTTGGACCGAGTGAGCAACTATACGTATCTTGGAATCATTCTGGGTGATAACTTTAAATTTGATAAACATATTAAAAAACTGAATAGAAAAATGAGAGCTATGCCATACAAACTTTTTATGTTAAAAGATCTTTTACCACCCCATGCAAAATTAATGATTTATTATGCATATGTAGAAAGTATATTAACGTATGGTTTTTCACTTTGGGGGAATACCTCGAAGACTTTATTAGTTACCCTTATAAAAAACCAAAAGAGAATTTAAAAATAGATTAATGTAAATAATACTGAAACTACTATTGTTAGTGACTTAAAGGGGATTTGTAACAAATATAGCGTTCTGCCTGTGGATAAAGTATTTGAGTGGATTTTGCACAATTATTTCTCTGATAATTATTAAGTTATTGCTACTAAAGCAGCCTATATGAAAATCAGAAACTGCCGCAGGTATAAAACCTGTAAATATAACAACTTGTATGGTAGACGAAATTTGAGATACACTGTACCCAATGTATTTGTACCCAAATGTACCAAAAAAAAAATATAAAAACAAGCTGCCTGAATCACTACAAAACCCAAGAAATATGAGCGAATTGAAAATGAATCAAAGAGTCAAACTGTTACAAGAAATTAATGAATATTTTTTAAAGTGTATAATGTATCTAAATGAGCAATTTTTATGTAAGTGTTACATGAGGATTCTTTGTCTATTTTGGCACCCTCTGACAAGGTTTTGGTTTAGAGGGACCGGATGCCTATATGGGATAGTTTTGTAATCTGATCCTTTTGCTGTGTAAAAAATATGATTTTGTTAAAAAAATAATGAGTATGAAGATCATAGATGTAGCCCAAAATAATTTTATGTGTGATATATTTGTAATTTTTAAACGTATAAAATATGAAGTGTATTTTAAAATGTAACGTGGCACCTGCTGACAAGCCATTGAATGATGGCTCAGCAGGACCATAAATGATCTCTTAATTTCATTTTTATATGATTATAAGGATGATGATAAAATAGTAATTATTATTTTAAAATCAATTACGGTTATTGAATATAAAATTATCATGCATCTATGTATAATTTAAATATTTAATATCGTAATTTTTAAAGTATGCTATATTAAAATTAGTATGCGGTGAAAAATTAAAAAAATTAAGTGCTTCACTTTAGAACCTCAAATATATTAATTTTGCTTCGTACACTGAAATAGTAATATTTACCTTTTTGGAGTTGTTTTCTCATTATAATCCAACAGCGGATTAAGAAAAGGAAAGTTTTCTTCATCGCATTGTGTTTTTCTTCAGTGACTTTCTCTGTTAAACCCAAAGTCGGAGTAAAAAATGAATACTCGTGTTATCGCATGCAAAATTTTAAATTATTATTGAAAAAGCTTCATTCTAGATCGGCAATTATTCATTTTGCATCGTATAGACAAAGAATAGCATTTTGATTTTCGAATAAATTTTTCCTTACATTTCAAAAGTGGGTGAAGGAAAGGAAAATTCGCTTCTTCGCACGCTGTTTGCATTTTTGATTTTAAAAGATGTTTTCTATTACTGCAGACATTGATTTCACTCTCAAGAATTAAATTATGATATCTTGCTTATAGAAGAAATTTTCTCTGTTTAATCCAAAATCTGAGAAAAAAATGAATATTCGCAATATCTCATGCAGTATTTACACCATTATTGATTAAGCTTCATTCTAGATCGGCTAAATATTGTTTATGCACCGTAGACTAAATAATAATATTTTGCTACTTGAAGTAATTTTCTCAATATAATCCAAAAGAAGATTAAGAAAAAAAATTAGCTTCATTGCACGCTGTGTTTGCATATTTGGTTGAAAAAGCTGTAACATATAACTGCAAACAATGATTTCGCTCTCAAGAATTAAATTATAAAAATCTTGCTTTTCGATGTGATATTCTCTGTTAAATCCAAAATGTGAGAGAAAAAATGAATATTCGCGTTATCTCACGCAGTATTTTAAACTTATATCGGAAAATCATCATTCTAGAACGGCAAATATTGATTTTATATCGTGGACTGAAGTATATATATTTTGCTTTTCGAAGTGATTTTCTCATCATATTCCAAAGGCGGACATGATAAAGGAAAATTCGCCTTGTCGCACGCTGTGTTTGCATCCTTGGCTGATAAGGCCGTATTCTTTAACTGCAAATATTTATTTCGCTTACAAGAATTAAAGTATAATATCTTGCTTTTCGAAGTGTTTTCTCTGTTAAATCCAAAATATTTGAGAAAAAATGAATATTCGCGTTATATCTCGTAGTATTATAATCTTTTATTGGAAAAACATCATTCTAGAACCTCAAATATATTAATTTTGCATCGTAGACTGAAATAATAATATTTTGCTTAGTAATTGATAGAATATTTATTTTGTAATGACTAAAAATTCTATTTGTGCACGTAATACATATTACATTAGCATTATAAGTAACTATTATTTTAAACTGGAATACGGAGAATTTCAAGGATTTATTATAATTTAAAATTTTTTCGCCCAGTTAAATAATCAAAAAAAGCAAAAAATTAACTTGGATGTCTTTCAATAATGCTGATATGATAGCAAATATGTCATGCACGTTCAAACCTTTTTTGCAATAAAATAATCAAAGAATGAAGCTGAAATAAATTGGAAACATTAACATGTGAATTTTTTGTGGTACAGAAATGAATAAATATTAAAAAATGATTACATACTTTTATATGTAATCCAAAAATACGGAATTTTTTAAAGATTTTATTCACATTACTAATTTTTTGTAGTGCAAAATATTAAAAAATCACAAAATTTAAAAATTTATGTCAATTATTTCCAAAGCCAATGAATTGAATTTCATTAGGACCAAAACATTTTTTTGAATGATTTACATTACGAAATTACGCAATATTATTATTAATAATAAAAATTTTCCACTGAAGAATCCAAGCAAAATATATCTAAATAAATGGTATTTAAAGAGAAACGGAAACCATGTTTAAGTAATATTCTTTGTTGTCAAACATAAGGAATTTTTCAAATATATCATTAGTTTTCAATCTCTCCACATAGCTTGAGTTTCAAGAAATAAAGAAAAAATCAAAATGAATGTCTTTTGTGCTGCACGATTAATTCCATTATACAGAATGATTGAAACTAAATAAAAAAATTATCGATATCATTTTCATAAAATATATTCCAAATTCTGAATAATATATTATGAATACTTGCTGTCTGTTTTCTGCGGTGCACGAAAGAAAGAATGTTTCAGAATGATAAAACTGTAAAATATAAAAGAGAATGTCTATTTTTGATGCACCAAATATTACATTTTGTAATGATTAAAAACTTATTTGTTGAAGATTGTTCGGGATTTCCACCGGGTCAGGTTCTCCATATCTGCCGTCGTTTCGATGGACGAGTCGTCTATCCTGGAACAATGGAGAACTTGACCCGGTGGAAATCCCAAACAATATTCAACGACATAGTTCGCCGGGAAAACCTTCGATGATTAAAAATTTTATTCTAAACGAAAATACGGAATTTATCAAAGAATTCACAAATATTCCACATGTTTGAAAATGAAATAAACAGAAATAGGTTAACAGAAATACAGAATTTTACCATGAATCCAAACGTTTTCAAAATTTTTTGAAATGGTAAATGATAGGGAATCCAAGCAAAATATATTTAAAGTAGTTCACATGTTTCATTATATATATAATTTTAATTTGTGAGGGTAAACACAGAATTTTTAAAAAATTTCATAATTTTCAAATAGTAAGGATTTAATAATGCACAGCAAAAAAGTTCAAGAGTGAATGCAAAACATTGAGAGTGAAATTAAATTCAAATTGACGAAATAATTTTGTAACAAAAAAAACGTATTTTTTAAAGATTTCGTACACATTATTAGTTTTTCACTACGCTAATAAATAAAATAATTAAGCAAAAAATGAAAAGTAGACGATTTTTTTTGGCGCTCAAGGCGGCATATTTCGTAAAGATGGAAAACAATTACTTTTTAAAAAATTGAATTTATTGAAAATTTCATACACATCGAAATATTTACACAGACCTTAATACCATGGAATAAAGTAAAATATTTTAGCCAATTTGTGGTTCACAAAATAATTTAATTCAAAATGATTTTAACGTATTATTTGTAAAGGGAAATACGGAATTTGCAAAGACTTAATACATTTTCAAAACTACCAGTCCAGTAATTATTCACGAACGATAGAAAAAGGAAAAAATTGAATGATTTTGTATTGCAAAACAGAAATAATTTTTTGAATGATTACTCAACCATATTTAGAGAAAATAAAGTTTTAAAATATATTTCATAGATTCATAATTTTTCTCACCGCGATATAAGAAACGGGAAAAAATTAAAATTCATGTAATTTTCTTGGTACAATAATAAGCATATTTCATTTGGATCAACATTTTTATTTGGAAAAAAACGGAATTTTTCAAATATTTCATAAATCTTCACAGTTTTTAAATAATGCCAAATATTCTCTAATGTAAACAAATTAAAAATTGTGAGTATTTATGTTTCGCAAATTTATGCATATAGATCAAATTTCAGATTGTTTAAAATTTTCATTTTTTACGGGTAATGGGAATTTTCTGACATTTTAAAAAGGATAAATGATCAAGAGAGAAAGCAAAACATTCAATGAAGAAATTTGTTTTTTTAAATACACCATAGGCACACTATGAGCAAAATATAATGTTTAAACTGTAGATAAATTGATAATATGTATCATAATGTATCACTGCCCCCCTACTGAAATGAACTTAAAAATAAAACATTCCACATGCCATCAACACAGAAACAAATAAATTTATTAGGAGAATGTTTAAGTTTGAAAACGCAAATTAACTCAATGTTTGAGAGCTACAATTAGGACAATTAACCAATGCAATGGATTAGATATTCAAATTTCACTAATGGAATTGTTATCTTATGAATGATAAATACCAGTTGAACATAAGAATCTTTCTTTTAAATTCAAACACTCCTTTTTTGTAATTGACAATATTTGTTAATGAACGTCTTCACTATCGTGACTTAAAAAAACCATTTGGTCGTAAAGGTTCATTTAGTTGATGTTGTTAATAATTGTTCACTATTTCACACATCGTAGTCCGGCTCTCTGGCATTTGCGTGCGTGCGTCAGCTATCCTTTCTTCGTCCTACTTCGTCGACTGGGTTGAGCGTCGTCCTAACGCTACCGGATCCCGTCGTAAATACATCTGGCGATACATCCGCGGGCTTTCTAAGGTGCTTTGGTGAATGCTCCTTCTTTAAGAACACACTTTAATGTTGAAATCTGCTCACTGCAATCGGCTCTCTCTTTCTCCAGATCTCTTCACGTTCGCCCCTTCCTTGTCCTTCCTCTACAGTTCGCCACTCAGACTCACTCACGCGTATTCCTAGTATCCTCCTGTTGCCTGTTAGGAAAGATGAAAAAAAATCAATTTGTAAACGAAAAAACTGACATTTTCAAAGAGTTCTTACACATTCAGATATTACGAGAAGCATAAACAATCAATTTTGAAAAAAAGAATAAATTTATCAATGACTTTTTGTGATACACCAAAGGTAAAATATTTCAGAATGATCAAAACTTCTATTTGAAAAAAAATGAAATTTGAACAATGATTTCGTACATTTTCAAAACAATTTTCAATATGTAAAATAATCAAGAAGCTAAGCCAAAAATAATTAACCAAATATTTTTTTGGGTAAACGAGAGATCATATATTATAGTGTGTAAGAATTTCATAGTAGTAGTGGTAGGTTTATCTGGTGCGTCGACAGCTAAGGTCATTTTGCACCGCTCGCAACCTAATTCATGTCAATACAACTTTATAGGAAGTGAAATTCAATATTTATTCAGTAAAAATTAAATTTTTAAGATACCAGAGAAGGAATAAAATAAATCGTGTTTCCAATTAAAACATTAGATTTTAAAGTGACTTAAATATGTCAATACATTTTAAAAATTCGGCTACGCGACCGAGGGCAATACGGTTATTGCCGAGAACTTGTTCTAGCCCACCACTGATGTGATATCTCTCTCGAAGAGCTCGGTACCTTTCACAAGCCGTCAATATGTGTCTTACACTCAATGGGCAGTCGCATTCATCACAGCGAGGTGGGATCTTCTCTTCGGTGAAGAGGTATGAGTGGGTCAGGGCACAGTGCCCTATTCTCAGTCGCGTGATGACAACTTCCTCCCTACGACAGCTCCTGACGGAAGAGGCCCACGCCTGCGTATCTGCTTTCAGGCAGCGCAATTTATTATTCATTTGGCTCCTCCACGAGTCCTTCCACCTCTGTGAACACATATTTTTTAGGGTATACTTAAGGTCCTCTGCCGGTACCAGGAAAGAAAAGGCTTCGAGGTCGTTCAGTGCTTCCTTCGCCGCTGAGTCAGCCTTCTCGTTTCCGTCTATTCCCACATGCCCAGGAACCCCTGAAAAGCTTACTTTTATTCCCTTTTTATTAAGAGAAAGAAGGGCATTATGTATATCCTGAACGATAGGACTGAGTGGGGAAAAGTCGAAAACTGTTTTCAAATCGCTTAAAGAGTCTGTGCAGATTATAAAAGACTTATTACAGCCATGTATGCCGTGGATAGCCATCTTTATATCGAACAGTTCCGCTGTGTAAACACTACACAGCGGACTGAGCTTCGCTTTCACGACTCCGTGAGTTAGGGGAGATACTGCGCACGCACAGGCTGAATTGGACTTGGATCCATCCGTATATATAGGGATGGTATCCGGGTGGGAATTCAGCATTTCCTTGAACATTACCTGGTATTCTGAATCGATGGTGGAGGATTTTTGTAGCTTGCTCAGTTCAAGGTAAATATCTGGCCGTGGTATATTCCATGGAGCTTGGTTGGAATAACCTACCGGGTATACTTCCGGAAGAGAGAAATTATTCTCTTCGATAGAATTGTTAAAACGTACGCTTAAAGGGCGAGTGGCCCTTCTACGTCCATTAAAATTGTCTAAAAATCTAGGGTTAAAAACAATATCGTAACATGGATGCTTTGTCATTGATAAAAGTTTTGCCACGTAGGAGCACATCAGCATGTTCCTGCGGACATACATGCTCAGCTTTTTTGCTGTGCATTATTAAATCCTTACTATTTGAAAATGTATGAAATTTTTTAAAAATTCTGTGTTTACCCTCACAAATTAAAATTATATATATAATGAAACATGTGGTTGCTAACGAACTAGGTTGCCAATCGTACTGTGAAGTGAAAAGATTGGCCCAAGATCGGATAAAGTGGAAGACTGTTGCAGACCAATCCTAGGATTGTAACCAGAGAAGAAAAAGAACATCCCTTAAAGATACGAAAAGATATGTAGTCGAATTAAAGATATGTAATCGAATATCTCATTTTGAGTACCAAGTAAACCATATTTAGAAATGATCAGAGCATTCCTTCTCATAATAAAAAAAAACAACAAAACACAAATATTGTAATGCATTCAAAATTTTCTATCACGCTAAATAATCAAGAAAGGGTTCAAATATTTTCGAAATGAATGTCTTTTCTGTGTCAGCAAAAAAGAATATCTCATAATGATTTTCAGTGACTTTTTTGTAGACGAAAATTCGAAATTTTTCAAAAATTACATTTGGCTTTTCAATTTTGCGAAGCAAGCAAAAAATTAAAAATGGAGTGTCTTTTTATTGTGTAAGGCATTTATAAACAATAATACGGAATTTTCCAAAGATTTCACGCGACTTTAATTATTTCAATTTTGTTTAGTAATCAAGTTGTTACCAAGAAATTTGAAGTTGGAATGTCTATTTGTTGTGTGACCAGTGAATCATATTATGTAGTGGTAAAAACACTTGGTTTCGACATGAAAATACAACGAGACTCAAAGATTGAAAATTCATTTCAAATTTTCCAACACGCTAACAAATCATGAAAGAAAGCTTTAATTTTCGAGTTATTGTTTTTTGTAGTGCGCCATACAAAACATATTTCAGAAATATTTCAATTTTATTTCTTAGGGCTGTAAGCAAGCTAGGGAAATTCAAACTATAACGATTGACATCTCTTTACAGGATGCAACAGATAAATCATAATTTACGGAATGTTTACCTACAGACTTTATTGGTAAACAAAAAGTTTGTACTTTTCATAAAATTTTATACAATTTCACACTACAGACTTATAAACAATACTAATCAACATCACATAATGCGGTTCACTAGATAAATGATTTGATGTGTTCTTTCTTAACTGTTCCTTAAAATAAAAAACCTCAACCACGTCAACAATTTAATCTACACCAAATATTTTGCAGAGCGCTGCCTATGCCAGCTACAGAGCTAAACACTGATCCAATCCACGTCTATTAATACTGTGAAGCATAGCCAAAATATAAAGACAGTATTATCCAAAAGCATTTTTCTTTCAAAATGTTTCCACAGATGTTAAAATTAAGACATAAAATTGCAAAACTATCCAAATCAACGCTTTTGTCTGAAGATGAAATACACAAGCGACGATGTAAACTATTGACTTTTTAAAAGCCTTATTTGTTTCAAAATTTTCCGCAGGATAGGTTTTCAAGCTTCATGGTTAAAATCTATACCAAACGACTTATTTCTATGGGATGCACCAGCCTCGTAATTAGTTACAGAGTTTTTTCAGAACTTTTTTCCTCATAAAATTTTCCAAAACGCTAATTATTCGAGTAAGAGAGTAAAACGCAATTCCAAGCGACGTCTCCCAATGTCGTGCACCTCAGCCTCCATAAACTACGAAATTTTTCAAAAAATTTCTTTTTACAATGTATACTATTATAGCATTTTACCACCCATGGAATAAGATCATAGAAGCAAAGGGCACTTGAAAAGCGGATAGCAACAATTTGTCAACGGCAACCATGGTAATGAGCAACAATTTGTCAACCGCAGCTAGATAACGCCAAACAAATTAATCTAGAGAGTCTCCGTCAGACATTGCTTAAGCGAAAACAGTCTTTTTCAATCAGTGAGAGTCTCCGTGGGTGAGTTTTTAAGTAAGCACCAGTCTATATCGACCAGTGTTCCAATAAGGGAGAGGATCTGTGGGAACTGCAGATCAGAAAGGCACCAAGTGGGCTGACTATAATCGGAAAACTTCAAATTACGACGGGGAGACCACGGGAACGAGGAGGAGTCGCAGATTGCAACGCAGGGCATATTCGAGGGATAGCTGGCCAGGAATACACAGGGCATCCACCTGTGTGGGGCAGCAGTCAAATGATTGTATGTACTATAACTTTTAAGATTTTACGTGCAATGTGGTGTGAGGTACTGTGAAGTGAAAAGAAGAAGCATTGAAGTGGCTCAATTATTGTAAAGTGTATGACCTGTTTAAGTGTATGAGCCTGAAGAGCCAATGTGTAGTAAATGATAAATTATATGTGGTGGAAATTCTATGGTAAAGAACGGTGTCAAACGTTGTGTGGAGGGATATTTACTTTATTGTATTGTGGTTTACTATTTAGTTACCGTGCTATAACTTGAGGGTATGTGTAAAAGTGGGTGTGGTACCTTTTCCGCTCACTTATCATTTCAAAACGCTCTCGCTCGTTTTTAATTAACTCTTTCTTTCTGAGGCCCATGATAAGTGCAGGAGTATGCAAAAATATCAATTAAATTCGCATAAAATTCATCATTTACGAAGTAAACAGCATCGAAAAGAATAGAAACATTGAGAAACTTCCATTTTAAGAAACACCCGCCAGTGATTTATCGTGCATTTCGCGCATGCACGTGTCCTCGTTAGAAAAACTGATTTACACCTGATATGGTAGGAAATGAATACGTCTAATCCGTATAAATGTACGAAGAAGAGCTGAAAATCACATGAAACTCTGTTCAGACGTTGGAGGAAGAAAACCCTTGAGGCCCTCGTGGGAAATCTCACTTGAGGCAAGTGTCAAGGCGATAAACGGTCTCAATGAGGATTATAGCGATCGGTAAAGTTGTGACCACGTGCACCCCAGTTCATTCCTTAAATTTCAAAGGGTCTGATAATAAGAATACCCACGCCTTTCTCAAAGAAAGTATGACTGTAAAAATAATAGTAAACACGGGTTTCCTATGAGTAAGAAGATGAGTAGAATTTCATCTCGAGTCGTTGACTCCCGCTCCATGTGATTTGCATGCAACCGACGACCCGGCGTGCGAATTGAGATTTCTTTTGAAATCGCCCTGGAGTATGATCGTGAAGAGGGTATAAGACAAATTTGGATTTGAGATTGCTTATTATCACACCTGGAATATATTCACTGTATCAAAGCAAGCGTCCATTTTTCATTAATTTCACGTAAACTGCAACAGAATTTGAAATGTCCGCTTCCCGGCTATGCGGCGACGACGGACGCTCTTTAACATAATAATTAATTAATAAGGCTGTTGTGGATGGGGAATGCCAGTTTAGGAGGGAATTTCATTTCTTCGACGGAAGTATACTCTTCCCTATTTATTTGGTATAAATGTCTGAGCGCAGCATTGCCGAAAAGAAAACAAAGTTTTTATCCAATATCTTTAAGTAATTAAAGTGAATAACCATGCAGTGTCAAGAGGGATAAAATGTCCAAATAACACACCTATGAAAATATAAAATTTAAAATTAAAAAAATGGAATCTTTTTGTAACGATATAGAATCATTCAAATGTGACTGAAAAAGGCGTCAGGAGGGAAATAGATTTCACAATTTTGACGAAAGAAAAGCAGCGCACTCTTTTGCCGACTGAATTTGGGTCCATAGTTTATTAAGCACACTTGTGTCTGCAGACATTTAAAAAACAGTCATAAGTTATATAATTTTATACCTTCGAAGTTTTGAGATCATATGGTGAGACAGACATATTCAAGTAGTCACTGACCCTTCGGAAGAACCATACTCATTGATGGTTGCACTTCAACAGTGTCATCGAACCAAAAGGCAGTCGTTGCTATGGGAATGTACATTTAACTGACTTCGATTGACTGAAGTGGTCGTGAGTGGATCTTGTGATCAAGTTTGAGAATTAAATTAATAATTATTTTCGCCAGCATACGTGAGAAAATTGGATCCTCATTTTGTAAGTAACAAAACAACAAGAGGTGTATTATCTGACAGTAATCTCACGTCGCATTGCCGATAATTTTATGTGATTTATCTCGAAAAACAATCTCGATTTCAGTTTGGTGGGATGTATAGTGGGAACTCTCTCTCATCCTTACAAATTGTTTATATATTTTAATAGCTTGAACTATAATAATTGTAAATATTATTGTATTAATGAATGTCCTATGCTTATTGAATGTTCATATTTGTAATCTGTAATGTCCTGAAAAAATACTATATTTGCCACAGAGTTTTTTCAGTTAAACTGTACTTTGTTCCAGAGGATATGTAGTCCTTGAACAATAAATATTATTATTATTATAGTGCTCTAAGCAAGACTGTCAAAAAGTTTGTTCCCTTAGAATCATGGGCGTAGCCAGGGAATTTGGCTGGAGGGGGGCCATGGGACCACCCACCTTCCGGGGGGTACCCCCACTTCAAGAAATCCCCCGGAAATGTTTGAAATTGAACCTTCTCAGAACTGAAATTAAGCCTAATTGCTGATGACATTTTTGTAAAATACTGAAAGGGATTGTTGTAGGCTAGAAAATGATTACACCGAGTTGGAAAATAAAATAGCTTTTATTTTCAACATATTTTCAGAGGGATCATAGTAAACTTTGGAATGGTTATCTGCTAATAAATTAAATACAACTTAAATATTAATTTAAAGTGAAAACAAAGAAAAGAAACAAAATATTTGGTTTAAAGGAATATTCTGTTTATTGACAAAAATGTTCAATGATGGTAGTGCTGGGAACCCTTTCTTTAACAAGTTTTTTTTCGATGTGAAGAATGGATAGACTTGAAAATCTTGATTGACCGGTTGTAGACCGAATCCATGACTTGATTCTTCGCATGACTGAAAAACTTCTTTCACATCCACCCGAGCTGACGGGCAGGCCGATTGCTACTTGGAGAAGTCTGTAAACATTCGGCATGATATCTTCATTTACTTCTGCTCTGAAATTTTTAAGTTTGACCTCTAGTTCCTTGTTTTTTAATATATTTCTCAATACTGTAGCCTCGGCATTTAAGGAATGGGAATCAATATTCAAAATTTCTTTGTAATAATTAATGAAATCTTCAGCTTCAGTCAAGTTCAACTGAGTAAAGGCATCCGCTGCCTTTGCCAGGGTAACGGACTCAAACCTGTGCTGAAAATGTGAAATAACGTTATCCAAAACCCTGTTGTACACATTGATTTTCCAGTAATCTCGAGTGTTGGGGTTGGTGTCAGATGGTAGGTCGGTCAGCTGGCTTTTTCCTACGGTAGTTTCAACATAGTAATCGCTCATTTTTTCGGGCGGCTGCTGCCTTCTTTTCTTTAAGACAGACACAGGCTCTAGCAAAATGTCGTTATTGTTCGCAATTTCTACTATCTCGGCCCATAAACCATCAAAATTATTTCTGCTCTCTCCCAAAGTAGTTTGAATGCTGGCAATAACTGAACTTGCTCTCCCGAGCGTCGCATCCGGGCCTTGCAACTACTTACTCAGCACGTTGGTCACCGATAAAACTGAATGGATCATGAAAATATTAACAACGAATTCAGGTTGTACGATAGATCTCAACAAAACGATGGCCTCCACCATACTCCCCCATCTCGTGCAGCGTTGATTTCCTCCTCAAGGGCTTCCTTGATTGCGTTGAAGTTATTTTTTACAACGTTACAATTTGTGTTACGGCAGCACCATCTTTTACTACTTAAGTTCCCCATTTCTTTCCCACCCTTAATGCCTAGCTTCTTTTGAATCTCTGCTAAGATGGCATGATTACCAGGTTGTGAATACTGCATATGGAGGGCTTCAAGAGTATTGAAGAAAATGTAAGGTGACTGGATATCGTTGCAGGAATAGACAACGGCAAAATTTACTTTGTGAGCTAAGCAGTGGATATAAATTGCCTGTGGGTGTAACTCTTTCATTTTCACCTGGAGACCTGCGTTCTTTCCTGACATTACGCTGGCACCATCGTATGATTGTCCAATCATTGGTATACCGTCCAAGCTGTATTTAGTCTTTAAAATTCTTTAAGTCTAAAAGTCTTTAAAAATCTTGAATCATTTGGCTTCGCGACTCGGAATCTCTTGCTGTGGAACATTTATGAAACCGAGAAACCTTTCGATGGGCTCCAATCCTCTTACGTACCTCAAAACTACTGTCAACTGTTCTTCTTTGTAACATTTGGCTTCATCAACCATCAATGAATAAAACCCACACTCCCGCACTTCCTTTACAATTTCTTGAAGAGTTAGACCGGCTGCAACTTCTATTATTTCGTTCTGAACCGTTGGGCTGCAGTAGTTAAGTCACTGCTCAAAATGTTTGGCAAAAAAGTCATCATACTTCGTAAAGAGTTTACACAACTCAACAAAGTTTCCCCTATTCTGAGATTCAGAGCTCTCATCATGTCCTCTCAGTGGCATGCCTTGACAACTGAGATAGGAAATGATGTCAGCTACTTCTGTCAAGTAACGTTTTTTCTCTTCAATCTCTTCTTTACTCAGATTTACGACTCTCGCGTGTACAGTACCAGATGCGTTAGCCATTTGGTACCCCAGATACTTTTGATGACAATCCAAATGAGATCCTGATTTTTCGTGTTTTTCGATCGCATCGTTTAATTTTTTCCATTCGCAAAACCCCGTTTTAATAAACTTTTCGTTTTGGTCTCGCACAACCCCGGTAAAGAAAAGTCTACACACAAAGCAGTATGCTCGATCTTTTTCCACACTGTACTCCAACCACTGGTGTTTTTCACAGTAAGCGTCGGAAAATGATCGGTTTCTGTCACCAAATAGTGTTTTCGGGAAATTAATTTTCAGTTGTTTCGTGTTTCAGTGGTCCTGTTTCCAAAGTTCCAAGATCTGTCGGTTCAGATGCTCTTTCCTCGATTACTTCCATTTTTTCATCTGCGGGTTTCGTTGAAGTTTCAAACGTTCACGGTGCAGAGGAGGGGAATGCGCGGTCGTCTCTGGGAGGATCATCATCTTCACGTTAATCATTTTTTGGAGGGGGAGAGAGTTTTCTTGAAAATGATCGAATATCTGAAACTTTCTTCATCTTGCACCTAAATAAAAACAAAATAGAAGGGAAAAATTGCAAGATTGCGCGAAACATAATCAACTGCACAACACTGTAGTGCTTTCCACATTTAGTTGACAGTATGGACTCTTATGGAGATTCGTTTCCCATGTTAATCTCCAAAAGGGCGGACGTGCGCTGTTGTCAAATGCAGCATAAAAATTAATATTGCACTATGCACTGTATAAAAATGTGCCATAATGCATAAAGAGACGTTTCATTTAGTGGTGTCAATAGTTTTTCGATAAAGTTTATAAAAATTATTTCCTTAAACTTCCCCTACATACGCGGTTCTTTTCACTTTTTTTCACTCGATTGTCGGCAAACCGTTCCTCATGCTGGATTAAAACTTTTACATAAAAGTTCCTCATACTATTTTCTTCGTAACAGTGCTCATGTTTTTTGTGGTTAATTGAGCTAAAATGTTGTTATACTGATGTAAATATCTTAAGGACAAAAAATTGAATTTTTGAAAGGTAAAAAGTAGCCGCCTGCTAACTTACGTATTTTACATTGTAGGTCCATCAATGCTGCATATGAAATGTGAATAAAAGTATAAAGTTGTTTTTAGTGCTTAAATCATTTCTTTATCTCAATCGTGAAGGGAGTTACAACGTTTTGATCTTAAGAAAAATGATTACGGCGCCGTCGAGGCGCGATGTTTGCTCAGTCTGCAAGTGAAGACAGGAGGCAATTGGCAACGGCAGCATCATATATCATAGTTGAGGTGTTTTGTGACTTGACTAAATTGCTTCGAGAGAAATAAAGAACCTTATCTGCAGGATGAAACCCTCACGTCATCCCGATTCCCTGTCACAAGACACCGGCGTCATTTCATTTAGAAACTTACCTTTTCACTCCGCGCGTTATTACGTAATCCGCAAGATGCACCGGTTTGCTGTCACTGGGAGCGCCGCGGGAACCACACTTTTAATACCACACTCACCACAGTGGTTGAAGAAAAACTGGCCAACTGGCGCCATCACTCCAGCACAGCGCGACGTACGACGCGCGGCTTGTCTGTCAATGTAAACAAACAACAATCCTGTCGATGCTTGTTGAGGCGTGCGAGCCGGCGCGGCGGGTGGAATGGTGAGGTGAGGTGAGGTGGCAAGGGAGGGGGGAAGAAACAGCGCGCGCTGCCGGGCAGAGACTAGAGGTCCTACATAGGGTAATATAGTAACTCTTCTGAAACGAGTGCCGAGCACCTCAGCCACACCCCTGGAGCCAGACGAACAAAGCAGCAGTGCCTGTCCGCGGCGCACATTTTCAAACTTCGCAGTGCTGCCCCGGCTGCTTCAGTGTAAATTGTAGCTTACCTTCGGCCAAAATATAGAACCTGCCCCAAAATACCAAATTTGGGCCAAAATTTGAAACATCGACCAATATAGACCATAAAATATCGACATTCTATATTCTCTATATGCCATATGGGATGCCTGGTTTCCCGTGATCTTGAAATCCAATTTCCTACACGGGGTTTAAATATTTAGGTTTTCACTAGAAAGCCACAATCACTCGCTGGAAATCTTTCTATTAATACATTCGCTGAATCCGAATTTTTCTTGACAAATGTATTCAAATCAATACACACTAAGATTTCATGCGAAAATAGCGAGAGCAAATGTAATAACTATCCCTGCAAACACCTAGCTAATAAAATAAACAAACCGTGATGGACGATAGGTTCACTCCGAAACATATATATCGTTACGATATTAGACTACACCTGACCACCACGTGTCCATAAATACACGAGTCCAATATAATTAAACCTTTAAAGGTGTGAGGTTTTACTTTACATCAATTCATCAACACCACATCATATTTATCGTACTATATACACCTCTGTCGCTCCTCGTCGTCATAAATTTGCTTTCACCACGTCCACCTTGTATTTTTAACCTTCTTCTTTACTAACTTGCGTTCACACGAGCCACAAATTCAGGTAACCTGCGCCAAACCTAGTAACTCAATGCTGGTAAAATCAGTTTACCAGCGTTTCTCCTACCTGCGCTCATACGACGAACTTGATACTCAGTTATTGGCATATACGGGTTACTGGCTTTCTAACCTATATAGTAGTGTGAACGGGGCCAAAGGGACCGCACCGCCGTGCTGTGGCTCGGCCGCAGGCGCGCGGTTGCCAGCGCTGTGTGAAGCGTGGCCACCACAATTTCGATTTGTCAAATTTTTCTGGGGGCCCGGGAACCCCCCTAGCTACGCCCATGCTTAGAATGCATAATTGGAGAATATATTGCAATTACTTTAATAAAATTTTTGCATAGGCTTGGTCTGAATTTCGAAAGTATGGTTGGACCAGGGTATGTTGGCACTTTGAAAGGGTCATTCTAAGGCGTTCAAGCATTTATTTGGAAAAATCATCCTCAATCTTTGTACGTTCACTGTAGCTCATACAAGAGTGATTGTGTTGGAACGTTGAGGTTGAATAAAAAGGATGTCCCAAAATATGTGACGTAGAAGAAGATGCACAAGGACAAAATAGGTGGACAACATTCCGGGCCCGTTGCTGTTTTCAAATGTAGGGACAAAAAATTGTCTCGATGATCTCTACATTCCACAGTGACAAAATGAGAACGGTATCCAAAGGCGAAAAAGAGACCCAAAAGCCTCTGTGTGTTAGACTACAACAAATTCATGGGTGGAGTCAGGGGTGCAACAATGGGTCAGGGGGGGCATTGCCCCTACTCAGAAATCAGAAGTTGTGGCTCTTTTTAATGGATACTGCCCGATTTACAAAATTATTTGCACCTTCATCCCTTAGTGGGTTGAAATTTGCAGACTCTCAGACCCATTTGGGTGAAACTTTATTTGCAGACTCTCTGCCCCCTCCCCCCGCTTAGCTAGCTTATACAGATTTTTCGAGGAGTATGCCCACCCCCCCCCACAATTCGGAGGGTTATTGCGCCCCTGGGTGCAGTGGATCTCAAGGACCAATTATTGCATACGTATTTGATTGAAAAGAAATGCCACAACAAGTGGTATACGAAGTTATTTAGGAGACAATTTAATACAGCAATCCTAAATGCATATGTCATTCACAGGGAAAATACAGATGAAAAATTGGACCACCTCACCTTTCATTTCATGAGCAGCTGGTCGAAGGAATATTTTTGAAATATGCAACTGCAGACGGGCAATGTGTACCAGGCCATCACTCCTTGGACAATTTAGTACCATGACTCACTGAAAGACATTTTCTGAGGCGGATTCCTGCAACTGGGAAGAAAGCAAAACCCCAAGAGATGTGTGCAGTTTGTACCAAACATGGAAAAAGAGGAGACAGCGTGTACTGGTGTGAACCATGTGCAGTGGGTTTGTGCTTGGACTGCTTCGAACCTTATCACACGAAGCAGAATTACTAAGGTAAAGTCATTTGAAAATTTTCTTACTAACATTTTAAACCATAAAATGTTTCTCCATGAAACGATTAGATAATAATCTCTCACAGCCAAAGGAATAGATAAGTCATGAATTTTCATGTTAGTGAAACGTGTAATCATATTGAAAGTATCCGCACGATTGTGAAATCTTTAAAACTTTTTACAAAATAGTAACATGTAATATTAACATAATGCATAGTGCATTAAAGACAGTCACGTAAATGAAAAATATTGTTATATTTTAAAAAAATTGATAATGTATCCATTGTACTAAGAGAATGAGAAAGAGAATGTACTAAGAAAATGAGTACTAAGAGAAAATTAACAGAAATTATTAATTAACTTTTTTTTTAAATTAGCGTATAATAACAACTATTTTACACGGGTTCAAAAAAGTTACAACACAAAAGATGCTATATCTTGAAAGTTATCAAGTATTGAATGAAAGCATGCCAAAAAGTCTAAAACATTTTAATTTCCTCCAGCCACCAGGATGGGATTCAATTAAATCTCCTCCGTGCTTGAGGGGTTAATAATGTCGATGTTGAGAATACTTTTAATTATTTTCACATTAGTATTCATGTCTAAAGATATATTATAATATGTATTAAGTATATTATTGGTTTGGAATGAGTCGACTTGTACTCAGTTTGTTTATTGTTGTTTATCATTTGCCTCGTTATCAAATCATTGGTTTTAGAGTATTTGTCTGCCTTGAGAAAATTGTCCTTTTAAAACTGTCCTCCAAATTGCCCGTGTTCTGCAATGATCACTATATTATTCTGTATGATTAAAAGGCAAAGCAGATGCCAGACAAAGCAAACTTTGACTTGGGAGAATAAGCTCTCGATCATGAATGTTCCTCAGTCTTCCTCTGCCAGCACCCATCCAAGTCACGCCACTGATTCAACTCTCATTCATGGCTACCTTGCTCCCTCATTTCTCAGTTTTAGTCGGTAGAATCCAGAGCTAGGGCCATGCTACTGGAGGATCCAAAGTTGCAATTCCACCCACCCATCTTCTTACCATTGATTACTTACATCCTTATTTGACTATTTTTAACTCTCCCTTCAATTTTTGCTCTTCATGTCCTGTCTTGTGTGGATTTTACCTGATGTATCTTTCAAACAAGCGCAGGGTCCTGCTTCTTGTCATCTGCCCTGTACTACCCCATGTACTTCTTCAAGTACATATCTTCAGTTTGTGCCTCACTATGTCATTCTATCACATTCCATATCTTCTACCTCATACTTCTATCATATTCCATTCTTCTACCTTGCATATTAATGAAGGAACAGCATTAAAAGTGGTGTTTTGGAATTTTAATCATGAGGGAAACCAGAAATTTTTTTTCATCATTCTATCATCCTTATTATTCCAGCTAGGAATTAAAACTTGGAATTTTTTTTAAATTTCTCAACAGTAGAACTGGGTCGTTGAAATCTAGTTACAAAAACAAATTTTCAAAATATGTAATATCTTACTATCTCAGGTAATATTGGAGCTTGAGCATTCAATTGGATCATGGAGCTAGCGGCTAGCACTTTCTCCGAGGTACAGACTGCAATTGAAAGCTGTGAGCTAATTTAAGCTCTTTTCATGAGTTAGCTCCAGAGCTTCTAGTTACAGGATTAGGGCCCAGCTTTTTTTTGTCATATTCTCAAGTGAGTGATGACCTAGTGCGATAAACATTGCTTTTCTTCCGCCTTTTGAATAGTTTTTCACTCTATATTTGCATTTGCACTATAAAAAAATACGAACATTTTAAATAAAAATAAAGAAAGCATAATTACAAACAATCAGCTGAATAACGTAAGCCTTCTCAATAAAAAAATATCCATTTATTACAAATTTGACTGTTTATAAGCATTCAAATAGTCAAAATACAAGCTTTAAGCATTTAAAAATATTTTATAAATTTAACAATGTATTTTAATTGCATTAATGAAATAAAATTTCTCTTGAGAGAGCAAACTTTGAATTCACAAGATATTAAGAAAGTTTGGACAGCAGAAAATAAAAAAAAAATACCTTATTGAAAACATAATACACAAATATGTGATACATTCATAATAAAACAGAGGGCATTGTTTATAAAAACAATAAAGAAACTTTTATATGCATTACACGTGCTTCACCATATGTAGATATTTGCATGAGACCCAACTATCTAGACCAATGTATAACATCTGTGCCAAACTTATTCATTAAATGATATTATTAATAAATGAACACTCATTGCATAAGCTTAAAAATATGTATGTGATTTACATACACAACAATTTCTACATATAAGCCAATAAAACTCTGCTTTGAGGGTGTTACTTTAAGAATTGAGACATTATTCCAGGCATAACATGACTAACACAAAGGGATCAATTAAAATACCATTAGCAAGAACAAAATTGTTGACATCATCTCTTTTTCTTAAAGCCTCGGAGATGAATTTCAAGTAGATTTAATGCTCACAAATACGTGAAGGGATTTGATATTCCTGCATTAAAGGAAATACAAGGGTATCAAAGCAATGGGCCTACCGTTACCTCACCAATACATCTCTCGAGCTTAATAATAAATAAACTATGGTTGGGAAAGACATTGAACACATTCATGGGCAGGTAAAAGGTTACAAATGATGAATATGAATATTTATGGCTGAATAAAATCAAATACAATAACATGTGATACACAAATAAATTAAGAGTTCAATTAAAACATATTTATACACATGTCAATGGGAAAACAAGTTGAAATTTATTACCATTAATATTAATCACAAGGTCGAGACACCAATACCAATCACAGGATACATAAATTAAACTTCTCCAAATATAGAATATATATAATATCAAATTGAAATTTGTTTTTCACTCAACATAGTTTTGCATTGAGTGATTAACAATAGTTTTTACAAATAATTCAGACTCGATTGCATTTGAAGTGCCCTTACAATCCTTGCTTAAGGGTTGCTGCACAAACAATCAGTATAGACTTAAGATATACCAAAGGAGGGTCTCAACTTTCCACACATTTACAAGTTATTATTAAGGCTCATTTCATTTGTCAGGATACTTATGCCTAATTCCATCAATTAGTGTTCATTCATTATTCATAATTGATTGTTGTTCCTCGAATTGGTGAGTTCAGTCTCAATGCAAGACTATAGGAAGTAACCACCATCACAGATGTGACCAAAACCTTTGCACAACTATAACTATTTTACCTAACAATATTTTTCTGACCGGCATTTTGGTGTCTATAGAGAATATTATTTCCACATGAAACAGTCTCCTTGTAAGGGTTGTTTCAGCAGAAGCAATGGCTGCATGTATGGTACTCACCTTCCAGAATATAGAAGTGAGCTTTAACACATCCAAAACACTTAACTGTTGCGTTCTACCATGGATAGTTAGCGTGCTCGATGGTTAGTTCATTTCTTAAAGCCTTTCACAGTCGCCTCATAGTTGGCTCTCTCCCTCTCACCTTGGATGCAACATACAGAATGACTGGAGTTCCTGTGTGGTGAAAAAATGCTCAACCTCATAGCTCCCAATAGTATATGGCAAGTCAGTGTCACACTCCAAACTTGCTTTGGTGGTACAAAGAGGAAATGGTTGACTATCCCCGATTCCTGCATTTCAACAAAAGGTGCAATCGTTTAGACTTTCATTTAGCCTCCATCAAGAGTTCATATCTTTGTCAGCATCCCCTCTAGTGGACAACAAGGACTGGGTGTGCTTGAGGAAGATTTGTCCAAAATAATTTCTCGAAATAGCCATCTTTTATGGAGATTGTCATGAAGAACTTCCCCAGTTTTGAGTCCTTATTGGACAGGGAGTTTTTTCCTTGTCTTCTTTGAGTTGGTGGCCTAGAAAAGCACAGGCTAGGGTTAGGAAAGGGAGCAGGAGCACATTGTATCCACGTTCGTCAGGCATTCCATACCCTTTTGGTGTCTTGGTGGATGGAGTAAGCAGCAGCAGTTCATCTTCCCCTCAATTGTAACCAGCAGCACATTTTGCTTATTAATTAGAGGCCATAGCAGGGTAAACACTTTTGAAGTGTTTTCAGGAGGAATGAATTTCTTTACTGCCAACTCAGATATATTATAGCCCTCCATTGACAAATGGAGCACTCATGATACTGAGGTTGCAACCCAATATTGTTTCTGGAAGGAATGGTAAAAACATTTTCATTTATTGGAATCAAACAATATAAGTAAGTTGTTCATTAAGGGATCCAATATTTCTATCTTTACAGATCTCTAAAAATATTTTTGTACGAAGAATACATATGAATGCTCATCATTAAGAATCATAATTTCATGAAACTAAAATTGAAGCAAATGGAGAAATGTAATGATTACTGTACTCCCCAATAAGAGAGTCATTAAAAACTCCATTGCTCCGCCAGAAAATGCTCACAAATTCAAAACCCTGTAAATTAAAAGTAAAATATTTTCACAAAATTTAACATAAATAATAATCTAATACCACAGACTTTAGTCTTCAATTAGGAATTAAATGTTTAATCACATAAAATATAAGGCATAGGCTATTCAGGTTTTCCACCAGGTTAACTTTCTCATTACAGCCTACTTCTCCAACGATGAATTGTCAATCATCTTCAGAGCTTTGTTTTTTGATAATATTCATATTTAAAGGTCACTACATTCTTAGGTCTTAATTTAATGAAAATATTCCAGGTAATATGTAGATGGCTGTATTATAACACATGCATGCACACTTCATGCAGGAAATAAAGTGCTTTAAAAGCAAATAAACTCAAATCAGCAATCCCATCCAACCTACTGGTCCACTGCCATGAGTCTCTTTGCAACAAGCTGACTATTCTCTATCCAAGATAACTTTGCTTAACACATTCCCTGCCACTGTTGTATATACATGTACATCAAGGCATACTTATCCCACAGGCCATCGATGCACAATGGCGTCGCAGTTGCAGGAGTTTTCCCTTTGAAGTGATTGACGATAATTTGATAGAGGGACTGTCCCTTAGAGTAGACACCGAGTGCAATTCTTGGCTTCATCGGATCAGCGTTTTTTGCATGGTGATTTTTGTCTGGATAAGTAGCTACCCGCCTTGAATAATGGTAAGTATGGTAAGTAATTGAAATGGTAAGTAATTTCATTTTATACAATTTTTTAGTTTTATTTCATTTGTTATATTTTATAGAGCTATTGATGTGTTTCCCTCTTAAAATTTCAATCAAATCCAGTTTTTTAAGCATTTCAGTTACATAAAACCTTAGTCCTCCAAGTGAGGTAAGCCCGTTAGCCAAGTGTTTTTTTCTGTGGTACTGATGTTGGTTAAAAAAAGATATTTTCATGTGTCTACGCATTTTTTTTTCTAATCCTAATGACATAATTTTTAGTCAATTTTTCTAAATCGACTCCCATCAGGGTTTCAGGGGTCTGGTAGTTTTTCTCCACTCAGGGTATGGCTATGTATGTCTGTCTGATGTTATTCATGGAATGTATGATTTTACACTTTCCCGGCGAATTAAATTAGTGTAAATTTCTCGGGCTCGCCACCGGGTAAGATTTTTATAGACAGCCGACGTTTCGGGTTCCGACTCGTCACCCATTCTCAAGGCTAGGCGTTATTCATGGAATTCCCAGAAATCAAAGGCCTTCCGAGCTTTTTTCAGAGGAAGCGGAAATAAATAAATAAAAGGAGGATTTCGTGTAGCTTTTCACAGGGACCTGTGTGAGGTTGGAAAACCCTGGCGTCTCCGGCTTATTTACTGCTTATGCCTATGTGACGTTGATACCTACCCATCACAGTCTCTTATCCTCTTACTGGGCGTTCACCTCACACTGACACTGTGAGAGAAAGAAGGGTAAGGTAACCTTTTGTAAGGGGACCTAAATGTTGTCAAATTGTTTATGGTGATTATGGGAAATACCAAAGTACAGGAGAAGCGGCCAAGAGTTTGTGAATGAAGGAGGCACGAAGCTAGTCACCTGGCAGGATGCCACCCACCAAACAATAGGCTCTACATCAGTGCGTACCCCTTTCCCTTTACCCTCTCCTCCACTAAGAGTGAAGAGTGTGTCTCAGTATCTCTCGCATACAGCCGAGAGAGGGTAGTTCGGATTTGGCATTTGCAGATTTCTCTAGTTCAAGAAATCGTTCAGCCAATGATCAAATATTATATTTTCATCCACTTCTCCTCTAGATCAAATATACTGATTGTCAACATATTTTGGTGAGTGTTGTGTGCTTTAGTTTTCTTTCTTTCTAATACAATACTACTTGTTATTTATTTTCCAACTCGAAAGGCAGTGAGATTCCCCATGCAAAAATCATTTGACTTGACCGGGATTCGAACCCAGATCTCCCAATTGCCGCTCAGGTGTGTTAACCAGTTACACCACCAAGCCATGTCAATTCTAGGCGAATTTCAGTGGGGTTTATATATATAGCAGGGGTTGTTCATGTCCCCGGTCTACATTGTAGCACAGGAGACGTTGTCGTGCATGATGTGCCTCAGTGGCTTAGAAGAAACTGAACATTGTCGCTTTAGAAGGACTAACTTGACAATTTTCCTATCATTGCAATTGCACAAATGATGTAGTCTCCTGTGCTACAATGTAGACTGGGGATGAGAACAACTTGTTCGCATAAAACCTTGCTGAAATTTGCCTTGAATTAAGATGACTTGGTGGTGTAACTGGCTTTCACACCTGAGCGGCATTTGGGAGATGCAATTTCAAAGCCCAGTCAAGTCAAATGATTTTTTCATGGCGAATTTCACTCTTTGCTGTATATCTTTGCACCCATGCACGTGAATGCATACCACATCAATTCTGCTATTGCAATGATTGCAAAACATTTTCTGTTAACAATAACTATATGATTTGAAATTCATTTTAGTGATGGAAGAAAAACAACCTCACCCGTTTAAAGTAAAATGAGAAAAAGACAAAAAATTGAATATGTAGAGGACGAAGAGGAATTTTGGTCCTTCTGGAAGTTGATTCTGATGAATCGGAAGATTTAGGTGGTGATGTTAGTACAGCTGACTCAGTGGAATCTTTGGACATGGATGATGATGCTGGTGGTCATACATTTGGAGGATTTGAATTCAGAAGAAAAAAACGCAACTGGAATGGATATCTGTAACTCCATCAACATCACGAAGATTCCATTGTCTGGGATATCTGGATATAATTTCTCTTTCTTCTAAAAAACTGATGGACACTTTAATTTGATTGCAAATGAAGAATTGTATTCTCTAATAGTGGAGAGTACAAACGTAAATGCCCAAAGAATACTTTCTGAAACAACTTCTTCACAATGGAGAATATGTAAAAGGAAAGAAATGAATGTTGATGAGTTTAAGATCTTCTTTGGGCTTCTTTTACATATGCAGGTAATCCAAACGAATCGTTTGCAGATTATTGGAAGACTGGGCTTCCGCTCAATCTTCCATGTTTTCACAAATTCATGAGTTGAAATAGGTTCCCGTTGATACTGAGATCATGTAGTCAGAAATCATCCTGTAATATGGAGAGAGCTCACAGCCCCAGAGAATCACGGGTGCCGAGTCAGAAAACCCACCCAGCCCATGATATTGTGGAAAAAGTGGAGCCATGGCCACCTGCTACAGGTACACAATGGGAAACAATTATGGAATGTGCTATCTTCAAAATGAAAATGGGGTCATAATTTCAAATTTATTATTGAAAATGCAGCTGTTGAAATTCAGCTTCTGAAGGGGATGGAAGCATTGAGGCATGAGGTGTTACTGCTCCGGAAGCAGGTGAGTCAAATGGAGCAAAAAATTATCCAATCATATTCTATTTCCAATAAAGAAGGGGGGGGAAGAAATTTGCACTCCCCATGTGCACTGATAAAGAATTGTTCTCCCTCAACAATCAACTAAAGGATGAAGAATCCATGATCTGCCTTGTAAGTGCATTCGGGTAATTCACAACAAGTCAAGGATATGTGAAATTAATTGTGGAGATGAAAGCTCTACCTTGTAGACTGACAATATTTATAATATTTTTATGCAACAGGAGAATGAACTAGCTGTACTGCCATCTGATACTGCCATCCCAAAAGTAGTGGGAAATGTTCTAAGCAATCTGTTGTCTAACACACTGGCCAGGGAGTACAGTTGCTGTGGGAGAAAAGGGAAGAAAAGTCTGCCAGGGTTGTTGATTTTTCAAGCCGTGGAAAGTCAGTTAATTTTCATCAATAATTTTTCTTGTATTAGCCATGATTTTCAAATTTTCTTTTGCTGAATGTCACTTCCTCATTTCACTTTTAAAGGGGCTACTAGAAAGGTAATACCTTCAGCAAATGATGCTGAAATAAGGGCCAGTACTAGTAAATATTTGGCAGGGGCCAATGAAAGAGCAGGTAGCACAAAGGAATGGATTAAGGCCAAGTTCTCTCAAGAGTCAGTCACCAACTAGGCTGCATTGATACTGTTGTGGCTTCTATATAATGATCTGCATTGTATGCTTAATTTTTTATGAAGCCTAAAACAACTTTTCTGTACAGTGTTTTGGCTAATAACCATAATTTTACATGGATTAATCATCAAAGTTTTCTTTTCTTGTCATTTACTAGTACCTCTATTGGATCAAAGTTAATTTCAGGTCACTAAAATTTTTGATAATGCAAGCTGATACCTACATGAGACAACAAAAGCATTTTAGTCAGACTATCAATTCTGTTTTGCTATCAAATTTTATCTCTATTTCACCTCACAGAGTAGGCTGATTCATAAGGTCACCTGCTTTTACTACCCATAGTCACAGTCTGCTATGGAAGTTTTTTGGCATCAGATTTTTACACAAATTAAGTGTTCATAATTGGCTGTTATCGTACTATTAAGGTAGGTGGATGACCACGAGGCATGGATCATGAAAAGTAAGAAAATTGTAATTTATGGAGAGGCTCCTCTCCGCTTTATCTTCCCATGTCAACTCAGCAATGTTAAGAGAGGCTCCTAATTCTAATGGTGTTTAACACAAATATTCAGACTAAATTCAGTGAATTTGGATTAACAGCTTAGTTCTGGTAAGGGGTATGTGGCATCTTAAAAGGGTGCTTCTGCAATGGCACTATACAATTTAAAAAATTCTCATTCCAATGGCTTAGTATCTATGCTGAGTATTTTCAAATGAACTTTGAATTTATTTCAAAAATATATTTTCAAGGGTAATATGTTAGTAATTACTATGACTTAGTAATTGACTGACAATATTGGACCGTTTTTGTAACCTTGGCTGGCAACATTGGGCCAATATTGGACCAATATTGGGTGGCTGCTTGGGATGGCATAGTCTAGTCGCTAGAGGGATCCAACCCTACACTGAATCAGGTAGTTCTGATTTTTTTGTATGTCGTTTGGTATGGCTATTGAGTGAAAAACCCAATTTTTTTCATCCCCACCCCTCTACGTGTTCCACCACCTAGAAAAAAAACTACCAAAAAATGGCACTTCTTCCAGTTTTTTGCTTATCACTCCTAAATGGTGCATCATAGGCAAATTTGCTCCACATTTACTCTTGTAGAGGACAAAATTTCCTACAAGAATCACAAATTAACTTTGTTTCCATGACCAATAGGAAAGGAGGTACAGAGCAGCAAAGAAGGGGTAAAATCGCAATTCCAGCAGAATTGTCACTTTTCCGTCCCTTTGGATCACTTAAATTCCATGAAAAACTGATTTTAGTAAATATGCACTCCAGTAAGTTGTAGAGATGTTAGTTTCCTTTAAATTGCACGTCTCAAAAAGGTTCTTTACCATTAATATCAAGGGGTGGGGGTAAAATTGAGGGAAAAAGAGAATTTTTTCTTCTGAGTTATCCAGAAGTGTTGTTTGGTCATTACTTTTCATTCATTCTACTTTTCAAATACTTCCTCACTCATATTCTTGTGTATACCATCATGCATATACATCAGTGAAGTGTTGTCATAAACAAAACTAAAATCAAAGAAAATAAAAGAATTAATATTAAAAAGTCACCAATGTTTATTAACGAAAATTTGATTTATTAGGATATAGTAAATAGAACATGCAAATGAATATTGTGAAATAGTGGAACTTAATATTAGGGTCGAGGTAATTTTGGCTGAAAAGGCAGTGGGGATTCATCAATGGTGACTTCGTTTTGAGCTAATACAGCAACATCATCATCGTTCTGGTCGATCACAATTTCTGGTCTGTTTTCGCAGGACTGCCCAGCACAATATTTGCACAAGCTGAAACAGATCAATCCAGCTTTTCTGCAGCCACAAGCTGCAGTACAGCCGGAGAGGCAATTGCAAGACATTTTTTGAGGAGCTCCAGAGGTGCTGCATCACTTGCCATCATTACAGCAACCAATCCTCTGCTCCCTCTCACCCATTCCAAGGGATTTTTGTGATTACCCAACCACTGTATCACCTGGTGGTACGTCCGGAGTGAATGGACGTGGGTTGAATCTGTTGTCGGAGGAAGTTTGCCCAAGTCAAGCTTAGCAGAGTTGCTGATAAATGTCGAGTACCACAAATCGATGAGGGATTGGTCGAAGTCACCTCCATATAATGCGACCAAAATGTGCTCTCCCGCCTCTGAAATATTTGCAGCGGTGGCAGAAGTGTCATAGAATGCTTGTGCAACCTCCTGCAAGAGTGGGCTCGAACGGAAAAGGTTGCAAAATGTCTTTTTTTCTGAATGTGAACACGTTGGATGTGGTGTCGCAGCCACTTATTGCAAGGAGGACCAGTAAAATATCAGAAAAATCATATTTCAATGATGTGGGGGAGTTGAAAAGATCTGGTGAATTAGCTCTACCAGGTTTCGGATATAAAATTGTCAGTTGCAGGAGAGGTTCCTGGGAGCAAAACATGCAAGTCAACGTCTACACCCACGATCACAACAGCCTCATATTGTGGGAATTAGATGTGCTGACGATGACGTACGTCAGCATCTTTTACAGTTTGTTTGATGGTGATGTTTGAAGCTTGATGTGCCATCTGAAGAACTTTGACAAAGCATTTCTTTTTTCCCTCATTAGACCATAACTTCTCCTGAGGTGTTGAGTTGATACATAGTTGTTTTGTCGAATATGACGTCAGCTGAGGCATTCACCTTGAACCTCCTCGCTCGTTCTGCTCTCTTGGTGCTTTGGCCAGTATCCTCTGGGTAGCCGTCAAAAACAACCATCACAGAGTGACCATAATGTTGGTGGATGTACTTAACATAATCTGCGCAGATCCATTCCAATGTCACATCTTGATTCCACACAACTTTGTGCAGTAAACCCACCATCTGCAACAACCATGTGGTTTGTAGGGAATTCAAAGTCAATTGGAAGGAGTGTAAAAGCAAAATGCAAGGCTGACTTGATGCCCTTACGCATACCATCCTCGTTGAACAGGGACATTAGATATGGTGCCAGTTCATAGGAAAGGAAGTCTTTCAGGTCACCTTGAGATTTTTTGCTATGCAATTCAAAGAATGTGCATAGCAAAGAAATCATTTGCAGTTCATGTCACGGCATGTGGCCTTTTTCCCTCAATTTTACCCCCACCCCTTGATGTGAGTGAGTCCGCAGCAATCTTCTTCTCGCCAAATTTCACAGCGTTTATATCACACGCAAGGGTTACCAATTTGTCCTTCTTTTTGAAAGAAACTTCACCAAAAGTTGAACCAACAATCCTGGAAACTCCAGCTATCCCAACTTGTTGGGCCTTGTGACAATTGACCTGATCACTACCCACTATTTCACAGCTAATGCTCATAATTATGTCAGCTTCTGGGAATGGCGGATGTTTTGAAAACCTCTCCTGCAGTTTTGTCGCATATTGGGTGTCTCGGGTGATCCTGGTGGGCCTCATCTCCACATGTTGCTCAGAAAAAATTGCTGTGATGTTGGTGATTTTCTCCATCTCCTGTGCTATATCCTGTATGTAAGTTATGCCTAGTGTCCATTTCATCAACTGTCTGTCATGCCCCGTCAAGAAATTAATCCTCCTCCTACCTTCATAAGTTTTGAGACATTTATTTTATCATATACACACAAATATGAGTGAGGAAGTAGTTGAAAAGTAGAATGAATGAAAAGAAATGATCAAATAACACTTTTGGACAACTCGAAAAAAAAAAACACTTTTCCTTTTTCCTGCAATTTTACCCCCACCCCTTGATATTGGTGGTAAAAAAAAACATTTTGAGACATGCAATTTAAAGGTAACAATCATTCTCAAAATTTACCAGAGTGCATATTTACAAAAATCAGTTTTTCATAGAATTTAAGTGATCCAAAGGGATGGAAAAGTGACAATTTTGCTGGCATTGCAATTTTACCCCTTCTTCACTGCTCTACACCTCCTTTGCTGTTGGATATGGAAACAAAGTTAATTGGTGATTCATGTAGGAAATTTTGGCCTCTACAAGCAGGGGCGAGGATAAAGGGTTACATCCCCCCGCAAATTTTCGGTATTACAAAAAACATTTTTCCCTTCCTGGGTAGGCACAGTCACGAAGTTAGTTTCACTCATAAATACATATTTGTACACCTAACTCTGCTTCAATAATCTCCTCCACACTAACCTATCCTTGAAAACCTCACTTGCCTCATTTACCCTCATACACTGCTTCATACATGCCCTCCTGTTTTTAAGGCTCCTAATATTCCTCCTCCTAAGAATTTCCTCGACCACATTCAACCACAACTTTCTCGGCCTACCTCTCCCTCTTGCACTGATTATGAGGATATTATAAACTCACACAAACTTGAAGAAACAGAGCAGGAAAAACTCAATGAAGAGATTTGGAGTGAATGCCATCCAATGTGTAAAGATCAAACAAAGTGGTTCTGTGATCCTCAGTTATTCTGTAGAACACCGGCCCAGAATATTATGAAAGGTGCTGTAAATAAGATAGTCATTTTGCTAGAAATACAGATCGAGGAGCAGCCAAGCAATTCTTTTCACCTGTTTATTAATAGGAAAATAGTAGATGATATTGTACAGATCACTAATGAAGAAGCAGATCAGATTACACATGGAATAGGATATCTCTCGAGTTCCTGAGGGTGTCATTGCAATGGAACCATTTTTGGGGCCTAATATTTTGACGGCTATGATATCAGCAGTTTACTTAAAAAATATTCTTAGATATTTGCAGTTTGACGATAATAAGAATAGGTTGGAAAGAAGGAATTCTGATAAGCTTGCACCAATTTGGTCCGTTTGGGATGCCATAATTTTGAATGTGGGAAAGTCCTATCTACTGAGTGAGTACATAACTGTCGATGAGCAGTTAGTTGGGTTTAGAGGCTGTTGTCCTGTTCTGCAATTTATTCTGTCAAAGCCAGAAAAGTACAGAATGAAGATATTTTGAGCCAATGACTCATCTACAGGGTATCACCTTCAAGGCATCCCATATTTGGGTAAAGTAAATGGGGCAAGAGCACTCCCAAACTTAGGAAGAGAGAATTGTACAGGAAGTTTGCTGTCCTTATTATGGAAGCAAGTGTAAAATAACTCGGATTAATTATTTAATTACCCATTAGTTGGCTCAAAATTGGAAAAATAGTGGATAAACAAAGGTAGGGACTCCGGGAAAAATAAAAAATGATGCCAGTGAATTTCCCACCGAATCTCTCTCCTGCTAAGTATTCCTCAATTTTTGGATTCACCAAAGCAACAACATTGGTCTCTCATGTTAAAGGGAAAATTAGTAATTTTACTGTCATCAATGTGCCATTATAAAAAAAATACTTTAAAGAAGCAAAATAAACCCAAAATAATATTGCACCATAATTCCACATAGGGTGGCACAGATTTGATGGATGAAATGGTTCAGTCTTACTCACACGAAAAACAAACAGATGGTCGTGTACATTTTTTATGAATCAATTATATGTATGTGGAATCGCAGCCTATTTGATTTTTACTAAACAAAGTCCCCATGGAGTAAAGCAAGTAAGTTGGACCGCTGGCATATTTTCCTCGAATAATTGCCAGAAAATAGGGTGAGGAAACTGAAATGCTGAAATGGATTGACAAAGTGTGATCGAAAATGGCAAAAAGGTGCATTTCAAGCATTAAGGGTATACCCCAAAAAGTTAAAGTTGACAGGAAATCTGAGCCAAAAAAAGTAAGAGATCGCAATGCCACTTGTGCACAGTTAGAAGATTAGATTAGATTAGACATATGGCGGAGTTACTGCAATGAGTACCTAAGGCACTTAGACATTAGGACTTTGGGTAACTTTTTCACTGAGTATATGATCTATTTAATACACTACTTACTATCATAACTAACTTATGGTTTGATTTGTTTTTGTGCTTAACACCTGGGCTTTCCAATGTAACTGAGAATACATAATTTCAACTCTCTGACTCGCCTTTGTGTTAGTATGTGTCTGATCAATCATAGTTACAGAAGTCATACTGCTGGTGAAAATGCAGTCCATCAGAAACAGCCCAAAACTGAGGAGAACCCCAAAGGCCAGTAAAAGAAGTCATCCACACACAAAAACACCTGATAAAGAATATTTTAAGATTTGAATTAGCTTTTGACATCTTCTTTTCTCACTAATATCAAAAATCATGCAAAAACTCCTAAATCAGAGGGCAAGTAGATTTTTTTTCAGAAATGCAATGAGGAAAACCAGCCACAGACAGAAACATTGATAGGAGTTCACCCATAGAGCTAAGATATTTTTCTGACATTCAATTTGCAACTAGAAAATGTATGGATCTAATTTCTCCAAGTCTAAATTGTGGTCTTCAAATCCCATATTTTGAATTATATTTTTACTGCCACTATGCCTTACAATAGGTTTCATCTCCTAGCTGCAATAATTAATTTTATGACTCACAGTCACTACCAAATTAAATCACAAACAAGGAGGTTAAATTATAAGCAATCAGAGAGGCATTTGATAAGTTTTCAAATTCTTGCTTGTACAGTTATTTTGTCAATGAGTATCTGACTAACAATGCATTTCTGGAAGCTCTCAGTGCTGTTTTCCAATAGAATGAATACGAAATCGAAGCCCAGAAGATGTGGATTAAAATTAACTGGAGTGTGCATTGAGGCAAAACTTTTATGTATCTGTATCATGACAATTGGAGTAAGGCTGAGAATAATGGGGAGATAAATCAAGGGATGAGGGTTGTATTTGTTTTAGAGAGCTGTGTCATGGATCCAGAACAGAAATCAGAGCTGATAATTATTTTATTTACATTCCCTGGCATATTTCCTACAGAGAAATTAAAGGGAGATATCCAAAGAGTTCTGCCATCACCTTGAACCTCACATTTTGGGCAACTCAGGACACAACTCTGATCTCATAGGTTTAAAAAAGGTTGACTATGTGCACATCAACATCCACCCGGAAACACACAAAATGTTAGTACAAAGATAACCATCGAGGAACACCTGTAGACATTAAACCAAGGTCAAACAAAAGGTAAACAAAAGCAATCAAAGGGCAGACAAAGGAGATCAAAGGACAAGAGGAAATTCTTTCAAGCTGGAAAAAAAATCATTGGCCATTTTCACTTCAAGGGAAATGTTGTGAGGAGCTCTTAAGAACTCAAAAATATATGGGCAAAAACATAGCTTGGGAGAGGACAATACATACAAATAGTACAGAGCTTAACTAGGGAGGGAAGAAAGACTTAGCAACCAGCATGATATTGCCTCACCAACACTTAGCAAAATATGCAAAGATGAATAGAACAGAATAATGTCCATAGAGACAAAACCCAGTTTGTCACAAACAAATGAAATATCACTCTTCTGAATGTTAAATTAATTCAAAATATTGATGAAGTTTCAATATAAGACTGCAAAACATTTTAACATAACTTAGAAATAGTTTTCATTGTAGAGCAAACCATGCGAGAGGAAGAGTTTAACTGCTAAAGTCACGGGTGAACGTGTTGGAGGAGATTTTAGAGAGAAGGGATATTAGGAGTCTCTAAGAGCAGGAGAGCTTGTTTGAAGTAATGCATGAGTGTAAGGGAAGCAAAAGTGGTTTTTAAGGACAGGACACATTGGAGGGCATTGTTTGATAAGAAAGCCAGTTTTTTAAGGCTAACAGCAATAACTATATTCATGGGCTTTGCCGCCCTATGGGGGCAATGCGTTATTGTGGTGTAATGGGTATGTATGTACTTATGATGTAATAGTATTTACAAGGCTAGAATAATTAATAGTGAACACGCTACTCATCTATTGTCATGAGTATTTTCCAATAAGAAAAACTCTCAAATGATATTAACATAAATTTATGGTTTACTAACAGTATCATTATACCCATTATGAAATGAAACAAATTAAATAAATTACAAAACTGGGGTTCGCTAGCTACATTCTCTTTTGGAGGGATAAATTGTAAAAACACCTAATTGTACCCTAAGGGTTTAGTAACATCAGTCTTATCTTCTGGCTGCAATGATTTCTTTAGTACTGGTGATGCGTAAAATTTCACATATTAGACCTCACTTATTTATCTAATAACATATTTAACAGATCATGCAAACATATACATATTCCTTGCCTATGATAAAAAATTAATAATCAATAAGTAGGTAACACTGACACTCAAAGTATCCATGACAGTTATCAGTTATTACAAATAGAGAGAGAGGCTAATAAAAATTTAAACCATACAAAAGCAAAAGTTACCTTGCGGCATGCGACCACCAATTCATACATACTTCTTTCAGCAGTTCAACTATCACCACAGTTGATATAATATTCATCATATTAAATATTATGCAAATATTATTGGAAACTGCTCCTGGAGTAAGAAATAACTGTCTTTAAAGAATTTCAATGAAATGAAAACCTCAACCATAGGAAAATTATTGTAAAGCGTATTACATACCTTTTAGAGTCCATCAGGTAATTCATAGAAATGTCGAAACATTGTCAGTAAGATATCGCAAGCAAAGGAATGTCCAAATGATGGAGTTTAGATGAAGAAGTATCGCAGCATTTGAATCTCAAATTCAGAACTGCAACTTGAGGTCATGCCATGGCCTAAAATATATTCTCAGCAGTGGTGGAAGTAGGAATTCTTTGTCCATACGATCCCTCACACAGTAAGAAAGGACAGCTGGTTGCCTGAAGCTCTCAGTGTCACAAAATGCACTTCTGGTTTATATGTCTATTTTGCACAAAAAAAATCAACTTACACCACCTACACATTGTAGGTTACATAATCACAGCTATCATGGGTGAAGTTTCAGAAACAATGGTATAAGACAGAAGAAATATTTTCCGCCATCAACTCACACAAAACCTACATGTACAAAGCACGCACAATAACATTTTTCATTAAACTGAATGCCTACAATCTAACTCCCAGTAGAAAGACCATATATTACAGAATTCACATTTCAGTGGGAAAATAACAAACCAGAACATGACAGCACTCTCATCACCGGCTTACACTTGATTCACAGGAATAAATACCTTGGCACTCAGGACATTCGATGCCTTAGAGACTCTGCAACATTTTTAGAAAGGAGAGGATCTCTGTTTGGCACCTCCATCTCTAAGTCAACCAGGCCAATATTATTAAAAGGATTTTGTACAGAAATTATTCAAATCAAATAAAAATTCAAATAAATCAAAATTATAAAAAAATCCTGTTATCAAACTACCGGTCATATATTAATTTCCTTTAAGTAAACACCTTTTAAGTAATATTTTTCTTGGCTTATGCTTAAATTGGCATCCTCCTCTGAAGTGATACACATTTTTGAGTAAAAAACACAAAATAAGAACTCATGATTACCTACTCGTAATGTTTTACAGTTGTCTAATAATATGAAAGGTAATCTAAAACAAGTCTGCAAAATCAAGCTCAAAATACATATGTTAGTCAAATTATGGAAAATACTAGTCACAGCAATAACTATCGGCAAAAAACAACTAAAAACTCATCTCTGAAAAAATTATTATTCAAGCAGTACTGAAATTATGTAAAGATGGCAGCAAAATGCTTGATCCAGAGGGAAAAAAAGAAGTGGCACTCCATTGGACTGCTTCATTGGTGTCCACCCTTACATGCCCAATTATAGAAATATGCATTAAAAACAATGTTTCTGCCTCAATGAAAGAATATTCTAAATAACATAGCATCCACAGAAAATCAAAATAACATCATCAATTTGGACGTAAACATATTCTTTCAAGTTCATATTACAGTCATTCACCATTCTGATGACAAAAATAAGCTTGAAGCAATTACTCCATCATGGTTTTTGTTGAGGGAGTGCCACCCTTGATCAGTTGAAAGGAATATATCAAATTTCGAATGTCTCTGTCACCTAGATAACTCAGAACTTCCCACACGCATGACCATGGCAATTCAGGAAAGATGTAGAAGCAATATTCATCGACTTCCTCAAGCAATTTCTTCCTTCTTTCTGCCATTCTAAAATGACTACCAATCAAACTGCCATATATTGGGAATTTTGTTTTATAGTCATCTGATCTTAAGTCTTGCAAAATATTTTCGTTGCCTAAAAGAGATGCTAAATTATGTATACTTTTTGTCAAGATCTCATACCACGAGATCCTGGAATTACCAACATTCACACTACTCAAACTTGCCAATTCATCTTCACATTCACTCTGAAATTTTCCTGGGGTATGTTTACTTATTGATGACAAATTTTCCCTGCTGACATATAAATGAGCAGTTTCCATCTTAATAATGTGATTCTCCAGAATATTAATAATTTCCTCACATTGAGAGTAACCACCATCAGAATATTCCTCATCAAATGATGAATCTTCAATTTTGGCAAAATCAAGAGGTGTATAATTGTTTTTACAAGTAACATTTATATCAGAGCCATGATCTAGAAGAGCTAAAACAACCGATTCATGTCCTTCCTGACATGCTACGTGAAGTGCTGTCATACCACATTCATCTGTGGAATCAACAAAGGCACCAAATTTCAACAGAGTCTCGGCAACTTCAACATGTCCTTCTTTAGCAGCAATGTGTAGAGATGTGACACCTTTTTTATCTTTTGAGTTTACATCTGTATTGTATTCCAATAGAGCCCTGACAAGATTTTCATATCCATTTTCAGCTGCAGCATGAATTGGAAGTGCTCCAGATTTCAATGCAGCATTTACATTGGCTCCTCTTCTTATAAGTAACTTAGCAATTTCTACTTTAATATCACTTTCTTCTTTATAAAATTCAAAATTAGATGCAGTACAATGCAATGCTGTTCTCCCTTCATCATCGCAAAAATTCACATCAATATCATGCTCAAGGAGTACTTCTATGACCTTTTTGCTTTTCTTCTGGGCTGCCATTAACAGCAATTCAGGATGTAATCGCAAATTTGCTTTGCAAAAAAGTAGCAGTTTGGTAACTAGCAAATCAGAATTGTTAATAGCATAATATATGGGTGCTTTCCCTTTTCCATCTTGAGCATTTACATCAGCTCCAAATTTGACCAAAAGTGAGGAGACTTCTCCCTGTTTACTCATCACAGCAACATGCAAAGGTGTAAGGCCATCAACATCAATCATTAGGAATGGCAGGGGTTTGTACTTGTATTCCTCATTGACATCTGCTCCATATTGTAACAGTGAATCTACAATGTTCACACACCTTGAGTGAGGTTTGTAGTTGTATGGCTTATTGACATCTACTCCATCATTTTGGAGTGATTCTACCATGTTCACACACCCTGAGTAGGGTTCACAGCGGTATTGCTTGTTGACATCTGCCCCATATGTTAACAGTGATTCTACAATGTTCACATACCCTTTCCTAACAGCAGAGAAAAGTAATTCCTGATTGTTTACATGCTCAGGGCTGACTACAAAACCATATTGAAGTAGATTTTTGGTAATTTTTGCATACTCTTTCCCACGACCCACCACTGCAGCAATCAGAGAGTACCTGTTATTTTCGTTATCCATATCGGGGTGATGTTTCAAAGTATGCTCAACTATTGCCAAATCACCCATTTCAACTGCTAAAAGCAATAGCGTCTTACCAGCTTTATCTTGTGTATCAGCACTAGCTCCATACCTAAGAAGTAAGCTTACAACCTCATTATTCCCTTCAATTAGGGCAAAATGAAGTGGAGTTAAACCATCGCAGAATGAGGAGGAACAGGTGGAATTGAAATCTGCTCCATGCTTTAGAAGATGCTCAGCTATTTGTAAACACCCTTTCCCAGATGCAATATGGAGAGGAGTTATGTCATACTTTCCTTTGACATTGACATTAGCACCACTACCCAAAAGTAGTTCCACCATTTCTTTATTCCTTTTTTCAATGGTCGACTGCATAGGAGTGTAGTCTTCATTGACTTGCATTGACTTGACATACTGGCAGTTAATATTGGCCCACTGTCTCATCAGATGCTCACAAATTTGTGAATACCCCTTCCCTGCAGCAATATGAAGAGGAGAAATATTGTCTTTTGCTACCTGATTGACATTGGCACCACTACGTAAAAGTAGTTCCACTATTATTTTATGCCCCTTTTCCACAGCAAAGTGCAAAGGAGAGTAGCCTTCATTGGATTTCAACATACACTGACAGTTAACATCGGCCCCATGCCTTACAAGATGCTCAGCTATGTGGGAATTCCCCTTCCATGCAGCAATATGGAGAGGAGTAACATTATCCTTTGCTTTTACATCGACATTGGCACCACTATGCAAAAGTAGTTCCTCTATTTCTGCATTCTTTTTTTCAACAGCAAAGTGCATAGGGGTGTAGCCTTCATTGGTTTTCGATGTACACTGAAAGTTAACATTGGCCCCATGTCCTATAAGATTCAGAGCGATTCGTAAATGCCCAAGTTCGGCTGCGATGTGAAGAGGAGATTCCCCATTTCCCTCATCATTGACCCCAGCTCCTCCACTCAGAAGCAATTCCACTATTTCTTCGCTCCCATTGATTACAGCCAAGTGCAGAGGGGGGTAGCCTTCAGGGAACTTAGATATGAAATACCCAGAGCCAGCATCAGCCCCACATTTCGTATAATACTCAACAATTTCAAAATATTGACGCTCGACAGCAATATGAACAGGCATTATACCCTCACCTCTGGCATTAACATTAGCTCCATGTTTTACAAGTAATTCAGCTACTTCCACATCTTTCTTTCTGACTGCTAAATGAAGAGGAGTCTCACCGTCCTTATTTACAGAATTTACATTGGCACCGTTGACTACAAGCAACGTAACAACATCTAAACCGCAATTTACTACAGCGATATGGAGTGGAGTATTACTAGTCTCTATCTGGCTCGTTACGCTGTTGAGTTTGGATCCATTCGCTATAAGGAATTTTGCCACGTCCACTTGCCTTTTTTCAAGGGCTTCACGAAGGAGGGTATATCCATTTTCCCATTCTGGTCGGTGCGAAAGGCCATTATCAGCAATTATCTCTCTCACTTTCTCTAGATTTCCACGACGAATTTCACTATAGACGGAAGGAGTATCACTTGAACCTTGCATGACCAACAACCTGATTCACACTTCCATGCTCTTGATAGGTACTGGTCGAGTGAGTTACATTCAGGGCTGGCGAGATGTCAAGAAATATTTTACACAGATTCCGATATGATAACTACGAAGCTGAGGTGGGACAGTAGTGTGGAAAATGCAATCCAGAGGACTCTGATTAATCCTACTCGCCAGCACCACTACGCTACAACGCAGAAATACTAGTCTACGACTCCAGTCCGATCGCTGGGACCGCCGTACTCTTTGGCGATATTAATATCAATATATAATTCAATATCAAGATACGATAATTTTCGCATATCAATAAGTGGCGTTAACGATAACTCGTGACGATAAATATTGTATCAGCGCGCCCCGAAAGATATCATGATATAGCGACAGCCACATTGCTTGTGCAGGTGGCTGATCTCAGTTAGCTTAGCCATGGTATGATCACAGTCTAACTGTAGTATGATCACAGTCATAGTTTAGACAGTTTAGACTGTGGTATGATCACCAGCCGCTGGCTGCATCGACGCAGGTCACACGCAGTCGGTATCGGCAACACGGCTCACACATCGCGCATCAGTTCCGTTCGCGTCGCATTTCGTAAATATCGTTGATCAACCGTGAAATTTCTACGAGGCTTATTGAAAGGGTAACTTCTGTTAAATTACTTGGAGTGGTTATTATTTGTTACCAAATAGTTGGTGACAGTTTATGGCCAATACTACGTGCACAAAGCAATCAGAATAATGCATGTACTGAAAGTTACTTTTAATAACGACCTTAAGTCAGAACACATGTTTTTAGCAAGCCGAATAATTTGTTTTAGTAAGTTTGGTCCGATATATATTTATATCAGCGGGCAATACATACCTACACTAATTTACAACGGTTGTTTTCAGTTCCTTCCAAAATTTGAATATGACGGCACATTGAAACTATCAGACAACTGAAATTGAAAGTGGGAGAGAGAGAGAACTGCTGAGAATTTGAATTTTCAGACATCATAAAGGTAAGTTTTCATAAGTATTTGCTCCGGCTTAAACGAAAGCCAACCCAACGGCTGTCTTTTTCCGGCACTATTTTCCGGCGCGATACCACGATAATTCATTGGGCGCGATTACGTGTAAATTTATCGAGCGCAATATCATGATATTATATCGTGATATTAATCGTGAAATCTTATGGAGCGCGATTACGCGACGTTTCATAGAGTGCAATATCACATTATATTATCGTGATATTTTATCGGGCGCGATATTGCGATTTTTTATCGGGTGATATATCACAATATTTATCGAACATCGATGTATCGTGAATCATTAAAAATCAATATTGTATTGGCGATATACTTAAACATAACGATATTTTACGATGTGTCGATATATCGTCTGGGTCAAATTAGCCCAAACGGTATGCGGGCTCATTATGAACCCTTTTGTCTGAGGCGACTTCTCCCTGCACCCAGATTTATTTTCTTGCTTTGAAATATGTTCTAAGAACATCTGCTACAATTCTCAAATGGGATTTTCCGAAAATACTGCCGGTCTGCTATTGGTTTGAATTCTGCCGTTAATTTGTGGCTGAACGTCGGGCATCAGTCTCCCTTCAGTATCCATTGTTCGAGGTAAGTGTTGAAGAACATCGAGTCTGCGCTGATTTATGGATACGAAATCAGTGACCCGCCAATATGTATTGACGTAGTGTTCTTTTAGAAAGAAGCGGAGAGGCGACGGAGTCGAAATAAATCGATCGCGTTAGAATTTTTTATACGTGAAACTCAACTTGCAGGGAGATAGAAAATTAAAAACTTTGCTTGTAGCCTTCATTCAGATAGAGATTTTCCACCAATGTTTCCGGGAGTGGAATCAGTGAAAATGAATGGACAACAAATTTCGAGAAAAGCATATGAATTGGCAGAAGCAGAATATAAGCAGCCGTCAGCAGGATTAAAATATCTCCCGAGTACATCTGCCTCAGGTGAGTGTTAACATAACATGGGGAAAGTCAGCATATGGAAGCAAGAAAGAAAAGGAAAAAAGAAAAATGGCTGTGCAACAGGCTTTCCGTTCCAGAATGAAAATTTGCCAGGGCCGTCATTAGGGATCGTCGGGAGCCCCTTAACTTAGCATTGCTCTCCAGAAATGGTCCAATGATTTCAAGGAATTTAGATTCTTTTGTCAGCTGTTTATATGTCGTTAAGTACTAAATGAACTTGAATGAGTTATCTTCCCAGTTATATAAGAAAGATGAAGAGCTACTGGTTTGCAGTGTTCTCAATACCATCCAATATCTCTTCATTTTTCTAACATGCCTGAGATGATATCTGATTTGGATCCATTTAGGACTAAACACCCTTTACACAGAAATCACAGATAGTAATTCCTCCCTATCTAAATGACTCATAATGGAGCTTACGATTATGTGTTCAAATACCTAACACGAAATGGATGTGAGAGAAATAGGCCTATAGTTACTAGGGTCTTCCCTGTCGCCACTTTTGAATATAGGTGTGACATTTGCTACTCTCCAGTCCTAAGGCACTACGTGATCTACTAAAGATTTGGTAAATACTAATTCTAATTAAGGCGCTATGTCTGATGCCAATGTTTTATATACGCGAGCAGGAATTTGATCAGGACCGGGGGATTTGTTGGGGTTGATATTTTTTAGCTGACGTTCTATGCCGCGACAATTTATAAAAATTTCAGGCATACATTTTTGGGAACGAACAGGCTGCGGATCGAAAAGATGTGGTGTGCAAGTAGTGAAAATGCTTTGGAAGAATGAGTTAAATGAATTGGCTTTTTGTAGACTGCTGGTTAGCTTTTCCCCTTTGATATTCTTAAGCGTGTGTACTGTTGATTTATTTCCTTGGGTGTCCCTAACATACGACCAAAATGCCTTGGGATTATCGTTCAAGTGTTCTCCCAGTATTTTACTTTTGAAATCAGCTAACGCCCTTCGGCACGCCTTTTTTTGCTAAGAGTTTAGATATTTTGTAATTTTCAGTGACTGTGTATAGTTCTTCGGAGGATTCGTTTATTTTTGCACTTTTTAACCCAGCATGACATGTTTTCTGGCTTTGCATTGGATCATTTCCATTTACTTGGTATGTATTTGCTGACTATTGATCGTGTAACATCGAGGAAAGTATTCCATAAAACCTCAGTATTACTGTTGATACATATTTCTTGAAAATTAGTAAATGAATTTTGCAACTCTCGTTTCCTACCTTCATAGTCATCCTTATCGAACGAGTAGATTTTTCTTTGGGGATTATGTTTCTTAACCATGCTCACGGAAAAATTAGCTTTAACTATCTTGTGGTCGCTTATTCCCTTATCAGTGCCAATGTTTTCAACCATGTGTGGAATATTTGTCGCTAAAAGATCAAGTGTATATTTCCCTCTAGTTGGAGCAGTGACTAATTGATGCAGTGAGTGATATGTGAATGTAAACAGAAGTGACTCACAAAGGTCTTTGTCTTTCCCCCAGTGATAAAACTGTACGCGTCCCAGTCTATGGACGGAAGATTGAAATCCCCACCGATTATAAAATGACATTCGTTTTTTTGCGTGGTTAATTTACTGAGTAGACTTTCTAGTCCTAATATTGAGCTTACATGGGTATCTGGTGGTCTATAATACGCGCACACACAGATTGTTTTTGCTTTAGGATTTTGAATGGAGCACCATACGCTTCATACCTGATTGTCGGAAAATGACTCCCTCCTAATATAACAATCCTTCACTGCAATAAAAACTCCTCCCCCGGTTCTTTCCACTATCTTTTCTATAAACTGTGAATTTCTTCGGGAATACTTCATTATCTGCGATTTCGTTACATAACCAACTTTCCGTCCCTATAATTAAGTCTGCGTCAGTAGTTTCAATTAGATGGTAGAAGTCAGCTACTTTATTTCTTAAGCTACGGCAGTTTACTACCACGACAGAAAAGGATTTATCAATGAGCGTATTCCCGGAATGTGTATTCTCATTACAACGAGATTTCTTAGGTATACTCCAAGTGGAATTACAGCTATTTTTTGAAACTGGCCTCTTGCTAGGCCCTAAACTTTGTGTCTAATTATCTGACTTTCTGGAAATGCACTGATTTCGTTCCCACTAACTGGCCTACTCTCTCGCCTACCGTCTATGCTAAACTCGCTGGGTATGCTCAAATATCCTGCACGCTACCTTCTGCGATGCCTCGAACGTATAATGGACACCCGAGCGATTTAATGGCACTCGACAAGAATCCAGCAACGGCCTACGGTCCAAGAACTCAGCTCCCTAGCTCCCGCAGACATCACTGAGCCTCTTGTTTATGCCTTCCACTCGGCTCCAAACTATCGAACCCCAATCCGTCCTTGGCACCAAGCTGCATATCGTGAGCCTCATATTAGTACCAGAGCCGCTGCGTGGGTCTTTCCCCTGCAAGATACTCTGTTCCCCCCCCCCCCCTCTCAGTGGGAGTAACATGAAACTGCGAAACCAACAAAGCTATTAGTGAGAGGGGATTAACGAGTTTAACCAGATACTTTATTGCGGAGAGAATTCTAAGCGAGCCCGATTAGGATCATGGAAATGGTCATCAGTAAGACTCTGGCTGAAGTTTTTTTTTTGCCTTTTTCCCCCTTACTTTGGGCCGTAAGAGTGGGCAAAAACATTATCTAGAGAGGGCTGTGGGGAAAAATCCCGTATCAGTATGGCTCAAGCAACGGGAGGCGCATGCTTTATTCACAGATGAAGTATGTAGTTCAAACTGTATGACGGTCGCCGTTGGGTTGATACGCTTATGTTGATAAAGTCAGTGCGCAATCGATTAGTATGTTTACTCTACCATGATTCCGAAGAGCGATTAGTGTATTGCAAAGTGGCATTTCTGCCGGCACAGCCTAATAAATACGACGGACGGCGTTCTACAGTGTTCCACTTCACGCGGTGTTTAAGGCACTTCATACATTCAAAAGAATATACGTCCCTCTTCAGAGCAGAGCGACGAGGGTACTGATAAAAGTTTGTCCATCTGATATCTCACAAATCGTGACTAACTTGCTTAGAAATCTGATTCCCTTCCGAGAAGGACTGATATCTAGCCATTCCATTTCAATACATATGTAGAGAAAATATTTCACTTTCCGGACTATTCCCGCTTTAAATAGTTTAACTTTATAAGGAGTCATCCATGTATTTTTCCTGAAATACTCTTAGATAGAAATTTTTTTTTCCTGGAAATGTTAACTGATTTTGATCGAATTATGAATAGGCTTCATTTTCCAGCGGTTGATATGCCTCGTTCATCACTGGAATAAATTATCATTTTTGGTGAATCTTCCTCTGAAAGCAGAGTCCAGAATCATGGTCGGAAAAAGAAGTCAGTCAACATTATTTTTATATCCTAAAACACATTTACCGCAAAGCGTCGAACTATTTCCTTTATGTTGTACGAATTTATACTACGTATCACAGTTCCCATAAATGAAACTATTTTTTTAATTTCGATTTAGATTTTTATTTCTTTATAGTGCAACCAAGGTAATCACGTACCATTCATACTGACATATTAGGTTCCCTGATTTCCATTGATCTACTTACTCTTGGGTCAATTATTTCTGGAAGCATAGCATTGTTATAGAAGAAAATTACTTTCTTCTCCATGCAATTCTTCCAGAACTCATCTTTTAAAATTCTCTGAAATTTGCAATCTGTCGGAGTCCAAACTATCAAATCGCAATAGAGATGGCGAGAAACATGCAATTGCCCCTGAATTTGATAATAGTAGCTGTGGTTTTTCTTCAGTTCAAGGTTTTTATCCAAGCAAAAGCATTTTATTTCCTCGGCTGCTTTTTTCAAAGTCATATTTTGATATATGATTTTGGGCACTTGACTCCCCCCGTCTATCGTTTCTCCGTCAGGTGAGGCAGCTAGGAAACAGTGTTCAGGATCAACAAAGAGGCCACACCGAGAAACTTTTCTCCCCGTCAACTCTTCGTATTTTTTAATGGCATTGGGTTCATTTAGTGTACCATATCACGATGCCTCATTTTCAAAGGGCTCAGCATACAACAGTCTTTTCACGAGAGGCGCCCATTTAGAATTCTTTCTTCTTCTACATACAACTCCGAAATTCGATGACGTCAGTCTATTCCGCTTTTCATCATACCATTTCTCACATTCCGTTTGGCCTCTTGTCTCTCTCTCTCTCTCTCTCTCTCCATGGTTCCAATCAAATCATCATTTGACCTTCAATTTCTCCAGCATCGCTTTCACTTCTATTTGCATTTCCTCTTCGTCTACGTCCAATTTATGACAGTATCCTCCATAATCCTCAGATTCATTTGTTTAACAACTTTCCATAAAGCTTTTTTGAGGCCTTTTAACAAGGCATCTCCTAGCTGACTGTAATCGTTTCAGCCTCCGCTGGCCCAATCGGTGCATACTTTTGAAAGGACTTCTTCCGCATATCATTTTCCATGCCGAATATTGCCACATTGGTCCCAGCTGGAAATCAAGCCCAGCGCCCAGGACTCGATGGGAATATGACCCCCTTTTTCCGCGGTTTACTTGCTTTCCTCCCACACTCTTAGCCACTAATGACATTAAATTCTCCGCGAGGTTACTGGTTTCATTAGTGACTAATATGTTCGTTTTTCTAGTCAAAGGTTTTAATGAATCATTGATTCTTCCCATAGCTTCCATTAATTTTTGACTAAAAATCTTTTCCCTCCGTTCCTCATCATTACAGAAATATGCCTTGCAATATGAGTGATTGTTGAATACATGTTGCGGCCCGTTTTTCAGATCCTCAACTAGTAAGTCATAGGCATGACTTTCTTTGGCATTATGGCGAATTGCACCGCGGGCTGATCTTTTCAGCCTCATAATTTGATTTGTATTCTCGTATTTGAAACAGATGAACTGTGGTGCCCACGATTTACCACTATCCACCTTCGAATCAAAGTATAATTCATACGCTTTCTTCAGAAATGGTGTAAAAGTCTTCCGATGGGATTTGTCTGTTACATATCCGCACGCGTAGTTAATCAGATCTGGTGAATTTCTGCAACCTCTGGACGCCATTATTTCCACTGCCACAGAAAGTAAAAAAGAAATAAATGAAAGTAGAGTAAACCCTTAGAATACACAGTGTCACAAAACGAAATTTCCTTAAGATGTGGTTATATTTAAATACCAGTTTTTACCGGACGCGATCGTTCTTCTCGATGGGAGGCCAATGGTGATGTTCCATCAGAACGCACTTTGGAGTCACGCCCTATCATCATTCTCTACATCATTTTAAAGAATAGGAGGTATGTTTGAAGTGGTAAACCTGTCGAGTCAAATCACATAGTGGGTAAAGAACGTTACATTGGGTACGTTACACGTGGGTAAAGAACGATGACATTTACCACGCACTCATCGTTTCTCTACGACAAATGTAACTCTTTGCCAACTTTTAGAGGGGACGTCATCTGCATTTTAGGAGTCCGATGTCACAATGTACCACATATTCTGCGAGTCATACCCTCTCCTTCAGGTTTTCACGGGAAGAGGGATGCATGAGAAACTGGCGCGCGGCAGGTTGTTTCGGAAGGAATCTTTTCCCCAATGGATCTCTGGGCTCTAACTATTCCACATCCTCTACAGAGACTGACTTAAAATACTTGAAAGATGACGCTAATCTCAGTGGGAATCGAAACCTAGAATAGTCGGCAATCCGAATAAACAGCATTAATTTCAACGCTTCCAAAAAGTAAGCAATATCATTTTTACGATATACAAATTCTATATCACATTATTTTGAGGCACGACCTTATCCACCGATGATGCTCCCTTGGGCTATTTTGTTATGACTGTTTTTCATTTCAAGGACCCTGCGCACTGTTCAATGAAAGCCCAATTAGCATGAATTTAATTTTTATTGCAACAAAGAGAGGGCGAGGTTAGCAACATCAGCTAACCGCTCCACACTGTATTTTGACGAATGCGGTAAATGCAGTAAATATTACGCGTTTCCAACGGATAAAAGGCGTGGCGTGGACGCGGAGGTCCAAAGGAATTTGGAAGGAAGTGAAGAGGAGCTCGAAGGGAGTGAAGGAGAATCCGAAGCTGAAGATGAAGACAACGGAGTATTTGAAGGATTTTCCTGATCAAAAACATTCATTTAAAAAATCTTAAGGTGAGAGAGGGACCAACCAGTAAAGTTTGCTTATGATCAAGGTATTGTAGAATGGATTGAATTGTATTGAATTGTCAATGTCCAAGGTATGCATGAATACTTTCATGACAATTTTAATGAAAGTCTTCAAATATGCGCCTGGGTTGCTACTTGCTAGCTAATAAAAGTATTGCTTTGTTTGAAAAAAAACTTCACGATTACTGAATGTGTTGAGTAAGATTTTAAAACGAAAATGCAGTGGCTATTCTATGATGAAATGATTCAATCCAATAGTGGATTTACAATAACTCTGAAATCATTCAAAAAAAATTACAAGGTCAATTGGAATCCTAGACATAGTTGAAAAATAGCTCAGCAACAGTTCACAAGTGGTTTGGTTTTTCTATGATTCATTACAAGTGGGTGTTGACCTTTCCTTCTTCTTTCTTCAGACTTTTCCTTATATTTTTCTTCTTTTTATTTTTGGTCGCTCTTTCTCTTCAGTGTCAGAAGTATAATTGCCATACAATTGCAATGCCCTTGAACCACTTTATACTGCAAAGATATTCTAAAATGGATGGGTAGAGGATTGAAATTACGCAACTGCATTTCGTGATAATTTTTAAACTGGGAATGGGCGAGTTGATAGTTTAGATCGTCTTATAATTGGCTTCGGGTCAGAACTGTGAATGAGATACGGTAGTGGAATTTTCTTCTAATGCTCCAATTATGAGTTTTGCCTGTTCATTGCCTGTGCGTATGGAAATCCACTGGCACCCGATCCCGAGTAAGAAGCTGCGAAAGAATTCTCAAACCTCCAGCTTTTATAAAGTCGATGTCGAACTCGTGAACTTGAAAGCAAAAATTTCACCTATTCCATACGTCAAGTCAGTAACTGAATCACTTAGTTTGAAGCGTGATGTGTGGCTAGCCATGAATATTTATACACTGCCTTGAAACCGGAAGCTTCAGTCTAATAATCCAATAAAATCAATACAGTGATTTCGCAAAAATCATCATAGAACGTTGATCAAACGACGATTTTTTCGTATTGTGACAAGAAGAACGATTATGTTCTTCATCTGCCGCAATATTTGGTATTTTTGGAAAGTAGAAAAAATAAGTGGCCGTGGTCAAGTTCCCCCCCCCCTTTCCACTGCTGAGTCGTCTGTGAGCTTCGTACTTCGTGTGAGAGGGTCGAGGGGGGAAGGGTCAGATATTAGGAGAGACGATAGGGTTGAGGCACACCTGACCCTCGGTTTCCGCCCACCAAATCGACCCAAATAGGACTTTAATAAAGTGGTCATTTATTTGGTATTGTACCAAAGTCGCTCTAATTGTAAGTGCAATGTAAATGCCTTGTATAATCCGCCCACCAATTCTTTTCATGGACATATTGACATATAAAGTGTGCGCAGCTAACTGAAAGACACACGGTATGCATGCTGTATGCAAATGAGCTCTGTTTGCAACATGGCTAGATGGGCTTTAGTTAAGCTAAAATAAGCTCAGTAATATTGCACACATCTTATTTCTTCAATGCCACCGCATCATCATATCAGCTCATAGAAACAATGACAGTGCAGAACTCCTTAGCGAGAATAAAATGACGGGAATGCGATGAAGTTATTCAGATACAGGGTGAATGAATTATAAAATATCATTTTTAACCACACGGCATTTCTTCTGGTTCGGCTTCAAGTTGGCTCCCTTAAACCTTTTGAAGACCTCTTCAAGATTCGTGAGATTGTCCTCAGAGGTCCTCCCGATCACTGTAACTTCGTCCAGGTAAACCAAACACGTTTTCCACGACAGTCCTCATAACAGCATCTCCATCAATCTTTCAAAAGTTGTATAGTCCAAAGGGCATAGCTGTAAATTGCCAGAGGCCCGTACCAATCGAGAACGCCGTCTTCTCTCGATCTTGTGGATCCATTTCAGCTTGCCAATATCCACATTTCAAATCAAGTATTGAGAACACATTTGGGGTCCGACCAAGGTGTCTAGGGTGTTGTCTATTCGGGGCAGAGGATAACTATCCCTGACGGTCTTGCTGTTCAGCTGCCTGTAGTAGACTCAAAATCTGGTCGACCCGTCCTTTTTCTTCACCAAAACTACCGGCGACGTCCAGGGGCTGCATGACGGTTCAATGACGCCTTTTTCGTGCATGTCTTGGATGATTTTCTCTGCCTCTTCACGTTTGCTTAACGGTAGTCGTCGTGGGCGTTCACGAATCGGTTGAGTGTCGCCAGTATTTATTTTGTGCTTTACCAGTTTCGTTCTCCCATACGGGCACTCGTCCGTCGCGAAGATGTCCTGATAAATATCAGCAGCTTGTCAACCTTGACCTCCTGCCCCGTGGTTAACTTCGTATTCGCAAGTTGGAGGGTTTCGGTCAGCTTCGTCTAATCTACGGCGTCCGATCGCGGTTTCATCGTCTTTGTACTTCCATGGACAATTGACGATACCGGCGTGCAACACGCCACATGGGTTACTTTCTTCAAGATCACCGACGCGTCGCTGAGGTTCATTATTCGTATTGATGTGGGACCTTGGGAGGAAACCGTAGTTCTCCCCACTATAACCCCTCGACGAATTATTTCGGATACGGGTTCGACAATTCCCGTCATCCTTCGGTCTATGTTGATCAGACGACCCTAGATGACGTTGCCGCTTTTGGGAAAAAGAACCTCATTAATATCTACGCCGACTTTTTTGGCTTTCTCACGTCGATTGTGAAGGAGTGTTTCTTCATTAGCCATTTTGAGACATCTTCGTTTCAGGTCCAGCATTGACACGAATTTTGACATAACGTCCATTCCCAAGATGACGTCTTCTACGATGTTGGCCACTATCACTCGATGTTTAATCTTCTTGCCCCCTAACGTGATATCTACGACCATCCCTCCGTACGTATCAGCTGCTTCACCCGTGGCAGTTCTCAAGACCACTCTCGTAGGCTGGAGGTCTCCTCTCGCGGTACCTTTCTTCAGGACCGTGGTCGTAGCCTCGGTGTCCAAAACAATAGCACGGCCCACGCCATTCACGTACCCGTCCACAAAGAGACTGTCCACTCGGCGTACGGGAGACACTACTTGTACAATTTTCTTTGGAGCAACTGGGAAACTCCATGACGCTCGCCCCTCAGCGCCGGCCCTTATTAGTTTTCCTGCTGATTCACGATATTTGGGCAGCGGACATGTCCAATCTCACCACATTCCCAACAGCGGATCTCCCTTTTCCTTTGTTGTCTCTTGCTTGGTAGAAATTTTGAGATGACTCTTTCGATTTTTTTATGGAATCTTCCTCGTCCATGCTTCGGGCACGTGCGTGGATTTTTGAAATTTCGGAAGCCGCTTGAAACTCCAGAGCGCGGACTAATGCGTCATCCAAAGTCTTAAGATGCGCTAACCGAAGAGCTCTCTGCAGTTCCGAATCACTCACGCCAACCACGAAACTCTCCGTTGACAACTGTTCGATGAAATAGCTGGGCGCCGAAGGATAAGCCATGAAGACGAGTCGCGCGATGTCCGCTTCAAATTCTTGCAGTGTTTCGCCGCATTTCTACGGAGCATTTGGCTGTGGTAGAGTAGTTGGAGGTGCTTGTCGCCATACCTCATTTCCATCCGCACCACCAGACGCTCGTAGTTCTTCAGATCGTGGTCTGGCATTGCTTGAATAATGCTCAAGGCGTCACCTCGCAGAGCGTCAATCAAGCCTGTAATCTTGTCTTCTTCCGTCCACCCGTTAGAGCTGGCCGCGGCTTCAAACTGCTTTTTGTACGTGGACCACGGAGTCTTGCCGTCGTAAGTAGGCGGTTTCACCCGTAGGGCCTTGAGCAATTTCAGACACTAGGTCTACTGTGCCCGTTTGCGTTAATTCATGCGCAAGGTTTTCAAAAGATTTTCGATTCGGGTCTATACGTCGGCTTCTATCTTTTTCAAGTTCACTTTTACATTCCTGAATCCCTCTTGCACGTCCTGAACATCTAAAGTGACGTATTTTAATTCTTCCTTCACTTCCCTGACATCGATTTTCAGCTAGCCTTTGGCCTCGCTGACGTCGTTTCTTAGCTCACCTCTTACTTCACTGATATTCCCCAGCAATTCTTCTTTCGTTGCCCGGGAATTCTCAACAAGATCTTTCAAAATCCTGGAATGTTCGGCAAGCTCTTCACTTACTGCTTTGAGGATCCGCGTGAATATCTGCACACTGCCTTCCATCTCGAAAAAGAAATTCTCGGGGTCCACACCTTCGGCTTGTAACTCCGCACGAAGTCGCAGTTGAAGCACGTCCAGCTTGTTTCCAGAACGCGTTCCTCCAACTAGCGCTTCAATTGCGCCATTCTCAGCTCACTCAACTCAGCTTGTCTCGAAGCCATGTCACTCATTAACACTTAAATAAAGCTTGAAAAGTCCACTATAAGTTACTAAATATTCCACTTCTGACACCAATGTAAAGTTTGTGGGTATAATAACGCACGCTGTATTTCAGAACAATATTTCTGCATTTTTACTAAAGAAATACTCTTAAATTCGCTCAAGGAGACACGATCTATAAAACATCCTTTGTTTATTATTTTCTTTCCACAGCAACCCGTTGCCAGGGCCCGCCGAATATTGACAGGATCATTTACCCCGTGACAATATTTTTAAAACATATTATTTTAAGACAAGTCAATATATTATGAATTCAGTCTAAATTATAAACAAAGGCACATACAACTCAGGCATGGAACATTTTTACTTGTGGTTTATTTTTGTCGCTGCTTTTTTTACTGGTTTGATCAAAAACTTCTCTTGCCAAACAAAAGAATTGTGAATTGCATGTGAGCTGCCGTATGTGTTTAAAATTTGTCATTATATCTAGAACAATAATGTAGTAATAGTAATGGTTAATAAGCCATTATCCACTTGGTATTGTTATTGGCTTTCCTATTTAATTCTCTATTGGTTACTAATTGTAGAAAATTCAAAATTACCATAAAATTCTTATTCATATTTCTTTAAAATCACCATGGTAATTTACCTCAAATGTAAACTTCTGTACTTTACCCATCTCTACAATTGATACAGGAAGCTATGCAAAGGCTCTGTGCGATAATGAAAGGAGTAAATTCCCTGATGAACATCAGCTATGCAGTGGCCAGGCTGTGAAATCAAAGAGTGGAGAGGAACCACAAAGGATGGCGCAGGAGATGAAGAGGAAAGGAGAGAAGTACGGAATGAGAAATAATATTGACAAAATGAAGTTAATGAGTATCTCTAAAAGGGCCAAGAAATAGAAATCAAGAGCAAAGGCAAGAACATCGAGTGAGTGAGGTTATTTAAGCAATCGGAAAGCTTAATCACCTGGAATGAGTCCTTTGCACAAAAAATTAAGTGTAGGATTGCTCAGGGAAAAATAACATTCGGAAAAGTTAGGGAACTCCTGATAAATGAGAGCATCAAAAAAGGATATGAGGGAAAAGGTTTCCAAAGTAGTTTTTGCGAAGAATAGTATTGTATGGCTTGGATATGTGGGGAGTGAGGAAATGGGGAAGAAAAACACCAGCAAGCTTTGAGATGGTGAAAGATGGAGATGATATGATGGTTAGATAAGGTTAAAAATGAGGATCCATTGAGATGATTTGCAGAGGAGAAAACCATATTGAGAAGTGTGATGAAGTGGAAAGCAAATTGGATGGGCTTCGTATTACAGACAGATTGCTTGTAAAAAGTTATTATAGAAGCAGAGATTAACAGGAAGAGAGGAAAAAAGAGATTTGGTGAGATAACTGGTATTATGAGAGGAGGGACACACAGGTCAATGAAAAACCTCACCAGATACAGATATGCCTGGAGACAACAGTTCCATTGAGACATATCACAATAGACAGATAAACCAAAAGAAGAAGAAATTCCAGCATTGTCCAACTAAAGCATGTCCCCAACAGAACAGCTACGTAACGTTCGGTAGAAATTCGGTTGTCTAGGTACACGCAAGGGAACACGGTGAGCAGCGTCGCCCGTATATACGTAGTGCATTCATCGATGTTACGCAGGCGGGCTACATGCGAAGCTTTGGTGTCTCATTTTAAGAGCTGAAATTGAATTAAATATGTCCAATTACATGAAAAATGAGTTTTAAAGGCTGATAAAGGAACAAAGACCTGCAGAGGCATGTCAAATTAAAAATTGAAGGTGTTAACGAGCTATGTATATTCTACGTCGAAGTAACGCAGCCACGCTACACTGAGAAATTCTCGTGATATGCTATTTTCAACTAATATTTCATCCGACAAAGTTGCACAATAGTCAAAAATATAATTATCCGAAGACAGCAATGTTGTAGCGGATTAATATCATATGTAGGGGCTGATAATACCACATCGATGTTCTACCTAACAACTACGTATCCGCTACGTAACCTTGTTGCCAAATAAAAACACTAATTTTCAGCACAATTTCTTCAACGCCTCCTCTTATCCCTTTGCAAAACGTAGGAGGTGTACTCTACTACTAAGATGATTGCCAGTCGAGAGGATTAATGCCGAAGAGAGCGATTACACTACGTCGGTTACGTAGCTGCTAGGTAGCAGGGTTACGTATCTGTTTCCGTAATCTAAGGGACTATTTGCTGCTCACCGTTACGTAGTTGGTATACGTAATGAACTCTAAAAACTACGTAACATCCACGTAGTTGTACGTAATGTTCTATTGGGGGTGACCACTGAAGATATGACTGCTGATGTCTCGAAAAAGTTGATAACTAAACTCAAGCATGTTGTTTTTGGGGAATCCCTTGGCTGGGTTGACTGCATGTAAATATAGGTTAAGGAGCATTAGGTATTGTAGTTGGTTATCTTTGTTCTTTTGCATAAATATACAATATTGCTTGTTGCTTGTGCGCATGAATAATACTTGGGATGGTTCATTTGTTTTTCATGTGTACAGGTTTGCTCTCATTTTGATTTCCTGGTGCAATAAACATAGTTTGTCAAATATTCTTGGCAATCTCATTTCTGCAGAAAAAAAATTTGCCTTACCTCCATAAAACCTTTTAATATATAAATCAGGGCAGGAAGATCAGAATTAGGATTTATCTTAAGAAAACTAATTATTAATGAGATTTTACAGGGTAAGAAATGGAACAAAAAAGTAGGGAAGAAACTGTTCAGTGAAGCTACTATCGGGGGATGTAGAGCTATTCAACTACCTCGGTAGTACACACTCTGGAGAGATTTGGGCAAAGTAGAGACGACATTGGAGGGAGGGAAACACTAGGCAAAGACATACTCAGCAATATGAAGGAGCTGAATGATGGGAACCTCTGTTAAGCCTGATTCACACCAGGCTAGTAATTTAGTTTAATAGAGAGTATTTTAGTAGCTAAAAATCATTCGTGTTTTGCAAGATGAAGGGGCTGCAACGCAACAAAGTGAATGGACTCCTATATTTTTCTTAACTCCTGCGAGTAGGTCGATCTAAAATGATTTATATCACGTTAAGTAGTGCTTCTAAAAACAATAGTAATAGGAGCCTATTGTATAAAATAGATGCTATTGTAATAAAATAATAAAAGAATGCACTAACCTGATGTTTTTAATTTTCAATTTTATTTCCTTCTCACCAAATCCAGGTATGTTCATTGTATGTTCCACATCCATGTATTCAGATTACTTCATTTCCTTACCTCTGTAATGTAGGGACTTAACATTCCACAAGCATTCATGTTGTACATATTTAGAAACAAATTTTAAAGTTGTTTCTTCGCTCCAGCGAAACGACATTTTTTCGGCAGCTACTGGACTCGACTAAAACTACAGGTTCGGACTTGTTTAGCCAATGAACGAGTGAGCAGTGACGCGTGGTGGGGGCCTGTACTCGCCCGACAAAAATAGAACCAAATGGATCGACTCGACTAAATAACTTGCTAATCCAGTCGACTAAATTTTTGTTGTTCAGACACATTTAGTTAGTAAATTACTCGGTATTCAACTAAATTACTAGCCTAGTGCGAACAAGCCTTTGAGGATGCGAAGAAGAGGTTAATAAAGAGCTAAATGTGGAGTGTAGCATTGTACATACAAGGGAAGAGGTGTGGACTCTGAAATAGTAAGGCAAGAACTGGCTGCAAGTATTTACTGCCGGTGCTGAATGAATCTGTAGTATTGTGTAGAAAAAACCTATTTACATGTATCTTTAAACGTTCAGTTCTGTATGATTTGCCAAAAAAGTTATTATCAAGTTTATGAAACACTTTCTAGGTGATGAAAAGTAGTATAAGCAAGATCTTGGTCTTGTTTTGAAGCTCTTTACAGCAGTATTTAATAGCAATTACCATAGTATACACACACTGTGATAACGATTTTTAACGAGTTAAAAAACAACCGAGTATTTTAGCGAGAAGAAGAAGGCCGCCTCATCGCTAGCTCGAGCCCGCTAAAACACTCTTACTAAAATACTTTTAATACGTTAAAAATCGATATCACAGTGTGTGTATACTACGGTGTTGGCTTTAAGTGCCAATATTGGCATGCCATTTGGTGCTTCTCACTTCCGGAAGTGACCCTTTGGCTCATTCATTCCAGGAAAACCTCATAAGGGCCAATTTTAATCCAGCAGGGGGGGACTTCGAAGGGCTTGTAAATTCGGGGTTTAAAGGTTAAGGTATACGGCCTCATGGAGTGAAGTAATGAATGGTGGAGGATTGTAATCCACTATGTGGATAGATGTAAGGTGGAGTGATCCTAGTTTATATCCCCAAGAGTGAAATTGTTGGAAAATTTAAGAATAAGTTCAAATAAAAAAGGAATAAACATGGGATAACTGAATAACACGGGGAAAGAGTAGATGCTGAGGGATTTTGTCAGAGTTATGAGGTTAACTGCAATGAGTCCTACTCTCCTGAAGTCAGCTTCTCTGTCATTACATTCCAAATAATGTTATCTGTGGATCATGGGCGGAGCCAGGATATATGTCTCCCTCAGGGAGGCAGCTGCCCTACCCCTTCCTCACCCTGGCTACCCCATTGCTGTGGAGACATATTTAACCCTTTTTCTGCTGTTCACGTAGCAGCTACATTCGCCCGGTTGACTGCTGTGAACGTAGCTCCTACGTTCTGTCGGCAAGTGGTCGTTCCTGCCCACGCCTCCAAAATTCCTCCTTTCCGAGAATGCCATTCGCCGAGTTCGTTGTTATACATTGTACAAATCTTTTTTCGGGAGAATGAGTGTCAAATTGAGTAGCAGGTGCAATGAGAGATATACATTCTGTGCCGACGTAGGTGACCGTTCACTCATTCTCCGCACAGGAACAGGAAGATCTCTGCAGTTTGACCGCAGCGAAAGGGTTAAAATATGACATTTCTATGTCACAGGGGGAAACTTGAATGGTGGCCATCTTCAAAAGGTGAACATGGAGCAGGCAGATATTTTTCTGGGACATGGTGCTAAAAGTAATGTTTCTCATCTCATCAAAACTTTAAATAGTCAATTATCAGTTTGAGAACGAGCTAGATATCAACTGACTGAATCATGCAGGTATGTAGAGGGAGGTGGTGTATTGTAACAGTAATTGTTTTCAAGAATATGTGTTTTATATCACTTGTCACTTCTTTACATGCATGATAGTAGGAATACATCTTTAGTTGCCTGAGTTTGAGATTTCTGTTGTGAAGGTCAAGCAGATTAAACATTGCATCTTATACATTAACACCCATCTTACTTCTGAAACTAAAATCAACTTTAATTCCACAATACTCAAATATGCTATGGGCCTAGGATTTTGACTACAGATTTATAATTCCAAAGTACGTTATAATTTTGATTGTTTGTAAATAAATTCACTTTGTAATATTCCACAATGTTTTTATTATTCCGACCTAGGTTTCGACTCAAGTCATTATAAAGGTGACAATATCACAACACGAGCCACTTATATACATTGTCAGGGTGTAGGGGAGGGGAAGTAGAGGATGGGAAAGCGGCTAATTGGTGGAGAGTGGATGACTGGTCCGAATAAGGTGGGGGGGAAAGGTTTGAGTATTGTTTAAGGATTTACGTCATGGGAGGGGGAGGAGGGAAGCGTAAGGTCAGGAAAGGAGAGTGGGAAGGGAACATTTAATATGGCGCACACAAATTTTGATTTTTCAAATGTAAAACTATTCGAGATTTTCTAAATAATCCAATTTATGTCCCTTACATTGTATGCAAAGGACTTCCGGGATGGAGTCACTTCGGTGGTCTTCTTCGATTAGACGTTTGGCCAATTGGGAGCAAATATTTCCGTGAAGTAAACAATGTCGGTGTTCTTTAACTCTGGTCCGGATAGCGCGTCCACTTTGACCTATGTAAACAATAGAGCAGTTTAGACTATTTCACTTCAGCAAATATACACCACATTAATCTAACACATCAAATTTACATTTAGAGTTAAACAGAAATTTATCTAAGCTATTAGGATTATAAAATGAGACACTGAATTTATCTCTACTACTCGAAGATATAATCCTCAGAATCGAGAATTAGACAAGGATCACAGCACTTGAGCATGTAGCTCGCCATCGTGACAGTAATCAATTGATCCGTTGTCATCAACTAGTTGCTAGGCAACCTCAGTCAACGCTTCTGATTGGGTGTTACAATCTTGTGCCTCCTCTACCGTGAGTCCTTAGGTCACGGAGTTCGTGCGCTCGATCGGCGAAGGAAGTTGAAATGGAGATCTTTAATATCGTATCCGCGTTTTTTCGCGTTAATTTTTCATCAGCACATTATTTGTATCAGATTTCTGATGCAGAAGTTTTGCAAGTTACACATCCCTCTGGGAGCAAAGAGATGATTAGTACTACACATTTTAGGATTACTTGGTCGTGTTCGCACTTATATCAGTTGGTATGATTTCTTGTTTGATCTCATGGTTGTCTCACGTAATTCACAAAGTCCACCCCGAATATCCACCGTCATCAGGTATCAACAATTAAATAAACAAGTCTTTTCGTAGATTATCGCAGTTCATTTTAATTTGGATAAAAGTGTCTTTACGATTTACAGGGTTATAATTACTATTTCAGCAACAGTTTCGCATGGCTATTCTGCCGGCTTCATCAGGCCCAAGGAACACGATCAGGCCGTCCGAAAGAAATATTGGTATCACTATGCCGTGGCTGAGAAAGTCACAGTATAGACATCAAAGGGCGAAAGTTTTATGTAAAGAAAGAAGCTACTATCCGCGGGTCTTCAGGGAAGCCATTAAAATACAAAAAAGACCAAACAACTTAAACAGAGAGGATGGGTACAAACTCCCTTATACGTGAAAAACACTTTTTAAAAATTCAAGTATAAGAAATTCTGTTGCATAATAATAACCGCCGAAGTTTGCTTATTTATTTATTTATGATTGTTGTATCAGAAAGCCTGACGAAGTCGGCAGAAAAGCGAGGCGAATCTGTTGCTGAAATAGTAATTATAACGCAGTAAATCCAAAAGACACTTTTATCAAAATTAAAATGAACTGCGAGAATCTACGAAAAAGTACCTTAAATCCCGCTCACCTCCTCTTAACGTTCGCCAACCCCCCATCCTTCCACACTCCCATCCCCCGTTTCCACTTGACGCAACAAAACCTTGGCCTCACCCAAGGTCCGTAGAATACACAGGATACCTCAAAACATGAAAAAAATGTAAATTGCTCATCCGCGCCGCTATTGGCTGACCTTACGCTTGACGTCAGAGACGTCACGGATAGAGCAGTTCTAAGCCTGTACTACTTGGAAAAAAGAAACAGAAGCGATCAGTGGTTTGCGACGATTTAATTATCATTTGAACCGATAACATCGATTGAAAATCTCATTTAAACTCTTCGACTGCAGGCAATGTAAATCTTTTCCCTCACATTGCAAAGGAATCTCAAGGTTCTGGCATTATATTTTTATTCCGCGAGTCTTTTTAATTCAGCTCATGTCGTTTTCATCATAATAAGTAATGAGAGTATAAAATGAATGGGATTGCAAATGACAGTTCACGGAACTGAATGAGAAAACGGAGTTATTCATCACCATCCATATTTCAACACATATCAATTCGGTCTTGTTTACGAAGGCGTCAGTGACGTCACAGCAGCAGCGCTGGCGCTAGCAACCAACTGGGTAATTCGTAAACAACTCTGATGGAGCCAACCTGAATATTCTACGGTCATTGATTTTCGCCTGTTGCTATTACATTATCGGCCGTAGGTATGTTCTTCTTTTTATAACTGTGACATGGATACTGAAATCATCAAATGCGCATTCATATAGAATCACCGTTTGTTATGCATAGAATAAGCATACCCAAACGATGGAAATGTGGCCACGGAAGTAATAAATTCCCTTGTCTTCCTCCCAATGTCGGTTGAACATGGTCGACAGTGATGATCGTAAAATAATGCTCGATATGAACAATACATAAGCCGACTCATGTTACTTTGGACGTCAAATAATATGATGTAATGAAAACACTCGGTTACTAAAAATACTAGCATACGTCGTTTTTATTGGCATGCGGTATATTTATGCACTAAAGAGAGACAATATTAAGACATTGAGGATTTATATCGTCCACACCTCGTCAGATATTCTTAATTTCATGATAACAGCAAAGCAGATCCAAAATGTTTCGCGGTTGGCCAGCTAAATTGGTTTAAGAAACGCCCTATTGAGAAAATATGGTGCCAGGGTACCATAACTAGTAAATTCCGAGAGCCAAGGTCATACATCATTGAGGACGAGCAAGGAGGCAAATATATATTTCCTTTAACAGTTATAAACCTGTCCTAAAAGCTAATTGATCAAATGTCATGGAACATATTGCATTAAAATATATTGTGCATGAGTTCGTGCGTTCGTTGGTTTGGCCATGTTGAGAGAATGGGTGAGAGCAATGCCTCCTAGTATAGCTTACGAGCCGTGATGCTGGAAATATGGCAACAGAGTAGGTAGTGCTACGTAATCCCACGACGCCTTATTCCCCGTTTACATTATTAGGGTTAGAATGTTAGTTAATATGGTGGCTTAACTAACTTGCATTTACGCGGCATACTTTTAACCCTTGTTAACTTGCTGGTGGAGACTCAAGAAGGTGATGAAGCTCATCTAGCCCACAGCCCAATAAACATCGCAAGTCGCGCTTAATTTGTTTCCTGGGCTATCTTCAGCCATATTCACGGAACTTGTATGGGCGAGAAAAGGGATTGAATACGCAAATGCTTCATATGGTTAGCCTTCTCATTCATTAGTATTTAAATATACACATAACATTTCATGTCTAAACATCACTTAATGCATCGAAAGATGAAAATTGAGAGAGTAAATTTCCTAGAATAGAACGATGTCTAACTACGCCATTCTCTACCATGAAGATACCCCGAGATTATTACGTTATTATGTCTTTTGCACTCTTTTATTATAGATAAAAACAATTCAGTATGTTAACTTGACATTAAATATTAGTAAATAAATTCTATTTCGAGTCCTTACCTCATTAACTGCAGCGTAATTAACGACTTTTCCTGACAAGTCCTGCCCATGACCCATCCCAAGCAACGTGCCACGGATGCATGGATACGGAATATGACAATAGAAACTCTCTTAATACATTGTACGCTTCAAGTAAAAGCTGCAAGTGGACTGGGTCACTTAACTATTGTTCTCACTAACCTGCGTTTACACGCGTTAAAAATGATGGTAACTAGCGCCAACCCTAGTAACTCCTGCGCGGTTACAAAGTTGACTAGGGTCAGCGCCAACCTGCGTTCGCACGGCGAACTTTTACTAGGGTTAAGAGTGAACCTGGTTAAAAGCTAGTTATGTTAACAGGGCATTAGCAACCTTAGTTTGTTGATTCTCAAGACCACGTTGTGTGTGAGCTGTGGCGATTCAAGAGTGCTTTGTTTGTGAGATTTGTTGCTGATTTTCTACAATTGATAGCTTTATCTATTTACTGATAGTATTGTTAGCATATCTGACTGATATTCTGTCAACAGTATTCGAGAAACCGTTGGAATACTGAATTCCATCGTTGAAGAACGTGCGGTTAGCGGTTCTAGCAAGGTAATGTTTTCCGTGCTAACTAACTAAGCTATAGTAGGCATTGATGAGAGTCGAATAACGAAACAGATATACAAGATTGAAATGAATGGTTGAATGGTCGAGAAAGTTGTGGTTGAATTTGGTTGAGGAAATTCTAAGGAGGAGGAATATTAGGAATCTTAAAAACAGGAGGGCGTGTATGAAGCAGTATATGGGGGTAAATGAGGCAAAAAAGGTTTGCAAGGACAAGTCATTATGGAGGAAATTATTGAAGCAGAGTTAGGTGTACAAACATGAATTTATGAGTGAAACTTTGCGGCTCCCCTATGAAAGTTTTGTATAAAACCCGTATAAAATTTTATATGAATTCTGTATAAAACCTGTATATAATTTCTATACAGGGTGTATAAGGGTTCTATACAAGTTGAATGCAAAAATGGTTGCATAGAACGTATACATTGTATACCGGTTGTATACAACCCATATAGGAATAGCTATTGAATCAAAACAAATTCCATATCATCTAATCGAAAGCAGTAATAATTAATATTAAATTAAAAGAATGCTTCAATAATATATATTTGAGTGTAGGGTCGAACTAGTTGTCACAGTTCATAGGAGCACTGAATTCTTCTCCTGAGATTACAAATCATACTGTACAAATTTGACCCATGTAGGTATAACTGGAAGAGACTTTGAGATCCCTTATCGATATTATACAAGAGCAAAAATAATAGTTGAAATTTTACAACTGGCAAATGTTAGTGAAAATACTCCAACTTATGCAAGCTCTAAGAGATTAGGAAGCCGTACCTCACCAATCTTCCGCTATAACAATCACTCACACAGACAGCAAACTGCCATTCCTAATCAGTTGGCAGCCACGACTTATGAATGATACTAAAACATAAATGCAAATACTTTCAACACATGTAAATACCTAAATACAAGGGAAAATAAATTGTAAACACACATTAATGCTAATGGAAATAGAAGGGATTACTCAGCTATCAGGAAGATATTATATTTAGTGTTATTTTACTAATACTTACACATTAAAAAGTAAACTGCAGCAAAGTAGACTTTATTTGATAAAAGCATTTATTTTAAGAATAATATCAGTTGGTGCATGGATAAACAACAACACCATACATACTTCATTTGACGATCTCAAATGCAAAGCCTTCCTTAATGATCCAAAGTTTCATTGACATAATTGACAAGCATAATTGGCAAAAATTTCTAATCGAATGATTATAAAAATTTTCACAAATGACATCTTGAAATAGTTTGATTTTTTCCTGGTTTCTTCATGACGAAAACCTATAAAGAAGAAGTACACTTTTAGACCATCAAGCAACTAAACCCTTAACTATTTTAAATTTTTTAAAACTGAGTATTTCAGAAATGTTGGTGAAATACTTCATACATTTGGTTCGTACGAACATATGTACTACATTTTATTGTATTACCAAGGTAGAAGATATCGAAGTATAAAATTCTTACCCTTGACGTTGATTAACTGAATTATAGCCTCGGACTCAGCCATCTCAAACTACGGCAGGAAACACGCCTCATCGAAATCTTAAACAAAAAATAATATGATTGAAACGAGGCACAATACAATTTCACATCAACTTAACATAAGGGTAAACTGATGGAAATAACTTCCATGCATTAGTCTTATGAGAGGACTGCAGGTGAATAAGGGCATCGCTACATTTGGGAAAATGACGGTAAACGTCCGCTTCCGTAACACACTTTTAATAGTTTTTTTATAGAAACGCCTGTACTTCACGTAAATTAAAGCGTTAAGTGAGAAGGGTTCAATTTTTTTGTGGGTGACGTATGCGGAAATTGATCAAGTCGAATAACTTTCGCCCGACAAATGAGTCACAACAAAGTAACTAATATGAGAATTAATATTTTTCGCACGCACTGCAAACATGAAAGGGTATTGAGGCATAGGGGACGACTAAACTTACCGTCAAAAAGAAGATTTCAGCATCTTGGAATGGTTCCACTCCTCATTCGATTCATTCCACATATGTTTATGTCCACATATGAGTAATTGATCAACGTGTTCACCCAAGTGACATTCAAAGTTCACTATGGAAAATCTGTTGCCCACGCCGGCATCATGATGATTTTATGAAGCACAACTTCCACCCGACAGGTACGAAGTGTGAGAGTATAAGATTGGCGACGGACGCCAAACGTACTTTTCTTGTTATTATATGATCTTGATCCATGACACCACATTTACACTTTTAATCAAAAACAAATCATGTAGCTTCCCATAGCTTCCAAACCTAAAAGTAAAAAGACAATTGAGCACCGCGATGCGCAGGTACCTACCGTCATAAAACTGAGGCGCGGTATTCAAACTGAGGAGTGTCAACCATTGGATTAAATAATAATTTCAGTTGTTGCCGCATAAATCTAAGTGCAGCACCCCTGTGTGCAATGATACGAGTTCTTTGATTAATAACAAGAGACATCAATCTATGGTTCTTAAAAGGCTAATTGAGATATTTCTTTAAGAACTCAAGAATCATAGACATACTTTTGCGCTTGAAATTCCATTTCCACACACATTTCACTCAGCTTTCTAATGAATTTCACAAGTTACCGGTGAATGTAGTCAATGTCGTACTTAATATTTAAGAGTTGAAGTTTTACAAATCCTCTGTATTAAGTCTTCAAAATGTTAGGGCTCAGTAATTTTACGATAATCATGCCAGTTATTTCAAGTCACTATATTCAGTGATTAAGGAAGATGAAATAATAAAGCAATTGAAATATCGCTGGCAGTTATAAAACTTGTATACCATTGTACGCCACTTTCGCTACGATAGTTCATCAACTCCGCGATAAGCCCGCCAGCTCCCCCAGTCTATGTTCTTACACTCGATGCTCGGACTATGAAAAATATTACGGTGCATTCGACTCCTCACGCGATATCACAGTCTTTTTCAATCCCGTGGACGAAATGTCCTCTCATATTCCTTCCCTTGCGTTGCTATTTATGTGTTAAATTGAAGCAATATCGGTTGTCAATGAGAATAACGACATTGAACGTATGACATGAAATCAGGGGGCCGATTTTATAACTTAACCGTCGACCGATAGAATCATTCCCGCTGAATTGTGGGTAATACTTCGAAAAGAATTGCCGGTGCCTATTATGTATCCAAAGTTCGAACGTATTTTGCCTCACGCTCGCATCCTCGGCTTACAATACAAAACAAAATATCTTTCGAAGCGGCCATTAGCGTTCGAAGGTGGGTTTGTTTTTGTTTCTTAATTGATTGTTATTTGAATAGCTATCGTCGTTTGGAATGTTTTACATACTATAAATGAAATATAACACACCATTCTTGACTTTTATTATAATTGGAGGCCTAGATAGCAGTTCATTGATGTATTGGAATAGTATTTCAATAACGCGTATTCTTTTGATTAATTATAGTATCCAATTGTCGCAACCTATCCTATTGCAGCGATTCGTTTTCACTTTTAATTGCAGTTGGAAGTTTTAAATCTCATTTCTGCAAGGACGTGGATGTCATAATTGCGGAGGATAGTGAAAAGGTCCATCGTGTGATTAAGCGGCAGTGTTTATTGTGGCATACCAGTGCTTACAAATGTTACTTATGCGCTGTGATGGATTTTGTGTGTGCTCGTGGTGATGTATTAACATATTAAGGTTAATAAGAGTTATGCTTCATCTATTGAGATTGTGTGTTGTGACAGGTATTGTGCTTAAAAACTTACAATTGCGTAACAAATGTCGGAGATGACTGATAGCTGCAACTATAACGTCCTTCCATCAAGTGTCTAACTTGAGATTTGGATTCTATGTCAATTGAAATGTTGTCGGTGATTAAGGTTTGCTTCTGAGTATTAAGTGTGGTTTTTTTACGCCCTCAATAAAGGATAAATATTGAAGTGTTTTTTAATTTGAATGCAGTAACTTGCCATACCAAGAGTCACAAATAAACAATAGACAATAATAAACCCATCTACGTTTAATGCAAGTGATAACTAGTTGAAATAGACGTAGGCATTTGAATTTTTGGCCATGTCAAGGCTTATTCTTTAGTTTGAGGGTAAATTGTGTGATTGTTTTCGTCCAAGTGAATGGTGATGATTATTTTGTCAAATGAAGTTTGTTGGTTCGTTCTGGTTTGAAATATTGCTTTATACAATCATATCCTGAAGTAGTCGAGACGAATGTTGAGTGGTGTTGAAGCGGATTTCAATTATATAAATTATTATACATTTTCTGTGATAGGCTACACGGATGTCTATTGAGATATTTCTGCAATAAGTGTATCGTTATTGGCAATTTGGGCTTAAAATGCGTTTTGTTACGTTGGTCCTTGTTTTTGAAGTGTTGTTACAAATTAGAAAAATATCGTGGATGGCTGTGATTACTCACTACAAAACGGAGCTTGGTTATGCAATGGAAAATTCATGGCAGAAAGTTATTGACATTATTAAATTTGTTTTCTTTGGAAGTTTGGTGATTTTCGCCAAAGTGAAAGCTTGATAATATATCTGTATGCGATGTATGATGTTTCATATTTTAGCATAGATTAAATTGTGCCTCCTCAACTAATTGTAAGAGTTTTTTGTATTTATTTGCCTCATTATCATTAGCACGGGAAGGACTTGACCGTTGCTAGACAATATATAGTTCGCTCGACTAAAAAGTATTTTATCCGTGTAAGATGGGAAACCGGCTCCTCGACCCCATATTCAGCCAACTCCGACCTAGGTTTCGACTTAAGTCATTATCAAGATCTTCAGTCGTAACCTATATTTAATTCTAAATACCATGTGGAATATTACATTCATTCGTAAAAAATTTTCGCAATGTTGTCCCACCAAGTGAAGCCTGAAAGTTTACTATACAATCGAACTCTTATACTTTGATAAGAATAGTATTTTTCTCGCGCTTCCATCTCGATGGAGGATTTTTATTCCAAAGGAGTGTGAAAATTAAATTGAAAACTCATGCAGTGCATCAACTAAGCCTAAATTTACTTTTAATAGTGAATTATATTCGTATTAGGAAAACGGTAATTCGAAGAAGAAGGCGTTCTGTCTTAAGCACTCTCAAGAAGGATGCGACAATCAGTTCAAATAGCAGACGAAATGAGAGTTTATTGTCGATAATGCCGGTACATCTAATGGAGCGTTATCGACATGAAGGAGAAGTGACTTTCCCAACCAAGGGGCACCAATCAAGTTTTATCATGGCAATCATTACATGTATTATGTATTAATTTGCTATAGACAAAATCGGGGTGTTCCATAATGAATTTTCCTCTGAATATTACGCCATAAAAGGTAAAATGATAAGGGTTTTAACGTCTAACTCCACCTTCCCTCGTCAAAGTTGCAAAACACAAAATATTTTCAACTATCATTGTAATTTGGTTCAATATTTTAAAAAACCCACGAGTATTATTGGCTTTCCTCAGTTCCATTACACTTCAGTGATGAGTTGCCAGAGTTGTTACAAATGTGTCTTAGGACAAGTCTTCAGTTTGATATGGAAGGTGGCATTCGTTTAACTTTATAAGTAATGTTCGCAATTAGAAGTTCATTTCGTATTTCATGTCTGCTGCTTGATACTTTCATTTATATTCATTTGACATTTGAAAACCCTCTGGTATTAATGGGTTTTTCGCTCAAGTTTCCTCTTTCCGTTAATATGAGGCAACAATAAAACACATTATTACCCTTAGTTTTTATTTACTTGCGTTTCGACAGTAAAAAATGTGGGAACACTATACCAATTAATGGTTAGCTCAAAATTAGTTAATAAGATCCATGAATATATATTATGGATTGTGATCTCGTCGCCAAAAACTGTTTTCTAGAATTCCGTAACCACATTACCATGAATATGCATGGGTTATACTTATAATTAATCATAATGCTGTGGATAAAAAATGTGGTACTACATGCGGGACGTAATTATAATCTTTTTTAATATTGTTCGGTCTACAGATATATTTATTTCTAAATTTAATTACACAAATGCACAATTAACTTCCTAGCACTTCGTGAATATCGCTGTACGGAAAGTTAATAATAATGCGAGGTGACTTCATGAGTATTCCCAATGGCCATCATTGCAGTCTAGGTAAAAAGGAATGCACTTACCGCCGCCTTGAACAGATTCTTATTTTTCAATCCAAGTGTCCTATTTTGAGTCCTCGTAGACTCATGCCCTGTTTTGTAGCCTGGTACGAAGCAAGTTCTGTTTAAACAAGGAATTCGAAGCAAGTTCTGTTTAAACAAGGAATTCTAAATTCTTTATATTAGCCTAACGGGCTTAATGCATTCAAATTAGAATCAGTCTGGCAAACATCGTCGTCGGCACACGATGGACGTTTCATAAACCTCTTACGCAATTTCTGTAATAGATAATTCCTTTCTAGCATTTACAAAGTAAATTTTAGATCACAAAAATTACAAGATGTTATTCAAAGCATCAAGTAATTCATGTCTAATCGATCGTTACTGAATATTCACCACGGTCTCACGTTAACAGCAATTAACTACGTCTATTTACAATAACAACAGAAAAGACTAATCGAAGTGGCGCCAAGGACTGGGTGATCTAAATGTGGAAATTTAGACAACGCGTAGCCTAGGCAACAATGCCAAAAATCCGGATCCATAATATATATTCATGATAAGATCTATCATATTGATGGACGTTTTCGTGAGCTTTCATTGTTGACGTTACGCTCCCTTCCGCTGTGAAAATTTGAAGCACGCGCTAGTGTTTCATACTTTTATTTATATTCATTTGATATTTAAAAACCCTCTGGTATAATTGGCTTTTGATGCTCCATTGCACTTCAGCGGTGAATTGCCAGAGTTAATGCCTGCATGCCGGAGCTCACGGAGTTAGGTGGGAGACGAATAAAAAGCATATAAATTTAAATTATGTGCGGATTGCTCAGGAATTTGTTCCAGGAGAGGATTGTAATAAGGATGCGAGAAGCTGTGCGAATGGTAGACATAATAAGAATTGGACGCCGATAATACCAGTTTGGATAATGGATTGTTAGCGACATAAAGTGGATGTGACAATCTAAACAAAAGCGCCACGATCATGCTTTTCTTTTGTCAAGATTGCACACAATGTATTTATTAGCAAGAAAATAAGTCGGGGTATTCAAAATTAAACATTACCGATAATATCACGTCATACAAGCTGAAATGGTAAGCAGTTTAAACCTGATTCCTTATATATAACTCAATCTTCCGCTGTGAAAATTTGAAGCATGCGCCAATGTTTTATAATCTTATTTATATTCATTTGATATTTTAAAAAAAACCCACTGTTATTATCGGCTTTTTGTGCTCCATTACAATTCATCGGTGAATTTCCAGAGTTAATATGAATATAGTCTTAGGTCAGAGGTGTTAGGTGCAGCCCTCGGAGGTAGGCGTGAGATTAATTACGAACGCATAAAAAATTTTTAACGAGCGCATTTATGCTTTTATTCTAGGTAAGGTTAATAATAATATGAAATAAAATCGAATAAAATTGTATTACCGTTGGAAGTCAGAGCCATCGAATAATAATCCTCAATCGAGATGGACGAGCGAGACAAATACTAATCGAAAAGATGAGTAAGGGATCGACTGACTAATATTGGGTCGAGGATCCAGTTTTCTTTCATACGCAGATTAAAGAGCTCTTTTTACTTCCTCATTCTCAAATAGGGATAGCGTGAATCGAATGCTTTCAGGTTAAAATGCAGTCGCTCATAAAAGGCGTCCTACCTATTTTTAGTATTTTTTTATGTTTGGACTTTTGTAATCCTTGAAATATATATCGTACCATGGAATCTGGACGGTTATAATTAAAAATTAAGGACTTAGGTGCTGGCAACGGTGGTTAAATGCACAAACGCGTATTTTCAAAATCGTCATTTGATAGTCGTGACGTATCAATGCCATTGTTCTCCATGGTCTTCAGAGATCTATTCTGAAGCCCAGTTGTTACCTTACCGTGGCTGGAAACACGAGACCTCTTCGTACTAAGCCTTCGCCGGGACAGTACGTGAGCATTAGAACTTGCCTAGCAATTACAATGATTACATAAATGCTCTGAAATACACTACATTATATATTAAATTTCAATTAATGTGCAAATACTTGGATCGTAAATATTTTGAAAAGATATTCGCATACTATCAAAGCAATTGGTCTTAAATCCCCCCTCGGTTGTTTATGCCACTTTGACAAATATAAAAATTTTGCCTGAACATTTCTCTAAATAAACCTAGCTACGCCATTATTGTATTCCATTTCTCAAAAAGCAATGATTGTATGTTGATTATTTCAAACATACGCTTAAGTATTAAAAAGGCTGAGAGTCCCTAGAAACTCTGAAGCCACAGGCAAAAATAAGATTAATTTATGGTAGAGATAAATTCAATATAGCTTATAATTTACGTTATTTTCATGTTAACTTTTTGAAAGAAAAGATTCGGTACCTAATACTACGAAATTAGCCGCGATATGATTGGCTTCCTGGGCAATAATTCGTTTTCTTTTCTTGGTATTAATTATTCCGGAATCCTACGTAATATCTGTGTTCGGAAGGCGCGAACAAAGACCTCGGGGTCACTTTACCGGGTGTCGCGACTGACGTTCAAAGGCCAGTAATTAGTGTGCCTATAACTCCCCCCTCCCATCCCGCGTGTACCTATTGGACCGCTTTCCCGCAGGAGAGCGGAGAACAGCCCTCTCTGCCCCAGCGTGTGAGAACCAAGGTCTCAGTTAGCTTGGCCACGCCACTGTTTGCGTTGGGCGATGTTCTGATTTTTGGTCCCCAGCCTGCCTAAGAGTGCAAAGGCAGTGCAATGGCTGGGGGTGTCAAATGGGGCCCTTAGCCAGGCCAACGAGTGCGTCGGGGGCGGCTAAGGGGTTCTTTCGTGTACCAGCCGTAGTCTTCTCGACTCCCGGTCTCCAAGACCGGAAGCCATTCTCTCCGGGCCGGAACCTCGGGCCTTAGATCCCCAGGCGGGGAGGCCCCTTCGGAAAGTGGTTACGTAAGATCGGTTACCGTTGGTCGGGCCTCTCAAACGTTCCAAATCCCTGTCCCTATCACGTCGCTGATGAACCTGTGAAAGGACGTCACGAGGATGGTATTCCATTCAACACGGCCCACGGGCTGTCTTCGCTGGCTGGTACTCCTTCGGGGATCGTCCTTTCATCAAGGACACCGACTCGTCGCAATGGCAATCGGACTCTTGCAGAAGATCCCATTCTCAAGCTCTCTCCTTTGTTATCCTTGGGTGGTCGACCTTCTTCTTTGTCTGGTGGTGATCACACGATGTTGTCCTGGCTGGAACGTGAAGATTGTAGCAATGATGCCAGTCTTTAATAGCGGATTTCGATTCCGCCCTTCGTCGTGATTGGCCGATGACTCTTTGTTGATGATTCGGCCAATCCGAAATCAGCACGGTATGAATCCAAATCGGCATTCGTGCATAAAAACCAATCCGGTAATAAAACTGAATCCATTCTTTTTCTTTTCCCCATATCAAAAGTTGATTCTCAAAACTCCTTTCATCGCGAACCATTGCGTCTGTGAGATGAGCATAGCAATGTAGACAAATGCGTTTGTGATTACTCCATCAGTTACGAAGTAATTACTTGAATAATATTATTTCATGTATCTTGTAGTAGTCTCGATACGTCCTAGGTCACGTAAAATATCGTAATATCCACCCATTTATTTATCGAGGCAGATGAGGTGTATCATTTCTGTTAGAAAACTTAGGAAAACTAAGAAATAACACGTCAGTGTCGATGCCATATAGTCATTTCCATCGGTATGACCTGGTGACAATAAACACTACCTTCAGCATCTCTCGTTGCAGTTCGCAAGCTATGAAGAGGGCATAGTCACATATTTACTCCTTTGTCAAAATTTAGTTTTCCATTCGTTTGCACATAGATACTTAACCGTCGCGACGGCTTAATTCTCCGGAGCCAACGCCTGGGTGGCCAACTTACTCAATTGAATGGGGAGTGGACAAGAGCAGTATATTCAGTCCGCGAGAATTTTCATGACCAGAGAATAGATTAAATCTGTGAGACCCTCACCATTGTTATCCGTCGACCGCGTGACCAAGAAGCGTAAGTAATATTTCGACTGGAGGCCACTTAGCACTGTCCAATATATAGCAGTACTCATTAGTAGCACCTGCTCGAAAGGCGGCATGTTCAATACACTGTTAACCCAGAATGATTGGCAAAGATTATTGGTCTTTACCCGAAACGAAACTTGATTTGGATTACACCTTTGGGTGAATAGTTGAAGCTTCAGAATGATATATGCGAGGCAACTGAAGAGTTGTGATTTATTCCAACATTTGATGTATATAATGACGCAGTTACTTTTCTCTTTGAAATAATGTGCTCATATCTCTGCCTTTCTCAGCCATGGAAAAATTGTACTAAGCACATAAAAACTTCAAAATTTAAACGAAGGTATTTTACTTTTGGAATTTCCACGGCAACGAAGTATTAATAAGGGTGAAAGTTGTTCAAATGTTATCGCGTTTTTTTATATACGGCATCACGACCTCCAAATTTTCACAACATTGTGAAGCGCGTCAGTAAGACTTGAACATCCTTTTTATCAGTTTCGCGTAGTGACAACAGACAAACGCTCTCTTTCCCATTGTTCATAGCCATTCAACAGAAACGTCCCTTCAATATTGATATTTCGAAATTTGGTTTTGCCCCACTTGACTTAAGGTAAGACGCTTGCAGGTCTAACTTTGGAAGGCCTCCGAGTTATTGCGTCATTCTTCAGAAGCACGCACCTCTTGTTTGTTTCTGCGATTGAGGGGAAACAAGGTGAATGATCTCATTGCAAGCGGTCGTATTATTATTCACAACAATATTTTCGAAAATGATCTTTACTTCTGCCGACGAAGAATTCCCGTATGCTATCCCTTTATATAAATCAGCCAGACTTAAAAGTGATGATATTATTGGACCAATATAATTGTCAGTCTTTACTCAATGTAAAAATATGACTTGAGAGAGAAATTGCGTTACTGACACGATGCCAAAATTATATCCTTCCAGTATGACACGAAGAAATACCGACCGAAGAGTCGGGCGACAGCGCGTAGTCCTCGTCGGTAATAATCAAGATGATTTTCGGAATTATTGTCGAAAATAGTAATACGGTCGATTACAATGAGATCATTCACAATGTTTCCAATCAACCGTAGAAACAAGTGAGAGAGTTTCCGAATAATGTCGCAACAACTCGGAGTTCTTCCGCGCTCTGAGCTATTGCAACCTTTTTTGAGTCAAGTGGGGCACTATTGAATCTGGTAAAAATCAATACTGAAGAACAGTGAATGTGAATCACTTGAAATAATGAAAGAGAGAGTGTTTCTTGAAACTACGCAAAATAAATGAAAAGGACGTTACAAGTCGTACTAACTTTCTTCACAATTTCGTGCGTCGGGGGGATGTCATAAATGAAAAACGATGACATTCGAACAACATACACACTTATTAATCCATCCTTGTCGCGCAACTTTCAAGGGTAACAGACCATAAAATAACATAATACTCTCGTGATATTCGATTTAAATTACAAAGTTTTAATAAATTCTTAGAAGTTAATTATGATTTTACAATAGGTGAGAATGGTAGAGATAGTAACACAATATTTAAAAGAGAATAATAATAGCTTCGTTAATCACATAAAATGATAGAATATTTGTTAGCTCGTCGGTCTCATCGTATACATTAGATTTCGTCGTCAGAGGCTACAGCTATTCACGAGAAAAGGCTAAATTCAAATGACTAAATTGTCCTGGGAAAAAAGACGTAGGATGACTGTTAATTGTTCCGGGTCAAAAAATGAAAAATATTAGATAGCATTGAAAATGCCCTGTTATGTCTTCTTTTACCTAACAATTACATGAGAAAAGATATCCACTTTATTTGCCATTATAAAAAAATTGATGGTTAATACAAGATTTTACGTAAGCCAGGAGAGAATGAGATTACTGAAAGAAATTTGAAATAATATTATAAAAGTAATAACTTTGTATTGCGCAACAACTGATAGGATAATCACAAATGTATCTGTCTCCATTGATCATCTTTCATTCGTTATCCTCCTATGAAGGAAGTTTTAAAAATCAACTTTTGCTGTGGGGAAAAGAAAAAGAATGGAATCAGTTTTATTACCGGATTGGTTTTTATGCACGAATGCCGATTTGGATTCATACCGTGCTGATTTCGGATTGGCCGAATCATCAACAAAGAGTCATCGGCCAATCACGACGAAGGGCGGAATCGAAATCCGCTATTAAAGACTGGCATCATTGCTACAATCTTCACGTTCCAGCCAGGACAACATCGTGTGATCACCACCAGACAAAGAAGAAGGTCGACCACCCAAGGATAACAAAGGAGAGAGCTTGAGAATGGGATCTTCTGCAAGAGTCCGATTGCCATTGCGACGAGTCGGTGTCCTTGATGAAAGGACGATCCCCGAAGGAGTACCAGCCAGCGAAGACAGCCCGTGGGCCGTGTTGAATGGAATACCATCCTCGTGACGTCCTTTCACAGGTTCATCAGCGACGTGATAGGGACAGGGATTTGGAACGTTTGAGAGGCCCGACCAACGGTAACCGATCTTACGTAACCACTTTCCGAAGGGGCCTCCCCGCCTGGGGATCTAAGGCCCGAGGTTCCGGCCCGGAGAGAATGGCTTCCGGTCTTGGAGACCGGGAGTCGAGAAGACTACGGCTGGTACACGAAAGAACCCCTTAGCCGCCCCCGACGCACTCGTTGGCCTGGCTAAGGGCCCCATTTGACACCCCCAGCCATTGCACTGCCTTTGCACTCTTAGGCAGGCTGGGGACCAAAAATCAGAACATCGCCCAACGCAAACAGTGGCGTGGCCAAGCTAACTGAGACCTTGGTTCTCACACGCTGGGGCAGAGAGGGCTGTTCTCCGCTCTCCTGCGGGAAAGCGGTCCAATAGGTACACGCGGGATGGGAGGGGGGAGTTATAGGCACACTAATTACTGGCCTTTGAACGTCAGTCGCGACACCCGGTAAAGTGACCCCGAGGTCTTTGTTCGCGCCTTCCGAACACAGATATTACGTAGGATTCCGGAATAATTAATACCAAGAAAAGAAAACGAATTATTGCCCAGGAAGCCAATCATATCGCGGCTAATTTCGTAGTATTAGGTACCGAATCTTTTCTTTCAAAAAGTTAACATGAAAATAACGTAAATTATAAGCTATATTGAATTTATCTCTACCATAAATTAATCTTATTTTTGCCTGTGGCTTTAGAGTTTCTAGGGACTCCCATCATTATCCTTAGAGTTAAATGCATGTATAAATAAGCATTTACCATCTGTTGATGATAATTTGAGGAAATGAATGCAATAACGGTGTAATTATCGGCATTTACTGAAATTTCGGATGAAATTTTTAATTGTCAAAGTTAAATACAAAATGAAGGGGGTTATAATATTTCGATCTATCTCGTGCTTCTTTCCCAAATATTTTTACTCTTTAGTTATTCGCTAATAAATTTTAAATTTTATATATTTTGCAGTGAGTTGTGCAGAGCACTTATGTTATCAATGGAATTGGTAACTATGCCCTAAGGCTGCCAAAAATATCCCTGCGGATGCTTAATAAAAAAGTTCTAGCGTTTCCAGCATGGTTAACGGGATATCGTGGATTCAGGATACGTCTTAGAAAAAAGAATTTGATCATTAAATGAAAACTCCCTAAATTTCGATCGTGGATGAACCTAATAGTAGACGGACCGAGACCAAAGGCATTTTGTTAAGGTAGTCCGACTGAGATAGTTCCCTAATCATAATAGAAACCATATTCGAATTATACGTTTTAATTTCTCCAGCTGTGAGACAGCAATTAAATATTGCATTATTAATGGTGGTATTATAGTAATATATGACAGAAATTGTTAGTAATTTAATGTCTAAATTAGTCTTTAACTGGACTCATTTTTTTTCGCGCGGTGCGTTTGAAACTCCTTTGAACACAGAAGGTGTTTTGTGATCCCAAAGAATTTACAGCGGTGACAATATGATTAATTTTCAAAAGTAGTTGAGAAAACATAAACACTTCACAGTTAGTTTTTTTACGACAACTAAGTGTTAGAAATACCTCATTTTGTAGATAATGTCTCTCTGGAGTGTATGCACGTACCATTTCCCATGTAAAATGGCTGGTATTCATTGGCAAATGTCTCGGATAGTAACGTTTTAAGGGGGAGAACTTTTGGTGTCATTGGATAGGTGAGATGTTTTTATTTAATATTAGACCAAATTCATTGATTTCTAAGCTCGAAATTCCTTAATGGATTTTTACTTGAAAATAACGTATATCTTCGTAAGATTTTCGCGTATAAGAAAAGAAGCGCGATTTATGAGTGCTGTAATTGCAGCGTAGGAATCATAGTTCATTTAACGTACATAAAGGGAAGTATTTCTAAATAATTAATGGTTTACACAAATTATATCACTTCATAATATCATTATTATGGGTCCAAAACAAAAAAACAGCGGAACGTGTAGTAATTGCTCCTGCTACCTTAGAATCAACAGGAAAGGTTTGGCTATCGCTGAATATATATTGTTTGCTCTTCGATAAATAGAAGTAGTCATATGACCAAAAAACTTTATTCCTGAATCGCTCTATTTTGGCAGAAATGTGAAAAAATTTAAATGGGCAATAATCACGCTAAAATCATTTCATAGAACATTTCAGATTAATACGTTTGAGGTCAAATGCTTTCCGAACAGCAAGTTTGTGTGAAATGTGACATCCTGAGGGACAACCGTTTGTAGTATTCATCTACATACATCTACAAGCCGTGTGAAGATGTTCGGGATTTGGTTTTTGAAGGTGAAATGGTGACGTGTGTTATGGGAGTGTATTTAGTGGAGCTCAGTTTTTAATGTGGTCGCTTATTGTGCGCGGAAAGAACGAGTTCTTGTGCTTATCTGTTTATGGTAATGTATCTCTCTTATTTTATCGCATTTTTCAGACCTAGAGATGTAGTGAGGAGTCATAATAATATTCTCTATGTCGCTCTGAAAAATATCAGTTCTGAATTTATCAAGCAACCTAAGCCTAGCGTGCAGCCTCCGAGTCTCTAGGGATTTCCACCTTAACCCCTCTGAAAGTTGTGAGATACTATGTGTTCGCTCGTATTGCAGTTTTTAACGAAGCGCGCTGCTTTCCTTTGTATTTTATTTATTTTTTGGGTTAGATCTATTTGACCAGTGGGGTCATTCTGTAACTCCGAAGCGATCGGCATGGGGGCCTTTTCGTCGTGTGGCACGTCACACCGACAACCGTGGTGTTCTGTATGAAACCGATCGGTGCGCCGAGGAGCTTCCGTCGGAAGATCGTACGGGCACGTAAAAGCTGTCGGTACCCAGGGTAATCAGTCGGTTTGCTTGAGAGACACCGTAACAAATCGACAACGCATTTAGATTTATGTCTGAAATAGGTTTATTTGAGGCTTGTAATAGCGATATCATTTATTCACAGGATATAAATTAATGGAGATATAATATGTAATGCACAAGTTGAAATAATGATAATGAAAGTGACGACATAAAAGAAAAACCTGAAAACAACTGGGATTCCGATGTGTAGCATTGTATTGATCGCTTGGCTCCTCAAAATATTTTACTATTCGGCGCTATCAAGTACATATACAGGCCAATATTTTGCCTATGAAGCATGTTGGATTACCTTATTATAGTGTGTGCAATTAATTCCCAGAAAATCCTCCGCAACAAATGTCAGTAATTATTGCGGATTAATATATATTCTCAAATTGGAAAATTTACCCATATGGTTTAATTTTGTTTATTCAACCACGCATGAAACCCATTTATACACACTACAGTAGTTTATTATTTCAGAAAATAGGATATATCGTGAGATCTGTGCTTTTATTGGCGTTTTTTTTTGCGCTTCAGTCCGTTTTCACAACTCAACTAAACATCTTGAAGCAACCTTTAAACTGGACTGTCAATTATCACTGTGCCTCAATTAATTCGGATTAATACATAAATACTGCCAATAGTGTAACACATTCGAACGACAAATTTTCCACTTGAACCACGAGAAACGTTCCTGCTCGGCGTAATATGCTAATAACTAGGAGTTAGGTTGTTACGGAGGGAAGCAAGCTTCAGCAAAACTTAAGGGCTCCTGACATTAATAAACATATATGTGTACTGCCAGTGACATACATGCAACAACAGCAAAGCAAGGAAGTGTTCAACGACATACTTAGCGGCACCTCCACTTCATTTTCTCTCATCATAGTTTTTAATACTACTCATTCAATTCATTTTTACATTCAACTTCGTTCCACGAAGACGCTAAATGAATGTTTCATGGCACGAGCGCGAAGCATAACCGTTGCTATACACACGAACAAAGCATATAAATGCGAACATTTCATAATCACTCCACAAATATGGACTACATGGCCATTCTATATTCATGATAATACTGTTCAATTAGTTTCAACTATTAATTAGAACCATTGTCCGAAGGTTTGTACTCCACACAGAGGCCACTTCTGCGGCCAGAAATACCAAATATATACAACGCGATAAACTGTCTGCTTTCCACCACGCGCGTTAATTTGCACATAAATATAATGAATAAATTGGTATACTTGACCAATCATATTTCTACATACCTGCAATCATAACACATTAGTTCTCGTTGCACCTAACTTGTCTTTGGAAAACTTCATGTTCATACATAAGCTACTTATTGCAATGTACTTGAAATATGGAACACTTTTTTTATTGCACAAATATACATTGTCACGCACTCAATTCACAGAACTTTATTATCCTCCTTCTTTCGACATTACTGTGCGTGAGAATGACTTTAATTTCGACATTACTGAGTCTGTGTATTATAATATTTGTCACTAGATGTCGTTTTGGTTGATACCCACGAGAGAACTAGGCGGTTTCATTTAGTCATTTGTTTGTTCTATCGTCTCCCTCGTCTCCATCGGTTGAAACGGACCATGTGACCCTCAGCTTCGGCAACACTCGGGAGGGAGGGGTAGCTCGAGAGGGAGGAGTTACCAAACTGACTGGAACAGCGCTCGACTTTCTTACAGAATCGCCCGAGAAAGCTCCGTCGGTGAGGGAACTCCGACGGGGACTCCCTGTCGGCACGGAATCCATGCCGTCTGTAGGCTTTATACCGATCGGTGCGGAACCGACGACAAAATACAGAATGAACCCCCCAAGAGGTGTCACAAATGCCTGCGGCGTGTTCGAGGTGTGGCCTAACCAGAGCGAAGTATAGCATCTCTTTTATAATTTCATCCGAGAACCTTCCTATTATACGTTTAACAAATGATTTCATCCGAGAACCTTCCTATTATACGTTTAACAAAACCTAGCTTCTTTAATGCTGCTAATGATATGTTTTGTATTTGTAATCCCCACGATATATCAGATGTTTAGGTAATTCCGAGATATTTTACAGTATCTGAAGATTTTATGTTTACTCCACCCACAGTATAGGTATGGCATTTGTGTGATGACTTTTCTAGGAAGTGAACTTTGGTGCATTCACTAATATTTAAATCTAAACCCCACTCCTGGCACCACGAATGAACATTGTCCAAGTACAAGACTTCTAAGTCCTAGAAATACAGAGGTCGTCCACATGCTAATAATTGATTTTATTCGGCAGTTAACCTTTATTTAACCTTTACACATATGAGGAATCATTTCATCCCTATGAGAAGCATATTTGCGCGTTTGAAACAAATGCCGTGCATATGTCATCGTATTTAAAGTCATTTTAGACCGAGCTGACATGTTCGACGAAACGTTGAAAATAAAACAGTTTTCGAGGCTTTGAAGTTTTCCGTAAGGGACATGCGAGCTAACTGCCCGGTTAAAAACAATGCAAGGATAACTTCTTCAGTATAAATTATTACACCTAATACGGCAGAGGTCGTTTTCGAACTTGTCAAATCTAGCAATCTTCCCTTGGAACCTAGAGCTCATTGGGCGGATATGGCGTTAATGTCACGTGACCGCAGACGCCATATTGTCTAGATACCTAGTAAATAAACCACAGGGGTAGCCTTGAAGCTCTCTCCAGCGTGGAGAATTGAAGCCGAATTTTGCGCATTTAGCCATGTTGTGATTAGGAAAACATTGGGTGATCCTATGTAAAAGCATTGGAATCTGATGACTTTCGTGGCTGCGTTATGGCTCAGTTGTGTATGTATTGAGTCCATCGAGGATACTAGCGAATAAAACGTGCTTGTGGCTGCCTCCATAATCAACAAAAGTACTGTAGTCTCGCGTTTTATATCGTAAATTGGTGAAATAAGGCGAGTGCCGCGAGCGACCATCTGTGCGTGAAAAATGGCATCGTGCTATGCGTTGGTCTCCCAAAACAGAATTAATAAGACACCTAAACAGCTACCAATATTATTGTATTTCCCAAAGTTCCTTGGTGTTGAAGATGTGATAATAAAAAATGTCGCCCATTTGCCGTGGATTTCTTTTCCCAGGGAGTGCACTACATGTTTTGGGCAGCTCTTGCATTTCATTATTACACTTATCATCCGTAATGCACAGGTACGAACTTGTGATAAAATATGATCCAATGTGATGGCTAACTAGTTGCCACCCTTGTCCTCGGCCTCTTTTCGTCAGACCATGCTCACAATTAGTATTGGAGAAGACGAAATAAACATTTGCTCCCAGCAAATTCTATGACGACGATTGAAACTACTTGGAATGCGAAATGGACATATGATCAGTGGGTATTCGGTTTTATTCGACATCGTAGCAGACGATATCTAAGGCATTCCTGACATATCCGTCATTACATCCATGTGTGACAAACGGAGACAAACATAAGCTTTGGAACTGTCATTTATACACAGGAGTTTCCCCAACGATACTTGCATGTAGTATTGTTTGGAAATGGGAGGTTTTCTGTAAGTATTAGGTTTCCAATGGAATCGTAGCAGACGATGATGTAGGCATATGTTATTTTCTCTATTGCTACGAACTGTCGCGAATTGAAGAATCAAAGCAAGGATTATTTCTAGGTACAAAGGTTAATATAAATATATAAATACATTTCCCGTGTTATATTAGCTCCTGGGTGCCGTATTCGATTATAAGTGCACCGCTAAAATACACGGAGTTAAAGGGAAGAAGGCAATGTTTTCATAGTCAGAACATGGCCAAAGCGCAAGACTGGTGGCTTCATTTTTCTCGCGTAAGGTAACCCCTGTGAAATAAACAGAGTAAATGAAATCGCAGTATTGTTATGCTCACAATTATGCTATACTCACTCTCAATTTGTCATCAAGCAATTAGTAATTGGAACGAAATAATATATCTTCTCAAGTTTGTATATCCAGTAGCCAATGTGGAAGAAACCACAAATAATGACCAGTGACGGATTTTTTAAATGGACTTTCCCGGTTTCACCAACGACGATCAGAATTGATCGAGGATCATTCTTGAGTTGAACGGTGATTGCGTTTCACCAACGACAATCAGCGATGATCGGTGATCAAAATCGTCAGTCAAGTTGATCGTAGATTTTGGCCGAAAATCCACAATCAACCAACATGGTGGAAATATTGTCTTCACCTCAGAAAAAAACAGAAGTCATACTTAATTTTTTGAAATGGTGAGAAAACCACAAGCTAGTCGAACGAAGTGAACGCATATTAGTCCTAAAATATGTTATAGTACACTATATATTATGTAGATCTATACACGTTAAGTGATTTGTCACGTGGTGTTTCTTATATAGCCTTTCTTCAAGTATCGTTGTACGCTCAGACTTTGATAAACGATGATTTTTATTTATAATTACTTCAAAATACCTTACGGGTTTACTACCACACCATACTTACCAATTCACATCGATATATTTACTTTGGAAAAACTATCGACTTTAGAGAAACTAACGACAGGAATTTCAGATAAAATGGTGCGCGGCTTACGTGAAAATCTGGAGGATTCGTGTAAGACGCGCACCCCCATTTTTTCACCGTCATTTCCGGAAAAAAAGGTGCGCGGCTTATACGAGTAAATACGGTAATAAATGTAAGGTCTTTAAAGAAAGATTGGGATGAACTTAATGTGCTGCACAATCAGTTTAACAACTTTTCTCCTGTCCTTGGCTTTGTCCTAACTGAGGTTGATGTCAAATCGTCAGAAATACATCCCTTTCATGTACTTGGATTCACCACCTACCATTAGTTCAGGCAAAATAAAAAATGAGGGGGAATTGCGTTCTACCTAAAGGAAAATTTTCCTAGTCAGGTGATTGATATTGAAATAAAAGAGTGCGAATCTCTAATATTAACAACTAACAACGAGGACCGACTATTGATAATCCTGACTCATGGCGTGGTGAGGTCAATCCTGGGGGCCGATTTTATAACTTGGCTTACGTCCGAACGTTAGGGATCCGTTCAACTTCGATCGAGCTCACTAAATTCGAGTGAAGTGTTTCCAGCTATTTTATGTGGGCAATCGCACATCAGACCGTCGAACGTTACTCTATTGTCAGATGTATAGCATATTTCTCACTTGTTAATCTTGAACGCATGCGCAATGAGCCTACTGTGAAATTCCCAAATTTCAGAAATAAAAGAAACCAGCGTAGTAATATTAGGCAATTGGACAGGTACTATTCAGGTTGAGAGCAGTAACTTTACGCGACGAAAGAAAAATATTGGAGGCAACATGCTCTGTTAGCATTTGGACTTTGATGACTCCGCAGCCGAACCATTTTTGAATGATCGCGCTTGTTTTCAATATTTTTGAATAACCATTTAGACGAATTTTAAAATTTTCAATGCATACGAACTCGAATTATACTTTTTCATGAGTCTCATAAATTTCCCTCTATGCCTTCATTTGATTTCAATCCTTATGCCTTGCCATCCCAAGAATTTATCAGATAAAACTATTTCGCCAGTTCCAATTGCCTGTTTCTTTAAAAATATAATCTTTTTACAAAATTTAAAAGCAGAAAAATATGATCCATCAGAATTAAACTGTACTTAAATCTTCATTAGCAAATAATGACGGAATTAATTTATCAAACCAGCGAACATAATTTACGAAGATTTCACCAGTAACAGTCAAGGAATAGGAAATATTCGAATAGCATTATATTCTCATTCCCGTTCATATCACATCGTATTTTGCTCCAAAACCTTCATTTTTCCCGAGTACATTATTCTGCGCATATAGAGATCTATAAAATTCTTCTGAATAAAGAAAATAGTTACTGCAAATGACCAATGGAACTATACTCATTGCAAGAGCAAATTTTATTCTCACAATTATCCGATATCCCTACATCCATCCCGTTATATTTCATTATCTAATTACAGCTAAAGCTCGACGGTTCTCTTAAAATGACAGTGTCAAAACCTCACGCTAGATGGAGCACATTTAAATTATCTTGGACATGATGTGAAATGTGATACCCGACATCAATTGATTAGGACATTCATTGGTACTCAACGACTATCCTCCGAAAATTCCTGACCTCAAAACATTAATATAATAATCCACCTACAAGGCTACATTCAAGGACGACCAGCTTATGATCAAGTGAAATTGAAAAGAGCTGAGTAGATCACTTTCACAAGTCTATTTCTTGCAGCTAATACCATATCTTCCGCTACATTTTTAGAGCATCTTTTCCATCATAATTGCTACAAATACAAGAAGCTGAAAAAACAACTCAAAATTGAGTATTATTCATAAAATGGAACAATCTATGCTAATGATAATGAGGCAAATAAATACAAAAAACTCTTACAATTAGTTGAGGAGGCACAATTTAATCTATGCTAAAATATGAAACATCATACATCGCATACAGATATATTATCAAGCTTTCACTTTGGCGAAAATCACCAAACTTCCAAAGAAAACAAATTTAATAATGTCAATAACTTTCTGCCATGAATTTTCCATTGCATAACCAAGCTCCGTTTTGTAGTGAGTAATCACAGCCATCCACGATATTTTTCTAATTTGTAACAACACTTCAAAAACAAGGACCAACGTAACAAAACGCATTTTAAGCCCAAATTGCCAATAACGATACACTTATTGCAGAAATATCTCAATAGACATCCGTGTAGCCTATCACAGAAAATGTATAATAATTTATATAATTGAAATCCGCTTCAACACCACTCAACATTCGTCTCGACTACTTCAGGATATGATTGTATAAAGCAATATTTCAAACCAGAACGAACCAACAAACTTCATTTGACAAAATAATCATCACCATTCACTTGGACGAAAACAATCACACAATTTACCCTCAAACTAAAGAATAAGCCTTGACATGGCCAAAAATTCAAATGCCTACGTCTATTTCAACTAGTTATCACTTGCATTAAACGTAGATGGGTTTATTATTGTCTATTGTTTATTTGTGACTCTTGGTATGGCAAGTTACTGCATTCAAATTAAAAAACACTTCAATATTTATCCTTTATTGAGGGCGTAAAAAAACCACACTTAATACTCAGAAGCAAACCTTAATCACCGACAACATTTCAATTGACATAGAATCCAAATCTCAAGTTAGACACTTGATGGAAGGACGTTATAGTTGCAGCTATCAGTCATCTCCGACATTTGTTACGCAATTGTAAGTTTTTAAGCACAATACCTGTCACAACACACAATCTCAATAGATGAAGCATAACTCTTATTAACCTTAATATGTTAATACATCACCACGAGCACACACAAAATCCATCACAGCGCATAAGTAACATTTGTAAGCACTGGTATGCCACAATAAACACTGCCGCTTAATCACACGATGGACCTTTTCACTATCCTCCGCAATTATGACATCCACGTCCTTGCAGAAATGAGATTTAAAACTTCCAACTGCAATTAAAAGTGAAAACGAATCGCTGCAATAGGATAGGTTGCGACAATTGGATACTATAATTAATCAAAAGAATACGCGTTATTGAAATACTATTCCAATACATCAATGAACTGCTATCTAGGCCTCCAATTATAATAAAACCCTGGTTGAACAACACCCATGGGTGCACACCCTTGGGTACACACCCATGGGTGTTGACCAAAAACTACCATGGGTGTACGGTGTACACCTATGGGTGTCAATGACTCACTCATCTCCATGGGTGCACACCCATGCATTTGCAAAGGGTTCAAATGGGTGTACACCCACTGGCATGGGTGTACACCCATTGGGATGGGTGTATGCACATGCATGATGGGGGTACACCCATGGGTGTTGTTCGACCAGGGAAGTCAAGAATGGTGTGTTATATTTCATTTATAGTATGTAAAACATTCCAAACGACGATAGCTATTCAAATAACGATCAATTAAGAAACAAAAACAAACCCACCTTCGAACGCTAATGGCCGCTTCGAAAGATATTTTGTTTTGTATTGTAATCCGAGGATGCGAGTGTGAGGCAAAATACGTTCGAACTTTGGATACATAATAGGCACCGGCAATTCTTTTCGAAGTATTACCCACAATTCAGCGGGAATGATTCTAACGGTCGAAGGTTAAGTTATAAAATCGGCCCCCTGATTTCATGTCATACGTTCAATGTCGTTATTCTCATTGACAACCGATATTGCTTCAATTTAACACATAAATAGCAACGCAAGGGAAGGAATATGAGAGGACATTTCGTCCACGGGATTGAAAAAGACTGTGATATCGCGTGAGGAGTCGAATGCACCGTAATATTTTTCATAGCCCGAGCATCGAGTGTAAGAACATAGACTGGGGGAGCTGGCGGGCTTATCGCGGAGTTGATGAACTATCGTAGCGAAAGTGGCGCCGCTCGATTCGTGACCCGATTTTTGAAAGATATAGTACATATATCCAAAACACGCTAAGATGTTAAATACATACTACCACTCGGCCATCTGATTACCAAACCCATGAACTATCCGAAAAGGCAGGATAGCCGCCTCCGTCAACAACGTTTCCGGAATGTGACTTCTCCTGATATCTATCATTTTCAAGAGAGTCAGAACTTTTTTTACAAAAAATGCATTTTGTGCACATTATTTCCTCCAATTTTAGTTGAATAACAGCAATATTTAGGGGTGGAAAAAATGTGTAACGATGGACCTGTTTCACTAAAATTTGCCATTATATGTGTTTCAAGTAATTGACGTGGACTTGACTGCATTCAGTAACTAGAAATTTGAAAGCATCATGCCCAAATAAGACGGTTGTACACGAACGTCGCGTCGCCTCCTCTCCCCATTCTCACTGCCTCAAAACTTCATATTTATCTCAACCCAAATAACATATTATCCTCTCTCCCTCCCACCACCCCCTTCCCTACAGTCTTTTGTAGATAAGGGATTAAAAAACCCAGCGAAAATTGTAAATACTTAGATAATATAAGATTTATTGGCTCTAGGAAAGAATTCCTTTGGAGCAGGCATAAGTAATTATAACTCAGGCAAAAAATAATAACAATCACATAGAAAACATGTCACTCATTTACAGGAATCTTATCAAATCATAGCACTTGCCCACAAACAATATTACAATTTCATGCTTAATACATTGTAGCAATCACAAAGGTAGCATATTCTTGAATTTAATCCAAGATATTTAACAAAATATTAACTATCACTGAGATAATAAGACAGCAAGCATTTAAAAAAATCTTTCTGTTGACGTAATATTTTTCAACGTTTGCGGAATCGAATTCCATACAATGCATGAATTTACATAAAAAGAGTTATGATACATAGAAGTTCTGTGGCAGGGTACAATTCATTTTTTTATTATTTCTGGTGTTTTTTGTTTTTGACCAAATTATCTATATATATGGCTGATAAATGTAAGAAGGAGTTTCAGTTTTTAATAATTTGTGCATAAAAACACCCATTTGCAATTTTCTTCTATGTTCAATTTTAAGAATTTTTAATTCATAGTAATACGGTGTGATATGCTACATCGCACACAACGTATTGCACAGTTTTGTATTTTTTGCAGTTTGGATATCTGAGATTTTGAAATATTTGACATTACCAAAGAACAGTAATCAATATGAGGGATAAGTAAGGTTTTAGCTAATTTGAGTCTCAGTGGCAAAGACATCAGGTTACGAAAACTTTTCAGTTTGTACAGGTTTTCAATGACTTTATTAGAAATATGTGCCATGTGTTCATCCCAGGTTAGCGTACTATTTACAATAACACCAAAATATTAATTTTGTCAGTGTATTCTATTTCTAAGTTTTGAACTTGAAGCTTGGACAGTGATTCAATGTTTACAGATTTAAGGGATTTTACACTACCAATTATTATGCCCTTGGTCTTCTGAGAATTTAAGTTCAACAAATTATCTGACGCCCATTTACATATAGAAGATACATCTCTGTTAATTAGTGCGATAGCATTTGAGATATCGTTGCGATCGCAGTCGATGTAGATCTGATAGTCATCGGCGTATGAATGGTACTTGCAATGGTGTATGTTATTTGGGAGGTCTTGAATGTATATGACAAATAGTAATGGGCCGAGTATTGATCCTTGTGGGACACCACGTTTGACGGGAAGGAATTCAGAACGTAGATTATTCTTCCGATCATTCACCGCCTGAAAGCGTTGGGTCAAGTAAGAGCGGAACCATTTCAGCACGGATTTAGATAATTTTAAGTTGGATAGTCGCCTTAAGAGTATATTGTGGTTTACGCAGTCAAATGCTTTGCTAAAATCAAAGAGAACCAGTATTGTTATTTTCTGTTTATCCATTGAAAGTCGTATATCATCTGTTACTTTAATTAGAGCAGTTTGAGTACTATACCCTTTGTGAAATCCTGATTGAAAGTTATTTAGAAAATTGTTTTTAGACAGATGTTCTACCATACAATTGTGCACAAATCGTTCGAGAGGTTTTGACAAAGCGCATAATATTGCAATAGGTCGGTATTCGGACATTTCTACAGGGTTGGGCTTCTTTTTAATAGGTTGGATGAGAGCAGATTTCCATAATGATGGGAAGTTAGAATAGTCTAACGAGCAATTATAAATTGAAATTTAGACAAATCACGGAAACAGATTTCCGGTGGTTGGTACGAAGGCGTCTTAAAAGTATAGTTCACATATACCAGATAATGCTCTGATAAAAAGTTGACAGGTTCTTGGCCAAATTCAACTATTTTACATTCATCGTCAACAACTATTAGGTCAAGCAATGTATGACTTGATTCCAAGACATGTGTTGCTTGAAAAGAAGGCAGATGAAGATTATAACTAAACAGTAAATTCTTAAGATAAGTACTTTAATATGTGTCTTTGAGCATATCAAAATACTTGGGTGTTTACTTTAGCAAAGACTTAAGGTGGGGGCTGCACACTGACTTTATTGTCAGCAGAGCCTTTAAGTCACTCCACTGGGTCATGAGGAACCTCAAAGGAAGCAACAGGGCTACAAAATAAATGGCATACTTAACCATTGTCAGACCTATTGTAGAATACGCCACCGCAGTGTGGGACCCCCACGAAATAAGGCTTACGAAAAAAATCGAAAGTGTGCAAAGAAAGGCCGCAAGATATGTCCCAGGTCGTCACAAGAAAACCGTCAGCGTGACGGATATGATTAAAGTTCTGGGATGGGATACTCTCGAAACAAGAAGGAGAGTTAATAGGATGAGTGCAATCTACAGGATTGTCGCTGGTGACAAGGGTTGGGGTGAACTAAAAGATGCCATTGAGAGGCCTAATTATATAAGTAAAAATGATCACCCATCTTAGATATATGAAACAAAGTCGGGATAGTTACACCACGTATAACTCAAGAACAGCTGGACCGACTTGTTGGATTTTTCTCCGCCTCAAATAGCAGAATAACTATTAAAACATCGAAAAGTTCACGAAAAAAAATTTATGAAGAAAATTCATTTTCTCATGCATTTTGTATGGACCGGCTTTTTTGATGATATCTCGAGAAGGGATTGACTAATTTCGATGAATTTTTTTGTTCGTCTCGGCCTCGAGAAGTTTCCTCGCGCATTGGAAAAGTAAGAAAATCACAAAAAATTTAAATCCGTATACAACGCCATCTCTGATACATGACAGAAACAAAACATGGACAAAAATGAACATGACGTTGTATGTTGGTTCCGGTAATGCCAGTAGATGGCGTTGTGTGCATTGTCCTTTGACAGCTGATTCAGTTGCGCGGTCCTTTCATTGCATACCATTGAGTTAGCTGTGCCGACGTGCGCCGCGATTTATCAGCATTTTTTTCGAGTTTTCACCAATTTTCATTCATTTATGATAACAAAATTTTCCTGACGTATTGTATTAATGAAGTTCTCTCGGGCTCCACACCAGATTACACAGTGTTTAACTGCCAATGTTTCTGTGGCTCAATCCGCCACCGTCTTCAGGGCACAAACTGACATTTTTTAATATCAGTAAATTAATTTTTTCGTTGTTTACTAAACGTTAAAATTTACGCCGATTGTTGTTTTCCTTCTCTTTCGTTAAGTACGTTGAGGATAGGCTTCCAGGCGGAACTCAAGGCAAAACCGTTGTCGCGATTGACGTTGTAGCTCTCCAATTTAATCTCCATAGCCTCTTTGGTGAGTCTATCCCAATAAATAGCTGTTATGTGGAGTAATCTCGTCTTTTCGAAGTGCAAAAGATGGTCATTTGTGAGGCTATGATCCGCTACCGCCGATTTTTTTTGGATGGAAGAGCCTAATACAGCTCCGGTGTTCCTTTACTCTCTTCTCAACTGTGCGACCAGTTTCTCCAATGTACACTTTACCGCACTCACACGGGACTGCGGTAGACTCCTGATGCTCTAAAACCAAGTGGGTATTTTACCCTCACGAGCTGGCTTCGTATTTTCCTCGGTGGTAAGTGAATTGTGCGAATGTTGTGCCTGTTCAGTATCCTAGATATTTTTCCCAATACCGATGAAATATACGGGATGCAGGCATTTGCAATCGGTTTCTTCCGATCACGAACAGTCTGTTCAGGAATCAGGAATGAACTGCGGGCAGGTCTTCGCGTGGACACTCCGTGGCAATCGCAGTTTGTTTTCAGAGCCCGTTGAATTGCTCCCTCACTGTGGCCATTTCGGCGGAAAGTCCTTGGGCTTCACTGTTGGCTACACAGTGTAACCGATGATACTCTAAATGTAATTCGAAGTTCTTTCATACATCCAATAAAAAGTCTATCACCGAGGGATGACTAATTACAGTGATGAAAAATAAGTGGATTAATTAGGTGATTTAACCAACCGTTAGCATCATTCAAGGTTTAATGTATAAAATTAAAGTCACGTTATTCCTCCAACTCTTCATTGAAACCCGGCGGCTAACTTGTATGCGCGTCTTTAAGTTATAAGTTTCACGAAAACTAATAAATTGTGATTGAACAAACCTTCGGCAATTGACTAACCTTGAATTAATTACACAATAAACTCCTCAATAAGGCCATATTGCATTATTTCAGCGAAATTTTCGTAGTGTTTACATTGAGTAAGACATTCGTTTGCGAAAAAAAAACATTCAAAGGAGAATAAGAGTAGTAACTAAGCTAATAGGAGTACAGTGAGTGAACTATAAATGAATATACTTTAAAAAATATGGTATCAGCATTTTCTCTCGGATCGGATCACAAAATAAACAGACAGATATTCATTTCTCATCTCCCCGAATGTTTGTTTTGGTTCCCTTCAGCTTCTCCCGGAAGCATCGTATTGGTGGAAAATGATGACGTGACGGGCATGACGTCACGGACTCGCGAACAAAGCCGAAGCTTATCACGGCCGGGATCACGGAGAAACTGAATACGCAGCAAACGCAACCTCGGTTTTGCTGGCCGGGATAAATTCGCTCTCCCGGCAACAAACAGAATAGACGCCCAGGTGTGAAGCCCGCCCGAGAGAACTTCATTAACATTAATTTTCATTCAGTTTTCGACCGTTATTGCATTTGAATTCGATTCAATTAATTCTCTCTAAACGTTGCTAGAAGGATGCCGAACGGCTCATTCAGCGTTGAAATTGCCGTTAAACCTTCAAACGACTGAAAAACCGACATGCAACATTGCGAAACACTCAGCAATGGCCAAATTTTTGGTAGCAAGTAAAATCATCATCTGAGATGAATACACAATGGCGCACAAACGCGCATTGGAAGCACTCAGTCGAACTATGGAAGATCTGCGCAATGACTCGAGATGTTTTGGAGGCGCAATGATTCTACTGTGTGGCGATTTCCGCCAAACACTACCAGTCATTCCAAGGTCGACCTCTGCCGATGAAATAAACGCATTGCATTGAATACTTCACATTATCGAATAACACCAAGTAACGAAGGAAAGTGTCTTATCTGCAAATCATATTAAATTTTTCTTAAGCTGGTTAAACTCTGGTTGTTGATTTCAAACAAATTAGTGCAAACACTTAAGCAAATCGTTGTAACCTCCTTTCGGAAGTCTCGTATTCAAAATATTGTCTGTCTTAATTTTCACGCTGTTACATCTGAAGTGATTGTTTTGTTATTTGTATTGCTTTTTTGTCTTGAAGCTGCCCCAGAAAACAGGCGAATATCTAGGAGTCACCTAAAGCTCCTGTAAACCATTTTTGCTATATGAATATGCAATTCTTGATCATGTCAAGGAACAATAAATTATTATTGTTAACTCGTTGTGGACTCACCAGTTTAGTGACATAACGCTTAATTGGCGTCATTTCCATTATCAGAGGGAGCGTCAAATACTAAATGAATTACTACCTGCTGGAAGCCTCAAAGTCAAACCATCCATCGTCATCAGCCTTGACATGACAGCCTTGAATCAAGTTGAGACAAATAATAAATTTCTTTCTCACTTACGAGCGATCGCAAGCAGTGAAGACCTCGTGGACTTCCTTAATTGCGTGACTCGAGTGAAGCGGACATGAAGTTCTAAGGCACCTGGTCATTACTGCCATCGTTATATGGAAATGAGTATTTGTGATATCGATTCAGAGTTCACAAAAACAGAGAGGCGATTGATCGCAAATGCTGCAATGCTCGGCCTTGATTAAATTATTATTGCGAAGTAGCTGGAACGAAGCCAATGAAGCGTAGATACAGCAGCCGAGTTGACTTTTTTCCGGTTTAACGAGCAAACTGTCGGCCATTTAAAAGGAAGCATAGATGCTTCTTTCTGCCCGACAGTTGTAGCCAGAGTTGGCGTCTGGAGCTCCGAGGCGTGACGTCGACTGATGGAATGCACGCAATTGTCCCTCCGCGCTAATACTGCCTCTCATCTTAACCCGCTGGTTATTCACACATCCCAGCGACTGGGTTCGCAAAGTATTGTTTTTCGGAAAAACTTACCCCGATAATAATTCTAGTTCGAGTTCTAGGAGCCACTTAATATTTTAAGCTGTGGCAGACAAACCGGAAAAAGTGGAGAAATTTGAACACTTGGGCTGAGCGGTCGAAGAAAGTGGGCGTAAGTGACAAAGACATCATAAATGGAATAGCGATAGCAGAGGAAGAGTTTTAAGATAGTTTGAGCGAAATAACATTTTACTTAGAAATCAATGAATTTGGTCTTATTTTTAAAGAAAAATATCTCACCCTTCTTATGACTCCAAAAATTCAACCCCTTTCTACATTACTTTCGGAGATATTTGGCAAAAAATACCAGCCCTTATATATGGGAAATGGTACTTGTATGCACTCCAGAGAGACATTATTTACAAAATGAGGTCTTTCTAACACTTTGATGTCGTAAAAAAACTAAAAGCGTGTAGTTTGTATGTTTTATCAACTATATTTGAAAACTAATCATAATGTCACCGCAATAGATTCTTGGGTATCACAAAAACCTTCCGTGTTGAAGGAGTTTCAAACGCACCGCGCGAAATGAGTCAAATTTAAGACTTATTTAGATATTTTCATTTAATTTATTACAATTTCTGTCATATGAAACTGCATTATTGCGCCATTAATTATGCAATATTTTTTATGCATTCTAGAGCTGGTAAAACGTATAATTCGAACATGGTCTCTATTATGACTAGGGAACTATCTCACTCGGACTACCTTAAGTCGAAAGGGAGCAGATGACGGGGACCTTGGGTAAAGACATAAGGAAGAGGCTGACGAAGAGCTCGACTTGGAGAGTCAAATGTGGACTGTGTAGGAGGTTCATATGAGGACTCTGAGAAAGGAGAACAAAAAGACACAGATGGTGTTTGATATTTGGGTGTGGAAAAGGATGCAGAAGGTGCGACAGAAAGGAAGACCAATGAGGAAGTACGGTTGGAGAGGAAAATATGGATGAGATTCAGAAGAGGCAAGGTGGATGGATGGAGGGGCTCATACTGCTGAGGCAGTGAGGGGTGAAGGGTTACTCAGGGTGGTTGGAGAGATTTTAGTTTATTTACTGCTTAGCTTGAAACTTCATATCCATTCTCATCAGTAATATGTACAGAAAAAAGCGAATAAATTGCATATCTCCGATTTGATTTCCTGACACTTTAAAGCATTTTAACTAGGGATGTGTCAATTCCACTTTTTTTCGATTCCGATTCTTTCAAATCGATTCTCGATTCCGAGTCCATCGATTCTTATTCCTAATAACAGGTGGGATATTGATACACCAGTAGCGTACGACTATTGCTTAAATTCTAGTATTGGCAGAAACAGAATAACAAAGACAATTAAGTCGCTGAAAAAGTATAATTATTGACAAATAGCAAATATATCCATAGCTTATTATGGGGTAGATAAAAAGCACAAATTGATAGCCTACACCCAAAATTACTGAGACGAATATGATGTGATGTATGAAATTTGATATGAATATTTATCTATCTGGAATCGATGGAATCGGAACAGACATTAGGCGATCGATTCTAATCCCGAGAATCGGGATTCGACATTTGGATTTGACTCATCCTTAATTTTAACACCTAGCCTTATGGCTCTTGGCCTATATTTCGAAATGATACCATGGCAAACGCACACATATATCCCACACGCCAAAAAATTAGTTTCATATCAATATAATTGTTCCTGTCAAATATAAAGGTATTCCGCCGAATAAAAAAAAACACGAATTCGCATGCAGTTTTCGCTTCAATTCGAATTCCGCACTGTAAGCCCTAGTCGATGCTTCAATTGAGAAGAAATTTTTAAAATATTATCCTTTCATCATCTTTATTACAACATCTATGGTCATACCAACTCATAAATTGAGTGATTTGAGTGTTTAAGGTAGTCCGAGCGAGATAGTTCCCTAGTCATATAAGAGACCATATTCGAATTATTCGTTTTGGTTTCACCAGCTGTAGGACACATGAATTAATTATTGCATTATTAATGGTGCGATAATATAGTTTTATATGACAGAAGTTGTAAGTAATTATATGAAAATATCCAAATAAGTCTTTAACTTGACTAATTTTTTTCATGCGGTGCGTTTGAAACTCCATCAAAAAGGAAGGTTTATTGTGATCCCAAAGAACCTATTGCAGTGACACTATGATTAATTTTTTAAAATAGTTCAGAAAACATACAAACTACACGCTTTTAGTTTTTTTACGACAACTAAGTGTTAGAAATACCTCACTTTGTAAATAATGTCTCCCTGGAGTACATACACATTCTATTTCCCATGAAAAAGAGCCGCTATGTTTTGGCAACTATCTCCGAAAGTAATGTGGTAAGGGATTGAATTTTTGGTGTCATAAGAAGGGTGAGATATTTTTCTTTAAAAATGAGATGAGTTCTGATGATTCGGCTTGATTCTTTGAGCACATTGTGTTGAGCGAGCTGCTCTTCTCGCAAAATTCATAGAAATGCACTTTCTTAAAACTTCATTCAAATTAACAAGTATTCTACCATTCGTTTAGAGCACCTTGGTCTTTTTTCAACGTAATTGTGTGATTGTCCTATCCCTGTACTATACTGCGTCGTCCGTGAAGAGGCAAAATTTGCTCGTAACAACGGTGGTGATATAATCAATATACAAAAAGTAATAAGGAAGCAATGACACTTATCCTGGCGTAAAACTGAAGATACCTTCATTTCATCTGAACTAACGTCATCTGGAAATACCTTTTTCTCACGGTTACCTAAGAAATCTTTAATACAACATATTATATGGTTTTGTATTCCATAAGCTTTCAGCTTAGCGAGTAATTTCGAATGTCTAACTTCACCGAAAGCTTTTTTGAAATCTAAAAAATGTCGCGTCAACCTGGACGAGCCTTTATCCGTCGGAAAGAATTTCGTGAAGAAAGAGGGCAAGCTGGGTTTTGTATAACCTGACTTTCCGGAGTCCATGTTGGTATTAAATTAACGAGTTTTGACTATATATTTATCCCAAAATTGAACTGACGAATATATTTTCTAATATCTTGCACGAGATTGGCGTAAAGGAGATAGGTCTATAGTTAATAGGCTTTTCCTTATCACCGCTCTGAAAAAATAAGTGAAACGTCCCCGATTTCTTGCGTGAAGAACACGCTGTTCTGTAAATGATTTTTCATTTATCAATTTCAATTGCAGTGCAATTTGGGACGCTAATTCTTAATAAACTCTGGCCGGAATTCGATTGGGACTAGGTGATTTCTTGGTGTACATAGATTTTAGGTGACTTTCTAAGCCACGACAAGAAAATTTATAGATTGCATTGGATTTTAACATAGCCACGGCAGAGCAGCGGTGTTTTTCTGAGGGCATGTTGTATAGAAACATAAAAAAAACATTTTAAGGTTATTCGCGTTTACTAATATGTCGCTATTTTTTTCTCCTAAATTGTTTTTGGTGACATTACCGTATATTTATTGCCTTGACCCTCCACCACGTAAGACCAAAATGCCTTTGGATTCTCTTCCAAAAATTGACCTAATATTTTATTTCGAATTACTCAGCTTTTCTTAACGCCTCATTCGCTACTCTTTTAGCTCTCATATTTTTTTGCTAATTTGCATATGTTCCTCGTCGGGTAGATCCTGATGGGCGTTCTTCATTTTTACGTCCAATATCCGTTGTCGCTTGAATGATTTCCGGACGTCCGCACTGTATAACCAAGGTTTCGCAATGATTCTGTTCAGTTTACTTGGTATTGTACCATTCTATCTGTACTGTACCAGTATTCTATCTGTACCAGCTATTCGTGTGATGCTACGAAAATAATTTCATGTTTCATAGGCAGTACGGTAGTTGGTTAACATCATTCAAAGTTCAAAAAGAGATCAATAATTTCTGGTTTATACCTTCGAAATCCTATTTTTGGTATATGTAAAGCATCTACACATTACTTCCTCTCGTCGTTGGTGTTACTTATCGATGTAGAGAGGTAAATATTAATGTATAGAGAAGAGAGTCGTACTACTACTTACCTTTTCACTATTTTTGAGCCTATGTATCTTCCTGTTTTTCTAGGGAATGTTGAAATTACCAACGATAATAATATTACTATCGTTGTTTTAATGTATGAACTACTTCACGTACCGTTCCAATTGCAAAACTGTTTTATATTTTCATCGGTTGGCCTGAAATATGTGCATATTAAGATTCATTTTGTCGAGTACTCAATGGAACACCACACACTTTTTACGTTATTATCTGGAAATATCTCGCCTCAGCTAACGATCTCGTATTTTACAGTAATAAACACACCTCCTGTTCTCACTACGGGGTCTTTTCTATATGTTGCACATGATTTTAGAAAAATCTCGGTATCGGTAATTTCACTCGATAACCAAATTTCTCCGATCACTACACCAGTGTCGGTCCTTAGAATGAGATCAGCGACTTAGTGTTTTACACTACGGTTATTGACAACCACTATCGAAATTGAGTCCCTTGTATGTGACACACAGTTCACTTGTTTGGAGTAGCTTAACTCATTAACCAAAGTTGTTTCTGATATACCTGAGTCGCAGTTTCTAGTCCTTTCGGATACTAAGCTATTCTGAATTCTAAAAAAGCTCCCAATGCTACCACTATTTAAGGCGATACCTTTATTTAATAACTAACTCTATGATCTACTCACTGCCCTACTCTCTACGCCATAAAAGGTCTGCAGTGCTGGAATATGCCTCCTGCTACACACCTAACTTACTTGATAGTGTAATGGACACCAAAGCGGTCCAAGGGGTTCCGACACGATAATACTGCCGGACGGAGGTCATCTTCTTCATGGGCCGTCTCCTCTCAGAAGGTTGGCAGTCATCATGGCCACACTAGATCTTGACTGCGCCAATCTAAGCAGCTCTATGGCTGAGCAACTGTACCATGATTTTAAGTTGTCCAGCCAGGAAGTATGTCTTCTTCCCCTGGTTCTTCTGCCGCAAATCTTCCCAGGTCATATTTGTCTCCTCTCATAATGTGCCCTAAGTATTGTAACTTCCTTACTTTTATTGTATTTAGCACTGCTTTACTTTTTCCCATTCTTGCTAGGACTTTTTCATTTGTGGTCTCGACACCCAACCGATACGAAGGATTCTTCAGTATGCCCACATTTCAAATGCTTCCATTCTATTTATTTCTCTTTTCTTTAGAGTCCAAGCTTCCATTCCATATAAAAGAGTTGAAAATATATAACACCATAACAACATAATTCTAAGACTTCAACTAAGATCTCTTGAGCATAGGGCCTTTTTCATTTTGTTAACGGTGCTTCTGGCCTGACCTATTCATGTTTTAATCTCGTCTGAATTGTCATTGTCTTCGTTAATAATATTGCCTGAGTATTTGTATTTCTGAACTTGCTGTACTCTATTGATTAAAAGATGTTCTTGCTGATGTGTTTTAGATAGAAGGTCATCTAAGGAGGCTCAAATGTCAGTGTAGAAGAGAGACAGCCTCTGATGCATGCCTTCCACTCGGCTTCAGGGGTCCACGATCGATCCTCGGGACAAGACTACAGACTGCAACCGTCATGTCAGCCCCCTCGTCACCTCTTACCCGCTTCACCACGTAGTCTAGGGGGTGTTTTGCTCGAAACCGCTCCACTTCACAGGCAGCCGCACTCTAGCGCAAAGGATCGAGTCGGAGGGTAACCCGAGTCGAGTGGAAAACACATGCTTTGAGTCCAACGCCGTCGATTGCGACTTTGACCGCTCGAGTGAGGAAATGAATCCGTGGCAACGTCGAGAAAACGCATCCTTCGAGAATAAAAGTGCCGCCGACTTCAAACATTGTCGACTAGAACAACAAATGAAGTGCGGCACGCACACGTCTCTGGTCTCAGGAAGGTGTTTTTCACTGGTTTTCCACCTGGGGTTCATTTTGTAATTAAATCTCTTTGCGGAAAGGTGGAGGATCCGTTTCCCTCACTAAATGGTTTAGTAAACGGCTCACATTGAACGGCTCGTGAATTTTTTCGACGTATCATACTGGGGAGCACCAAGTATTTTATGCTAATATTCAATCATAAAATAACAGATTAATGTAAAATATACACTTAAAAATATTAAAGTACTGTTGTGCTTCAGATTATCAAAGGTGTGAGTAAACTGTAAGAGGTATTACAGTCTATATTAACAATAAATAATTTCTAGAGAAGGAAGGAAAGGAAACGTAGTTTAGGTTAAATATCATTAGTATTTATTGGCGCAACATAATATTCCCTTCATTTATACGAATTCTTGCTACAGAGCTAAATATTTAACAGGCGTCAATTTGTGGAAAAATAAGAATTTGACGGACAAATTTAGATCGCAGACTCCCCATGCGAGAAAGGGACACCGCCAGAGTATTTATGACAATTTACGATTTATATGCTAGTTTCCTTCCAAAATCTAAAGCCCGAGTCGGCATATGACTTTAAAAATTGTGTTTGCGTACAAAAAAGACCCTTAGGAGTATATAGAACATAAGTGGAAACGATGGTGGCTCCCTTCACGTGCCAAACTACAGGTGGATTTGAACTAACGGAAGGCGGAGTCAATAACATAATATATCAAGAGTCAAAGGAGCCCGTTGGTCACGGGAAGGAGCCGGCGAATTGAGGTACAGGGGGCCGATTTTATAACTTAACGTTCGAGCGTAAAAGAGTCATTCCCGCTGAATTATGGGTAATATTTCGAAAACAATTGCCGCTGCCTATTTTGTAACTCCAGTTCGAACGTATTTTGCCTCACGATCGAATCCTCGGCTTCGACAGCAAAATACCTGCCGAAGCGGCCATTCTCGATCGAAGAAAGGTTTGTTTTGGTTTCTTAATTGATTGATATTTGAAGAGCTATCATCGTTTGGGATGCTTTACGGACTATAAATGAAATATAACACACCTTGACTTCTTCTTCTTGTCTTCTTGACTTCAATTACAATTGGTAGCCTAGATTGCTGTTCAGTAATGTATTGGAAAAGTATTTCATCAACGCGTATTGTTTTGATTAATTACAATATCCAATTGTCGCAAACTATCCTATCGTAGGGCTTTCTTTTCACTTTTCATTGCCGTTGGAAGTTCTAAATCTCATATCTGCAAGGACATGGGTGTCATAAATGGTGAGGATAGTAAAAAGGTTTGTCGTGTGTTTAAGCGGCAGTGTTTACTGTGGCATACCAATGCTTACAAATGTTACTTATGCACTGTGATGGATTGCGTGTGTGCTCGTGGTGATATGTTAACATTTTAAGGTTAATAAGAGCTATGCTTCATCTCTTAAGATTGTGTGTTGTGACAGGTATTGTGCTTTAAGACTTACAAATGCGTAACAAATGTCGGAGATGACTGATAGCAGTAACTATAACGTTCCTCCATCAAATGTCTAACTTGAGATTTGGATTCTATGTCAATTGAAATGATGTTGGTGACTTAGGATTGCTTTTGAGTAGTAAGCGTGTTTTTTTTACGTCCTTGATAAAGGATAAATATTGAAGTGTTTCTTAATCTGAAACTTGCCATACCAAGAGTCACATTTGTATTACTTAGCAATATTGTTTACGAAATGGATTTTTTGCCATAATTATTGTTTTATACAATCATATCCTTAAGTAGTTGCGACGAATGTTGAATGGTGTTCAAGTGATTTTCAGTGATAGAAATTGTTATACACGTCCTGTGATAGATTACACGGATGTCTATGGTGATATTTCTGCAATAAGTGTATGGTTATTGGCAATTTGGACTTAAGATGCGCGAAGTTTGTCAGTGTGATAGAAGAGTTGTTAAAAAATCAGCAAATATCGTGGAAGACTGCGATTACTGACTACAAAACGGAGCTTGGTGATGCAATGGAAAAGTCATGGCAGAAAGTTAGTGACATTATTAAATTTGTTTTCTTCGGAAGTCAGCTGATTTTGTCAAAGTAAAAGCTTGATAATATAACTGTATGCGATGTATAATGTTTCATTATTTAGCAGTGATTAAATTGTGCTTCCTGAACCGATTTTTTTGGATTAATTTGCCTTATTATCATTAGAAAATGTTGTTCCATTATTTGAATAAAACTCCTTTTAGTGTTGGTGTTTCAGCTTGTTGTAATTGTGGAAATTATGGTGGAAAAGATTTCCTAAAAATCTAGCGAAAGATATGATATATGATGCAAGAAATAGACTTGTGAAAGTGATCTTCCAAGCTCTTTTCAATTTCACTTGATGATTAGCAGGTCATCCTTGAATGTAGCCTTGTTGGTGGATTAGTATATGAATGCTTTGGGGTAAGGAATTTTCGGAGGATAGTCGTTGAGTATCGATGAATGTCCTAATCAACTGATGTCGGGAATTACATTTCATATCACGTCCAAGATGATTTAAATGGACTCTATCGAGCGTGAGATTTGAACATTGAAATTTTCAGAGAACCGTCGAGCCTATTTAGACAATGAAAAATATCGGGAAGGATGTGGGGATATCGCATATTTATGAGAATAAAGTTTGCTCTTGCAATGAGTATAGTTCCATTGGTCATTTGCAGTAACTATTTTCTTTATTCAGAAGAAGTTTATTGATCTATATATGCGCAGAATACTGTATTCGGGAAAAATGATGGTTTTGGAGTCGAATACGACGTGATATGAACGGGATGAGAATATAATGCTCTTTGAATATATAATCTTCATTGACTGTTACTGGTGAGATCTTCGTAAATTATGTTCACCGGTTTGATAAATTAATACTATCATTATTCATTAATGAAGGTTAAGGTACAGCAACACTCTGATGGATCATATTTTTCTGCTTTTAAATTTTGTAAAAAGATTATAGTTTTAATGAAACACTGCTAAGATACAATTGGAACCGGCGAAATTGTTTTATCCGCTAAAGGCTTAGGATGGCAAGGCATTAGGACTGAAATTATCAAATGAAGGCATTGAGGGAAATTTATAAGACTCGTGAGAAAGTATAATTCGACTTCGTATGCATTGAAAATTTTAAAATCCTTCTCAATGGCTATTCAAAAATATTCAAAACAAGTGCTATCATTTAAAACTAGGCTCATTGCGCATGCGTTCAAGAGAAACAAGTGAGAAATATGCTGTACGTACATCTGACAACAGCGTAACGTTCGACGGTCTGCTGTACGATCACCCATATAAAATCGCTCGAAAGACTTCACTCGAATTAAGTGAGCTCGATCGAAGGTGAGCGGATCCCTGACGTTCGAACCTAAGCCAAGTTATAAAACTGCCCCCCAGGGTCAGTGAGGCAAGGCAAAGAGCTGCTAGCTCTTGGAAAAGGCCCGCAAAATCAACGTGTGGAGATCCGAAGACGGTAACGTCGCCCTGGATGTTGGAGGTGAACTACAAAAAATGGCGTCTTTCCAACTTTTGTGACGTCCTTCTCACGAAAGTGGAATTACAAAATAAACTCCCCTGGTCAGGAATTAAGTCGGCGATGTACAGTGGGCAAATTGAAAAAAAAACTTGCTTACTTCCGAGGCCACTCAAATATATTAGGTTTTTGACCTCAAAAACAATTTGACGCTACCTTTTTCGTCTTCCATCGTTCTTGTTGAGTTTACAATCTTTATTATGTCTTTTTTAACTTTTTCCATCTTTTCCACCGCCTTCTGGGCCTTCTCAGGGGTCATTTTCCTTCAGGTCTTCCTGTAAAACTTTCAGTAAAGTTCCTTCTTCACGTCCGTAGACACGGCCAGCCCTTCTCAGACATTTTGATCAAATTCGAGGTACAATATCAGGATCTGGAAATGGTTCTCGGTGTTCTTCGTTTGTTCTGATAAAACACACCTTACCTTCTTTTATTAGTCCCATTATTGACCTCAGACCTTCATTTTCAAATTTCATCAGTTTCCTTTTCTTCTGAGTCGTGGAGAGAAATTGGTTTTATTGCTCTCTTATAAATATTTAATTTGGTTTTTCTGGATAATATTTTGCTTTCGAGGAGTTTTCGAGTGCGATGTGCCTGTCAACTTCTGAAGCCACGATTCTACTTCATATAGGTCTTCCTCTGGTGGTCGACCAATCGGGGGTAACGGACGCGTCATGAAGAGACACCTTACGAGTAGAGGGTGGCATGTAATATCGCGGGAAAAACTTCACATTAAGGAAAATGATGCTGGATCAGTGAATCAGTTACTATGGTATCACTCATGAATTACCCAGAACACAGTACTTCCAAAATGTCAAAATTCTCAGAATAAGTAAATCGTCAAAACCTAATTTGGAAAAGGAAAAAGTCATAATTATTAATAGAAAAATTCTGATAATATTTAATTTTGGAATACATTTTTTCAGCTATGAATGATTAATACACAGGATGTATCCAAAGAAAGCTCGGAATTAAAAAAAACACCGTCGGACAGTGTTATCATCAGTTACTGTCCCTTACCAGGCTTTCGATTTAGCATCATAAACCACATTCTTCTTCTGAATAATTCTTGGATTTGTCTTTACTACTTTAAAATTCACGATTTCTATCATTATTTGCTTTGGTCTAAAGGGGATTCTCGATATTCTAGCAAAAAGTTGGCGAAATGGTGTTACCCTAGGATAAGAAAAGGGGCACGATCACAAATGACCATCCACCTTCAAAGAACTTTTGCGCTAACCTAGCACTTCTTAACGTTCAAGCGGTAAAAGATTCGGTGCAGAAACTCGAAAAATCTAACTGAGCAATTGAATGAGTATAATCCAAACGAGTGTTTTCACTTTACAGACTTCATTTCTGATATAAAATTGCAAACCCGAGACACATAAGTAATGATGAATAAATTCTAAACAATGAAAAATCCTAATAGAAAATTTATCACGTGTGCAGTAAACAATGGCGAGTGGAAAATAGTTTTTTTCAGATCAATAGAAAATTATCATTTTCTGGGAAACCTACGAGTGATATTTCATGCGACGACACGTCAATGCACGTGCCGTCGATGCGCAATCTGCTTTCAACGCAACGACGTAGGGAACCAAGTAGCGGCATTTCAAGAAATAAACAACGAACAGTCATGCTTCACTATGACTAATACTCTGCCATTCAAGGTACAGATCACTTAAACGATAGAGGAGAAATCACTCAGGCAGAAGTTAACAAGCTTAATGAGGATTATCACCGTCGCGACGATCTGGTTGTGACCGCGTACACCCAAGAACAATTTCTTTGTGGGAAGGGTTTATGATATGGGGGCTCAAGGATGATTGAAAATCAAAATATGCATGTGAATGCAGTATTAGCACTACTGATTCACTATGGTAGGGATGAGGGTAAGAAACATTCGAGTAGTTCTAACTATACGGAAAAGAATCTTTCCTCCCATTCACAAAGTTTTTGTATTAATGGAAATAGTCCATTAGCCTACTTAGAGATCTTAAACTGAAATTGTTTAGCTCTTATTTGGGGCATAGTCATCTGATACCTTTATATATAGCCTACCAATAAAATTCCGTCATTATGGCAGAGTTTTTGGTACAGGCCTTTCAGTTTTTTTCAGGTCTTTGTTCTTCATCATGCTTCCCCAATGGTAAAAACCACTTCACATTTCAAGTGATACGATAAGGGCCTTTTTATACCATCAATCCACATGACAGTCTGTTTCAACAATCCTTTCGGTCGTCAAGGAGACAGTGTACCAAAAACGCTGAATTATCAGCCATTTTATGAAAGATTTTTTTTCCAAAATTTACAGTAAATCATTTGGAAAACAAAATAAGCATATGACTGGCAACCGACGAGCCAGCGGGCGCGACGGATTATGATATTTACATGGTTCCAGATAATGGTCGTACGGAGTGCATAATAAAAACTTTGAATGTAGAATGTCAAATTGAATATACCGTATCTGACTGACTTAAAATCCGCGTTTTAAGTTTTCATCAAGTTCTCGCTAATTACAACAAGATCTGAAATGTTCGCATCCCAGCTCCAAGCTGGACTGCTGATCCCACTTATTGTACAAAACTACCCTGAAGTGGATATAGGAGGGAAAGTTGGGGAAAGATTTTTTTCTCAGACTGTAGCAGAGACCTTATTCTTTTAATTGGAATTTATAGCTCCACAAAATGATGCCGATATCGTAAAATTTTTCTTCTATCTCTGCGATTAACTCGCGAAAAACAGTTTATTTTTAATTTTTAATGAATGCAGTAAGTACAAATAATATACAATTAAACAAGTACTACTCCACCCTGATATTAAATACATACTTTTATTTATTGTGTTTGAAAAATTCGGGAATAACCATAAGACGTGTCAAGAGAAAAAAAACTTCAGAGTTTTCGCGGAAAAAAGCCAGCTGCAGTTTGTATTCGTTCCCGAGTTCCAATGTGCCTAATGACACTAAAAACCACGCACAGATGAAATGGTTGAAAGTTTTTTAGTTTTGATATTTTACTGTGAAAAAATGACATTGCCTCATTCATAATAAAAGGTGAAAAAATCATTTTGGCCAGCTTATTTAATTATTTCGTCCCGTTGCCTCAATGACTTAGTTCAGCGAGTCTTAATGGTGTTCAGAGGAAGAATTTCGTCCTGTTGCTGGCGTTCTTGAACCTGAGCATTGACGCCGCGAAAAAGATGGAGTCTTTCATCAATTCTACAGCAGCTCAACTCCCAACCTGGAAAAAATCCTGAGAAATATACACAATTGCTCTACACCGGGAGAGATGTTCCGAACTGCTTCTCGACCCCTCTTTCCTGCAATATATTCCACAATACCAAGGGACCCCAACGCTGGTCCCAATGCAAGAATATCAGGGTCAAACCTCGACCCAAGACTTGTTTCCTGATGTTCGTTTAGGGATGACTATTATCTTTTTTCAAATACTTTGGGGGCTAGGAGGCATGCCTCAAATTTGTGGAGGCGGCAGCCTTTCGTGCGAGCCCGAAACTGTTCGAAGGCTTCCGCTGCCGGGGGGCGGGGAACTGCCACCGAGATTCCACTCCCAGAGCTGCCACATTAAAAAGGTTTGTACCTTATCTATACTATGCGCAAAATAACGTTTATCCGATGCATAATAATTATGTTAGTTACGAAACTTTGGTAAAAATGTTTGATTTTCAACGTCTGCAAAAGAGAATAATCATACGTGATCTATCTTACATTTCCGACCTACACAGATACTGTAATTCCGTTTGATTCCTGTCATTCTTTTAACCATAAATGGCGGAATTTCATTCAATGCTACATAGGCTTTTAAATATTCTTCTTTCAATAGAGTGATTGATAAAGAACTTGATGGCATCCGTCAAATCGCCTCAGCTAACGTTACGATGGGTATCTGATTGAGAGGATGTTAAAAAATTTACGAAAGAAGTATGCCATCGCTAGAATAACTAACCTCAAGCCGGACTCAAGCAATAAGCAATGGGTGAAATTGTCTTTTGTAGGGAAAGAATCATATAGATTGTGAACGTATTTCCCAAAAGACCGTTTTAATCTTTGATTTTATTCCCCCGTGACGCTTAAAACTTTATTTAATAAGTCTAAGGATGAATATGACCCTCACCTAAGATCAGGTGTTTATGAAATAAGATGTTACTCAAGTGACTCAACGTATGTTGGACAGACTGGTCGAAATTTCATGATAAAGATAAAGTTAAAGAAATATTTATTGTTCTTGGACCACTTGGTCCACTAAGAACATACAAAAAGTATACATTAATATTAGAGCTCGTGTACAGAGAGATATACACAGAAGAAGTGGGTACAATCAATAAATGATATAATAATGGCAACAAAGAAAGCAAAAAAAAACAAGCATATAGGTGAATGAAATTATTTCCTGCAATAGCATTTTGTTAAACAATCTGTTTTTGAAAGCCATCTGCGAATTAGAATTTTTGATTGATTCAGGAGTACGAGTAGTAGAACACTCAAGATGCTTTGAAAATAAAGACACGAAATCACAGTTAGCAAAAAACCTCATCGCTGAAAGACATTTGTGCAATTTTACCCCAAAAATCCTGGTGCTTGAAGAGAAAGGGCGACGTCTTGACGCACTTGAACTGTGGGAGATTACCGGGAGAAGGAAAAGAAGAAGCAAGCTAATTAACGAAATTGAATTCCTTAACCATTCCCCGCTGCTAGCTCTCTCACCCTAAAAAAAACCTTCAACTTATCCTTCCCTCCCCCCCTTACCATCCCAAAACCTTTCCGTCCCCCACTCCGCCCTCCCCCACCCCCGCACCCTTTACCCTTCTCGTATATATAAAGGCTGCCGTGTGGAAAATGAAATTTGATTGTACCTGATGAGGACGATGTAATCATTGAAACGCGTAATACTTACAAAAAAAACTAAGTGGACATTACAAATTTTTTTCATTATTCAGTGATCTATCTTACCTATATAATTTACTTCATACTGGAGAAAATGCGCAGATTATTCCATGAATATATTTTTTTACCACAATTTTCCAGCCAAAAGAGCCGATTTCAGCGCCATTTGCATCGAACTACCACGTTTTGACTTCAATTACGACAGTAATTAGCCAATGACTTTAAAAAATATGTGGTATGGCACCAACGATATATTTTATTTTCATTCCATTTATGAGGACTTTCCACTTTTTACACACAGCTTCAATTAAATACTAGAGTATGCCTTACCGTTCACAATGACATTTTTCAGCTGTAATCTCAGCAACCACCATTAGAGCCCACGTTAAAATCTCCTCTTTCAGGACCAAATTATTTTAAACACCAGTCTGGAAGCCGTAATTTATTTTCATCTCAATTTTTAAAACGCATTTTAAAGCATCTCAGTTTTTAAAACGCATTGCCATCTTCAAAGTTTAAGAAAATCTTGAATGAATTTAAAATTTGAAATTTATTTGTCATTGAAATTAAAATGGTACAAAAACGACATAAACACACAGAAAATAAAAACATAATACAGAGATATAGATCATAGTAGTACATCATATTAAAACAGGGCATATTGCAGATCACAAATTAAAGAAATATATATCAATTCAAATATGATATACAATTGAATGCGTTAAAGTAGTGGAAGAGACTTTACATAAATGTAAAATTGATAATCACAGATGACTATAACGTTTTGGTCCTGCTAAGCCTATATGATAGGCTTGTCAGCAGGATCAAAATGTTAAATATTAATCTCAAAATTTAAAAGTTACATTTAAAATCACAAAAATTAAACAGTGTGCATCATTTTATTTTTGTTCATTTTTGTCAAACAACCTATTATTAATTTCTCTTTTAACCTCATTGTGGGTATTTTATAATTTCAATCTCTTAGGAAGCTCATTAAAAATTATTGGCACAGCTATTTCCAAATTTCTCTTCCCATGATTAGTGTGGTGTTTTTTAACCTCATATTTGATGTTGACCCTTAGTGCTAATTCACTTTTTCTTATATCCTACATTTTATATACATTACCAAAGTAATGTATTGTAATGACATATTCATACAGTTTATCCACTGGTAATATGCCCACTTTTTTCATATTTCATCTGAATTGAAATTTATATCATTATCAAGCTGTCCTTTTGCCATTTTTTTCAGAAATTTCATTTGTTTCATTTTTACTATACTTATATTGGTCATTCCACAAGATCCCCAAACCGTTATCCCGTATCCAAGGATACTCTCAATTAAATATACGATTTTCATCATTGACAGATTCATAAACCTATTCATATAACTGAATTTGCAAAGAATATAATTTAACTTGTTGTTAATCTTAGCAATATGAGCACTTAAATTAATATTTTGGTCCACAATAACACCTAAGTAATTGTATCTATCAACCTGTTCAAGAAATGGGCATTGACATTTATTATTTTTGTAATGTAAGTATGCATGGGAGTGTGCCCGTATTTTCAATATTCTTATACTTATCACATACCTGGTGCCACCTGGTGCTTAACTTGCATGACCTTTGTTTTATCTTCATTAGCCTATTTTTATGCCTATCCTACCTACCTTTTTAAGCCTAGCCTGCAATTACCCTATTATCATGTGCCCAATTACATATATTACGAAAGTCGTTTTCCATACGGTGCATAGCTGTTGCATAATCCTCGTGTTTCGACGTAAGCACTATTTCATCGGCATATAACGTCAAGTCACAATGACAGCAGCAGTTAAATATGTCATTTATGTAAATAAAAATAATATGGGTCCTAGAATAGAGGCCTGAGGAACACCTGTGTGTACTGCAAATTCTCCGCTCATTGTGTCTTTGATTATTACAACCATTTTCCTAATAAAAATAATAATAATAATTCGTCTCTATTATGAGGGAATTTAAGTTGTTACAGCTCTCTTTTACAATTAGCTCATTTGAAGTACACAAACACCCATGTCATGAGCAGTGAACTTTCTAACCAGGTGGGATTCGGACCCGCGACCCTCGGGTTAGCAGGCGAGGACTTCGCTCCTCCACCACCACCTTGAGTGACAATGTCACTCAAGAGGCCAGAGCCTGCTTATGGATGCGAACTTCAGATTAAACGCACGTCATTAGGAAAGTCATTGAGAGAGTGGAGTTCAGCCGAAGTGTCGTGGGAACGGAAGGGCAGCGTTTAGATGCACGGAAGCGTGTTACGTCAAGGATTATGCGAGGCGAGTCGAACCATGACCACCGAGAGTATTCTCGATTGTCATGGTCGAACCCGAGAGTCGGTCAGGTGTAAAAGGGAGGGGGGGAGGCAGTGATGACGACTTGAGAAAGAGGCCCCTCCGATTGGTCGGCGCGTGACTCACACTTCACTCGCCCGCGAGAGAAAAACCCCGTCAACTAGCGCTCGAGGTAGGCAGTCCGACCGAAGCATTCCCTACGCCAACACCTATAATATCCCCGCCGCCTTGCAGTGAAGCCAAGACACGTGCCGGGCGGAAGCTATATAGCAAGCCAGCCGTCGATAACCGTCCACTCTCTCTCTCTCGTCTTCCACCTCGTCAAGTATGAAGATTGCCGCCTTGACCTTCGTCGCCGCGTGCGTGCTGGCAGTCACCGACGCGACGCAAGTCAGGTCCTGCACCAATGGTGAGTGCTAGAGGTGGATTTTAATCTGAATTTTTTACATTTTGGGGACAAAGGTGCCAAATTAGATTTTTTGGAAAACTTAGAAATAATGGCATATCACAGGTTGTACTAGGAGAAGATGGTAAACGAAGCTGTTCCTATGAACTCAACTCTTTTGTCTGTAAGAGTTCCCCCCCCTCCTCCTTCTACCGAATTATGTTTTCAAAACACTGACCTTGCTTCCTCCCAGTAAGCTTGCACATATTCACCTTACTTCCCCCCCATAACCTCTTTTCCTAATTCCCCCCCACCCTCCTCTGACTCAGGGTATACATGTGTGAGACTGATGACCTCGTCGTTTAGTATCCTCTTGAAAATGACGGTATTGCGTTGAAACCGGTGGAGGATAATAAATCGTGTGGAAAAGTGCAAAGTTATTTCATTCCAAACCGTGGAAAAGTTCCACAAAGTAAGCCCATCCGACGACTAATTTTATTGAAGTGGTTCGTGGGCGAACGAACGGGTCCATGGGTTGAACAGAAGAACCAAGGACCGACTTTTGTGGAAGGATCGTTCCTTTCGGTCCTTTCGTTCCATCGGTACATCGTTCCTACATCTACATACTACCCTGCGAGCCGCCGCATGGGCGTGAGGCAGGGGGTGTTAGGTCCCCAGCCGTGGGAAGATGTAAGGGATAAGGTTTTGGGATAAGAGATGGTTACGTGTGTTATGGGAGTGTATGTAGAGGAATTCAGTTTTTATTGTGATCACTTATTGTGCGCGGAAAAAAACGAGTTTTTGTACCTATTTGCTCGGCAGTGTATCTCTCTTATTTTATCGCGACTGTCAGACCTAAAGATGTAGTGAGGAGTCATGATAATATTTTCTATGTCGCTCAGAAAAGTATCAGTTCTGAATTTATCAAGCAACCTAAGCCCAGCATGTATCTTCCGAGTCTCTAGTCACTTTAATCCCCCTAAAAGTTTCCAGACACTATGTTCGCTCGTGGTAGTTTTTTTACGAAGCGTGGTGCTTTTCTTTGTACTTGATTAATTTTTTTTGTTTAAATATTTATGACCAGGGTCGTATTTGAGGTGTGGCCTAACCAGAGTAAAGTGGCATCTCTCTTATACTTTTTCATCCGAGGACCTTTCTTTCAGTCCGTCGGTCCCTCGTTCCTTTCGATCCTTCGTTCCTTTCTGTCAGTCGGTAGTTTCGGTCCCTCGTATCTTTCGAGGTCGTTTCGTTCCTTTCAGTCTGTCGATCTTTTTGGTCCTTCGTTCATTTCTTCGGTCCGCCTTTCCTTTCGCTCCTTTCGGCGGCCAGCGTTTCCTTTCGTCCTTCTCTCCTATCTTAAGGTAGTTTGAGCGAAATATCATTTTACTTAGAAGTCAATGAATTTGGTCTCATCTTAAAGAAAAATATCTCACCCTTCTAATGACACAAAAAATTTAACCCCTTACCACATTACTTTCCGAGATATTTGCCAGAAAATACCTGCCCTTTTACATGGGAAATGGCGCGTGTATGGACTCCAAAGAGACATTATTTACAAAATGAAGTATTTCTAACACTTAGATGTCGTAAAAAAACTAACAGCGTTATAGACTTATTTTGATATTTTCATTTAATTACTTACAATTGGTCAACTGAAGCTGTATTATTGCACCATTAACAATGCAATATTTAATTTATGCGTCCTACAGCTGGTGAATTTAAAACGTTTAATTTGATTATGGTCTCTATTATGACTAGGGAACTATCTCGCTCGGACTACCTTAATGTGATAAGATGTTCTTTATTTGATCCCTAAGAATCGTATGCGATTCTTAGCGATCTAATTAGCAGTACTTTTATTCTTCATAGTGGCGCCAGTCGGATCTTCCTACTTGGCCACGGTGGCCAAAAGAAACGACTGAAATTCCTTGGCTGCCTAGCAAAGTTTTCAGGATGAACTTGGATTAAAGATTTCAAACTCCACCTCTTTTAGTTTCATTCTGGCATTGAAATTGTGAAAATCGAGGAGATCTTTCTCAAGGTAACCATCAGCCGGAGCGTGGTGAGTCACAAGGCTGGAAGACCTACACTATATGTAGTTGATACTCGCACGGCGCAGAAAATGTGGCTGAACGCACGGGAACAAACACCGGATCAGTTGCTTTTCAACTTGATTACTGAACAAGTGCTGATATTGCAGTTTTGGTTGGTGTTGTCGGCCGTTTCTTGGTGGAAACGATTCATTATAATATCAATGAATACACTTGATTTTTTTCACAATGTTTATTTGTCCTCCACTAACTAGGTTTCCACACTCAGGTAATCATCATGTGACTGAGAAACTCAGGTCATCATCGAGTGTCGAAACCTAGGTAGAGGAGGAAAAATAAAAATTGTGAAAAAAATCAAGAGAATTCATTGATATTATAATAGCAGTTTTTTTTTAATAGCCATACACTGCATTATTTTAAGAGAGCCATTACCATTTTTTCATTTTAAACTCTTATTTTTCTTGTTGATTGAGTTAGCTTCAGAAATAAATTCCTTATGATTTATAAATAAAATCATTTTAAGCAACATCATTTAAAAGTTGGTAATGTTATATTCCATATTTTACTTCATCCAACATTTTTAAACACCGTCATTACGCCATACCGAGTACCTATTTCTAGTTTTTTTATTTATTTTTTACATTCTTTATGCGCCGAGAACTAATTGATAATAAAAATACACGACCACCGATTAAAAGGTAACAATGAACGAATGATAAGGAACGGGTCCCAAAAAAAGTTCAACCAGAGTGAACGAGTTCCCAAAAATGACCGGGTTTTTCCCGTCCCTATAGTGATTGTCCGTGTCCCACATCGATGTCCTCTGGAGGCGATTGCTTGGCTATTCACGTCTCGGGCCGGAGTCCTTCCTGCTGTCTTATGCTCTCTGATGTATGGGGAAAGGCCGTGGTTAAGGCGAGGTTACGTGCATATAAATAACTTTTTGTGTGACATGAACGGGCTTGTTCATTGAACGGGCTGGATCAGAGCGAAATGTCACTTCACCTAGAAATCAATAAATTTCGTCTCATTTTAAAGAAAAACGTCACATCCTTCAATGGATATAAAAATATCAGCCGAACTACTTCCCGAGATATTTGACAAAAAATACCAGCCTTTATACCTAGAAAATGGCGCGTGCAATCACTCCAGAAAGTATTATTTTTAAATATGACGAATTTCCAACACCTAGAACTCGTCAAAAAATTAACAGCGCGTAATTTGTATTTCTCTCAACTATTCTTGAAAATAAATCATATTCTCACGGTCGAAATGTTTCCAAGATCACAAAAAAAAACTTCCTCTGTTTTAAACGCACCGCGCGAAATATTAAGTCAAGTTGAATACTTATTGTGGATATTTTTATTTGATTACGAATTTGAGTCTTATGCAGGCATATTATTGCATCCTTTAATAATGCATTATTTAATTTGTGCTCCCCGCAGCTGCCGAAATTAAATCGTTTTGTTCGTATATGGTCTTCATTATGACCAGGGAACTGTCTCGCCGAAACTACCTTAAGAGATCATCTAAATAAATTTTTAAATAAGACAAAAAATGTACTCGGAAGGAATTCCACTCAAGCACGTCTATTTATTCAGCGGGAATAATCATGTATGTACAAAATAAAAATTATATAAGAGTTAAATTTTTAAAATTTTCGACTTCATTAAGGAGGAGCCTGCCTTTCGAAGTACTGTTTTATTAAGATAAAGATAAATAAAATTTATTGTAATGAGTAAATTTAGTCTTATTGCTGCTTTTATACGTGCAAAATTTTCATATAAATACTCCTCTGGGTAAATTCTTTCAGCACAAAGCATTAAACCAAAGCTTTTACTACCTCACGACAATAGTATTTATACTGACTCAAGCCTTCATTGCCATTTGGGCAGGACTTGAAATCATGATTCATTAATGGACTGAGGAAAGAGTACAGTTATATTCAGGTGTACGGCGTTTAACAGGTTATATTAAGCCACTAATTATGATATACATTAAAAAATATATTTGATGAACAGCGAAGGTGTCTGTGTAAATTTCTCGGGCTCGCCACCGGGTAAGAAATTTATAGGCAGTTTTTTTCCGACTCGTTACCCATTCTCAAGGCTACCCAGTAGCCGAGCTACCCAGTAAAGGTCGGCTGCCTATCAATTTCTTACCCGGTGGCGAGCCCGAGAAATTTACACACATGTTATTCGCCGAGAAAGTTGTAAAATCATACATAGTTAAGGTGTCCCTTGGCAACCTTGACAAATTCGTCACAGTATGTCTGCTAAGGGCTCCGACGAAAACCGGAAGAATATTACTTAAAACTAAAAACTCGCATCATATAATCGGAGACCTAAGGTGAAAAAAATATATTCGATGTGGTAATATGTAGTGCATGTTATGCAAATTTTCGTTTGGGTGGAAATTTAGATAAAAAATGTTTGTGTAGAGATGCCATCGCAATGCTATTAAGGCAATGTATTTCTGCGTTAAAATTCATTATTAGTAAACCAATGTACATCTTCGTTGAATGAACCATCACCTCGTAATATTTTTACACCAATCAATAGTAACAATCTTATTTTATAATATTTGTTTTAGTCAAAGCAGTTTATCGTACAAGCTTAAAATGGAGCCTACTCCCATGAATATACATAATGGATTCAATTGGAATGGATTTATGATTTATTTACGATCTGTCGATCGTATTTACATTTGAACTTCATTCATCACTGGGCGACGCCACAATCCACAAAGTTGTTTGTTCACGGAATACTAGGCAACAGTTTTTGGCTACGAGTCAACAATTCATATGTATATTCATGGGTACTCCTTAGAGCATAGTTATGACATGGGCTCTCGACGCGGAATCCGTAATCATATGTACATAAGCGTTTTTATCTGGCATGATACCTAGATATGTGGTAGACACCATTATAATAAACAGGAAACGTATTCTTACGCGTTAAGAGAAAATAAGTGCACGTGCAATTGAATTATGTTGAAATATATGCCAAGAGCCATTAGGCTTCGTGTAATAATAGCTTTTAACAGCTAAGAAACCAAATCAATGACACGTGACTGCATTAGTTTTATCTACTCATATAACTCTAAAGTGTCCGTATGAAAAGATTAATGCCAATATAAGCATTAAAAAAATCGTTCCAGCCACCTAAAGGAAGAATAGCTAAAGAAGGAAATCTTAAAGAGGATAAATACAAATGAACTTCGCAGTAGATAACCCTAGTCTAGGGCGAATAGGGTCAATACAGGACGCATTAGAGAGCATTTTTGCAGCATGGCTCGAATATTCGGCGCGTGCTCCTCGTTTGTTTCTCAAGCCACGGTTTGAGTATCATTCCATCTAAGATGGGCATGCCGAGAGAAAGCAGATATTGCATATTGTTTTGGGTAACAGACGCCCAAGCTAGTGATGGCTCCCAGCGTGGAGTTATTCTAAATTCGAGTGTATCTGAGGACTATACAATAGTAACCGATTGTTTTCACCACACCATATCATTTGACGGCCGAAGTCACAAAAGCTGTTTTGTTTATTGCTCATATGCTACAATATTTTACGATAATCACAGTGGAGCATGTTCAACAGACATAGGAAGAAAAACAAGGAAATGTGTTACTTCCGTGGCCACATGTCCCTCGTTTGGTTAGGTTTACACGGTTTACACTACGCATAACAAACGGTGATTCTATATGAATGCGCATTTGATAACTTCAATACCCAGGTACCTGTTGTAAACAGAAGAGCATACCTACGGCCGAAAGTGAAGTAGTTGGTGAAAATCAAGGTCATTTAAATGTACAGGTTGCCTCCAACTGCCTGATTCCGAATTACCGAGATGGTTGCATTGCACAGCGCTGTCGCTGTGATGTCCTTGATGCCTTCACAAACAAGTCCGCAATGAAGTATGTTGAAATGTGGATGATGAATAATGCCATTTTCTTACTCAGTTCCGTGAACTGTCATTTGCAATGCCATTCATTTGATACTTTGATTATTTATTATCAAGATAACGACGCGAACTCTCTTTAAAAAAATCATGTAATGAAAATGTAATGCCAGAATCTAGAGGTTTCTTTGAAATGAGAGGAAAAAGATTTACATTGCCTGCAGTCTAAGAGTTTAAACAAGATTTTCAATCGATAGTATTGGTTCAAATGATAATTAAATCGTCGCAAACTACTGATCACTTCTGTGGAAGTAGTAAATGCTTTGGACGGCTGTATCTACGATGTCTCTGACGTCGAACGAAAAGCCAGCCAAGAGCGGATGGGGAATTTCCATTTTTTTGCGTGTTTTGAGGCAACTTGAGTATTCTACAGACTTTGGGTGTGGCCAAGGTTTTGTTGCGTCAAGTGGAAATGGTGGGTGGGGTGACTGGGTGGGAGGGGTAAGGGGTAGGCGAACGTTTATAAGAAGTTAGAGGGATTTAAGGTAGTTTTAGCGACATAATTCCCTATTCATAATGGAGACCATATTCGACTGATACGTTTCAATTTCAGCAGCTGTGAGAAGGATGGATTAATAATTCCATTATCCCTCAGACTACCAAGGAGGGTAAGCAGATTACCCCTGGTAACATTTTCAATCGCAGAACCATCGCATGTTTCTTGTGATGTAGTACTTCCTAGTAATTGTTATTTAATGATTTTAGAACCTAATTAAGAAAAATTTATTTTTCCGCCTATTCGTTCAGAGAAATTTCCTTTGGGGTAACAAGAATACCCCAGTTGGTAATGAAAGTATCGAAGAAGTTTCGTAATTAAATTCATTAAAATAAGACTTAATGAGCATTCAGTGCAAATAATACTATTTTGTAAAATTCACTGATTGCAGAAAGAGAGCTAATTATTTTTTTAAATTTTTTACAGCGATTGTTATGGTCTTCTATGGCTTATTGAATCGATTAATCCATCATGGGATATATATTATCTTCTTATATATTAAAAAGACACTGTGATTGTGCGGTCACTTAACTCTACCGAACCACTACACGGAAAGACGTAAAACTTGGTAACATGACTCATTATGTTACTAGGAAGGTTTATCGCTACTTTTTGTTTACCAATTGGTCTCCGGTTCGACTCCAGACGAGTAAAAGCATCTCCATAAGGAATACATGTTAAGTTCGTCTTTCTGGCATGCAGACCTATTTTCTTATTCGTATTTAAATTGGACATAATGGTTATACAAAGACCATTGGAAAGAAAAATGAATAAACATTCTTATTCTTGCAATAGATTTTTGTATCTTAATTAATTTACTTTAAATTTTGAAAATACAATATTAAAATTGCTCAAAATTGAGCGTTTTCGGTACGCTGTCCCCTTGACGACCGATAGCATTGTTGAATCCGAACCTCATGGATATATGAAGAATATAGGCCCAGAACGTATCAATTGAGATAGAAGAATCCATACAAAAGACATTGTGCACGATATATATCGATATATTACGATTGCTATCGATAGTATAAAATAATTTCAATGTTTTTCACGTCCGTTGAATTTCAACGAGTACCTTCCGCTAGTTATTACATATAATTTAAATGAAATATTGTTTATTTTTGAAAACAAAACATTCAAATTCGTTAAAGGACATATTAAGGATCATATTAACATGATATAAAGGATAAATAATGTTAAGTAGAATTTTTATGCAATTTAATTTATGGGGTATCCAAGTTACCCCACTTGGTAGTGAAAAGATGTCAAATACCTTGGTAGTCTTAAATAGATTAAGTAAATGACTTAATTAATTACTTACATGTTTCTGAAATGCTAAGCAATTAAATAAAAAATATTTAAATTAGCCTGTAACTCGACTCATTTTTTCACGCGGTACGTTTAAACTTATACCTTCATTTAATTCATACCTCAATGCAATAAACCTTCATAGAGGAAGGTTTATTCCCATGGGTAAAAATTTCTGCCATGAAAATATAATTTATTTTCATAAATGGTCGAGAAGACATTCTAACTACGCACTGTTAATTTTTTGACGAAATCTAGGTATTAAACACTCCGATGAAGTCTTTCTGGAGTTCATACACGTACCAGTTCCCATGTAAAAGAGATGGTAAATTGTCGGCCCCGGGAGCTACGGGGTACAGTCCTCGCCCGACAATCCGAGGGTCGCGGATTCGAGTCCCGCCTGGGTATATTTTCCACCCCTTACGATATGGGTGTTTATGTTCGTTCATTGCTAATACACCAGTGGAAAAGGCCAACCGTGCAGTTTTGGGGGTGGAAATGGGGTTGGCGTGGAAAAAATTATTTTCGACAAAAAACTCTGAAAGAAGGTCGGTAATTTAATATCTCTAGAAGAGTAAGACATTTTCTTTAAAATGATCCCGATTTCATTCATTTCTGATGATTCCACTTCAGAAATGATATTCCACTTCAACTATCTTAAAAATTTGGTCAGTAAACAATTAAAAATGAGTGGGGGACTAACTATTTCAAATTGTTCGAGAAAGTCTCACCTCCTCCACCTGTGCTTGCATTGTAAAATTATCGCCGGGAAGGTACATCAGCGATTGTTGTGACACAAATGGCCGGAGTGGAATGTTATGTCGGTGTTGAATGAAATAAAATTTGCAATATAATGTGGTGTATTTTTCAACAATGGTTGATGCTCAAGTTTTCCACATGTTTACGCCTGAGACTTTCACTAAACTTTTTATTTTTTTCACTGTGAAATCAATCAACTTAATCTAGAGAGAGAAAATAATAAACAAATTATAGAAATGATTAATGAATAGCACATAAATATCTGAGAAATTATTTGTAATGGAGAACTATGGACGAGAAATGCGGATGTATTTTATCTACTTCTGTCGATATCATGTCCAGGACAACCAATTTTATTTTTTGCATTCAATGATTAAGAGAAATGCGGATGGATTTTGGATATTTGTATGAAATCGGAAAATAAGGCCAGTAAACCGTAACATTTAAAGGACACAAGAAATGGAAGAGAAAGAGAAAGGTTGCGGAAATGAATGAAGGGGAAAAAATTAAAGTCGGGAGGAAACTTCCTCCGTCAGAAACCACCACCCAAGGTCCAAACAAATACACACAATGAAATATCGACTCTCACATGCACTCCCTCTCTTAGGTATGCGAATACAGTGACCTGTCGTGAGTCTAAGGGCCGTATTCATAGTCGTTACCTGGGTGTCCCCCAGGTGTATGGGAACCCCTAGGCTCAGAAATGGTATTCATAGTCGTTACTCAGGGGACCGCCGTCCCCTAACTCTTCCCCAGGCCCCATGTTTCCTGGGTGAGGCCTGAAGCTTACCCAAAGCTCCCCTAACGCAAGGCCATATATACTTTAATATAAGAGTTTATAATTTGTTTGTAATAATGTAATTAATTTAATATAAGTATCTATGGCCTTGCCCTAACGCAGAACTGCTGCCCCCGCGTGGGTCAAATTGATACTACTGCACTATAGGCTATACACGATAGTATCAACAACTTTCCATAGTAACGTCTTCTGTTTACAAACACAGGTATTTATCGAACCACCCTCGTATTTCTTATCATTCATTATACATAAATATTTAATTACTATCATAAACATTCTCCCACATTCCTTCAATCATTTTTCACCTACATCGTGAAGCAGTATAGTATATTATTGTTTATAGCGTGCTTAGTTACGGTGAAAAATGAGCATTGAAATCATCGAGAACCATTCAGCGGAACCGTTCATGTGTATTTTTTCCGTTTGATTGTTGCCAAATCTCTTACCCAGACGTCCCCTGGCTGGGTGTTACCCAGATAAGGCTTATGAATCCTCAGCGTCGGGGACCCCTAGGTGTTAGCTGACTAGGGGTTACCCAGGTAACTCCTAAGAATACGATCAGCCGAACCGTTTATACACATATTTCCGTGGGATTGTTGCCAAATCTCTTACCCAGGCGTCCTCTGGCAGGGGATACCAGGTAAGGTTTATGAATCGCTCAGGGAAGGGGACCGCTAGGTGTTACCTAGCTAGGGGATACCCAGGTAACTCCTATGAATACGACGATGAATACGGGCATCAATCACACACACACTAATGGTTTTGCGAGGATTCTCATTCGCCAGGGAAGCCAAGAGGTTGTTCGCTTTTGATTTCCGAACCCTTCTCCTCTTCCTCCAATTCTTTGTGCCTTTCACTTCAGGCATGCCCCATTACCAACCCTGATTTAAGCAATATCAATAAAGTAATAACTCCACTGTCGAATGGTGTAAACACTTCACTAGGTCAATCCATCATTCAATGAAGCTATGTTGGTTTAAATATTATGAATTTTATCGCTGATTGACATAATTTTTAATCGCATTATCGACAGTGCGATTGCTACTCTTCACGTAACTTTTTTTTCTCATTTTCCGCCCGGATAATATTGTTCAAAAACTTGTCAAGCATGCACTGCATATTGAGACAGTATATATATTTTTCTGCTTAGTTCATTGATAATACAACACGAGTATTTAGGTTTATAAAACAGACTTCCTGTTTTCTTCGGAGCACATGCCGAGACATTTTGATGGATATGACAACGTTGCCAAGGGAAACCTCTGCCGAAAGATCCAAGGTTTTCCCGGCGTATCTGCTGGATAAATGTTTCTCGGGTGTTGCACCGGGTAAGAGGGTACACAGGTCCCGACGTTTCGGAGATGGACTTGATGACCATCTTCAGGGGGTTTATGATCATCAAAAACCCCTGAAGATGGAGATTAAGTCGATCTCCGAAACTTCGGGACCTGTGGACCCTCTTACCCGGTGCAACACCCGAGAAGCATTCATGGAAACTTCTGCTGTTTACCAAAATCAATATGTTAATGTTTATAAAAAATGAGGCATATAAGATACATTTTAAAATGTCTAATTTAAAGCCTGAAAATTCTTATATCATTCCCTCAGTTCATTAAAAACTCATGTTATAAAATCCTATCAAAATACAATGGAGCCTGAAATGAGTATAATCACTAGTTTTCGTTTCGTACCTAGTAAAAGCTTCGGTAGAACACTTTGTCCTACAAGATTTTACCCGATGGAGTATTTACATGGAATTTAAAAACACATGATTGGCAGCACTCAATTTACTCATTACAGTAAATACTTTACATTTTAAGAAAACAGTGTTGCGAAGCGTAGGTTCCCCTTAAGATTACGGCCTAGGGGACTTTTTTTTACGTACTAGGGGAAGTTTTTGCCTTCTATCCCAGGTTTCCCTGTTTAAAAAGTAATGATTCCTTTCGGAAGGAAAAATGAAGGATTACAGCTCTGATTAGTGTCATTATCTCCCATTTTCACTTCTTTGTTCATATGCCCTAATCGTGCATTCGCAGGGCAGCTAACAATTACTAGTTTAAGGCAACACCGATGACCGCGCCTCATGGAAAAATAAATTTCTCACTAAAAAGCAAACAGATGTATTAAATACGACTTTTAAGACATTATAACGCTCCCGCAAATTGTTGAATAATAAGTGATCGGTCCATTGAAAAATAATTCATAGTTTTAATGAGGTTTCATTATTTTATTTTGATAACTGAAACGTCGATGTCAGAGCTACATGTCTGGACCATATTATTCTTCTTCTATCAAATACATTAGTGAATTGAGAAAAAATTTAAATCACATAGAGGGAGCGAACAAAGCTGAAAAATTCTGACACAGCTAGCCCTGGAAATAGAGGCTCTTTTCCGCGGACTTATACGTTTGAATTCAATCACTGCCTACCTAAATGCGCATTTGTGCTCGGGTATCACGATCAAAGTCATCATTTCAGAGTACTTCACGACTGGAATGGAACACGCCATTCATACACTGTTACTTCAAGATTTTTTTATACGCTCCTGATTAGCAGGGCTTCAAATGGGCACATGTTTTTCAAAAATCTTTGACAAAGTAGTCAGGGTCGTTTCAGCACAAATGCTTTAAACTTATTACCCATTGCGCCGCTTAGAAGGACTGAAATCATTCCATTAAAACGTCAAATATTTCGACTAAGTTAAGCGTTAATGTGATCGCTTAAGATGGCTGGTGCGGTAGTCAGGAGTCATTGAGAGCACATTTTAATAACTATTCAAGTAAGTTGAAAAATTCTTGGATCACAATTCACTTAAGAAAACATGTTTATAATGTGAAAATGACCATATATACAGTGGTATAAATGATTCCAAAGTTAAACCAACGCAACTTAATGATACCCGTCAAGTCGCCTTTTAGTCTAGCGGATGCTTCAAGTCAATAGAAAATCTTTCTATAAAAACGTTTATTCGGAATACATTATCATATGTATGTGAAACTTGGACATTGGAAAAGATGTAAAAGTCTCGGTGGGAAGCAATGGAAATGTGGATTTGGAGAAGGGTATCGAGAACGAGATGTTTAGACAAGAAAAGGAACGTAGGAGTTCTGAGGGAAATTAAAAAGAAGAGGAATTTCATGAAAGAGACGGGAAAAAGGAAAATTAAATTTTTTGAAAATGTTCTCCGGCATAACAACTTCTCAGGAAATACAATGGAGGGAAAATTACAAGGAAAAAATGGAAGAGGAAGGCCAAGAAATAAGTTTTTGGATGACATAAAAAGTACCTACTAAGGGAGTGACAAGTGGATTTGAAAAGAACAACAATGGACTGTTACGGCTGAAATGACAAGGCTCAGCCTTTAGAAGATGATGGCCTTTAGAAGATGATGATGGCTATCAAGTCACATTCTTAACTCGACGATCAAATTATAAGGGTTGTTGTAGTTTTGCTTCGACCATTCACGACTCACATTGAGGATAAATAGTACTTTACCCCAAATAAAAAAAGAGTACCACAACACATCTTTAAGTATTTTAACTATCTAATCGAGATACTCGCTAATGAAGGTCTTGCATCTACGTACAAGCCGGATTTTATCCTAGATTATTTCTGATGTTTGTTTTCTCAATTCTTTTCCAGGCCAGGTGATCGAGGATACTGACTCCGTCCACATCAGCGGTTGCGACGTTCCACCTTGCATGCTCAAGAAGACGACGACAATAAACGTGGAATTCAAATTCAAACCAGGTGAGCTGATAGATACCAACGCGTATTTGGTTGCATTATATGGATAGGCATTACACATTATGCACCCACTTCGGCATTTCATGTGGACTGAGGGATTCTATATCATGTGCATATTTTCATGAAACACTGCATAAGTGTATACATTTGTGATATCTATTGATAACAGTGAAATATCAATTGCACAAAAATGATTTTTTTACGCTGAATGATATTTTAGCACGCAGCCCTAGGTCAAATGACATTAATTTCGTAAGAATATGACCAAATTTGGAACGATTTTCTTCAAAACGCGAAATCACACATTTTATATTACTTAAGTGGTTTTTAAAAGTGTCACGCCGATACGAAAAACATATTTTCATAAATTTACGCAGTTTTGAATTCATTAATAAATAATATTAAGTTCGGAATACCGCGCCGAAAACATATGCCACAGCTAGTCTTTCGGCAGTTTGAGCTAAATATCATTTAACCTAGAAATGAATGAATTTGGTCTCATTTTAAAGAAAAATATATCACCCTTCCAAAAATTACAAAATATCAACCCCTAATCGCACTTCGCTACTTCCCGAGGCACCCTGAAAGTTAGTTCTTTATGCTTCATCTGCAATAGGGATAGTGCACCGTAACTAACGCAGAGACTTGGTAAACTTAAGAATCTTAAAAACGGGGCTATTTCCTTTAGAAGCGAACATTCGATGTTATGCTGAATGTATAACGGCCATTCATAGGATTGGATTAAGCTGTCATCACCATTGGTCGAGACCTGGCGGCCACTCCGCCTTTTACGTCACGAGTTACCACAGAATATGGTTTCGTTTCAATCCAGTTTTCAATCACGTAAAAGAATAAGACGCATAGATGTAAGTTAGGGACCAAACTACGTATATTCAAGGTCGTTCAATATCGATTGTGTTCTTTCTTCGATAAAGGTATTCGCAACGTACATAAATCCGCCATTAATGTGCTTAATTTTCCGTAACCTCCATAAACATAGTATAGGTTGTTCGACTTGTTTGTTGATTTGTCAGTGCATTTGCATTCGAAAAATGACAACTTGTGCCGCATATTCGCAGATGTCCTTTGGTGTGTTACGACAGTAAATGCTCAAATAGCACATTAATGGCGGACATGTGGTGAAAATGGTTGCGAAGACATATATCGAAGGAAAAATACAATCGATACCGAACTACCTTGCGTATACTAATAATATGACACTGTCTCGCGGATGCGGATTTCGGAAGAACTAAAGCCACCTTTTGCGATTTTAGTCGTCTTGCCTTTCGCCTTTCTGTCTTCTTTCATAGTCCTTATATCGCACGCTTTTCGGCGATGATAACCGATACGATGATAATTGATTGTATGTACAATTGCAGCTAATTTGGCCAGGCTAACGGCTAGTTTACCCTGCAAAACTTCTCCCATGCCCAACTATATTATCAAATTTAATGTTTGTTAGTCGCAGCGAATGCTTCTTATAAATTTATGCTAATTATTGAAACTAATGATTGCCTTATTCCAGCCCAAAATTCTTTTTACGGGAGTTTTTCCTTCCAGTGAAAGGAAAATAGAATTTGCGGGTTGAATGAAGCAAACAAATATGGAATATCTACAATATCTATATTATTTTGAGTAATCTTAGCAGACCACTTTTTCCAGTGTATATTGAATCCTGTAAGGTCTCTCTCTAAAATAGAGTTAACCATTTTTCCGTTCAGATTCCGTTGTAGAAGTGATCGCAATGTCCATTACATGGGAGAAACTTTTTTACCTTGCAGAGACCAACGTGAACAAGCTTGAGAACAGTGTATTTGCCTACGTCCAAGAGATTCCTCTGCCGTTTATTGGCGTGGATTCGACAAGCGCTTGTGACAACATCTACGATGAGAGCGGCAACAAGAGTGGTTGTCCGCTCAAGGCTGGAACCACTTACGCATACAAGAATTCGTTCGACGTCCTCCAGGTTTATCCCAAGGTAAGCGAATCCCAAAGCGGAAAAAACCCTTGGTTTCCCATAAGGACATTCAGATGAGGGAAGGTTTCTCGGGTCTTCCACCGTGTCTCCATTACTACCGTCGTTTCTAAAAATCGAATTGATCTCCGACTTGGGGGGATTTCTAATGTCCATAATTTGGCCGCTATTTATTTTACCAGAATGGAATGAGGTGTCTCCTTACCAGTTCGTTTGTCTGAATTGCCGTTGATTGATTTTCTCCTCGTGCGTTATATCATAGAGTAAGCACGTATAAGGTGCGTTCCATTTCACGCTCCAATCGCATTGATGCGGTCCCGGCCGTTCCGTTTCACAAACCGGAGCGCTTCAATGCGCTCTCGATGGGGCCACGCATCGAGCATAATATGCGCTCCAAACGCTCCACGGAAAAGCTGGCGCAGTTGATGCGGTGAAGTAATTTTGGTGGTGTATTTGTTATGGTATCGCGTACGAAATGGAGAAAATGAATGAAATTAGTCTTCTCAGAAGAGTTAAGCTAAAAATAATTATTGTCTGTTTTACGTTCCGATTTATGTTTCCTTTCCGAAATATCTCATCAACAACCCTTAGAAACGATTCGCCGTCGCTATTCAAATTTTCCGCCCGCTCCAAAGACATTCCGTCTCACTCTCCCACATCTGAAGCCTTAATGCGAGAATGAGAAACCACGGATTGAATCGTCGAGACCAAATGAAACATGTATTTTAACGTGGAATGTTAATGTCCTTTAATGAGCATCGTCTATAATGAATCGAATTCACGTCAATATGATAATACACGCGCTTACCAAACACGGTAAGTGGATCGCAAACGGTCTGAAAGATCTACCTTTTGTGGAGTTATAAAACATTACGATCGATGGTTATTCGTCTGATGATCCAAACTATCATCTCGATGCACTGTTGATAAAAGTAAGACAACCTTATTCTTTTTAGGTTTATATGACACTAGCGTAATTTCCTTTTGGAATCAAAAAATGCTGTTTCCTACCACCCTACCCATCGACTTCGGCGATAAAAATAGGTGGTATTCCGCCCTTATTTTTTCTAATTGTTCCCACTGCTGTTAGATCGTTTTTAGAAGTTTAAGTGCTAAAAGATAGGATAGAAACCAGTTATCAAGGATGAAATTTCCTCCAGTTTTAAAATTATGCTAAACCAATCATTTCACTACGGAATTTGGTCTGTAATCAACTTCATATGGACTGTAATTTTTCTTACCGGTGTTGACTTCCATATTGCTGGTGTAAAATGTGTTCGCATCACTACAGGCAAATATTTTTATCCCATATGTTGCGGGCTTGTTAGGCTTGTAAATACGAACACTTCATTTGTTTACGGAATTGTGGGAGCATCTCATCCGCTATACCTACCTCACTCAAGCTATAATTTTTCTGGCAGTTACTTACAAATTTATTGAAAATAGCCCTAATCGGAGAAAATTTGTGTATCCTCCTGATTTCGCTTAAATCGTAAATTTTATCAAATCTCAACATTCATAGAAAAAGTTTGAACATGTTGTATTCGGTCCCCATACCATGTGCTTTCCAGAGATCAAAAACATTTTTATAACTCAATTTTTGTATCCCAGCTAGATAAAGTAATCCCAATAAAGCCTTAAATTCCGTTAGGTCTGTTTTTTTGCATCCCTATGGCGCAGAAAACTACTCTGCATCCTTCGTATTTTACATCTGTGAAAGATACAATACCTAGCAAAAGAGAATCCGAAAAAAAGTTTCCAAGAACCCAAAACATCCGTAACGCTGTTACTGTTTTAAGGCACTTACTAACTGGCCCAGGAGAATGTATCAGTATGTTGAATTTGTCAATCCAAGATCTCTTTCATGTTTTTCCAGCAGACCACTCCGTCATTCCGCTTTTCCAACAAATGATCTGATAGTTTCTAAATGTTCATCTTCCCCTTCTTCAGAATAGGAGTCGTGATCAGAGCGATACGTTATGGTATTACATTTTTCCTCTTCACTCTCACTCAAATACACATTATCCTCTTCACTCTCACTTTCAAGCATTGTTAGTATTTTCTGTCTTTCAGGCTCACTCATGGTCGAAAAAGGTCACCTTGGATTTTCAGTTAAATACCGAGAAAAGGGAACAAGAAACTATAACAGGTCCATGAACTCTCACGAAGAAAATAAATACTGTGGATATTAGAATCCTCATTACACTAATGTAAATTATTCATAGGAACTCACAGAGATAAGTACTAGCAAATGTGAGGGTGGATAACACATCGAATCAGTTACCAAAGCGAACGAGCATTTTCTTTCCTCAACGCCTTTCTAAGTCTGAATGGAAAATGCGTCCAAGAAACGAAAAAATACAATGTAGTGGACAGTACAGAGTAAATGTAACCCATGTATTCTTTTTCCGTTTCGTGAACTGTGAGTAAAAAAGAGTTTGGAAATAGTTGACTAAGAGTATCGAATTTACGATGCTACGAAGTGACAAGAAAAAACGTTATTTTGGTCAGGCGGGGAATCCCCGCGTGCGCCAGTTATCACGGGTTGGAGGTATAGTTCGAAAACTGGTTGAAGATACGAGGTAATGGAACAATTATTATGGCGAAATATCGTGCTGTCCTTAGCTCTCGCCTGAAAAAGAGCTAACAGTTATATATGTCAATAATCAATAGTTATCCTTCGAATTTTAAATGTTGCTGTTTCAATGAATGCCAACCTATGTTCATGTCATGGACTTAATTCATAAGATGCTCATGACTTTATATGAGAAGGCAATTTGTTTTTACAAGCAAACGGGTTTAACATCAAGGTACCTACTAAAATCTCGGGATCCAGAACCGACAGAATTTTTTACAGGATAGGTGTATGGGTTAGGAGTAGAATTACACGAACTGAAAAACACGAAGGGCTACTTCTCAAGTCACCCCAGAATGACATTTGCATTCATGAAAGCTGCTTACGCTAATGATATTAGAATTTTTCTTACTATGGAAACATTTGTCCTCTTTAAGTGATCCTAAAAATTAACCTGTTCTTAGGTTGTCATCGTTCCCTCACGGTTTATTCGCCAATTTAAACAAATGTATGCACACCATAAATATTATTACTATGCTACACTATATTTTCTATTTATTGTGACTATTCGGCCATGACTCCCACTCAAGTGCTATCACCTGTATTTCCTTTCAACTACCAACAACTTCGTCCAAGGATATTGTCTTGCTTTTCCTCATGTGCTCTTTATTTCGTCTAAATTAAGCATGTTTCTAAACTAGTGCAGTTCTAATGACAAAGTTTTTCCTTTCAGATTAAGACTACGGTGAAATGGGCCCTTCAAGAGCCTTCCGGCAAGGATCACTTCTGCTTCAAGGTCGATTCCAAGATCGTCTGAGCGGATCATAAATATCTCGAGTCATACCCGTGCGAGAGACTTGAGGCTGCCCAGGGCACGGAACTTCTTACCCTCGCAATACGTGGACCAATCTGTGATCCTCGTCCACTGCAAGAGGACTTCTCAGTTCGAGTAACGACCAAGCGTTCTTCTCCCTCCTGGCTGTGCCAACACACAAAATTACTAAAATCCGAAACCGATCGGGCACGAACCACTCGAATGGAGACCGCTGTTGGACCACCAGTTCCATCTATCGGTGGAAAGTGAACCATGAATAATGTGCTCCGTTCGTCAAGGACTAAATGCAAACTGTGTTAATATATGGTCGTTAATTTTTTTATTTTTTTGTCTTTTTTCAATATTCTGTACTGCACTTGGCTCTAAATGAAGTTCTAAATTTAAAAAAAATATCCATTTTCGTTAATTACGTCTTCCATCACTTTACATCGCATCTGCCTTATTTCCTATTTCATCACAGCATTCACCTCAACTGACTCTAAATGCTGCGCAAATTGTCACTTGGGAAATAGCCTTCGTATTTTTTCCTGTCGGAGAACAAAATTTTTGCGAATTTCTTCGAGTTTAGCAATTTAACCAGGGCAGCGCTACGAATAATTTCCACGACTTCGACAGCCGTTCTTATTGAACATCAAGGGAAAAATATGTTAGCTTGGCGCAAAAGCCAAGTTTGATGAAAAGAAGGGAAAAAATACGGTTGGTTTTTTATAGACCATTCCAGGTCTCTCCGATCCCAAATTTTAATTTATTTTTTCATACTTCCCCAGTGATTTTATCCTAAGCTTTCTCACTGCGATCGAGGAAAAGGTTCTTGGTTCATTATGGAAATAATTTTAAAAGACACATATAAGTGCACGGATGACACGTAATCTGTCATTTTTACCACGTTTGTATAAACTCGCTTTCCTGTCTGTCTGTTCGGTACAAATTTTTCAATCGAGTTCAAGACTAGTTCGAGGCTAGAGACTTGAAACCTGAAAGTATGGCTCAGAACTGGATGACAATGCAATGATATTCAATAATAATTCGTATATAATATAATACTAAGTAATGATAACAATAAATAATGATAAAAGTTAGCACCAAGGGAAAAAGCGGGGCACAAAGTGGAAAACCCTGAGTCATCGAATGCGATACTATTGACGAATTCATTAGAATTATCCGCTGAACTGTACAATTCTATTGGTACATAGGTTAAACAATTTTCTATTTCAGATATGATCACTCAAGACTAAAATGCAGAAAATAATTTTTATAAACAACCACATTTTTAAAACGGATTATGAAGTATAAAGGGGGAACTGGTTGGTGTGGTGGCTAGAGTACTGGATAACCATACGGGCGGCCAGGATTCAAATCCCTGCAGAGGAGGATGTTTTTCAGGGGAAACACGGTACCTACTTGAGTGCCTTGTGGAGGGCACATCTAGTACAGTACTCCATCCGTCGGATGAGACGTTAAGCCGTGGTCCCCTTGGCGCATTTCGTTAAGAGCAGGCTAATGCCGACGCCATGTTTTTATCCACCCTTATTCCCTTACATATCCCCTTTGGCGCAAATGACCTTAGCAGTCGGTCGCCTCCCCAATTATTCAATCCAATCCAATGAAGTATAAAATTATTTCTCCTAGTCCTATACAGATTTATAACCCCATACAGATTCCTAACCCCATACGGATTGTCCTGAAAATTTTTGACTTTGGATTATAGTTATGAAAATACTTCTAAGATTTAAAACGAAAAGCGTGGGGCGTATGCAATAAATAGTAATAAGTAGTGTAGGGAGTAGCTGTCATAGAGAAAAGTCACCCAACAATTAATATCATTTGCAGTACAATAAAATTATCAGTGACTTGGGTGAACTATTCATGCATCACTTATCTATTTCATGCACCCCACGTTTTTCGTGTTAAATCTAACCAATATTTTCATAGCTATTAAAATTCACAATCACAAATTTTCAGGAAAATCAATAAGGGGTTATGAATCCAAATGGGGTTATATATCTGTATGGGGATATGAGAAATTATTTTATGATTCCTAGTCCGTTTTGAAAACGTGGTTTAAAAAAATATCCTTTTATTTAAATGATTATTTAAGAGCTTAAAGTAAAAACGTAATGTAACTCGTAATGGAGTTGTCGCAAAAAGAACGCATGGCAAGGTGATGCGCTTCATCCAGAAATACACAATGTTTTGCGAGGGAACTGATGCTTACTCGGCGAATCGCATGAGTAAATTGGTTACAAGTAAATAAAATTATAACTCTACGGAATATTTCAGCGTTTGGCGCAAAGTAGTCTCCGGTCAACAGGTATTGAGTAACATCCTGCCAACAACCTTAACCCTCTATGGACGGAATAATAAAACATCAGCACGATGAGTCTGGCCCGGGCCCTGCCCGGGAGTTGCTGTTGGAGTAGGCTCAACGGGTATGTAATATGTATTGTTAGTATATATAAAATAAATACATGATTGATCTTTTCGTGAAGGCTTCCGCGGGTTTTTTTTTCTTTAAGAGAATAGTTTTCCGGGTCTCCTTCCGCGTTTATCCATTTTCGATGGACAATATTTCGCCAGCATTCCAGCTAGCTTCTTCAGGTCCGCTGAAGTGTCGATGCAGGGTTGGTCCGTTCTTTTATGCCATTCCGTTTTCGCGCCTTCAAGTGGAGGCGTGTCGTGATTGGTCGGTACTATTGAAGAGCCGTTTCCAAGCGGTGGCGAGGGCGTTGCCGTCCTCTCGGTTGAAATTTTGTGGTGTTTTCGCTATCAATAGAGATTTCGAATCAAAAGATATAAGAATTAACATTCAGAAAGGTTAACACAAATTAGGAGTAGTTATTGACAAAACAACTCTTTTACGTCTAACTGCATAATATGCTCTTAATGTTAAGCTATAAAGTCGTCGCACATATAAAATTTAAAAAAAAGCCTTTAATAGACTTCAGTTTGGAGTAAAATGTCATCAATGAAATGAATTAATTGGTAGCGGTTAATGTTGAAGCTGTCAGACGTATTTGGTCATCTAAAGAGTGGTCCGTGTTCGATTTTTAATGAACGTAAATTAGTTTTTATATAAATTTTCTCATATTGCCGTTATGAATGAATATAATGCGTAGCTACAATGACTGACTGATAAAATACCATTTTTTTTTAGTACAAAAGAGACAACATTTGCCTAATAAAAATCATTTTACTTGACTAGAAATTGAATGAAAAACTCAAAAATGTCTCAACCAGGGGTGGGATTACGGTTCTTTCCTTCTCGTGGCCGTAATCGTCATCCATAGGGCAAGCCGCATTGGTAGGGCAGTGCTTCAAGTCCTGGGAGCTCACTACACTGCTACGAAGCACCTGATCTTTCTTGATGACGATCACGTTTTCGAAATCATGAGCGCAATTGAACAATAGCATTATAAAGAACCGTGATCGCAATTCAGGTTTGTTTCCCAGTTACAACTACCGAGCTTTCATATTTCAAGGTGAATTTCGATGGAGCTTCATATCCTTTCGGTGTATTTATTTGCGTCCGTATCAGTTACTGTGAACCGAGTCACTTTTACTGTGCGTGGTGATATTGTCTGCAAACGTTTAATGGACCGATAAGGAAAGGAAAAAGAACATTACTCTCCCTGGCAAACAAACAGAAAGCAGTAGTTGTCGGATTTCACCTCATCAGTCCAGACCATTTCAATCAAACGCCATTAGTTCCCATCGTGCACGGGTTTTGAGGCCATCTGACTGCCTTTGTTAAAGCAACGAGTAATCTTGTGAGAATTTTGAGAATCCCAAAAGGTTTCCCCGTGTCCAAACAAAGCTTCGCCAATACTAATCCATTCAAAATCGGGATGTATGAAGGGCGCATTATGTTGATTTGGGAAATAGTATGCCTTTAAGAAGAGTTTACTTTCCCCTTGTGTACCGGGTGATAACTTTTCTGCCAAAGATAATGTTTCGGACGCCAGTCGTTTAACCCGCAGGAAAGGAGTGGTATTTGACTTATCTTACGCCCGTAAAAGTATTCGACGGGTGCTCCCGAATTTTTCGAAGCGCGACGAACCTTTTCTTTCTGCTGCAGCAAGTATTTGAAACCTGTGCGTTATTCACAACAACAAACCACCCGGAAGTTGGCTAAGGTTTACTGATGACTACTTCATTCAGACGAGCGTCGATAGACGGACAAACAGTGCAGACAGTGCAAGCAGAGATATTTTTCAAAGTTTTAGCGGCCTCACCCTAAATTCTTGGAGGAATAAGAGATCTTATTAGCATTTAAGTATGTCTCATCTTTCTCCCAGGTGGAGGAATCGGATGGTAGGTTTTTAAAAAGCAAATCCGTCTGTCGAAAAATTACCCGAAGAGGTGTTGCGCCTTCGACTTTCATCCACTGAACTTTTATTTGGTTTTTAAATGTAAAAAAATCCTATTTCTCACTACTATCAAACGAAATTCATTAAATTCATGTCTGCTATAATAAGAACTATGTTTATTCAAATGTTTATCAATATTCCTTTTTCGTCCGCAACTAAGAATACTTTCGAGTTCACAAATGTCAAAATTCTAGGAGATAGTTCAAAACAAATCATGTAACATAGGTGGAGCGGGCTGCACGGAGCCCAGCGATCATTATGAGAAAAATGCGAGAAACAAACGTTTTTTGACCCCCTTAAACGAAACAACCCCAAATTAAGATGCAATGAGGAAAATCGTGGAGGAAGAATGGGAAATGAACCGAGTAAGATGATGCCAAAATGTGGACAACTCCATGTCACAAAGACTTGGTCAGGAAATCGACAATGGAGGGGAATGGATTGATAATTAGGGAAAGTAGCATCCACATTATTTACGGAAATACCGGCATATTTCTCGATGATCAATTACATGGAGGCTACTGATAACCAATTTTTAAATTCCCTGACTCTTCCCTGATGAACTTACCAATTTCCCTGACCAATCGTCAAAAGGTCACTTATTATTGGATTATTTTTTTCTGCTGAATTCAATCTCCTGCAACAGCTTTAAATTTTTTCATAATCGTCTCGTATTTTTAGAACTGCAAGCATGTGTTAACTATAAGCTAGTGTGCTCCGGCTACTTCCCGACAAGAGTTTCAGAAGTTAAAAATAAAACGCGAGGTAAAATTTTCCGAAACAACATAGCCTCGGATTTCTTGTGTTGAGCGTAATACATTGTGATCATGAATTTTAACACTACCAGGTAAATATTGCAATAAGGATATACAAAATTGATACATTGTACGTCTGATTCACAACTAAATAACTAACATTCACGACTAACAAGATTCACAACTGAATATTTCACGAAATGATGGGGTTTATTCCATGCACGTCAGCGACGGACGTTAGTTTTAGTTTGTGAAATAAAGGGTGAGAATGTTAGAAAAATGTTAGAATTAATAACATTAATGTTAGAAAAATGACGAGGATTCCTATTCCAGTTTCTCCCTGACTATTACGAGAATTCCCTGACTTTTCCAGATATTCAAAATTCCCTGAAAACTCCAGGTTTTCCCTGACGATCGCCACCCTGAATTACTGTGATTATGTGCACACACAACTCAAATTGAGGGAATTACGAATACATTTTAACCTTTTCCACACGATCTAAATAAAGCATTATAGTCTCCCTATTAAAAATCCATAAAAATATACCACTAAGAGATGAAATTTATGACCCTGTAAAAAGTTTGTGAATATCTTCATGTGGGTTACTCACAACGTTAACCTCCATTGAAGCAATAATATTACAACACATTTGAAGAGGAATATACTCTTTAGGGACGTAGCAATCGTTTAATCTTTGACGGCGCACATTCCTAATTTGTACTCCATTGACTACTCATTGGATTTATGAGGAGCATACAAATGACCATTCTATACGGAAAATATCTAATTACTGCTTAGTCGACACATGGAAAAGATGATTTTTAGTTTTTTATCACTTTCACAAGGGAGACACGCGATGCATTTTTGTCGGAGAATTACTTACGCGTGAGCATACTAATGCTCCTCATAAAATTTAAGTGCGTAATTTTAGCCAAAACTTTTTCACTGCGAATATGTCAAAAGGTGTTTAAGTGATTCATAAATTTACTTTATCCTCTAAGTATTATCATCCATCTTCTAAGTTCAATTGCTGAACTATACGGCTGATGTATTAATCAACCTATAAAAGAATGCTGGGAAAACTTCCGAAACTGTTTTAATGATATTTTCTTAAATTCCACACTTATTTGAGCTCTCACTCAAATAAGTCATAGGCATTTACAAATTCGGCAGACAGAGCCAAACTCTAATTCCTAATACAAATAATTGCTCTCTTTACCAAATCATTTCAAAGTTACTTAAAGGTGAATCTGGCATCAGGTAAGTTCACTAAATCGAGTTACTGACACAATAAGAGATCCGGTCTATTCCCTCCTTCATGAATAGCTTTTCATTGAGCGGTAAATTGGCGAGTAAGTGGATATGAACATCAGACGACAGGCAGGACGTAGAAATCAAGTGGGGCCGAGAACCCGAGAATGGGACGTAATCATCACATTTGACGATAAAAAGGAGACCGCTCTGAATCTTTTACAAAGCCCGAATATGTGTAAAACTCACACACTCACGGTTGAGGTCAATATCTATTCCCTGGGCCTTCCGCGGATTCCTGCGAAATTTTGGCTACAATAAAGTCTCATCGCGTAGATTAATTAATTATAAGGGCACTAAAAGAGGCCACGCCAGGAACCCCAGACATTCTTGGCCGCAGCCCTCTAGGCTACTTTATCAGGTCCAGTGGTTCTTCCTACACAATGAAAAGAAAACTGGACCAAATAAGATGTTCTGGACTTTTAAAAGTAGTTCTCAGAAATTTAATAATAATACGTTAGGAGGGATTAAGAAATTTAAGTGTTTGAGACGACCTGAATACACGAGGGCGGAAACATTCGTAGGATATTAAGGTATGGGAATTACTTCTAAAGAAATCTATTCTCCACATGGAAACCATTCAATTCTTATAGATTTCCTATACTTTAACTTGAAATTCACAGGATAATACGCCAAAATGTTAATTGTAATGCATCATATTTCTCGGAAGTAGTTTGAGGCCTATAAAAACGACATTCATCCACAGCTATTTCCTACATGCGGAAAAACGTTTTATTGTAAGTGAATTTGATCTGAGAATAAAAATATTTTGTGACCCAACAAATAATTCTTTCATCGTATCGTTTCTTAAGTTTCAATCGATACAAATTTTGTTAAGGGTCGAAAGCTCTAAAAAAATATGGTAAGTATCTCTACATAATCAACTACGACTTCGGAACCTCGACTGGCTGCGGATCGAAGCTAACTCATCACGTTTATTAACTCCAAGATGACGAGGCGAAGGTGAACCTTATTAGTATGACTATTTACATGACGCGTAAAATCGACATCCATTCATAGAGAGTTTGAAAATTCCCGGTTTCCATTGACTGTCTCATTGTTGTCAAGTTGTCGAAGGAAAAGCGATTTCAATTAGCCCCCGTGTACGCCGCATTCAGACGCCAATGAGTTTTGCGTCCATTTTTTCCGCCACTGCACAACACAGTCCTGTCCTTGTCTTGGGCGGAGATATTCGAAACGTCGGTAACAGAACTCCTCACCCGGTAGGAAACCTGTGAAGACTTAATTCATACCAATATTTGCTTTCAATGTGGCTGGGGGTATTTTATTTATGAACATTTGCCTAGAACATTGCACTTGTGTACTTGTTTATAAAAGGTATGTGTATATAAAAGTAACAATTCCATGACGGAAATAACTCGAGTTTCAAGATAGTTTCAGGCTTTACATCAGGACAACTGCTTTTAATATACAGATTTGCTATTTGGTTTTCGCCGCAGAAATGATATATTCTATTACTTATTGTGATTTTTTCATAATTTTAGGAGTTAAGTCGCGCTAGGTTGGTTGGGGCATAATCTCTGCTTGGCGTGAGCGTGCTTAACTCGATACTGACGTAGAGGAAGCATCTAAGCCCGCCCAGTATGCCCGCTGAATATCTCGACACGTGCATTAGCTGGAACTAGAGGCTTTGGGCTACCGGCTTCGATATCTGGCTTCCGTCGTCTTCGGATAAGAAAAAGTTGTTCAAGGTCATCCGCGCGCCCATTAAGTATACTTTATCTCCCGAGGTACCTTTTGTCGCCCACGAAAACAGAGACTTCGGCCCCAGGGTTGAGTGGGGATTGAACCACTAACTAACAAAATTTCTTAAGAGTAAACAAACAATCTAGTTAAAAATAAATGAAGCATTGCAAGAAGTGGTGATACGTGCCTAAATCGTCTTACTTAATTTTATGATCAACACCTCGATAACTCGAGGCAGATAACATTTCTTTTTTCACTTGGAATTTTTGCTCTATGTTTTTCAGATCTTATGGTCCGGATTATCTGGGTTCTTTCTTTTCTTGCCTGGTATTAATGAGGTTACCCCGATATTGTTTACATCAAAACGTGCACTACACTAAAATATTTTGTTCTGATTATTTAAAAAAATCCAGCTTCCAACGATAAAATGCGTTAGCTATTGAAATCTATAATTAAGGTAGAAATTGTTCGGATCATTCCACGAATATTTACACATTCACATGCGTACAAGCGCAGGTGCAAGGAGGGGGTGGGCATGACTCCCACAAATATCTCAGACAATACTTTTGTATCTCAGTAAAACTTTTGTGAATTTTGCGTAAATTTGATCGCATTCCAACATTTCATAAACAGTTAATGGGAAGTCAGCATACAATCATTTATTTGAGAGAGCACTGTCGTAATATTTTATCACTTTTTTTTACTAACATGACAACAGAGTATATCACCAGCTGATTGCGGAAGAAAAAATAATACGCGACGTGACAAAATATCTAAACTAGTACTTAGAGATTGGGTTATTTCATACCAAGTGGTCCAGGGCTCACCATTAGACCATCAGGGATTTGTGCGATTTTTAAATGTCGAGTTTCATCTCAAACGAGATAGTAAAATTGTTTATCGTTCATCGATGGAATGCTTTTGGAGTCATGGCTATTTAACAACCAATGGCACGACCTCGCGCAAGATGACTGATATTTTTGTGCCTTGAGACGTAATGTCTCCACAGATTTGATTTTAACACGAATGATTCTCAGGCATCATGTACAAAACATGCTGCTTTATTTATCTAAAAGATAATACCATTGGACTACTGCAATCAGAGTGGATTGGCCCAAAAAATTTGTTCTCCAAAAGAATTTAAATTTTAACTTGCCATAGCACCTAACAGAAACTAACCAAAGGATATAAAATTCAATCTAAAATATTTAAGTACACGTCACTTCACAATTGCAAACACCTAATACGTCCGTAGGTTGGCATATTGCATCTGAAGACAACGAAATGTGGGAATGAAATGGTGAAAAATTATCTGCAGAAAAAAATTGAAATCTTACTCTAAAAAAGTATTTTTTTAATCCTCAAAACCTGAGTTTAATAAACTAACGCGGGAGCATCATGGCAATGCAAGGACGTCTGTGGGTGTGATCATAGACCTTGAACACTTGAGATCTACATCTACATAGTACCCTGCGAACCGACGTGTGGGCGTGCAGCAGGGGGTGTTAGGATACCAGCCGTGTAAATATGTAAGGGATAAGGTATTGGAAGGTGAAATGGTGACGTGTATTGTGGGAGTGTATTTAGCGGAGCACAATTTTATTGCGGTCCCTTAATGTGCGCGGAAAGAACGAGTTTTTGTACCTATCTGTTCGCCAATGTATCTCTCTTGTTTTCTCGCTTCTGTCAGACCTAGAGATGTAGTGAGGCGTCGTGATAATATTCTTGTGTCGCTCTGAAACACACCAGTTCTGAATTTCTCAATCAAGCTAAGCATGGCGTGTAGCCTCGTAAACTTCCATTTCTTGGGAACATATGTTAAGAATTAATTGACGACTTCCCAAAGAACAAGTTTAAAGTTTCTTTTTGCACCCCAAAAACTTTGGACAAATTATTATTCAACTCAAGGACGAAGTGAAATGGATGAACAGACATGTTGAATACAAGCTAAAATGTACTACTCTCAATTGTACTTCACAACATATGGGACAAAGTGATCGAGCCATCTCTGTAAGGGCTCGGGAACATAAAACGTGTTGGATGAAGGGAGATATTTCGTCAACCTATGCCAAACATTTAATCGAGGAGGACCATACAAGTGACTTTGTGCCGGAAATTCTGCACATTGAGAATTAAGGGGCCAAATTGGACTACCTCAAACAATTTGAAATTTTGAGTACTGCCAGCAACAAAAGCGTGAATCTCCTAAATGAACGTGTTTTTCCCTCCCACTCTCCCCTATTATCTATACCTTTCCCCCCACCACCTCCCACTGACCGTGACGCACGTCTCTGACGTCAACTGACCAATTCTCCCCCATCCCTCTCCCGCCCAAGGTATCCATATGTTGACTCGCATGCTTTATATATGTACCTTTGAAAATGATTGCAAGGCAATCGAACCTAGGTCGGGAACAAAATTTTAAGGGTGGAATTTACTAATAGATATTTCATTTTCGACATTTCTGATGAATACTGATTGTACAGCGTTTTCCAAAAGTTTTAGCACAAAACGAATGGAGCCAATGAACGACTTCTCATAAAAAATCGAGCTTTGGCGATAAGCCATGACCGTCTTCACAATATCAACTCCTTAAATCAACAAGATTTAACGACATTTTCGAGCCATTTCGAACGTTTTTACAAAGCAATCAAAAGGAATGAACAATAATACGAAGCCTTTGTATGGTAACCTCAGTTTTCAGCATGCTCAATTGATTCAGGCAAAGCGTTAGACTGATTTCCGAACAAAAATTATGACCAACACTAATAACAACGGCATTTTTCGACACATTGATAGATCGAAACGTCAAAATTCTCGATAAACGCAGATCGTTATTTCTGTACCGTTCACGGCAAATAAGGTGCATTTATGAATAAATAACACTGTCGTTCGAAATAAACATACAATAATTAATCTCTCAGAAATATTTAATCCACTGGGAATCCTAAATATAATGAAAAGAGTGGTGTGCAAACAATTTCTCGACTCTGAAATTTGAATAAGTATTTGTAAACAATTAAATAGTTTGGGCCTGGTAACCAAGAGCAACAATTCTGTAAGTGGAACTAAACCCTTGAGAAGTGTAAGTGGCTCCATTCATTTTGTTCCTAAACTTTTTAGAAACGCTCTACATCACTCATAGGCAACTTACTAAGCCATAACTTTGAAAGTATATACACTAAGGATGACACAATACACAATTCCTGACTTTAACGATCCGATGCCTGACATTAAAATTCAACGTGATGAAATAATTAAACAACTGCGTTCGATTAATAGTAACAAGTCCCCAGTTCCAGAAGGAATACCAGCACGCGTGCTCAAGGAGTTAGCGCCACAGATTGTACCATTCTTAGAAGCTATATTGTACAAATTATTATCCGAAGTCAAGGTGCCCCATGACTGGAAAAGCGCCTACGGCACACCGATATTTAAAAAAAAGGAAATTGAAGTGACCGATGAAATTATAGGCCTATATCGTTAACATCGCTTTTATGCAAGATCCTTGAACTCATTGTGGTTAGCAATATTATGACATTCATGGATAATCGTAACCTCTTACACGGAAGTCAGCATGGCTTCCTTAAGGGCAGGTCCTGCGAAACACAGTTTGCGCACTTCCTTCATGATATCCTAAAATTAAGCGAATCGATCAAGCAAGTCGACGCGATATTACTTGATTTTAAGAAGGCATTCGACAATGTTCTTCATAAAAAACTCAATAATAAATTGCAACCATGCGGAGAAAATAAAAAAATAGGGAATTGGATTGGCTTTCTCAGTGATCGAAAATAAAAAGTAGTTGTTGATGGTTTCAGCTCTGACATGACCGAAGTCACATCCGGAATTCAAGAAAGCGTGACTGGAAAATCGATAATTGGGTTTTATTAAAATAATACTAGGAAAATGTGACGAGAAAGTAAAGGAGCGACGTTATTTGCTCTCGGGAGATCTTACTTGGAATACGCCACTAGGATATGGGACCCTTACGAAGAGGGTCTAGTTTCAGATATTGTTCAAATACATGGGAGAACAGCAAGATTAGTGAAGAACTGTTATCACAAGCATAGTAGTGTTACTGAACTGTTGAGTGATTTTGTATGGGAACCTCTTCCTGATCGAAGAGAATAATATAGATTGAATCTATTTCGAAAGTTTGATGTACTCTATTTTTTACCGGACATTGAATATATTTTGTGAGAGCCAAACAATTAAAAAAGAAACGATCACAGGCATCATATGAAGGAAATAGACTGCATAACATATAGATTTAGGATGCCATTTTTCAACGTACAGTAAGGGATCATAATAAGGGTCTGAGCAATTCTAAGAAACATAGATCCTCACTGGGATGAATAGTTTTTGTACCTGTTCAAAAAGTTCCACTCGCATATCATCTTCTGGCGCATTATCTGAGGTAGCGGGTATTTTCAGCGTAATAACAAATTCGTGAATTAGAAATAGTTTACTTTTAAAACTTAATTTCAAAAACAGGCTGTTTTGGTATGTGTTTTCATTCAGTTAATAGTCGATTTATCACATTTATCTCACAAATTAGGAACGCTGAAATGTGATAACCCGAAATACTAGATATTAGGGCCATATTACACGACTTATTAACCCGTTAGTGTTCATGCAGAAGTCCATGTACGAATTCATGAAACAGATAGAGCAGGTTCTATTTTCCTGTTCATGCATTCATTCAAGATGGTGTGGTTAGACGGAGAATTTTCGCGTTTATGCATTCTCACATTATCTCGTAGCGGTTAACGCATCGTGTAACCACGGCTTTAGATCCAGTATTTTTCATTGACATGTGAATTTTGGCAATTTTTTTAGCGTAAAAAATTTCAACTATAAAATTATATAGTTTTTACATATATTATGTGAAATATAAATTAGTCTCGAAGAGCTGTATATTAACATCACGTTAATAATTTCTTATTTAACCTACACGGGCTGGAAAATGAAGGAGACTGTAAAAGACGCTACAGGATAGGTTATGACAGAATGGATTCCTCAAAAAACTCCTTGCAAATGAAAATAAGAATTGTATGGCTAATATGTTAAAATAAGAATTTTAAATAAAAAGTAAAAACCAGTAATGCTTGTCGATCTTCTCTTGAAATAATCCCGATTTCCATTAATATTCTACTGAATCATGGTCGGACCAGTACCTGCTACCTATATGCTGTTTGGCATAAGTAAGTTATTAAGTGAATTAGCTGTGCATAATTTTCACGAAGAAACTCGACACCACAATCAGCTTCGCGATCGGCTGATTTTTAAATAGGTGAGGACGCAATGTGTGCAGCTGTAAACCGTTATTGCTTAGAAAAGAGATTACAGGCCAAAGAAACATCACATTAAAAACTTCCGGGGGGATTGATTTCATCCTAAATTTAGTTATGTTGTAATCTATGCAAAAATGTACTTAACCTAGCGAACTCAAGTAGCAGTAGGGAAAGGTGACGGAAAAATGTTACTTGAAAGGAGGTCATTAGTTACGTGAAATCATAACTGTTATAATTATTAATAAAATTAATAAATATGCCGAGAGATCAATTAAAAACAAAGTTCAGAGACTATGAGGATTGCAAATCATGCAAATCTTGCCATGCAAAGTTAGCCGAAAATGATAACGATTAAAGTTTTGTTTTGATTCCCGGTCACCATAGCAACAATGTACCTATGAAGATGTAGAAAGAGTTCGGCATCACATAAAATTTTTATCGATGGAAAGCAAATCACACGATTTTTTAATCAACGCTGACCCTTCGATAATATGAATTCGTGACGCTGCACATTGGTTAGAGGAAATTAAGTTTAATTTAGTACGTACGTTAATTTTCTGTTTACGGGCCCCTTTTTGATATCTTATTGCCGGGTTCCCCCAGTACCTACACCACTACTTTATACATCATTTTAAAGCTGAAGGAACCGCATTTTATTTTATATTACGTTTTTCAACAGATTTTTTATACTTTCTGGGAAATTTACTCTCAAAAATCACCTATTTTCTAGATTTTCACTTCCGCGACGACGTCATATTTCCGTATTTCCAGCCTTTCCACCAGAGGGATTTCACTTATTTCATCTCTTTCATATCTCCTCTATCTCTATCATATCTTTCATATCTCATCGATGAAATAAGTGAAATCCCTCTGGTGGAAACGCTGGAAATACGGAAATATGACGGAAATATGAAGATGAAAATGGAGGGAAACAGGGGTGCTGGGGTGGGGCGGAACGCGACCTCAAAAAGGACATTTTAGAAGCTGTTAATGCCCATTTTGTCACTTTTAAAGTCGCTTTTCTCCATTTCCTTACCTGGAGAACACCTTTTTCTGCATTTCTTCAAACCAATCTCTCGCGTTTCCATATTTTTTTCGACATTTACCAACCTATTTCCTGCCTATTTCTACAGAATTTTTCTAGAATTTGAGTCTCTCTACATGCTCACAGCTCCGATTTCTTCCCATTATACGACCAACCCTACCGAGGGAGATTGCTTTTTCCAGAAAATAAGCGTTTCTACATGCTCACACCTCCTACTTATACCCTTAAAATCACCAACCGTCCCGAGGGAGATTTTTTCTAGATAATATGCGTTTCCACATGCTCACTCCTCCGATTTCTACCCTTAAAATCACCAACCGTCCCGAAGCAGATTTTTTTCTAGAAAATATGCGTTTCTACATGTTCACTCCTCCGATTTCTACCCTTATAACCACCAACCACTCCGAGGGAGATTTTTCTCTAGAAAATATAGGTTTCCACATGCTTGCTTGGGGGAGCTTGCATCCTCTGCCAGACGCAGGGGAGGCTAAGGACGCCTAGGGGCCGAAATGCAACTATAAATACCGTTTATGACGAAGGGGCCTGCTGCTGGCTGGCGGACCCCTAGGTAACGACTATAGAGCCCTTATTAAGGAATTCCTACTATTGCTTTAGTAGCGCACTAACTTGTCGCCAACAAACAAAATGCTATTCATAGACCACTACTACGCTTTGCAGCACTAAGTGTGCTACTAGTTCAGGAGCTGGTTCTAAAACACTCCCGCCTATTTTAGAGGAGCTTTAAATATTACGGTCAGTAACATGCGATCCACCACGTGGGATAAAATGAAGCCATCGCGAACATTTAAGGCGAAAATACCAAAGAACTGGTGGGTTTACTTTTCCTATTTTTAATAGCTGTGGCATGCAGTATTACCGTTGGATCAAACGCAACATTTAAATTATTTGTAATCAGTCTGCGACGCCGTGTTATGGTACACAGTTGCCTTCATTAGTATTTTATTCAATGAAAGAGAAATATTCCGTGAGTCAGTGGCTTCGAATAAGTTAGTAGCTCATAAAAGCTAACTGGTAAGTATCTATGCATGCCATTTTTTCAGCATTCCATTAAGTGCTCTTAGTAGCTGACTCATTTTTGCTAAGTGTAACTAAGACTCGCTTTATCAGCACATTTTAGCTGAAATCTATAAATACGGCCATTTATACGTCTGTAATGTTAAACCGATAATGAAGTAAGAGCGTATAGCATAATAGCTATGGACTATTAATGGCAAATTCAAGAAATATGCTAAGTCGAAGTTAATGATAGCGGAAAAGAGTTCGGCGGTCGGGGGTCGTTTCATGTTTTACGATTATGGCCTAGTTTTATTGTGCGTACGTCCACTTGACAGCTTATTGAACATTTGACATCTATCTGATATAGTGGTAGGAATGAAATAAAAACTATATGTAAATTATTGAAAAACTTACGCCGTAAACGGTAGTCACTATATGATGCGACAGTCACGGGTGCCAATGTTGCATCAATGGTGTCGTTCAGAGCGTGCATCCAATTGAGAGAGAAGTGAAAGACGAGGCCTACTTCTGCACATATTTCACACGCCATGTATTTCCATTATTCCTTTTAACTATCACATTGCGATTCCCATGCGTTGAGAACTGACAAATGAGAAAACATTTTGTATCAAAATAGAGTGCTCACATACACACGACGTAAAAAATGTATCTTAAGCTATATATTTAACTGGGGTACACGTTACTACGTGGAAATATTTGGCGACAAAAAGTGAATGCTTGCTTCAGCATGGTTGTAAAACGTGATGTATATGAAAGTGGAAACTGTCATCAGCTGGGCGGTTGTATTGGATTTTGTCAACAGTGTAATAACCATCTTTTAATTACCATCGAAACCACGATGGTCTAAATGCTGGGATGAGTGTTGCACGCCTGGAGTGGAATCACGCCGTGCCACCAACACCCTAGTGGTGCCTAGCACGATATTTCAAAGATGTAGACGGTTTAATTAGAATTTACGTGAATGCCTATAAAAGTAGTGCGTACTTAATCTTCGCTTAATATAATAAAACATCGAACTATGAAGTTGAAACTTAGTAGACGTGGGAACTGCGGGGTTTATCTTCTGTAAATAGCATTTATCAGTTTTCGCACAAATATCCATATGCAAGAACAACGCAATTATGCAAGGTTTTAACAATTTAGTTAACCACAATTTTGCTCAAAAATAAAAGGCTAAAAGTGGTTGTTTACACTCGAAAGTCTACTAAAAAAAGACAAACTTCAATCATTAGGATGTTCTCTCATGCTCTATACAAAAGATGAGATTAAAAGAGTAAATACAGAATTATTGCGATGAGAGGAGCGTACGGGCAGAAAATTGAGAAGCTCCTACGAGGGGTAGGCACTAGAATTTCAAAGAGTAGGGCCATTTCCACAATATTTCCTCAACAAAAGTAGCTTCAGAGATTAATCAAAAGCGGTCTAATGCGTGAAAAATATTGCAGGATGACTTCGATGTTTTTTCGAGCAATTATTTTCGAAGAAAAACTCCACCCCAAAATAACATGATAAGTCTAAAAATATTAAATACGTTCCTTAGAAATACTTAAAAAGTCGTGTAAGTACGCTCTGAAGTCAAAATTTTATTAAAGAACCGAAGAATTCCATCATAATGTAACCCCATTAAAAAGATTCCCGTTCGTCAAAAACTAATGCCAGATCAATAAGTATTCAAGTTACACATTCCGACGAAAAGAAAATAAGAAAAAACTTTACTGTTAGGCAAGATATATAACGAATAAGCTGAGGAAACCGGCGGTGATATAAATGGCAGGCATATCCGAACGTAAAGGGATTCGCATATACGCGAGTGTTCCTACCTACCGACCTATCCCCACTCCCCCAACCTCGTGTGCCTATTGGACCGCTTTCCCGCAGGAGAGCGGAGAACAACCCTTTCTGCCCCGGCGTGTGAGAATCTGGATCTCAGTTAGCCAGACCACGCCAATGTCTGTGAGGGACGGGGTTCTGATTTGGTCCCTGGCCTGCCTAAGAGTGCAAAGGCTGTGCAATGGCCAGGGGTGTAAAGTGGGACCCTTAGCCAGGCCAACGAGTGCGTCGGGGGCGGCTAAGGGATCTTTCGTGTACCAGCCGAAGTCTTCTCGACTCCCGGTCCCCCGACCGGAAGCCATTCTCTCCAGGCCGGAACCGCGGACCTTGTTTCCCCGGGCGGGAAGGTCCCTTCGGGAAATTGGGTACGTGAGATAGGCTACCGTTGGTCGGGCCGTTCAAACGTTCCAAATCCCTGTCCCTATCACGTCGTCGATGATCCTGAAAAGGACTGTCATCACGTCGGTGTGCTGTCTGCATCTGATGATCGTATCTAAAATGCCGCCCTTATATAGGTAGAGGGGTGACGTCACTGAGCAGCGAGTGGGGGCGGGGGGCGAGGTGATCTTGTATCGTCCAATCACGGAGGGGCGTTTCCAATGCTTCCATATATGGTGTTCTTCTCCACCGCTAGCTACCAACGGTTCCTTCCCGGAAAACTAATGCTTAATTCGTAACGTACAAATTATTATTATGATTTCTTCTATACAAAAGACCTTAAATCGCTACAAGATCACAACTTTAGTTACATATACTATAATTGCAGATAGTTCGATCGACATATCGATGTCACTTGATTACAGTATTTTAGGAGGTAAATGATGGAATACTTTTGTGGAATACGTAAATGGGTATGACGTTATATACCGTACTGAACTTTTTTATCCCGTATTTATGAGTGCTATCCAGACCATCACTTTACTTACAAAGATTATAATTGCAGGTAGTTTGACCTACCTATATCCCTTGATACGATATTTTCATAGGCCAATGGCGAATTTATTTCATAGAATCCGGTTGGACATCATTGTGTTTTTTGTCTGTTTTCAACGCCATTTCCAGCTACAATAGTTTTTAAAACAATTATTCTTGATTCGTTATTTTCGTAATAATATTATATATTTTACATTGAATACCTATTGTTAGTTATGAGACACACTTTATTGTTAGAGTTACATTTTATTGTATATAAGTACCCGTTTAATGTGTTGCTTATAGCCAAACTTCAGTGAGCAAGCATTCTATGGTACTTCGGAAAATTAGAAAATGCAAGGGTATCTATGGATAATTATTAATGTAAACGAATTATCCAATGATACCAATGGTTTGAGTGAATTCTTGGTTAAACTATGATCGACCACAGGTGGTGTATATGCCTCAATAGTATTGTTTTTCATGTAAGCTGACTTACTATTGACTTACTATTACTTAAATGAAGTACTTAGCGATTGTATTGAAAATAAGTATCTTCAGTACACTCTTTACTTACGCTTGCATCTGCCGACGTTGTCAGGTTTACGGCAACTTAGAATATGGGTTTTTGCTCATTAAATAGTTTTCATGGAACGCTACACGAATTCTGCCAGCGTGTGTAAACGTTGGAAGTAAGTTCAATTGAAATGGTCAATTTTGTAGCTTCACAGTACCTATTTTCTCGTCTTGATATCTGAATAGTAACTACCAATTACTCATTACGTCCTAAAGTATGGATTTTCATTAAGACCACTTTGGATTCGATAGTGATTCTCTTTGAGTGAGGAGGGATTCCACCACAACCGCCCAGCTGATGAAACATTCCTTTTTCGGTATATCGATCATGTTTTCAAGTTTTCGTCGGGGTCGGCTTAAAATATTCATAAGCACCAAAATACATCACTTAGAACCAATCTCCAAATATTCTTCAATCTTATAATAATTACAAGTATGTTATCACAAATATTAAATAGTAGAAATTCTAACACCACCAAGGCCATGAACAAAACATTCACCATTCCTCACGTTTAATTGCAATGTTCACAGTAGGTGTGCTAATCATATCGCAGAACAAAAAGACATTCTGGTCATCGAACACAAAAATCATTCACAACATACAGTACTTAAGTCCATTTACCCTACCGCAACGAACTTATCAATGCAAAAGTCAGCCGACAATGCACGAAACACTGATTTGGGGTGGATTCCTATTCAATCTCAGGGCAAATGTCATTGCAAGTATGCGCCGACCTTATCGATGCAAAAGTCAGCTCACTATGGACCAAAACACTGATTTTAATGTCTCACTCTGAGAAGTGCACAGAACACAAAATAATAGGGACTCATATCAAGCTCCCATTGCCGTCCCAAGAGATCTGTCCGAAGACAAAACTTAAACCACTTATTAGCCCTAAATAAACACAAAATGACGATTAGCCACGGGGAAACTGCGAGCAAATAATTTCCACTAACTCATAAAAAATAGAGAGACAACACACATCTTAAATATCACCCACCAGGCGGACTTATCTCTCAGGATCTTTCGGAAAGCCGAAGAAGTAAATTTCTTTATCCTGACGGAATCCATCGATGTTATCACACCACTATGCAGCACAATACTTTTTTCCCGGCATTTTGATGTCTCCTCCTAACGTGAATGGGATGCAATACACGCATGTCACCTCCACACGATTGTATAACCGTGCGATCCTAAATTTGGCGTAATCAGGAATTTCGCGGAAATCAAGATGTATTCCACTATTTGTTGGGCACATTTGTTTACAATATTCATAATGACATAAAATGAACTTAAACGTTGCTAAATATCAATTAGAAGATGTAAAATACACGCAGTTACAGTTACAGAGATTTTGGTCAGTTTTCCACACTCAGATGGATATATTAAGCGTCTAATACGTGGTTTATTATGTCTCTAATGGGGATATAAAAATTCTCTTAGAAGGCCCCGTGTGATTTTTACGAATAGTTCAAATGCACTAAAATATCGAACCTTTTGTTGTTGTATCACGTGACTCCTTAGTTACGTGTTCGAGATTATCTCGAGTGGTTCAAACACAACCCCCCTGGTATCAGGGCGAACATTTTCGGTTCTGATTGCTGGAATGAGTATTGCATGTCTGATGTCGAATCTTTCCGTGCCACACACCCTTGTTTGTGGTGACTTGCTCTGAATTTCGGAGGTGTAGATGAAATTAGGGTAAATTTCCGCTTGTGTCACATATCTTGCGAACACTTATTCCGAGAAATCGGTGTATCTCAGGGCAATGAAGGTGACATAGTTTAGTTCTATAAGAATTACAGTACTAAACAATTTTTACAGGAAAGTTGTGAAACCACTGGTTTTTGAGACATTGACCTTAAAAAATGCTCAATATTCGTCATTTTTCCTGGTGCTGGGGTGCAACGGTACGGGGTCCGAAAATGGGTATATTTGGTACTGAAAAAGGCATTTATAACAATTTATAAAACTGTTTTTGCGATATTTGGAAGGTAGAAAGTGACGAAAAGGGCATTTTGCTCGCAACCCCTCCCTCCCCCACCGACCCTACCAACGTAAATGGAGATTTTTGGTGTTGACAAAGGCATTTACAATAATTTTTCCTCCCTTTTAAACTCCCAAAAATCACGAAAAATATTTCACGTATTGTTATTAATGCATTTTTCTGTGTCCTAAATCCCCATTTACGCACCGAAGTTCGGTCGGCGGGAGGGGGGATATATACATCGACATTTATGGCGAATTTCAAAATCCATGAACACTCTGAAATGCCCTTTTCCGGTATGTGAAATAACTGTAGTAAACGTCGTAAAAATTGCAGAGCAGTGAGTAGTGAAGCATTTAAAACGCACGAATAAGGATGGGAAGTGTATAAAAAGACATAATAAGGGCAGTAGAAAAAATTGGGAAGTTAATAAAAGCAGGAGTGAAACAATAGTTTCAAAATCGTGTGTTTCCAGCGTTCAACCGAGGACATATTAAGCGGGTAGGAATAACATGGAACGGGAGAGATTAGTGTGGAAAGGCCACTCGTCGACTGTAGCGCCACGGCGGGGTCAAAAGGGGAAACAGTGCAATGGCGGCCGGGAAAAACCTCACCTGGAGTTTTAAAATTTCCTATTTCTCGTAGATTTGTAATTCGCCCAAAGTAAAACTATCAAAATATACTGGTAAGTTTGTAGTTTATGAGACATAAATTTTGTAGCGATGCACGAAGTGGAGAGGGTCGAAATAAGTGTTCGCAAGGTGTGTGACACAGGCGGAGGTCTACCGAAAGTCGTTTCCATATGCATAAATATTTGACCTAAGGCCTAATGATTCTTTTAATTGGGTGTGACAAGAAATGAACGAAAACCATAAGAATATCACAGCCGGCGCTTCGCGTAGCCACACTAAATACTCCGCGTTTGGTAGTTCTCAATCTAATTTCTTATACAAGACGATGAAGATAAAATATTTTTGCGGATATCAAGGCATTAACACTTTTTTTTACACTTTTGATGCATACTTTTGCCATAATCATGCATAGATTTCCGCATTAAATGCGGTGCAATTTATTTCAAAGTAATTGTTTTATAACTTACGAAAGCCCAAATGATACCGGAGTCATACGTTTTACAAGTACGTTTAGGAGGAAATAAAAGTGCCGAATTAAGCTAAGCTGTTGGAGAAAGAGAAATAAAAATATAACATGAGGCCTGTAGTTGTAACATTTCATGCTAGGATAAATGGACTCTTGAGGAATAATCAAAAGAGAAAAAACTTAACGAAATAAAATGTGGAAAATCCCCTAAAGGTCCTCAAATATGTAAAATATTTCATGAAAGATGGTATTAATGTTACGCTTTAAATGGAATAAAAAACCGTTGTCTTCTCCTTTTTGCCTGGGCATATTCTACTGATGGTGCATAGTTTGGACGCAAGGAATTAGAACATACTTCTTCGTTGATACACTCGTCTAATTACCGGTTTGTGATATTTATACAATGCGAATACCAGGATAAATACAGACCGACAAATAAAGAACAATAATAATATTCCAAGCCTGTACAACTTGTTTTCAACTAAATGGGTTGGAAAAGACAGGTATTACGTCATGTAAGAAATTCAAACGAGATAGTAAGGAACCTCGTTGGTATAACCACGAAGTACAGCGAGAGCTCAGGAGACAAAGGCAATTACACAGCCTATATAAAAATTCAATTAAGTCTTGTAACAAAACAATGGAACTCACGGAGGGAGAAATTTATGTTGTCCAACGATCAAAAACGAAGAAAATAATGCGCACTAGTTTACGAAACTTCAAGAAAAAAATCCTAGGTGAATTACTAGATGAAAAGCCCAAGTCATTCTGGTCTTACGCGAGAGAGCTTCAGGGAGAATCTTCGATAGTAGAGTCCGTATTGGATACAAACGGCAAAGTGGTCACCAACAGCATCGATAAAGCCAACTTATTAAACCACTACTTCGAAAGTGCATTCACTAAAAATGACACGATACACAATTTAGACATTATGGACGTTAAGGAGCCGATGGCAGACATAACAATTCAGTGTGAGGGAATAATTAAACAACTGCGTTCGATTAAAAGTAACGAGTCCCCAGGTCCAGAAGGAATACCTGCACGCGTGCTCAAGGAGTTAGCGCCACAGATTGCACCATTCGTAGAAATTATATTTAGCAAATCATTATCCGAAGGCAAGGTGCCCCAAGACTGGAAAACAGCCAATGTCACACCGATATTAAAACAAGGAAATAGATGTGACCCATGAAATTGTAGGCCTATATCGTTAACATCGCTTTTATGCAAGATCCTCGAACACATTGTCCTTAGCAATATTATGGCATTCCTGGATAATCGTAACCTCTTACACAGCATTCAGCATGGCTTCCGTAAGGGCAGATCCTGCGAAACACAGCTTACGCTCTTCCTTCATGATATCCTAAAATTAGGTGAATCGAATAAGCAAATCGACGCGATATTCCTTGATTTCAAGAAGGCATTCGACAAGGTTCCTCTCAAAAAACTCTTGGTTACAGTAGGGTTTTATCATTTCGCCAGTTTTTGTCCGATGGTCACCAAATTTAGGATTCCTCACTTATTTTACATTCCAAACAATACTTGATAAGGGGGAAACGCTGCGACGACAATTAAAATATAATAAATACGGTACTTATCTCGATTAGGGATGGGTACCTCGTCTGCTTCAGCAGCCATAACAGACAACAGACGACAACAGACGACAATAGACGATCGAATCAACAAGCGACTGGGTGACAAGAATTACCCTTCTATTTTAAATAATTTTGCTTCATTTAGAAGGGAAAAACTTACCGCTTGTTTATAGTTAGTAGTGCAAACTGAAATGTCGCCTAGCCGCTTGTTGATTCGATCGTCTATTGTCTGTCATGTCTGCTGAAGCAGACGAGGTACGCAACCGTAATCAAGATAAGGACCGTATTTACTATATTTTAATTGTCGTCGCGGCGCTTTCCCCCTTATCAAGTATTGTTTAGAATGTAAAATAGTGATGAATCCTAAATTTGGTGACCATCGGACAAAAACTGGCGAAATGATAATACCCTACTATAACCAAACTCATTTATAAATTATATTCATGCAGAGTTAACAAAAAAATTGTGAACTGGATAAGGGACTTTCTCAGAGATCGAAAACAAAAAGTAGTTATACATGGTTTTAGCTCTGATATGGTCGAAGTCACATCCGGTGTTCCTCTAGCAAGCGTGATTAGTCCTCTTTTGTTCATTATATATATGAATGACCTAAGTTCTCGAATAGGTTTTAAATTAAGGTTATTTGCAGACGATATAGTAATCTACCGTGAAATAAGCAAAGACGCGGACTTTGAAGTTCAGTCATCTGACCTTAACAACGTTCATTCGTGGTGCCAGGAGTGGAGTTTAAAACTAAATATTAGTAAATGCACCACAGCTCAATTCCTGCGAAAGCCATACCTACACCGTGGGTGGAGTAAACATAAAATCTTTAGATACAGTAAAATATCTTGGAATCACCTTAACTTCAGATATATCGTGGGGAACGCACATACACAACATATGCGGCACAGCATTAAAGAAACTAGGTTTTATTAAGCGTATAATAGGAAGGTCCTTGGATGAAAAAGTCAAAGAGAGATGCTACTTCGCTCTGGTTAGGCCACACCTCGAATACGCCGCAAGCATTTGGGACGCTGGTCATAAAGATTTAACCATAAAAATTAACAAAGTACAAAGAAAAGCAGCACGCTTCGTTAAAAACTGCTACCAACGAACATATAGTGTTACACAACTGTTAGAGAGATTAAGGTGGGAGCCCCTAGAGACTCGGAGGCTGCACGCTAGGCTTAGGTTGCTTGATAAATTCAGAACTGATATTTTTCAGAGCGACACAGAGAATGTTATCATGACGCCTCACTACATTTCTAAGTCTGACAGATGCACTAAAATAAGAGAGAGACTGTCGAACAGATAGGTACAAAAAATCGTTATTTCCGCGCACAATAAGCGACCACAATAGAAACGGAGCTCCTCCAAACACCTTCTCATAGGACATGTCACCATTTCACCTCCAAAACTTTTTCATCTTTACATGGCTATGGTGACCTACCACCCCCTGCCACACGCCCAAGTGGCGGCTCCCGGGGTAGAATGTAGATGTAGGTGTAAAAAGTGAAACAGGTGCAATAATCTTACTACAGCCACTTTTCCATCCAACATTCCTGCATCATGGTGTCCAAAAAAGATCGCGAATTTGATTGTATATTTCAATAGACGAGAGCCACACGCTTTAACAATATCGACCGAAAATTTAATATTGAATAGCTGTAAGTAGGACTGAATTTGAACAGGCTACAAATTAAGAGGTTTATGCAAGACTATGATTAGCAAAATACTACAGTCCACACGAGTTAGAGATTTACTCGGAGGCTTTTATTTTACTCCCTCGCTTCATCTGTTGATCGCAGAATATCAACGAGAAATACCCAAAAGTATTTCGGTACTATATTATACTAAAATCAACTTCTTATCACGCATAGTCAGTGGTCACAGTTTAAACTAAATGGCATATTTGTCCCCAGAATAAGAACATCGTAGTTAATAATACAAGACGATTAAAGATGGAAGAATTAATTCTTCCCTTTAGTTAGATAACATGTACGACAAATGCTGAGTGGGATAAAAATCCACCAAAACATTTTTTTAATTGCAGATTTCCGCGGATTTCAGGCAATGTTTCCTGCATTTTCATTGGTGTTCACCACTTTGGTTGTTTCTGCTAACGACAGATTCTCTCGCGTTTCTCACGTTACTTTACAGATAAATGTGGAGGGCGAACGTGTTCTTAGCGGAAGTAAGCAACGCGGTGTACACCCGAATAGCGCAGGAATCTTCGCATCAAACGTTTTGTCCATCAAGATCTAGAATGAGATGTAAAAATATACCTAATTTTATGACTTATTTGCATTAAAAACATCATCCTCACCAACAACTATAGAGCTAGATAAATCAAGATACTCCTCGTGGGCATCGAAATCACTGATTAGCATAAATACATACCTGGAATTTATATGATGTCATTCATCCGTCATTCGTAAAGTAAATCCGTCATTCGTTGATTTGAAATCACTCCAGACCACTCTGCCACACACTCCCTGGGTGGCTTTCAGGGAATCATGTAGCTGTACGTAGACGGACGAGGAGCGCAAGAAGCCCAGAGGCACTGCATGGTACCGGATCCTTTGGGAGATTACATATCATGCGTAACTATTGGACACACTCAGAATATTACACGTATACACATAACCTAAAAGACACTTTGTATGGCACACACCGTTGCACAGATGATAGGCACCGTAGAACGCGGGAAACTGCGTAAACCTTTCTTTTGATAACTGCTTTCTCCGGATATTTTGCTGACATCGATATGCATAATGCAATCCTTCACCACGCACAGACTAGCACGCACATCTGAGCACTTTAACTTGAAACTTCGGAAACCAGAGAGCAAAACTCTTACCACATATCGCAAATACCTCATCATAAACACATACGTAAATCTTCTCATCACCAGGCCATCGCGCGGCATGACTCAGGTCGAGCGACTGACTTCGCGCAAATCTGGAAAGCACTGATGTCCTTGTCTGTTCTCAGGTTGTCTTGCGTCACTCCTCTCGGCTGATCGCTCCACCATCTCTTGGCCCACCCAAGTCATATGGCCATGGCCTCGGTTCCATATCATTTCGGCAAATTTTTAAGTTCCTACAGCACGAGGGGGCGAGAGAGAGTAACGGTCTATCCGAGCTTTGACGAGAATGAGAAAAGGTATCTCATACCCCGATAGCAACGTCCCATTAAAAAGTTTGAAGCCGAAAACTAACATGAACGTGAAGTTCCCTACTCCCGTACTCACCCGACCAAGAGACTACAGAACGCTGTTCGCTACGCACCGAAGAGAGAGAAGGGACGAAAGGGAAATTTATCTTGAAAGAATGTCTTAGCATTTTGCATTGTTTTATTTTGCGTTTACTTATACGGATAAGGTTGATTTCATATTTGTACACACAACTTCAGCCAACTTACTATGTTTCTTCTGTTAGCTGTCATAGTTAGGGGTACAGGGCGGGATTAAAATAGCATCCTTCGGTTACCCGAGAACTCGCGCGTACTTCAACTATCTGCAGACAACAAAGAGTTCTGTTTCAATTACCTTTGAATCACATTCAAATTTCTGCCCTGACCCAAGGATTCGAAGCCGGTCCCATTGGAGTGGTAAATCACGGCACACTGGCCACTAAACTAACCAAATACGCTTCTTTCAATAGTTCTACTTCTAGTGAGTCAGAGAAAGTCTATATCCTTCCAGTCGTTCCGTCATCCGAGGGAAGTCTCAGACATCCGACGTTCTTCGAGCCATATATGATTGGTAGGTGTATATGTGAGGGTTAGATTATTGACAGAATGAATAAATGGTTGAGAGAAAACGGTCGTCGGCATTAGCATGTTTTTTTAGTGGCTGGAGCGGTAATCCTGAGTCACTGATTGCACATTTTAATAATTTTCCAAGTTAGTCGAAAAGAAATTCTTGCGCTACATTTGGTAGCAGTGCTTCTTTTAATGGTTGGAATTCACCTCGCATGCAGCAATGGAAATGGTACAAGAATTATTTTCTGCATAGTTAAGGCTTTTTTCAAGACAAGCATTTTCGGCAAGGTAATCGAATTTTAGACGAAAATATATTGAAACATGTTCATTTCCAATTTTAGTCTCGGCGTGACATATTGATGTGGCTAGTAACAAAGGATAATACAGTAGACCCCCGCTTGACGATGAGTTCTACTTACGATGGATTCGACTTCGACCATCGATTCGACCATCTGAGCTGATTTTGCGCTCGCTTTTTCAAATTTCGTATTTCTCCGATTTTGTTTCAAATATCGATAGTGTTGTAAATATTGGTTTAATAATATTTTAAATAATTTTTAATCCAAGATATTTCGTATGCATTGGCTCTGACGCGTACACTAAATGGATTGGCACTGATATGCTCTTTAAACCGATTTCTCGTCCGGAAATAATGCCGATTCAACATACCATGGAATTCGCTTAACGATCAGTCCTCCAGACGGATTAATATCGTAAAGCGAGGGTCTACTGTACAATGGCATTTTTTTCACGTTAAGAAACAAATCCCAAAACAAAACCCAAATCCGAATGATTCAATTTTTGTCTCATTTAGTTATAGGTAGCATTAATGACAACACGCGAGCATAGTTTCACGCAAGTTTTCACAAAAAAATTTCTCGTCACCTTAACTAAATGTGTCTTGAGGTTCACGGTTTGTTATCTCTGTAGGGTAGATGATTGACAGGAAGCGCGTATTTTCCATAATTTCCCCAGTTATCTGTGGCGACTTCACTGGAGCGCTGAGATCCGGTTCGGTCTGGCGGCGGGGCAGATATCCTATTCAACCCTACTCATCTGCATTTCAATCGTCGGCGTTACCCTCATGACTGTGATTCCGGCGGCCAGTAATGTCGGACTTCCAAATGTATTAAGGTAGTGCGAGCGAGAAGGTTCCCTAATCATAATAGATACCATATTCGAATTGCACGTTTTAATTACACCAGCTGTGGGACACACGAATTAAATATTGCATTATTAACGGTGCTATAATACAGTTTGACATGACAGAAATTGTAAGTTATCAAATGAAAATATCTAAATAAGTCTGTAACTTGAATCATTTTTTTCGCGCGGTACATTTGAAACTCCATAAAAACGGAAGGTTTGTTGTGATCCGGAAGAATTTACTGCGGTGACAATATGATTTATTTTCAAAAATAGTTGACAAACACACAAACTACACACTGTTGATTTTTTGACGAGATCTAAGTGTAGGAAATGCCTCATTTTTAATATTAGGTCTCTCTGGAGTGCATGAACGTACCATTTCCCATATAAAAGGGCTGGTATTTTTTGGCAAATATCTCGGAAAGTAACGCAACGTAACGGGGTTAAATTTTTGGTGTCAATGGAAGGGTCATATATTTTTCTTTAAAATGAGACAAAATTCAATGATTTCTAGATAAAATGGTATTTCGCTCAAACTACCTTAAATGCGCGCCTCACTGATGCTTCCTGAGAATTGTTCAGGCGGCTGACAGAGGGAGGACGGTTGTAGGTCGCGGGGTAAGACAAGGTTACGCGCTGTCATCCCTGTATTTCTACGTTAATTCCGAGTAATTAACAGGAGAGGTATTGAAAGATCTCAATTTAGGAATAAAAGTGAGAGGGCAGCTGAAAAAGACGGTTATACTTGCCGGCGACTTGGCATAATTTTGTCCAAGATCTAGAGAATTACAATCTGAGTGGAAAATGCGGAATGAAGATTAATCTTAGAATATTAAATAAATCAGTGTCTATGCCAAAGTGACAAACATGGAGTATAGTGTTGTATGGCGCAGAAACATGGGCTCAGGGTAATGAAGGTGAGGATGCTGGCAAAGACTTTTGGAGAGGGTATGGAGGGGAATGGGAAATTAAGAAACCGCTAGCGCAAGCATATTCGCGTGAAAGCCACAGCCGTATCCTGGACTTAACCACTCTGAAATCTTCCCGATGATAATATACATACATTTAGTCCATTCACTCATTTCTTGTCAATTTCTACAAATTCATAGAATTGTGCGATTTCTTGTTTCCCATTTTTACGCTAATTCTTTCCGTAACCATGTTTTTAATCGAAACATATTTTAAATATTTTTAAGAACGAGTGAAGTGTTAATTTTTTATATTTCTATAGTTTTGTCCTTCTAAATAAGCTTTACGAAAGTTTTTGTCAGTTATTCCTGACAAAGAGTTATTATCATCTACCATTACATTACTTAGTCACGCCCTCCTCAAAAAGCAGACTCCAAGTCGATGCGAAAAAATTTTCTCCTATCCGATCCATACGATTACCTCTTAACGGACCGAACAAAAGACGATGGCTTTGGTTTTATTGTGGGGAAAACTGGGAGGAAAAAGATTAGATCGCAGGGCGGAACAAACAAAAATACGCATACGATTGGATTTGAAAAAAGTATCTGTTTTTCCAGGGACATCAGCCTGGCAGGCTAGGGAAACACGATGAATGTGAGCGCATTCAATCGGCTGCTGTTCACCACCTTTAACCCTACCCAGTCCTACCCTATTTTTATTTCAAGATATTTTGCTGCAATATGTTTCACGTAACCACTTACGTCTCGTAACACCGATAGTATTCAAGGAAATCATTCACTATTCTCACATGCACTTTTACACAATTTTTCAAAATAATACAAAATGTATTTAATTTAATGATATTAATGTATGTACCATTAATTTATACTAAATATTAATTTATAACAAATGATATGTGAAAAGAAGAACACATATTTTCAAGTACTAATTCGACCGCAATTTTTTTTGGAAACAGGTTGTTTGTTGGCCAAAATTTTCATAGTAGCTTCGGAATATGAAATGGAAATTTTAGCGCCCAGCGCACTCTTTTGAGGAGACTTTTAAATAAACAGGTAGTAATATGCGCCATGAAAGTAGCGATGGCTTTTCATTTCATACAATATCGAAGGGCTTTGGTACACAGAAAAAATGATTAGGAGGTACATAAATGTACCTCTGGTACTGAAAGGGTTAAGACGGTGAACGGAATATCAGACTGGAAGAGGAAGTCACACATGAGGCCCCGACTCTTTTAATATTCAAATGTTTAATCGCGCTCCAGTGAAATTGACTTAGAGAGAAAAACGCGCGGAGTATTAATATCTATCTGTTTAAGCTTTGTAGGCGTCTTTAATCAATACTTCGCATTAAATATACGAGGTGCGTGATGCTCATTCGACTCATTACGGAAAGGAGACAAACATTCCCAAGAGCAAAAGATTAGAAATGGGCAAGAAAGTACGCAACAAAGTATAAATCCTGAATTGCACGATACTTGACCCTGTACAAGTCCGAATATGCTAGCTAGCATACTAGGACTTGTGCGACGTATCGTGTGATACAGACCAAGCATACTGGAAATCCTGCATGATCGCTAGGATACTAGCTGTTATTCTTGTTTTCGTTATCGGCGCGGTACTAGTTTGATACTTGTTCCTAGTAGGACCTAGTAGCCGCCGACCAATCACCTTTGCTCTTTGCAATGCGGTCGTCAATTTCTGATGTCAGAACCTCCATAGTCCCGCGTGACAATTACAATTTCCCGCGATCAAATAAACAAGTCAAACCTCACAACAAGACAAAATGGCTTGGGTACCTGAGGCAATTGATATTACGGCAGCTGCAGCGGCTAAAAGCCGTCGTCTTCGTTCGAAATCATCCATTTCGGTCGTCAAACTCCTTCCACGGCAGTACTAGATCAAAGGTCTACCAAACAGACCTTGTGCAAGTTCAAGTATCGTGTGATAGCTCCTAGGAAGGTTTCAAGCATGCTAGGTTTCGTACTAGAAATCCAGTACTCGCTAACATCCTCGGACTTGTAGGTTATCTCGGAGGTTTTAGGTATCAAGGTTAATTATCGCGTGATTTAGGCTTAAGATACAATGAATATCATCGTAAAGACTGTGTCTAATCCGTAGCGATTACTGTAGTGAGCTGGATCAATTCCAAATGAGAATCCACTTCTTCACTCATTAAACTTTATCATTTTCATACATAACTATAAACCTCCACTACTACCTCCCCACCATGCCGCGCAAGTCTGCTCCAAGAACTTTTTCAGAAACTATGCGTATCACACAATAGGATGTTTTAACGCTCCAGCTTTTTTCATACGATTTTGATATTAATTTTATGATTTAGACCTAGTGTGATGCGAGATGTTGTCTGCCCCTCATTACGTAAATGAGCCTACATATACCGTCATGCATGAATAATTATAATGCAGCCAATAAATTGACCGTAGAAAACAAAATTTTAGTAGTTGATTAGTCTAAGCGCGACTGATCAGCGATGCATAAGGCAGATTAGAGAGCGATAAAGAGCATTCATCAGATCGACAGACGAACGAATGAAAACTTTCCCTCCGATGAAAAAAAAGGAAAAAAACTATAAAATTAATGACTGCTATTTCTTGTGGAAGCAAAAAATTTTTCTGCACACGGAAACTATGTAAGATTTTTTCTTTTCGAAAGTCTGTCATCTGTTTTCTGGTGGTTCGTAGAAAACATTCGCCGTTATGCCTTTCCTACTCCTCACCATTAACGCGTAAGATGGAAAATACCGGTGTCGTCCATTCCATATTGCATTTCCATTCCAGTACCTTTTCTTATTGCGGCAGCGGTTAATGTCCCGACAACACCTGCCACGCGCCCTGTGTGGATCTCACGGTACCAGGCAGTTGTATGAGAAGCGTAGGTGGGATTTTACGTCGATAGTTCAGCATCCAGATGTTTCATTTAAGAATCCGAGGTACTGCCGGCGTGTTCTCGGATCCAATCCAGGAGAGGAATGGCATCGTCATTCACCTCGTTTTACTCCATCATTGTGTTTTTCAAATACCCTCTAGTTGAAAGGTAATGAATTGATCACCTGAAACTAAACAGAAAATGCTGAACCAAAGAAGATAGAATTAGAGCATATGAGAAAAATATTCCTCGGGCAAGGTGTTATGGTATTTATGGACAGGTAAAGCTTTCCTATCATTTTTTCTTTATCGTTTCCATACAGTAATATAAACTTTAAAATTCTTGATTATATTTGCAACTGAGTTAATACCAACTCCTATATACTAAAATCTAATTCATAGGTGCATTATATTTTGCTTTACTGATTCTTTTATCAAAGGGATAAGATCATCCGTTAGTGCATAGCTCGAAATATCTCTTCATTTTTCACAAACATTTTTCCCTTCCCTAAATCAATTTCTTACGCCAAGTCTTTGGCAATAGCCAGTCTTTTGTTATAAGAATAGGTAAATCTGGTTATTCCCCACCCTGAGCCCACCCACCACGTTCTAAGTTTAGTCACTGCCCCAAAGTCCTTGAGCCAACGAATAGGCAGATGTTTACTGTGTAACCAGTGCCACTTTTTTGTTTGAAATTGATTTACAACGCGTATTTCTTCTAGTGTTAAACGTTACGGATAATGAACCTGTTATTAAATGTTGTAATTATGCTGCAGACCTAGACGTGCATTCAATAATAGGAACAATTTGTTCCATGGTGGACCAATACTTATTTGAAGAACAGTCGGTAGATACATAGACTTGGCGGGAGAAGTGAAGGTTCTAAATAGTTTCGTTCCTCGATTAAATCGCTCCAAGGTTAACCAGTAAAGTTACTGTGGTCTTAAACTTGTTGATATTAATGTTTAAGAATGGAGTTTTGTAAGTAAGATGAATTTTTTTACATAAGTATGATATAATAATCGCTTCGATGAAAAACAAGGAAAAACTATAAAATTAACGACTGCTCTTTTTTGGAGAAGCAAAATATTTTTCTACTCACGGTAGCAATATAAGATTTTTTCGTTTCGCAAACAAATATATATAAAGCAATAGTAGAAAGTATAATGCTTTATGGAGCCGAAACATGGACTACAAATGAAAGAGAAAAAAGTAAACTACGAGCCACTGAAATGGACTTTTTGCGGAGGTCGGCTAGGAAATCAAGAATAGAAAGAGCTAGAAATGAGCAGATAAGAGAAATCATGGAGGCAGAGAAGGATAAAACGGAGACTTGAAGGAAGAAGATTACCATGGTATGGACACGTCCAAAGAATGGGGGATGAAAGAAACATGGGCTATCGAAGGAACTGACGTTTGCCTTCCTCCGCTCCGCTGGTCAAAAGTCAGAGACCGAGGGTTTCGTCCTCGCATGCCAGGATAGTGTCATAAACACACTCGCGTACCGCCGCATTATATTCAAGACAGAGGTTGCGGACACGAGATGCAGGGCGTGCCGAACCCAGCCAGAGACACCTGAGTCACCATCTCTCCGGCTGAAGCTATTACGCCAAGTCAGCGTATATTGCTAGGCAGAATGCGGCCCTGCGGGTGTTATATTTCCATCTTCAACACCATATTGACATCGACGATACTCCTGTGCTGCCGTATGCCCCTGGAGATATTGAGTCCATCGTGGAGAACGATAAATGCACCATCTGGTGGAATTACTCCTTTTCTACCACCAGGCAGTTGGAGGCGACCATGCCTGATATCGCTCTCCTAGACCACCTCTCACGCTCCATGTTCGTGATAGAGTTTTCGTCCCCGGCTGGAACGAACATGGATGCAAAGGAGGCGGAGAAACGGACGAAATGTCAAGACCTGCTTTTTGACCTTCGGCAAATGTACCCAGGACACTCTGTTACACTGGTAGTCTTTATCATAGGTGTGCTCGGTTAAGGGCTCGCTGCTGGCGAGCATCAAGTGTATTCCGTCCTGCGTGGCACAGGCGGAGTCACTTGCAGCTCGCATGAAGAAGGCCGTCATACTTGGATCCCTCCGTCTACTCCGTACGCACGACCCAACCGCAGCGTAGCCACCAATCCGATGGTCGTCGGACGTGGCTGCGATCACTGCCAAACCCCTCTCGAGTCCTCGGCGATTATGACGGCAATGAAACCCGATGCTTGCCGAGGACTCTGAGGGGAATGTTATTAAAGTATCAATAAATAATAATAATATAATTTATTGTTCTGTCGGTCATTTACATGACATAGAACATGGTCAGAAAATCAAGACGAAACAAGTACTCACAAAAGAATATAACAATTGTCACCCTATTTGCATAATTACAATTTGTCACTAAGAAACTCATTGATGGTATAATAGTAATTCTGGAGCAAGAACTCTTTTAGATTTGTTTTAAAAGTAGCCACAGTGGACTTATTTTTGATACAAGGAGGCAGTTTATTATAAATAATAGACAAGGAGTGGTGTGGGCCTTCCTTGGATATGGCAAGTGGCAGAGTTCTTAGGTGAACATTCTCTCGTCCACGAGTAAGGTGACAATGAATGTTAGAGTTAGGCACAGAGTTAGACACAAACAGAGAGGCATATAAGTTTTTGGGAGTTGAAACGGTGATGTGTATTATGGGAGTGTATTTAGTGGAGCTCAATTTTTATTGTGGTAGCTTATTGTGCACAGAAAGCATAAGTGTTTGTAAGTACCTATCTGTTCGGCAGTGTATCTCTCTTATCACTTTATCACCATTTGATCGCTTCAGTCAGACCTAGAGATGAAGTGAGGCATCATTATAATATTCTCTGTGTCGCTCTAAAGACCAATGAGAATTTCGATATGGCTGGAGAAGAGAGTAAGAAGCTAGTGCTGGAATTTCAGAGAATGCAGAAGTGATGGAGGGGGCCATTATGAAAGGAGAGGGGATGTTGAAAAGGGTTATTGAGGGAAAAAGAGAGGGAATTTGAACAAAAGAGGGAGATAAAGGAAGAGGATAGCAACTCTAGACAAAACAAGAAGAGGGAAACAATGTGAGGACTGCTAGGGATTTTTTATGCAGTATTTTACAGGTTAAGGCAGGTTTTAATGAAATTCAGTTTATCTCCTCCCAGTTTTTTACACTTTCAGGGGATTATCTAACTCTAGTATTACTTTTTTAGCCAAGGCATAAAATCTGCCCCTCTTCATCCTCTCCATGAAACCGATTCCCCCTTTCCCCCTTCCCCACTTGCTCAACATCCTTCCATCTATCACACTCTAGAGCAACCCATCCTTCCTATTACTTCCTCCTGCCACCTTCCCAAAGCCACTCTAAACAAAGCTATGCTCCATATCAAACTCTTTACCAGCCTTCATTTCAAATCCTTACTCAGGGTCCCCATCATCAGCTCCCTTTTATTACTAAACATCTCTTTAACTAATGCTATTATTCTCCTTATGTCTTTGCTACTATGCCTGCTTTCTTCCAGCATACATCCTAAGTAATTAAAATATTCTACTTGCTCTAGTATGTGTCCTTGGACTTTGATGAATAACCTTACTTTCTTTGTCCAAGAGAATCTCAATAACTTTTTTTCTTATGATTTATTTTATTCCAAATTTCCTGTACTGCATTTCTAAAGGATCTACTAAAGCTTGTAGATCCTTTGCAGATCACTCAACCAATGGGCACCTTTGCCTTTCCCCGTGACCTATGGTTGCCCATCCTGACTCACCGTCAGCCACCCTTGCTTGTGCCCTATGCGTCATGTATACGTTGCGGATTAGTCTCTTGTTTGAACAATCTGTTTACATTTCACCCAGTACCTCCACCAGTTTTAAGCAATTTCCTCCGCCAAAATCAACAAAGCAAGCAAAAACATCCTGGTTATACTCTGCTTCTATCTATGGGTCTATCCATCTACTATCAAACTGATTGTTATATACTCTGCTTCTATCTATAAGTCCATCTACCTACTATCAAACTGATTGTTCTATAGTCCTCACATTCTGATGCTTTCTTCTTCTTCAGGATAGGAATCAGGAGTTTATTCACAAAGTCCTCAGGCCATCCTCCTTCCTTGTAGATCCTACGAATAAGTTTGAAAAAAGCTAGCCAACCTTTATTTCTTAAATAATTTAGCAACTCTGAAGGTATATTATCTACTCCTTTAGCTTATCATGCCTTCATCTCTCTCAATTATACTTTATCTATTTCACTGTTAATTATCATTGGCCCAAGGTTATCTTCATCTAGTGTTCCCTCATCCTCCATGTCTAAATTAGTTGGTCTACTATCCACTATTAGTTGGTCTACAACTGTCATATAGCTCCTCCACATACTTTCTCAACCTATCTTGAATATCTTCTTGCTCAGTAAGTATTCTACCTCTTCTGTCCTCAATCTTTGGTTCTAACTGCCCTCACAGCCAGATAGAAATTTTAATTTAGCGCACAAGCCACCCACTTCCCCTTCTCTTTCCAGTTTGTCCATTTCCTCACATAGCCATTTCCACCAATTTTTCTTCGCCCCATTGGTTATTTGCTGGAGTTGTTTACTTTACTCCCTATACTTAATCTTGCCTAGGTCAGTGTTGATGTTATTCCACTTCCTTCTCTCCTCAATTTTCCTTCCTTCTCTCTTCCATAACTCACTGCTTCTTTGACCTCCTCACTCCAACTGATCTCATTGTTTCATCCATTGGTCTTATAATACCGGCTTTCATAACCTTCCATTTTTCCCCTGCTGTTCCTGTTTCCTTTGCTTCACCCATGTTCCCATCCACTAGCTCCTGGTATTCCCTCCTTTTACCCCTTTCAAAGGTTCTAAGTCCCATCTCTTTATTCTTCCCCTCTTATTTAGCTCTTTCAAACTAGCATCACAATTCATCATCAATAAATTATGATCCAAGACTGTAGTAGCCCCCAGATGGCTCCATTGCCAGGCATGGCTCCTGCCCTATTCCATAGTTCCATCCTGTAGTTGTCAGAATTCATTTCTCTTAGAGCAATTTTCATATTTATTACGGGTAGTTGATAGTCGTGAGGGGGGGAGGGGGGAACTCCCACTTCCCAAGAGCTGTATTTTCCATGACACTATCATCTGGCTCCCACCCTTCGACCTATCTGGCATGGGTGGCCCTATCCGGAGAAATATCAAATACTTCCACCAGCCTAGCTCTTGGGGTCATTGGAACATGCAAACCCTTTCACCACATCAAGGATGTAGACAGTGGGAAGAGTACAAGGGATACACAGGAGGGATATCTATAGGTGGGGAAATGGAACAATGTGCCAGAAACAGGGATGCTAGGATGAGAACAGTGCAAATACTGATCAATCAGCAGGTAGAATGTTAAAATTGCTTTAAAAACTTACAACAGCATCCATACCTTGTCCTATGGTTTCAAGGCATTATGGTATAGCAACTGCTACGTGATGCTGATTTAAGGCAAAGTTGCTGATTCAAAATCTTCTGTCATTTCTTCACCCATCTTGGAGACTTATTGTTAGTGAGGTCCTCTAAATCTGCAGTTTGCCCATTCCATTGCTCTCTTGCACTCAAAATTAACCCATTCGCCTCTTCATTTTCCTAGCAATTTCTGGCCCTAAGTTCCTATTTAATTTTCTCAAAATTTGCATTTCATTTTCATTATTTATCTCAGGCTGAAGAGCACCTTTCAGAATAAAATTTCTTCAGTGGTTGAATTATATAACTCTTATTTTTAAAAGGATAAAAAATGGTGTAATTGTTCAATTTATTAGTTACACATTAGTTATTAACAAATTAGGAAAAAATACGTTTATAACGTGACCGGCGACTCGCCGGCTCTTTACCTTAAAGCAAAGAAAGACAGCCCGGCGATTCACCGGCTCTTTATGCGAATGGGTTAATAAGAATGAATCCATCAACTAAGTGCTTCCATGAGCACCTAGGGTGGCTTATCTGTCTGCCAATATTAGGAGATCATCACTTGTTTTCCAATATATGTAGTTACATTACTATTCATCAATGTAAATCATCAATAAGAATTTGCTGCTTCAGACCAGGAGGAAATGTATCAGTAGGAGTTTTGGAAATTCTGTAAGGTATTACAGCAAGACAACAAGAAAACCTAGGTCATACCTCACATCTTACTGACGAAGGATTGCATGTACTTTAAGTACTCTCCTCATATCATAGAGAAATGATTCCAGTACCCATGAAAATTGGTGTTTTTCAGGATAATAACTGTGACACAGTTTAGTTCTTGAAGAATCACAGTACGAAACAAATGTTACAGGAAAGTTGTTAGGCCACAATGTGTTATTACATGTGGAAGTGTTATTACATAAGGAAAACGTTTATATTCTGTGTATTTGTGAGCATTGGCTTAAAGGTGCAGTAGTAAATATCCCAGGGTATGTATGTGGGAATATTTTCTACCGCTGTCCATAAAAATGGAGGAGTGGCAATATTTATTAAAAAAGATTTTGAGTTGAAGGACCTCTCCATTGATTTAAACGGGCTGAATGAGGAAAGAACCTTTGAATCTGCCATCATTAGCTTTAAATGTGCCAACTTGCGCTATAATGTTGTCACAGTGTACCACTCGCCATTGGGCTGTTTTAATTCTTCCTGTGAGAAACTGGAAAATCTCCTCTACTCTCTGTCTAATCGTTCTCCAAAGTCCACTACCATTGTAACAGGTGATTTTAAAGTTAATCTCTTGGTTAGCAGTGCACACCAAAGCAAGCTTTGTCAGTTATTTTTCTCCTATAATTTGAAACCACTAGTCAATTCTCCAACTAGAATAACCTCTGAATCTAGCACCCTCCTTGATAATCTTTTTACCAATTGCAATGAACAAAATGTATCCATTTCTGTATTTGATCCCTTACTTTCAGACCACTGCACTGTGCTGGCAACTTTTGCTAGTGGCACGGATATTCGCAAGTCTGACTCTATTTCTTTTTCAACCAGAAATATCAACAAGACCAATTCTGAGCTATTCTTACATCTATTACAATCTGAGGACTGGAATGAAATTTATAGTGCTACCAATTTTAATGTCGGCTTTGACATCTTTTACAGGAAATTTTCTTTTCTGTTCAATGCAACGTTTCCATTAGTAACTAAGAGGCATGACCCTAAATGTACAAAAAAGTGGATATCACCTGACATTATCAACCTTTCTAAAGATATGAAAGCTTTATTCCAAAGAAACAAGCTTCAAAGTGATGAATACAGCATTAAGAAATATCAAAACCTAAAGAAAATGTACAGAAACCTTATTAATTATCAGAAAAAAATGTTTTAATGACTCCTGCATCATGAATGCCCAAAATAAAACTACGGAGGCCTGGAAAATAATAAGTAGTGTCACTGGCTCAATTAAAAGAAGGTCCCTACCAATAGTGAATGATGGTGAAAACAACTCTGATCCTTTACTGTTAGCAAATACACTGAATGAATTTTTTCTGGATGTCCCTTTGCTACCAGCTTTCAACAGCGATACTCATCTGAATCCTTTAAAAAATATCCAACCAATACATGTTTCTCCGACCTTGTAACTTAACTGAGCTATCCTCATATTTACTAAGAGTTGGTAAGAAAAACTCTCCTGGTTTAGATGGCATACCAGGGACTCTTCTTAAAGAATGTAGTAATGGCATCTTGACTCCCCTCTCATATCTCATCAACCAATCTCTAATCCTTGGGGTATTTCTGGATGTCCTAAAAACCTCTAAAGTCATTCCTGTGTTCAAAAACAGGGGTGGAAGGAATGCCATTACCAATTACCGGCCTATTGCCCTATTATCTCAGTTTTCTAAGTTTATCTATTAGAATACATATTTTGTGCAAGACTGATAGAGTTTTTGGATGAGTATAACATCCTATCCAGTTCTCAATTTGGCTTCTGCAAAGGTAAATCTACTACCCATGCACTTGTTTCTGGCACTGGTTTTATCATTGAGCAACTTAATAACAGAAATCCTACCTTTGGTTTATTCTTTGATTTGACCAATGCCTTTAATTCTGTCGATCACCAGATCCTTCTTTGCAAATGTGAACGAATTGGCATTAGAGGTGTTGCTTATAAGTGGTTGAAATCGTATCTGACGAATCGACAACATGTTGTGGAAGTTTTTAAAGATGGCAAATATTTCATCTCTGATATTCGACCTGTATCTATTGGGGTGCCCCAGGGCTCTGTATTGGGTCAGATTTTATTCTTGATCTTTATTAATGACTTTCCCATTAACCTGGTTACCAAAGTATGTTATCCTTAGTTGACAGTTCTGTTTGTGAACCTAATGATGAAGTCAAATTTCTTGGTGTTCTCCTTGATCCATTATTGTATTGGTGGACACATATTGACAATTTATGTAAAAAGTTGAACTCTACTATATGCTATCCGTGCTGAAGCATGCTGTCAGTATTGGTGTACTCAGGAGTGTTTCCTTTGCCCACTTTTACTCCCGGATCTCTATGGTATTGTTCTATGGGGTGCAACTTCCAAGCTACTTGAAATTATTAAGATTCAGAAAAAAATTGTACGAACTATATGTGTAATGCCCCCTTTAGGGCACAATGTCGGCCATTGTTTAAAAAACTGGGTCTGCTAACTGTGCCGTCCATCTATGTTTATTTTGTTGTGCTACATGTTAGATCTAACATTTCTCTCTATTTGCTAAAAATAATAACTTTCATAACCACTACACCAGAAGATCTGGAGATTTGCATATAATGCTACAGAATTTAAAATTGTGCTCCCGGGATCCCAAAGTCATGGGGATAAAATTATATAATGTAATCCCATGCCATATTAAAAAGTGACAACCTTGAATGACTTCAAGACTCCTACATAACTTTCTCCTCGAGAAATGTCGGCACAAAGTGCAGGATTTATTTATGAGTCTTACTGTGTAAATATGTTTTTTTTTACACTTGTTGAATTATGACGTATTTCTCCATACATTCCATGTAATGTCTCTGGAACAAATAAAATCTAATCTAATAGTAAACTATACAAATTGTACCTCATTTTAAAACCACTAACGCAGCCCAATGAAAGACAAAGAAAATGACTGATGTTGTGAAACAATATGTTGAAGGAATCATTTTCTACATAAACTCACTCCAAGTGCAGGAGCAAGGAAAACTGTGATTTACAACCAGGCCTCCAAAGTAAAAAAAATTCTGAGTCGTAAACATCCAAGGGATGTCTTGCTTTGTGTAGACTATGGGCATGTGTCACTACAGCTGTTAATTTATAAACCGTTACATACAAAGGTTCGTACTATTTACAAAGGTGATCAATCAAATGTAAATACATTCCAATCACCAAATCAGTCCATATTGACACATTTGAGACTGGACAGTTTCAGCTTATGCAGACTGCCAAATGTTCAGGGTTCGGCAACTTACTTTCAAGGTGAGTCCAAAAATTAAAAAAATAAAGGCTTAAGATGTTAGCACCTTTTAGAAAATGCTTTTAAAGATATCTTGGAAGAAGTCCCCTTAGCCATCAGCCAAATCTAGCTTCGACAGCTCTTGCAGTGTATATCATGGAATAACTATGTCTGGTCCTGCCACAGTCCACGTGAGAAGACCTCACCAGACTAAAATTCACACACAGCATCCAATCAGTATGAAGCATAAATACCCTAACACAATCTTAAAAAGGATGATACTTTGGGACCCTGGTCATAAGATTTAACCAAAATAATTCATAAAATACAAAGAAAAGCAGTGCGCTTCATTAAAAACTGCTACAAACGAATATATGGTGTTACACAACTGTTAGAGGGATTAAGGTGAGAGTAAGGCCCCTAGAGACTTGGAGGCTACATGCTAGGCTTAGTTTGCTTGATAAATTCAGAACTGATAATTTTCATAATGACATAGAGACTGCCAAACAGATAGGGCCTGTGTTGCTTTACTTGGGTGAAGAAGGAATTGGTGCGTGACGCAACCATTGTGATGCGGAGATAATGGGTGAGATGAGGCCATGGTGAGCTTGGAGCTCCCTTAAGGTTATTAAAATATGTCGTGGGGAACACACATACAAAACATATGCGGCAAAGCATTAAAGAAACTAGGTTTTGTTAAGCGTATAATAGGAAGGTTCTCGGATGAAAAATCAAAAGAGACATCCTACTTTGCTCTGGTTAGGCCACACCTCGAATACGCCACGAGCATTTGGGACCCTGGTCACAATGATTTAACCAAAAAAATTATTAAAGTAAAAAGAAAAGCTGCACGCTTTGTCAAAAACTGCTACAAACGAACATATAGTGTTACACAACTGTTAGAAGGATTAAGGTGGGAGCCCCTAGAGACTCTGAGGCTTAGACAGATTCAGAGCTGCTGTGTTGTAGAGCGACATAGAGAATATTATCATGACTCCTCACTACATCTCTACGTCTGACAGATGCGATAAAATAAGAGAGATACACTGCCGAACAGATAAGCACAAAAGCTCGTTCTTTCCACGCACAAATTTAAGCGACCACAAGAAAAAGTGAGCTCCACTGAATACACTCCCATAATACATGTCACCATTTCACCTCCCAAAAACATACATCTACACAGCTGGTGACTTGACAGCCCCTACCACATGCCTATGTGGCGGCTAGCATGGTAGTACATAATGTAGATTCTTGAGAGTTCCATTCGTTTACAAGTCAACCTTCCTAAAACCCTTGACCAATAACATTCAAGTCACCGGAGCTAAACTTCCCAATCTTACTTACCTGAGGTAGATGCAGCAAATAAACAATATATGGCAGGTATTTCTGGTGTCATATAGATAAATCTCAGTACAGCAATAACAACCTTTATTAGGCCTATATGACTGAGGAGAAAAGAAGCTTCCAAAACATAGTGCAGGAAGAGGATGCGGAAGATAAAACGGATGGACAATATAAGAAATGATGAAGTTTACAGAAAACATATGGAGAACTGTTGAGAAAAGAAGAACCAAATGGATTGGACACACCTTGAGACACAATGGGTTTGTGAAGAACACAATTGAATGTAAAATAGCAGTCTGCTTTACCCAGAGGAAGACCCAGGAATAAGGTCATGGATTAAATAAAGACACAGAAGAACTAATAAAGTACAAATATATTAACAAATAATAAAGTATAGAAGAATTACCAGGAAGAGAGGGAACTAGTATTAGATAGGGAAGGGTGGAGGGCTCCAATCAACCAATTGTAGGATTGGATGACCAATGACGATGATGACATAGGAAACCGTTTAAACAGAGTTTTGCAACAATGGTGCAAACCCTTGTAACAGGATTATTAGACAAATAATACAAAAGATTTAATGAGCATTTATTTATATTTATTACATATGAAAAATAATGCAAGTTGAAAACCTGACAAATAACAATGAATACAATGAAAGCAGAAGTATCCATAAGCTGGAACACTACCACAGAGTAAATTGAGCGATACCATACCACAACTTCCGAGCTACGGCTGACACTAACTCTCATCCAAGGAATTTCTGACACAGCCTTATTTCACATATGACTGTTCTAACCTCTTCACAAACAACAGCATGTCAATACAACACTTTAATCACTTTTCTGTGAAGAAGAAGAGTCGTCACACCCTTGTGTGCAAACACATTAGGATGGCAATAATCATTAACTTAGAGAGGTGTATTTGTATGGTAAAAAAAATGACCACACTGTTTATGGGATAAAAAATTCTATGGACACACTACAGGTCTGAAAGCAAACAGTGTCTTGGTGTATTATTGACTCTAGCAATGGAAGTCAAGTTCGAGGTGGAGTCTATTATAAAGGCGAAAGACATCTGAAAGTTTTTGACCGGCTCCTTTCAAGAAAAGGAGGAAGACAATCTACAAAAGGCAGGTAAACAGCTATTCAGCATTTACCTCATTAGTCGAAAGATACTGTCACCAATATGTATTCAATACACATAAATCAAAAATAGATATTTATATTGGTTGGAGGGATACATTAAATATCACGCATGATTGCTGGGGGAAAAGTTTTCACTTCAAAGAAAAGGTGCTAATTTAAAAATAAACATTGATTTGTGCAGAAAATAAAGTGTCACCGATATAAAAATAGTATATGAATTTTTAGAAGAGGAATGCCAGACAAGGAAGTGCTGAAGTCTGCAAAACGGATTTCCTGAATAGGGTTCTAGTACTTGGTCCCGAAAACAGTCAAAATAATTACCTTAGTACGGCCATCGCATACGCCACTAAATTACAATTTAAAAGTGGAAGGAGCTTCGGGTGATTATCAGGGCACCTAATCCATGTAATATCACTTGATAACTCAAAATGGGAGGCTACTGGGCGGTTAGACAAAAGATTATTTGACAGCAAATCCGCCTATATGGGACCTTACGATCGAACAAAAGCTGATAGTTTTAAATGCGACATCTAATTTCTCAATGCTTACTTTACTGAAACCTGCTGTTTGAATCAATTCTGCCGTGTGCCTGTCGGGTTCGCATCCTAAGAAGAGCATTGGCCAAATTTTCGTCACAGAGAGGAAACTCTGAATTTTGGAAAGAATAGACCCAGGCTCGGCGTGTACATGCTCAAGGAACACAAACTTTCCTCCCTGAAAGACGACGAGTTTCATTTAGAATTACAGAACAAACGCCCATGACACATTACACACAACCTTTTACATATTTACCGAAATACTTACCGGAACAAGCACCCTCCTAATTTCCTCCAATATCTTCTTCACGTTGTCCGCTGAACAAAGTAGCAATGTACACACGACAACGTCTATACTATCATCTTCGATGTCACTCAGATCCTCGGCTGGGGCCACTACGAATTTTTCATTATTTATGTGAGGATATTTCTTACAATTTTCCAAAAACAAAGGTTTCATTTCCTCATTCCAGTCGACAGCAATTAGCCGGCATCCCTTTGGAAAATACTTCAAATTGGCTCCTGAAAGTAAATTTCCTTCACTTTACAACTAGTGAAAAGATAGATCTACCTGTCCTACCGCAACGTAACCCACGAATCAATAAATGACCTTGCAAGATTTACTTACCAGTTCCTATTCCTAATTCCAAAATACGAATTAAGCCCTCATTTTTCAGCTTCCAGTCTTGAGAGACGACATCGGTTAAAGGATTGAAGAGCTTGTGTTTTATTTCATTAGTTTTTTCATTGTATTGCGTCACTAGCTTGTTTAAAAGATACGCGAATGCCCTGAAATATCCGGGAAACCATAACACTTTTAATGCATCGCAGAAATACAAAAATTATGGAGACAGAGGAATACTCCAATTACAACACGGAAAGACCCCATGAATAACTTACCTTTTCCTCATTTTCATAAAAAATCCTTTCCCAAAATAGAGAACAACAAGAAGGAAAAGTGCCGGTAAAATTGGATAAACAACATTATTACGAACAAATATATCAAAGGAACTCATTATATTCAATTGATAGTGAGATTGTGCCCGAATGATTCACACTCGACAGCAAAATCAACGGAGAGAATAATTAGACAGAAATTATCTCCTGTCTTGATTACCGCCGCCGAGTGTGAAGAAAGAACAAGAACGGAAGGCGCATGAATAGACGGCTGGCTAGTGTTAATGAGTTGACTTTGGAGTGCTTCTCTGCGGACAGATAACCTTAGTAGATAAATAGGGCGATATCGAAACTTATTCATTAAACTCTCATAAAGTAAGTGCGGGGTGAGTAATGGTTGTAAATGGTTCTGCGAGGTTGTCATATCTGCGGGTGCAGGAAGCGGCAAATTTGTGTCATGGCTGTACCATTACCCCCAACCTACAAATACGCGAGTATTAATACCATGAATATAGAGACTAGTCTCTGTATTCATGATTAATGCTACCATTATGTGTGCCCTGTTGAAACTGTTCCCTTGCCTGAAAACAGGACGAAGCGTGTTAATGAGAGAGATAACTGGTTTTAAATTTCGCCTCATACCCTTGAGTAGACTTTTCGGCATCAGCATAGCGATGATCATCTGCGGCCCAGCATATCGGTCTCATCATAGCTCGAGCTGCTCCAGTTTTGCGTGGAAATTTAAGGAGCAAAAGGTGGTTGCGAGCCGAGATGTGAATTAATGGGGAACATCGTCCGGTAAATGTCCGCTTCCGTCACACACCTTTCAAAACGTTTTTCGACCCTTTACACCTAGCGTCTCGCCGCGAATTACATGTGACATAAACTAAAAAGTTACCGGTATCTAGTGATAATTTTATTTTGGGGAGATAACTCTTTTTAAGTTGGTCAAACTGGACGAAAGTTGAATATAAGAATAATGGAACATTTTAAACCGTGTCAATGGTGACAAAAAGTCTAATTTTGCAGAGCATCTACTTGATGAGGGTCACAGATCCAATTTTACCCCTAAGCTGTTACATGTTTGTGACAAGGGGGGGAAGTTGGACTTCCTTGAAAATTTTGAAATTCTGTCATATCACAATGTGCACAGCGACAAACTACTCAATGACATAATCCCTTCAACCTTTCACCCTTGTTGTGTGTGCCAGTTCCCCCACCTCCATCCCCGTAGTCCTTGAGTGTAGCGTCACCACCTGTTTGTTCCTTCCCCTGCAGTTTTGCCCAATCACCTCTCATTTCCCCCCCTTTAGTCAGCCATCTCCCTCTCCTTGAGATCTCTTATATAAACTGTGCTGTATTTTGGTATTTTAATCTGTAATCTTGATAATGGCCTGAAAAGGCCGAAACCGGTCGATTTGTGTTTGAAATGCATTGGTGGAAAAAACTAAGTGTTTTTATTTTTAAGACCATACTATCATGGTGTCCATAGGCTCTCCTTCCAGCTTCACCATCAGAATCCTCTCAGTATACAGCCAGACTGATCTCACTCTTCTCCCACTTATCTTTTTCAAATCTGTTATTCTCTGGGTTGTCACCTAAATATATATCACTCCAGTATTCATCTGCTCCACCCACTTGATATCTCAGACTCCCAATATATCTACCTCCAGCTTCTCCATCTTTGCATTCTCCAGCTTCCCACTCACCCCTAAAGCTTTCACGTTCCATTTTCCCATCCTGCATTTGTCTTTTCTGACTGATGTACACCCAACAATTTTCCCCTCTGTCCCCCAGAGATAGAATTGTGGGGCTTTTTTACCTCCAGAATATTTCACTGGGAGGAATGCCATCATGTCCTACATAGTTTGAGCAGAGGACTGTATCTTATAGGGAGGCTAATGTGGTGGTTTCCCTGTTGCCTTCCATATCGCAGTATCTTAGCCAATTCTTTAAACTTCACTCTTGCCCAAAGCTGTGACTGTTGACACCAGACTGACCGTCTTGATCTGTTCCATCAGTGCCTTCTTCTGAGACTACTGCCTCTCAGTAGTGGGGTCAGTTAGTGTAGCAGACAAAAGTTGGTTTCTGTAGCCGGGATAATATTTTCGGTCCCTGGGCTTGAACTGGCAACCTTTAGAACTATTTGAACTTGCTGCCTCCGGATCTCCATACCCTGTGCACAATAGAATAACTTCATTGAAAATTATTGATACGGTCATGCAAATACAACTACCTTGTTTGTATACATATCAAAATCTTGCAGCGTCAAGTGAATGATCACACCCCTATAGAGTGCCATGAAAATAGTGCTGTTGGCAATTACAAATGCATTTAATTTAGTGAACAAATTTAATGCCATTTGGGAAAGAGAATCGTGTCTAAAGAATCCATGCTAGTGGCCTATGTTAAAAATCATATAACCCTAGAAAAATGTTTACTTTTCATTTCTTTTACAGCAAATTCAGTATCATCAGTGTATTTCAACTACACTGCTATCTTAAATGAGCTCTGATAACAGTATTGTGAATTAATTAGAAGCACTAGCATGTGTGTGACTAAGCAATGGCTCAACAATGTGTGAGTGCATTGCTTTCCCTCAATTGGCTAAATGTATAGGTGCCACCTAAACATATGCACACTCAGGCACAGCATGCTTATCCCTTTGAGTGTGGCATGACGTGGTATCACATCATGCCGCACTCAAAGGGATAAGCAGACTATTCTCATCAATAGCTCTCTCAGTCTTCTCTAATCATGCAACATGCTTTGCTTTCATGGGGCCACCTCCATCCATAAGAAGTTTTCTGTTTTAAAAATATTAAAAACCTGATATTCCACTGGTGTTAACATGAAACCAATACCTCTAGTTGTGCACTGTGATCCAATGGAACTTATTTTCTTGGATAGAGTTCTAATGCCACTATAGACCTTGGTTAATGCAAAGAATAACATATAGCAAAGAGACATGACCAATGCAAAGAAGGCAAGTTTGTAATAAAAATATATTTATTTCTAAATATATGCACTTTTGGCAGAGAAAGTTCATTCTCCTCACTATTTTTCTTGTATGATGAAAAATTACAACACTTGAAAACTCACTATTCAACTTCAAGTTCATTTCAACAACAATAATAGAAACAGTTAGTCATCTCATTCTTTCAAGTCAGTTCAACACACTGATTCTGTCAAACTAATAGCTAAATTAAAAAATTCTTACATAAATAGAAGAAATGTTAACATTTAACAACATCTATATATAGCTGTCAAGTTCAGTGGCACTCATAAATGGAAGAACCTTGTGTTAAGATGCTCATAGCAGCTGATCAACTAATGATCAACAAAGGTCAGCTATCACAATAAGGCAAACGAAGTTTATACAATAAATCTGGTAACCAACAATTCTACATAAAAAAGAGAAATATCAATTATATAGGAATAATCTCTTGATTTTATCTTCTATGCGTGTGTTTACTAATTATTTCTGTAGCTGCAAATCCACAACAAAAAGCATAGAATGGCACCTATTGAGCAATTCATAGGATTACAAAGTATTGGCTAGTGTACACTTGTAGGCATCCCTCTCTTATCATTATACCTCATGACTCAAGATCAACACTGTTCATTCAAAATGCAAAGCAATATGCATAGATTTGTTCAAGAAAATACATGATAATCAACACATTACATATCTTAATTAAAATGCAAGCTTCATTAAATGTTTCAATGAAGAAATGATATTAACAAGAAAGTCAAGGCACTCATTTTTTAACACCCCAATAAAATATCATTTCTAAACAACACAAGTGCAATTTATCTTTTACAAATCATTCATTAGACTTCTTATCACAGAGTGGTTCATTCAGTGAGCCCAAATAGCTTCAGGGCATTGAAGGCAGTGGCTAAGGCAACCTCTTCAGGAGATTTTTTCATGAAGGCGGCAATCATTTCAACAATTGCTGGCAAGGAGCATGGCTCATTCCGCTGGAAGGTACAGTACCGATGAAGAAAAGTGAGCGACCTGTCAGTTAAAGACAAGAGAACAAATTATATACTAGGTTCAAATCATCCCACACCATTAGAAAATTCATTAGACAATGTCTGACAGCAGAGCTGTATATTAAAATGATGGCTAAAATATTAAAACGTGATCAGGGAGGTGAGATAACCAGCAGAGTTTAAGGAGTCATCAAAATAATATGTTAACCGATGAGAAAAATTTGCATAGCCAAACCTTTCTCTCACCTACCCGAGTCCCCTAACTATAGCCCACAACCCAAAAGGCTAAGTGATTTTGAAAGATAAAAAAAGTTGTTCTGAAAACAAGTACCTAAATAGAGAAAATCAAGGCAAGGGCAGGGGAATAGATGCAGTAAAGAACAAAAGCACGATTACGTGAGATGTTAACAATATGTGAGACTATTATGTAAAGCGATGACTTGAAAGAATAACATAATAGAGCTGTAGGCGATGAGGGTGAGCCCAAGGAATCAGTAAGCGAGAATGTGAGCAAGGAAAAGGAAATACAAAAGTGAGAATGGTTTTTTTGATGCCGAGAGAAAACTGAAAAATGGGAAGGCTGCAGGCATAGATGGGATATCCAGTGAAACACTGAAGTTTGATTACCAATGAGTCACCAGTATGAATTGTATAACTCACATGAATGAGTTTCTGTTGTGCTCTTTGAAAGTATTCAGTATCACTGTCATTATACCACCAATGGAAATGTGGGATGACAGAATGTAAAAATTACGGAAAATTATTTTATGTAGTACCCTGGGAAGATATGAGCAGCTAAACAACCTGCTACTCAGCCAAACTTTCTATTCCGTAAGTTATATTTTCCATTGTACACAAGCTCCCTTTGAGGCATTTTGATATCATATTTCCCCATTGTATATCCCATTTGATATATATATTGGTATTATCATAAAAATCCTTAGTTAAAATTCATTTTTTTTCACTTTATATTATTTGAATGTGTATAAAGATCGAAAATAACTGGTTAAAATAGCACAACCTTCTTAATTTCAGCCATTCATCCCTTTACCAGACCAAAAGCACACATATCCGCAGAGTAGCATGAGTCGTCACTAAATCTTTTCCCAGCATCATGCTATGTCAACAAATTCATGGCCATTTCAACATCCGCCGAGTAGACAAAAGATTACTCAGAAAACAGCATGAATGATAGGCAAAGTTCCATTTCAGATAGGAAGATAGCAATAGGAAGGTCAGTCCTTAGGTGAAGCCATTGGGAGGGCTAATCAGTGAGCAAATCAAGTGTAGCCTAATCAGTCAGGCTTATCAAGTAAACACAAACTGAGGGGCAACAGCTGTCAAGGAACTCAACACAACACTGATTCTAAGATGGCGACCGGTGGTTGTGCTCCCATCATGTAGCTCGTGTGTAACTTCAATTGACGTAACAGCAAAGTTTATCTACTGTGTTTTCGGCCCTCATACATTTCATCCTAAATGTAAAAGTCTCAATGATCTATTACTAAAAGCTCTAGTTGAGTGCCATGAATTATTTTGGAAGAGTTTTTCCTGCCGAGTCTTGAACTTCAACATGTCCAACATGGCGGCTGATACCGAATTTTTGAAACAGGAACTTAATAACCTGAAAACTACCCAGGAATCAGCTATCAAGCAGAAAAAAATCTATTTCTTTCTCCAATACTGCAAAATCTGGTCTAGCACCCCGTGAAGGTAAACTGCATGTTTCCCCACCTGTGGCTCCTACTTAGGCATGACCTTTGACACATAATGCAGCATGCTAAAGTGAATCTTGCTCGATGTCTTCCTGCCTAAATATATATCACTCGAGTATTCATCAACTTCCCCACCATTTACTTAACGAAGAACAGGTGTTTCAATCTTGTACTACCCAAATTCAACTCGTAGGTACACACTTTCATGTGGCAACCATCTATCGTTCTCTTACTGTGTATTTAAAATTCAAAAGAGGTGTCTGTGGCTGATAGGTAAAGCTTCTCTCCATGCTCCATGTCACCCCCTCTTGCAGGAATTTGGTATTTTACCTCTTCCCTGAATATGTATATATATATACTTGCTGCAATTATTTGTGCCAAGAAAAATCTTTCCAATTATGCCACTAATAATCACTATCATAGTTATCATACAAGGAGCTATGCTGACCTCTACCTAATGCAGGTTAGAACAAGAAACTCAGGTTATGACCCAAACCATATGGGCCTTTTACTCAATAACAAGCTTCCTTGTGAAGTTAAGAGCGCAAAAACGATGGCTCTCTTCAAATGAAAATTAAATGTTTTTTTTATTGAGAAGTTTGTTTTACTCTGTTGATGAATTTCTTCATCCATAATTTTTTCCATTTGTTCTGTATGTGCTTGCCTTGACATGTCCTATATTTGTACTACCAAATCGCTGGACGAATAAATATCACTATTATCAATACTTTTGACCAATAAAACTGACTATCATTATTATTATGGATTCTAATATGGTAATATGGTTAATCTTAGAGACTCATGTCAAAATATAGACAATAATAGAGGAAACTCGGAGTCACAAAGCTGTATTACCAGCAGGGGTATCTTTATGATAGTTATTTAGAGAAATATTATTTGCCCTAATAATGACTAGTTACAAGGCTCATCAGTTACTAAAAGATGAGTGACATTCTGACCAAAAGCATTTTTTTTATTTACAAAAACATAAAAAAGTCACAATAGCCCAAATTTATGATATTTAGTTCATATAGGTTTAAGATAAGTGGAAAAATGTCTGCTAACTACAATTTCTTTGGCCATCATCACAGTTACACATGAAAACCTTCAGCATATTTGCAGCTCTTGCTCCATCTTTGGTGATAACCAGGTGTAATACAAACCGACCCTTACTAATTTTTTTCACCTAATCTAATACTGAATATGTATTTTTTAGCCTTGTTCTCATGCTTATACAATTATTTGCAATATAGCCACAGTTGTATGGATGAAGTGAAAGGATAATGTATATTCCTTCCACTCTTGATATCTATGACATGTACTGAAGGCATGTATCGCTGTTAAGAGCAATACAAACACATTGAACACTCACAACACAAAAGCTGCAAGTTTAAGGTCATACCATTGACGCTGGTGAGGCCTTCAAGTTAGGCCTAATGGCGAGATTCATAATGCATATCATGTATTGCAGTAAGCATCATCAAGTTCAACGCAAAGTTTGCTACTATCTCATTACACTGAACAGCGTACTAGAGAGCTGCAAAATACAGCACAAATAATTTTAACGGAATATAGATAAGAATCGAGAGGAAAGCGTTGGGTACATATGAGGGAGGCGGAAGAGAAAGATATAAGAATCTTGAATTCATTATCACTGGCAAGTCATAAGAATGATTTAGAAGGGAATTTTGATGTACGCATGTAGATAGCTTTATGGCAGAAATGTAATGAAGACTAGACTCGCCATGGTAGATTAAAATTATTGTTAGGATAGTCCATGAGCTGGAATGTACTGCTACATCAGCAACTACACAGCATTGAGTTGGTCACAAGTAATACTTGCAAGGACAATCTCCCAGAGGCTACTGAATGGTTATGTTATAATTTTCAGTTTTTGTGTCAGAGACAAGTATAGTATTTGATGAGTAGAATAAATGCCCTTATCACCCAACCATCTAGCTTTTTTCTACATGCAGCCATTCAACATAGCACCAACCATTTTATTAGAATATTACTCAATGATTAGACAAAACATGGGATAAACTAGCTTCGTAGTGTCTCCATTGCAGCAATGACTCCGAGTAAAACCAGAAAATCTCTTCAACATCTTGAAATGAAACTCTACACTCTAAGTTTGGAAGTTACGTGTCTGTCAAAAATATAAAACTGTTGAGTTTGATGAAGACTGTAGTTAAAGACTGGAGCATAGAGTAGCCAGGCTAAAATGCTCATAGACTTTAACTTCTGAACCAGGATTGTGAGAAAGAGTCCTCTAATACACAAATGTAACATATAAAACAAACTTAAAAGATTAAGTCTTTTCAACTACAGCAACAAACAATGACACAAGTGATTTACTATACATTGTGATAATTCCCTTTTTCAGAGGGACTTATTGAATCAAGCCTTAAATGAAAATGTAATGAAATTATTAAAATTTTCTTTTAATAAATAAACATCAGGCCAAGAGACTAATGATAAGTATACATGAAAATTATGAATAATGATTCAAACATTGCCTGGAGAAATTTTCTTATTTTAAGTTTAATGTGGGAATTCCGAGCCACCAACAGCAAAGGAACCATCAACATAAACTCTATGAAGAGAAGAATGCTTGAAGTGAACCAACCTTTCTGTTAATGCTTCCTTAACATGCGTCGGTAGCTTTGAGGCTCTGGTATTTGGATACATAAATGGTGCATCTGTTTCCACCAAAAGCTTATCCAAAGGAATTAAGCCATCTTCCAGCAATTTTCTTACACCTGAGTCTGATTTGTCCTTACATAAATACCCTGGTAATTAAGAGATTAACAATAAAGAATATGAATAGAGGGAATTTCCATATATCCACTATACACAAAGTACATCTAATTAACAACTAGTCTCTAGACGAACCAATGGAGTATTTGGCAAATATATCAATGCACGTGGAAGATGATAGAAAATCATACTGACGAATGAAACAGGAGAGTAGGTACTTTCCTCAAATTTTTATCTGATAATGAAATTAAATGTTATGAATAAATAAGATAAAAGTCTTATCCTAAAAAATTGCCAAGCACTACCCATTAAAGGAAAAGTGGACATCTAATACACATTCTTAATAGATTCGTTTTAAGGATAGAGCGTAATTTAAAAGTTCTTGATGAACGGCCATAAAACTTCCTTTCAAAATCATTTACTTTCCTTTTGTGAAGATTTTCATTGCAATTTTTAACGTTAGATGATTTACATGAACTAGAATTTATTTTTTAATTTATTATATTTAATAGTAATTTACAAGTTTTTGATGAACGGCCATAAAACTTCCTTTCAAAATCATTTACTTTCCTTTTGTGAAGATTTTCATTGCAATTTTTAACGTTAGATGATTTACATGAACTAGAATTTTGACGGCAATTTATTTTCCTGTGCAATTTCGCTCCATGTGAGGGTTAATAATTTTAGTCCAACAAAGGCAAGGGCATTTATTTAGAAGTTACCTGTAAGTCCTAGATAGAAACCCATTTCTAAATATTTCTGCGCCTGTTCCACAGTCCCTGTGAAGCAGTGAATCAAAGTGGCAGGAAGTTTATCTTCATATTTTTGCAAGATTTTCAGTAAATCGTCGTGGGCATCGCGTTCGTGAAGAAATAATGGCTTGCGTAGTTCACAGGCAATTTTTACCTGAAACGGCACAACAATATGATGAATACACACGATACGAACCGATTGCTTCGCAGTTAAGTCAATAGTTAACTTGCAGACCTGTTTTTCAAAAACTTCTCTTTGAATCTCTGGGGAGGAGAAGTCTCTATTATAATCCAGTCCACATTCTCCAATCGCTACACATTCTGGATTACTGCCTATTTCCCTCAAATCTTCATCATACTCTTCCGTCCAAGATTTTGCATCATGAGGATGTATTCCTACGAATTAGATGACCAAATATTTCAAAAATAAAACTCAGCATACATATTCATAAGTAATAAATTAACGTATCTAACCTGCAGTTGAATACAAAGTTCCAGGATAAATCCTGGTGAGACGGAGTGCTTCTTTGCTAGCTTTGAGTGATGCACCAGTGACCATGATTTTCTTGACACCTTCATAAAAATGAAGAATCTAATTATAAGATATGCTTTTTATCGTATTTCAACGCCAAATAGCACAACATACCGGCATCCTTAGCTCGCTGAATCACAGAATCCAAATCTCTACTAAACTTCTTATTAGTTAAATTAGCTCCAACATCCACGATAACGTAGTTCTCGTAGCAATGGTGCATACTCGAAGCTGAATTCTCCTTAGAATCCGCGGTTAGATCTACATCACTGGAAGCCATATTATTTACACAAGAAAACGTTTTAACTTGAATTAGCAGCTTAGTTCTTGTTTTATTAAATGCCCTACGGTGTCTCACGGATAATTAAACAATTCAGAAACTAGGACACATCTTCGTAGATGGCATTATTTTGAATGAATTATTCCATTTTTAGCCAAATTATATGAAAGTTACTTGAATTCAACAGATCACTTGACATTCCTAAAACCAAACATAAACTACCAATGACTAATCCCTTGCGGCGGTGGCAAGAATATTAAGAGAAACATCCAAACATCAGAATTCGACATGTAGAAGAGGTATATAGAAAATACGATCGACCTAAGGCACTTAGTAGTTAATTTTGGCCACTCCGTTGGCGCTAGTTGCTAACAATCACTGTTGACTTGGTTGACATTTAAAATGATGCTACCGTTTATTTCCTTTGCCAAACTGTACAGAAAATAATCTTAGCAGAAGTTAAATTTTTATGAGTAGCATGACTTTGCAAGCCATTTGCAATTTTCTACCTTTCATTCCTATGAGCAAAGGGCCTCCCTGCTTATCTATACCTATCGGCACAGTTTAAGACTGCTATCGGTTTGAGTTAATCTCAAAATATGGCCAGAAACATCTACTTTTAATAAAATACATATGTATAAGAATGATAGTTTATTATAATCTCTTATTTGAACACCTTTTTTTTCGTAATGTCGTCACCTTTTTACCAGTTTCAATGCTATGCACTGTAGACACCGGTAGACACTAGCTCCGAGGGTAGCTACCAAAGGTAGCTACTACGCATGGTGAATTTCTAAGATTGTTTACGTTGGTGTTTTGGAAACGTCTAAGGTTGAATATAATAAATTTTGTAAACATGGAAAACATGGGGGATGATGCTGCAAATGTGACCCGCGAAACTCTCCTTAAACTTCATGAAGAAAAAGAAAAAATTGAAAATGAAATCATTCAATTGAATTCTGTGCTTTCATCGGTCAGTAAACACTTAATCTTATATTTATTTATAGTTGCCAATTTATGCGCGTGTAAAACTCAGCTTCGACTTTGCCTTCAAGTCTTTCTTCTTGTCTTGTAGAATAACATTGGAATGAATGAGCCTCTTGTGGACTCTCAAGGCTATCCGAGGTCAGATGTAGATGTCTATCAAGTTAGACATGCAAGGCATAAAATAATATGTGAGTTTCGGGTGAAAACTATTTGCTTCTAAAAATAAGTCCTTGTCGTTATTCTATGAAAGTTGTGGACTTGTTTCATGGCAGGTCTTCAGAATGACCACAAAGAATTAATGAATAAAATTGAGCATGGTCTTCATCATTTGCACGCCCAGCAAAGGGAGGGAATTGGAATGCCTTTGGAACCAACAGAACCCAAAGACAAAGAGGTGGAAATGATACCAATAGTCCGAGTAAATCTGGTCACTCCCAACTCTCCAGCCTCGGATGCGGTAAGTTATTTAAGCGAGTGGCTACAGCAGGGCAATAATGATACTCTTAACGGCTTTGCTCAAAGATATATCGAATATTCACTGAAAATCAACTTTTCTTAATGCGAGTTTTCATAAATTTGAGTTACATTCACATTAAGGGTTTGGGTACATGGCAGGAAGTGGTGCCAATGTTTAAAACAAGTATCAAGAGGAGTCTTGATGTTAGCTCTTTCTGATACGCGAGTATATAGGGTCTGTATTTTTACTTAAAATAATGTTTGAAGTGATAAGTTAATAATTAAAATGACTCGATTAAATCAGTTTATTTCCCAGGGGTATGTCCATGCTCAATTTCATATTTATCTCAGCATTTACCCCAGATGGAAAATAGGTATCTAATAAATGTACATTAAATGTTGCTGGTTAGATGAAAGGATGTATAATAGATATCTATCTATAGTTATCTATTAGACTAGATACATGTCTAGTAGACAGCTATGGTAGATATCTAATAGATGTATTATTTTATAAATGACATTTAGTTTCATGTATATCCATCTAAAGATATCTCATAGATATCTATTTAGAGATATCTAATAGATATGCATTAGACTAGATGAAAATGTCTAATAGACATCTGTAGTAGATATCTAATAGATGTTTTATTGTTAAAATGACAGCTAGTCATATATATCTATCTACAGATATCAATTTAGAGATATCTTATAGATATCTATTTAGACATATAACATAGTTATCTGCACTGTAGGTGGTCAGGAATGGCAGTAATAGCAGTTTTGGTAATGACCCACCAGCCCCAGATCTACCAAATGCCATTTTGCAGAAACTACTCAAATTAGGAGCACTCAATGTTCTGAGTAAAAATTTAGTAAAGCAATTCCTTATTTAGTTACTGTAAAGGCCGTTGGGGACAGATCCACCCCAAATAATCTTCCAAGTAGAGTTTTTTTTCTTTGGAGTGATGAAAAAGAGCCACATAAAATCCGTCAATGCAAATATCACTTCCAGTCCAGCTATTTAATCATGAAGGTGAATTTGTTGAGAGAAACTGAGGTTTTTAGGGCAATGAGGAAGTACACATTGGAGGAAGCAAGTTCACAATGAAGTCTTTGTGCAATTTGTTCATCTCCAGAACCACAGAAACAGGTTTTCGTATTATAGCTTAATGGTCACTGCTAAAAATTATACGACTGGGTAATGACCACACTTGAATATTAAGCACTACCTCTGAAGTGCCTGTATGTTTTAGGGATTCCTCTAATGAGATTGGACAAGGTGGTGAGCCAATCAGAGCGGTTTATTCAAGTGAGCATCATACATACGTGCATATGTAACACTACTTTCCTTCATTTCCAATTATTTTGCGATGTCTCTTTCGGCTTATCAAAATTTCTCCTTTTGAAGCAAAATTGCCTTAGCTATAGCAGCTCATAAACTATAGTTATCATGTGCATGTTCAGAATAGGGGTAGTATTTTATGAAATACTTCCTATATTTTCTAAAAGTTTGTAATTTATTAAATACTACGTCTATTTGGTACACATGGGTGTAGTGTACTTGATGCAGTTTATGTTCATTTCAGATACTTGGAATCATCTGAAATGTAATGGCACCTGTCATCTGAGAGAACTAATTCTAGTGTCTAGAGTCTTTAATTTGACACAATGCACATAATAGAATTACAGGATGGCTGGGAGGGGAGCCATGTTTTGTGATATCCTAGCTGGATATCTAGCGAGTGGCAGCTAGAGATAACTTTGGATATTTTCTGGCTGCATCCATACTATATGCATATTATGGCAAGTGGTGACAACTTTGTATGTTGAATGGATGTGCTCACTGTGTTATTGGATGACTAGTGGAGATGGTGTGGATGTAATCACTTGAGATTTTGGATGTGATGTGATATTGTAAGAATATCGGTTGTTGCTAGGGATCCCTGTCCACTAGGGTGGATCGAAAAACTTTTTTTCTAAATCGGTCTGCGGCTAATGCTTGAAGTTTGTGGTTGGTGGTCCTTATAACCCATAAAAAGTTCTAGCTCAATCGGATAATATTTCAGGCTGTGCTTTTTAGTCAAAATTTTAAATTTTTACGAAAGAAGTAAAAAATTTGTAAATTTTCCTGATGGTTTCTAGAAACTCCTGGAATGATTTAATGGCAAATAATTACATATATTGCTTGTATGTTGCTTAATATTAGTGATTGTGTGTGTTTGAATCAGGAAAAATGGTTTAATAGTTTGTCAAAAAATACCAAATACATATACAGAAATATTACGGATGTTAGGTAAGCAGTAACCTTGTATAATAACTCGACCCCACCGACTTAAATTTAATTATTTGCCATAAAATCATTCTGGGAACATCTAGAAACTATCAGGAAAATTTGCAAATTTTTTACTTTTTTCATAAAAATTTAAAATTTTGGCTAAAAAGCGCAGCCTGAAGATATAATCCGATCAAGTTAGAATCTTTATGGGTTAAAAGGACCACCAACCATAAACTTTAAGCACTAGCCACAGACCGATTGAGAAAAACAGTTTTTCGATCCACCCTAATGTCCACAGCCATATTTCGATTCTCCTACTTATTCTTTCTCCCCAGAGCCCCTCAGGTCTCCTCAGCTCTTCTCTTGAATTTTCAAGTTGGTTAAGTATTAGTAAGTAGCTCCTAGCTAATGGAATTTTAATCACTGAAATCAAACGGTGAAATAAAGTTGTATGAAGTAATGCAAAGGTTATTGTTTCACCATGATGGTGAACGTGACTTACCTCTGCAAAATTACAGCTAATGTAAATTTCTCATACTTTAATTGAAACTCTATGATTGGAGGAGGTTTATTTGAACAAAGCCAACCTGGATTTTAATGTCAGATACTATGTCATCTTGAGTGAGATATGCCAATATGAGCTTAAAGTTTTTAATTGTTTTTTTTTGGATCGTGGTGAGATAATGTATCTTCTGACAACTATAAATGCTTGGTGGCATTTGGTACCGTTGCTTGTTAATTGTGATTCGATAATTATATGTTGACTGAAGAGAACACCTAATCTATGTATGCCTCCACATTTCAAGTACTCATTTTGTTTCTGGTAAATGGGAAACATTACTTACTGGATGTGTATAAATCAAGAATGGTGTTATTCTTTGAACTTCATCCTATTCCAAGATTTAATTAATTATTTTAGGAGAAGGGGACTGTAAGAAGGTTTTGCAAAGTGAAATTGTGACGTGTATTATGGGAGTATTTTGGTTGGGGCTCAACAGTAACTTCTTTACTTTCTCATCTGAGGACCTTCCTATAATACTGCTAATTCTAATAACTAATAACTGCTAATAAATACTGCTAATTCCATTTAGTAATTTCTATAATTTATTGCAAGTAGTTGTGAGTCGAGCTCTCCTATTTCACACCTGGCATCTGGGTTGGTTGTCTCCAACATTTCATTTGTTGAGTCTGCCATTGTCATCAAGGTATTTTCTCTACCCAAGTGTGCTGATATAGTTCAAGAATGGGTCAATCGACTAGTGAATTTAAATGAAGATCACTCCATATTGTTAGTGTAAGCAAAGGGAAATAGACTCCTATGCTTGTGAATTGGTTATGTAGGTTACCTTCTACTGGGAGCATCTTGTAAACACTTAATCTTGCATGTTACCAGAGGCTAGAAGTCCAAGCAATCTTTCATTTAACATCATCCTCTGATGAAAGTGGCTGTCTGAGTCTTTGAACTGTCATTGGCATCCAAAGCTGAGAATTGGTGGGAAATCTGAGGATGCTTTCTAAATTCATTCTCCTGGGAAACTTGAATCCTAGTTAATCCATTGAGCTGGTATTTGAGAAGCTGGTATTTGAGACTTGGGAATTGAATACTTAGTGAGTTATTCAAATTGAATGGAATATTTACTGATGGATTGGATAAGATATTTGGGGAGTCGACCAACAGCTAAGGTCATTTGTGCCATAGGGGATAGGTAAGGGAGGAATGGTGAATATAAACCTGGTGTCGGCATTAGCCTCTTTACGAAAGGCGCCAAGAGGACCACAGTTTAATGTCTCTTCCGATAGACAGAGTACTGCACTTAAGCGCCCTCCACAAGACACTCAAGTAGGGATTGGGTTTCCTCTGAAAAACATCCTCCTCTGCAGGGATTTGGACCCTGGCCGTTTGTATGGTAGGCGAGTACTCTAGCCACCACACCAACCCTATCCCCCTTGACTGATGGCCTCATGGCAAACTTCATGATGATAAAATATTCCATCCTAATAATGATAATTGGCAGAGGAAGGACGCATAACATGCAAATCACTAGAATAAGGCTATATGCGGATTGAAAAAAAATTGTGACGTACAGATAATTGAGATCTAAGTAGGAGGAGGCAGGGGATGTTTGACATTCATTGATTTCCAAATGGAGAGGAAATAAGGTCCATACGCAAGCACATTGCTCCAGCTGGAGAGGTTAATAATAAATATTTGATTTTGTATTTTTACTACACCGAGAGCATTGAGCTCCAAACGGAGAGGAAATATGGTCCATGCACACCACAATGGCTGGAGAGGTTAATAATTAATAACTTTTTGTATTTTCTCAATGCCAAGAGTTGGGAAAAATTACACAGAAATGCAGCTCAACTAATGTAAATCAGTAGTTCTTCATTGATATCGTTGTTCATAATGAACAGAAATTTCACTGTCTAATTCTATGGATATGATAAGTGTAGACAAGTATTTAATCAAGGTCCTCAACTATGAAAATATTCAGTAACTCTTGTGAGAGCATTGTCGAGGTTCAGGTGAGTGAGGAAGTAGAGAAAATTTCAATGTGAAACAGGGCCCATGTGCAGTTCTGTTCTTAGTGGTAATGACTGGTGATATGGGTGTTTCAGGGGCATTGTGTGTTATTCTTTTTATACTGGTGAACATTGTGATTGATACTCATTTTAAGCTAAAGTCTGGGAATTCTGGATTGGAATAATAGTCATTTATTTTACTTATGAACTCTTATACTTTGCATACAGGGTGTAATGGAAGATGATGTCATCGTGCAGTTTGGGTCAGTGAATGCTGAGAACTTTGGCTCTTTGCAAGACATTGGTAAAGTTGTCAGGGCCTCTGTGGGAATGCCCGTGGAGGTGGTTGTCTTGAGGAAATGGCTTGGCACTCAGAAGAAAGTGAAGTTGATGCTGACTCCTCGGAGGTGGGATGGACAAGGACTGTTGGGTTGTAACATTGTGCCTCTAGCTCCGAACGACAGTGTGGAACGGTAGACTAGTCATGTGGTTTTGTGTTTGCCTTTGAATATTACCCCAGGAAAAATTAATTTTTGGTTATGTAATTAGCTTTGGTGCTGATGATGTTGGATGAGTAATCTGTGCTTAATGAGGGGGAGTGCCCTTCATCGAACTTGGCATCAACTAGTGAGCTAGTTATTAATTTCTGATGCCAATATTTAATATGGAGATGTTATTTTTTGTACATGTACCGTGGTCTCTAAGATTTTGATTTGTTACTCTTGTGTGTGGTAGACTTAATCAAAAATAGTTATTTTCAGTACATTTCCAAATCTGTGTATGGCACTTGTTGGCATGATTAAACTCCTAATCCAACATACCATTTAGAGCTGTTTTGATTTGTTATTTGGTAATAAGGCGAGTAATGAAACATCAATTGTAGAATTTTTGACTTCCTCTATTCAAGATAATCATCAGTGTCCACATACAATCTCAGGACATGTGTTAGAAGGGGATTGAGTATGTTGTCCTGGTTTTATATACATATTTACTCATATGCAGGTATGATTCCAAGCAGTGGCTGAAAGTTTTCAGTGGCATACAGATCCATTTATTGTTGGGTTGTCATGAGTGTGTATTGAAAATTCTCTACATAATAATTTCATCGTAATTACTTAATCTTATGTGTTTATCAGGGCTGTTGAAGGCCTGTGAAAGTCCTGGAAATGGAAAATGAGCCTCGAAAATTTATAAAATTTATGTGAAGTTAGCCTGTGAATTGCTTTTCAAAGATAAAATATGTGTTTTTTCAATAAGTGAGTTGTGCTCTGTCAGCCTATTGGTGCATGGACTTTTAAGGTGTTTATTCCCGAATCAGGAATCAGAGCTCTCATTTTGTTTTTATATGGTAAATGTAGGTACCTCTTATGGCCATTTGAGGGATCTATGCATATGTATTCAATCTACATCTACATATTACCTTATGAGCTGTCGCAGGGTGTGTGGCAGGGGGTGTTAGGACACCAACCATGTAAATGTGTAAAAAAAGTTGTTTTTGGAGGTAAAATGATAAAGTGTATTCTGGGAGTGTTTAAAGTGGAGCTCCAGTTTTACTATGGTCCCTTATTGTGCTTGGGAAGAATGAATTTTTGTACCTGTTTGGCAATCGGTCTCTCTTATTTTATTGCATCTGTTGAACATAGAAATGTAGTTGGCATCAAAATGATATTCCCTGTGTGGCCCTAAAGTATGGGACCCTTAAGCCGTAGTAACCATTCAATAAGTGTTGCAAAAACATTTGATTAACTTATTGGTTTCATAATTGGTCTCCTAACTATTGGAATGAATTAATGAGATCCTGAAGTATCAAAGATGGCAGATGTGCAATGAACCACAAGGAAACTTAATTTTTGAGACTGGTTCGTTTACCCTTGCTAATTATTATGTGTATTAGCATTAAATGTAGGATAAACCTTTATAAATTTTAACCAGCAATAGAAGATTAGAAGAAACATTCAAAGCATGTATAAATTACCTGTTAATTAATTTTAAACATAAGTTGTGAAAATGAGAGATTTGTTGCTGCTACCCAAATATTTTTATGGTGCCCATAACTCCGAGTAGATATCAAATTGACTACATCATGGTTAGGAAAAAGATTCAGAAACATTGTGAAGAACTCGCAGAGCTATCTGGGGGCTGATGCTGACTCGGATCAATATTAGTAATGATGAGTTATGAGGTTAGATTAAAAAAGCTTAAGAAGAGTAGGAGGATGAAGAGTTGGAACTTGGAAGTGTTGAAAGGGGAAAAAAGGAGGGAATACCAAGAGATAGTGGAAAGGAACACTGACAAAGGCAAGGAAATAGGTACAATTGATGAAAAATGAGAGAATATTAAAACAGGCATTTTAAGAGCAGCTGAGAAAACAATAGGAGCAGTGGAAATGAGGAGTGTAAAGAAGCAGTGGGTTATGGAAAAAATGATAAGGAAAATGGAGGAGAGAAGGAATTGGAAAAACGTCAACACTGGCATAGGTGAGACGAAATAAAAGGGGCTAAATAATCAACTGAGGCGAATAACCAATTGGGCAAAGGAAAATTGATGGAGGCAATGCGAGGAAATGGAGAAACTGTAAAAAGAAGGGGAAGTGGATGCATTATACGCTGGGGTAAAATTGCTATCGGGAGGTAAGCGAGGGGAAACGGTACCAAAGATTAAGGACTAGAGAGGTAAAATAGTTAAGTTTAGGAAATAAAGGTAGATAAGCTTTCTTCGAACTTATATGTAGGATCTAGGAGGAAGGAGTAGGGCAGGGAAAACAGCCTTGATTCCCATCCCAAAAAAAAGAATGCATCAGAATGCGAGGACTATAGAACCATCAGTTTGATTTCTCAGGCAGCCAAAGTTATACTTCGAATAATCAGCAGATGGTTTGAGAGTTAGGCCAAAAACTATTTGGCCAATGACCAGTTCCAGAAAGGAAGGTCAACTCGGGATGTGATTAGGGTGATGAGGACATTTATAGAAAGAAACCAAATAATCAGGACGTTTTTGCTTGCTTTTTTGATTTAAAAAAAAGATTTTGACTGGGTAAATTGGAATAAACTACTGGAAAAACTGTGGAAAATGGGAATAGATTGGTGAGACAGGAGACTAATCTGAAACTTATATATGTTGGAAAGAGCACTGGTGAGGGTGGCTGTTGGTGAATCAGGGTGAGCAAGAATAGGTCGCAGGGTAAGGCAAGGGTGCCCGTTGTCGCCATTGTTTTTCAACAGATATGCTGATGAAGTGTTAAGACAGGCATGGGAAGAACTAGAGGTCGTAATGAAAGTAGAAGGGCATCTGATAAAGTCAGATTCGGGATGATCAGGCATTGGTTAGTGGATCTTCGAAGAGACTACAAGCTTTGGTAGATGCTTTAGATATGCAGTGCGGGTTATTCGGAATGAATATAAATTATAAGAAAACAAAAGTAATGAGATTCTCTAGGACAAAGATAGCAGGGCTGGTGATTGAAGTTGGAGAACACAAACTGGATCAAGTAGAGCAATTTAATTACTTAGGTAGTACGGTAGAGGAAAGTGGACATAGTTGCAAAGACATACGAAAGATAATAGTGCTGGCTAAGGATGCGTTTAGTGACAGAAGGGTGTTGATGACAGGGACTCACTCTCTCACAACTCAATAATAGAAACTTTAATGGCCAGGGGAGCTCCCAAAGCATTATGTAACTACCTCAAGTTTGCTTATGAAAACAGTGTTGTGAAAATAGAACACTGAGGTTGGACTTCAGAGTGCATTAGGCCGACAAGAGGAGTAAAGCAAGGGGACCCTCTTTCCCTTATGCTTTTTAACTTGACGATTGATGAAATGCTGAAAAGTATTCCCGAAAATTTGGGAATCCACTTAGGTGAATACTCTGCGAGTATATTAGCTTTCGTGGATGACTTATTGCTCCTCGCCGTATCCAAAGTGGGATTACAGAAACTTTTAGATATTTCTACTCAATAAGCAGGATATTCCATCTGAGCGAGGGAATTCCTAATCCGCCATCCTTAGGGTCGGCATGAGAGAATGCATTAGGTGCATCCTTGGGAAGTAATAGCCATTTTCGGAGGGCCCTCCTCATCGCCAAGTCTAGAGCTCTTAAAATACCGGTATGGACATTTCCGGTGACCAGCTGGTACTGTAGCTACAGTACCAGCTGGTGCTGTAGCGTACCTGACTCAGAGCGGGGAATTCGTTCCAGACCTGGTCGCCTACAAGGAGAAAGTAGGATACGTCATCGACGCCCAGGTGGTGGGCAACCAGGTCAACCCGTACAACGCTAACCATGTGAAGGTTAAAACGTACGGTGACAATGAAGACCTGAAGAAGAAGATACGGGACGAGAAGCAGCTGGATGAGCTCCGAACACTAGCGGCCACCGTCACCTGCAGTAGTATTTGGAGCGGAAAGTCAGCGAGGGAACTCCTCAAGGAAAAGATCCTGAATAAGAATGACTTAATAGTTATCTCCAGCCGTGTATTCATCGGGGGAATCGCTGAGTGGTGTTACTTCAACAGGTCAACCGTGGGATGGAGGTGGCGCACCAAGACCGGCGTTGGATGAAGTAGAAGAGAGTGGATGAAGTAGCAGATGGAATATCCCTCTTCTGAGATTAAATAGAATTAATAACCTAATGAAATTTGAAAGGAACGGCCCACCATTTCTTAATTTCATCACTCCTACTCAGCTGTCTGCCTCCTTCTACTAACAACCTGTGTTTTTCGTTTTCCTTTTCTGTTATGAGAAACTCATTCGGAGTCCTATTTTTTAAAAACGATGATTTCATCAGGTTATTAATTCTATTTAATCTCAGAAGCGGGATATTCCATTTGAGCGAGGGGATTCCTAATCCGCCATCCTTAGGGTCAGCATGAAAGAATGCATTAGGCGCATTCTTGGGAAGTAATAGCCATTTTCGGAGGGCCCTCCCCATCGCCAAGTCTAGAGCTCTTAAAATACCGATATGAACATTTCCGGTGACCAGCTGGTACTGTAGCTACAACTACTAGCTTAAAAATGAAGTGATATATCCATAATCTGAAATGCTGCACAGATGATTTTCAAGTTTACCCACTAAAAACAACTACTGTAATGGTATAAATATGGCTGCAAGTTCAACCGAACAATTAGCGTCAAAAGCTGTCACTAGGGACGCGTAATTGGGAGTACGAGAGTAAATAATCCAACAGAGGAGGAATCTATAGGGACGCTTGGGCAAACAATTAAGAAAGGAAAAAAGAGAGAGGCAGTCGGAGGTAACGGACGTGAAGGGAGGAGAGAGAGACGAAACTGAAGAAAAATCGACGTACGGCGATATACTGAGGAAGAAGACGGTATAGTAAGACCGTGGAAATAGTGACAGTGATTAGGGTTGCAGCGAAAGTTTAGGAGAGAATGAGAGAGGAAAAGAAAATACAGCCAGACGGCTGTGGGGAACGAGACTGGCTGTGCACATGGAGGCAGGAGATCTGGGAAGATAAGTGGAAACACAATCAATAATTAAAATAGAAAAAGAACTTTTGCTCCCAAATAGACGTTAAATTCACAAGAAAAGAGTTTAAAATTTTTATTCTGTTAAATTTCGCTCTGAACACCTTTTGTCTCTTCCTGGAAACCTATAGTAACTAATTTCCTGTTTTTCTTTTATAACCAAAGGGGTAAGAACCTATTTGTTAACCCAAATACCTCTGAGTTTGCATTGTAAATTGGTCCCAATATAATTCCAACTGATAATTGATTGCTTATGATAATTTTAAAAGAGCCATACGTTGAAAATAAATGTATTTGCATGTGTTTTATGTGTTTAAATGTGTTGTTGCATGTGCTTGTCGCGTGATTAATGTCTTTTTTTTAAACGAGGTAAGTTGGGTTACAAAATTTGCATCAAGGTGAAGCAGCCGTTGAGAGAATGGATGCGTTATAGAATTGGTAGCGTTACATACTGTAAAACTAACTTAAAACATTTTAGGGAACCTGTTTTATATTTTGTTATAAATGAGATTTTGTTACATCCTAGCTTTGGCATATCTTGCTGTGCATGCACTGCAGGATCCAAAGGCTCTTGTTGCTAATCATCTGTATTAACACAACAGATCCTTAATAATTGTCATCTGTCACAAAGCATACACTTTTTTCATTCATACAAATATTGTTTATACATACATAACTGCACATATTGATTCTAGTTAAAAAATAAAAAAAAACCCGGCTCTAATCCTTTCCTGAGTTTTGAATTTTAATGAATAAAAATTGAAAATACCCTCTAAATAAGTCTTCTGGTTTTCGAGTGTCTTACTATAATCCATTTAGTTATGGATATTTACATGCACTCTTCTGTTGACTCTCACAATCTCTATTGTTTAATATCATTAATGAAATATTAGTATTTCACATATGTGAACCATGACATTAGAAATTCATATTTGAGGTATGCTAGTTATATTGGCTTCAAGAAATTTCAACTGCAGAAATCTAACTATAACTGAAGAATTACATGCAATTTACATGCAAAATACTGTAAATAAATGAAAGAACACATAACAAATTTGATATGCCAGACCATTTGAGTTCCAATTCATTGCGATAAAATCAGTCATATCAAGAAATTCTGTGCAGCATGAATTACAGGAGGGGTGGAAGAGGGGACACTGTCTACTACTCAAAGTGATCAGCATTTTTTGACAGAAGTAATCAAGTTACAGCTCTTTGCTGTTAGGCCAATCAAGATATGTTTGGACATTGAGAGTGTAGCTTCATGTTCACTATCAGTGATGTGAAGTTGCGCTCACTGCAAAATTGTCTAAACCTATGACTTGCAGGCAGTGTGGTGTAAACCCCCACAACTCTGTCAAGTCGGATGATCTTTAATGATAAGCAGTCCTGATCTTTGCTTAAAATTAGATCTTGTTGCGTAGTAGGTACTTCAACTGCTTTTTGTCGAAAACTCTTATGGGTTGTGAGGAAGATTTCTGCTAAGCTCTTACATAACCTTCCATTATTAATTTACACGGTACAGCATTAGGACTCAGACCCTAGAAAATTGACCACTTGTGAGGTTATTGTTTACAACTGTGGTGATAGAATCAGTAGAATATCTTTGGTTCAGGCTGCATGAAAAGTTGAAAAAATAAAACTTATCAGAATATCTCTATCAATTTAGATAAGATAAAAGTTATGAATAATGTAGACAATAATACTGGAATTAAAGAAAAGGAAATTTGTAGCTAAGGAATACCACATCTCATCTTCCATGCTCTCTACTATTTGAGCTTAACCCTTTCACTGCTGCAAACATACTTGAATGTTCGCACAGCAGAGTACTGTGAACATACTTTTACGCACGGGCTCCATGGAGTGCTTCATGGTTACTCATTAGCCCATGATTGCTTTTAAATATACAATACACATAAAACGTTTTAAATATTTCTTAATCTTCAAGTAATTAAAAAAGAGATATAAATATGTATGTCGTGACTTTCTTCAATGGAATATATTACTCGAGGAAGATTTATGCACAGACAATTCACTTTTGAGCCACATGGTAAGCATCATGATTGGGACACTGGGCTGCAGGTAAAGGGTTAAAGAGGTGCCATTGAAAAAGCTGACGTTGAAGGCAACGTAAAAAGAAACTGAATGAATGGAAGAATGATGAATTAGATAACGTGCTTGCAAAATGGTTTTATCAAACCACAGGCGATGACACACTCAGCTGTCAGCACTTTAAGGGAGAAGCAGGAAATTACCAAGTCGTTTGTATATTCCAGGATTTGCAGCAACCAGTGAATGACTAAATAGGTGCAGGAAGAGGAGGGAAATTTTGTACTGCCAAATAAGTCATGAATTTTAGGCTGTTGATAAAATATCCATAGACATGAGGGTTTATGAAATTCATCCCTTGAAACACACAGGACAGACGCCCAGAGACACATTCAATGCAGAGGCATTGGAGCTCTTTCAACCCTTTTACTGCCAGCAGGGTGATACATCGGCCCTCATTGGATGTGCAAAAACTGCCACGGGCCGATTTATCTGCCCAACTTTTTTACTTCATGATATGAGACCTATTCAATGGCTACCTTTAAATAGGCCCCCATTCTTCCATGGTTCTAAGCCCCAAATACATCTTCAGCATTGAGAAAAAATCTACATGCATAAAAATAATTGAAAATGTGAAATCTTGCGAACTTCCTGAAAACAGCCTTGGCAGTCTTCACACATCCCACCCAAAATGGGCTGGTAGTAAAAGGGTAAAATCTGTTTCCTGATAAGGGCATGGTGTTTTGTACAGAGGTTAATGCAGCAAAGAGTGAGTTACTGTTCTCCTGTGATGCAATGTGGATGGATCAGAGAAATTAAAGCCCCTTGTCTTTGGACAATCTGCCAAACCGAGGTATTTTAAGAATATAAAATCATTTCTCTGTGATATACTAAAGCACCTAATTAAGTATAGATGTCTGGAAGTCAGTCCTCTTTGTGGCAAAAATTCTTGTGGTGAGGAGCATCCATCGGTGACTAGTGGGTGAATATAGGAGCTAGAAACTTTTCAGTAATACATTTGCCAGATGAACGTGGGTGTGGAGGCATTCAGAATGATACACTGTCTTGAAAATGCTGCCTATGTAGTCTCAGGCAATGCAAAATGTCAATCAGTTATTGATTCTTTTTTGCAAACGTATGGATCATGTTAACTATGTAGACGGCAATTTCGAGTCAGGCACATGTATTATAGTGTAGAATTTTGTAGTGTGGGTTCATTACAATTTAAGTTTACTCTTTTCTTAGTGTTTTTCGTTAATTTTTGACGGTTAGATTATAATACTTACTAAATTGTTAATGGCATAAGCAGAATCTGTGTTATAAAATATTTAAAAAGTTTTCACGGAGCATTTGGCAGTTTTCAATGGAGGATTTCCCCCGACTCCAAATACCTGAAGAGCAGGATTTGCCGGACAAGAGCAGCACCGCACGTAGTCACTCTGAGGGAGGCTTAAGTGATGGCCATTCTTGAGAACATCTTAGGACGTGGGAAGGGGTTGTCAGCTGGCAGAGATGATGATAGTTTTGTTATGAGTGATGTAAAAGTTGGCCAGGGGACCAAATAATGGTTGTAGCGGCGATTTTGTATTAGCTGTACTCGTTAAGGTAGTTTGAGCGAAATATAATTTTACCTAGAAATCAATGAATTTGGTCTCATTTTAAAGAAAATATATCACCCTTCCATTGACACCAAAAAGTCAATCTCTTACCACCTTACTTTCCGAGATATTTGCCAGAAAATACCAGCCCCTTTACATGGGAAATGGTACGTGTATGCACTCCAGAGATTCCTTATATTAAAAATGAGGCATTTTCTACGCTTAGATTTCGTAAAAAAATCAGCAGTGGGTAGTTTGTGTGTTTTCTCAACTACTTTTGAAAATTAATCATATTGTCACATCAATAAATTCTTCGGGGTAACAGTAAACCTTCCGTTTTGATGGAGTTTCAAACGTACTGCGTGAAAAAAATGAGTCATGTTAAAGGCTTACTTAGATATTTTCATTTGATTACTTACAATTTCGCTCATGTAAAACTATTGCACCATTGATAATACAATATTTAATTCGTATGTTTCACAGCTGGTGAAATTACAACGTATATATCGAACATGGTCTCTATTATGATTTGGGAACTATCTCGCTCGCACTACCTTAAATGCGAGATATCTATCATCTACCACTATGGGAAAGTCCTAGGGACCGAAAATTCACTTCACTCTAGGGGGGATTTCGTTACACGCTTTTTTATGAACGAGTTTCACTGTTTCTCTATGATACTCTGACAAGCTAGAAATCCGGGCGACTTTCACCAATATTTTTCAACGTTCAAAAACGGAAGCACATATTCCATTTGATTGTAAGATTTGAAATTTTATGAGATATAATATTTTCCAAACTTATTGGTTCTGATTCTCCAAAAGTAATTTTAATCTGGGAAGGATTATTTAAAACTTTTTTTGTCCTTTAATACGTCAAGTAGGCTGGAACTGATGACCTCTGTGTGGAAGTCATTCAGCAGACAAAGCTCAAACCGAGTTTAATTTTAGTCAAATGCAATGGGGACACGTAGAAAATGGGAGTAAGAAGAGGAGCAGGATACTCAGGTCACTGGGTATTTGGTTTCACCCTCGCCTTGTGCCTTGGTGCCCACGGCAGTAATATATCCTTAAATTATTAATGGTGTTCACTAGGACTCTATGGAAGACGTATTCTAATTGAATGAAAGAGACTTTGTATTCTTTTAGTCATTTTCTCTGTCTAAATCTATAAATATCCACTGTTCCAACTCAATCGTAATGGTACTCTTAATTGCCAACGCGCATATCTGCTCATTATTTATTTTCAATCCCACCCCATTCCACACTTATGCTCACCTTAGAACCCCGCCGAAACAGAATCCTGGATATTCAGCTGTTTTAATTATGTAAATATGTATGCAATAGTTTGATGTCGCGTTTTCGCACCGTTGTAAAATAATTAATACATGTCTATACTGTGAAACTCCGTCAAAACAAAGGAAAATAAAAATAAAATAAATGTTAATGGTCACAAAAGGTCACAAAAATCCAAACGGGAAGAGGACGCCTCGGTAGCTTAACTGACTCGGCCGGAAATCGAGGGATCCGGGTTCGAATCCCGGTTAAGGCGGATGATTTTTTTCTGTGGAAATTCGCATAAAATAAATAATCATTAAAAAGATTAATCGTCTGAAATACTGTAAAATGCGCCACGAATATAAGTTCAATCTCTTCCCGAATGAAGTCTTAGTACAATGCAATGGAGTGAGTTCATGAACCCTATTCGACGAACTTGTAGGGTTGAATTCGGCTGAAGAGGACTCTTGGTTGCAGCTGACTGATTTGCATAGTATTCTGGCTGATCTCGCTTCGCTGCTTGGAAGGTCTTCGGAAATCAAAGCTTGGGAGTTAGTTCACAGAAATGTGGATTTTAAAGTGCAGGGCTGAAAAAAGAGAAAAATATTGTGGGTATTGGATGTTTTCGCTTTGGTTGGGAATTGAGGAGTTTAAGGTAGTCCGAGCGAGATAGTTCCCTAGTCATAATAGAGACCATATTCGAATTATACGTTTTGGTTTCACCAACTGTAGGACTTATGAATTAATTATTGCATTATTAATGGTGCGATAATATAGTTTTATATGACAGAAGTTGTAAGTAATTAACTGAAAATATCTAAATAAGTCTTTAACTTGACTCAATTTTTTCACGCGGTACGTTTGAAACTCCATCAAAAAGGAAGGTTTATTGTGATCCCGATGAATTTACTGAGGTGGCAATATGCTTAATTTTAAAAAATGCTCCAGAAAACACATAAAATACACACTGTTGATTTTTTGACGAGATCTAAGTGTAGGGAATGCCTCATTTTTCAGTATAAGGTCTCTCTGGAGTGCATACACATACCATTTCCCATATTAAAGGGCTGGTATTTTTTGGCAAATATCTCCGGAAGTAATATGGTAAGGGGTTGAATTTTTGGTGTCATTAGAAGGGTGAAATATTTTTCTTTAAAATGAGACCAAATTCATTGATTTCTGAGTAAAATGATATTTCGCTCAAACTACCTGAATAGGCGAATGAAGTTCGTACGCACTGGGCTTTAACCTCTGGGAGTGGGGCTTATGAATGACTCACAAAATTCCTATCCATATTTCGAACCGCGGGGGATAATTATATTACTAAAGTTTTCCTGGAAGTGGATTCCTCCCACACGTTGCACTTGAAATAAATCCTTTTGTTTCCCTAACTTGGAAGCTCTCTCGTAAAGCTGGGCGTATTGACCTTGTGGGAAATTTAGCCATACAATGGCGCGTCTAGTTAACGTAAACACGCTAAAAACTTTTATCGCTTGAAGGGAGCGGATGGCAAACGCACTCTCCCGGACTTAAGGCTCGGTTCAAAGTTGAACAAACAAATGAATGCTTTCGCGAAGCGCACATTTCGAGGACCTCCCGTCGAGGATGGCCAAAGCGCTCGGCTCCACGAGTGTGAAACGCAAGTTTCAACAAACTTATTGGGTGCGTACAGAAATATTTCATGGGCATCGTGCGACCTTCTACTCACCGGAAATTAGTAAACGGGCACTATTCGAGCCATTTTTATAATTATTTAATGCATGAAAGATGAGTGAATGGTACATAGGGGTGGTTCAAAATTCAAAGGAAATGCCTCTCGTCGCGAAAATTTTATGAATCTACTAGTTCAGCTGGACCAATCATACCGGCTCGGTGTTTTACATCTATCTGCCCCATCACTTCTTCCAACATAGTGAATGGCAGTCCCAAGGACCAGCAAAGAAGGGGAAAACATACCTTAGGAGAAGCGAACGAATAAAACGAATAAAATAAATCATCGACTGGCTAACTTCGTCGAAATAATCCTTGGTAATCAGAAGTAGTTACCTGGTCAGGGAGATTATAGAACAAGTAAGTATTTCTCATTTCATAGTAAATCTGATTGCTTTCCTCCCAGAAAAATATTTCTACATCTACATCTACATAATACCCTGCGAGCCGCCGCATGGGCGTGCGGCAGGGGGTGTTAGGTCACCAGCCGTGTAAAGGTGTAAGTTTTTGGAGATGAAATGGTGACATATATTATAGGAGTGTATTTATTGGAGCTAAAGTTTTATTGTGGTCGCTTATTGTTCGCAGGAAGAACGCGTTTTTGTACCTATCTGTTCGGCAGTGTATCTCTCTTATTTTGTCTCCTATGCTAGACCTAGAGATATAGTGAGGAGTCGTGATAATATTACCTATGTTGCTCTGATAAATATCAGTTCTGAATTCCTCAAGCAACTTAGCCTAGCGTGTAGCCTCCGAGTCTGTATGGGCTCCCACCTTAATCCCTCTAAAAGTTGTGAGACACTATATGTACGCTCGTAGCAGTTTTTATCGAAGCGCGCTGCTTTCCTTTGTATTTTATTGATTTTCTTGGATAAATCTATTTGACCAGGGTCCCAAATGCTCGCAGCGTATTCGAGATGTGGCCTAACCAGAGCGAAGTAGAATCTCTCTTTGACTTTTTCATACGAGGACCTTCCTATCATACGTTTGACAAAACCTAGTTTATTTAATGCTGCGCCACATATATTGCGTATGTGTAATCCCCACGATATATCAGAAGCTAAGGTAATTCCAAGATATTATTGCGGAGGTAAAAGAATCCTCATATCGGATCTCCGGGTGGGTACTACTGAGAGAGGTTCATAAGTCAGGAAGGACAGATGTAGGAAGGGACATGGAATGGGAGATCTTTAAGGGCTGATCGGGAAGCTGCAGAAATAAAAAATGCAGATGAAGAGGCTGAAGGTAGACATTCTGGGATACATCGAAATTAAGAGGCCGGGGGCAGACGACCACTGGAGGGACGGATATCGAGTAATATATTCGGGGGATTGCAAGTGTAGGCATCATTCTGAAGAAAGAATGAGGCTGGAGAAAGAAGTCAGTGTTGCAGTAGAGTGATAGGATTCTGATGGTAAAGCTGCAAGGGAAGCCAATGGACACTGTGATTATGCAGATGTACATCTACATCTACATCTACATAATGCCCTGTGAGCCGCCGCATGGGCGTGCGGCAGGGGAACTAGGTCACCAGCCGTGTAACGGTGTAAGTTTTTTTGGAGATGAATGGTGACATGTATTATAGGAGTGTATTTAGTGGAGCTCAATTTTCATGGTGGTTGCTTGTTGTTCGCGGAGAGAAAGAGTTTTTGTACCTGTGTTCGGCAGTGTATCTCTCTTATTTTATCGCATCTGTCAGACCTAGAGATGTAGTGAGGAGTCATGATAATATTCTCTATGTCGCTCTGAAAAGTATCGGTTCTGAATTTCTCAAGCAACTTAAGCTTAGCGTGTAGCCTCCGAGTCTATAGGGGCTCCCACCTTAATCCCTCTATAAGTTGTGAGACGCTATATGTACGCTCGTGGCAGTAAATCGAAGCAGCTCGAAGTACATGACGACGTCTAGCCGTACGGAAGAAGACATAGAAGTGTACGAGCTAATTGAAGAAGTCCTCGGAGCAGTGAAGGGGAAAGACAGCCAGCCTCATCATAACGGGAGACTGTAACGCAGTGGTAGGATTTGGAAAAGAGGGAAATCGTGATGGACATTTCGGACTGGGCATAAGAAATTCAACAGGTGGGATACTGGTAGAGTTCTGCAATGAGAAGAATATGGTAGTAGCTAACACTCTCTTCGAGCACTACCGGCGTAGGAGTTACTCATGGAAGATGCCAAGAGAGATTGCCAGATACTAAATGTACTACATTCTTGGCAGTGTCTGATTCTAGAACCAAGAAAAGCAGTGCCAGAGCTGTCCGGGAGGAAATATTACGAGTTCCACAGCATATTAGTCAAGGGCAGCCACCTTAGATACAAGAAAATCACGAAGATATAACACTAAAATTAATCATACTGATACCAGGTCCACGAAGAAAAGAAAATTAATAACATGAATACAGATATTTGGGATTTTCCACATCTTCGGACTTAACGCGGAGAAAACACGTATAAAAATATGGTACGGTTGAGAAGAGCTCTCAGACTCAGGTAACAAACATTTCTATTGCAATTGGTTGTATATTGTCTTGAGACTCATTTTTAAGGGGGTTTCTCCTTTGTGACCGATTTTAAACTGGGTTGCCCTGATTTTTATCATAATTATTCATACTGCACTCCTTTGAAACAGTTTTTCTCTCATACATGTGGACGTTTCAATAATTATATACAATAATTTTCACTTGAACGATGCACAGCTGATTTTCAGGTAATGTATCACTTTCTGATCGCGACTGATTAAAAACTGTTTTTAAACTAGTTCAAATTGGGTCTTTTATTCATTTGCAATCCAATTTGAATAGGAATTATTTGCATAACTTGCAAATCCATTGGATTAAATGGCTGATTAACGTAGAAAATATGGTTAAATCAGTTGAAAATGAGGTGCCAAAGAAATGTTTTTACTTTAAGGTAGTTTGAGCGAGATAGCTTTTCATAATAGAGTCCACATTCGAACTATATGTTTTAATTTAAGCAGTGGTAGGATGCATGAATTAAATACAACATTATTAATAGTCGAATCGAATACTGAATGGATTTTGCCTTTTCACGAATGCATTACTATTGCCTCCGCATTCTAACTACGACTAGTTCTTCACTCTCCCAGGTTCTCTTATAAGTTTGCGTTTCTCCATAAATAATTTTCACACAATTCCCCTGGTGTCTTGTCAAAGCCACCACTTCCTTTTGTCTCCAGAATTTCTTCTCATTGAATCAGAATGTATAGTCCTCCAAATCGGTTGGTTGGTTAGTTATTTGGGAAAGCGAACGACAGCTAAGGTTATTAGCGCCACAAGGGAACTGTTGGATAAGGGAAGGATCACTGGGGGTTAGGGGGAAGGGTGGAGAGAAACCCGGCGTTGGCATTAGCCTGCTCTTAACAAAAGGGGACCACAGTTTAACATTCGACTGCTGGCGCTCTTATTGGTAACGTGAGTGATCGCGTAACAATAGTATCCAACTGTTTCTATTCCTCTAAAATAGTTTAAAACTTCGAAAATTCTTATCACAGGGATTAAATTGCTATTTAAATATAATTCTTAAAATAACTGCAAGAAAATCTTTATTTTGACGTTTATGATAGTTTACAATCACTGTCACATCTTGAATAGTAACTGTGCGTCACTTTGTTTCACTTTCACTTTTTTTTATTCCAAAGTTCTACGTGTTAACTTTTATAACAAAATAAATAGATTTAGATAAATATTGAAAAGATGTCAATTATTGATGACCTATAAGATTGTTAAAACAGCAATACACAGTAAACTTACCTAATTCTGACAAATAGAGAATCTTCATATTTTCCGTACAAAACTGTCACGTAAGAGGTTTCGTGGAGTAATCAGGTGTCCCAAACAACTTTGCCACGAGACACTGATTGCATATAAAAGTATCAGGATTGAAACGACAGCGGGTGGATAAGAAAGTTAGCTTGGAAGATATTGAATTGATCAGAAGGCTACATTGTATTACATTGTAGAAATTATCAACTATATAACCTTGGGATACCGTGGTGGATCGAAAGGAAACCATCGATATTTGCCATCGATGGTCCATCGGAGTTGCACCATCGATGTTAAGAAAATATCGATTATGAACCATCGATAGTTGACTATCGATGATTAAACCATCGACAATATGGAAGATATTCTTAGATTGATTTCATGGTCAATGTTTTTTTATGTTTTTTTATTTATTTATCTCACCACCAAAAACGGCACAAAGGCTATTACATTGGCTGAAATAATCAATGAATAAATAAAATTTTCAAACATAAGCATAGTATACATTAAATAAAAAAATTATGAGGCAAACGTGAGAATGGGACTTAGGGATTGGAGAGGGGAGGATCGTTTGAGTGGCGATTCAGGGAGGATTTGAAAATGGTGGCAGAGGAGAAAAGGTCCAAGGAAGGATATTTCGAGGCCAAGGAGTTAAACAAGGATGGGGTTCGGTGGAAGAGAGAGCGCTGGGAGATGGAAAGACGGAATCATCGGGGAGTATGCAGTTGACAGTTAGTGCGTAATGGACGGGGAGGAACATGAATACGAGAGAGAGGGAGTATTTCATTGGTCCGTAGAGAGCCGCTAAAGATTCTGTGTAGGAACATCATATCTGATAGGACACGGCGGTGAGTTATGTGAGAAATGCCAAGGGAGGAAAGGATGAGGTCACGGGTTGAGCTTCTGAAGGCGGGGACTCGATGGCGAACTATGGCGAGAAAGAGGTTGACTGGACGGTTGAGCAAATCCAAGTTAGTGGGGCAGTTTTGCACTAAATTACACATCAAAACCATCTACCTTCACACCGAAAAATCTTTATTTAAGTTTTAAACATTAACACATTATTTAAAATAGACTCATAAATGCTGATACAATGTCTGTGAGCCAGAATATATTCACAAAATCAGATATTCCACTCATCATATCTTAAGGTGATACGCTGCGAAGTTTTTATGGTTTTTCCGCAGTGAATACACGTCGCGCTTTTATCGGAAAGTTTAGAAAAGTGCATCCAATATGAACTCTTCGGAGGCATCGTGAAATTTTAGCAACACTCAATTGAAACACTCGAGGAAAATATCGATGGTGACCATCGACTAAAACCATCGATAGAGTGATATTATCGAGAGCAAACTATCGATGGGGAAACCATCGACCATCGAACGCCAACCATCGATATTTCTGAAACATCGACCATCGATGCTCATCCCTACTGGAGTGTTAACTGACGGAGTATTGCACTTGGATTGCCCTAAAATATCCTCATCTGCAGGGATTTGAAACGTGTCCGTATGGTTAGCCTTATCACTCCGGCTACCACTCCAATCTGATCCCCTTCCCAAATCCATTTGAAATCATTCGCCAGTGACGGGACGTAATTGATGACAATTAGTCCGATTACTGATAAGGATCATCTTGGACTTACTTTTAATTTCTTCGTTTATTATCGCATTTAGCCTTAATTTCTTTCAATTCGTATTTTGACTAGTGATAAGCTCCAAAAGTGATCGTTACATTTCTGTAATCATAACTTTCGGGGTAATCTCTGCGAAATCGGTTCGTTATGATGACGATTACTATTGTTTTTGACTGCAAGAACCGCCGTTTTCAATATTTTATTTAAGGATGAGTCGAATCCAAATGTCGATTTTCGATTCCACCGATTCTCAGGATTAGAATCGGCATCGAGAATCGATCGCTTAAAGTCGATTCCGATTCCATCGATTCCAGAAAGATAAATATTCAAATCAAATTTCATATCTCACAACATATTTGTCTCAGTAATTTTGAATTAAGGCTATCAATTTGTACGTTTTATCTACCTCAATAAGCTGAGGATATATTTACTATTTGTTAATACATATACTTTTTGAGCGACTTAATTGTCTTTGTTATTTTATTTCTGCCAATACCTGAATTTAAATAATAGTCGTACGCTACTGGTATATCAATATCCCACCTACTATTAGGAATAAGAATCGATGGAATCAGAATCGAGAATCGGGAATCGATTTGAAAGAATCGGATCGAAAAAAAGTGGAATCGACTCATCCCTAATTTTATTTCGACCAATTGTTCTGACCTTAGCCTCATTTAGCGCATTTTCATGCCGGTGTTACATCAGAAACATTTTTCACGCAACACATTTTTACAAATTTCAAGAGCTGTATTGATAATATCGCATTATTATGTTGCGTGCAACTACATATATAGGATTTAGCATAAACATTTGGTTGGATATACACGACACATTTTCGCAAAGTATTCTTCCTCTAAGTCGCAGTCAGTGAGAGAATCCGTTCTTCAATCAGCCGAAACAATTTTCATTCCTGTTAACCAGACGAGATTGGGATAAATATAAAAGTAACGGGCTTATAGATGCGTCCCGGAGTATCCAGCAAGAATTTATGAGAATCCAGTTCGATGGCACGTAACCCAAAGTTTGTAAAATAAAAATTCTCTTTCCCGAAATATATCCGTCTAATAATATAAGAATATACGCAACTCTTTTAAGACTCTTGGACTTGACTCAGAGTCAAGATATTATGACTGTCAACATGATATTGTCCTTGTGGGAAGCCTTGTATTGCTTGTTTGTTCTCTCAATCAATTGAACAACTAACATTCTCGTTATTGATATCTCCTTAGCTCTCATTTTGGCAAATATCAGTGGTCTCAAAATGATTAAGACATGACATGACCTGTAGTAGAAAATTAGATTATATTCTCTGTAATACTATAAAAGTACATTCACATACCTTCTGGTGTTTCATAGGTGGGATTGCTAATCGTATTATGAAAATTCCATCATTCACCTCCATTTTCTCTAAGAGCAACAGTCATGTTCTATCAGCAGTTATGCTTCTGTTCCGCAAACATTTAGTGAACATATTTGATTTTAATTAGTGAATTTATTTGAGATTTTAAGCTCTTAGTCAAAGTTGTCGCAACTATTTATGAAAGCCAAGTAATATTTCAAGTTAAGACACCGGTACGTGAGCATTTTAGACTCACTTCCGCTGATAGATGATAAATTTTGATATTAAAACCCGGTTTCATAAAGTTCGGTCAACGCTAACTGCAGGATGAAGTAGCCCTTCAGATACCTAAATTGACTGTTTAATTTTTGTGTACTACTTTACATAGTTCGATAACACTTCAATTGACCGTTATCGATTGAAGAACAGAAAAAACTTCGGTGTTTATACAGAGCGATTGCTCAGCGCGAGATTCGACCTGGACCCAAGCCTTTAAATTCTTCTGCAAGTGCACGATGGCAGTAAAATTATTCAAGGTAGTTTGAATGTCTATAAATGGTAAGTTATCTCTAGGTCAAGAAGAACATGCATGAGGAAATGTTCAGCTATTTTGTGAAAATTAAATATTTAGTGGGAAACATTGCGCATTTTCCTTAAGGTCGTCCGAGCTAAAAATCATTTTACTTAGAAATCAATGAATTTGGTCTCATTTTAAAGAGAAATATCTCAACTATCCAATGACCCCAAATATTCTACCTCTTGCCACATCACTTTCCGAGATATTTGACAGAAAATACCAGCCCTTTTACATGGGAAATGGTTGCGTGTATGCACTCCAGAGAGACATTATATTAAAATGGAGGAATTTATAACACTTACAATTAGATGCCTTCAAAAAACTAACAGTTTGTAGTTGGTATGTTTTCTCAACTATTTTTGAAAATTAATCACATTGTCACCGCAGTCGGTTCTTGGGTATCACCAAAAAACCTTCCGTTTTGATGGAGTTTCAAACGCACCGCGCGAAAAAATGAGTCGAGTTAAAACTTACTTGGATATTTTCATTTAATTACTTACAATTTCTGTCATATAAATCTATATTATCGCACCATTAATAATGCAATATTTAATTGATGTGTCCTACAGCTGATGAAATTAAAACGTATTATTCTAATATGGTCTCTACTATGACTAGGGAGCTATCTTGCTCGGACTACCTTAAGCTTCTGATATTCCGCGACTGTTTTCATAATTCATTGAAGCAATTATTGACCGGAAGTTCCTGTTTTCATGTGCTGAGGTTAGAGTGGACGGTTTCCTTTATGTGAAGGTCATTTGTCTCATTTCTCTCTCCGTACAACTTGATCGTGGCTTTCGTCAATGAGTCTTCCTTTGGTTTCGCGCCTTCCCATATCTGTGGTTTCTACAGACTCAATCACGAAGTTCATGGCTTGCATGCAACGATCGACGGATTCCGTAAGATCACATGACCACGTCTTCCCCCCTTGAGTCGATGAGTAATTGATGAGCGAAATAAATTATCTAAGCGTGAAACCATGGAAGGTTCTTCAACATTGCATTATGTGCCCAATACGACAGTGTTTAAATCATTATTTAGCATAGATACCCAGTGCCTTAATACCCATGCCAATAGCACATGAGGAAAGTGAATAAAATGAAACAAATGCACCTAATAAGTTGAAATTCGCATAGAAATAGTAATAATAGCATTGAATTAACGTGATGGAAACTGAAAATAACAATGTTATAAATAGGTGAATTAAGCGCATAATCACCTACAGTGGCAGATAAAGTCCAAGTATGCGGCGTATTTTAGCGGCTTCGAAAGAACGCCGTGAGTTTTTCACTGATAATGACGTCCTATCGTGATCTTGGTGGACATCAAGAGGTTGCTGGCCGACGATGCGACGACGAAGTTTTTTATGTTAAGAGAACGTTAAGGAATGCATTCCACAGAGAGGTATTTAAGAAAACATACTTTCTTCAGGTTGAATTTTAGAACTATTTTTTTCATGGTAGGAAATAAAGTACCATAAATTCATTTTCTACGCCTGGAAAAATGGCTTTCAATGACTGAAACTTTCTACTTTCCCTTCTTGTTCTCGGGTAGAGAGCCTTTTATCCCTCAACATTCATCCGTACGTAACCGTTATGCTATTAGCTTTCGGGGTGGACAAAGTTATAAAATAAAATTATTATCTTTACCCCTGGAAAACTGGCTCCCTTTTTAGATTCATTTTCTCCTTAAAAATCGCTTTCGTTGCTCTTGCTTCCATCAATTGCTTCATACACGCTTTCATATTCGTTGGACTCGTAGTATTCCTGCTCTTCTGTCTCGTTCACCCGTGATTTTTTTGCGGTCTACATCTCCCTACCCATCAATATCGCCATTCAATCTATTATCGTAAATCTGTTCAGTTATACGAAGCTCGTGCATTATCTCGACATGGCCTAGCCAGTGAACCACGCTCATTTCATGTATATGTCCGTTAACGCACATATCCCACTTTCTTTTATCACCCACTCATTCCTAACCCTATGCGTCCTAATTTTGCCACTAATCCTTCTTAATCCACCCCATGCCCGCTGCATTTAGCATACTCATATGCTCATTTTGACATGACACGGTTTCGCTACCACAAAATAACGTCGTAAGGAGATCTTTTTCAATACACATCTCCAAAAATATTATGCTTAAATTGAGATCCTTTCCCTCTCTATAATGAGATTTATTTTTCGCAAATGAGTCGAAAAGAACATGAATTAAATAATGATAACAATTTTCAATCGAAACTGTAACAATATTAATCAATTATTTTTTTGGGAAAAAACGGGAGTTTGGTAAGAAATTAACAGGTGTCATTACTTCTCTGTCCAGATCTCGCCAATATATTTCCCCTTCATGACGGCTATAATGACGTCGCGTAATTTCCAGAGAAAAAATGGGTCACATTTTGAACAATATTTCATGGAAATTATATTCGGAAAATATTTACATTAGAATTTTTTTTGAAAGTGGATGCTACTGATCCTATCTAGGTTAATATGATAATGACAAATTGTTTAAGTTTTCAGTTGTTTCTAAGAGATATATTTTAACTAAAAATATCGGTGAAATACTGGCAAAAATTACTGCTAAACTAGTTATTTAAAGTATATTTACAGTTAGTTTAGAATTTGATGGTCATAGAGAAAATATAAAATAAAGATAGACCATAGACCAAGACTCGAAATTCAACTGCTAAGTCGATATACACTCTTAATTGTATCTTTTGTTAAGGCCGCTTTACAAGGTACATTTTATTGTACAAACGAATGTATCATAGAATGTACAAGAAACTGAATGGAATTAGAGCAGGTTCTATTTCCCGTTAAGCCATTCAGACCATCATACAATTTGCCGCTTTACACGGTACAATTTACTTCGTAAAGGAATTCGTACATTCGTTTGTACAATAAAATGTACCATGTAAAGCGGTCTTTACATTTAAGGTCAAGGAAGGTTAATCATTTTTTTCTACATGTATGGATGTAGTGATCTTTTAATGTCAGAAAAAGTATTAGACGTCAGGTTTATCTTTTAAGTCGGCTAAAAAAAGATATGCTGAAAGAAAAAAAAAACTTCCTTGGCGTAATTCATCGGAGTCTCAAGTTCGCATAGCTTCAAGGTCGATGAAAGGGACATCGAATTTTCAATGTCGCTTCGATAGCACGAGTCGATGGCGCGCCGGGAATTCAAAATTTGAAAGTTTTAAGGACGTCATCATTTAGAAAGCTACTCTTCTGAGATACCATGATTGCGTCTTGCATGAAATTCTAGTCGGAGAAACAAGTTCAAAGATGTGTCAAATAAATTTAATTTGATATCCATTTAAAATCCGTGAGCTGGATCATTCATCAAAAACTTGTTTATTGTACCAAAATTAAAATAGAGGTAAGCCAATAAACAATTGACGGATAAAACATTTACTGCGTGAAATACTATGTACATTCTGACTTTATGGTGTTTCTAAAGCTACTTAAACAATAAAATCTAGCGGTATCACAGTGATTTAAAAAGCATATTTTGTTTCAATGTTTTTATACCTCCAATCCAATCTTGGGAGAATTGCTGAATTTACTATTGAGAAGTAATCTTATGCGTGACTTGTCAGAGATGGGGTGCATGTTATGCAGTTCCACTTGCGTTGATTTAAACTTTTTGGAAACATCTCTTTTAAACTTCTCCTAGGGTGGTGACACTGAGAAAGGCAGAATATTTGTAAGCTTGCTTGTAAAAACAACAAAACAGACTTTTTTGTTTTAATATTGGAGGTCTCAATAATATGTCTTTTATATCGCTAATCAATATCCATCAGAAGAACGCCTTGCAAAGGGCGCATCTCAAATAATTAGTCCAAAGAGTGGTCTTACTCTGAACATAAAATACGCATGAAGAATCAGAATTTTAGTTATCCTAAATTAAATCCGAACCGAAAATCCGAATATAAATTATTTAAAATAAAAAGTGGTATTAGTAACAGATATTCATCGGCAAAACATTAAATTATCCTGCCGAATTATTTGATGTGTGTAATAGCACGAAGATACTCATGACCGCCTTCGACGACGACGTAGTGGTATTCACCTAGGGTTGATGAATGTCCGAAGATTTCAGGAAATGCTCACTATACTCCATACCATTGTCATCTTGGTAGAGTTTAAGCTGAAATCAGCGCAAGGTGAAAGTTTAATGCAATGATTATGGCCCCAACTGTAGAAATGAGCCATAGAAGTAAATTTTCCTCATGATAAATCTTCTTAAAACTATTTCCAATTTGTTTGGGTTCTTTGATTACGTTCAAACAAAAATACACGGAAAAAACAATCGGGACAATATTAAAGTTTCGTCCATGACGCTCCTTGTTGGAATATTTTTGTGAAGTGTGAAATTATCGAACGGTTCCTTAGTAATTATATATTGATAGTATCGGGCATCCATATTTTAGATCCATAGATTTTCTGAAAGAATCTTCCTACGATAATTCTTGAGAAGCGAAAATTTACGTTCAATGGTATCAGGCTCAACTATGTGGAAGTTGATATTCACAAATGAAAAAACGACTTCGTTTTCTTCCACTGATTTATTTTTTTGGTACGACATGTTTCGACACATAGAGGTCATTTTCAAGTACCTGAAAATGACCTCTATGTGTCGAAACATGTCGTACCAAAAAAATAAATCAGTGGAAGAAAACGAAGTCGTTTTTTCATTTGTGAAGCGAAAATTTACTTTCGTACATAGTTTCTCGGATTTTTTGAAACGAAAAAAATCTATTTTTTGAAAGATGAATGCATATTATCAAAGAAAGAGTTGCATTAATAAAGTAAATGTTACATATAGGGAAGGAATTACTTAATCCGGGCAATATATATCAATTTTCAGTATTCTTCAAAGTAGGTGTTGTGTTCCTTTTTGTAAAGAAGAGACAGGCTTTCTGGGATAAGGCTTTTATTGTCAAACTGCCTTTACACAGCCATATCACGGGCTAACTGTTTCTCTCCGACTGACCCACAGGCAGGCGCGCATCTCTCTTTTATCTCCACGACTCCCCCTGGCTTCCAGAAACTTCTCCGACCACCTGGAAAGAAACAAGGGGGAGGAGGGAGGATCCTTCCCGTGGGCTGAGGGGTCAAGGGTGGAGAAGGAAGGAAATGGGATCGGGAAGGGTTCGTTTGACCGCCCCCGTTCATACCCAACAGTAGGAAATTTGTGCTTCGGCATCACCGACTTCTTTCAGCGTTTTGTACTAAATGAATTTGTTACCGAGACCTAGTTGGCACCTATTTTTTTATGTACATATAATCAGAAAATTTAGTTGTCACCGATGCTGATGAGGCTTCACAATAGAGTAGATGATTTGCAATAACAACGTAATCACTTAGTTACTATTTTGTTTAGGAGATTCCCACCAATTTTTGGCAGAAGTTTAATAACATACTTGGAGAATTTTTAAGAGGAAATGGGTGGCTTTTTTGGAAAAAAGTCGGCGGTATTGAGCAGGAATTTGCCCCTTTTACCAAATGTATTCCCATTTCTTCCTGTTTAGGAGTTAGGCCGTGGTCAATGTATGTGGAACGCAACATGCCTCTGCAGGTGTGGAACAATGAAAAATTTACCAAAGTCTCGCATTGATGAAGAATATCTGATTATAAAATAGCCAGTGGAGTCTGCATTATTAAACTATTCCCTTAAAATGAAACTCATAGCATTATGCAATTCCTACAGCTCACTGATTTTCTTCTTCCGATACCTTCACCTCTTCGTACCTGCCGACGTTGACACATTTAAAAACTATACTTTCATCAGTGTTACTTGTGTGATCATCAATTATCCTAAGGTGAAATTTTCCGTTCTTTAATTAAATTCTCAAAAAAACTATGCGACCGTTACAGCGTCGCAAGTATTGTTTCGCTTGGCAATTGCAACATAAATTAATTCTTGTAAGTATTTAAAGGACCGTTATCTGCATGGCTTTGCCGAAAATACTTTCGAACAGCAGTTACATGAATGATAACTCTGTTCACGTTGTTTACCTTCTTTGAATCTATTCATCTGTGTTTTCCGAGAGCCCAATTATGATTAATAAAAATAATAATTTACTCATTCAATACAGTGTGCCTTAGTACACATATGACTTATTTTCTAACTCCTTCAAACATTTCTTGTGTTAGAAACAGTATAAATAAGAATTTCTATTTTCTCTTTTTAAGTCTGCGGTCATACTTAATTAGAACTTCACTTAGCCGGCCTTATTAAGCTACTACCTCTCGCCATATTGTCTGAGTAAGTGGCTGCCCGTTACTTTGACAAGGAAACGCACGATTATTAAAATAAAGTCCTTTATCTTCATCCATAAACACTTTGGGTTGGCCCTCGAGGCTATGTTATGAATTCATGACAAAAGAAACCACAAAGACATTATTCGAGACAAAAGAAACTACTATATTTTCAAAGAACCACAGAACTAGCCGCGCAGGTACTGCAACAGAGTCACCCGCTAGTGATCACACAATTGTGTGAAATTCACAGTGGAAATATCATTCACCTGGACTGGGAATAGAACCCAGATCACCGAGTGCTCTAACCAATAAAGCTACCCAGGCGTCCTCTTTCACTGTGAATCTCACGGGGGCTTTACGGACCAAGGTGTCCTTACAGGTACCGTGCATACGATGCCAGAGGTCGAGAGATATGGGTTCGATCCTTCGTCGAGTCGATGGATCGTCGGGTCGAGGGGCGAAATCGAGGGATCTGGGTTCGATTCCCAGTCCAGGCGAATGATTTTTCCAATGTGAATTTCACACAATTGTACAACCTATATATTATTTAAAAATCAATCTTGCCGTCGACCACATTTGAATCCATATTATGTTATCTTCTTTATGGGGAATTTGATCAATGAAAGTTTAGTTATATGCTCTCCCTTCGTTTCAATGTATTGACGCATATACATCGGAGCTAATGTTTAAAGAAGGACATATCATTGAGGTGGATCGAGAGGGAGCTGGAGGCTGTGATGTGGGCGTGGCAAATCTTCGTTTTTAAAGATTTTCCTCTGTGCTTACGGGATGACGCAATGATTTTGCGATTTTAAGATGTTTTCCACGAATAACTCACTGAAAAGCAGTGATGGTTTTGGGATAACCCGCGTGAAGATTTTAAAAGGCCAGCGTTTCTTCTCCTTTGCCGGAGACCACATCAGGACTGAATGACCTAATTGCCTTCACTGTGCATCAATTTATATCGTCACGGTGGTGCAAGAGAGGGTGGGGGTGTGTGCTGGCGGAGAGTCTTCTGGACATCGCTCTTCTTTCTGGTAACTCTTTCTGATTTTATGATAAATCTGCGGTTGCAGAACGTGCCACCCTAGGCCACACCATTGACGTCACTAACCCAAAAATTCTCGCCAGAGAAAAACATTTCAAGACGAGAATCTTCCGGGAGGCCTTGGAAATTTGAGGCTTTTGCCGGCCTCGGTGGCGGCGGGGTAAAGTCCTCGCCTGCCAAACCAAAGGTCGCGGGTTCGAGTCCCGCCTGGGTAGGATATTTACACCTCCCTGGGCATGGTTGCGCGTGTTCGCCCATATATTAAATACCTAGTAATTGGCTTTGGCTCTTAGGTATAAAGAAATTATTATTATTAAATTAAAAAGCATAGCAAGAATTTCAATAGAGATCAGGGACAAAGAATAAGTGAATTATGGCTTCCAGTAATTTCCAGAAAGAAGAGCGACGTCCAGAAGACTCTCCGCCAACACACACCCCCTCCCCCTCTTGCACCACCGAGACGATATGAATTGATGCACAATAAAGGCAATTAGGTTATCCAGTCCTGATGAGGTCTCTGGCAAAGGAGAAGAAACGTTGGATTTTTTTAAACCTTGACGCTCATTATCCCAAAACCATCACTGCTTGACGAACATGGACCGCAAAAGTTTTAATAATTTGACGAACTCACTGAAAATTACCATGCAATAACTTCGAATCTTCTCAAATTCTTTCTTCATACATAATATATTGTGGCGTCGAGCAGCGGAGTCCGCACGTCGCTTGTTCGTCTTCGTCTGACTTTGTTCCCCTCGTTCGTTTTCGTCTGCTTTGCTGGACACTGGCGGCGCTGACGGATTGCCAGGGTTAGAGGACCTCTATTAGGATAATACAGTGCCTCTAGCCAGGATATAAATGGACGTGCATTGAAAGGAGGAGGCCTCGTTACTCTCCCTTTTTTGTTTTGAGAGGGCTTGACAGATACTTGTAGCAAAGCTGCTGTTTATCTCACTTTTTCCTTTGAGTTCTTGTCATCAGCAGTGATAATGGCATTCAAATTATTTCCACTATATCCTAAATATAATAATCTCTCAATCAAATAAATGCGTAGCCCTTTCGTATACCTAAAATCAATTACAGCCCTCTCAGCAAGCGAAAATTTTGGCCCCAGAAAGTACGTACTTAATTACTTGCTCGCGCGATCAGTCTTATTCTGTAAATAAGGTCAGTCGAGGAAATAAATAATACCTGATGATGGATCTGTGAGCTAAAACGCGTCTTACGCATTGAAATACCTTGCGGAATAGTGCAATTGTTGTTTCTGTTTTGTGACAAACTTCTACGATATCTCGCCTGAATGTGTTGAAATTATTTTAAATAAATAATGTACACTATATAAATAAGGGACGTCTAAAACCTTTGAATGGTGATTCCAGGTTGAAGGAGATTGTTGTGACTACCGCATCCTAACGCAGCGCAACACACCATCAGAAAATTAATTGATGATGATCCATATTTTCAGCACAATGCCTTACTGAAATCGGGCAGCTGATTGTTTTTAAAGACTTATATACCTAAAAGTTTCAAATAAAATAAGATTTTATCACCTGATATTCGCCAATTCATCCTCACAGTCCAAAGACGATTACTGAAAGAGAAGGGATAACCAGTTTTTCTTCCGGTTATCTGTCAACCGGTATGAGATTCCGATGTCAGTTATCCATCAGTTGAGTTATCAAAATTAATGTTGTAATATCTTCTCCATATACATACCAACCCAATATATTAACTGTAGAAGGAAACAAAAAACAGGCAATGGATGATATGCCTGTTTTTAGCATATTCAACACTAAACAATATATCGTAATAAAAAACGCGAAAAAGGCTTATGGTATGTACATTCAGATCATACATATGCCAGTTAAAGGCACATACAAGACATTTTTCACTAACAAAAACAATAGGTGAATTTTTTAATCATTAAACAATTTGGTGCATAAATGTTATCATGACAATAGTATTCAGGAAATTTTAAAACTTCTTATAAACATCACATTCAAATGAACGTACATACAACACCTGTACCAATATCACTTATCAAGTAACTTTGCTAACCTCTGGTGAAATATTATATGCTATTCACTTATACAAGCAACCCAAACTGGCAATGTCTGCTCATTTGTTATAAGAGTTTGGGTCTTTCAAAATATGTATCATATCTTAAGTTAGTCATTTGCTGGTGTTTCTCTCTAAATCTACAGTGTTTGCGTAATCAGAGGTGAAAGTATGTTGACAAATATGTGTTCTGCAAGTGTACGTATAATTTTATGGACTTTGGTGTCAGATTTAAGTGTAAAAATGTAGAAAAAGGCATATTATCGAATGTTTATCGACCATATTCCTTCATACCGAAAAAATCCTTAAATCTAAATGGCTCTCTAGGAAAACCAAGACAAATATTTATCATTCAATAACCATCCCAGTACTGCTATATGGATCGGAAACATGGGCATTAACCAAAGACTCTGAGAAAAAGCAAATCGTTTTTAAAAATTAAGTATTGAGGAAAATCTTTGGCCCAGTTCAAGACCAAGATGGATGGAGAATGAGGAAGAACAGAGAGTTAAGAGAGACCTATATATATATATATATATATATATATATATATATATATATATATATATCCAGATATAGTGGCAATGGCTAAGAGCCGAAGATTAAGATGGGCAGGACACGCGTGGAGAAAAGAGGAAACTGCAGTGATCAAGACTTAATACCTGAGAAACCCTGAAGGCAAAAGACCACCTGGTAGAGCAAGACTGGTGGAAGGACCAAGTTGAATAGGACAAATATAGATTTAGGGCTGCACTTCAAAGAGCAGAAGATAGAACAGAAAGGAAAGGCATTGTTGGTGAGGCCAAAAACCTGCAGAGGTTTCATTGGCCAAGGAGGTAAGATGAGGTATATCATGAAAGCTTCCGCGTGGTGGTCTTGAATCCTGATGGCTTTCGGGATGGCTTCCGCGTGGTGTCATTTTTGGTTGACAACAGTTTCGCGAGCGCTCCAGCTCGCTTCTTCAGGTCTGCAGGCTTCTTCAGGTCTGAAGGTCACTTCAGACCTGAAGAAGCGAGCTGGAACGCTCGCGAAACTGTTGTCAACCAAAAATGACACCACGCGGAAGCCATCCCGAAAGCCATCAGGATTCATGATAAGGTATATTCCTTCATAGGAGAGTCAAGCATTTTTAAAGCAGAAATTAGTTTGGGAAAATTATCCAAATCCAGGTTTTCGAAGTATATCCCGGATGTGTCCAGTTATGGACAGTTATTTCCAGTGGTGAAATAATTTTTTTTCAGTTTTGTCGAGTGCCGAGAGCAGAATAAAACGAGTGGATACAACGGCAACCATAATAATAATTGGTTCAAATTGTCACCATGACGATATTTTAATTTTCTTGCGACGGCAAAGGTATTGGAATCCTAGCCCCGGACCACGAGGAGTAGTTGATTGATGAAACTGTTCTATCATCCCTAGCTTGTGTTGCAATGATTTTAAAAGTTGTATGAGACTTTCAAAAAAAATCATGGACTTAAATGCAATTAGGCGATGCGATAATTGTGCCATACATCCCCGACTAGTGCATTCGAAACTTTCAGTCCTCTTCTCAGTATCATACAACTTTGAGGTGAAAAGATAGCAACTTCCAGCTCTGAAAGACCATTAGACATTCGTATCACACCTGAATACGAATAAAAAGAACAGTAAGAGAAGTTTTTTGTTAATGCAAAAGTTGCAATGCATATTCCGACGCATGTGTAACCGAAATTCTCAGTGATTATTTTCTGTGATTGATCCACTTTTATGTGAAAGGCTCTCAACATAAGGATTTTGCAAGCTTAATAGACGTGCATTCCACTTAACTTAGTTTATTGAACTTCATATTATCTTTGAGTGAACAAATTCAAAGCATATGCCTCACAGTTGTTTTTGAGGACCCGTATTGAGGTCATTGGAAGGCGTTGAAATAATTGGTGAAAATAAGGAAAAGGAGCATTCTGAAGGAAATTACCTCAGATTAACCGTTTTAAGTACATGTTTACTTGGTCCTACCTCTTAAGATGCGCCGAGAAAAGGTGTCAAACGGGTGGTTTGTTCATGATGTAAAGTGATGCTTAACATCAACTGCGGCAGTATTAAAAAAAAGATTTTTTAATCTGAATTTTGAAGCGCTGCACCAGCAGATTAGCCCTCATTAGTATAGTTTGGTGATGGGTTTCAGAAATGTAGCCAAAGTGCATATGTCTGTACTGCCCACATCGTCCCTCATATAATCGCATCCACGTATTGCGAAGTCTTCCTACGTTGGAATGAAGAAGGTTGTTCCGTTAATTTCGCGCATTTCCATAAATGCACCCTTGTTTACCCGCTCCCCTCCATGGAAACGTCGGAAAACCCACGGGAGCGACGCAAAGTAAAGTGGCCGAAGGAAAAACAACAATCTTAGATGGAAAAAAGCGGGTACACCACCTCTAATTGCGCTTCCTTAGAGTCATAAATAATCGTCCAATTCGAGGAGACCTAATGCGTTGCCCTGCGGTACTCCTTCACCTCCCCTCTTTCCCTTCCCTCTCCCTCCGCCCCTCTCACAGGGTTGTCCCTGCGCGTTTACACCCTCACGTGTCCCTCCCCTTCCGCGCTGTTTCCCAAGCGCCATTAGCGAGGACACCACTCACTAGGATCTATCTCGTTCCTCTCCGTCCCGCCCCCCCTATTCAACCAATAACTGTTGAAACATCCGCTGCATGCCCCGCGCGACACCGCCTCTTACACGGAGGAGAGAAAATGGGGTGGGTGGGCTGTGGTGGCGATGGGCAGGGGAGATGGGGGAAAAAACTGAGCGAAGTGCGTGAGTAACGCACGCTTTCTGCGGCGAGTGCCTCCGTGGACGCGTGTCCACGCATTCGATGATTTCTCCATCATTTCAGAAAGAGAAAGAGGGGAGATATGCGGCGGGCGGAGAGCCGCAGTAAAAAGCTTTTGGACGTCGCGGGCACGCGGTACTTCAGTCGCTAAACCTCATCAGGACGAACGCCGAGAGTCACGCTCCCAGCTCCTGCTGAGCATTCTTGACTTTTCTCGGGACCCGAGTCCCCGAAGGAGAAATAGTGCCCTATAAAAAGAAGATACAGTCGTCTGCGTGCGGAGCAAAGACGTGCGCCGAGGATGGAGACGAGAAACATAACGGTAAGACGACCGCGATCATGTCTTTCACTTAGTATCTACTCCCTCAAAACAGTCCCGTTCTCGCGTGCGAGTTATAAAAAGAGTGTCCGTTGACTTACTTTTGCTCTCGTGCCTTCTTTTTACTGCCTTATCAGCCATCTGTCCGCGGTAAAAGTTTTTGTAGAACATTTTCATAAATTTTTTACGTGGGTTTCTAAAAAAATGTTTCATCAGAGTTTCGTAAAAAGTTGGAGGAGCTGTAAACAGGTTCACGAAGAAGTTTAATTTTACAGTTTTTAGATGAATAATTTTCTTCTTTTTAGTTAGACAAGCCTCGTGAAGTTTCATAAAACACTCCGCTGAGTTTTCCTGGAACGATTCAAAGGGTACAGGACCAGTTTCATGCCTAATTAATACGAGTTGTATAACAAGTTTTATTCAGTCATGTTTAACGATAGGGTCCAATTGATAGCTGGAACTTTTTTCTAGAATTGTTATTAGCGACTGACTTTTAAAATTCTAATTCATCTTTATTTTCCGTGTGAGACAGAACACAGGAACAATATCCGATTAAGGATCGTAAGGGCAGAGGCAACGATTTGTTTAGCGATATTATGGCGATTTTAGTTCAGGAAGTATGAAAAAGAAAGTGGTAACTGAAATCAAGCTTGAAAGGTGACTTCTTGAAGTCAGCATCGGTAGCTGAAAAAATTATCAATGACACATTTTTTCATGTACATTGAACAAAAAAGTCTTGGAGGAAAAATAAACATTTTTCTAAAAATCGTGGAAAAAACTATTGTAGAAGATGTAAAGGAACTGTTTTTTTGCTACAATATTTTCATATATATTTTTAATCCATACAAAAATGTTTCCCATCGACGGCTATCTTAGAATGAAACGGAGGACGGCATGTGAATCGCGACATGAGGACTCCGCGAGTGAAAGTATGCAGGATAGCAAGGTCAAATTTTGTCGAGTTGTGTTCTAAGTGGTGGATGCTGTGTACAAAAATTTAATTTTTACTAAGCGGAGCGAATATTGAGCGTTTATTCTACAATTCAAGGGGACAATCTTGAAGGGAAAAGATATACGTAACCATATGTAATCAAATCATACCTATATTGTGGGTGGAGTAAACATAAAATCTTCAGAGACAGTAAAATATCTTGGAATTACCTTAACAGCTCATATATCGTGAGGATTACACATACAGAACATATGTAGCGCAGCATTAAAGAAACTAGGTTTTGATAGACGTAAAATAGGAAGGTCCTCGGATTAAAAAGTCAAAGAGAGATGCTACTTCGCTCTGGTTTGGCCACATCTCGAATACGTCGCGAGCATTTGAGACCCTGGTCATAATGAATTAACCAAAAAATTGATAAAATACAAAAGAAAGCAGCGCCCTTCATTAAAAACTGCTACGAGCGTACATATATTGTCTCACAACTTTTAGAGGGATTAAAGTGGGAGCCCCTAGAGACTCGGAGGCTACACGCTAGGCTCAGTTTGCTTGATAAATTCAGAACTGATATTTTTCAGAGCGACACAGAGAAAATTATGATTACTCCTCACTAAATGTGTAGATGCGATAAAATAAGAGAGATACTCTGCCGAACAGATAGGTACAAAAACTTGTTCTTTCCGTGAACAATACACTCCTATAATACATGTCACCATTTCATCTAAAAAAAACTTACACCTTTACACGGCTGGTGACCTAACACTCCCTGCCACATGCTCAAGCGGCGGCTCGCGGGGTATTATGTAGATATAAATGTAGATGAAATGTTCGATTGAATTCTAAGTTTTTTTATTAAAAATAAATTTCATTCCTGGTCCAAAAGAATTCTCATTCAAAGTTTGCCGTTTCGAACCTGATTCTCTCATTTACGCCTCCTAATCTTTCGTAAGATGAGGGGAGATAGGGGGAGCTTGAGAAACAGATGCTACCGTCGCTTCAAATACGCGGGAGTGGCATGATCAAAAAATTAAACTGGAAAATGCTTGCGAAATTTATGAACGGCCGCAAATCGTCGTGAAAGCCCGTGACGTGACCGTCTTCGATTTGCTCATCGAATGGCCATCGAGAGAGATGCTGCCGGCGAAATTGTGCGGTCAGTTGAACGCCGACCTGCAAATCAAAATGTCACGGGTAATAATCCTGCCTAGGGTAAGGCCCACAAGGATAGAGGCCCTTTTGGTTAGATCTGCGATTCCCTAGATCAGAGGTGGCGAATCTTTTGGCGATTGAGTCCCAAAGTTTATGAAATAAGAATATACTCGCTCGACTCGCGTGCCAACCCATCGAGTGAGATAGAGGCATCCCTTAGCACCCTCCCAGCTCCGCGTGCCAAAATAATTGCACCTCGTGCCACTTTGAGTCATTGGTTTGCCATCTCCGCCCTAGATTGTGGATTGTATGGGTGGGCGAGAGCCATATAGACCTCCCATGGAACTGACACCACTTTGGGTCCATTGTACCGTCCCACATTTAACCTGTCCGCCACTTGCAGACAGGGGACAAGAGCACCACGGTAGAGGTATAGACGATAGAGGTATAGATGAGGGTTACCCATCCAACCCCCATCCGGGCCTAGCGTTGCTTAACTACGGTGATCTAACGGGAACCGGTGTGTCAACGTGGCTAGGCCCTTGCGTCTAGGAGAGCTTATAGACAGATATGGGGGCGCTGTAGGTAGTGTTCTGATGGAACGATAACTAACGATAAAGTCTTTGGCAACTTTTCGTTCAATTTTCATCGAGCCTATCAAACAAAATAATAATTAATTTAGAAATATTTTGTGCCTAACTTTATTTTTTCAAGTTTATATGTGTTCAAAATGACTTCAAGCTGTTAGAAAACTGTAATTGATTGTCACTTAATTTGCAGAACTAGCTCCAATAAAACATGCATTGTTACCTTTATTACCACGAGTTGATTTCTAGCTGTTGAAAAAATAAATAAATGTTTGCTTGTTTATGTATATTTTAAATTAATTTTTATAATAACCCCGATTTTGTCAAATAGTCATCATATTTTGTCATGTAGCAAGTGGCAATTGATCATTAAATTGGGGACCCTGTTAGTCTAGCCTACTGCCTATTTGTAGTTTGTAGTCTACTGCTTGGCCGACGGAATTCAGAGATTGATAATGCTTTTTACAAGTCATACACATTTCAAGCTATTTATGAATAGGCAAATCCATTTAAAGGAAAGAAATCTAACAGGTTATGATTGTAATTTCAAAGGTTACGCCTGGGGTTCTTATCATATGTTGCTCACAAACGTTTGGGAAACCCCGGGTCATACTCTTAGATATGTCTCTGGCGCACGGGGAACATAAAAATAAAAGTCATGAGCATAATCGTATGGTGATTCACTAAAAAAAACATTGTAATTTAAATTTGATCTTAATTAGCATGAAGACCTTTTAAGTTTGAAGCTAAACTCATTTGTTTTTCCGAATTTTTTCGAGAAGATAAAGCAATTTATTTACATTCAGTGGGCAACGATTCCATGAAATTACCCCTTTCATCTATTTACGCTTTGTGAAATAGCGGTGTTTGTTTACGAAATACCAAAGCCACTTTGGTACCTATCATTTTCTTTGCTTGGCCAACATTTAATCAGGAGATTTTTGTTGGGAAAAGAATATCTTTGAAGGTAGTGCGAGCGAGATAGTTCCCTAGTCATAATAGAAACCGTATTCGAATTATACGTTTTAATTTCACCAGCTATGGGGCGCACGAATTAAATATTGCATTATTAATGGTGCAATAATTTAGTTTTAGATGACGGAAATTGTAAGTAATTAAACGAAAATATCTACGTAAATCTTTAACTTGACTCATTTTTTTCACGCGGTACATTTGAAACTCCATCAAAACGGAAGGTTTATTGTGATCCCGAAGGATGTACTGCGGTGACAATATGATTAACTTTCAAAAATAGTTGAGAAAACATACAAACTATACACAATTAGTTTTTTTACGACATCTAAGTGTTAGAAATACCTCATTTTGTAAATAGTGTCTCTCTGAAGTGCATACACGTACCATTTCCCATGTAAAAGGGCAGGTATTTTCTGGCAAATATCTCCGAAAGTAACATGGTAAGGGGTAGAATTTTTGGTGTCGTTGGATAGGTGAGATATTTTTCTTTAAAATTTGGCCAAATTTATTGATTTCTAAGTTAAATGATTTTTCGCTCGAACTACCTTAAAAGCGATTTCTTCGTTAAAAAAAAGGACCACTTCCAGTATTTTTCGGGTGAATTCAGAGCATTTTCTTTCGTGGTCTCCAAGCAACCAAAAAGAGGAGAGGGAATGCCTTACCACACTCGGAATATGTCGCTGCATTGATTTTTTGAATCGTCAAATTCAAGTAACCCTCCATGGGACATCGTCGAATTGATTTTTTGGGGTTCCGTTGAGTAAGATGATACTCACTCACGTGTGGTGAATATCCGTGTGCTGTTTCATTAAATTACCGGCGCTCACTCACATTTGTTAAGAAAGGAAGCAAAAACTAAAGGAATATGGGATCCATTAAGGAGAGAATCAATTAATCATTACGGTAGTGTAGGTCAAAGGGAGTTCCCTAGAAGTGCAAAAAGCTGTTGTGAGTGGAACGAAGTGCTCTAAGATAAAAATTACATGAGCAACCTTCAGCTGTCCAGGAGATAGGGCCAGAAAAAAACCTTTCATCAGGAAGCGGCTAATTCAGATTTGTGATATAAAAGGAATCCTTAAAAAGTAAAAACAAAGTTGTAGAAGGATTGAAAAAGAAAATTAATAATTCCTAGTCCAAGTATTATAATGTAAAGTTCAGCTCAGATAAGCAACGTTTGAGGCACATTCAAAAATTAAAGGGAAAAACTCTCTCTATTTTGCCGAAATACACTTCGGAAACTCCCATAATGCCTGGCTAAGCACATTAGTATTCATCCACATCTACATAATACCCCGCGAGCCGCCGCTTGAGCATGTGGCAGGGGGTATTAGGTCACCAGCCGTGTAAAGGTTTAAGTTGTTTTGGAGATGAAATGGTGACATGAATTATAGGAGTGTATTTAGTGGAGCTCAATTTTTATTGTGGTCGCTTATTGTGCACGGAAAGAACGAGTTTTTGTACCTATCTGTTCGGCAATGTATCCCTCTTATTTTATCGCATCTGTCAGACCTATAGATGTTGTGAGGAGTCATGATAATATTATGTGTCGCTCTGAAAAATATCAGTTCTGAATTTATCATGCAACCTAAGCCTACCGTGTAGCCTCCGAGTCTCTATGGGCTCCCACCTTAATCCTTCTAGAAGTTGTGAGACAATATATGTACGCTCGTGGCAGTTTTTAACGAGGAGCGCTGCTTTCCTTTGTATTTTATTAATTTTTTTAGGCTAAATCTATTTGACCAGGGTCCTAAATACTCGCGGCGTATTCGAGATGTAGCCTAACCAGAGCGAAGTAGTATCTCTCCTTGACTTAAATTATTCGGTATTAAATGAAACATATTATTCAGTATTAAATGAAATTTCTCATTTGCAGATCGAAAACTATAATATTTGTGGATTATCAATAATTCCAAGGGCAAATATCTTCGTATTTCAGAGGGATAACTTTATCCTTCAAACTAAAGCGTTAACTACTAGGAATAATGGACAATAATTCTGTCGAGAATGAATTAATTCGGGCGTTCGGGGAAACGGAATGTTCCAGGAGACCATTCCGGGGTCCGATTGCCATGGACCATTACTTTCAAGAGGGCGTAAAAATACTGTTAAGTCTTGGGGATTAAGATGAAGGGCGTTCTTGTTCAAATCCATAAAGATATCTGCCCTTTTGATTACGATTTTACCTCGGCCCGAGCCGACATTCAAACCGGTCGAAGTCGTTTATATTAATCGGCCGCAGATGCCATTAATTCCACTTAATTTTGGTTCAGTTTAGTCGCGGTCGATCCCGTTTCTGATGATGCGTGTTTTTGCTCTTGATACGCGAAAAAATGCCGGGCGATGTCTCTTTTTTCAGTGAAACACCTATCCGAAATGTTCAAACATCAACACTCTATTGACATTAATATGGGGAACATTTTGACGATAACTCCGGTATCGACGGTCCTTAAAGCTTTGATAACCTGCAGTTGCACTTTCTAATTACCCCTTGATTTTACTTTATGAGATAGTGTGAGTGTTTTTATTCATTTTTTCAGTCAAAATTTAATGGTATCACAAAACATTTAGTAAAAGAGGGGTAATTGGTCATCTTGTCCTCCAAATATCACATTTTTTGATACCGCGTCGATGGCTTCTGTATATTTTATGAGGCATATTTCACTCTTTACCCACATTTGAAAAAGATCGCAGAAATGCATTTAAAATGCGCTCCAATGTGACCAAATGGCGATACCCAGTGGTTTTTTATGGCAAACGTCGTGAAAAATTAATCTCTTTTGCCCCAAATTATTTTCCGAGACAAATTACGTTTATGGCCTTTGCTGACTTGGCCAGCTGCAAACTCGAGAGATTCCAGTCTTTTTTCACGCTGCTACATATTTCATTAATCTGTCATTTGCAACACAGTGAACAACTGAAGGTCAAGTGCGCAACGATTAATTCCGAGTATCTCAAATCCTGCATTACTGTAACTTTGCGTATCACTCCTGCTAGAAAAGTTTTGAGTGAAATAGCTACCTTGGTGAAATGTTGCAGAAAATATGTTTTTTTTTCATTTTGAACGTATTCTAGCTTGGAAATTTTATCAATCAAAGAGCTTTAGAAGACATTAATGAAGTACGTAAACGGAAACGGAAAGGGGAGAAAAGGAGACAAATAGACCCGTAGAAAAGTTCAAGATAGTTGACGAATGTACTTCGTGGAATTTAGATATAGTATAATAATTGTAACTTTGTAATTATCCACACTATTTTATTGTTCGAGGAGCCTGACCGGTTTCAATGTTAACACATTATCTTTAGAGGCAGAACAGATAAACCTTGTTGAAAGGTTGTTCCAGGTTCTGCCTCTGAAGACAATGTGTCAATATTGAAACCGGTCAGGCCCCTTGAACAATAAAAGAGTGAGGAAAATTAAAAAGTTACAATTATTATACCGTAGGAAAGTATGAAAAAATAGTTAACCTAAGTTTATTCAGCATCTTCGCAGATATATTTGGTAATCTAGCTTCCTTGATGTATATAATGATAAGAAACTGCGCCAAGTTACGCCTGAAACTACCAATTATATCCTCATAATATAAATAAATTGCATCCTGTCACCAAAGGCCGTTATCCTGGGGTCGAACACCTGATGATGGTCATGTCCGAGCGATTCTTCTTTTGCCAATTTGACTCCAGTGGCTGGCTATTATGGAGAAGAAGGCGATCGTCAGAATTGACACGAATAATAAAAACCAAAAGGAACTAATAGCCGTTATTTTCTGTTTAGAAACCCGACAAACTCTGCATGAGAAATTTTCTGTACTTTCATCGTCGTTATACTACCCGAAAGCGTAACGTAAGCATTTTTGGTTTTCCTCGACACCTCTCCCGCTAAGTCGCCGGAAAACTTAAATTTTCATTCTATTTTACTAATAGCTACCGCGTTTTACCTTACCATTTGTTAACTTCATAACTCCGAGTCACTTATTTCGCGGAGAAAAAGAGCATATTAGCTCGCTGAGTTTATTTGAGTGCACATCCTTCCTTGCGTGTATATTTCACCTTCCCAATAATAATCGTCAGTTATTACATACGATGACTTAATTTGTTTTCCGTCAGCTCTTTATCTTTAAAAGTCTGTGGCCATAAAAATTTACACTTGTTCCATGAGATCTTCCTCTCAATTCTCGGAATCAAATAATGTCATTTGTTAATGACAATTTACCAAGTTGAGAGACAGTGCTGGTCGCTCGCTTCTCGGGGTGTTAGTATTATTTTCATTATATTCCTCATTTAAATGTTGATTCACCAGCTGGTGTAAGAATATTTCCGTGTCACTGCCTGAATCGTCATCACTTCCCGTATTTAGGAAGGTCACCCTCCTCTTACTTCCTGAGGGGCTTTGGGATAATATCGGGCCCTCTCCAAGCCAAGCCACTTTCCCAGGATTTGTAAGCATCTTCAGCCCTCACAGTTCTAGAGCCCTTATGTACAATCTTCGAATATAACTGCTCCAATTGGAGGTTTTTCTCAGCATTCCAAAGTTAAATGACGTTCGCAGGATTTCATTACACCGTTCATGTACTAGAGTGGAAGGGTGATTGCCTTATGGAGCCCTTCCCGTGAAAGTGTTACCCAGATACCATTCAAGTAGTCTCCTTCACCATGTCAGATCACTGAGTAATCATTAAAACTTGAGCAAATGGAAAAGAGTGAATAATTATCTTTGGATCCAATTGGTGAACTTTCAGAGGAAAATGCCGCCTACGCACGTAAGTCTTAGCATATTTAGATCCTAAATGGAGACACTTCAACTTTAATTTTTCGTGAAATAGGTATGATAGTAGTAGTATCGTTTTTTAAAGGGTGCTTCGACAGCAGCGGTCATTTCGAACCGCTTCCTCTACGATAATGAGAACTCTTATATCAAAATACTGCATGTTATGCTAAACTATATTTTTTTGTGTAAATCGGTAGTTCGGAGATATATCATTATTTTATTTATGTTTTCATGGTTGTTACCCAACACTTGATCGACTTCACCTTGAATAAGTAGTTTTTCTCTAATTGACCGGTACTTGTTGCACTCCGTCAGGAGATGTTCAACACTGAAGGTTGAGTTGCATTCTTCACATTTGGGTGGGACTTTCTCCGCTGTAAAGAGATACGAGTGCGTCAGTGCAAAATGTCCGATCCTCAACCTAGTGATGGCAGCTTCTTCAGCGCGGTTTCTCCTGACGGAGGTGGACCACGCCAATGTATCAGGTTTAATTGCACGTAATTTGTTGTTAATTGTGCTGGTCCATACATCCTTCCACTTTTTTAGGGCTTCATTCGGTAAGGTAGACACAATATCATACAGAGGTTCACGGACAGATGGTAAATCAGTTTCATTCAGAGATTCTTTGGCTGCTGAGTCTGTATTCTCGTTCTCACTCCTCCCACATGGCCAGGAGTCCATAAGAATGCACTTTTAACTCTCTTTGAGTTAAAGGACGAGATTGATGCATGTATTTCTCGTGCAATGGGGTTTTTGGATGAAAAAGTTTAAATTGCGTGTAGAGAGCTAGCAGAATCCGTACAAATGAGGAATGATTAGTCATTACAATTAATGCTGCGCAGAGCTAGGACTATGGCATACGGTTCTGCGGGGTAAACTGAACACATTGGGTTAGGCTTTTCCTTAAGGATTCCATTGTAGGTAGATACGACAGTGCACCCGCATGACGAATCCGACTTTGACCTATCTGTAAACACGGGGGTGAAGTCTGAGTATTTTGAAGTTATTTCCCTGAATATCAAATAGGTAGATATAATTTGAGTGATATTGAATATGCAATGGAACAAAGCGCGACGTTGTGTGCGTTGAAACTAGGCTTTGCAAAGAGATGGCTGGAGTGTACTGGTAGCTTTGCGCAATAAGAATGAAGCACAGCTGGAAAGTCTTTTAACAGTTTTGATTTAAATAGAATAAAGTTGAGTACTACGAAGGATGGAAATAATGTTCATTTAGTAGAATACGAAGGAAAATGGAATGTATTCGAAGCCTAGGTAGTAAAAATACAGCTATTAAGGGCTACGTATGAGGAAAGGCCAATGCTATCCTGGCTCCGATGAAATTTATTTCTGGGTTTTTTAACTACAGAGCTCTCAAACTAGAAAAGACATATTATTGATACTAAAGCGTTTTTTGGCACAGTCAGCTCGTTCTCTTTGTGAATCGCTCGAGTAGTACTGAAGGCAAGGATCAAGATAAAAATCAATTAAGTTCTGTGAGATCAAAAGGTAAATTCAGAAACCAGACATAAATTGAGTCCGACTATGATTAATGTTAATAGTTCTACCAATCGCAGTTTAAAATGTAATATATCTACTAAATACGAAGCGATTAAAACTATGAAAATGCAAGAGATTTATGAATATCTGTGTATTGATGAAAGCCCTAATATCTCAATATTCTTCTGCAGGCATTCTTGGTAAGATGGTTGATGTTGTCTGCAGTCCTGATTTACACAGCTGACAGCATTCCTCTTACCGCGTACACCAGTCAACATTTCAACGGATTACCGCCCTCAATTCCTTCTTTCGTGTACTACAGAGACCCACAACCGCAGAATCAGCAAAAGCTCTTCTTCTCTCCCATCAATACGCCGTACAATCAATACCTTGCCAGCAATAATTTGAGGGAGAGCGTCCAGCAACTTCCTTTGCCCAGTGCCGTAAGACTGGGCATCCTGAATTCAGGGTTGAGGCCCCAGAGTCAGGGTGCTTACGAAATCCGGGAAGAAAATAGGTTTCCTTCTGGCGGCAATGGTTTTGCGCTCCCAACCGCAAACGGCATCGGAATACCCCCAATCAACAATGCTGGATTCCTTGTTCAGAGAAACAATGGTTTCGCGACTTCGGTGGGCAATAATTTCGCGGCGCCAAACAGAGTGCTGCAATCTTTGGCACAACCAGGCCCTCCGCTCAGCCATCAGATATCTTTGCTGAGATATGCCAGTGGCTTCACTCGTCCCGGAACTCACCAGGACGAGTTCGATAAGGCCCTGATGAGTCTCAGTCCCACGTTCCAGCAGCGCCAGAGGAGCGTAGCCACCGCTGGTGAGCTGGTTTACAGGCAGCAGAGGGCGGGCGCCAAGCCGTTCCTCTCGTCCGACTCGGAGGGTGTCCAGAGAGAGGGAGGCGGTGAGGAGCTGTCCTCTCACGGAGGATTCCTCGGTCAGCCTTACAGGCGTCCCACCTTCGTCTCGGCCGTCGGCACGCCCGTGTCAGGCGTGGGACAGAACCCGCTATACACCGGCGACTCGGTGCAGGCGTCGAAGCTGGACGAGGCTTCGGATGTGAAAGGTGTGAAGAACCCCGGTGGGATCCCAGCACCAGGGCGCCTGCCCATCAGCCACGATATCCACTTGGCGAGGGTAAGTGATTACGGATTTTCCTAATTTTTCACAACGAGTCTCCATGAAGCTCCTAGGGGATCGAGTTGGTGTGGTGGCTAGAGTACTAATAGTGTGAGAGGTAGAGGTAGGCTAAGAAAGTTGTGAGATCAATCGTTGACGAGTTTACCTTGTGGAAATTCATTATAATCAAAGATATCACTTTGTATTTTCCACACTTTTATTTTGCACCTCGACCGGTTTCAACGCTTACACGTCATTTTCAAGAGGAGTATTTAGTAGAGTAGAATAAATTCCTCTTGAAAATGACGTGTAAGCGTTGAAACCGGTCGAGGTGCAAAATTAGTGTGGAGAATACAAAATGTTATCTTTGATTACGAGAAAGTGGTGGGTGAGGAAATTTTTAGGAGGAGGAATATTAGGAGACTTAAAAAACTGGAGGGCGTGTATGAAGCAGTGTATGGGGGTAAATGAAGCAAAGGAGGTTTGCAAGGATAGGTCAGTATGCAGGAAATTATTGAAGCAGAGTTAGGAGTACAAATATGTATTTATGAGTGGAACTTGGTGACTGTGCCTACCTTGGAAGGGAACGGCGTGATTGGTATGTATGTATAACTTTCCATGATATGTATGAGTTTGCATGTTCTCTTGGTCGTGGCTCCACAAGACTATTTTTCCAACCATGTTCAATAGGTGGTTTATCACGTAAACGTAACGCGGAACTGACAGATGGTGCGGAATAGTGTTAACAATTCAGAGTCCTTTACATGGTGCCAACTACGCTAAAGAAGTTTAGTTGAAATAATGTAGAGGAATCTGGCATTATTTTATTTTGAGTATTCAATCGTTTTACATAGGTTTTTATGAAATACTTCTCCTCTGCTTTAACTAATTACAACTTCTCTTGTTCTCCCATCAACTGAGCATATTTCCAAACGTTGGTCATCCGATGAAGCATATATATCTATTTCTACATCTTCCTTGCTCTCCTTGTCTTCTTCCTTTAGTAAAATTCTTTAAAATTCCCTCCCCCTAATTACTGGTTATTATGCTCTCGCCAAAATCTTGTAGGCTCGAGTTCAAATCTATAATACTCCGAGACAGTTCATTGGATTTCCCTTATGTGTACATCACCATTTAAATATATTCCATTCAATGAATATGAATAAATATGTAAGAGAAATCTAACTTTGTCTCCTCTCCACTTTAGGTGCAAATGTCGAGTTTCCTGATAATGGCGTGTTTATTCGTATGCAGGATTCATGAAAACATCACAAATCGCAGAGCCCCAATATGAATTTCAGGTTTCATCCCTTTTCTCTCCCGATTCCTAGTTCCCATTCGACTCCTTTCACAGTGAGCCACCGAACTCCGAGATAATCTGCGTCACTTTGGACTGGTGGTAAAATTTCACACTAGTGAAATCTTCTCGGGTTTGGCCTACGATCTTTTATCAATTTTCACACGTTTGATTGTTTTGTGAATCTGTCAAGAGTGGAGGAGAGCCTGGTATCAAGGTTCGTTTTTTCCCGCAAATATTGGTAAAGGGGTCCACAAATTTACGTCACATATTACGTCTATCGAATGCTCACTGCACTCAAGATAATTTTTTCCACTCGGTATATGATGATAGAATGTGTGTTTAGGATTTCGATTTTAGATATTTCAGTAAAGGCAACTAAGACTGCGGGCAATCAAGGAAAACCCTGTCACAAAGTATGTCAACAATAAGCATCAAGCTACTATCGCTGCGTTTACCAATCGAACTCAGATCGATTTGACCGGTTTAGCTCGGTATGGTAAACGGAGTGGGGTAGCGAGATCGATATGAGAAGCGGGCTAGTTCGGCCCCGCTTTCTCTGCCAGTCTGAGATTTCAAATCGATATGAACCGTTTCGAATCGATATTTCAATGGATTTCGCATTGGTAAACCAGGCGATCCGAGTCGGCTGGCTTACAATGTCCAGATCGGCCCGAGTTTATATCGATCTGAGTTCGATTGGTAAACGTAGTGTATAAGAGACATGTGATAATTTGTGGAAATTCACAACTTCAAATGTGATGAAAGGGAACTTGTTCGATTACTCATTTCTGTTACTGACCCAATCGATTTGGGGTCGGTTTATCCATCTGCGATTAAACTTCCCGGTAACTATCCGCCAGATATTGCTACCCGCCGGAAAAATGTTATGTACCGTTTATCAAACATATTTTACCCGCCGGATTGTCATCCGGTGGAAAGACGTGGCAGCGTTGGTATTGTTGACTCAAGTAAATGTGAATTTTGAAGCGAACTGTGCGATTGGCTTCTGTTAGAGCTGAACAATAGAATTCCCATATTTGCAAGGCTCGGCACGAGCTCGTTATGGATACAAGTGGTGTATTTTGCTGTCGTATGCTAAAGAACTAATTCACTGATCGTATCTTAATCATTTGTATGGTGAAGATTGTCTCCAGCGCGAGGTTGATCTCAGATTCTTGTTTCAAAGTTGTTATAAATATAGTTTTATATGGCAAAATATAGTTTTGCGTCCAAAATAACATTTGAAACATGCATGCATGTAAATAACATGTGATTACGGCAGACATCTTGGAAATTGGTTTATCGTCCGGATAAAAGTTTATCCCCAGGAAGAAGTATCGGGTAAATTTATTCGGCGGATAAAATCGCGTTACCAGGAGATCGATAAACCGGCCCTTAGACGAAAATGTCGTCATTTTCAGGATAGATGTAACATCAAAAACTCCTTTTCCATTACTTTTATACAGTGGGTGTGGCTTGAGATGGGAGGTTGAGGACTAGCAGTGGGGAAGAATTTTTATTTGGATTAAAGGATTAAGCAGGGAAGGGTAGAGATGGTAGGGGTGAATAAGATCAGGGTCAAGTACTCATGTCCGTGGGTCAGTATGGTGCTACTTCAATAACCGTAATCAACTTGGAGGAATACACTCATTGTTTAAATAACTACTCTGTAATATTCCAAGTGAATACTATCTTTCTCCTTCGACCGATAAACATACACACGGCGTTTATCTTGAGATTCCTTTGAGGTATTCATGTCAAATAAGGCACTTGCAAGCTTAATTTTCTCCTCCACTGGTATATCTGGAGTAAGGGAACTAGTAAAAGACAGAGAAGGATGGGAGCCTCTCTTAAGACGGAAAGACAAATGATGAATTGTATTTCTGACTAAAAATATTGGCTATCACTAATATCACTAATTTGACTAGCTATTCTGAGTAAAAATAATTGTTTTCATGCTTACATTGCAGAGTACTTATATTCATGTGAGTGAATTCGATTTCATCTAGTCTAATTTCTAATGACAGCTAAAAGTTATATTTTTTTCATTTTACTCTGTGTATACCTTTCAGTCAGCCTATAAATTATGTTTAGGCAATTTTGCCTTCTTCCTCAAATAAGGTACTTTAGGACATTTATTTCCTCTGGCCTATCTATAATGTAGTAATTTAAAATTTATATTCGTCAAATTTACCACGAATCTCTCAATTTTTCTACAGCTTGTTAGTTCCGCGTCGGTAGCGTCCTGAAAAAGGGCGGTTGGACAGTCGAATGACTATTATTTCTGCGTAATTATTACCCCACTCTGAACATTCAAATGTTAAATGGTATTACTCGTCCGCCATTCCTTTTCTCAGAAGCTCAAATATTTTGCAGTTTTGGGGAGGAATGCGAGAAATAAATGAATGACGGACGCGAACATAAAAATGCCATTGAAAGTCCGAACGGGAAGCCAATGTGAGAGCGCCTTCGATCGTGCGGACGTCTAACTCGAGGCTGAAGAGCCGAGGATTCCGAGTTTACGAATTAACAGCCGACGAACGGAGGGCGTACCGAAAGTCATTCGACAGAGAGGGAGGGAGATATGTATATATGTATAGAGAGAAAAAATAAAGGCATCCTGTCTTTCAATCTCTTTCTCTCTCCCTGCCTGTGTGTCCGTCTGTCGATCAAGCCTTCTTTTCGTCACTCGCGTTTCTCATTCACCCTCACCCGGGGAAAGCATGAAAACTTCAAATGGTGCCACTCAGTTCCTTCCTCTTGTGCCCCATGTGAAGCTGTCAGTCAATTAGTGTGAGGCTGAGATCTTCTCAAAATTAAACGATATAGATAGGTTATAGATCGGTCCGCTATGCCAAATTTGGAAGGCATTGTTGCATTGTTGCATTGTTGCATTGTTGTATTGTAGTGTAGTGGATGTTGATGATGACTCACCACATACCAAGCACCCTTGAGGTGATTTGCAGGGTAGTATGTAGATGAAGCTTTTCTCTGGACTGCTATTTGGTCTTCCCAGATAGCAAAACTCTTCAGCTTGCGCAAGTTATGGCAACCCAGGTTTAATGATTTATCATTTAGTGGGCCCTCAATATTCGAGCTTACTCGTATCGGCGATTTTAAGGCCCGGTTTCTAAATTGGAAGGGTGTTTAAAGGTCCTCAGAACGACGTCTCCACACTCTCTTCCGCGAATAGTATCAAGAGAGCTAACGTAATTGTGAAGATAGATTTAATCCAGCTACGAATCCCATAATAATATACCTTTTAAACTTGAAGAACGATCTATCGCGATTCCAACCGGGTTGTTGGGTCCATGGCCGATATTACTCACACGCACGCGTAATTTGTAGTCATAATCAAACAATCAATCAATACAGGTCATGCCTCTAAGTATCCGGTTAGAATTCCGAGGCGCCTTTCTGTACGCCAATCACCGGGAAACACTGTAATTAAAAAAAACATATTTCAGCTTCTTTCGCCGGCTGTTTGAGGAAGAAATGTTTTCCCTAAACTTATTTAGAACAAAAAAACAGGGAAGAATATGAAGGGCATAGGTTTGGGATACGCACGATTGCGACAGGAATATAAAAATAAATTTAGGGGGGAGGCGAAAGAAAATGGATAAAAATGAAATCTAAGGAGGAAGAGAGTTGAAGAGTGAAATGATGCACTCAACGAGAGAAAAAAATGGTATGAGAAACGAAAATATTTGATGGAATGTGCTCGTGTAAAAATAATGGGAACTGTCTCCCTCCGATCAAATTTAACTCATTTTTCTATAAATTGTCAGCAAAGGTAATGAACAAACAGAGGAATTAGAACAGTATAATTAAATTTTTCCTCCATCTCAAATTTTTGCCGCATTTTTGACAGAGCTTCTTTCTCGTTAGTTTCATCTGTCAAAGGCTATCAACCAATCAATACAGCTCAGCTCAGGGTTTTTTTTGTAGGTTCTATAGTTGAACTGCTAACCTCCTAAGAACGGAGAGACCTGCAAAATTTAGTTTTGATGTATTGTGATATATTTGTATGGCGTTCTCATGTATTTTAGCAACTGACTGTTGATAATCCGCTGCGCATATTGATCAGCTTTTGAATAATTTATGGGTAAGTTGAAATATTTTTTTATAAATTGGATAACTATGGATGAGACGTGTTTCCAGATGTGGAGGCATTAGTTTGTTCATCTAAGGCACAACTTCAAATGTAAAACGACAGTTTTGAAACAAAATTAAATTCCAGAGAACGGCGTGAGGCCTCATGAATTTCTTGGATTCGAACCATAAATTTCGATGCGATACACGACGATTTGTAATATCTGTCCGGGTCACTTTTTTCCGAGCGAGTAACGATAATAGATACTGTTAGGCTGTGTTTTCAATGCATCAGACATCGTACCCACAACTGTGGGCAAAAAAATCGGGGAGGATCTCTTTCCTAATTTATTACTCTTTTGACTCGCTGCGGCGCTGAAGAGTTAAAAAAAAAACATTCCCGACGGCGAAATGGGATCCGATTCGACGGAGGCCGGCAATTCTTCAGCGTTCTCTCTGCCTTCCTGCCCTGGCAACGGGCCAGCAGAGCGAATCTTTTTTCTTCAGTTCCGCATGCGTCGGACGTTTCCGGAGACACCCATTGCGTCCCCTCGGCAACCTTTTCATCCCTTTCCGACTGTTGCGTGCGCTCTAGTCTCTGAAAGCTCTTCGCCGCAGACGTGGGACGACATGACTCCGTCGATGACTGCGCATTTACGACCGAAAATAAATAATTCATGCAATGCGTGCATTCATTGGAACGAGCGTCTTGTGGGAACATTCGAGATGCAATTTCGCTGGCGAACTTAAACAACTTGAGCATTTCCTCATGATGCACGTCCGGTTAAAGCATCGTGGACATGTCATCATCAAACACCATTTAGTGTTATAATGGATAGATATTACCATAGAGTAAATAATGCTTTAATGTAATTGAGTGAGTTCCGTACATATGGCGAAGAAGTGAGATACAAAAGAGTGGTTTCGTATTGTCCTTTTTATTTATAACTTAGTACCTACATTACGTGTCAGCTGCCAAGCAGTCATCGTGTTGTTCAAATGTTGTATGCATACAACACATTGCTTCTGATGTTGACTACTTGGCAGTCGAAACACGTGTTGTTCGAAGTTATAATGTATATTGGACGATACGAAATCATTACTTAATCATTTCAAGATGCTGTTCCACTATATTGCGCAGGACACTGTTGAATTTACATAAAGGTGATAAAGTTGTATCTGCTGTTTCTTATAAATAATCACAGGACTCTTAAACTTCAGATACTAATTCCGTCTTCAACTCAGTTCACGCCATACCTTTCTTCATATCAATCAGAACTCCGATTCTCTTCCTTCTCTTCCCCGATTAAACCAACATCCTCCCCTTAACCCCCCTCTCCCGGCCTTTCAGCGTCCCCTTGCCTCTTATTAACTGCTCCAACCATAAACCATGCCTTTTTTTACTTTCCTCCAACACCCTCCCTCACAAAATTTAAGCGCTTCATCGCTGGTGAAGAAAGATCTAATGCTTTCCCATCGTATCATGTTGCTAAAGGTTACTCGCGCTTTCCACCGGGTTAAACTCTCCATCTTGGCCGACGTTTCGATAACTGAGTCGTCCATCGTCATCAGAACATCGCTGGTCTTCCTTTCCGTTCGTCATATCTTTTTCAACCTTCTTCACCTTCACGTCTCAAAACCTTGCTGCCTAATCTCATCCTCTTTTCCTCAGCGACCAGGTTTCCGCGCCATACTCATAATACCCCTCCTCATTGTTGCCTACTGGGTCAAATAATTCTCCCTTAACCACATTCCAAACTTATTGTCACTTTTCCTCTTCATTCTCTTCCTCATCCACATATCTAATGCTTTGAATATCAACATATCTTGGATTGGATTGGATATTTGGGGAGGCGACCGACGTCTAAAGTCATTTGCACCATAGGGGATAGATAGAAAGGAAGGATAGGGAGATAGAGAAAAAGGGTAGATAGAAACCCGGCGTCGGGATTAGCCTGCTCTTAACGAAAGGGAAACCGCCAAAGGGGAGCGCCAAGGGGACCACGGTTTAACGTCTCATCCGACAGACGGAGTACTATACGTGAGGTACCCTCCATAAGACACTCAAGTAGGGATCGGGTTTCCTCTGAAAAACATCCTCCTCTGCCGGGATTTGAACCCTGGCCGCCAGTGTGGTAGGCGAGTACTCTAGCCACCATGCCAACCCCGCCCCTCAACCCATCTATGTATAAAATATTCAATGCAGCCAGATCATATGGCCAGATCTTGCCTGCATGATATTTTCAAGTACACCTCTGGATTGGTTCACCCAGTTATTGCGTACTGTATTAAATACCTCTTCCAAATACACAAAAATGCATTCTAGAAGTAAACAGTCAAACAAAACCAGCATTCAAACATCAAGAATAACATAAAACAATCATTTGAAGTGTATGAAATTTAAGGGGAGGCGTTTTTTTTAAAAAGTATATTAGACCACCGGAAATTCGAGGCGCACAGTCTGGCTCACTGTTTAACAAGAGTTTCCCAACCTGTTCCATTCACCAAAAATAGGTTTAAAGGGTATCTTGAAATGTTTAGTCTTATTTTTTCTTGAATTATTTCACTGCTTATTGGCTGAGAAACTGCACTCTAAGTCGCAAGACTACATATCTACTACAACTCTCGAATGATGAGTTTCGTATTTCGAACGATTTTACGTAATTGCTTTACAAGTGGTGTGATAAAATTATTGCAGTGGATGTTTCTCTGACGAATATCCCAACAACGGTGGGGTTATTAGCCTTTCCCATTTTGACTGATCGCAGCAACGAGTCACAATTGATGAAATGATCAGATCTTTGAATTTGGCTCACTTCGCCATCTTTTTGGAAATTCCAAGACCATTAGATAAACTTCCCCGTTATAAAATAAATATGTTATTATAAATATTTGTTTCAATGAGAGCAGGTTTTGGCTAAATTTTATTCACAAAAATACTTCTGGGAGGTTGATCCTCAACAAAACAGTTCAAATACTTCAAGAGATATCAATATGGGTCTTAAGGTTTTTTTTATTAGGGATATTCCACTTTACAGCAGTTTCCCTCCCCAAACCCAAAACATTTCTATTTCCATAAGTAGGGTCCACTCATCAGGTCCATCACCCAATCCCCACTCTCCACCAGTCCCTATCAAATGCATCTTCCATATCCAACCCCCTCCTATCCATTTCCTCCCTCACTCCATCCCACCATGACTTCTTGGGTCTCCCTCTTCTCCTTCTGCCTTCCGGAACCCATTTTAGAGGAGCTTTCGGTATTCTTTCATCCTCCATTCTTTGGACGTGTCCATACCATCGTAATCTTTTTCCTTCAAGTCTCCGTTTTATCCTTCTCTACCTCCATGATTTCTCTTATCTGCTCATTTCTAGCTCTTTCTATTCTTGATTTCCTAGCCGACCTCCGCAAAAAGTCCATTTCAGTGGCTCGTAGTTTACTTTTTTCTCTTTCATTTGTAGTCCATGTTTCGGCTCCATAAAGCATTATACTTTCTACTATTGATTTATATATACCTGTTTTTGTTCTATTGAGTATGTTGCTGCTCCATAATAAGGGATTTAGTATTCCAATTGCCCTTTTACTCTGGCACATCCGATTCTCTATTTCCTATTTTGAGGATCCATCAATTTGTACTACTGATCCTAAATAGCTGAAATGAGATACATTTTTGACTTTATTCCCGTCGATTTCTACATCTTCATTGCTTCTGGTTAGATGTTCAGTTTTCTTCTAGTTAATTTTTATACCCCATTTCTTATATTCTTCAGCTAGTTTCCTGCACATGTACTTGATATCTTCAGTGTCTTGTGCAAATATGACCTGGTTGTCAGCAAAAAGAAGATTCGACAATATTATATTTTCATTCAGAGGTAATACCATCCGTCCACATTTTCTGGTCCATTCTCTTAAGCTGACGTGTATATAAATTTTAAATAATGTAGGTGAGGAGCAACATCCTTGGAGAACTTAAGGTCCTAATTGAAGTTCTTAAGGTCTTTGTTGAAATAAGGTGGAAATACGATATAGTTGCATTTTGGTATCCACCCAAACTGGAATCTCCTGGTGGCGACCGAAACCAACCCATTTCTTCCAGAAAAGTTAAAGGTTTAACCTGAAGATGAAATCAGTGTGGAGGCCTTAGATTTAAGGGTTTGAGGTTGGAGGAAATAGGCGTATACCATGCATTTGAGGTGGCGAGAAAAGATACATGAAACTTTTGGAAGAGGAGAATATTGTATCAATCAAAAAAGAAGAAAATTATTGAGGGGAAGGCGTGTATTTTGTCAATAACGGAATCCAGAGAACTCATGACAAAACAACTACGAGCAAAGATGTCAGTAAATGGATTTTATTCGCGTGTGTGTGGGATATAGTGTTCGAGACGTGGGCACGGAAAGGAATGTACAGGGCTTGATAGACGGAAGGGCAGGCAAGCGAAGCGTTTGACAAGGCGTGAAAGGGATGTTGGTTTTTGGAGTCGATTGGGAGAAAACGAAGAGCGTGGTTCGTATGAGTTTGTGGTATAACTACTAATATATAATGGTATAATGCACTCGGTTCACTTTCACTCAGAGCCCTATCATTGATAAGTAATTGTAGGAGCGGAAGAGCGCGGTGTAGTATTCGTCGTATTGAATTAACGTAAATTTATATTCAGAATCCTGTTCAGAGTGAATAATCTTTTGCTGCATTTATTACTTCACTTACATTTACGTTACCGATCTCAAAGTTGGCTTCATCATTAGTTGCCATCAACCCGGAGATATGTTCACAGCAGCTTCCCCATCTACTCTCCTCTCACTAACAGCCGCTTCATACCAAAATAACTATTTACTTAGACATCCTTCTGAGTGCCTGATATATATTCCATTTTCGGTCTTCATCTGTAATTCTTCTCATTTATTTCTCCTTCCAAAACTGTTATCATTGGAATGCTTCGTTGCAAATGTGTCCAATCAGTTTGTCTCACCCCTCCTTTGCTGAGTGTTCATTTTGATTTTTTTATCCCTCCAACTCTTAGTAAGACTTCGTTAGTGGTTTTCTCCGTCCATTTAATCTACATCATTCTTCGGTAACGCCACATCTCCGCTGCTTCCAGTCTCTTTGTCTCTGCTGCCTTTATTGTCCAGGCTTATCTGCTACATAAGGGCATGCTCCTAATATTTGTTTTGATCAAGTACTGCCTGCTTGCAGGCTTACTTGCGTTACCAGCCGTCGGCCTACTCCTCTTCTGAGAGAATGCTTTCTTTGCTTTGGCTGTTCTGCTCACAATGCCTTCCAATACTACAGAAAATATTTGTAATAATGTACATTGCAACTACGTAAACCAGACACAAGAATCATGTAGAAGTCATGTGAAACGTGATGTAAGTCCTACGTAGCAGATTAGGAAACAAGCATTAAGGAACAAATCAATTATTCAGCTGTAAGCTCTGTCGATTTTCCTACTTCAAAGTCTCATAGGCAACCATAATGGTCCATTATCGTTTGCGGGAAAAACAACATGTCAAACCTGCCTATTCCGCAGTCTTTTTCCACATTTTTATTCTCATCATCCGATCTACCGTAGTATATTGGAGTTCGATAGGTATAGTAACATAGGGAAAAATTAAATTGGGTTTTGAATTTACATCAAAGATTAAGTCTATTTTTTAATCGACGGTCTGAAAGCGATTCCCACCTAAGTTGTTGCAAGAGGTCAGTAACGATAATGAGGCTATCATAACGGCCTTCTACGGATTTTCTTGATGTCCCCATTTAGAGTACCTAATCACTTGCCAACCTCGCATACTTTCCAAGATTACTCGTTCATCACCTTTAATGTGACGAGAACTTAAAGGTAGCAGTATGCAGCGTTTACGAAAACATTTAGTGATACCGAGTGCAGACTTTGACCTCTTTTGTACTTATAAGGTCCTTCTGGAGGGTTGATCTTAAAATATTCAATTTAATCGCCTCATCCTGACGTTTCGCAGTTTTTTTCTGCAATATCAGGTCTTGAAATTTAACTATTGACGTGAGTTCATGGACAGAGAAAAAATTGTTTCTATTTACATGTACGTTTCAATCAGCGCGCTCTGTCTCTAATACTGCGAAACGTCGGAAAGAGGTGACTAAATTGATAATTTCGAGACCAACTCTCCAAATAACTTTGTAAAAACGTTTATGAAGTTGATGACTCTACCACGACGTTTTATGTACCTAATAATTACGATAAAATGTCTATCTTCCACCAAGCGGAATCTACTAATGAAAGCAATACGAGACCAATTGATTTCGTTTTTAGGAATTTGTGTTTGTTTCTACATGACGAGTGAAGAATGATACGATGCATGCAACTGTATCGTCTCTTATATATAAAAATTAAAGAGTGATTGTGCGGTCAGTTATAACTACCAAACCACAGCACGGAATGGCGTAAGACTTTGTAACATGATTCATTATGTCACTTGGAAGGTTTATGGCTACTTATTGCTTACCTAAGGGCCTCCGATTCGACTCAAGACGAATAAAAGCGTTTCCATAAGAATTACATGTAAATTTCGTTATTCTGGCATGCAGACATTTTTTCTTTTGCATATTTAAATTATAAATAATAGTTGTAAAGGTCGCAACAGAAACCCTTGGAGAGAAAAATGTATAAACATTCTTATTCTTGCATTCGATTTTTGTTTTCAAATTGATTTCATTTCAATTTTGAAAAAACAATATTAAAATAGCTGAAAATTGAGCGTTTTTGGTACAGTGTCCCCTTGGCGACCGATAGCATTGCTGAAGCCGAACCTCATATAAATAAATGATGAGCATAGGCCCAGAACGTATCAATTGAGATAGAAGAATCCATATAATCCATAAGAAATACATTGCGCACGATATGTATCGATATATTTCGATTGCTATCGATAGTATACAATAAGTTCACTGTTTTGCACACCTATTGAATTTCAACTGGTACCTTCCGCTATCAGTGCATAAAATACAAAAATATTTTCTTTCAGCAATTAATTATGCAAAGGAAAATTACGTTTTTCGTATCGGATTCCTCTTAAAATTCTGATTTAAAATAGTTAATCCTCAACTCATTTTAGCTGGATGTTGAAACTTTTGGGGACGATGAAATTCCACAGTTATCATGCAAAAACACTGGTTATTACTTAATGTCTTTCTACTGAATCGACTGCTCAATTCATACCTCCAAGCCACTTTGTAGACGAGGTGTTTTGATGGAACAGGTCAATGTGTAGATCAAGAGACTCGCGAGGACAAGATTCCAAATGAGGATCAATCACCCGTGTTTTACATTTTACGGAGGATGTATTTCACACTTCCCTTCCTACATCCATTGAGCTGGGGCGCATAAAATATGAGGTATCCACCGTCTAAATGATAGGTTTAAGTATTCCTTCATTCCTCAAAAACCTAACGACTAAAAAAGGAACAGAACGAAAAACTAGTCCCCCCAACGTCGTTTAAGGTAGTGCCAGCGAGATAGTTCCCTAGTCATAATAGAGACCATATTTGAAATATACGTTTAAATTTCACCAACTGTGAGACACACGAATTAAATATTGCATTATTAATGGTGCAATAATATAGTTTTACATGACAGAAATCGTAAGTAATGAAATGAAAATATCTAAATAAGTCTTTAACTTGATTCATTTTTTTCACGCAGTACGTTTGAAACTCCATCAAAACGGAAGGTTTATTGTGATCCCGAAGAATCTACTTCGGTGACAATATGATTAATTTTCAAAAGTAGTTGAGAAAACATACAAACTACACACTGTTGATTTTTTGACGAGATCTAAGTGTAGAAAATGCCTCATTTTTAATGTAAGGTCTCTCTGGAGTGCATACACGTACCATTTCCCGTATAAAAGGACTGGTATTATTTTGGCAAATATCTCGGAAAGTAATGCGATAAGGGGTTGAATTTTCGGTGTCAATGGAAGGGTGATATATTTTTCTTTAAAATGAGACAAAATTCATTGATTTGTACGTAAAATAATAATTCGCCCGAGCTACCTTATCTTTCCCTCTTCCGATTTCTGCTCCATCTCACTTTCTTTTCCTCAACCGATGTTTCTGCACGGCTCACAGTGAGTTGAAATCGAAATAAATCTGGCCGAAATAACATAAGTGGATTATTCAGTCTGGAAGTTGAACCTTACCTTGAAGTTGGACCTTGGCATAGTCACTACTAAGGATGAGTCGAATCCAAATGTCGATTCTCGATTCCACCGATTCTCAGGATTAGATTCGGTATCGAGAACGATCGCCTAAAGTTGATTCCGATTCCATCGATTCCAGATAGACAAATATTCAAATCAAATTTCATTTATTACATCATATTTGTCTCAGTAATTTTGGGTGTTGGCTATCAATTTGTACTTTCTATCTACAATCTCAATAAGCTGAGGATATATTTGCTATTTGTTAATAAATATACTTTATGAGAGAGTTAATTGTCTTTGTTACTTCATTTCAGCCAATACTTGAATTTAATTAATAGTCGAACGCTACTGGTATATCAATATCCCACCTTTTATGAGAAATAAGAATCGATGGAATCGGAATCGAGAATCGGTAATCGATCGATTTGGCCGGTTTAGCTCGGTACGGTAAACGCAACAGGCAAGTTGGATTGATATGAGAAGCGGGCTAGCTCGGCCCGCTTTCTCTGCCAGTCTTAGATTTCTAATCCATATGAACCGATTCAAAACAATATTTCAATCGATTTCGCATTGGCAAATCAGGCGATCCGAGTCGGCTGGCTTAAAATGTCCAGATCGGCCCGAGTTCATATCGATCTGAGTTCGATTGGTAAACGTAGTGATGGACTCTCCTTTTGTTAATGCATGTTATGTTTCATTTGTTATTTCGCAATTTTTGGTCATTAACAAAATACAAGGGCTGAAAGTGGTACAAAAAATGCAAAAAATCCGGCATTCAGTTTTCGCTGAATATTTCCGAATCAAAGAGGACGCAGAACCTTCTTTACTTGCAATACAGAAGAGATAATGGTAGCATTTCTCAGAATAGATATTAATCTCTGATATATTGTAATTGTATTTAATTTACAGGGATATTTGCTCTGTTAATATGAGAAAATAGCGGTTCCTTATTTTCACCGACTTTCTGCTTTTGGGAAGAAAAATAGTTAACATGCTCGCAATAAACCGAAAATATCTCATATCACGAGATTCACCAAAGGTTCTGACGAGTTCGATGACATAATCAAAATTGATGATTTCCGACGTGACCTTGTGTAATTACTTCATGGTAAGGCATGAAAAACTTTGTAAAACATTTTACATTTTTTTTGCAAGGTTTTATTTAATCTGTATTAAATTATACAAATTTTTAATGACGACCTCTGTTTCTTCGCTGAGCGACGTCGTCAGGTAAATTACCAGACCAACACATAAAACGTTGCCTGCTAAGCACGTCTTATTTGAACATTGGGATGAAAATGAAAAAAAAAATCTGCTAATGGATATAAGGGACAAACTTCCTCTTTGGGAGTTAATAATGTTTTGGGTAAATAGAAAGAAGTTGTGGAAGGTTTTGAAGGACCATGGAGTGAATGGGCAGTTATTGAATCTTATGATGGCGATGTATGATAATAGTAAGGCAAGTGTGAGAGTTTACAGGGTTCTGAGTGATTGGTTTCTAATAATAGAGGGCGTAAAGCAAGGATGCGTAATGTCACCATGGCTGTATAATGTATTTATGGTTAAATGTGTTGGTGATGCATGTTGTGAATGCGACGATGTTCTGATTGGAAATGTAAAAGTGCGAGTTCTACTGTATGCGGATGATGCTGTTTTGATCTCAGAGAGCGAACAGGGATTGCAGAAGCTCCTACCTAAGTTTTGTGACTCAACATAGAGAATGGAATTGAGAGTAAATGCGTGCAAGACTAAAGTAGTAGATTTTGATAAGGAGAATGGGGAGAATAACTGTATGATGAGGGCGAATGGTAAAGTAATCGAACAAGTGGATGATTTTGTGTACTTAGGTAAGATATTTGCGAAAGATGGACGGATAGATGAGGAGACAAAGAGACGTGCGAATGCTGGAAGGGAAGTGGTAGGTAGCATGTGGAGGAAGTAGCAGGGGCAATAGACGATGGGGTGGGGTGCTGATTTGGTCGGGAAAGGGTCCCCCGCCTCCTCATCTCACGCCTCGGCTGTGACGACCCTATCCCGTCCATCCCCCACCTATATTTTAATTCACGCATTGAAGCATGGTTGATACAAAAGTTGCTAACTTCAGTTTCAAAGAAATTCAGTAAATTTCTCGGGGAGTGACGGATAATGAACGGTTGAGGTCCCCTTGGGGTTAAATTATGCCTAAAATGTGAGGTTTTTTCATAATTTGATTGTATTCTAGTAAATGAGTTTTTGATGTTGCTAGCATGGAGGCTGGGGAAACCTAGACCGCCAACACTCTCGAAGCAGAGATTCCTCAACGCTATTCATACGTCAACTGTTCTTCCTACCCAGTTGTTTACCTTACTTACGTTACTTATGTAAAAACATTACTATGGTAAAAAACTTATCTCATTCAGGCATTCCTAATGAAATGATTTATGATGGTAGAGGTTCCCGAAGGTTTCCATTGCTAGAATTTTTGGGTAGAGAGTTACCACAGTAAGAACGCTTGTAATCGAAACGGGGAATATGGATATTGTAAGTTACTCTCTCTCTGAATATAGCCGAACATCCAATCACATTAGAAAAGCCCTTCTTTGTCGTGTTTGCTGCTAAACCCATATATGACCCAAATTAATTTGAATCCACACATCTTTGTCTGCTAAACTCGCCTTCTTTGAACTTAGGAATCAAAGAGAAAAAAATCTGCTATTGGATTGTTGAGAACAACTTCCCCTTTGGAATTTAAATACTGAATTGCATTAAATATCTTCGCTGTGCCGTTATCTGTTGCGCTGGGATGGTTGGAAAACGCTGGATTGTTATCTAATTGCTGAGAATTACTCCGGAAATAATGGGGGACGTTCCAGTAATTTTTCCTCATTAGCATTGAGCGTGAGAGGAAAAAAATGAATTGTGCGATTGCGCAAGACAAATTCACTTAAACTCTTAAACATTCTCTTATTTCCCTAGACAATCCTTCCCACTTTAATTGCTGGCTAACCACTTACATCGGGAGCAAAGCGTTTTGCTAATCCTAGAGTCGACGTCAGAGGCTCGCCGCTGACAGCGTGGGTCCCGCTATGTTTCACCTTCAAGGGATCGCCACCAGGCAGCAGGTCGGGTGGAGTTCGCCCTAATTACCGCTCTCAGATTGCCTCACATGCTCTCAAAGGGACAGGAGTTTCCACTTCGGAGTCATTCTCTCATGACGAACGACACAATTGCAGTGGGACTGACTACTCCACACGGACACTGGTTCGTCTGCCTCATTTTCGCTTTCAATTATCCCGCAAACGGACGATCCTTAGAGAGTGAAAGTTGGGATTCAGACGGAACCCAAAACTTTAACAAGACTGGAGGCATACGTAATTCAAGCGTACAGTTAGCGTGATCTACTTTGATAAAAATCTGGCCAAACGAGGAGTACTCTCTACTTGTTTAAATTATTACAACGCGTTTCATCACCTGAGCGTCATCTTCAGATATATACTCTACCCATGAATATATATTATGGATTTAGGTGTTTGGAATTGTACCCTAGGTTACGTGTTGCCTAAATTTCCCCTTCTAGTTCACCCAGTCCTTGGCGCCACTTCGATTAGAGTCTTTTCAGTTGTATCGTAAATAGACGTAGTTAATTGTTGCTAACGTGAGACTGATGAATATTCAATTACGATCGAGGAGATATGAATTACTTGATGCTTTGAATAATATCTTGCTATTTTTGTGACCAAAAAGTTAATTTGTAAATGCTAGAGAGGAAATATCTATCACAGGAAATGTGTAAGAGGTTTATGAAACGTCCATCGTATGCAGACGACGATGTTTGCCGGACTCTGATTCTAATTTGAATGCATTAAGCCCGTTCGGATTAAATAAAGAATTTAGAATTCCTTGTTTAAACAGAACTTGCTTCGTACCAGGCTGCAAAACAGGATATGCATCTATGAGGACCCAAAATAGGAGACTTGGATTGAAAAATAAGAGTCTGTTCAAGGCGGCGGTAAGTGCATTCCTTTTTACCTACACTGAAATGATGGCCATTGGGAATACTCATGAAGTCACCTCGCATTATTATTAAATTTCTGTATAGCGATATTCACGAAGTACTAAAAAGATAATTGTGCATTTGTGTAATTTAATTTGGAGAGTAATAAAATATATCTGTAGACCGGATGATATTAAAAATGTGTATAATTACGTCCCGCGTTTATTACTATATTTTGTATCCACTGCATTATGATTACTTTTAAGTAAAACCAGTGAGACGTGTTTATTTACAAACTATCGACTGTATTTACATTTAAACTTCCGTCCTTCATCACTAGGCGGCAACACTTTCCAAAAAGTTGTTTGTTTACGGAATTCTAGACAACAGTTTTTGGTGACGAGATAACAATCCATAATATATATTCAGGACTCTACCTGTAGTCAGTTTAGCAACAAAGGCACCATCCCTCCCCCCCCTAGTGGATTTTTGTTGTTTTTATGGCGGATTAGGTCTCAGATTAATTTATTACGGAACTCCTGAAAATAAAAGATGGCATCTTTTAATGGCGTTTTATTAACTGTGGTTGGTGAATAAGCTACATGGTAAACTACGTTAAAACTAGTAAAATCTTCTCGGATTTGGCACCGGGTAAAGCTATTTAAGGCCAACGTTTCGGTTTCGGTCAATCAGTCTTAGCCCTGAAGACGATGAGAGAGTTTCTCGTCGAAGCGTTGGCCTTTAATAGCCTTACCCGGTGCCAAACCCGAGAAGAATTTACTAATATTATTCGCCGGGAAAGCCTACGATCTTTTACGTTAAAACTGCTACGGGCAAACATATAATGCTTCTCAGGTTTTTGAGGGATTTGGGAGCAGCTATAGACTCGGAGGCCACACGCTGTCAATAGTATACTTGAGAAATTCGGAACTGGCGCGTTACAGAGCGATGCTGAGAATAAAATTTTGACTCTACATCGCATCTATAGGTCCTATCAGAAGCGATAAATAAGAGAGACACGTTTATTTATTTATTTGAAAAAGTCGCAAAAACGGCACAAAGGCTTTTAACATTGGATGACTACGAAACAAATAAATTATAAGCATTAACAAAATACAACATAATAACAGAAAATAGAATAGATACAGAAGAACATGAGAAGGTGGACGGGGACTTAGCGATATGCTGACTGGGGAGATGGGACTAATTTGCAGACCTGGTTAGTAAGGAAGGATTTGAAAGCGGAGGGTGGCGAGAAGAGGTCAAGGGAGGGTGAATGCGAAGCCAGGGAGTTAAAAGTTTTTGGAACGCGGTAGAATAGGGAACGCTGGGATATTGAAAGACGAAATTTTGGGATGTTAACAAGACAGCTATTGCGTGTGGTACGGGGAGGAACATGAAGAGGAAAGAGAGGAAGAAGGATATTGTTGCGGAAAGAGCCCCTCCAGATGCCATGAAGGGACTTCATGTCAGAGAGCACAGGACGGAGATATCTGAACCGATAGGTGCAAAAATTCGTTCTTTCCGGGCAAATAAGTGACCTAAGTAAAAACTGAGCTCAACTCAAAATACACCCCTAATGCACATCGCCATTTCGCCTCCAAAATCCTCATACTTTTCACCTTTAAACGACTGGTGACCTACCACCCCCTGCCACACGCCCATGCGGCGACTCGCAAGGTATTATGAAAAAAGTATTAAAGATAAATAAATAAGGTTTTAGAGCTCGATTTACTGTAATATTGCCTTAAATGTGAAGATTTAAACATTGGTTCCTTTTAGATTGCCAACTAGCGCGTATTGTGAGCTTGGTAAATTGTTTCTCGGACGTAATTCATGACGACACAGCAGTCAAGAGAAAATAATTAAATACCATAATGTTCCACACTCTTTACCGTATTAGAATTAAACAGCTACTTACCAATTCGTTTCTGTTGAGTAATATAATCATTAATAACAGAAAATACGAACTATTAGTCACAATAAATGTTATGAACGCTAACATACTGTATGTTACCATAAAGTTTCGTTATGATATTACGTTGTAACGCCATTAATAGTGGTTCAATAAAGATAAAATCAACTAAACATGGTATCTTGAAATGTAAGGTTTATTTATAACTACCATTTAGAGCTTATCCTATTAGAAATACGTCGAAATATATGATTATATCTAATGATGATAGGTGAACTCGAAAACTCGCATTCGCTTGGGATTTTTAAGGTAAGCTGGGACATTAAATTACTTTCCAGCACATATTCAATCATTTGTATTTACCCAAAAACATTGCACTAAGTTTTGAATTGGAAATATTGCAAGGTGCACGCCCAAAATGTATCGTTATCATCAAAATACGAGTTATGTATGGTCTTTATTAGGCCCGCCATTTTTTTGGACAAGTAGAAGTCTTCGGTTAGGTGTATTAGTAACCCATGTGCCTTGTGAAAATAGTCACGTGCCTTGTAACATGTAGACTTGTAGATCTGAGAAACAGCCCTCAGGTTATAGCAGAAAATGTCAATTTAAACGAGAAAGCTTATAAGAAGTTACATTAAAACTGATTGCAAGGAGCAAAAAGTCATAGGAAATCAAATAAATTGAAAATCTAGTAATCTTGTCGCTCATTTCATAAAGTTCCCAGAGAAAGACTGTCGTGATTTATGTCAACATGCGGTAGTTCCATAAAAAAGGCGCTGCCGTCGGCTTCTGTGGCCGGACTAATATGGAAATTAAAAATATGTATGGGGAATTATCTGTTGATTTTGTGCCATAATTTTGGCTTTCAATATACAACCAATTTCTTCAGAGGAAGCAGGGTTTTTTAAACAAAAACTATGAAAATGCGTAATTTAGTATTTGACTCACCTAGTCAGATCATAGCCACCTTAAAGGGAAAAACTGTTCCAAAAACTGCCGAACGTGAAGTGAACCGGACAATCCATAGCGTTTGCTAGAAGCCACAGTCCGAGTTTAAAACTTTGGTCCAAAACAAACCAAAAGTGGTCCAAACTTTGAACAAATGAGTTTAAAATGAAATTGAGGATGGCGTAGCTGTGAACGCTAAGGGGCGAAGGCGAAGGAAGAATAGGGTCGCATGGAAAGGACTTAGCGCTGAGTAGGCGTGGGTTTCACGTCACCAAAGAATGCTTTACCTGTGGATTTTGAGTTGGGACTAACGGAAATCATACGATACCGACGAAACCAAGACTTGGCTACAAGGTTCATGCTGAGTGACAGCTCAATTTTTTATGCCCTCCTTACTTTGAATGCAAAGAAGTGTTGGCTCTTTTTGTTCTTGTAGCCGCTCCTAGAAACTCAGGCGTTGGAACGCGTTGTAATAAACAAAAAAGGAAGCCGAACCTGTTTTTTATATTGAAATAAAATGCTGTCACACCATGTCTCGCCGAGTACAGCTGAGCTGGTCCCGAATGGTACGCGGAAAAAATGACATTTTATACCTATCGGTTCTACAATCTATCTCTCTAAATTTATTGGCGCGACCTAATCTGCCGTCATACGAGGTGGTTAATAGTATGTTTTTTACGTCGTCAGAGGAATGTCTTTCCTAAAATTTAGTTAACAAGTTATGCCTATGGTACGGAAACTATCAAGCTAATCTTTAATGAAACTTAGTAAATGTGATACAAGAGTCATGCCGGGAATATGCTAAACATGGTATTAGTTATATGCGGAAGATACATTAAGCATACATTAAGGAGCACATCAATTAGCTACAGCTACACTACCTGTCAATTAACCTACTTCATTGACTTAACTCAGCCATTACGGTCTCTTATTGATCACGGGAAAACGGTTTGAGTTCGTGAGATACGAATACCTTGTTGGTAAATAAATTGGTTTTGAGTTAACATAAAAGATTAAGTCTAGTTTGCAATCGACGGTCTGAAAGCGATTCCCATCCCAGTTGTTGCAGGAGGGTCAGTAACACGAACAAGACTATCTTAACGGCTTTTCTCGTATCTTTCTGATCTTCTCTGGACCCGTACTAGCTCATTTTTCAAGCCTACATCATGAGATACCTCAGCCTCCCTTCTGTTAAGGTACTCAAGCTATTTGCACCCGATGTTTTCCGAGCCTTGGCTGATTTGAAGGAAGGAGTCGAGGTTGTATTAAAGGTTTCGTTGACAAGGCGTGCAGAAGTTTCTAGGCCTTTCCGAGTGCAGATTGCGCCTCATTAAGTTTGCCATCTTTCCCGTGCTTGTCCAATTACACACTTCTACTACTCTCCTTCAAACGATTCAATCGGAATTACGCTTAAGAGTCCTTCAGAGGGAAAGACTTGGGAAATTGTCCTTTGAATGCAATAGTTTGAAATGGGATATGCTCTTCCAGTTCGAATCATCGCCATGGGACCCCAGGACGGCGATAGGCAAAATACCCAGTCAAGATTGAATGACTGTGTCAAGCATTTAGAAGAAGTAATTCATCACCAAAATTCATGCAGATGATTCTAATTCCTTATTAAAATTCATTATTCCGAATTATAAGCTCTTTAATAGGTTTCATAATGCTTTACACCCGTTGTCACCAAGGTAGCAAGCTGTGACTCCAATGGTCGTGGTACAATTGATGTGTCATTGGGCTGATAGTGGCGATTAATTACCTGTTAATTAATTCCTGTACATAATATCGAATAGCGTTTCGTCTTCAGACTCAGAGGATCCCAGGGGTCACCACGGTACACAGAGCCCGGTTCGAACGGCTGGTGGTTACCTTAGTAATTGAAGGACAATTGATTAAGGGGCCAATAGGAGTAGATTTGTTTTATGCGAAACGTTTTTATTAATTCACTTTACGTATTGGTGCAAGTATCACGATGGGATACCTTGGGACATATTTCGTAGGCTTCGAGTTTTACATTCCCAAAAAAATACATCAATTGCTCTTCAATATATATTAGTAACTACTTCATTAAAGCTTTTACTGCGCAGAAAATTCTACAGTATTGTAACTGGTTAATTGTCCAAATATATGAGTGCAAAATGTTAGAAAATACCAAATTTCTTAAAACACACCTCCGTCTGCTAAAGCCCAAAAACGCGGTGCGGATAGGAAGTTGTCATTTTCAAGCCCAAAGTATACTATTTTCAGCCTCACCACTTTCGTTCAGGAATTCCCACTTTGACTTTTGTATTTAAACAAACAAGATCGCGTTTTTCGTCCACTGTGCGTTTTCGGGACTCTGGAGGCAGAGTCCTGGCCGAACGATACTATGAATATATTTCCTGGGATGCATATGATTTTTAGGTCTTGGATTTGATATTAACGTTTATTTAGTCATAATTATAAGCAATGTTTTTATAATAATCCTGATTTGGTGGTAAAGGCTATAATTTTAAAGCTTACGGTTGGGTTCCATTAATACCATCGACCACGTCGGAAAAGCCACTGAGAGAATTTCAAGATAGGAGACAAAGTATGCTGCAGAAGAACACTTAAGGTAGTCCGAGCGAGATAGTTCCATAGTCATAATAGAGACCGTATTCGAATTATATGTTTTAATTCCACGACAATCACACGAATTAAATGTTGCATTAATAATGGTGAAATAATATAGTTTTATATGACAGAAATTGTTAGTAATCAAATGAAAATATCTAAATAAGTCTATAATTTGACTCATTATTTTCGCGCGGTGCTTTTTAAACTCCTTCAAAACGGAAGGTTTTTTGTGATACCCAAGAACCTTCTGCGGTGACAATATGATTATTTTCCAAAAATAGTTGAGAAAATATACAAACTACTCGCTGTTAGTTTTTTTTACTACATCTAAGTGTTAGAGATACCTCATTTTGTAAATAAGGTCTCTCTGGAGTGTATACATGTACCATTTCCCATATAAAAGGGCTGGTATTTTTTGGAAAATGTCTTTGAAAGTAATGTAGTAAGGGGTTGAATTATTTGTCGTTAGAATGATGGGATATTTTTCTTTTAAATGAGACAAAATTCATTGATTTCTAGGTAAAATGATATTTCGCTGAAACTACCTTTATGCCCATTTGTTGAATAAAGACGAACATAATTAAATTATCAGGATAAATAAAAATACAGCCACAAAATTGTAGAACCAAGTTTGGAAAACTCAAAGAAAAATCGCTCAAAGTTTGTTTTTTCTCTACTTGTTTCCGCCTCTTTGTTGTGCAATTATTTAAATATAAATTAAATACACATTTATTGTATTTGGCATTGAAATAAAGACAAGGATTACTTACTTAAATGCCTTTCTTTTCTCGGGCTCTCAGCCTTTCACCAGGTATGCCAACAGCTTTGGATACTCGCTACGAGAAGAGCCTCCCTTCGGCCCAGTGGTGCCATCTCTCGCCGAGGGACGCGCACCATTCATCTTGCCGCCTGGAGATTACCGGAGAGGTGTGATAAACAGATGATCCGTTGGACGGGACATCAAACCATTTTCATCGTTTTTAAAAGTATTTTTTTTTCAATCAGAAATCCATGCTCATACCAAAAATGTCTTCTTTTCTCCGGAATAAATTTTCCATTCACATACAAACGTTAAAGAAGAGGCTTTTTTATTTCATACTTTCGACATTGAAATATAAATAACTATAATATCAAACATGATAAGTAAATTAAGCCAATTTGGATATTAAGATTCACTGCGGTTGGGTAAGTGGGCCTTCTAATAATGATAATTAGGATATTAATTAAAATGGTACAATTTGGAGAATGTATTTAATCGTTGTTGTGAGCTGGAAGATTACAAAATTGTATTGTTTGGAAGTTGCCATCGTCCATAATCCTTCATTACTAGAGGCTAACATGTGTGGTATACGGAAAACATACTATAGTGACTCTCGTATGACGATTAGGAAATTTCGATTGAGTTTTACTATAATTTTATTTTCCTCAGCTGCTACAGCAATGGTGCTTTTTTAATTCACGTAAAAAAATGGAGAGGTGAGTAGTTTTTCAAATTCATTTTCATAAAAAAACTTGAAATAGCCATAATTGCCCCACATATAATATTAACCATTGTAAATAATATAGCTCAAGCACCGAATTAGTCGTTATCATCCAACCAATAGCTTCAAGGTCTTTTATTAGTGAAGGAAAGGGAGTTCATGTCGCGCTCAAGCTTTCGGAAGGTAGATGAAGGAGCTATTTTCCAGAATCAAGAGTCAAATCTTGTGGTTCTCCCTGTGGTTTGCCCGCCTGATCGATTGAAATGAAGAGATGGGCAATTTCCTCTTTCAAATAAAGGAAATGAATGACTTGGATGGGGGAGGCAAACCGCCGATTGTGGAGTCAAAAAATACTGGAGTTCTTCCGGTGGTGAGGGTTTAGCAGAGGGTGCCTGTTCCATCAATAACACCAACCACGTCGGAAAAACTACTGAGAGTACTTGAAGCTGGTAGCCAAGAAAAATTGCAGAAGATGACTTAATACATAATTTGTGGGAAATATTTCGAGCATATATTTTGAATGAATAGAGTAAACTTTGCTTTTCCACAATGATAATAACTTACGACCATGGTTTCGACGATGAACGTCATCATCAGGTGATGACGACGATATGATGATGATGATGACTAATCGTCGAAACCATGATCGTAAGTTATTATCATTGTGGAAAAACAAAGTTTACTCTATTCATTCAAAATGTTTAGCAAATTCCATAAAGTATCGCCGGAAACCACCAACTTCGAGCGCATACTTTTGGAAATTTGCGGAATGATTAAAAAATGTAGGATATGACCCTATTTTCATGATGATCCTGAATCCTTAATGATCCTGAATCGACCAGTTTTAATTTTAAAGGTAATTCAATAATAGTAATCTCATGTGTTAAAATCTTCCATAACAGGTAGTCATTTTGCTGATAAAAGTATTGTAAACACACAATTGGGTACATATTTAAAAATTATTTTCATTGTATAAAAGATTTAATGAGGGGGCTTATCTAATGCAGGAAAAATGTCCCGTAACGTAAATGATATTTGATATTGATTTGAGAAACTCGGAAGACTAATTGAGATCATTAGTCGATAGCGCGTATAAAATTGGCTTCGGAGACATTCTAAAATAACAGAATTGTAATACAGCGGAAATGCATGGCGGAATAAAGAATTAAACAGACATGTTAATATGCACTTATGTCGTACCACTATCTCTCAAGGGAAAGAATCACTGCTATAAATGCAAGAGGTAGCTTGAGAAACGTGGGTACTCCGCAATAAAATTGAATACGGAATTGGATCCAATATCATCTAGCATTGCAAATCCAGTTTTAAGTGACTATATATTCTATGTCTTCTTTTACCAATGCACCTGAAGATGACGAGCTTTGTCGAAACCTAGGTCGTCTTTTTATAACAAATATGTGTGGAAAAAATAAGTTACTTGTCATTTACATCTACATCTATATAGTACACCGCGAGCCGCTGCATGGGCGTGTGGCAGGGGGTGTTAGGTCACCACCCGTGTAAAGATGTAAGTTTTTGGGAAATGAAATGGTGACGTGTATTATATGAGTGTAATTAGTGGAGCTCAATTTTTATTGTGGTCGCTTATTGTGCGCGGAAAGAACGAGTTTTGTACCTATATGTTCGGCAGCGTCTCTCTCTTATTTTGTCGCATCTATCAGACCTAGAGATGTGGTGAGGAGCCATGATAATATTCTCTATGTTGCTCTGAAAAATATCAGTTCTGAATTTATTAAGCAATCTAAGCCTAGCGTGTAGCCTCCGAGTCTCTAGGGGCTCCCACCTTAATCCCTCTAAAAGTTGTGAGACACTATATGTAAGCTCATAGCAGTTTTTAACGAAACGAGCTGCTCGCGGCGTTTTTACAATGCTAAGCATTTTACGATTCCACGAAGTCACGCCCGAGACAACGGACGATATCATCAAGATGAGACTAAAGCTTCTGGGATGCGTGAAGGATGAAAGACCATCATCGAATGTCCAGGATGGGTGGAGACCAAGAAAATTTTAACGTTAGGGTGGACTATTAAAGTGCAACGGGAGACTATTTCAAGTTTAAAAGTCCTAAATAAGTGACAATTGATATTTTTAATGCTCGTAAGTAATTCAGAGAGCAGGCAACCTGGTGTACACCATTTTCGTAAAATTATTTGAATACTTCGCCATCCCGGAAAATTATCCAAAATATAGATACCTCAATGATATTTACTCCATAAGTTTTCACACACACTTGAATAAATAACTCTGAACTAAATTTAACCACATAGAGGCTATACTTTTGTGATGCTCCGGTTAGAACAATGACCTTGTTATTGGAATAGTCTAGCATTTATCAGGAAAATAAAATCATACCTAATATGTTACTTTATCTAAAGCCTGTTTTTAACTCTACTATCCAGTATAATTTCGATGATACCTGCTAAAAGCCTCCCTAAGCTTCAACCTGTATGCCATCAGTTCCTTTACTCTATCTCTACCAACCCCCACGAAGTTTTGTCCTATCTAACTGCACTACTCACGTCAAAGACCACTGGATCCGACAATATTGGTTCTCTCTTTCTTTCTCTCGCACCGCTACCTCTCTTTGCGTCCCCATCTCCATCCCCTTCAATAGGTTCTTCTCCATTGGTTCTTTTCCTGTACACTGGAAAAGCGCTAATGTCACCCCGATTTTAAAACATGGCCCCAAAAGTGTCAATGAGAATTATCGTCCAATATCCATTTTACTTGTTTTATCCATAATTTTTGAGCGTATTATACATGGTCATCTTCTTCACTTTACCCTCCCCCACATCTCCTCTCATCAGCATCGTTTCCTTCCTGGTGGATCGTGCCTCTCTAACCTTGCTGTATTGCACCACCACATCACACAATCTTTCGAATCAAACTCTCAACTTGATGTTAGCTATATTGACTTCTCCAAAGCCTTCTACACCGTAAATTACTCCTTACTTTTACATAAACTCCAACACCGATACAACATCCACGCAAATTTCCTGTCTTTAATTCACAGCTTCCTCAGCTCCCGTTTCCAACGTGTATCCATTGATGGTACCTCTTCCTCTTACCTACCTGTTGTGTCTGGTGTACCACAGGGTAGCGTCTTTGGCCCTCTTCTGTTTTCACTCCATAAGGATGACATCACAGAGGGCATAATCCATTTGGGCTGCAATATTCTGCTGTACGCGGACGATTGCAAAGTTTTCAAGCAGGTTGATCGCCCCTCCGACTCACATTTCCATCAATCCGCCATCAACTATGTTTCCGAATGGTGCTCAACTTGGCAGCTTGAAATCAACCCCTCAAAATCAGCTCTTACGACCTTTTCATTAAAAAGCAAACCCCATTCACATTCCTACACTCTCTTAAATAATGCTATCCTCCCTGTGACTTCCCACTGCGACTTAGGAGTCATTCTTCATTCGAAACTCAACTTTAATGACCACATTAGAATGATTGTGCGGAAGGCGATGGCTATAGTTGTCATGCTTTACCACCTCACTGACGCTCAGGACCCTACGGCTCTGAAAACTGTCTTTTTCGGTTGTATTCTCCCCATCTTAGAATACTGTGCACCAATTTGGTCTACCGCCTGCCCCACTACCTTGGATTTGCTCAACCGTCCAGTCAACTTCTTTCTCGCCATAGTTCGCCATCGAGTCCCCACATTCAGAAGCTCAACCCGTGACCTCATCCTTTCCTCCCTTGGAATTTCTCACATAACTCACTGCCGTGTCCTATCAGATATGATGTTCCTACACAGCACCTTCAGCGGATCTCCTCGGACAAATGAAATACTCACTCTCTCTCGTATTCATGTTCCTCCCCGTCCATTACGCAGTAACTGTCTGCTGCATACTCCCCGATTCCGTCTTTCCATCTCCCAGCGCTCTCTCTTCTACCGCATCCCCTCCTTGTTCAACTCCTTGGCCTCGAAATCTCCTTCCTTGGACCTTTTCTCCTCTGCCACCATTTTCAAATCCTCCCTGAAACGCCACTTAAACGATCCTCCCCTCTCCAATCCCTAAGTCCCATTCTCACGTTTGCCTCATAATTTTTTTATTTAATGTATACTATGCTTTTGTTTGAAAATTTTATTTATTCATTGATTATGTCAGCCAATGTAATAGCCTTTGTGCCGTATTTGGTGGTGAACTAAGTAAATAAATAAATAAAATAAATAAAATTTTAGCCTTTCAGCATCGTGATAGTAAGATGAAATATAGGCTTAGTATACATGATTGCAAGCATAATCACTACCGTACTGGCTGAGCAACCTGAATCTATAATTGATGTAATAGTTTTCAACAGACTTCCCGTAGGGCCTAGGAGCCATCAGATAACCACAATATCATTTACAGAAGGTGTACGATCTTTACTATCTGAAATCAGCATAATAATCTATTCCTCATTTCAGCTATAAGTAGGTTTGAGGCTACGAAAGGAATAAACATAAAAACTGTCCTAACTTTCATTTCGATCGCCACGTGCCATAGATATGTTCTATGTAATAGAAGACATTTGCGACGTAATGGCCAAAAATACTGCTTCTTGTCATAACAAATTTAATGATCGTGTGAAACCTCTCAGGACACCACCGATCATAATGAATCACGTGCGCAATATATGGAAGAGCCTAGCATATAATGTATTCTGCTAGATGAGGTATCGTGCGATAGTGGCTTAAGGTCCAGGCATTGCCAATAAAAAGCGATAAATAAAAATAAATCATTAAGAAAGCAAAGTTCCTGTACGTTAGAAACATACCGACGATCGATTGACATCAGAAATGATAATCGACAACAATCCCGATTGAACATGTTTTGCCTGAACGATTGACGGTTAAGGATCTCAGATTTTCCCGGCGTATCTGATGGATAAAGGCTTCTCGGGTCTTCCACCGGTTGAGCAGGTCCATGGGGCTCAACGTTTCGGAGAACGACTTGTCCTCCATCATCAGGGGGGGTTCAGCTTCCGAATGGCCGAATTCCGAATGTTAATTCCGATGGAGGACAAGTCGTCCTCCGAAACGTTGGGCCCCATGGACCTGCTCACCCGGTGGAAGACCTGAGAAACCTTTATCCACCGATTGACGGTTATATCGGGAGTTCTTCAATCTCGTTTTTGAGCTAAACTGTTTTAATCTGTTTATCGCAGAGCGCGTTTCGATTACATACGTGACATCATCTGCGCGTAGCGGATTGAAACAGAACTTCACCGTAGTCGTCGTAGAGGGTCATCAGTCGAAACTTGTGAAATGGCGGGGAAATGCGTGGTAATAGGAATTCATATGCACCTATCAATTCCTGAACTAATTGTAATATTTTCCTAAGAAAATAAATGCTGATTGTAAGTTTAATATATTAGTGATGAGTTTGGATATTCCATTAAAGAACTTTTATAACTTATCGCCATTTTGAGAAAAGTTCAGAGTTGATCTTTCTATTGGTCGACTTTGATTCGCGATCGTGTGTTCCCATCTGCCATGAAACCTGCGCTAATCTGCCCGAGGTGCGCAGATTAGCACAGGTTAGCGATCTGTGCCAGGATTGGAAAGCAGCCTTCGACAATACCATGCGCAAAAGTGATACGCAGGCGTGATTGCTTTAAACCTGCGGAGCAACAGCGGATATTTACGCTCAGTTGTGCTTTGATACCACCATAGTTCATGGATTCCACCTCCGAGAGGTGAGAGATTTCGGATAATATCTGAGATGACTCGTCGGATATGACTGATCGAAGTGACGTCTCGATCACTCGTTCGGTGGATGGCGCGCGAGCGAGTGGATTGTTGGACCGGCGCACAGTGGTTCCTAGACCCAGTTTTCATGGACAAATGTGGTTTTCTTTTTTCAATCAGTCATCCTAATACATATGTATTGCCATAATATCAAATAACTATTAACTGACAGATTTATTCCGAAATATCTGTTTATCATAGGGAACGGACATCTGATAGAACGGAAAGCAGAAATTTAATATTTTATGAGACTTAAAATTGGATGTTTTCTTGACTGTTAAATATGAACAAGCAGCAGTGAAATGGGGTTCATTGTATCAGTAGAGGTCTAATCTATCCAAGACGTAGCTATTATAATTCTTCCTCAACAATTATTACCCTAGATACGTCATTTAAAGTCGTTGTTATTTATAAGGTAAAAAAATATTTAGAGTTGAACTATAAAAAATCCTGTGCAGAATATATCCTGTGTTCCGAAGAGGTGAAAAATTTTTGTCCTTACTTCCTTTGGTAAATGGAAAAATATTTAGCTGGCCTATCTGCGCCCGTTAGTATGAAACAAAAATGTAATGGCAGTACGCCAAAACGGGCTACATCGCCAACTCTCGTTTCCATTGCTCGTCAATTTCACAGGAAAGCAAATGATGGCAGACTTATTTAATCATATCAAATAACTGGTAAATAAAATAATGAAGCGAATAAGACTCAGTAATCACCACCATTGTTGTTCAATACTGTTTATTGACTACCAGACTTTATTTGTGGCAACGCCTCTCATATAAGCTCAACTGATTTAGGCGTAGTGTAGTGGAAGTTCGTCATAATGAACACAACAATCGCACTTTTTCACAAGTTTTTGTTTCAATAGGATGCGTTCTACTCGCAGAATCATCACTAGGTACAAGTCACTGAGAAATAGGAGACATTAAATTTACCGCATAGACCCGAGTAGGCGTGTTTATTCTCTCATTATAATTGTCTGGAAAAATAAAAATATATTGCATAACGCTGCCATGCTTATAGTTTGGAAGATTATTCTTTGGAAGTGGCCAATATGCTCCTTATATAGGTGGTATAATATGCCAGCCTCGCTCCATAAAGTGCTTATTCATGGATCTGACATCAGTAAACTATCCATATACTATAAACCATCACTATCTGCGACCAAATACAATTGTGATGAAACTCATTTTGTGTTTTTTTCTATAATACAAATGCCATGAAACCCACTTCAAAAATTTACCTCCAAGTTCATTTTACAGTAAATGATCTGGGCTCCCAAGAAAACCTGTACGCGTATAAAGACTTTCCAGCCATTATTCTAATTAAAAACACCTTAATTTAAAAAATATCTGCACTCAATTAATTAGGTGCCGAAAACTAATAACATTCGATTTCTTGTCCTAAGAAACCCTTAGAAATGGAAATACTCTAAAATTGAATCATTTCCAGACTTATGTCCAACAATGCATGCTCGAGGAACCAGTGTGCGGGGCGGAGCGAGTGTTCCTTCAATCAGCGGAACGAAAAACGATGAGGCCGAGAGGTGACTATGGCTTACTTTTGCTTTCACTCTTAGAGGACAAGGGGGGTGGGGGTGGGGGTGAAAGAGGAAATTGGTTGGTGGGTGCGTGTGCGGCAAAGGGAGGGGGACGTTTGCCGAAGGGGAAGTGGGTGTTGCGGATCGAAGCGCCTTCTCACGACTGCGCTTTCCCGCATGTCTCTTGTTTTCCTCCCTTTCACTCCCGACCCCACCACCCCCCACACGGCTGCTCTGTGAGTCTCTAACGGGATGTTCGCCGCTGCGCGAATGAAATTGCAGTCCCAAGGTGGCCGCCGGTAGTCGATGAACGAACGGAGCGCGTGATGTAAATTTTTTATTTCAAAACGGATAAAAAATATTTTCCTTCATTTTTTTTAACTTTATTTTTTGAGGGTTTTTAGCCCTCTTCTCTCGTTCTCTGCCTCATTGTCTCTCTTACTCCGACAGGGTTCTTATTTTTTGTTAAAATGCCTTTTTTCTGCGCGTCGAACGAAGCGGAGAATCGAAGAGTTGCTTGTTAATTCTTGTCCCAACAATCGTCCCGGTGCTGAAAATTCTTCGAACCGAATTTTATTCGTTTATTCGTCGAATAATGCTACTGTGAGTTGGCGTCATTTACGAAGATCCAAAAGCGTTCGGTCCATTTATTTGTTGCCCCGAGAAATGCACTGATAAACGACGGAAAGCATTAACATTTTTATTTAAATGAAAATTAAACAATATCCGAATTGAAAACAACCATACAAGCCGTAAAATTTAATGTCTAATGAATGTTAACTCTCTGTTATATTTGATTTCTCAGTTAATCTCACTAACAATTCGTAATTTTCTCAAATCTAGAAAATCGCAAATAAATCTTTATTTGAGGAAAACTCTCTCTGCGTAGTCATAAGCGCATTATTTTTCAAATTTGTTGACCAGAGTTTCTACGTCGATTGAAAAACAATTATCTGTTCATCATTTAAGTATATTCTGCTAATAAAAACCATGCTTCATGTATTACCAGTGTACCTTGCTGCCACTAAAAATCGTGTTTGGTGGACCACATTATTTATTTAATGCATCGTGGTACTATTTTTACATTCGAAACTCCGAGGGAACTTTTGAAATGAAAACAGAGAATAAATTAAGGAAAATATGTTTTTGTAATTCGGTGTTACAATGGTGAAATTCAGCAGAAAAAAACTCGATCAAAAGGGAGGATGGTTTATAAAAATATGGTTCTAATTATGACAGATCTCGCGGCTGCTAGTTTTAGCAACTCCTTTAGAAATAAACTTCTCCTCCTTTGAGAATGAACATATTTCTTTGCCAAGGAACTCCTAAGATTGAAACCACTTGTAAAATACCGCCTCTTCTGCCTTATCTCATAAGAAATTTCATAAGTACCTACCGAGGTAATCCGAGATATGAAGATTTGTTTACAACTTCAAGTTTCCCCTCATGTGATGTAATTCAAACGACTCCATTATAGTAATTTTTTAAAGCAAAGTCGTTGGAAAAAAATGTATGTCAATTAGTTTACTTACGTCACAAAACAGCAATTTACTGAAGGAAGAGGTCTGTTGGGACATCTCAGAGACACTTAAATATTTGAAGGCTTTTGCGACGCTTTCATAGCACCCTAATTTACACCGGCTCTTTCTGTTTTTGAACTTGAAACTCACTCGTCGCTTATTAAACGGGACACGGACTCAAAAGCTAGATCACTAAGCTGGATGGGGATAATTTGTCCACTCGCCCCGGCTCTTCCCGGGGTAAGCCATCTTTGTATGAGACCGGCTAGTAATTAATCTTCCTTATGAGCAAACGTGCTCCACTCATTACAGCCAGATATTACTCTCCAAAAGAGACTTGTTTTAATAAAGCATGTCCTTTAAATGCCTTGTGGAGCACGACCTACTTGTCAACACACTATTGTAACGCAGTTTAAGTTTTAATTGCAACTCATAATGTTCAAGTAGGAGATGAAATTCAGAAAACACAATATGTTTCCTACTGTAAATATGTAATACTTCTCAAATATATATTTCAGTTGGCTTTGTTTTATTTAACTCGGTGAGATTTTTTTCGAGAAATTTGTCATAATTTGATAAAGATTGCCAAAATATCTTGGGAAATACTTGAAGCAAACATTCGTGAATTAGCCTAAAAATATAGCACATATCAGAGCAGTTCACATGTCACTCAAAAAAGAACGTCCATGGGTGAAGAAAACAGCTCAATTCAAATTGTCGATTTCATAACGAAAAGAAGAGGGTCGCTCGAATCACGTAACGAATAAAACGTGTTGAGACCAGCACACAATTTGTGTAGCCAGGGATTAGACCGATAAAGGAGTTTCCAAGTGATTTAATTTGAAAGCGTTTAAAGCGTTCAGAGAGATGCGACCAAAAAAACCAAGCCAAATCCCAAAAGGCTGGGAATTTTGACAGCTATTTGAAAATATGAAATGAATGAGAAAAAGAAACGTTGGAAAACTCAGGCATATTTGAGAAAATATCGTAGACATTTTCGAATAAAATGATTTCAAACACATAGCGTTTAAAGATGAAAGAGCGACGAGTTTTGAATTTTCAAAGCCCAGATTATCACTCCCGGAGTGTTACAAAAAATTTCGGGAGGGACAGGAACTCAAAGCGACAGCCGATTCGGCGCGCTCTAACTACCAGTGTACTAACAATATCAGTGGTAAGCGATTCGTTTAAGGTACTCCGAGCGAGATAATTCCCTAGTCATAATAGAGACCATATTCGAATAATATACGTTTTAATTTAACCAACTGTAGAACAAATCAATTAAATATTGCATTATTAATAGTGCACCAAAATAGTTTTGTATGACAGAAACGATAAGTAATAATGAAGATATCTAAATAAGTCTTTAACTTGACTCATTTTTTTTCGCGCGGTGTATTTGAAACTCCTTCACAACGGAGGGTATTTTGTATTACGCAAGAACCTACTGCGGTGACAATATGATTAATTTTCAAATATAGGTGAGGAAACATACAAAATACACGCTGTTAGTTTTTTGACGACATCTAAGTGTTAGAAATACCTCATTTTGTAAATAATGTCTCTCTGTAGTGCATACACGTACCATTTCCCATGTAAAAGGGCTGGTATTTTATGGAATATATCTCCGAAAGTAATGTGGTAAGGGGTTGAATTTTTGATGCTAATGGAAGGGTAATATATCTTTCTTTAAAATGAGACCAAATTCATTGATTTCTAGGCATTGATTCAAAGGCATATGCTTTAGTTTATTTATCTTCAACTCCATGAGAATATATTTTTTCCGTTCGGAATGATTTTTTTCAAGAAATTTTCATTTATATTAGATGGAAAATCCCCCTTAACCCCAGTTTAAGGTTAAAAATTAACCCCTGTTTTACCTGTTCTCACATTTAATATCAGATAGTAAAATTCAATTTGTAATAATATAACAGGAAAAAGTAAAATTTTGCTATTTATTTAAAATAAGCAAGGCATTTTTAAGTAACTAGTGACAGAATCAATTGAGCCATGAATCATTTTAAGTTGGAACTATCTTATCTTGATAAAAATTAAATACCACCGCAACCCCACCGGTAGGTCTGAAGGGTTGCTATGTAAGCGAGTATATCATCATGGTGGTCAATATTAAAAGCTGCTATCTGGGAAACACATATCCGCCATCTTTATCAACCCGGATTTTCCTTCGGTGCTTACGGGCCCGCGCGCTAATTTTGATAATTAGATATATTTTCCATCCATCATTTTGTATAAATCAGCTCACATTAATTCTTTAATATTGATTCTCCTAACAGTTATAAAATAATAATAAAAAAAAATAAATAATAATCCATTCCCAGTAAAAACTACGATACAATCGAGTAGAATTCATAGCAAGTAGTCATTAATTCATGTGACTTCAGTTACTTGCCTTAAATTTCAAATAGACGTTGGATATTCTTGCTTTACATCCGCTAATTCTACATCTACATGCTACCCATGAGCCGCCGCATAGGCGTGTGGCAGGGAGTGGTAGGTCACCAGCCGCGAAAAGATGTAAGGTTTGGGGAGGTGAAATGGTGACGTGTGTTATGGGAGTGTATTTAGTGGAGCTCATTCTTTATTGTGGTCGCTTATTGTTCGCGGAAAGAACAAGTGTTTGCACATATCTGTTCGGAAATCTCTTATTTTGTCGCTTCTATCAGACCTAGAGATGTAGTGAGGCGTCATGATAATATTCTCTGTGTCGCTCTGAAATACACCAGTTCTGAATTTCTCAAGCAAGCTTAGCCAACGCTACCTAGATACAGGCCGGAGCGATGGAAAATAACGTCATCAACAGAAGGCCTATTGTTATCATGTGAGCGCAGGAATTGGAGCGGCTCGATGCGGCTGCTCAAGCTTCTATAGCAGGATTACCTCTTTAAAATAAAGTATTTCCTCCATTCAAATTAATCCCAAAGCTACAACGAGAGGTATACCAGATGCCTGTAAGGTTTTTCGCGGGCATCGCCGAATATTGCAGACGGAAGTAACGAGAGAAAATGGAGCACTCATTCCCTTGAATATACACAGATTTGCGGGTCATGTCACTAGCCCTCAATGAATTATGGATAAGCGATATGAATTGAATTAGACGGTTATTTTATAATCTTGCAACATACGTATTGTCGGTACTATTTCAAATTCCTTTCCAAAATTATGATTTTTGAACTCGTCACAAAAACATATGAAATAAAAATTTCCCCCAAATATTTTCCAGCTTATCTTAACTAAACTAAATTAAAAGTAAACTAAATAAAAAACTACTTAAATAAATTGGATAACGATGAGTAAAAGGGCATCTTTCCGCATAATTAGTTGATGACTAATAAAAACTCGATTCTTGATGATTTTGACTAATAATTATAATATGAAAAGACGTCGAAGCCCTTATCTAATATTACATGTAGTGGAATTGTCAGTCTGATAGTTGTCACTAAAGCTAAAGAAAAAAGCCAGGAAAATAATGTTACATTTTCTTTCAGAATCAATGCTTTATCTGCAGGCTTAGCTTTTCTACTACAGCAGTGTAAAACTTACAATTGATTATTACAGTGTTATTAATGTTTATCATAGCATGCATTTTGTCAAAGTACAAAAAATTACAGAAATTACAAAGAATAGTTATCACTTCTGTGAATGCATAACAATAAATATGACATTTAACAGAAAAAAGAACATTATAGCTCTATAAAACAACACTTGATATTCGCTCCTGCCTCCCTCGACGAGGCTAATGTCGCCAGCTTCCTTATTTTTGCGGCAGAGGGCCCGACAGCCCTTTCATTTACCCTATTTCTGGAGTAATTTTTTAAGAAGAGTATTGGTGGAGGCCCATACAATGAAATTCATTACTTTCTCCGAATAATGACCTTTCTCACAACAGTCCCAACCAATATGGTCCCCCTCGAGGAGTACTTCCATTGTCAATTTGAACACCAAATGTCTCTGATTGCTCTCTCTCAAGAATGCTTCCTCTAAATCAGTACCAACTAATTTATTAATAATGACGTAATTATGAGCTATTGCATTAATAACCCCTTGCTGAGGGTATAGAAGTCTCCCTCTACTCAAAAGTTCTATTAGAGCATTGGCACATGTTTCCAAAGGCTTATTTGTGACTAAAATATGTCTGCATTCATCACAATCAATCCTCTTGAGGACAGAATAAGCGCAATAGCCACCTATGTATGCAATTATTGGTAGTTCTGCCTCAATATGGGTGAGATCATTTTCAGTCACCGATATTTTGTGGCTGAAACTTTCATTTATTGCCGTGGTAGAGTGAAACCATGGGATATCAGCATCAAAGTTATTAATGCCTATATTCCCCAGCTTTCTATTCCTCAAACGTATTCTCGTTGCACTCCCTATTCTTAACTTTTTCTCTGCCTCGAATAGGCTGCCTAATGCAAATGCGATACTGAGATCCATGAAGTCGCGTATACCTTCCAAATCTATCCTCTAGAACATCCGTTTGAAACTTGCCAGGTAAAATGTATGAAATCCCCAATTCTTGAACGCAATAACGAGTAATTTCGAGCAATGAATGACTACTTAGTTTCAATGCCGATAATGTCTCCGTACTGAGGATCTCAGTATTTGATCTTGATTCCTCCCATTTATCTAGCCATACCAAAAAGGTTTTCATTGATCTATTTAAGATATAGATAGATAAGATAAGGAACTATTTAAGGTATAGATACCTTTCATCATCATTAGCATTGGTTAACGGGTCCTGTATCACAGCATTTAACCTACTGCCCTCCCCTGGTGTTTTAACGTTGACAATTTTCCACGAAAGTGCAAATAATTCTGATAAATTCTGCTGTCCCGTCGAAGTCCAATAAATTTTGATCAGCTCCTGAAATTCTCACTGACTCAACCATAGTGTCGTTGAATATCTGTAATCCCGGTTTTACGTTTTGTCTTTCTAAATTGGAAGGCCATAATGCTCTCAGAGATAGTCCATACCCATACTTAAGTATTTTTCTTGACTCAATGTTAAACATTTTTCTGAGTACAGAAAAGGAAGCATTTGAAAACGACGCAGTAGGATCATCAAAATTTGGAAATTTTAAACTTAATCCTGGATATTTTTGGTTAAGCCAGTGGTTTCTTATGCACCATAACAAATGTACTGTATCAACCATATAAAACAGTGGTCTAGTGGGATCTGAAGGGTGGGGATAAACTATGCTACTGGTTGCTTTTGCCGCAAATAATGACATCATTTTCCTATTAATTTTGTTATCAGTGATGACAGCAATCACTTTGAAACCAACTCTTTCCAAACCTAAAATAATATCTTTCACAATTAAATAAAGAGCAGCATTGATCGAACACACCGGGAGTATATGTGCCACATCCTTAAAAGAACTTAGAATACTTCGAATCATGAACAAATGGGCACTTGAAGCCAAAGAACCAGGGTCATAGTATGTTCCCACAATATTTCCACTTTTGTAGTCCATATATGGTTTGATATAAATTTCGTCTCGCATTAATGTAACAATGCGGTCATTCTCTGATAAGTAACTGAATTTACCTTTCAAATTGGAAAGAAAATTGTTTTCTAGTTTTTCCTTTTCAGGGTTAACGCTGTATAATGAGCAGACCCTTTGAATGGTCTTTGAATGTGGCATAATCAGGTTCGACGATTCTCTTACGAAGTCATAAGCCGATTGAGAAACCAAGTGCAAAAGAGAAAAAAAGACGATATCTTCAGGCCTGTATCTTAACTTTTGCTTATTTTGTATCTGGAGAATTTGCGATCTCGTAAATTGGAAGAAGTTTGTATTGTCTTCTGAAATACTTTCCAAGGATGAACATTTTTCTTTTAAAACAGAAAATATATTGCAGTGATTTTAAACTGCATTGCCACCAGATTTCCCCTCAATCAAAGTTAAAACATCTGTGACATTAAAAATTGTGTTAACTTTCATTGGAAATTTAAATTTACTACCTAATGTTTTGATTGCGCAGTTATTATGGAATACGGATAACATTAAATTTTCATCGATAACAACTGAGTAACAAAGAATTGGCACACCCTCTAAAATTTCAATATTTACATAAATAAATTTAGTGGTCTCGTTGACTACACTCCAGAACGAGGGCAGCTCATACCTTTTCTGACACTCAAATAATTCACTAATATTGTGGAACCTGTTTTTCCGGTCGTATTACTCCGCAGCTTTGACACTCTCCTGAATGACTCGGTAGTTTCCTTTTCTATCGAAAAACGCTTCTCTTCTGGTGACTATAGAGTGCTCGCATGTCTTGATAAGTAGGAGGGGCATCCAGGAAATAGTGATGGCACCGAATTTTCCCTTAGCCTCGGGCGTTTAAGAGGAGCTGTTATTGTCCGGTTACTTCCTTCGTCATAGTAGGACGTTTCCCAAACAACCTCTTCGACTTTAAAGTGAACATGACATACCCGTTTCCAAATTTTTCACAAAAGAGATGACACTAGTTACTTATTTCGAGTAGGAAAGTGTATAAATATTAGGTAGGTACCTGATTCAGATGGGAGGAATTAAAAACTGTAAAGTACACTTTTCCTTGAATAAACAAATTGATCGATCTTCCTTTAACATCAATGTCAATTTTTAAAAATTGAAATACGTAGAAAAGGATTATGTTAGTCACTCCATTAATACACAAGGTAGGATATAAAAGTCGAATGAAGTCATTTTGCTTTGGAAATAAAGATGACTATTTTATATTATATTTGCAGTAAGAATCAATAAAAATTAAATTCAGCAGGCAGAATTTTTATCTGCGATGGCGGAGAGCTTATTGAACCGAGTATTGTATTGCAATTCAAAGCTAAATTTTCATCATAAGGACGCAAAGAATATTTTATTGCAGTCTTTTGACACAAATAGGTGGAAAAAGCTCCTAGAAATCATATCCCATTCAACACACCATTCGCTCGTAATTTCAGTTTACTGCTATAATATTGTGCGACGCAGGCGAATTAAAAGTAGTAAACATACAATCCCTAACGATATCTTCTAAATTCTACCTTGAGCCAGATCTCTTTCGTCCATCAAAATTAATTTTAGTGAAACGGAAGGGAAAATGTGTATATATTTCACATTACGTATATTTCACTTACCCGAGTGTTTTTCGTGATTTTATAGTCCTTCCTGGGAATGGAGGCAACCCATTTCTTCTTTAACTTGTCCTCATCCGGGAACTTTGATAAATGCACTTTTTGGCCGGATTTTAGATTTTCCGGCAAAAAGGAACGCAACACTTGTACACCATTGTCTTTAGAAATCAAATACTGAAAGAAGCCAGATCAACTGAACGTTGTAGACGTAAATAGAACGCAATAACTCAACGAACGCGCAAATTATTTCAGCAGCACTGAGTACAAAATGTTTGTTTATAAATAACGCTTTCGTTGCTAAAGCCTCCTAGTGATGACGTCACGAGACTTCTGAGTCCCAGCGCTCCGGCCTGTATCTAGGTGGCGTTGGCCTAGCTCAGTCTCTAGGGGTTACCACCTTAACCCACTTCCGCCCACTGTAGCCATATGGGTATACTCTGACGCGCCGAGTGCATGACGCTCTGTAGCAGGAACCGCGAACTTTATCGCAATCAACTTGTCAACACTGCGTCGTTCAAGGTCACGATCACCAAAATATTTGCATGATTACTCTAGGTTACCATCTGAGTATAATACCAAAATTTCATCAAAATCGCCAGCAAATTTTTTTCCGGGCGGAAATAGGTTAATCCCTCTAACAGTTGTGAGACACTATACATAAACTGTTAAGAGAAGTACTGAAAAGTTGTTAAATACCATATATATAGACTGTTCGCTCTCAGCAGTTCTTAACGAATTGTGCTGATTTTCTTTGTATCTTATTAATTTTTTGCTTAAATCTTTATGACCAGGATCCAAAATGCTCGCGGCGTATTAGAGGAATGGCCTAACCAGAGCGAAGTAGCATCCATCTCTCTTTGTCTTTTTCATTCATCCAAAATCAGTCCATTCCGTCGTGCTATTCTACGGAAAGAAAGGAAAGAGCAGGAATTACAAATGCCGTTTTTATATTAGCTGTCAGACAACAGTTTGATGACGTAATGCACCTTCTATCCCCATCAATGGCAAATATTATGGAGTGCGTACTTTAGCCATGCGAGTTCTCCCACTTGTTTTCCACGGCGATAGGATGATTTTTTTTTCATAGTATGTCATGTCATGTTAGTCGTGTCATGTTAGTATGTCATAATTTTGATACGTAGCTTCGCTCAAAAATTGGTTCACGAATTCGAATCGTGGAGGGTGGAGCTTGATTGTCCACGTCGCAAATCATCGCCCTGATGGCATCAACGCCCTCTGAATTCGATTTCGGGCGCTTGGGTCGTCATCGCGCAACAATCAACCGGGCGCCGCCCGAGGCGTGGAGACGAAATAAACTGGGTAACCATTTTGTTTTTATGTCCGTGGCTCGGGTGAAATGTCCTTATAAGAAAATAATTTAATATGCGAGTTTGGCTCAATGATAACTAAAGAAAGTACCTCACAGAAGGTCCTGTGCAACTTTCCCGTCAGCAAGTTCAAAAACTATTCTCGCATTATAATAATAAATAATAATAATTAATAAATTTGTTATTCTAGGACCTTGTCTTATGGAACATAAATGATTTGTACTATAAGACTCTGAAGTGAAAACAAAAATAGGAACTTGCCAACCAAGAATACAGCGTACAATCAGAAATTAGAAACAAAAAGACATTAGACTTTCAAAACAGATTAATTGAACATTTCAGAAATCAGTTAACCAGAGTGGATAAAGTAACTTCAAAAAATAGAATAAGCCAGTCATGTAATAATAGAGTTTTACAGAAGTAAAGATTACGTCGAATTAAAATTTTACGATTAAGTAATTTGACATCAATAATACAGGAAGATAACCTTGATTTGAATGATAATTATACCATAATAGTAAACATTTATAATTTAAAATTATTTTGAAAATCATTTTGGTATTACAATAAGCATTAATGACAATTGTATTTTTCAAATAAATATGTATACATTTTAAATTTGAATTGAAGTACAGTACAACAGTTAATTATTTCATCCGGTATATCATTCCATATTTTTATAGCAGAATTTAGGGTTGACAGTTGGTAAGTCGTAGTTCTGCATTTGGGAATTTTAAATCGCCTTCTAGCACTTAAGAGTCGACAGACTTCGCTCTGCATGAGAGAGAGATAGAGCTCTAATGACATTGTATTCACCCATTTCATTGTGGACGCAATTAATGCAGTTTAACAGTCGTTAAAGAAGCATTTAACAGATATTTGGAACGAAGTATGACGCGAAATTAAAAATGCAAACGATTTTCATTTGCGCACTAGATTAATTGAAATAATCATTACTTGAGGTCATTCTGTAGCATAAAGTGACATGGGAATCATTATGAAAAATCTTGCAATAAAACACATTAATTCCAAAAAAATCTGCTGATTTTTCAAACGGTTGCAGGGCCTTACTGCAGGCTATTGCATTGCTAACTTGGAAATGTGCAAAATTTCAGTCCGTCGTCGAAAGTTCATAAAGGAACAACTGGAGAGAAAGATTACTTATTGCCAGTTTCAGGAATGACACATAAGTCTTTTATAAAGTTATGGGACTCATAAGCCATGGCAACCATTCAATAAGTGTTGCAGAAGCATTCGATACATTTATTGGTTTCATAATTCATGTCATGGAGTTATGAGTTCCATGAGTAGCCAAGAAGGCAGATGCGCAATGAACCGCTTGGAGACTTAATTACTTGATAAAAGAGTGGTTTTGAGACAAATGGCCATTTTGTTTACTCTTACTGACTAATTATAATGGGCATTAGTGATTATTCATACGCTAAGCTTTCATAAATTTTATACGGCGTTAGATTAGATCAAATATTCGAACCAATTAACTATTGGTAAATTAGTTATGTAAACCAGTAGACGTGTTCCAGCAACCCGAATATTTTTGTGAGATCTGTAACTTCATGGATCTCATAATATTGATTCCATAACTAAATATTCTTGCAACCGGTCATTGGTAAGGATGTTTTAATGCCGTTTCAAATATTTTTGTAACTCACGATGGAATGACACTTTGAGTTTCCATGGGAACAAATAATGATGACATATTAAGCGATTTTGAGTGAAAAATCTATCCCCGTGATATGAATTGAGGCAGGTTGATTCCTTTTTTCGGGTTTTCCACCACGTTGGTTCATGTTGAGGACAATATTTTTCCAGCTGTCCTGCTGGCTTCCTCAGGTCCAAGTAACCATGAACCATGTTACATGGACCTGAGGAAGCCAGCAGGACAGCCGGCGAAATATTGTCCTCCACATGAACCAACGCGGCGGAAAACTCGGAAAAAGGAATCAACCTCCATCTAAGCCCCGCGGAAGCCTTCATTAGAACTTCAGTGAAGTGAGGCATAAAGAATTAAAACCATAAATCAAAATACGAATAAATATTCAGTGAGAATTTTTTAAGCTCCATCACAATATTGAGGGAGACTGTAATAAAGACATCACACTCATTTCAATGATACATATATATCACGGTAAATAAAAAGTAGTCACTTATCGAGTGTTGCATCAGTGCAACGGAGAAGGCTGGATAGTTTTTACCATCAAATATAAGTTTTCATAGATAAGTTGTTTCTCAGAACTTAAGCGCGTTGCTAGTACTGAAAAAAAATGCATTCTGAAGTGGATATCGGAAGCAATAACTGTCTGTTGAATAGTTCTAGATATCGCGATTCGTAAAATAACGGATGAATATCATAGAAAAGTGCGTAAAATGAAAAGCCTTTTCCAAAATATGCCGTTTAAGTCTATTTTGCGACTTCCAAGAAACTGCTTCTGAAGTATTTCCTTGGATAATATTGTCGTAAAGTTATGAGTGGTCTTAAATTTGATATTGGAAAATGCCACAGATGTCATTTTTATCGTCGACATAAGCAGCGCATCTATCAATTCGTGGATCCGTTTTATGGATCGCCAACAAAACTGGAGTCGAAACTTAAAAATCAATACAGATAAAATAAATCAATACCGCGACTCTTCCTCGAATGTGTATACGTGGATAGTGCAGGAGAAGCTCAAGCAATATGCTCGGCAAGAACATGGTACTCGTTGGAGAAGTAGTAATTTAAAGAAATGAACGAAAAGAGCATAACGAAAAGTTATATCTCAAAGGAAATTGAGGCTTTACTTTGTGGAAGTTATCCATTATGGACAAAATGAAAATGACTTTGTTAACGCCACATGAGGAGTGGATTTAACAAAGTCATTTTTATTTGGTCCAAAAAGTTATATGTTTGAAAATTTTATTCTGGGATAAAGTACATTAATGGTCTCAGGATCATAATAAAACTTACCGAGGGAGAATGCTCGCATCAAAGGCGAAGACTGAAATTTTCCATCACTGAATAATGAACTGCGAACGAGTCTGTAGGCCATGGTAAAATTTATCTAAAAGGAATAGCATAATCCGTTGTAAAACTGCGAGTGTTATCAAAATTTCTCGTTTGTCCACGGTTAAACATCTCTTCAGAACTTGCTATTATAATTTGTTCAATGGGATTAATTTCTTTTTTACCCCCCTAATATTGCTTTGTAAAATTTAAGTGCTAATAATGCTCTCTTACAAAAAAAAATAGCCATGAACAAGAAAATATAAAATGATCATGCACCATATGAGGATACTATAACGTACATAATTATATATAATTCTTTTTTTTTAAAACCTTTGCTCGAGACCAATTTTACAAATCCAAACACGTAGAACACATAAATCATTATAATTTGTTTGCATTTTTTGGTTGATGTACCCTCGCAAAGTATTTATACAGTGATATAAAAAATTTAGTTGTTACTCCTATTATGTCTATGGGAAAGACTTTTTTTTGTAAAATGTCTTTTTCAACTCCTAAGTTTTCCACGAGAAAAAAACTATCTGCTCGTGACGGAAAACCTTTGTTTGAATATGCCATGATGTAAACTCCGATCTTTTTGTGGAGAGTTTTACCTCTTTGACTGATGTAAGGAGTCGTGTGAGTACGGCACCTGCAGTTGACGCGCTGGATTTCTAAATCAAATTTCAAATGTTCGAATCCTTACGGTGATATGAAAAATACAATAGTTACACTCCTGGAAAACCAGAATACACGAATGTTCATTTGATATTCCATGGACGGCAGGAGTTAGCAAAAAGATTTGGTGTCTCATACGTTGTAGTTCCTTACTAATTACATGGGAACAAGTTATGCTTACAAGGGATCCAGGAATACTCAAACTCACAGCGCACATTTATAAAATGGAAACTGGGAGTATCAGCGTTTTCATTCAAGTATTACAACTAAAATTTTGACGTGACAATTAAATAGCAATAGAACTGAAAATAAATGATTTTGCCTCCAGTGGCATAGTATACCTCGTACCGTAGAGACACGAATTGTTGGCATCAACCGATTAAGACACAAAACCACAAAAACGAATGCATAAGATGTATTTTAAAGGAACGTGATGCTGAATAATACTCGTGGAGTTCATTCTAGATAATGCAGCAGTTTAAATGTATTGATTTTTCGAAGATAGAGGTAGAAAGCAAAATGTTTTTCGAGATCGTATGAATTAAACAAGTGCCACCGTTGTAGAATTTTTGATCACATAATTCCATCCTCCAAACGACATTTTACGTGCGCATTGGACAGATAGGATATCCTGTGGCCAGCATTGGTTACAAAAAGTCCAAATACAGAGTGTAATTGATAATTCGTAGTTTCGGAGGGAATGTGGTCCATTCTAGATTAAATATTTGGGATCTTGATCTGCTGGGCGAGGTTTCAAACTCACAAAAACAGCGACCATATAATTTTCACGAAAAAGTCACAACAGCCATTTAATAATGAAAGGGTTGTCACGATATGAATTTTTCTTTCTACGACAATTTCATTGTGCCAAAAATAATGTTTCATCATACTCAATATGTTTTGTTGAATTTCATGAGAACTGGTCCCTAGATTTTTGTGAATGTGCAAATACCATGTGAAAATTTTAAGAACACTACGTATTGTTGCATTTACATGTGTGAGCTCTATTTTGCTCCGATGACTAATATGAACGATTACAATGCCACCTATAAAGATTTATGTGAAAGTTTCAGCCTAGATCTTATTCTATATTCTATGAAAACCCCACCTTAATCTTCGAAGTGCCCACGAGCAATTAAAGCTGTATGAAAATATTTCCCGAATAAGATTTGAAAAAATTAGAAATTTGCTTTTTTTTGGCGTAAACGAGTTTAAAGGAATATCAAATGAATAGTCTATGAAGCCAAAGAAAAGATAGTTCGAGAAAAAAGTTCGTTTGGGCTCTAATGGGATAGTGATTGGCCACATTTCTGTCACTTGCGCTATTATCTTGGACGGAATCTACGTTACCATATTATTTGCCATGATCATATGCATGTAAATGACTCCTTATGCAGTCACTTATTTAATTTTGGAAACAAATGAAGGCACGGTTCTTCCCTCTACGATACGAAAGCATTGTCAGTTATCACAGAAGGGAACAGTTCGATGGGATTTGTTGGTGAGGTGGAAACGGGAAAAGAACATGGGTGGAGGGAGTCACTGTAAAATGAAGAAAAAAGAAAAATGAACAAGAGATGCGAGAAAATCTCTCCAAAAAAGGAAAGAGATGGACGCGAAGGGAAGGAGATGAAAAAAAAATTCCTGGATTCGTCCGTCAACACAAATCCGTTAGGTCAACACGAGTGCCGATGGATCGAACACGATTCGTTAAGAGGGAGCTAACTTTCGGCGCGGAGGGAGACGAAGGACGCTGCTTTTGACACGTACACGAGAGAATCGCGTGTGCTTTGTTATTTTTTCTACCGTTCCTGCATCTCCTTATAACTGTACTGCGTTACTTAACGCATTCCAAGAACATAACCAATCCGTTATATCGTGAATGGAGCTGTAATCGTTGGTTATTGAGTGCCTATTTAAGTAACATTTAAGTCGAAAAAACTTCCTCGACCAAAAAGTGGAAGAACATCTGTTATGAGGTGGAACTCACTAAGCATGGAATTGATTCAAGCTCAATAATTAACATTTTTTCCTTTAATTTATGCAGACAATGGCTTAAGTTTTTAGAGCTGTATTCGAAAATAAGACAAATTCTGTTTCAATGTATTTTTTCAAACCTACGTGGCACCTGATATTTATTATGAAGTGTTGTAACCAAGAAGACCCAGGGATAAGTTCATGGACCAAATACAGATAAAGATCGATAGGAAGAGATACCAGGAGGTAAGGGAGCTAGCATGAGATAGGGAATTGTGGAGGGCTTCAGTCAACCAATCCTACAATCCTAGGATTGAACGACTTATGAAGATGGTTGTAACCATATGAAATGTTTTATTTTGCCTTCAGAAGAAAATCTGCTCATATTTAATTGAGTTATTACGAAATATATTAGTCATGTGACAAATGGCTAATGTAAATGATAACATAGCAGTGAATTCGCATAAAACTATGAGTATATGGTGCGACATTTTTCAATTTTATCAAGAATTTATTACTTTATCTGTATCTATTTAGCTTCCTTTTAGGTATAACTAATGAGATCGCCTATGCAAAGTTTTACGCAAATCTTTGCATAAACAAAAATCGCCTTAGAAACCTTGAGGTTTGCATTGTTACGCTCGGAGGGAAAAAAACTGACATCCCTTGGATGTGGGAAGATGACGATCATGGAGCTGTACTTCCATTAGGCTGCAGTTCAATTAGGAGCGTATTTCAGATAAGATGAAATGCCGAGAGAGAAAATGTGATTCCATCTAGGTGCCTCGTTTGCCAATTCGGATTCATTTTATGGGGTGACCACAATAGTGGAGTCTATTGGAAAGCGGTAAAGTTTTATCTATTTGGTGAGGCTGTACACATTAGTTTTTTGCCTTGAGTACATTGCTTCTAAATGGTGTCATTCCATACAGATGTTACGCACAGTCTTGGCTCTGGGCCAACACTCAGACTGCCCGATGCGATTAATCATCGAATCTTCAACCGAAGCTTATTTCCGGTAGGTATAGAAATAAATTTTTAATGAAAAAATATAGCCTCGTGCATATGGCGACTCGCGAACACAGTTCATAACCAATCGTGTAAAGTTAACGACGCATACGACAACTCCACCGTATTATTCCACCATATTATTTTTTCCATCAAATCCACCAAAAATTATTCCACCATAATGTAGGAAAAAGTCATACGATTAATGAGACATTTAGTCAACTATCTCATTAATCGTATGGTAACAAATGATAACAACAATTTTGTTGTTTCGAACCAAGACAATTTAATAGTTCATGGTTCTCTGAGATCAATCAATATTTGTAAGTTAATTGATGCAAGCTAAATCCAGGAGGCTTACTATGAATTGGTTACAATTGCAGGCTCTTTTGAGAAAATATGTTCCAAAACTACGCAAACAAATGAAAACCTAATCTGAAAAACTTATTCCATTTGCCACAGTCGACAAAAAAACAAAGCGATCTCGTCAGATAAGTACCTAGTGAATCTACCTACCTAGTTAATAACGACCAGCCAATTTTTATACACTGCTTGACTTCTAATGAATAGAAGTTTACGTTGAAAAAAGCAAATTCTTCTGTAATATCAGCTAATTTACTCAGAACTCTGTGCAGTATTCGATAAAAATTTCCGAGTACTTTTTTACGATGCCGCTTTGGAAATAAGATCAACCAGATAAATGTTTATTCCAGCCCATAAGTGAAAGCCGGTCATAATAGAAGTACCTAATATATTTGCAGAGACAGTTTGTGAGAAGATACCGACAAACACAAGAGACTCAATAAAGAGGAAGCTATTCGATTCGCTGCGGTCGTAATGGATAACAAAACTGCGGTTGAGGCGGCCAGAGGTGTCGATCCTCGAGCATGTCGAAGATTTGTCGCGGAAGGAACGGAGCCTGTCGTGAAGAAACCACCGTTTGACGCTAGAAATTGGCGACTAATTGCGGAATACGAATATCAGGGGTAGCTTTCTCCTGGATCGGTTCGCTAATCGAGATAATTCTTGAGGACACCCTACATGACATATACCAGTTAGCGAAAGTGCCGCAATGAATTCTATCCATGGATGTCGAAACGTATTTTCCATGTCTCAAGGTGGAAATAGCGTCAACAATATGCCATAGAAAAGGTGTACAACGTTTTCTTGAAATGCATCGAACATTTTAATACGAAACGTGAGGCACATTCTGAGATTTTTTCGCGTTTTTTTCCAAAGTTTTACAGACTGAGGTTCCCCATCATCGCCTGTACAGAATTTAAATTGACATTTCAAGAATTTTTTGAAATGTAATGTAATATGTATTTGCTCTGGAACACAATGGGGTATGGGAAGAAAAGAGTTCATGGCCTAATTCCCCATCCTTAATTCCAAATTCGCCTCAGTAAACATGACACCGGTGGAGGAAGTATAAGGCTCATGTAAAAAGAGCCTCGTGAAAGTCTTGAAAGTTTTATTATGTTCCCTTATTTTTCATAAATGTTAAACTTAACCAATGAAATAATGCGTTTCACCCTAAATACTAGATAAATTGAGTGACCTCTGACATATGAGATTTCAGACTTTAAATGTATAATTCAGACCTTCAATGATACCAAACATTGGTACATAAATATACATTATGGATTTTTGACTCGTCGCCAAAAACTGTTGTCTAGAATTCCGTAAACAAGCAACTTTTTTGATTGTGGCGCCGCCTAGTGATAAAAGGCGGAAGTTCAAATGTAAATGCAGTCGACGGATTGTAAATAAACACGTCTTACCGGTTTTACTTACCAGTAATCATAATGCAGGGGATAAAAATGTAGTACCATCCGCGGTATGTAATTACACACTTTCTCACGTTAACAACAATTAACAACGGCCATTTACGATTCTACTGAAGAGACTTTCCACTAAGAAGCGCCAAGGACTAGGTGAACTAAATGTGAAAATTTAGGCAACACGTAGCCTAGGCAACAATTCCAAACATTTACATCCATTATGTATATTCATGCATTGGTTATAGAAATGTATCTTTCTTTCGAGAAGAAATTTCCTTCAAAAGGTAGATGATTTGACATAGAATTAAATAAATTTGAGCTTTTCATAAAGAAAAACATTTCGCCTTTCTAAAAATGCATATACATCTTCCACTTACTGCAATACTTTACGACTCATATCCGTTTTCTATGGCAAGTTAAACGTGTACGCACTCCAGAGAGACTATTTAAAAAATGAAGAATTATAATATCTAGTTATCATCGAGAAATTTAGCGGTGTGAAGTTTTTATGTTTTAGCAATGATTTTAAAAACTAAATCAATTACTTGTCACAGTTATTGTTGCAGAATCGTAAAAAAACTCTTTCTGCTCTGAAGGCATTTTAATTGCATGGCGTGAAAAAAAATGTGTCAAGTTAAAGACTGGTATGGACATATTTTTTTGAATACCGAGAATATAAGTTGTAAGCAACTATGATTTTGTTTCGTTAATGCTAAAATGTTTATTTCTTGCTTCTCGCAGCAGCAGAAATCATATGATTCTAAAATGGACTCCATTATACCCAGGGGAATATCTCGCCTGAACTACCTTAAAATAATTAATCATTCAGTGATCAATTGAAGATCTCATGAAGACAAAGGTTGTTGGGAACGGAAGGTCGAAATTCTTTGGAGATAACACAACTGCTTGGAAACTGCGAATTTGTGAGTTAAGCACACACTGCATGTCACCAAGGAACACCTTCTTCATTACCACCCTCTCAAAATATTACTAACTATACTAAATACGCAAAATGCTATCGCAAAAACATCACTTGATCAGAATAGAAAAGTGGAACTATTTTCTTCTATTTTTCGCTCCTTCTAATTTATAACTCAAGCAGTTTGCAAATTATACAAATGCGAAAGAATAATAAAACTCTCTATTTTGCAATTTGGCCTCTTTAAATGGAACTCTTCGAATGAAAATATCTATATGAGGTAGCAAGAGGCGAAGAATGATCTGATGGTATGGCTTCCCTTTTTCCTGGTCACGTCCTCATTTTCCACACGCCATTCTCGATTTTCTGGGAGAAATTCTTTGCTGGCCATAAGCTTGCCCCTTAAAATTTGAAACTTCCGACGACGGCCGATTAAAGGGTAACTTGCCGTCCCAAAAACACAAATTTCGCGGGTTAGAATCCTATCTTGGGAGGAGATGTTGCTATTTCTTAGCTTACTAGCTCTTTCTTATGTGGCATTAGCATAGCTGATTCTATATAACGATAGGAGTTATATACATACATACCGATCACGTCGTTCCCTCCGGATTAGCTAGAGTCACTAAATTTCACCCATAAATACATATTTTTACACTCTGCTTTAATAATTTACTCCATACTGACCTATCCTTGCAAACCTCTTTTGCTTCATTTACCCCCATTCACTGCTTCATACACGCCCTCCTGTTTTTAAGACTCCTAATATTCCTCCTCCTAAAAATTTCCTCAACCACACACAACCACAACTTTCTCGGCCTACCTCTACCTCTCACACCATTCATTTCACTCTTATATATCTGATTCTATATTCGACTCTCATCCATTCTCTCAACATGACCAAACCAACGAAGCACACTGTCCATTACCGGAGCATCTAACCCACATTTATTTATTACCCGCTCATTCCTGACCCTATCCATCCTACTTTTGCCGCAAACACTCCTCAGATAACTTATATCCACGGCGTTTAGTCTACCCTTATGTCTATCCTGACATACTCATGTTTCACTACCATAAAACAAAGTGGGAAGAAGTACACTTTTGTACACGGCAATTTTCGCTTCCTTAGACAGGCACTCATTCCTTGATATGCTCCACATGCTACCTACCACCTTCCTTCCAGCATTCGCACGTCTCTTTATCTCCTCATCTATCCGTCCATCTTTCGTAAACATCTTACCTAAGTACACAAAATCATCCTCTAGTTCAATTACTTCACCATTCGCCCTCATCATACAGTTATTCTACCCATTCTCCTTATCATAAACTACTGCTTTAGTCTTGCACGCATTTACTCTCAATTCCATTCTCTCTGGTTTTCCTTTGTCCCTTTTAAAGGAGATAAAACACATCCGTAGAGGTGTAAACTTGATCCAACAAAAACTAGCCTTCGGCAAATAAGCCGTCGGCAATCGATCGCGGTGGATCTCACCAAATACTGAGCAAAATGGATTCTCACGCCGGAACGGGGGAATCCACTCGTCTCCCTGCTCCGTCCATTGATTTCCAGAAACATCTGATGAATGAAAAATGATACACCTGGAGTGTGACTGGACATGCCCAAAATCCCTGGACTTAAGGTAGTTTGAGCGAAATATCATTTTACTTAGAAATCAATGAATTTGGCCTCATTTTAAAGAAAAACATCTCATCCTTCTAATGTCGTCAAAAATTCAACCCCTTACCGCATTACTTTCAGAGATATTTGCCTATATATACCAGCCCTTTTACATGGGAAATGGTACGTGTATGCACCCCAGAGAGACCTTATTTACAAAAAGAGGTGTTACTAACACTAAGATGTCGTAAAAAACTAACAGCGTGTAGTTAGTATGTTTTCTCAACTACATTTGAAAATTAATCGCATTGTCACTGCAGTAGGTTTTTGGGTATCACAAAAAACCTCCCGTTTTGAAGGAGTTTCAAACGCACCGCGCGAAAAAAATGAGTCAAGTTAAAGACTTATTTAGATATTTTCATTTCATTACTTACTATTTCTGTCATATAAAACTATATTATTGCACCATTAATAATGCAATATTTGATTCATATGTCGCACAGCTCGTGGAATTAAAACGTATGATTCGAATATGGTCTCTATTATGACTAGGGAACTATCTCGCTCGGACTACCTTAAACGCGGATCTTTCGGTCAAAATACACACGCTGTTGTAACCGTTTTGACATAATGCCGTTTTTTTTTACCTTTTTTGCTACATGAAATGCATTCCAGATATTCCTTAAAAATATACCTTTGTCTCGTAAAATTTTTTTTAACACCCCGTGTGCATTATTTGGTTTGGCGGGTGAGGGCGACGTAAATCCTCTATTTTTTCCACATCCACCACCTATTGCGTATCCCTTGGGAAGAATACCTCGATGTGCGATGCTTGGACATGTCCATGAATAATGCACGAGTTCGCATGAATGCGAGGACATATCCACCGGAAGGGTATTACTCGAGTGCGCATTGCGGATCGCCGGATGAGGCAGTCACGGGAGGCGGAAATAAAATGTGAGAATCTTGAGGCGACATGGCAATGGAAGGCGGGCGGATATTCAGTTGGTTTGAGCTGGAAGCATGTGAGAATATGCACGTTGAGGAAAGTATGAGAAAAAATAGGTTCGTGGGTTGAGAATGGTGTGGCGACATAAACAACCGTCGCGGGTGACCGCCGGTCGCACCTGTGAAGGCAAACAGAACAGAGGGGCATTAAAGGTTTATGGGAAATTTTCTCCACCTTAAAACGCCGACGACGTGCCTCGAGGCATGACATTCTCTGCATCGAGTGTTAAGGAATCTCGTCTGTTTTGCCATAAGAAACCTTTATTTTTAAGATCCACCGCTTTCAGCGCATACGCCTCATCTTCAATTTGAATACAACATTTACGTTATACCATATCATAAATACCATAATTCGAATAGCCCTAAAATAAGTGATCCATATGCGCTATACTCTGGCATTAATGTGCCATTCCAAAAATGCATACTTGTTGGGTATATAAAGTTTGTGCGGGCCTAATAATTATGCGTTAAAAATGTCTCAACTACACATCTTCTGTCCGTTCCATTTCCTCGATGAACTCAAATATTGTTTCACGAGTCTTAAATTAAATTGAAAACATTTTTCCACGATTAAATCTCTCCATGCTGTCTCATCTTTGTTATTTTCAACCAGGATGCACAACATTTCTTACCCAAAGTTCTCATATCGTAGTATAACCATCACACGATAATCTTGTATTGCGACACATTTTAAGCACGTGGAGAGCAGTTATTTTCCACGATCTTTCGATACTCTGATTCCATTATTTAACCTTATTCTATCGGTTAACAATTTTCTCATCAAATGGTTCTAATTTTGTTCTTAAAAGCTTAAGACAGTTGAAGGTTACGAATGTTCCTGAGCACGCTCCGAAAATAACCGAATGACCTGTGACGTCATTCTCGCTGTTTCCATGGAGACCCAAATTTTTTCTCATGCTTACGGTGGAATCAAGCGTGGTAAAATTCCTTAAGGCTATTTTCCAGTTATTTGATGTGCCTTTGCAATGAGATCTAAGGGATATAGATTGTATTTTATGCCACGATGTTCAAATACATTGGTAAAAACAACAAACAAGAATTTTATTCATCTTTCATACGACGAAACTGCGGTTTCGCGCGACACGCCGGGATTTCGTCCGCAGAAAAACAAAATTCAACTGTTGTGAAGATCACTGTAATGTGCGTACCAACGTATGGCGAACATTGCGATTCCATAAAACTAAATAAATCTTTTTGCGTAAATTTATTCAAGGGATATCAATACAGTTACCGGAAGACTCGACTTTTCATTGGGACGTCTCCTAACCTATATCATTATCGCCGTAACTCACGAGAAGCTTTTTTAAATAAATAAAATGAAATTAACCCTGAATGGAGGTAAAAATCCATTCGTTGACAGTTAAATGGCAGAGTATACACTTCTAGACCTCCTCTATAGGTAATTTCTGATTAGCGCTTTAAGCGAAGAACAGTTCACTAAAATTTAAGAATATTCAAATCGTAAGTCTGTGTGAATGTTTATTTAGATTTAGTGCCATTGTTGACAATTTTGATTAACTTCTGATGCGCGGTTTAATAACGAGGGCTGAATTAACCGTGAATATAACTTAAAATACGGAGGTCAAGTAGTGCTAATAAATGCGAAATATTGTCACAATAGTCGTAACAGCGTAAAATGAAACCCCAATGAACATGGGCAAGAACTCAGAAAAAATGTAGTGTATTTCATAACACGATGTTCTCTGCTACAGTGACGGGAATGTTTCACGTGTTCATAATTATGAAGCAAACCTACTTAAATTGTGATAACAGTACCGGAATGATATGCATAAAAAATAATAAACAACATAAAATGAGGTCTTAGCAAATAAATTTTGTACTCTAAATTTATGGACTTTTGCTCCACAAATTTTGGCAACATTAAATCCTTCTTTATAAAAATGCTACCATTTACATATCTTCTTTTGGGTAAATTGTCTGGATAATGTGGTTTTAGTAAAACCACTATTCGTCGAGGACTATAAAATATCTTCTTGAAGTACGGTCTCGTCTTCCGCTCTTCCCGTGCTGTATCGTCTTTCCTCTCTCGCTCCGTGAAAATAACGTCACACCAACAGATTTCGTTTCGCTGTCACGTGAAAAAATATTAAGTATTATGATAATTCCGACAATTTTAATCTTATATATCTACGTGAATATTGAATGAATTTTAAAAATGTTTTCACTCCGCATGTTTTTAAGAGTGCAAGTAACTAATTAAGATCCGCAGTCTTACAACTAAAATTTTGGAAAATACCCAATTTATTTGTTTCAGTCATGAATATATATTATGGATTCGGATGTTTGGCATTGTTGCCTAGGCTACGTGTTGCCTAAATTTCCACTTTCAGTTCACTCAGTCTTTGGCGCCACTTCGATTTGAGTCTTTTCTGTTGTAATTGTAAATAGACGTAGTTAATTGTTGCTAACGTGAGACTGTGGTGAATATTCAATGACGATCGAGGAGATATGAATTACTTGATTCTTTGAATATATATTGATATTTTTTCTATCTAAAATTTACTTTTTAAATGCTAGAGAGGAAATTCTCCATCCACATAAATACACACTTACTTCATCGAATATTTCAATTTAATCATTCATGCTCTACGTTTTTAATGCAAGAGAGCGAAATAGCTAAACTTCGTCAAAATGTTCAGAGAACATATATGAAAGTATATATTAACTCCAAGAATATTGAGAATGCAAATTCATAAAAGGGGGGATCATCTCAATTTGATGCCTGGCGTAGCCAGCTACTTTCCAGCCACATCCTTTTCTGTCATCGTCCACGTTTCCCCACCATACAAAAACACACTCCTAACAAAACACTTGATGATTCTCTTCTTCAGTTCCAGCTCCATTTTACTAGTTAATATAGTCCTTTTTCTTCCTAAATTCCTCCTTAGCCATACCAATTCTTGTCCTAATCTCCATTTCAATCTTCCAATCCTCCGTCACAACAGTTCCTAGCTACTTGAATCGTTGACTTTAAGTCCATACTCCTCCTTTGTTAGTGCTACTCCTCCTTCGTTCGATGCATACAGAAAAGAATCTTACTTTTTGTTTATAATCTTAACGGTAACTGCTTCAACATTCATTCAACGTAAATTAATAACTTATGGCAGCAACAATACCGATTCGAAATCGCTGCCCGTTCAGTGACAATTCACCACATAAGTTTTGTTTATAAGTCAACAATGGCGACGCAGATAACGCTAATAGAACAGTTACAATATAACGCTGCACTTTTAACTAATCTGCAATTCATTTAAAGTTAGCGACTGAGAAACTGCTTTTAATTAGATTTCTAAAAAATTCAATGAGGTCTCACTAACTTAACTTTTGCTAAGAAGTTGTGCATTTGTGTAATTAAATTTGGAGAGGTTAAATATATCTGTAGACCGGACGATATAAAAAATGTGTATAATTACGTCCCGCGTGTAGTACTACATTTTTTATCGACTGCATTATGATTAATTGTAAGTAAAAACCAATTCATCCAAATAATAATTTGGGAAATTTGAAATTCATGGCAAAACCGGTAAGACGTGTTTATTTAAATTTGTTGACTGCATATACATTTGAACTTCCGTCTTTCATCACTAGGCGGCACCAATTTCCAAAAAGTTGTTTGTTTACGGAATTCTAGACAACAGTTTTTGGCAACGAGATCCCAATCCATAATATATATTCATGGTTTCAGTGAAAATAATTTCAGTCGATTATTAACGATTTCCGTAGATAAACTGGAATTCTTCATGATATTCTTATTTTGACTAATCAACTTGAGTAATAATATTTACCGACGTTTTGAGCTGAGAGGAACTCGAGAATTTTTTAAGTAAAAGTTGAATAGATAGAGTGGAAGGAGGAAAATTTGACTAGAGCATTTCTTGCGCTCGGCCTAGGTGGTAAAAGGAGTTCGATTAAATTTATGATCAGAAGTATGACTTATTCGTGCCCCAATTATACGTGAGGAGAGGGTGAATATACAAAACCGTGTATCAAATTTTTAATCCTTTCACATAGCCACATTTGGTACACATGCCTCAATGAATTTCCTTCCCAAACTCCTGCTTGCTTTCTCTCAGAGAAGAATCTCGGTGCTGAAGGGGTATTATTCGTTATAAATATTTTAGACTTTCATGAGGTGTAAAAAACCAATTGGCATTGCGAATCAAACCAATCCTTTAACCGAGGTTTACCAACATTATCCCAAAGGAGGAAGTCCGTGGTCCGTTCGCGGAAATCGTTGGCACCGTAAATAAATATTAATGCAGAAATATTTCGCGCTCTCCCTTTTTCGACAAACACTTCCTCATTGATGAAGCGTAACTAATTTAATTTAGGCCGGCAGTTTCCCGTCGGCGATCAGCGACGAATATTTTCCACGAGGTTTCGCCCCCGTTGATATATTCCACTCAATTGGCATTCATTCCAACATTGTCCTCTCTTCTGATGTCAGACACGTTTTCCTCGATTAATTTCCACCCTCTTTCAAAGTCCCAGCATCATATTATCGAGCGATTCGTGTTACAAGAAGCACCAATATTTACTTCCTTCTTCGCCAATGGCATTTGTCTGCCTCTTGAAAACTTGGCGACCCAAGAATGCAAGGAACAGAATTGAGTTTATATTATTACTAGCCGCAATGCCCATTGATTCTCAATGAAAGGGATGAGATTATGAAATAATGGATATGGTTGTTTGATGTATCATTATCATTAGTCGTCTGTTTTCGCACGTCCTCGGTGCCTCCATCTCTCTCTGTCCTCTGCTCTCCTCTTCAACTCTCTGTAACTCTCTCAATCCTACAGGTCATCAATCATCTTTATTTTCTTTCTTCCTCTTTTGCGGTTTCCATCCACCATTCCTTCCAGTACATGTCGTAACTAACATTTCTTTCTCTATACATGTCCCATCCAGTTCTTCTTCCTCTCTTCAACGGTCATTAAGAGCTTTCTTCCTTCTTTTATTCTCCCCAACACCTATTCATTCCCATAACCCTATCAGACCACTTGATTAAGCACTTTCCTCCAAATCCACAATTCTAAACTCTCTATCCTTTTTCTACCTTTTCTGTCATCGTCCACATTTTCCCACCATATAAAAGCACACACCAAACAAAACACTTGATGATTCTCTTCTTCAGTTTCAGCTCCATTTTACTAGGTGGAATAGTCTTTTTCTTCCTAAATGCCTCCTTAGCCATACTAATTCTTGTTTTTATCTCCATTTCACTCTTCCAATCCTCAGTCACTTTGGTTCCCACGTCCTTGAATCGTTTTATCTGCTCCATCTGATATTCTCCATCCACATAAATACACACTTACTTCATCGAATATTTCAATTTAATCATTCATGCTCTAAGTTTTTAATGCAAGAGAGCGAAATAGCTAAACTTCGTCAAAATGTTCAGAGAACATATATGAAAGTATATATTAACTCCAAGAATATTGAGAATGCAAATTCATAAAAGGGGGGATCATCTCAATTTGATGCCTGGCGTAGCCAGCTACTTTCCAGCCACATCCTTTTCTGTCATCGTCCACGTTTCCCCACCATACAAAAACACACTCCTAACAAAACACTTGATGATTCTCTTCTTCAGTTCCAGCTCCATTTTACTAGTTAATATAGTCCTTTTTCTTCCTAAATTCCTCCTTAGCCATACCAATTCTTGTCCTAATCTCCATTTCAATCTTCCAATCCTCCGTCACAACAGTTCCTAGCTACTTGAATCGTTGACTTTAAGTCCATACTCCTCCTTTGTTAGTGCTACTCCTCCTTCGTTCGATGCATACAGAAAAGAATCTTACTTTTTGTTTATAATCTTAACGGTAACTGCTTCAACATTCATTCAACGTAAATTAATAACTTATGGCAGCAACAATACCGATTCGAAATCGCTGCCCGTTCAGTGACAATTCACCACATAAGTTTTGTTTATAAGTCAACAATGGCGACGCAGATAACGCTAATAGAACAGTTACAATATAACGCTGCACTTTTAACTAATCTGCAATTCATTTAAAGTTAGCGACTGAGAAACTGCTTTTAATTAGATTTCTAAAAAATTCAATGAGGTCTCACTAACTTAACTTTTGCTAAGAAGTTGTGCATTTGTGTAATTAAATTTGGAGAGGTTAAATATATCTGTAGACCGGACGATATAAAAAATGTGTATAATTACGTCCCGCGTGTAGTACTACATTTTTTATCGACTGCATTATGATTAATTGTAAGTAAAAACCAATTCATCCAAATAATAATTTGGGAAATTTGAAATTCATGGCAAAACCGGTAAGACGTGTTTATTTAAATTTGTTGACTGCATATACATTTGAACTTCCGTCTTTCATCACTAGGCGGCACCAATTTCCAAAAAGTTGTTTGTTTACGGAATTCTAGACAACAGTTTTTGGCAACGAGATCCCAATCCATAATATATATTCATGGTTTCAGTGAAAATAATTTCAGTCGATTATTAACGATTTCCGTAGATAAACTGGAATTCTTCATGATATTCTTATTTTGACTAATCAACTTGAGTAATAATATTTACCGACGTTTTGAGCTGAGAGGAACTCGAGAATTTTTTAAGTAAAAGTTGAATAGATAGAGTGGAAGGAGGAAAATTTGACTAGAGCATTTCTTGCGCTCGGCCTAGGTGGTAAAAGGAGTTCGATTAAATTTATGATCAGAAGTATGACTTATTCGTGCCCCAATTATACGTGAGGAGAGGGTGAATATACAAAACCGTGTATCAAATTTTTAATCCTTTCACATAGCCACATTTGGTACACATGCCTCAATGAATTTCCTTCCCAAACTCCTGCTTGCTTTCTCTCAGAGAAGAATCTCGGTGCTGAAGGGGTATTATTCGTTATAAATATTTTAGACTTTCATGAGGTGTAAAAAACCAATTGGCATTGCGAATCAAACCAATCCTTTAACCGAGGTTTACCAACATTATCCCAAAGGAGGAAGTCCGTGGTCCGTTCGCGGAAATCGTTGGCACCGTAAATAAATATTAATGCAGAAATATTTCGCGCTCTCCCTTTTTCGACAAACACTTCCTCATTGATGAAGCGTAACTAATTTAATTTAGGCCGGCAGTTTCCCGTCGGCGATCAGCGACGAATATTTTCCACGAGGTTTCGCCCCCGTTGATATATTCCACTCAATTGGCATTCATTCCAACATTGTCCTCTCTTCTGATGTCAGACACGTTTTCCTCGATTAATTTCCACCCTCTTTCAAAGTCCCAGCATCATATTATCGAGCGATTCGTGTTACAAGAAGCACCAATATTTACTTCCTTCTTCGCCAATGGCATTTGTCTGCCTCTTGAAAACTTGGCGACCCAAGAATGCAAGGAACAGAATTGAGTTTATATTATTACTAGCCGCAATGCCCATTGATTCTCAATGAAAGGGATGAGATTATGAAATAATGGATATGGTTGTTTGATGTATCATTATCATTAGTCGTCTGTTTTCGCACGTCCTCGGTGCCTCCATCTCTCTCTGTCCTCTGCTCTCCTCTTCAACTCTCTGTAACTCTCTCAATCCTACAGGTCATCAATCATCTTTATTTTCTTTCTTCCTCTTTTGCGGTTTCCATCCACCATTCCTTCCAGTACATGTCGTAACTAACATTTCTTTCTCTATACATGTCCCATCCAGTTCTTCTTCCTCTCTTCAACGGTCATTAAGAGCTTTCTTCCTTCTTTTATTCTCCCCAACACCTATTCATTCCCATAACCCTATCAGACCACTTGATTAAGCACTTTCCTCCAAATCCACAATTCTAAACTCTCTATCCTTTTTCTACCTTTTCTGTCATCGTCCACATTTTCCCACCATATAAAAGCACACACCAAACAAAACACTTGATGATTCTCTTCTTCAGTTTCAGCTCCATTTTACTAGGTGGAATAGTCTTTTTCTTCCTAAATGCCTCCTTAGCCATACTAATTCTTGTTTTTATCTCCATTTCACTCTTCCAATCCTCAGTCACTTTGGTTCCCACGTCCTTGAATCGTTTTATCTGCTCCATCTGATATTCTCCATCCACATAAATACACACTTACTTCATCGAATATTTCAATTTAATCATTCATGCTCTACGTTTTTAATGCAAGAGAGCGAAATAGCTAAACTTCGTCAAAATGTTCAGAGAACATATATGAAAGTATATATTAACTCCAAGAATATTGAGAATGCAAATTCATAAAAGGGGGGATCATCTCAATTTGATGCCTGGCGTAGCCAGCTACTTTCCAGCCACATCCTTTTCTGTCATCGTCCACGTTTCCCCACCATACAAAAACACACTCCTAACAAAACACTTGATGATTCTCTTCTTCAGTTCCAGCTCCATTTTACTAGTTAATATAGTCCTTTTTCTTCCTAAATTCCTCCTTAGCCATACCAATTCTTGTCCTAATCTCCATTTCAATCTTCCAATCCTCCGTCACAACAGTTCCTAGCTACTTGAATCGTTGACTTTAAGTCCATACTCCTCCTTTGTTAGTGCTACTCCTCCTTCGTTCGATGCATACAGAAAAGAATCTTACTTTTTGTTTATAATCTTAACGGTAACTGCTTCAACATTCATTCAACGTAAATTAATAACTTATGGCAGCAACAATACCGATTCGAAATCGCTGCCCGTTCAGTGACAATTCACCACATAAGTTTTGTTTATAAGTCAACAATGGCGACGCAGATAACGCTAATAGAACAGTTACAATATAACGCTGCACTTTTAACTAATCTGCAATTCATTTAAAGTTAGCGACTGAGAAACTGCTTTTAATTAGATTTCTAAAAAATTCAATGAGGTCTCACTAACTTAACTTTCGATCGATTTCGATTGAAAATGAAAATTAAATAAAAAAAAGCTTGCTAAGTTGACATCTAAATGGTAAGTAACTGAAAAACAAACGCCTTTTAATGATATTCAAATAATTCAAATGAAAGCGGCAATTCGGATCAGTAAACGATGTTTTACATTAACGACGTTGCGGCATAGTTTTACTCATAAAATGAATGTAACGACTCCCCATGTCTTACATGAGGCATTTAAACGAAGTGGAAATTGCCTGATTAGTCACTGAATGAAGCATATCATTAAGCCATTTCACTGGTATTTTTTTCAAACCGGTATAATTCAGCCATCATGTCGGAGAGTTTTTGGCACTGTCCTCTTTTTATTCAGGTGCTTGCTTTTTCAGATACTTTAGGGTTCAAATCCCTTTTGCAGCGAATTCAAATCCGCGGACATTGAGGAAACTTGAATTGGAACCGTTCACATGTATTGGGAAACGGAACATAAGAGTAAGAACTTTCGGGTCAGAATGCGTAATTCCACTCGCGTGGAACATAATTCTCATGCAAACTTATGAAGGAGTTAGAAGAAAAATATATTTACGCCGAGCTGTGGGACATCAAGTGTGTCAATCGTGAAGAAAAAAAGATGGGACCATACCCTCTCTTTTTTTCAACACACTTGAAATGGTGCGATCAATCCTATAAATTATATATTATAAATCCTATAAATTATACCCAATACCGTGGCTACGTAAACACGGCGTGGATAGAAAGTATGTTAAAACTAGGTAACCCGTGCGAAAATTTCGCACTTTCACGCTATCAGGGAATAAGTATGTTAAGGAAACGGTGTAATTGGGTTTTAAATAGAGTAGAAGGTGTATCATAAAGTACTTTCTTTATACTTGTTTTCTTGCAAAAATGTACAAAACATATGAATACAATACAGGCAAGAGAGTTTGGTACCAGTAGGAACAATCATGACGTCTGTTACTGAATAATGGCACGCAATTTACAAAACTTCTTTAAAGACAATATTAGAAGTAACAATGTTGTCGTCTGTAACTTTTTGGTTATGAGTTTCGTTAACACAAACATAAATATCACGGAAAGTGCGAACTCTAGAAAATGCTACATACAACTGTCCATGCGGAAAAACGGGTTCTGGCAAGTACAATCCGGCTCTCTGAAGAGTCCGGCCCTGTGCTTTATTAATTGTCATTGCAAAGGCCACTTTGATTGGGAATTGTTTTCTTGTCATTTGGAAGGCATGGTCGGATTCGAAGGGGTGAGTTCAATTCTCGGAATTTTGACTGTCCTACCCGAGTCAATTAATTTAGCAGTGATTGTGTATTCGCCTAAATGAGTAATTATTAATCTGGCACCGTTAATCAACCCTTGCTTGGCGTTGAGGTTGCGGATCAACATTACTATGGCATTTTTCTTTACCAACAACTTATGAGGTGGGAGACCTGAAGGATTTAATGAATTTAAGAGCGAATATATCATATAAATATGAAATAAAAAAGTTTTAATTGCATTGACTTACCAGATGACCATTAACCCATGTACAATCACTATGTGCATTTCGTACTATTTTCATTTTAAACCTTTTTTTGAAGTTTAGAATAAAAAAATGTGTGGAGTCGATATACCTCGAGCGAGTAATCGACATGGAAAAATAGAAACTTTTAAGTCAAATTGATGGGTAAATAGTGAAATTTGAGATCGAGATTGTATTTTTCGTCAGAAGCCGGTGATTCAACGTTTAAAATTATACCTCATTTATCACTGTAGGTGCAGTATTAACGGAGCATATGCGGAATGACAGAAAAAGACCTTTCTGTAATAATATATAGGATTTTGACCCCAAATATTTAAACTGATGGATTGTCGTGATAACTTTAAGCGCTCTTTCGCCGCTGATTGAAATCGACCGATGTTAAAGACTGACGTTGTTAAAAGGCAGACTCTGATAGTTTTAGTAAGAGAAAAACGAAAGATAATCACTAGAGTTGTTTTAAAAGAATAACTCAAAACACCATATTTCATGAGGACGAGCTGAGATCAATGGGTGATAAACAGAGCATAATCGATCACTTCACTGGTTTTATAATTTCTATTAGGATCACCAGAATTCGATGATTGCGACTCGGAGCAAGTATAGGTCATTTGAAACATTGTCTGCACTCCATTCAAAATACAAGGAAATAGAAATAGCTCTCCACTTGGGCATCAACCTTGCGAGAACCTTGCCACGGGCAATCAAGGGTGATGAGAATTTTTTTGCGCTGACCAACGATGCACAACGGCTGGAGCCGTGTTCGCGTCACAGCGTGATCCCAATCGGACAGCTACACCATCTGACTCTCAGTCGGTTGGTAAGTCTTATTACACCACTCCCTCCTGTAGTTCACCAGCGCGTAATCTGACGGGCGACATCGCGTCCAAACGCTAATTTCTCCGTGAACCACCACAAAACCAGTGCCCAGCGCAAGTTTCGTCTAGTTTCGCGTAACAATGTACATTCCTGATTAATGGTGAAAATGTTGCGCTGAACGGCTCTCATATTAACTATTGCAAAGATTTTTAACAGTTTCAAAGTATATAGAGGCATGAACTGCCAAAGTCAAATTGTCTCTTTATGACTGTAGGAGTAATCAAGCCATAAATAGCGTGAGGTATCAAACTGCAAGATATTCAATGAAAGAAGGATGAGCTGAAAGGGACAATTACCTCGCTTTGAAGTGAATTTCAATTTGAGGTGAATTCAAGAAAAACGACATTATACAGCACAATAATCAAGGTTTAGGGGATCGGGTTGGTGTGGTGGCTAGGGTACTGGCTAACCATACGGACAGCCCGGGTTCAAATCCCTGCAGAGGAGGATGTTTTTCAGAGGAAACCCGATCTCTACTCGAGTGTCTTTTGGAAGGCACTTCAAGTACAGTTCTCCGTCTGTCAGATGAGACGTTAAACGTTGGTCCCCATGGCGCCTTTCGTTAAGAGCAGGTTAACGCCGACGCCCGGTTTCTATCCACCCTTCCTCCCTTACCTATCCCCTATGGCGCTAATGACCTTAGCTGTCGGTCACCTCCTCAAAATCCAATCCAATCAAGGTTCAACTAAATATAGGTGTTAAGAGGTCAATTAAAATGGTTTGTTTTGTGTTCGTTCTGTTTGATGTAGGCACTGGGGTCCATGGAAAAATGAACTGTAGAAATATTACTTAAAATTGAAGAGATTGAAGTCTTGCCAAATTGTCTTGCATTGTCAACGTTCTTTCCTTCCACGCGGCGGTTTTGTCTTCCACGGTACAATTTTTGTTGGGCTACATATTGGAATAGCCTTAGCATTTCAAGTGTGGAGAAAGAATGGAGGGTTTAGCGTCATCTCATTCACGCGATTAACATCGTAGATGTATGACTGTTCGGTGCAATGTATTTCGCTCCTATAAATCCCCCTTAAGTTTACATGGGGCTTATTTTGCACGTGCATGGTGCTATGCATTTTGATTCGAAAGGTCATAGGCATATGTTTCGATTCCAAGGCCAGAATTTCCTCGTTCTCCTTTTACCTTTTGTTTTAACAGTTAATCCGGTTATATTTTTTTATCCTGCAACCATTTTTGTGAGAGAACAAATGGGGAATGAGTCTTTTTTCTGCAATGAAACTGCTGGACATAGTTGATTGAGTATTGGGCACACGGTGATTTACACGGAATTGAGTTTACAATGCTATTGATTGTTTAAATATTAAATTACAACCTGTGACTATTTATTTCATATTTAGACTGTATCCCGCTAGCTGCAATCTATTTGGTCGACATCAGTTTTCCAGGTGAGTTTAATTTCCACTCGAGAGTCGTTGACAATGCTTGAAAAATTTGCTTGCATTGTATCCAGGTAATTAATAATTTATTCAATTTCCTTAATACATTTCCAACTAACATGATTGGGTCGTAAAAGTTCTGATTGTGCACGAATTATTCTTTGGAGCAGTTATTTATTTTTACTTTGAGCATAATGAAATGGGAGGATACGTTGTCTGCAGTGGACTGTAAGTAACTTTACTATTCGTTCAGTATATATATATAAAGCGGATCATGTGAACCAAGTACTAAAAATTATTTGGTGGTCCATAATCTTTGTATGGTCTTGAGAGCGCATTTTAGGCAGTTTGGGCGAGACTTTATTGAGATTCATAGATGGTATATTCTATTTTAAAATGTTTATGATTGTTAGAAGCAATAAATATAATAATATTTATGACTAGAAAACTTAATGATTAATATAATTGGTAATTAATTAAACATACATATTAAAGGACATGACTTTGTTGTTACGCCATACCACCTGCAGAAAACACTTTGCCAACATAAGGTTTATTAGCAAATATATTATTTATAAACTAATTTTTATGAGTGTATTCATTAAAATGTATTTTTGGAGTGTAATTATTCCATTAATTCCATTAAACTATTATACAGGGTAACTATTCCCATTATTTATAAATATTATTTAAATAACTGAGAGAAAATACAGACATCCAACTCATATTTTTAACGTGTTCTCTGCGTCAGAACTATAGGTTTCTTAGGAGCACGAGATTGCACAATATCCCATGGAAACCCAATTCCATTTATATACAAACATCTCAAAGTATAGTGAATATATGGCTTGCGCCACTACAGGTTCATTTTTTAAAAGAATAAAAGATTGGTTATTTTCAAAGCAAAATATTGAAAATTTATTTATGTAACATAATGGTATAATTTTATTAATTGTTGCGTCAACTATATTTTAATGTTGTCTTTTTTACAAAGTGTATTTTTATTTAATTTTAAAGTATTTTATTGGTACATTTATATAAATGTAATTAATCTCTGAACTGTCTGGTGTTTACATGAACACACTTATATATTGTAAGCTATTCTCTACAGGTTTTTCTTCGGATTTATTTTCTGAAGTTTATATGCTGGGAAATGATTTTGTGTTTAAATTTTCATCTGCCTCAAATGTAAGCTTGCAGGTGGTAACCCCAAAACAGATGCAAATCTCAGGGGTACCTAATTTCACACTGAAATATTTTTTGTTATATTTCACTGTAACTTTCTGTAGTGTGAAATAACATTTATTATTATTATTATTATTATTATTATTATATTTTGGTTGCGTTAGAAATATGAGTTTTTTACTTAATATAAAATTTTATCTACATTGATATCAAACTTGAACAATCTTGAGTCCGCGAACGTGGAGGAAACATTTTATCATAATTAATCATCCTCACGGAGGCAATGAATGATTCACGAGAGCTCCATGAAGAGAGACGTGAAAAGCTTTTCCAACAGTGAGGGTTTTGTCACTACAACGCCGCAGCGAGAGGGATCTTGAAATTGAAAAGTTAACAACTCCTTAACGCCTCCTGGGGAGCGTCGAATGAAGGTTAGAGAGATATTATTTGTGAACTTAATCCAGGCAAATTATACCGATGCATAAGAGAAATGTAGGTAAACATTTTTGTACCGCATTTCGAAATATTTTGCTAATGAAAAAGTGCTGAACATTTTGTAATTTTCATAAGTGAGAAGTAAACAGGAATATTGTTCTGTTATTTGGAACCCCCATTAAAAGAATTCAGAGGTAATGATCGAGAGTGTCCAAAAAAGGTTTTTGAGACAATTGTACTGTGTATCTCATAATATTTATCCTATGTTTGAAAACTTTTTGTGCATTACAAAGATTTGTAACTAGAATTTAAATTTCAAAGTCTCAGTGAAAGAAGAATTATAAATGACTTACTATTTTTGCATGATATTATCAACAAAGGCCATTGAATGGAATTAGTTGGTAAATTAAATTTTATAGTCCCAGCAAAGAAAAAGCTTAAAAGAACTTTTTATTTAAGAGATGTAAATACAAATTATTGTAAGAATGCACCATTGAATATAATATGTATTACCTGCTCTACTTTTTGTAAAGAACTGAATACAAGCATGTCAAAAGAAAGTTTTAGGAGGAATATAGAGTTATTGTTATCAAAAGTTTAAAATCTGTCCTACGGAAAACGATCACTCATCTTATCAAGACTAATATGTAATATTCAGCCAGTCTTGACTGATGTTATTGTGTTGTGTATTGAACTGTGTAATAGTTTACCCTGTTATTATGTTTTTTGTTGGGTGAACTTATTAAATGAATAAATAAATAAATAAAAGCATGTATCTTTGAAACATACCCCCAGCACCGGAGTAATACCCATGGTCTACTATGCCTACGGTCACAAAAATGCGATATAGAGAGAAATGAATCCATAAATCACTATTGTGATGGTTCATTTTTATGCTGTGGTATATGCTCAAATAAATCTTATCTAAGATGGTTCACATCCCTTGTAATTGCTTCGAAGCTGTTATCTTAAGTACCAGACAGCAATAGACAATTGGGACCAAAAACCGATGTTATATATATTTATTTACTAAAACAAATGCTGAGAAGATTATTTTATTCAACTTGTCAGGTTCATTAAAATGATCAGAAGTTAAAATGACATTTTATGAAGCCTACTGAGGTAATTATAATGGAGTACAACTGGACTTGCATCAAGGTTGAGTATTTCCAAGTTCCATAAACTCTGGGCCTGCACGTCAGCACTTATTGTTTGGAAAGGAATTTCATTGGTATTTAAACTGAAATTCATCTGGGGTCCATTCAAATGTTTAATTTCAATGTCTATAAATAAGATCAGAATACGATAAAATAGCCGGACTAAACGACTTAGTATTGTTGGCAATAATGTGAAACAACGACTGTTCATCATATTCATATTTAGGGAAAAATTTTATCACAGTAAAAATTAATGGTGCTTAAATCCTGAGCACATTTTATAGGTAGGAAATTATGTGATTAATAATGTTTGAATCAAATTAGCAATTTGAGTCCATGGATTTTGTCGGCGAGAGATGAAGTTTTATCAAGTTCTCATTTGGGTAGTCTGAAAAAAAAATGAGCGAAAGGGTTTTTTTGTAAGTAATCGAAGAGGATACATGAATGGGCCTTATTGATGACGTTACGTTACACCATTGCTGCATCTCTCCAGTCCAACGCAGCGTGTGAATCTCAGATGGAATGAAACAGGAAACGCAATAGCATATCTATGGACTAAATCGTTTTTTTCTGAAGATAAAAAAGTGATCAGAGTGTGGAAATGAGCATCACTTGAGTGCCAGACTTCAATAACTTGTCCGTCATTAAATTGATGTTGCATGGCAACGCAATATCTTTGCACAAGGTGCTATTGGATACGAACATACAGTCATTTGTTTTCGATTTATTTGTCATTGAAGTTAGTACTTTATGAGGAGGATTGTAATTTTTATTTTGACTTTCACTTTTTGCGCGGTGAGGGTATCTGGAGATGACCAATTACAAGGCTGTTTGATTATAGGAAGGGCTCATCTTCAGGGCCACTCACTTCCCTATCCCTTCACATAGCCGGTGCTTTGAATTACCTTCGAGTCTAGCGCCGTGAATTCAATCCACGAGTGGGACGTGGGAACGCGGCGTGCTGTGCGGTCGTGCTTCGCCGGGTCATATCTGTTGGGAGCCAGATCTGGGGTAGAGGGATTTTAGAGGAGACAACAGTTCGTATTTGAGGCCTTAAGATAGCTTTCTTTCATACATGAAACAATGAGACATCGCTTCTCAATACTGCGTACTTGCAATCCTTCTATAAGCCCATTATTGATTTTAATCTGACCTTGAGAATGATCTACAAGATTTTTTAGATTGGATTGGATAATTGGGGAGGCGACCGACGGCTAAGGTCATTTGCGCCACAGGGGACAGGTGAGGGAGGAAGGGTGGATAGAAACCCGGCGTCGGCCTTAGCCTGCTCTTAACGAAAGGCGCCAAGGGGACCACGGTTTAACATCTCATCCGACAGACGGAGTACTGTACTTTAAGTGCCCTCCACAATACACTCAAATAGGGACCGGGTTTCCTCTGAAAAACATCCATCTCTGCAGGGATTTGAACCCTAGATTATTTAAAATGAGCATTCTAAAAAAATCTTCATCTAGAGAAGATCTTGTAAATATTGTGATGATGATTCCTGATATTTGGACAAGAAAAATGCGAAAGCTCTAAAATACTTTTTAAAAATCCCTAAAAAGCCAATAGTCCCTAAAAGGAAATGGTCGAATCATGTGAGGCACATTTGTCCCGAGGGTAGAGGGAGGGTAGAGGGAGGGTATACGTTGCAATGATAATGAACTCTTGGAGAGTCGTTGCACTGCCCGTATTTTTTGAGTGAATTATTGCAGAAAAATATATACTTGCAGCGAACGAGTAGATGCATAAGCATATTAAGATGCATTTCTACGGTTATTGCCTTATTTACTTGAGTGAATTATTGCAAAAAAACATACACTTGCAGCGAATTTGCCGCCACGTATGCTCTGACGTAATCATAGATTACTTAGCTATCCACACTATTAGTATAGTTGGCACGAACTAGGAGTAAACCATGGAAGCGTTATTCTCTAATTACCACGAAGCAGCACAAAGTGGGCTTCTCTCCAAGCGGTTGGTCCGCAAACACTCCATTACCTTGTTATTAGGCGATGCTAAACATGACACAATCATACAGCTGATCTTCCTCCGGTGATATAGCGTAATTTAAACGAGGATTTAAAAATAAATTTCGAAGATACTTATGGAAGTATATAAACATTAACTATAAGATACTACATATTATGCTTGGGTACACCATCTTATGCATGACACTCTAAATTTCTTAGGACGCGTTAGAGAAGAAAACTTTTCCAGTTGAAAGCCTTTTTAAATACAATTTATGAGATAACAGCTGACAAAACAAAACTGAAAAAAAGAAAACAATTGCAAAACACAATAAAGCATATGTTCAAGGTAAGGAAAGTCTCTCATTTGTGTGAAAGGACAAAAAATATCCAAGGACACGGTTAAGAAGAAGAAGTAGTTTAGAGGGAAAGTTCCTTCAAAATGTTCGCACGTTGCAGCTCATAACTCAATGAAATAACAAACATGATTTAAAGGATTATGCATATGCAGTTGGAATTTGACATTTTCTATGAACTCCTAGATAATAGTAGACGCATAAGCATATACATATGCATTTCCATAGTTCTTACCTTATTTACTTGAGTGAATTATTGCAACAGGAACAAAAATTCATTTCCATTTTCTTAATTTCGATTTCAGCATCATGAGTATGGCACTTCAGTTATACAGAAATATGAATGAAGTACAGAGTTATCATGCATGGTGTTCATCAGTAACTTAAACAAGGCCTTAAGACTTTGTGTAAATTGTGTTGAGCCTTCAACTACTTTGGGCGAAGACCTGAGGTGTGCGGATGAGCGATGTTTATTGTAATTTGTATATAATTATGTAATATACTACGTTTTCAAAACGGTACATTTGAGGTGAGGCCAATTTTCGCGAAGAAACTTCACTTTAGCTATGGTACGTCATGAAAATATTTAGAGGCATACTAATACACATAAAACTTTCATGAAGGTAAACTCCATCAGTACGGTTGAAATGCTCACAAACTTAATTAACGTGAGGAAACTCTATCATATGTAAAAGGCATACATGAACATTTTTAGAGGATTCCTAAGATTTCTATGGACAGAGAATACTTTGAAGGCATCCTCAAAATCAGAATGTTGAGTGTAACATCAGTCGCGTGATAAATTCTAGAACATTCTTGCATATTGCAAAGATAAGGTGGACGCTTTGTGCTGAAGTGGGACGCATGAACTATCTTACAATGACTGTGAGGGGATGTACGTGGGGCAGACGTCGAGAAGTCTTTCGACTAGGAAAAAGAGCACTACAGTAATTTTAACAACTAATCAAGATGGAAATAGTAACTGAGCTAAACATCTATGAACCTGTGAACACCAGAGTGATTTTAAAGTGAATGCTGTACACTCTACTGATGACCGTCGTGAACTCTGTGCTTTAGAAGAGCTTGTATTTTTAAAATTATGTCGTTACCCCGATTTTTATCTTATTAAAGAATGTGTGTTGCCCACCAATTCCCCCATTCTATCCACAGTTTTAAGAGCATTCTTTTTTTTAAAAATATTTTTTTCATCCCCCTCTCCTTCCCCTTCCTTTTATAGTTAATACATAAGGGAGAGCTTTACCTAATTTATCACTTGATGATGATGCATCGGAATTGAAACTCATTTATAGGTAGTGTGTGTTTTTAACTCTGTGGTTTTATGAAAGTTTCCTCTCGTAAATAAACATTGATGAATCTATCTTCTTGAAATTATCTCAACATCTGATATATCGTGGGGATTGCATATACAGAACATATGTGGTGCAGCATTTAAGAAACTAGGTTTTGTTAAACGTGTAATAGGAAGATCCTCGGATGAAAATGTCGAAGCGAGATGCTACTTTGCTCTGATTAGACCACACCTCGAATACGCCGCGAGTATTTGGGACCCTGGTCAAATAGATTTAACCAAAAATAAATAAAATACAAAGGAAAGCAGCGCGCTTTGCTAAAAACTGCCATGAGCGTATATATAGCGTCTCACAACTTTTAAAGGGATTAAGGTGGAAGCGAATGCAACAAATTTTGAGAAGATCGTGTTTTATATTCTTAAATGCCACTTTACTTATGTGAGTAAGGTGTAGTATTAACAAAAATACTCCAGGGAGCTAAAATATTACCGTCAGAAATACAACTTCACTGAAGAGAAGGAAATGTTGTTGCAGACTGTATCGGTAAATTTTCGCTTAAAATAAGATAAAATTATCGCTCCAATTAAAATGAACTATCTTGAATCGTCTCAATCTCAATAATCTCAATCTCGCCCCAATAAAGACGTCTGTATCAAGGTGCAGAAATCACAATCCTCCCTCGTAGTCTTTGGGGTATTCGATCGACTGTGTCCTTGCTGAATTGTGTAGTTTTCGTCGACAACGCCGTCCTTTTACTGTATGCCCTCAAATGGCGTGGTCTCACAAGGTACGATTTCGATAAAACGTGGTTCCGAGTTGTGTACCCGATTTTACAAGACGCGATATTTCTTCTTGGTAAGACGCGGTTTTAGGTGCCGCGATTGGAACAAACGTGTGGGTCACGCGTCATCATCATTTGAAATATAGTTTCTGGGGCTTAGGACCATGTCTAAGTACGAGTAGCATATCTACATCTGCATCTACATAAAACCCCGCGAGCCTCCGCATGGGCAGGTGGCAGGGGGTATTAGGTCACCAGCCGTGTAAAGGTGTAAGATTTTTGGAGATGAAATGGTGACATGAATTATAGGAGAGTATTTAGTGGCGTTTAATTTTTCTTGTCGTCGCTTATTGTTTACAGAAAGATCACGTTTTTGTACCTGTCTATTTGGCAATGTATCTCTTTTATTTTTTAGCTTCTGTTAGACCTAGATATATAGTGGGGCGTCATGATAATATTCTCTGTGTCGCTCTGAAAAATATCAATTCTGAATTTATCAAGCAATTTAAGCCTAGCGTGCAGCCTCCGAGTCTCTAGGGGCTCCCACCTTAATCCCTGTTATTGTTGTGCGACACTATATGTACGCTCGTAGCAGTTTTTAACGAAGCGCGCTGCTTTCCTTTGCATTTTAGTAATTTTTTTGGCGAAATCTATTTGACCAGGGTCCAAAATGCTTGCGGCGTATTCGAGGTGTGGCATAACCAGAGCGAAGTACCATCTCTGTTTAACTTTTTAATCCGAGGACCTTCCTATTATTCGTTTAACAAAACCTAGTTTCTTTAATTCTGTGCCGCATATGTTCTATATGTGTAATCCCCACGATATATCAGATGTTGAGGTAATTCTAAGATATTTTACTGTATTTGAAGATTTTACATATACTCCACCCACAGTATAGGTATGGAATTTTTGTGATGACTTTCGCAGGAAGTGAACTGTGGTGCATTCACTAATATTTAAATCTAACCCCCACTCCAGGCACCACGAATGAACGATGTTAAGGTCGGAACGATTTCTGTCGTATGAAAACCAAATGGCGAGTCAATACGATCGTAGCCTATGACAGACACTACAAGGCGTTCAATTTATTACGATAAATTATTGTTACCTTTTGCTATGCATTAGTGGAGAAAACTTTCGTATTGCATGCATTTGATGTTACTCACTGCGTATTCTGCGAGCGGTAGTAAAGGCACAAGGTAACTTGCCTTTAGATTTCTCTCATTCTCAACAATCACGCCATTTTTCCCAGGACTTTTTTTTCACCGGTTTCTTTCATTTCTCGTATAGAATGTAAGTTAAAGCCAGGTGGGAGGACACTTCAATAAACGGAATTAATTCCTGCATTTTCTTATCGTATTTTCGTAATATTCTACTTATTTTTCATTAAAAGCCCTCATTAAATTCTCGTTATGAGTGATGAGGGTTTTCATTTTACCATAGCGCTGTTCTCCAAAAGACCAATTAGTCTGTCTTTAGTTTCCATTTTAGCTGGATGATATCCCGCTGGTGGCAGTAGCTAATTATGCTATCCTCCGTGACTCATAAAAATGTGCGCATAAATTGTCGTGAAGATTTTTCTTTTTTTAAACATATTTAGTAAAACAACTTGACGCTGTGGACTCCATATGAGAGCTAACTCAAATATTAGAATGTTTTTTGAAGAAATAACATATTATTTAAACATGATTATTTGTTGTTAATTCCAGGCTTAACTTGGTGGAATTTGTTAACATTTTAATGATAACTCGTAACATTTTGACTCCACATATCTTTATTTGACACGACCCGGGTTTCGACGTTCAACGCGATCTTCAGGTGAAGCCTGAGGTGAAACCTGAAGATGGCGTTGAGCGTCGAAACCCAGGTCGTTCCAAATAAAGATATGTGGAATCACAAAGCTACAAGTTATAATTATAATGGATGTTTTTTTGAACTGATCGTCTTTCCAAGTAAAAAATAAATTGGCAAAACATTTGGTTAAAATATTTGGTTAAAAAAATTTGGTTAATTAAACTATGGAACTATTTCACGAAATACCGGTTATAGAATTGTCATAAAAATGTTTAGGAAAGATGGACGGATAGATGAGGAGATAAGGAGACGTGCAAATGCTGGAAGGAATGTGGTAGGTAGCATGTGGAGCATATCAAGGAATGAGTGCTTGTCTAAGGAAGCGAAAATTACCGTGTACAAAAGTGTGCTTCTCCCCACTTTGTAGTATGGCAGTGAAATATGGGAATGTCAGGATAGACTAATATTTGTTTTTCCCACAAATGTATATACCTTTTTTAACAATTATTTCACGTGATTTTCAGACGAGGGTTTAGTTGGAAGAAGGGACTGATTCAGTCTCAATCTCGCCCCAAATATGCTGGGGTTCGTACAGCTATTGAGACTTCAATCTTTTCCTCCATGTTTTGATCGCTTTATCAATTATTTAAAATGTTACCAATTAAGCTGAAATTTCTACCGATGTGCAAGGTTTGCCCATATAATTAACTGGATGATATCTATTACCTATCCTCATGAAAAAGATTTTATATTCTGGATATATCTATTTAATTTTACGATATATTGTACACCCATACAAAGTACGGATTGTGCCGTCATCTTGCATGCTACACTAGAAGATCGATTATCCAGAATAATAAACAAAGGAACATTCGAAATAACGGAAGGGTTTCAAGATTTTTCTAATCTCATTTCTGACGTGACACCATGGAAATGACAGCTATTTAGCCATTAAAGGCGCCACCTGGAAGCAATGTTTGGCTTTGTGTCAACTACACGGATGCCAGCCACGGATCAGCCATCGTGATTTCCATCCACATAAGAGTATCTTATTTATTTACGTGTATAAAGTTGCTAGAGATGATTTAAATGGTGATAGATTTAATTTTTTCTGTTAAAAAGCTATGATGATCCCTATATAGACTTCAGTTGTTAAATAATAATAATTAGCTTATTTCGAGGGTGTAGGTCAAAAAAACGTGTTTTCTTTTTCCGACGTTTCGAAATATGCCTTATTCAATCTTCAGGGCTATAATGATGCTGGGCATGATGGTCATTCCAAATAATATCCATTTATTTATTAATCATCGAACACAGATAACTTCGCATAAATAGCCACAGAAACAGACATCTGCAAAATAAATTCAGAAGAGCACATATTTTTGTGGCCTCCCTCAATGAAAATGCCATTATTTCACATAGACAGCACTAATAGCGATACTATGAACATTCGGCGATAATTAATATAAAATTACTACATTAGTGAAAACTGTACTGTGTATGTTACAAATAATGACCTCACTGTCTAGTATGTTAACATTCAAGCCCTGAGGATGGAATAAAGCTAAGTTGAGAGTACGAGAAAGAAGCTATTTTACACTTGTCAGGCCATATTTAGAATATGCCGCTAGTGTATGGGATCCGTACGAGGAAGGTATGATAAAAGAATTAGAGCGTGTGCAATGGAGATCCGCTAGATTTGTTAAAGGCCGTTATGATAATTGTATAAGTGTTACGAATTTAATAGAAGAGCTAGGATGGGAATTACTATCAGAACGCAGGTTAAAATTTAGGTTGAAACTTTTAAGTAAATTTGAAACAGATTTGTTCACAGATGACGTAAGATATATATTGAGAACCCCTGCGTATTATGCTAGGTTTGATCAGACTAACAAGATTAGAGCGATAGATTGTCGTACCGATAGATTTAACGAAATTTTTATTGACATAGAGGAAGAATGAAATGAAAGGATATTACTATAGTTTTAAATGTAAAAATCCTTTCTCCCCAAAATATTTAATGAATGGTGAATGACACCAAAATTCCAACCCCTTACCTTATTACTTTCGGAGATATTTGACAAAAAATACCAGCCCTTTTACATGGGAAATGATACGTGTATGCACTCCAGAGAGACATTGTTTACAAAACGAGGCATTTCCTACACTTAAATGACGTGAAAACACTAATAGCATGTAGTTTGTATGTTTTCACAACTATTTTGGACAATAAATCATATTGTCACCGCAATAGGGTTTTGGGTATCACAAAAAATCTTCCGTTTTGAAGGAGTTTCAGACGCACAGAGCGAAAGAAATGAGTCAAGTTAAAGATTTAATTAGTAATTTTCATTTAAATACTCACCAATTCAGTCATATAAAACTATGTTATTGCACCATTAATACTGCAATATTTAACTGATGTGTCTTACAGCTGGTGAAATTAAAACGTATAATTCGAATATGGTCTCCATTAAGACTAGGGAACTATCTCGCACGCACTACCTTAAGCTGCAGAGGAGTATTTTTTGCCAAGCGAGAAATCGCCAACCTATGTGCATGTCGTCCCTCCAGCTGATTGCTTGCATAATGGATGACGATTCAAATGACGACGGTCACCCAACTCTGCCATAACGCAATATGCTTCATGTGTCGAGGATAATCCTGACCGCAGTTACGCAGCTCATCCGTAGGGAGAGAAGTGTTCCGTTATGTTCCTTACGAGGCGACGGCACGGGTTTGAGAATGTGTCTCGGTTTCTCTGGAATGCGATACGGTTTTCTGCTCGGCAAAAAAATAAAAGAAGCGCGCCGCCCGAATTGAAGGACGTCTTTCGCCTCACACTCTCTCTGGTGTCAAGTGAATGAAATCTTCGAAGTGTTACTCCTTAGAGAGAGAGAGGGGAGGATAGAACACGAGACCACTAATACGGCACAGAGTCATATTTCGAAGGGATTTGCGCTCAGTTAAATGCGTAGAAATTAAAATTAAAATGTCCATTCACCTATGATGCCGCGACCATTTGGGACCCAGGTAAAATAGATTTCGCCAAAAATATTAATAAAATACAAAGGAAAGCAGCGCGCTTTGTTAAAACTGCTACGAGCGATATAGTGTCTCACATCTTTTAGAGGAATTAAGGTGGGAGCCCCTAGAGACTCGGAGGCTACACGCTTGGCGTAGCTTGCTTGATAAATTCAAAACTGACATTTTTCATAGTGACATAGAAAATATTATCATGACTCCTCACTACATTTCTAGGTCTGACAGATGCGATAAAGTAAGAGAAATACACTGTCGAAAAGATAGGTAAAAGAACTCGTTCTTTCCGCGAACAATAAGCGACCACAATAAAAATTGAGATCCACTAAATACACTCCTATAATACATTTCACCATTCCATCTCCAAAAACTTACACCTTTACACGGTTGGTGACCTAACACCCCCTGCCACACGCCCATGCGGCGGATTTCGGGGTATTATGTAGATGTAGATGATGGAATTTAAACTCAGCCGCCTTAATCTAGGTCAGACGCCATTACTAAAAAAAGTGTTTGCTTCAAAAATGTATTTGCAGCGCATATCTTAACACCGGAACACGCTGGATGAGAATGCTGAAAATAAGATGGACAGACAAAATAAGAAATGATAAAGTGTATAGAAGAGAAGAAGAGGAAAGGACCATATGGAACACCATACAGAAAGGAATAACAGGATAAAGTGGACACACCCTGAGACACAATGGGTTTTTGAGGAGCATAATTGAAGGTAAAATAGAGGGAAAAGTCCCCAGAGGAAGAACCAGAAATAACTTCATGGACCAAATAAAGAGGTAAGTACATAGAAAGAAATACCAGGAGGTAAGGGAACTAGCATTAGACAAGGAAGGGTGGAAGGTGCTCAGTCCACCAACCTTAGGATTGAATAACCAATGAAATCTTAACACCCTGGGAGAAAAGTCAGGCCAAAAAAATATGAAAACAGCCTAATTTAACCGAATCCGATTCCAGGTGAAAATAAACTTGAAAGTGGCGAATTAGACGTCTCTTCTTCTCCCGGGCTTAAAGGGGATGTTCACATAGGACTCCAAATTCAGACACGGCCTTTCATCATTTTTACACGCTACAGAATATTTTCTGACCCATGAAAATATTTCGAAGTGTCTGTAATTGGAGAGAATAATTTTTGCTTGCCTCCTTTAGAACAATTGGGACTGCATTGCAACACTCATTGAAACTAAAAATTTGAAAAATTATTGTAAAGCTGAGAAAGGGCGAAGTACGAGTATTTTTTCAATTCTATATGCTTTTTGGGAGTATAAGTAATAATTAAATGTATTTAATGGGAGTTAGTCTGACTAAGTTACCAGCTTAGAGGGAATTTAAAAAATGTATTTTCTGAAATATTATTCCTTTAGCTCACTTTCAATCTACGAATTTATCGCAACTAGAAACTATGGTCACGCATTAAAAACAAATATTGAATCATTGATGAAGTTGTATTTTAGTTGTATCGAATATTGATTGACTTATTATTGTGATACCCATTGATTGAAGACCGACAGATTAAGAATAATTCAGCTCATAAGCTAGTGCATTTTCTGACTTGAAAGGTTTCAAAAACACTACAAATACAGTGGGGAATAGTCAGAACGATTTCAATGCAAAGGTACAATTTACTTTCCAAAATTTCCAATTTCTGTACTTTCACGTGAAATAACTTAAGTCATCTAATAAGGAGGACAGACAACGATTGTCTACTCAAACTATAGATTGAAAAATAGTATCGAAAAATGTTAACTCGTGGTAAATGGGTATTTTGGTAGAGGAGAATCAATTGTTCTGTATTATTGGTAAGATAATGATTATTTTAACAATACTGATTACTTTTATAAATCCAACCTCTGCTAAAAAATTCCTTAAAAGCTGTTCTGTAGAACGTAAGAAATTCTACAGAAATTGACTCTTTTTCTTCAGAACTAGTTCCTTTTCTACGGATCTGTGCGGAACATGAGAGCCTGACTTTATAGAACATATGTTCTGTAGAGCTATTACCTGCAGAGTAAAATAACTCCTTACAAGCTGTTCTGTAGAACTTCAGCAACTCTGCGGAAATATGTGAGGTTTCCGTTGACCCATTTACTTTTCTAAGGATCTATATGGAGAGTCATAGGGAGTGCCAAAGAACGTCCTAAGGAATTCTGCAGAACGTACAAAGGAATTCTGCAGAACATCCTAAGGAATTCTGCAGAACGTTGTAGGGAATTCCGTAAAATGGCGTTTGAATACTTTTAGGAATATTTACAGAAATTTTTAAAAAATTCTGTGGAAATATTTGTAAGGAAAACTATACATAAATTTTAAGCAGGGACTGCAAATTAAGAGGAAGTCAAGTTTTGATTTTCAGGATTGAAAACCGAACTTATTTACGTAATTCTTCAGTTCAGATTCTCATTTTTCACTGGTTAATGGAAAAATAGCAAGATTAATGTACATTCTTTAAATTCTGTTGTTCTTCCCTTTACCTACGTTTGAGATTGTCCTGGAATACTTTTGATTGCAGAGAGTCCTTTAAAGGTTAAACTTTACATCAAGATTTGGCGAGGTCATACTGAGCTAAGCTCATGACGGTGTGATAAAGCCCATTGGGAGTAAATTCAAAGATTCGCTTCTATCAACGAATATGCCTAGGATTACTGCGAATTACGTTTCGGGAAGTTCAGAAAAACAATCGGCAAATCAAAAAAACTCAAGGAATCCTCAGAATGATGATCTCTTGACGAATATGGCCGAGGTTTACGAGCTATGCTAAAATAATTGGCAGAGTTCGAGCTTTTCATGAGAGCGCTTACTATCGAGGAAAGACGTTTTATGCACAGAAGAAGAAAGACATAAAATTGGAATGTAATGTATTTAAAAGCTGCTAGTGGGCTCGACTCAATGCTAAGGAAGCATAAAAATATATAATACTTGGCCCTCTCCACGCAATCGCCTTAGACATCTAAGCTGTTCAATTCAAGACATATAAGAAATTTACTGAAATTTTTAAATATTATATTTTACTTTGGACGAAATTTCTCTGGTTTTCATTTAAATAAGGCATCATTGACATTTTGGAAAATACTTTTATCTTACATGGAAATACTAAGTCAACAATAAGCAACAAATCCCAATTTAAAATGACGCAACAAATTCTGATTTTAAAATATGCAACTATTCCTTAAATCCATAAATCGGCGATGCTAATTTCATGCAATTAACATAATTTTATTTGAGGATCCACATTAAATAGAAACATACATATTGTCTTTGTTATAATATGTATTTTAAGATAAAAAATAAGTCATAGGAATATGAATGCACCTCCGACTTCACGACGAGCAATTATGTGTAATAACAAACCGTACGGTTTCAAGGTGAATAATGTGAAATTTTTCCATGTAAGAAAAGGAAAAATATACAAATTCCACTTAGAGAAAATTTAATACACGACCCGGGTTCAATTCAATACACGGGTCGCGTATTGAATTTTATCCAAGTGGAATTCGCATAGTTTTTCTTTTCTAATGTGTAATAACGATATATTTCAGCTGGGATAAGGGGGGCGTGAGACCATTTCGCAGAAAAAGAATGCGATATAGAGTTTACTCCATTTCTCCTCGTCAATATTTCATCGAAGCACCCAACAAGACCAAATTCGCCTTTCATTATCAAAATAACATTCCGCGAGAACAAATAAATGTCACCCACGCGACAGCATTCTCATAAAACCTCTAATGAAATTGAAAGGGCTGAGGAAGTTTTTGAGCTCACATAAATGCATCCATTGGAAAAACGTATCGGAAGAATGAGAAATTAACATCACTGTATTATTACAATAAACATTCGGAACTATTGATATTGGATAAGAGTCCCTTGAAAATACTCTCTCCGTAGCATTATTTATCTCAGTAAAAAGCAGCATTCCATGATTGTTTTTACTGCTAATTTTACGAGCACGGCATTTGAATTGTGGCTCAACAGCACACAAGAGGCTATATTCCGCTCATTTTTATGATCTCGGCTCTGGGGAAAAATGATCAGCATAAATGTTTAGCCATCTGATCATAAAAACCGTGTTTTTTATCCAAAACACTTGAAATATGCGCTCCACAGAAAAATGCTAGCCATCCCCTTGAAACGAGCCGAAAACAAGCATGAAACGGATAGCTGGAGATTGTTCTTTTCTGTCTAAATGAAAGGAAAAACATTTCGACGATTGAATTCTTCAGTAAAATGCCCATTATTCTCCATTTACACCTTTTGCAAAAGTGAAAGATACAGTTTTAAAAATGTTCTTTTTTTCCATTGACATAGTTCTTATTTAAAAACTCAAGTCTAAACATTTTGGTTCATGAGCAGAAGTTTCTCGTTTTGCATATTTTAATTAGTTCTACAAAAGATAGAAGGCTATAGTTTTCGCCATTAGAGGGATAAAAGATTGCAGTTTCTTATTATTTCATTTGATTTTCTTATACAAATAAAATTTCCCAGAAATTGCGTTTTAAATGTCCAAATCATGAATTTTACTTTTGTCAACAATAATATATTTCCTTGGTAACCGTGGAATTATCATTAGCTTTAGAAGGGAAATGGGACCTTTACAATGGCGGCTGGGTTTTATATCTAGCATATATATTTATATTTTGTATAAAAGTGGGAATATAGGCCGTACACTGAAATGTTGCTGATTACGTTATTTTCAGGGATTTTTTTGCCAAAAATTGGCGAAATTCATTTCAAGTGGACTAATTAAAGTTGGATCCATGTAAAACAGGAGAATGCCACGATGTTATATTACTGTGGAAAGCCTCTATAATGCAAATGGCCTGTAGTTTAGTATTTATATATAACTGCTAAAGAATGTCGAAACTCGGTAAACATAATGTACTACGGTTTTCACCTGCTGAATTAAAAAATAAAACTAAAATTTTAGCTGAGTAAAATAGGAGAATGCCACGATGTTATATTAATGAGACTAGCCTCTGGAATGCAAATGGCCTGTAGTTTAATTTCTATATGTTACTGCAAAAGAATGTCGAAACTCGGGAAGCATAATATAATGAGGTTTTCATCTGCTGACTTAAAAAATAAAACTAAAATTATAGCCGATTTGCCTAGAAAAAAAAATACACCTCATGAGCGACTCGAACGTTCAACCTATATGCCCTGTCTATCTTTCATCCCCCGTTGAATTTAAACGTGGACCTTTGCTAGTAACGAATAAAAATACATATTTTCTTCTCGTTCTCTGCTGATAATAACTAAACTAACTCACTAGAAGACTGCTTTTCCATTTTTTCGTAATGTTCAGCTATTATAACTCAAACTTTCCTTCGCACTTTCCCTTAGCGAATGATAGTTCTCACGTGAGCAAAATTTCTAACCCTGGCGTCTTTTCAGGGTTGACACCCGCGTCCTTGCACGCACTCCACTCGGAAAAGCGGGGTTCCCACGGTATGTTTTTTGGCAGTGTTTGAGAGCCCCAAAGGATTTATTTCCCTTCCTGCCTGCCCGAAATTCAACTCCAGTCGCACACTCAAAAGAGATCCGATTAACGACGGAAAAAATTTATTCACCAGCGGAAAGTGTCACACACTGACTGCCCTTCATTGAGTCGGCTACGTTCTTTGATACGGTCCTGTGTTTAGTATGATCCCAAACTCTTCAACTACTTTTTGCTGCAAGATCTTGGTTCACTTGCTGTCAATGCTTGAATTTAAAATTTTCCAGATAAAAATGATTAGGTATGAGGGCAAATATGGTGTAGCTCTTTCATAGTGAAAAAATTAGTTTCTAGCAGTTTTAATATTTTTTACTTAATTTAAAAAGTGTATGACTGCTTAAAATTGAATTTTTCGTTCAGGAAAAGGTTTGCAAAACCTCTTCAAGTACAGTAATGTGCTGCTAAGCTAATTAACCCTTCTAAGCTCTTAATGTTGACATCAGTCATAAGTTGCTTCAGGCATTCCATTCTTGTTCTCACGTGGTAATTTTTTCATTCTTCCCTCTTTCCTGTTTAACTTCGTGGAGTTGAAATTTCTCTCAATGTGTCCAATAGTCGTCGCTTTGCCACTTGGTAGAGCATTCAATAATCACATTTCCTACACGGCTCTGCATAGATCTTCTCCATTGGAAATTCTATACTCCAATTAAGACTTCATTTTCTTCGATAAAAGATAAAACTACATTTCTATGGCCTTTAATGTTCTTCGTTCTGCTATGGTGATCTGATTAACTGCTTCACATTCCACATGTAAGGTCCTCACTTCCAAGCTTGATCCGCTAACTACCAGGAGAATCCTCTTGTGATAGAATGCCTTCATTACTTTTACTCATAAAGAAAGTATTCAGAGGCTTCCTTCTAGCTTATTTACTCCAAGTCTCCATTCACTTAAGTCGTTTCCAATGTAATTTCAAAATCAGTTTTTCAAGATACGGTTCTTGGAGTGCTTTAAACAGGATAATATTTCTTTAGTGAGATTCTTAAAAAAAATAGCATTTATAATAAATTATGAAAATTAAATAAAGTTAAAATAGGTTCTTTTCAAGGTTTTTTGGCTCACTTATAATCGATGGCCAAAGGTTGAATTATAGTACTTCAGGTTTTGCATCGTGTGTTTTGGATTGCTGTCTTCTTTATCAGCAGCGGAGAGTCTATGTCTCTACACAGTTTTTAAAGAGACTTACCCCTCCCAATTGAACGAAATAATATCCATAGTACTCCAATCATAAAATTTTATAATTATAATTTTCACCATGTGGTGCTTCCCCTAAATGGTGACCTACTTGTACGCAGTAACATGGCTCTAAGTTCTCGCTTCTGCAAATTAGAACGAATCCGGAGATTTAGCACAGTAATGCCATCGATACATTGCTCGCCTTATTTACGAATTATCACCCAATTACGATACACTGGTAGCTATTTTGAGGTCTAGAAAAATTCATTGAAACCAAATGAACATACATGTACAGATATGAAGAAATGTCCAATGGGCATTGGAAATTTTTCCAAGGGTTTTTTTATTGCAGCAGGAAAGGGCTTAAACAATAATTTTGAGTATATTTGGAAATATATTTTGTTTCAAAGAAATTGAAGAATTGTTTAAAATACTTTGAGAATTGAAGCCCATTGTTATTGATTTAAAATTACAAAAAAACTAGAGAGACCAATTTAGGCAAACCAAAAAAATATACATCTACAAAACACCCAGTGAGACACCTCAAGGGTTGTGATGAGTTTTTTAGAACATGCATTACTCTCTACTCTACTCTATAGAAAGTAATGTAACTACGACTACTTTTGGATTATAAAAATCCTAAAAAACTTGTCAAGAGGCAAATTTCACAATAGGCTACATAAAAAGTATGTTAACGATAGAAGAAAACTTTTATTAATGTTTTTGTCAAGAATTGCAAGACAAAAGTAGTAGTTTTTGATAAGGAGAATGAGGAGAATAACTGTGTGATGAGGACGAATGGTGAAATAATTGAACAAGTGGATGATTTTGTGTACTTAGGTAAGATATTTACGAAAGGTGGTCGGATAGGAGAGGAGATAAAGGAAAGTGGTAGTTAGAATGTGGAGCATATCAAGGAATGAGTGCCTGTCTAAGGAAGCGAAAATCCCCGAGTGCAAAAGTGTACTTCTCCCCACTTTGTTGTATGGTAGTGAAACATGGGTAAGTCAGGATAAACATAAGAATAGACTAAACGCCGTGGGCATGAGTTATCTGAGGAGTGTTTTCAGCAAAAGTAGGATGGATACGGTCAGATATGAGTGGGTAATAAATGAATGCGAGTTAGATGCTCCAGTAATGGACATATATGAAAGGAGTGTGCTTCGTTGGCTTGCCATGTTGAGAGAATGGATGAGAGTCAAATAACGAAACAGATATATGAGAGTGAAATGAATGGTGCGAGGGGTAGAGGTAGGCAGAGAAAGTTGTAGTTGAATGTGGTTGAGGAAATTCTTCGGAGGAAGAATATTAGGAGTCTTAAAAACAGGAGGGCGTGTATGAAGCAGTGTATGGGGGTAAAGCAAAAGAGGTTTGCAAGGATAAGTTAGTGTGGAGGAAATTATTGAAGCAGAGCTAGATGTACAAATATGTATTTATGAGTGAAACTTAGTGACTCTGCCTACCCCGAAAGGGAACGGCTTAATTGGTATGTATGTATGTTTTTGTCAATTACAAAAAGGCACAGGGATATAAGAGTTATACCACTAACATGCGTATAATGCTTAGTACTACACAGCCGGTAACTACACATGCATTTGAGAGAAGTTTAACTACACCAACTATTGACAGGCCTAGTTTACAGTCTCATTGGCAGCTGTTAGGGTCGCTTATTGTTTGAGGGAAAAATAAAATTATGATCCTGCTTGTTCTGCATTCTATTTCCCTATTTTTTTACATTATCTTATGTACCGTGGTATTTCGGAGTTTTAAGATGCTATTAACGTTTTCAACGAATAAATTGGTTAGAAACTCACTTAATTGGTAAATCGACAGTTGCAGGAACGATACATATGTTTTCTATACAATTATGGGGCCCATGGGCAATGGTAGACCATTCAATCAGTGTTTCAGAAACATTTGATAAATTTGTTGGCTTCATAATTTATGGCACGGAGTTTTGATCTCCTTGAGTAGCCAAGATGGTGGATGCGCAATGGACTGCTTGGAAACTTAATTACTTGATAAAAGAGTTGTTTTTAGAGAAATGACTAGTTAATTTACTCTTGCTGACTAATTATTATGTGCATTTGTAATTATTAATAGGATAAACTTTCATAAATTTTATCCGTCGGAGAAGATTAGATCAAATATTCGAAGCTATTGACTATGGGTGAATAAGTTATTGTAACTAGTAGATGTTTTCGTGAAACCCGAATATTTTAATGAGAGCCACAACTAACTCGATCTCATAACTATTGATTACATGACTAAATGTCCTTGCGACCGGTCATAAGTTTAACAAACACCCAATTTGCGATCAGCCTGACCGGTTATTTCACGACTATGCTGACCTCACGAGAGATTCGTCTCACATTCGCAGAATAATTCCGAGACTCTGTTCGGATTGTGACTCCCTCCCATGAGAACGAGGATAAAAATGTTCCCGTACGAGTTGCTCTGAGGAGAGGGATGGAAACGGGAGCCTTAGGGCCAGATTAATGCGCTCCTCGGATCAAGAGACCGCGCCATCGGAGCCGAGGGAGGCTAAGGATCTTTGAGTATGGAGGTCGGTGCATTACCGTGATCCGTGTACCGTTTGGAAAAATCGCGTCATCCCCACAGACAAACGACACGCGATCGGTAGCCAGAGATGAATCACGCAAGGAGGAGGGGGATCGAAAATTTCAATCGCAGAGAAACTGATGTTTCCAATCATTGCTTTTTACAAATGATGTGGTACGAAGTCACTCGCACGGGTGCATATACACCAGGTTTGAAATTCGCCATGAAATAATCATTTGAATTGACCAGAATTCGAACCCGGATCTCCCAATTGACGGTCAGGTGTGTCAACACATTTGGGAGATCCGGGTTCGAAGTCCGGTCAAGTCAAATGATTTTTTCATGGCGAGTTTCAACCCTGGAGCAGCTTATACATGTATTTTATTATGTATATCGCAAATATATATTAAAAAGTGAGGACCACACGGATCCCCGAGAATTTATGGATATCCTGTCGCCAGAAAGTGATCTTAAACGAATAATGTACGATGAAATCATGTTACCGCTGGATTAATCCACCAGATAACTAAAAAATGCGACTTCGGTTTAAGTATTTAAATACTTTTCAAATACGAAATAAAAAATTTTGGAACACTAGACAATATATCAAAATATTGAGTATTTTCTTTGCTACTCAATAAAAAAAGTAAGAAATCAAAAGTTAAATAGCTAACATTGGTTTATAATATTTAAATAAATGGAAAATCGGTACACCGTATCGATCACAATTATAATACGTGATTTAGTACTTTCCCGGCGAATATTATGAGCGAAATTCTCTCGAGATTCACACCAGGTTAAAGTTTTGGCTGTTGCCAACGTTTCGATGGATAACACTTCCATCGTTATCAGGGTAATGGATCATCATAAGGGTAATGATCCATTACCCTGATGACGATGGAAGTGTTATCCATATCTCGGTTTAGTGCGACTCACCCAGCATCTTTGGACCAAAATCCACCCGTATGGAGAATCATATACATTTGTCTCCCTAACTCACCCCCATCTGAGACATAAGTCCGTGGAAACTTAAAAAAAATTAGAATTAGAAAAAAAAGGTTTATCATCCTGGGAGCTTTTTCTATTACCTACGAGGCAATGTTAACGCACATTCTGACAGCCACTAATACACAAGCAAACAATAGAAACCAAATACATGTACGATACATTTGACTTTTTTTAATCTTACTAATTAAATGTGCGTTGTGGATCTTACTAGTGAAATGGATCACTACCCTGATGACGATGGAAGTGTTATCCATCGAAAACATTGGCATCAGCCAAAAATTAAACTCGGTGTGAATTCCGAGAAAATTTTACTCATTATTATAATGCGTACTACTATGATGTATAAACTGTATCTGTCAACACACATTTAGTTAGTAAGATAGAGAATATCAAAAAATATCGTATTTGTATTCTGTTTCCATTTTTTTGTGTATTAGTGAATTCTGTTGACTTGTGTATTAGTGATTGTCAAAATGTATATCAAAATTGCTCCGTAAGAGGAAAATATCCAAGGACGATAAACATTTTTTCTATTTCTAATTATTTTTTAAGTATCCACAGACTTGAATCTCAGATGGGGGTGAGTTAGGGAGACGAATACAAATGGCGCTCCATGCGGGTGGATTTTGGTCCAGAGATGCTGGGTGTGTCGCACTAAGCCGTGCTGTGGGTGACGGAAAGTGTACTACGGGCGGACAGCCCCCTTCCTTCTTCCCCCATTCCTCCCGTGGGGGATGTGGCGCCCCTAGCAGAGGTGTGGGTGCGTGAGAAAGAGGGAATATATTTTTTAGCACAGACGGCGGCGTCTCGGGTGATTGGTAACCCTAGAAGGTCCACGCCCAACCCATATCACACGCTCCCCGCCGGCGGTATGAGACAAATCCCCGAGATTCCCCCCTTTCCACTCCCCCACCCCGTCTCCCAGCGAGCACCACACCACCACAGCACCACCGCCACCGTCTGGATGGCCCCGAACGTCGTGCATACTTGGGACGCCGAGCCGTGCCTTCACGCAAGGGAGGGTCGCGTGTCAAGGTCGTCGCCTCCCACCGATTCACAAAGGGGTATAAAATGATCGCCCTGGGGCAGTTGAGGACACAGTCATCAGTCAGCTCTCCGCCCAAGAGTAGTCAGTCAGCCACAGCCAACACTTCCAGTCAGCGGAGGGACGACGGTGAAGGAGCGAGCGATTGTCAACTTGAATTTTTCGGAGACGCATTTGGGATAGCTTAGTGGAAGGCTCCGACAACCAGGACGCGCCATGGCTACGCGACTACTTTGGGTGAGTACCCCACTGCATAATTACACGCCTACACAACATATCCTGCGTACCACCTCAAGGGTGTGTGGCAAAGGGTGAGTTATTACCACTTAAATCACACGACACCCTTTTTAAGGTAGTCCGAGCAAGATAGTTCCCTAGTCATTATAGAGATCGTATTCGAATAATACGTTTTAATTTCACCAGCTATAGGACACATTAATTAAATATAGCATTATTAATGGTGTAATAATTTAGTTTTATATGATAGAAATTTTAAGTAATTAAATGAAAATATCTAAATAAGTCTTTAATTTGACTCTTTTTTTGTGTTTGAAACTCCTTCAAAACGGAAGGTTTTTTGATATCCCGAAGAATTTACTGCGGTGACAATATCATTTATGCTTATAGATAGTTGAAAAAACATACAAACTACACGCTGTTAGTTTTTTTTACGACATCTAAGTGTTAGAAATACCTCATTTTGTAAATAATGTCTCTCTGTAGTGCATGCACGTATGTACCGTTTCCCATGAAAAAGCACTGGTATTTTTTTCTCGCGGAGCGTTTGAAACTCCTTCAAAACGGAAGGTTTTTTGTGATACCCAAGAACCTGTTGCGGTGACAATATGATAAATTTTCAAAAATAGTTGAGAAAGCATGCAAACTACACGCTGTTAGTTTTTTTTATGACATCTAAGTGTTATAAAGTGTTGTAAATAATGTCTCTCTACAGTTCATACACGTACCGTTTCCCGTGTGAAAGGGCTGGTATTTTTTCGCAAACATCTCGGAAAATAATGTAGTAAGGGGTTGAATTTTTGGTGTCATTAGAAGGGTGAGATATTTTTCTTTAAAATGAGATCACATTCATTGATTTCTAAGTAAAATGATATTTCGCTCGGACTGTCTTAAGGCTAATTTAGCTAAGACTACAGTCGCATTGGCAAAAGTTAGTTAAAATTTGTCAGGACCAATTCAACCTAACAGTGCAAGATTGTTTAAAATAATGTTTTTTAAAGCAGGACAAATTGTTGAGAGTAGGATTTTAAGTAACGCCCATCTTTGCGCTAAAGCGATTCGCCAAGTTTATACTAGAATGTAAAAACTCCATTGCTGTCCAGCTCCAACATTATAAAACCGCAGTAGTCAGTTAAACAACGCGCTGGCCTGGCAACGCAAAGGATGCGGGTTTAATTCCCACCTCGGATGGAAATATTCTGCTTTTATCAGAATTTATGTCTCAGGTCAAAGACTACGAAATAACTGCAGTAATTAGAGCTTCAATCATGTTCACCGCTCCTAATATAAACTTCTATGGGGGTCACAATGCGCCAGCATAGTAGAACGTGGTTATCATGATTATCCCCCTTCAACAATGTGCAATGCGACAATGTGAGAGCTGGGATAGTGGATAACAGTAATTACTGTGTTGATGTTGAATCTTAAACGGTTTTTAAGCAAGAAGGATCATAAAAAAATCACCATAGACAGCTTGAAACCCATATTAGCTCATTTATGCATGAGAAAATGTCATAAGTAAGTGAATAATAATACTAAAATAACAATTCGGAAAGGATCTGCTACTTGACAGCGGTGTCTGAAGGAATTGGCGAGCACTTCTGTTCGGAAGGTTTAGCGAAATGCCCTAAATTTAATTTGAACGTCTTCTCCAGCATTTCGATCGCATTCTAAAATACATTAGGGTGCAGGGCTATTCAATTACCGCGCTTAGAAAGTTCTGCGCATCGCAAATAAACAGAAAAGCCGCACCAAGGGTGGAGAATCCGTTCATTCCTTTCGGTAATACGGCTATTTCTGAGAATACGATTACTTTCGATCTCAGAATTGCCGTGCCGGAAACGTTCATTGAAATAATGGAGAAAGTGCCTTCATTTACCTTGGAGTATCCATTATTACTAAATGGGCACTAGTAATAGAGATGAAATGCAGTCATAAGGGACATTATCTTCATTCTCTTTCCTTAACGAGCAATAGCAGTAGAATCCGTACTTCAGCTGTTACTGAATCTATGCCATAATGACCGTAACTCATTGTTTCATATGCCTAAAACTTGATTGATGGAAGCTGTTGCTGTTATTATTCTTGGTTCATGCAGTACATCTTCAAACCCTCCAATTCTATGTGAAATATAATTAATTATCTATGAGTGTGTAGTTTGATTAGATACCAAGTGATATAAATTTGTCGTCAGGTATCACAAGTTTGCGACGAATTCAATTTGATTTCATCCGCACTTCTCTGCTGTTCGTCATAATTAAGAATCCATCTTTAATTATATTATATTTTATGAGAATATTTTTCCGCTAATTCCTGATGCATTTCCCTCATACGTACCTATACAAAGTCAACGTATTCAAAATGCCACCTTTATTATCTAAATTCTTGTCTGATATATTTCTCGGTTGGACTGGAATTGTAATAGAACGTTGAAATTATAATTGAAAATGGGCACATTTGGGTTAAAAGTTAGAGATAACTATAGTTCAAAACATGCATTTTAGCGTTACTTGTAACGGCAAATGAGAAATGGATACCTACATGTACATAATACCCTGCGAGCCGCCGCATGGGCGTGTGGCAGGGGATGTTAGGTCACCAGCCGTGTAAAGATGTACGTTTTTTTGGAGATGAAATGGTGACATGTATTATAGGAGTGTATTTAGTGGAGATCAATTTTAATTGTGTTGGCTCATTCTTCGTGGAAAGAACGAGTTTTTGTACCTATCTGTTTGGCAGTGTATCTCTCTTATGTTATCGCATCTGTCAGACCTAGAGATGTAGTGAGGAGTCATGATAATATTCTCTGTATCGCTCTGAAAAATATTAGTTCTGAATTTCTCAAGCAATCTTAGCCTAGCATGTAGCCTCCGAGTCTCTAGGGGCTCCCATCTCAATCCCTCTAAAAGTTGTGAGACACTATATGTAAGCTCGTAGCAGTTTTTAACGAAGCGCGCTGCTGTCCTTTGTATTTCATTAATGTTTTTGGTTAAATCTATTTGACCAGGGTCCCACATGCTTGCAGCGTATTCGAGGTGTGGCCTAACCAGAATGAAGTAGAATGTATATTGGACTTTTTCATTCGAGGACCTTTCTATTATACGCTTAACAAAACCTAGTTTCTTTAATGCTGCGCTACGTATGTTCTATGTGTGTAATCCCGTATAATGTGATATATCAGAAGTTAAGGTCATCCCAGGATATTTTATTGTATCTGAAGATTTTATGCATTCACCACCCACAGTATAGGTATGGAATTTTTGTAGTATGAATTAGTCACAACGGTACGAGGGATTCAATTGTAAGCAATATGTACGGTAGGTTTTATCACTTCAACTCAAAAAGCGGAAAAGTGTAATTCAATGCAATAAAAGTGCAATGTTACAACTTGATTCCGATATGAGTGTGAGTCCATATTGATCAGTCAGGATCCATACTCAGCCGATTACATCGTCTCTTGCTCATGCTTCAAAGGAGAATTCAATGGGCTTTCTCTAAAAAAAATGGAATTATTTGAAAATTTCCCCCACGTGTAATTTTATGGTGAAATTTACAGGGAGAACGTGAAAATTAATGCATCATTCACGAATGAGATATGCTCAACTGTGATCTTGATGAACAGCGAAATATGAAACAAGTCCGCGGAAAGAAGTTAAAGGGGTCGACCCTACGAGAGAGGAGGATTACGTGCACCCTTAGAACAGGACGGGCCAGAGGCGAAATTCCTTTGTATTTCAGACGGGAGGCGAGGAGCACCTAATCCGACGATCTGTCTCCATATATAACTTCACTCGAGCTCTGCGGCTTGAACCTTTTCTTTTGTCCCGCTTCTCACTCGCCCCCTCTTCTTCTTATTGTTTTCTTTTCAAACGGACCGCATGCTTTCTCATCCGAGCCCGACGGCTGTTAACATAGAAACCTCTCGTATCTGCGGGTTAAGTCGTGCGATGCCTTTCTCACTACAAGCTTCGTTCTTCACACGACTTCTCATATGTCTCGCTGTGAATCGCTGAAATGGGATGGTGTTGAGAAAAATGGAGCATATCTAATTCACTGGAGCGGTGGCAATGTTTACTGATCAGCATGTGCCGAGTTCGTCTGATTCCCTCATTTAAGGTAGTTTAAGCGAAATATCATTTTACCTAGAAATCGATTAATTTGGTCTCATTTTAAAGAAAAATATATCTCCCTTCCATTGACATAAATAGCTCAACCCCTTATCACATCACTTTCCGAGATATTTACCAAAAAATACCATCCCTTGTAAATGGGAAATGGTACGTGTATGCACTCCAGAGACACCTTATTCACAAAATTAGGCATTTTCAACGCTTAGCGCTCGTCAAAAAATCAAAAGTGTGTAGTTTGTGTGTTTAATCAACTACTTTTGAAAATTAATCATATTGCCACCGCTTTAAATTCTTCGGTATCACAACAAATCTTCCGTTTTGATGGAGTTTCAAACGTACCGCGTGACAAAAGTGAATCAGGTTAAGGACTTATTTAGATATTTTCATTTGATTACTTAATATTTCTGTCTAGTAAAACTATATTATCGCACCATTAATAATGCAATATTTAATTCGTGTGTCTCACAGCTGGTGAAATTAAAACGTATGATTCGAATATGGTCTCTATTATGACTAGGGAACTATCTCGCTCGCGCTACCTAAAATAATTAACTTCTCGCAATAGTTATTTAATTCACGTTCCAAAAAAGATATCAAAATTTTTCTTTCTCGAAATCTCTCGAAATTTCTCGAAAGTAAGTGTATTATCACCAGAGAGGCTCCATTTCTGTTTTTCAGGTCTCATCTCACTTTTGAAAAACAACCTTTTTGGTTAAATCTTTATGACCAGGGTCCCACATGCTCGCGGCGTATTCTAAGTGTGTCCCGAGCGAAGTAGCATCTCTCTTTGACTTTTTCATCCGAGAGCCTTCCTATTATACGTTTAACAAAACCTAGTTTCTTAAATGCTGCTGCGGTGCATTTACTAATATTTTATTCCAACCACCACTCCTGCCACCACGAATCAACGTTGTTTAGGTCCGATGACAGAGCTTCAAAGTTCGAGTCTTTGGTCATTTCACAGTAGATAACTGTATCGTCTGCAAATTATCTTGATTTACTGCTAATTAGTAACCATGCTCCATATTTTTTACCCTAAAGATTTTACCATTTCAACAATCCGAGAAAAGTGAATTGACTATTTCCTATAATGGTGTTGTAGAGTGTTCACCACTGAAGTTAAGCACCGCTTGGCGAGTCTTAGTGTTACTGGTTGCAGACCATTCAATTAGACTTCCATGACTTTTTTCCACCTTTTGTTAGAATTTATCAAAAGAGTAGAAAAAGAATTCTAAACTGTATATCTGACTCCATTACCCTTGTTGAAACTAGGGAATATTAGCACAACGTTGGACATTCCTACAACTCGCCGTATTCCGCAAAAACCTTGCTTCATTTAGAGAGCTGCTTTCTGACACACAACCGGCACGGGTTAGAAATGTATCCTACCAAAGATCCTGGGTATCAATTACGGTTCTCTGTCGTTAGGAGATAACGTACGATATCTCCTGCTTTTCTTTTCAAAATCCAAATAAAATTGCAAATGAATGGCCATTCGGAACTAACAAAATATTTACTTAGTTTTGAAGGGTTTTAATTTCATAGCTGCCAAATATTGTTTAGATGAAACAAATAAGGATGAGATTACAGCCAATCGTGAAAAAAACTATGTAGAGAAATTTAGAAGAGAAAATTCAGAGAAAAATTCAGAGAAATCATTCATAAAATTGTTCATTCGTAAGATATTATTATTCTCCCCCATGTTGTCGCGTCAGACTATAGTAAAATAAAAGAGAGTTTCACAGGCTGTCAAAATATTTAAGGAGGAAATTTTCGCGTTCTATATCGACAACCGCTAAAAAGAAAAGCAGGCTACATAAACATGTATACTAGGTTTCTTCTACGCTCGAAGCACTACTGTAACTTTCCATTTCTATGGCTAATACTCTAAATCATCATTACATATCACCGTGAATTAATTTTCAGGGGACTCGGTGCCCGATGACAAGTATATAACAGTTTACTTCCTCGGAGGCCCTCCTGTTTTTGGAAGTATATTTTTTCATCATTGTAAAATGGACCTATGATGTATAAAAGGATATTTATAAAATATGAAGGCTCATAATTTAATCCGAATAATTTGATATTGGTAATAAAGATAAGATGCGAAGAAATCCAAAAAAGGCATAAGATGCTTCGTTTGTAATGGATTAGAGATCAGGTTGGTGTGTGGGGTGAGAATACTTGTTTCTAACAGTGGCGAAGGCGGGTGTTTCTTCCTAGGATCCCAATTCACTGCTGCGCGCAATGCGGAGAACGCTTGAAGTGCATAACTCCGCCCGTTGAATGGGTCCTAAAAACTGTTGACCCATTCATAACTTTATAAACTTTTAACTTTATATGGAAACTTGAAGCTTTCGCATGGTGGAAGAACGTCATAATAAACTAGATAAAAATTTGCGACTTCCACAATTTGTTGAACACCAGCAACCGGTCGCTAATGTTCAACAAATTGTGGAAGTCACAAATTTTTATCTTGTTTATTTTTAATATTGATACTTTGTAAATAAAAGCGATTACAAAAACCTAAGTCAATGCAATACTCTATTTATTGAAACTCAGAAAGAATCCTTATTTTAGTGATAATGTTAAAGATTGTTCATTTCCAAACGTTGTCACTTGAAACTTAAAAAATGTTGATTACTGAACCCTGGATGCTTTTATTTCCTTAAGAGTTGCCTAATTCCAACAATGTCTTCCTCTTCACCTTCCTCCTAGTTCCAACATTATTCTAAAATCACCTACCAACTTATTTCCTGTACGATGTTAAGTACCACAGTCATCAGTTGCCTCCCCAAAATACCTAACAAAATACCTAATAAAACAAAACCTGTTGATATCGAAATGGCTGACTCTCATCTCTCACGTTTTCAGGCGGCAGCTTTATGCCTCTGCGGCGCATCGGCTGGATTGCTCCCAGCATCCACGCAAGTTTTCATTCCTGCCGCCTCACCAACGCCGTTCATATACCTAGATCATCCCCAGCACCACGAAACCCTGACAGCGCACCAGCCGCTCACGTATCAGCTTTCCCTGGCCTACCCCGGGGCCCCCACTGCCGCAACGCCCATCGCCACCGCCGCAACGCTGACAGGAATCAGCGGAACGAGCGTCGTGACCGAATCCGTATCCTCCCGCGTCGGAGACCGGATCTCCACTTCGGGACTGGAGAGAACTTCGGGCATCGACCGCCAGAGGGATCGCCAGCAGATCCAACAGCGCCAGCAACAGTTCAGGGAGCAACAGCAAATACAGCAACAGCAGCAGATCCAGCAGCAACAGATCCAGCAACAACAACTCCAGGAACAGCAGCAGAGGCAACAGCAGCAACAGAGGCAGCAACTGCAACACCAGGGACAGGCCCAGCAACGCGACAGATTTGAGTACAGCGTCAACGAATTCGGTAGGAGGGAAGGAGTCGACCAGTTGAGGCAGCCCCAGCACCAACAGCAGCAGCAATTTGCCCAGCAGCAGCAATTCCAGCAACAGCAGTACGCCCAGCAACAGCAGCAACTCCAGGATCAGCAGAGGTACGACTTCGGCGTGAACGAGGCTTCTTTCGCGGGCGGACTCTCTCGCGAGGGCAGGCTCGAGACTGGTGATGTCAACCTGGACGTGGCCCGACACGGGGAACAGATTCAGGGTCGCAGCAGGGTCTCATACCTCACCGAGCAGCACGGAATCCCTCAGACTCAGACCGTGGAAGACAACGTTCACCGCCGACCCGACATCTCCTCTTTGACCTTATCCCTGCAGAGGCAGGGTCACGGCGCCTTCTCCGCCGGAACATCAAGGTCACAGATTCCTGGATCTCTCTCAATCCAGCGACAACGGACTCAGACACAACAGAGGATAGCGTTCCAGGGTCTTGGCGTGGATGCTGAAACGGCTAGGTTTCAGCAGAGGCAGAGGGAGCAACAGGCTGCCGCTGCTGCCGCCTCTAGGGTTTCTGGACCCGCTGCCACATCTTTTGAGGATGCATCCGTTCGGGCATTTCCAACAGTGCTCCCTTCATTGGCACCCACCGTCGCTGCTGTAGCTGCACATGGATTGCCTCAATCACATCCCACTGATGCTGGATACAGCTCCTACAGCGTTCGATTCGTAAGTACATACATACTTACCAATCACGCCGTTCCCTTCCGGGGTAGGCAGAATCACTAAGTTTCACTCACAAACACACATTTGTACACCTAACTCTGATTCAACAATTTCCCCCATACTGAGATATCCTTGCAAACCTCTTTTGTCTCATTGACCCCCATACACTGCTTCATACACGCCCTCCTGATTTTAAGACTCCTAATATTCCTCCTCCTAAGAATGTCCTCAACCACATTCAACCACAACTTTCTCGGCCTACCTCTCCCTCTCGCACCATTCATTTAACTCTCATATATCTGCTTCGTTATGATTCGTAAGTGAACTGCGTAAATTCATTCATTCATCCTCTGTTGTAAACGGATTGAGATTTGTCTCACATGGCTTAGAGAATCAATTAGAATAACTTGCAGGTGATATTGAAGAATTTAGTAATGGGTAACTACCACTCGTATTTCGCATACGGTTTAGACCCTCTTTGATGTTTGATAAAAACAATAAGCAAACAAAAAATGAAATTACCTTTTTTCGCTATGACTTAACTAATCCTACTGATATTTTCTAGAACACGAGCTACAATCTCATTAAACAGGATGATTTTCTAACTGTTGTATGAGAATATTATTCCTGAATTGACAATCAATACAGAGAACTATAAAATTACGAGAGTTAGATATATTTTTATTAATTTTCGTAAATAATTTTTCAAAGAATAGGTTAGGTTATAATGAATCTTATCAGTATTTGAATTACGGTTATTATCGATACTACAGGTTTTGGATGTACCATCTGATTATGATCCAAAAACCTTATGTGATGGACGAAAGGACATTTCATTAATATTGTAAAAGTTATCCTATGAGAAATAAATTTAAAAACTTGACTTTACTGGAGGCCGTCAATTATTAGCCAGGAAAACGAACTACGACATAAAATTAAATGTATGCCTTATACATTAGTTCATTACTACGGAGAAAAAATTGTATAAATGAGCTCATATCAGCGCACAAATATGGGTCACTGAAAATTTTCCCATTCGTGTTTCAACAGACACTCATAAGCCCGAACAGAGACAGTTAAATTTATCTTACAAATGCCTTCGATTTGTGATGCACTCAAAATTTTCAATGTTTTGTTATTAAAAGGTAATTGTCTCCCATTAATTTTAAGGTGAGCCCACAATTTGGATACGGGTACTATGGCGATCAGCACAGCTTGCAGCAACAGAGCAGCATCCTCGTCAGATCCAACATTGACGGGCACCTCGAATCAAACGCCGTCGGTTCCTCTGGAGACATCGTGGGAAATCACTGACGCCGCAAAGTTTGAGTGAAGGTGTTTCGTTCCGAGACCAATCACCTCGACGCCGTCCTCAACAATCGCAAACGCCTCCAAGGATCTTACGTCGATCTCAAAACAAAATGAGATCTCCCGGCAACCGAGTGTCGAACTCGGAAATCTCTCTCCATGTCTCTTCTATTCGGGTTATTTTCACTCCTCCGATGGTGTAAAGCAATTCTGTCTCATTGGATGTGCACCCCAACTATATAGTTTTGCTTTCTTCTCAGTTTTTCTTTACAAATCACTCTTTGCGGGTCTCAATCAACCTGTCACAGTATTTTTTTCAATTCCCAACAACATTATTGTTTGCGCGTTGAATATTCGCCCGAGGGAAAATTTTGCTCAACAAAAAGAAAACAAGGTGAAAGGGAGTTTTTTTTCTCTCCCAAGGATACCACCCTTACTGCCTTCATTGTATTACCAAAGCTGTAAATAAAAACTGATGATGGAAACGTGGATGTAGAATCACTCTCTGAGCATGAGAAAATGTTTGGATTGCGGAAGGAATCACTTTCCGCGGAGAAGGGAAAGGAAGGGATGACGCCGCTTCTTTGCCGCAACGGATGCTCTTGTTTTGAATTCATCAACAATGTTGACGTGGGCCAATGATTCTGAAACTGTCCAGCATCATAATTCTCCGCGTAAACTCATCATGCGGCCAAAATAAATTATAAAGTCTATGAAACCGTATCTTCTGGGGAACGTCAAACTTATTGGTTTTCATCCCAAGATAAAACTTTGACACGATCGAGCCATTTCTCGACCACTATATGCATAGAAGATGAAGAACCAAAACATTTTGAGCCAATGGTCCATGTAAACATCCATATTGTCGGCGTGTTTCCTAAAAATTTCAATGAATAAAATGATGATGAATCATCACTCCCGCATCATAGATGATCATCTCTTTGCTAATAAGCTCTTTGTAAATTTCATCTCTAATAAGAGGAAAAAAATAAAGCTGTTGAAGTAACAATAAGGATTATCGCACAACAATGGACGCAAAGGGGGGAAACGAAAAAGTGAAATTGTGTTAAAAATCGCTTAAAAAATGTTGGAAAATGGATAAAAATCATTAGCCCACGTGTGAATACCATCATCATCCTCTGACATATCTGCTTTAGCCGGTGGTCTGTGTAAAAACCCTCATGTGTAATTTATCTTGTGTTTGGTCTTGAAAACTGACATAAAGCCGCATGTGTGAATTATATCGCTTTTTCTCTTGAAACCTACCATAAAAAAACCCTAAGAGCGAAGTACCGCATCGGAAAAATCATCCACATTTACCGGGAGCCGAACCCAAAACCCGGAAAGTTAAGAACGGGTGTCTCCGTAATATGCTGCGATCACTTCCGGTCTCCTCAAAATGTGTCACATAAAATCCTCATGTTCAAACTATGAGGGCTCCTCCCAACATAATCACAGCCTGAATAATGTAATTGTTGGTTTCTGATAACAAAAAAACTTCTCAATCGGTAAAAGCCTCCACCAATTGCTACCAGTTTTTTATTCTGACGAAATTACGCAACAGTAAATTGTTTTTAGAAAAATTCTGCCGAGTATGATACGAGTACTGAACCTATAAAATGGTAGACGAAGACTTTACTAAGGCACCACCGAGGCTGGTAATTTTGCATCTATTTCGAAGGCCACATTATCATCGCTATATTTCGCTTTTAATGTGTTGGATTTCGTCTCATTAAACGCAACTGCATCCTAAATGAGAGGAGGACCAAGTATTCCAATGAAGTATTCATGACATTTGAGTATTGAGTACGATTTTACACCCATCATTCGAGGCACTAGTTAAAGATTTTAGTCCTGTGGTTGACACCGTTTCCAATTGGAAAGAGAGCATCTCGTCATTGTTTTTCCCGTTACTTATCATCATTGGTCGATCAATCCTAAGATTGTTTGACTGCAGCCCTCCACTCTTCGCTAATAAAATTCTAGTTCCCTTACCTCTTGATATTTCTTCCTATGCCCTTTCCTCTTTATTTGGTTCATAGACTTATTCCTAGGTCTTCCTATGAGGACTATTCCCTCGATTTCGCCTTCAATTATGTTCCTCCCAAACCCATTGTATCTCACGTCTTGTCCAATCCATTTGACCCTTCTTTTCTATATGGTGTTCCATATGGTCCTTTCCTCTTCTAATCTTCTGTACACTTCATCATTTCTTTTTTGTTCGTCCGTGTGCATTATAGCACTTATTTATCTAGAGTAAAAAATCAATGAAATTTTAATCACATAAATTTTTTACAAAAAATCTAACGATCAATTTTTGTTTCTATCGAGAGAAAAATATAAGGAAGTTATCAATTTGAGAGGATGTGGGAAATGATCATTTTCCGCCGCTTCAAAGGACCGTAACCTCCGAGATGAGCAGACCGTAACGCTACTATTCCTACTTTTATATAGTAGGTCAACGAAAAGCGCGGTAAATACGCTTGGTGAAGCAGTATTATGACTAGGTTCCAAAAACTTTAGCAATTATTTCTAACCATACGCCACATTTTTAGAGCCACTTTGCTTTCATCAACAAAATATTTGCACTGGAAAAGCATTATCGCTTTTTCAGCGAGGTATTTTTGGCAGCTGTTCGGAAAACTCTTTACAAATTAGAAACTATATGTCCCACACTTTGTGGATCGATAAACAAGTCCTGTCACTAGAGTGGATGTAATAAATAGATATTCTGACTACTATTAAATCAAAAGACATGCTTAAACCATACATTGACTTCTAATTGTCGTATAATCCACGAAATTCAGAAAAGGTGGACGTTCTTGGATGACAGAATTTCGAATCCATTGCTACCTATTGTCAGCGTGTAGCCTCGCAGAAGTTAATTGTCCTTCAACCTATCAGGCGATTCCCTCAAAAACAACCAACTTCCGCTTTCGTGATACGCAATGGGCAACTTTTTTCAGAGGTATGTTATCCAGAAAAGCTACAAAAATAACATCCTAACCTGAAGTATGAGAGATCAACTTTCGTACCCTTTCACTTCTATAAATGTGCATTTTAGCATTTGAGGAATTTCTGCAACTATAAGTGACCATTTACTATTTTACTCAAAGAACGTACTTTCTTAGTAATTATGGGACTAACCAAGGATCATATGCCATAAAAACCTCATCTATCATCTCTTATTATTATTAGGGTAATATACCGATCAAGGCAGGTTTAGGTGGATCACAGTATAAGTCCTCTAGGGTCCCCTTCTAGTCGCAGACTCCAACTTGCCTTCACAATGCATTTCTTCATCTCAGCCTTCATCCCATCCATAAATTTATTAATTCATCTCCTCTCATGCTCACCCAAAATCCTTCCCTCTATCTAGTTCTTCAGCATCAATACCTCTCTTCCGGTCACCTACTCTACTTCCTCCTAATTTTATAATTTATTTATTTATTTGTTCCCTGTTTAGCACATACACGTACAGGTAAATATTCAAAAACTTAAAAACGAGAGACATAGGTTACCCTTAGGATAACATCCTGTTTGGGGATAACACCCTATTTGCGGATAACCGACTCTTCTTTTTCTAACAAAATCACATGAATAATGAAAACAACAAATATAGTCACTGTGCTGCAACTTAAAAATAACAAAAAAAAATTTAAAGGATATATAGATAAATACAAACAATAAGAAAGTAAAAATAGAAAAAAATAGCGTTGTAATGCCGGAACACACAACAGAATCTTTTAGGATCACCCCAATTTTCAGAGATAGTTTTTACAGACATATTTTTATGAGATTATGACACATAAATAAAGTAATTGTCTCCATAAGTTTCCCCTCCTTGCCTACTTCCGCGTTTGTCTTCCCTTCGTACACTGTGCTTTCTCCATTCTTCTCCACGTATCTCATATTATGACTGCAACTTACTCTCGTCCTCTTGCCTATGTTTACGTTTCTGCAACATACAACGCTACACTCGCCATTAATATAGGTTCCTCTCATTTTCTTTACACCCTTACATGATTCTTGTCCTCACTCCCATTCTATTCTGCCCCGCTAAGACAAATGGCAGTGAGCAGACAAAATAATATATTTTGAGTTTAGAGATAATTTTGTTATTTTCAACCTTGAGGATTTCAAAAAACCTAAACAAAAACCGTATCTGTAGCGGTTTTCCAGATAGATTTGTCAAATCCAGCTTTCGCCATACCTGCAGTATAAATTTCAGAATTCTAGGCCAGATAACAAGTAACTATATGCCTTTCTCTCAAATAATCTCATTGCTTTTGTTCCCTTATGATTTATCATCATTCCACACTGACAAGTTTTGAATCAGCAAACTTATAATCTCATTGATGATGGACTAGATGAAGAATTGAAGACACGAAGGTGAAAACTTTAGCATGAAGTAACTCAGAGCTAATAGTGATGCTGTTACTGTATCATAGCTTAACAGGACACGAATTCTGAACCCTTCTTTCGCTCGCTGTTCTCCTTATAATGCATTTGCTGCAATGCCCATTTTCTTCCAACCGACTACCCAATAATTACATTTCTCCTCATTGTCTAATTACTTCCCTCCTTCTTCTATGACCAGCATCACTTTCTTTGTGCTAGAAAATCTCATGTCATGTGTTTTGCTATATTTATTTTTAGTTCCGTATTTTCCATTATGATATTTTTATGCTTTTACCAAAGCATTTAAATCCCTTGGATGATCGATTAACCAACGTCTGGTCGTCCAAGGATCGAACGGACTTTATTAGTCCCCAATGCTTATTTTCGCCTCTCGGTCTTTCTATGTTTCTCTCACCCTTTCTTCGGCATATATATGACAAAGTAATTGGGACATGCAGAAGCAAAATGCAATGGTATTGAAGTATGTTCTCACAAAGAAATTATGGCTAGCTATAACAAGTTTCAAGTTATATTTTATCATAATTGAACGAGTCTAATTGCAAGATATAAATCGCTAAAATTCGCTCAACAATAATCGAAAACAAAATAGGAACATTGGATATGAATATGTGTGCTAGTTATAAGTTATTACAGGGAGACAAAAGTATTCGGAATTTGGCTTCTTTTTTCTCAGCTATGCGAAGTAGAAGAAATAGGAAGGACCATTAAGAAATAAAAAGGCTAGTCGAACAGAGAAATGAGGTGAAAGCGGCAGCAAGCCAATATTCTGATTTATGACTAATGATGATTACGATGAGCAATCATAGATTCTGACCGCAATAGATTCCTTAAAACATCATGCGCGAATGTCGGAGTGAAAGATCGTAAAGTCTCTTAAATTCATTCAGGGAATTTTTCATTGAATTCTTTAAGGTTTGCATTTAATATACCCGCCATTCATGATAGTTGTGTGTCCGTAAATGGTATGGAGAGTTATTGCCTCTCTTTTTCGGTCGCAGTGTGAGGAGGCCATTAACTCAGAGGTCACTCTCCCCTCTCTCTCGGTGCGACTTGCGCTGGACAAAAGAGCGGCCGAACATTCCCCCTCTTTTTTATGACTTCCTCCGCTGCGTAATCACAGGCTATGTCCTATAATAAAAAGAGACAGAGAGAGCAATCCCCGTAATTGTTTCACGAGGTGACCAGTGAGCTCGTAAAGAAAGCTTGAGACTGAGAGTTTTGGGCAAAGACGAGACATTCTGAAAGATTTCTTCCATAGCACGACTTAACATATAAAAGTAAGATGATTGGTGAGACTTTGGCGGTTTTGTAAAAGCTAAGGACATAAATTCATGGTACTTCCTTTCACGCAGAATAAATATCGCGAATGATTCATGTTTAAGGTATTTTGAGCGAAATATCATTTTACCTAAAAATAAATGAATTTGATGTCATTTTAAAGAAAAATATATCATCCTTCCATGACATCAAAATTTCAACTCCTTACCACATTAATACCCGAGATATTTGCCAAAAATCCAAATACCAGCCTTTTTACATTGAAAATGGTACGTGTATGCACTCCAGAGAGACCTTATATTCAAAATGAGGCATTTCCTACTCGTTAATTACCTACTACTTAGATCTCGTCAAAAATCAAAAGTGTGTAGTTTGTATTTTTTCTCTACTACTTTTGAAAATTAATCATATTGTCACCGCAGTAAATTCTTCGGGATCCCAATGAACCTTTCGTTTAATGGAGTTTCAAACGTACCACGTGAAAAAAATGAGTCAAGTTAAAGAATTATTTAGATATTTTCATTTGATGACTTACAATTTCTGTCATGTAAAACTATATTATTTCAGCATTAATATTGCAATATATAATTCATATGTCTCACAGTTGGTGAAGTTAAAACGTATATATCAAATATGGCCTCTATTATGATTAGGGAACTATCTCGCTCGCACTACCTTAAACCGCGATAGCCTTCATATTCGTTGCAATCATTGTAACTGGATGTTTGTTTTTAAGACTGGTTGACTGCAGTCCTCTATCCTTCAGTATCCCATTTCTGCCCTTAAATCCAGATACTTGTTCTTATGTGCTTTCCTCCATAGTTAATATTATTAATTTTAATAAAATAAATCATTATACACGAATTTTATAATGAAATAACATTCTGTGCTCTTTAAAAGTCTTTTTAACAATGCTAAACTTCACCAAAAAGAAAAATGTTACAATTCTATGTCTTTTGATTATTTGACAAGGCCTTTAATCGAAATCACAAATTGATTAATGTATATTCTCATAAGCGTTTAATTATGTCATTAATTACTCATAAATAGAAGGATTTTCTTTATTCATGTATCCATATACCTTTCCTCTTAACGCTATTCGTAGTGTGCCTTAAAACGCCTTCATTTCTCATATAATGCATTTCAATTGTGATACGGCAGTGATTAAAATGTCCTTTTTCAATAAAATTCCATTATTGAAATAAATTTAATAGATTAGGGGGCTTATTTCTCCTGATGAGTTGAAAATGAAGCCACTCAATGAAAAAGCCTTACTAAAATATAAAATAAATAGCCTGTAGTGTCGAATGTGGGGAAGTTCCCACATTGTTCACCTATTTAAGAATTTTTGCTCGGTTATTCCTCCGAAAGACGTTTATAATAAATTCCATTTGTGCCAAATATAAGAAAAGTGAGAGTAAGTTTTAAAGGCGCGGTGGGAAATTATTTCTCTTTAAGAGTGACTGTTTCATTCCCTACAATCCTCTTTTTCCTCTCTGCTTCACTCAACAACTTCGCTTTCGGTATTGGGATATGTTACTTATGAATTTTCTTCAATTGAATCACTAAAAATCTTTAAGTTTGCACGCTGCTAGCATTAGATGCTTGGAAGTCACGGAGTATTAATTAAAACACCCGCGGACGGCATCCCTTGAAATTCAAGGGGAAATGAAATACTGATGATGTAATGCTGGAAATAATTGTAACATGAAGTAATATGGGAAAAATCTTTTGCCTAAAATATTTATATTCAATTTTAATTCCAACTCTCCAGTTCAGTTCACCGGAAGCCATAATAGACAACGCATCCCATAAGGGCGAAATACTTGGCTCGGTTCCTTTCTAGAGGGGAAAACATCAAACGTATCGGGATATAATTTACTTATGTTTGATCAACTCCTGATCGTTATTATTACAAGTGCAATGGAAATCTACCCACTATGGCTGGTGCATAATTTATGGCTAAATATGCGCAAATAACTAATATCAGTCTTAAATGTACCTTGCTGATAACAATGAAAGGGCTGTTAACTGATTAATAGTGAGTGAATAAACATCTCCACAAGATAGGAATCCAAGCTAAACCTAATTGGGATATTCCGTAGAGGATGAAGAAACCACTTCTCATCCATTGTGCTAATGACTAGCAGTCGCTAGTTCCGTGTAGGAATCGTTGCATCGGTAGTAACTCGCTTTCCGAGACCCATGGGTATCCGGCTTTCAACAATTAGAGACATCCTTGGATTCGGTGAGATTCGGTGAGAATGGTTGGCTCATTCAGTCATTAGAACCAAGTGCCTTAAAGCCAAAAGGGATCTTCATCCGACATAGATTGATCAATAGCGCCAAGCAGAGATGAAACAATTTGTTCACAAATTTCTCCATATTTCCTCAGTTTTTTAGATTCCCTGTTTTTTCACTTCATTTTTCCCATCCAAGATCCTTGATTACAATACTATGTTCTTCTAGTCCATGAAGACCTTTTATTGGAAGTGCGAGTTTCAATTTTTACCATCCTTTTTATAAAAAAAACTTTTTTATTTAAACAATACCACTTTTTAAAACTCTAAGAGCAAAGTTGAAGAACATTATTTTATTGCAGTTCAAAACACCGTGACGATGATTATACGTAGCATGCACAAAGTCCTTATAATTGGTGACAAACCAGGAGCTAAAAAAATAAATTTAGTTTATTTTCTGTCCCAAAAATTTAATTTATTCGAGAATGAGGAAAACTTAGCGTCAATTCCTCAGAAATGCATATTGCAAAAATATTGCTTGCACAATGACAGTCATACTTGTTCCGTAATGTGAACCCGAATGCTTAATTACTATGCCGTAACAGTAGTCCCACTTATAGAGATCACGAAGGAGAGGGACACCAATTTTTAACCTTAATCTTTTTCATTAAGTTTTGAAACTATTTCAAATATGGAGACGGATTATTTTTAAACTGTGGAGTTTTTTAGTGATGTACGTCTGTTTCATTCAAATTTAAATGATGACTTTAAACTACCATTAACTCACTCTACTGATAAAAGAGATTCTTGTGAAGAGTAATAACTTGCCGCGATGGAAATACGGTTTCCGTAATATCACCAAAATAAGGTAAAAAAGTATTTTGTTTTTTGAAGCGTTTGGTTTCCAATTGATAACTCTTCCTCAAGGCTTAACATTTTTAAAAAATTGTTAGGCCCTGAGGAAAAAAAAATTATTTGAAACGCTTGCAGGTATAATTCAGCTTTATTATTTAAATAACACCTCAAAAACTCAAGAAAAATTAACCGTTAGAGTGATCGAGAAAGAGAACATATAATTAAACGATTTTTTAATTACATCAGTCTATATTTTGTCCAAGTAGTTTCTCTCGCTTTAGGTGTTACTTGGATAAAATTTACACACTATTGAAAGTTTAGAGCTGCAAATACAATTTTTTTAAAGAATGCACACTTCTACACCTACAAACTACACTGAAAGCCGTCGAACGGGCGTATGACAGGGGTTGTTTGGACACCAGCCGTATAACTTCATTGAACAGTGATTGTTTACTTCGTGACATATCCTAATAGATGAAACTAGCAATTCTGCTTCAAGAGGTAATGCGGGCTTATATCCTAGAAATTGAATTTTAGTAATCAAGTAATTTTTTACCTTATGCTTGTAATAATTGTATTGGTTATCTACAAGAGCCGATATTAATTTTGCGTGTCCTATTCAATAATTCCATTTCTGGCAGCCTCCTTGATTAAGCTACTATTCCACCCCACTTTGGAAATTACCTTAACGTTGTCGCACTGGTGCACTGGCAAATCAGGAAAAAAAAACCCGTTCTTGAAAGGATTCATTACGGCCTCACGAACACTCTCCAAGCAATTCCTGATTTGCTTGATCTTTTCTTTGATATCCTCACATTTAGAGGGAGTTCGTTGAATGTCTTCGGTCCTACAGCCCCATGGGCAAAGTATCTGCTAATAGTAGGTTTCTTCACCTCCTTAATGCCTTTTTATCATCGAAAGATCAAGCTCCCTATCAGGGGAGAAAGGTTCTCTAAGGTTATGAATTTTCTTCAGATATTAGTGTTATGGTCAGAGTGTAAGAGTATAAACATTCTTACACATCCATCACACCGTTATATTTCGGGGTTGGCACAATCCTAAAGTTGCAATTTCGTTGAAAGACCTTAAAATCTGACTCAGCTTTGACAATTTCACCAGGGTAGAGTAGTACTACATGTTTTCCAGTGTTTGAATAATATTGCTTCCCGGAAACTTCATTTTTACCTAATTTTTGGACTTGTTTCTGCGAAAAATCCACAAATTGGATAGATAATCACACGTCGAATACCCAATTTATTCGCAAGCCTTAGCAGATCACCACCACAGAAACATCAAACGGATAAATCCTTGAACAAAAGTTATCAGATTGTCGGAACTTCACGGACTTGTGGCTTAACGAGGAAGAAAAATTGGCGTCGTTCCACTTGAAATAAAATTCAGGGTAGTGTATTTTTTCCCTCTTTTATCTCTTGGATTTCTTCAGGAAGTTTCTCTCTCTCTCTCTCTGTCTCCGATTCTTTCCCACTCATTGAACGTAATCAATGTTTGACTTCCGTCATTTTGAGGTTTAATTTTGATTCAGCTAGCTTCAGTCACTTGGGAAGCTGACCGTAAACTGAGGTTGTTTCAGTCATTCCGGATAGTTATTCAGTATTTACTGACCATGGATATGTCAGTGCGTAATGGTGATGTATTGCCGAAATATTTACAGTAAATAGGTCTTTTACATAATAGGTCTTTGATTGCCCAAAAAAATAGGTCTTTGATTTCCATTTGAAGCGGGCGCAAAAACCTTTAGTTGAATCACTACACGATCAACTGTTTTAAAGCTGTGTTGTTAACTACACCCCGAGCGTTTCGGACTAACATATGTTAAGCTCGCACCAACGCAAAGGCAGTTTGCCGCAACGCCATTGGGTATGAGAACAGCTTCCTACTTACAATTATATTCTAGAGGATTTTGCTAACAAGCAATCTAAGTTTGGTTCAAATATGTCTTAGGCCGCGGAAACTAGGTGAGGAGTTTCCAATGAAAAATCATATTTCTGAACGGACTCAGACAGTCAAGAGTCAGAAGTAATATTTCCCTATAAGTACAGATCAAAAGTCCGAGAAAAAGTAACAAAGGTTTAGGCATTCGGAATCAAATCCCGATTGGAATTGGCACTTCAACATAGTTTTAAAATTTCCACCACCAATACGACGATATGCAAGTGAAACCATCTTTAAAACAACTGACACAATGGCAATTGATAAATTACTCAAGATAGAAAGGAGATATGTCAGAACTTGTATAAATGAAGAAAGCCAAGAAAACGGTTACTGGAGGTTAGCTTCAAATGAAACAGTCTACAGAAAAATAGAACCTATAACGACCATGATGATAAAGATACGAATCTCATTCTTTGGACACGAAATCAGAACACCGGATATAATTGTAAGCAAAACAATCGTAAACAAACTATGGAGCAGTAAGACCAGCATAAGATGAATTGCAGAAATTAAGGAAGATATGGGTGAATTACACATTACAACATAAGATTTGAAAGAAAAGACGGACAACAATCATGAAACCTAAGGACAAGCAGACCACATAACAAACCAAGATGAACAAACAGAGAATTGGAAGGGTGATCCCAGATGAAGAAAGAAAATTACGGCCCAAAACAAATGAAGAAGTGACGTGAGTTGACAGAAAAACAGAATTCCAGAAGATGACTCAAGTGGTCCAATGAAGGCCATAAGATAAAATAAATAAAAGACTATCATGTAGAACTGCTTTAAAGAAAACGTTACTGGGGAGATTGAAGACGAATTAACGGAAGTCCCCAACTGGACGGTAGTTTCAAGTTTTCCAATTTGATCGACTGTAAGCTCCACATGGGTAAAATGCTCTCCACAAGGTACTTAAGATATTGCGAGCGAGATAGTTCCCTAATCATAATAGAGACCATATTTGATACATACGTTTTAATTTCACCAACTGTGAGACGCGCGAATTAAATATTGTAGTATTAATGGTGCAATAAGATAGTTTTACATGACAGAAATTGTAAGTAATCAAATGAAGAAGTCTTTAACTTGCCTAATTTTTCTCACGCGGTACGTTTGAAACTCCATCAAAACGGGAGGTTTATTGTGATCCCAAAGAATTTACTGCGGTAACAATTTGATTAATTTTAAAAAATAGTTGATAAAACATACAAACTACACACTGTTGATATTTTGACGAGATCTAAGTGTAGGAAATGCCTCATTTTTAATATAAGGTCTCTCTGGAGTGCATACACGCAACCATTTCCCATGAAAAAGGGCTGGTATTTTCCGTCAAATATCTCGGAAAGTAATGTGGTAAGGGGTTAAAATTTTGTCTATGGAAGGATGATACATTTTTCTTTAAAAGAGACCAAATTCATCGATTTCTTGGTAAAATGAAATTTCGCTCAAACTACCTTAAAGTGAGAATTGAGCTTCCTATCACAATTTTCTACTCCTGCCAAGGTTCAACCCCGGACCTTCGGGCAGGGAAGCCAGCGTTTTAGCAGCAATACCGGTCCAATCTCAAGCTGTAATAGGCACTTGAGCTCGTTATCTCTCCCCTTAAACTCTTACGCAGAGGCTAACCCAAACACGCTTTCGGTCTCGCGTACGGTAAATCTATACGGATACATGCTCGCTTAGGGTGGATATCGAATGCTTTCGCCGTGCGGCTGATCGCATTCTGGAAGAGAGAACACGAGGCGCGGAGGGTAAAAAAGTCTTCCTACCGCTGAGCATCGGTTACGCGGCAGAGAGCGAAAGTGAGACAGAGACGGGGAAAACGAGTTGGACACCGAGGAGTGGGAACTATTGTGCCACAGTACGAACTTCCCACAAAACAAAGTTAAACTTAAATTGATTCATGGAAGTTTTTAAAATCAATTTCATATCAAATACTTTACATTAAAAATGAGGTGACGATCAACTTTATAATAAAAAATATACTGAGACGAGGCAGTGTTCTCCACAAGGTATGATCTATCTATTATGGGACACGATTAAAACAAATAAATATATAATTTTTTAATATTCAAAATAGGAATGCTTACAGAGTGGATGTTAAAGCAAATAATGGAAGTGTATAAAATTTTAAATATGGTACTAATGTAACTTGTATTAATAGATAATTTTTTACTTTGTAAAAATATAAGATTTACGGACAATACCGCCATAATGTGGCACTAAGGAGTAAGAAAATCTTGAGCATCCCGAATTTTATAATACATATTTACTGTGGAAGATGACTTTGTATAGCTGCACCAAAGTTGTTCCATTGATGGTCAGTTAGTTTTATCGCTAGTAATCAGTTTGTGTTGATTCATACATACATACATACATACATACCTATCACGCCGTTCCCTTCCGGTGTAGGCAGAGTCACAGAGTTTCTCTCGTAAACACATATTTGTACGCCTAACTCTGTTTCAATAATTTCCTCCATACTGACCTAACCTTGCAAACCTCTTTCGCCTCATTTACCCCCATACACTCCTTCGTACGCGCCCTCCTGTTTTTAACACTCCTAATACTCCTCCTCCTAAGAATTTCCTCAACCACAACTTTCTCGGCCTACCTCTACCTCTCGCACCATTCAATTCACTCTTATATGTAATTGCTAGTGTTGATTATAACATAAAACTAAATTGTTATTGCTTTAGGAATTGGAGTTCTATTTAAATAGGTTGGGACTAAATGTGCCACGTATTTCTAGTAAAAATTAGGTTTATATCCAATTTATGTACTTCACACTGTTTCTGTAAGCAACTCCCGGCGACACCTGTTTGTTCAGGAGGACTTAACAAGTTTATTATGCTAATATTTAAAGATATTTAACAATTTTTAAATTGTACCTAGGTAATATCTGGTATCTCTATAAATTTTAACGGTCAAAGGCAATAATGGAAGCGCACGATATGGAAAGCTGTGAAAATAGTTGAGCATATTATCCCACGATTATTATGCGTGAACAAGCAAGAAAATAATTTTAGATATGTTTGATAAATAGAATGTACTCATTGCTGAAGGACTGAGAAAAGGTAAGTGCGATTGATCAAAAATGTCTTCTTTCATGAAAGGAAACCGACATCTGGATGGGGCCGAAGTGTCAAGTGGGGCCGAAGGACATCAAAGTCAATTATGAGGAAAACACGTTTGAAGTTCCATACATTCCTGCCGTAAATCAAATGTACTCAGTGTCTTCAAGCTGCCATTTCGATACAAATATTTAAAATTTAAACTTTGTTTCACTTTCCGTTAAATAAGACTTCAGCCATTTTTTTAAATTGTTTGCTAAGAAGATAGAAAATGTAATTGGTCCATTTTTATCCTAAGCCCTCCATTTGTAAACATTTCCATCGATAATAACAATTGGATAGGTTGTTAATGTTGTGACTATTATTAAGAACATTGAGTAAGATAACTTATAAACATTAGGTCAGAATTAGCTAACACTTGATAAATAGTGCCAAGGAATCCACGGTTTTAAGTTCCATCCGACATACGGAGTACTACACTGGGTGTAACATCGACGTAGCCACATTGGAATTGGAATCCACATAAAATCTCTGCCGCTGTCGAGATTGAAACCCAGAAAGGGAAGGAAGCAATCAATTCACCATGTTAACTTGATTTTAATACAGTACTATTACGATGTCTCGATGAGGAATGGAATTTTTCTTCCTCGAGTAACTTACAGATTCTGAGAAATATACACCTTTGTTGTTGTAGCAAAATCCAGTAAGGCCAGACGAACAATCTTGAAGTTTAGGGCTCGTTCCATATAAAATTCAACATATAGTACGCTCTAAAATGGTAGTAATGCCTAAACTATGACATCAGAAAGGAGAAGAGAGGAAGCCTAGGAAATGTGGAGTTATCGCAGGTTAATGAATATGAAATGGACGGAGAGAGTCGGCAATAAGGTGTTATCGGAAGAGTTGAAGAGATAAAAGTAGAATAAAATTTCTTGACCAAAGAATAATAGCTGTTGGATTCGTCCTGCGACATTAAAACGTCTTGAAATAAAAAAATGTAAAGAAAATTAAATGGGAAGAATTATCGAGGAAGACCTCGCACTGAAACGATTAGGCCAACTCTGAAGAATGTTAAAATGATACCTTAAGAAACCACCAAGCGGTAATTTAAGAGGGAAATGTGAAGGGAAGAACTGTACTAAACCAACCTTAAAATTGATTACTTGTTGAGATGATGGTAATCGTTGTAAGTTTAGAGAAAATGATACTCCGAGTTGAATGTAACTGTCCCTATAGTTGGTGCTAAGTAATATCTTGGCTTAGATAAGGATATCAAAAACTTTCCACTGGGCTGATCGACTCCGGGAGCAGATAATACACCGAGCGCAGTTTTAAAACGTTTATATCCTCAATTTTACAATCACTGCACAAACAAATGATGAGTTATCATGCGTCATTTGTTCACGGCAATGATTGAGAAATAGTTAACATTTTATTTCGATGTAGGCTCCCTTATTTTGCACTTCATCAAAATATCTATTTATGCAGTGCCAATTTTGTGCATAAAATTCATCGCATCTTGAATCCTCTATTTTGATTAAGTAGAACTGGAGCTAATCTGCGTCATTTCTACTTTCACTGAGTACGAAGGAATACCATTTATTGCAAACCCCATCAGTAAATAAAAATAGTTCATTTGAAAGTAACCTAAGATTGCCACCAGAGAACATCACTTTTTCTTTTTATTTATCTATCATAGTTAATGCAGAGGAGAATGGTATTAATTGTTTTATTTCCTCACAAAATAACCTAAAAAGTAGACACAGAACACTGTGACTTTATGTGTATCGATTCCATTTGCTCATGTCATTTTGCATCAAGGCAGTAAGTTTTTCCTCGTAAGTTATTAATTTATTTATGTACGCTCTCATCGGTTACATTTGCTCCTTTTTAAGGTAGTCCGAGCGAGATAGTTCCCCAGTCATAATATAGACCATATTCGAATAATACGCTTTGATTTCACTAGCCTTAGGACACTTTGATTAAATATTGCATTATAAATGGAGCAATAATATAGTTTTATATGACAGAAATTATAGGTTATTAAAAAAAATATCTAAATAACTCTTTAACTTGGCTCAATTTGTTCGCGCGGTGGTCCGACCTTAAAATTGATTACTTGACTCATTTTTTCAATTGTTTTATTTGGGCCCGAATAAGGACCCATCTTGATAGATGGAGTAAATCGGTGTTTTAGTGTTTTTTGTGCGTGTGTATAGACTATATTTAGAAATGGATATGGACATAGGGTGCATTGGTGTTGTGTTTTTTATTGTTTTGTGTTCGATTTTTTTTCTTTTTTAAATTCCTTTCACTTATGATTTTTTTTGTTTTTGTTTTTTTTTTTACAAATTAATAAATCTAATGTTGTGTTTTTGTTTTAAAAAAGGTGTCTTTGGTTTTTATTTTTGTAATTCATCTCTCTCCTCGATACTCGCGGGACTGCGCCCTCACCTCCTCCCCTCCCTGCTCTCACCATGGGCAAAACAAAGGACCGCAAGGCAGCGGCCGAGGGAAACGGAACGGAGGATGCGTCAACCTTGATGGCGGGACTGACTTCAGTTAGGTAGACAGTACCAGAAAATATGCAGCGAAGATAATTTGGGAGCTTGTTTGTGGTGAATTTCATCACTTCAATCCTTGTAAGTATTCACAATAGCCGTATAAAAATCTACGTTTATTCGTTGGAGAGACAAAGAAGTTAGTGTTAATGTTTCCATCGTCGATCGTCAATTGTGGAGCCCAGAGGATCTTGGGAGGAGGGAGAAGACGAAGCGAAGGAGAAAAGGGGAAAATAAACGGAAGGAAGAGAGGGGTAGATGCAGGGAGGGAGAAAGATTGGGAGGGAAAGGCACACAAAAAAATGAGCTGTGAGAAAACTGGTTGTGCGGGTGAATGGGGAGTTTTTTAAAATCTTTTTTTTTAAGGGGCGGGGTGGAGGAGGGGGCTGTATTCTCAACAGTCCCGCGAAAGGAATGTTGGGAAGGTAAGAAAGTGAGAGTGCACCAGCGGGAGGCTGCTCCGATGGGTCCACTTAAGAGAGAGACGTGGAGGGAGAAGTGAGCTGCAGAGAGAGACCGACTCTTGTGTGGTAAGGGGGTGGAGGGGATATTTATCGGAAGAGAACAGGGCGACCGAAGATATAAGCGAGGCCTCCCAACGCTACGGAGGGCATAACGTGGAGAGCAGTGCTTGTTGAACGGTGGGAGAGGCCGAGGCGGAATCACAGCAGAGACAACGACAGCGCAAGATGACTCATCTGACACGGGTGAGTCATCTCTCTCCGGGTCCTCCTCCTTTTTAACTCTCATCTTCTTCACTGGTGCGTTGTCCCCACGGAAGCGGTCGCTAAAGGTAGCCACACACGCGCAGGAAATCCACAAGGAAAAATACTGCAGGATTTTGAACCCTTGCACACACATTGCGCGGAAAATTCTCAGGTTTTTATTAAGCGTTCATCGACGGGAACTCTCAAAACATCAAGGAAGAAGAAATGATTTTCTATCGGGATTTCGGGGACTGTGCAGTTCGCCGCCGGCCTCAAGGAGTTACCCACATACTACAGGGGAATCTTTGAGGTTTGGACAGCACAGTACAAGCCTCAAGTGTATCCCGTACGTGTATGGCTACCTTAAGGAGTGTCGCATCGGGTTGACGGGACGCCTTACTCGGGGCGAAGTTCCACCGAAGGATATTCAGTGTGCGAGTGTTTTTTTCTTTATTGTGCAGTGTCCTTGAATGGTACGAGGGAAATTGGAACACTACAAATTCAAAGTATTCATGTCAATGTAAATCCCTTAGAAGCTGAGAGAGACCTGGATTATTCATCCCAAAAGCAGTGGTTTTCAAATTGTGTTCCGCGGAACGTCAGGGGTTCGGAGAAAAATCCAATGAATTTGAATCGACTATGAAATTAAATAAAGGGCTGAAAAAAAACCTGACTAGATTGCTGCAGGAAAAAAAATACACCCTGATGTATTATCTACCAACAAATGTTTTGGAACCACTGCTCGAAAGGGCTGTGCCCGAAAGAAAAGATGTGGAAAGGGTCGCAGTTTGTGATGAATAATCCTTAGAATCAGAAATAATGCTATTTTATGGGGACGTGGTCGCGGTTCTCCACCATTTTTCAAAAATAAATGATGTTTTGAAAAACATCATCTCATGCCCGTTTACGTCCCAAGTTTACAAGGATTAAAATTTTCATGTTTTTTCCTATGAGGTGATAAGAGATTTTTTCGTTTTCTCCACTCACGACAGGTGGGCAGCCACTTTAGGTGATATCCTTCGGTCAAAGTATTACTGTTATGCCATTGCAAGTGAATGGAGGCGCTCAGCTTACAGACACTCGCAGTAAATAGGCATCTATTTTAATGAGGACTACATATCTGATTTTCTCCGTAAACAGATATTTCATCAACCATTCTGACACTTAACTCCGCCCATACGAAGGCTCTCATTGCCAACTTTCCCGTTGCTACAGTGTGGTGGCTATTGTTTTTTATATAATAAGTTTTCATAGTTGTGTCGTAAATATTCAGGAAGAGTAATGCATAAACTCATCACACGTACATGAGCGCATGCCTTACCTGTGAAGGAACTGGTTACCACAACAACATGCCACCGGAAGTACTAGTATAAGCACTTCGGAGTTAAAACCGTGACGCTCAAATATTTCATGTTTCATTATCGCCAATGGAAACAATTTCGGGAGAAAAAGCGTCTTGAATCCTCAGACTTGAACTCCTACATCCAAACAAACCCCTACGACCTAACATAAAGGGGTGGGGGGCAGAAGGTGAGTTATCACCAACATGCATTAAATTATACCCTATCAAAGTTTGTGCGACCTTAACTGCTGATATATTAGTAAAAGCCTACTGAAACTTGTCAAAATGCAAGACTCGAAAATATTCGCTGCACTATGAGCTTGATACCGATGTGTGTTAGTTTGTGTTAATATCTTACTCACCCCCTCTTCCCCAGAAGGATATCGTCCGCAAAAATATGTGATGTCTTGCGTAAAAACTTGAGGATATTAATAAGGAGGAGCGAAGCCTTGTGCAAAAACTTGTGGGCATTAATTATTCAATTTGATTTGTGAAGTTCTTCACTATATGCCATGCCTATACTGTTGGTGGAGTAAATATAAAATCTTCAGATACAGCAAAACATCATGGAATTACCTTGACTTCTGATATATCGCGGGGAACACACATACAAAACATATGCGGCACTGCATTAAAGAAACTACGTTTTGTTAAGCGTATAATAGGAAAGTCCTCGGATGAAAAAGTAAAAGAGAGATGCTACTTCCCTCTGGTTAGGCCACACCTCGAATACGCCGTGAGCATTTTGGACCCTGGTCATAAAAATTTAACCAAAAAAATTAATGTAATACAAAGGAAAGCAGCGCTCTTCGTTAAAAACTGCTACGAGCGTACATATAGTGTCTCACAACTTTTAGAGAGATTAAGGTGGAAGCCTCTAGAGACTCGGAGGCTACACGCTAGGCTTAGGTTGCTTGAGAAATTCAGAACTGATATTTTTCAGAGCGATATAGAGAATATTATTATGACGCCATACTACATCTCTAGGTGTGACAGATGCGATAAAATAAGAGAGATAATCTGCCGTACAGATAGGTACAAAAACTCGTTCTTTCCGCGAACAATAAGCGACCTCAATAAGAAGTGAGATCCACTAAATACATTCCCATAATACATGCCACCAATTCACCTTAAAAAAACTTACAAACTTACACGGCTGGTGTCCTAACACCCCCTGCCACATGCGCATGCGGCGGCTCCCAGGGTATTATGTAGACGTAGATTATCGCCAATCGCGTTGCCCGGATGGATTAAACGTCCTCCTGCAGACCGGACCCAAAGTTCACGTGTTCTACGCACGCCTAGGGCTCCGGTGATGTGCAAACTTTGGTGACTTGGTCCCGTGGATCGCATAATTAAAAGACAACAGTGGCTTATCGCGATTTCTGAACCAAGCGCGCAATCAGAGGCGTCTGCAGAACAAACATTTATGCTCTAGAAGTAATGTTAGGATTTCCTAGGTTTTCCTACGAGCAGAGTTTACCGTTCCCTCTTACTTATTAATCTTTGCAGTTCAAACAGCGATTACAGAACGCATTCCCGGCATTTGGATACATTTATCGTGCTCCTGAATTTAGTCTATAAATGTATGTTAGTGGCGAAGAGTAAACTTCAAAAGTTTCAAATATATACCACCCATGCATGAGAGTAACTGATATATGATCGACTTCATTTATTCACAATCGTAAACATCACCCCAATTTCCTAATTCTGATTAATTCAGGCAATGCCAGATGGTTTTCAAAAGTTCAAATTTTTTGCCATACATCTAAATCACATTAAAGCATAAAATAAAGACAATTCTTCATACTTTTTTTCTCGACCATACGATTGGGTGTTCCTTAAAGTTGTCATAAATGTGACAATTGTCCAATGTGTCCAATCAATGTAACAGTAAAAATATGTCAAATATTCCATATTAAAAAAAATAGTCATGAATCCATTAAATCACTGATATCACTATTACACAACTGGTTATTATGCAAACATATTTGACTAATAACAACTTATGTTTAAAGATTCTTGAATGTTTAAAGAATTTCAGCTGTGGAGTGAATAGACCATTAACTATAAAAACGAAAAACGTAATTTTATTGACGAATTCTTTAGTATATAAAACATAAGTATAAGAAATAATGGATTTTCGTGGAACGAATCTAATCTGGTAAAATTTTTTTTGAGGACGTCACCACATCTACGCAGACTATAAACTCGTGTATACTAAAAGCCAAATTTCTTGTTTTATATCTCCTCGGGGAGTTCTAAAAACGGCATGCCCTTGACAGTGACATTTAATAGTAATGCTTGGGATCGGAATCGGACTTCGTATCAATTGGAAAGGCATAATTGATTCGGCTTGAAAAACTTGAAAGCAATGGGAAATATTTATGATCCAATTTCATAGTCTCCAATATGGAGAATTGGAAATTTTTGCAAGGTTATTGAGGCACTTACAAGGATTGGAGAGTTGAAACATACGAAAAATATATTTACAAATTATTTCCACTGTTTACGGCCTGGAACTGTTCACCTACGTCAGTCCCTTCCTTTTGAAGAAAGTCAACGATGATGCTACTAATAGTAGATACAGAACTCGGAAGCAAACATTTACTCTACTGCTGAAAAATTACTTGAGTAGAGTGCATTTAAATGCATTGACTCTATTTTTATTTTTAGTAGGATGGTTAGGGTTAGGAATGAGTGGGTAAAAAATGAATGTGGGTTAGATGCTACATTAATGGACATATATGAAAGGAGTGTGCTTCGTTGGTATGGCCATGTTGAGAGAATGGATAAGAGTCGAATAACGAAACAGATATATAAGAGTGAAATGAATGGTGCGAGAGGTAGAGGAAGGCCGAGACAGTTGTGGTTGAATGTAGTTGGGGGAACTCTTAGGAGGAGGAATATAAGGAGTCTTAAAAACAGGAGGGTACGTATGTATGAAGCAGTGTATGGGGATAAATGAAGCAAAAGAGGTTTGCAAGAATAGGTCAATATGGAGGAAATTATTGAAGCAGAGTTAAATGTAAAAATATTTACTTATGAGTGAAACTTAGTGACTTTGCCTTCCCCGGAAGGGAACAGTGGGATTGGTATGTATGTATTTTTTATTCTCATTACCCCGAATACAGCGCATTATGCCAATCTTTATCTGGTGAATAACAACAACATTATATGAACACAAACTCCCATGCCCTAAGTGGTGATAACTCCTCCCAGGTGGGATTCGAACCCGCGACCCTCAGTTCAACAGGCGAGGACTTTACCCCGTCTCCACCGAGGCCGATTCGCAAACTTCCGGGTCTTTTTTTTTGGCAATTTTAAGAGGAATTTGGTGCTGTCAGGGCCATGATCCTAACATGCCCCTCTCTACTAATTATCTATCCAACGAAACAATGACATAATAGATCGCTGAAACGTGAGTCACCCAAGCGTTATATTTATTCACTTTTAGCACCTCTTGTTCCCTCAATCCGACAACCGTCCTCGCACATTGAGATCTAAACGTATCTTTACGCGGTGTCCGATGCTATCTAATATTTTTTTAATTCCCCACGCCGACAAAAGGGGAGTTTAATGGAGTCTGCAAAAACTCTTGAATGACAATCTCGGATTAGGACGATCCATGTGAGCACACACAAAGGCACGCCACGCACAAACGAACACTATTTTCCGGGTAAAAGTTGACGCTCTTTTTACGACGGAGTGACCCCTTTGTTCCGCGGAACGAAAGTCAGGCCCGAGGGAATCCAAAATGCCATTTCGGGCCTTCTCCCAGGCGTGCGGCGCAGAAGAGGAGGCGAATTCGTGAGAAGGCCCGCATTAATTTACGTCGACGCTGCTTTTGGACCCCTTGGGCGGGGGAGAAAGTGTGTTCGCCTCGCTGCACTTCGGACCCTTCGACAAAGAAGGTGCGGGCCACTCGCACCCACTTCCACTGCACGTGCGAGGCCATCCGACCACCGGCTGCGATCTTTCCCGAAACGTTTTCCTCGTCCGAGAAACCAGTCACAAACGAACATAAATCAGGTTTCTGGACATCACCACGTGCACGCCCAGCAAGTTCAAAGGTCAAAACCTTATCGAACGATTGGAATGCTCCTCTCCGACCGACCGGCGAGGTACTTCAAGCCACTTATTTATTTTTCTATTGGAGTAAAATTGTCTTTATCTCCGATATTTAAATGTTAATTACATAATTATTCGGCTTAAGTTTTGTTGTTTAGTGATTCTCAGAGTTCAAGGAATGAATATATATTATGGATTGTTATCTCGTTGCCAAAAACTGTTGTCTAGAATTCCGTAAAAAACAACTTTTGGAAAGTGGTGTAGCCTAGTGATGAAAGACAGAAGTCCAAATGTAAATACAGTCGATAGTTTGTAAATAAACACGTCTTACCGGTTCTACCACGAATATACATGGGTTTTACTTACAATTTATCATAATGCAGTGGATAAAAAATGTAGTACTACACGCGGGACGTAATTATACACTTTTTATTATTTTCCGGTCTACAGATATATTTAATTCCTCTCCAAATTTAATTACACAAATGCATAATTGACTTTTTAGCACTTCGTGATTATCGCTATACGGAAATTCAATAATAATGCGAGGTGATTTCATGAGTATTCCCAATGGCCATCATTGCAGTGTAGGTAAAAAGGAATACACCTACTGCCGCCTTGAACAGATTCTTATTTTTCGATCCAAGTCTCCTATTTTGGGTCCTCGTAGACGCATACCCTGTTTTGCAGCCTGGTACAAAGCAAGTTTTGTTCATGCAAGGCATTATAAATTCTTTATTCAAGCAGAACGGGCTTAATGCATTCAAATTAGAATCAGAATCTGGGAAACATCGTCGTTTCATAAACCTCTTACACATTTTTAGTAATAGATATTTCCTCTATAGCATTTACAAAGTAACTTTTGGATCACAAAAATAGCAAGATATTATTCAAAGCATCAAGTAATTCTTATCTCCTCGATCGTTATTGAATATTCACCACAGTCTCACGTTAGCAACAATTAACTACGTCAATTTACAATAACAACTGAAAAGACTTTTTCCGAAGAGGCGCCAAGGACTGGGTGAACTAAAAGTGGAAATTTAGGCAACACGTAGCCTAGGCAACAATTCCAAACATCTAAGTCCATAATATATGTGGACCCCAGAAGTCAAGGGGTCTAAGTGACATTTTTGAAAAAAAATAAGTTAGGTACAGAAATGGGAAGTGAAAATATTAATCTCTTAGGTGGTAAAGAGATCCAAGTGATTTTCTTGATAGGTGCTGCTATCTAGGGTAATGACTCTTAACTACTTAGTGGGTTGTACTGAACATTTTCAACTTTGACTTAAGTTTTCTCTAAACAATGGTTTTGTTACTTAGACCCCTTGACTTCTGGGGTCCTCATATTTAATTAATGGTTCAGGGGATGCAGCCAATGGCTTGTCAGTTGACGAAATCTATCGTCCGGAAATGTTTCTCTGACCGCGTAAAAGGAAGATTAAAAAAAACCCTTGCAACAAATTTTGCTGCAATTATGATCGCAGCTATTGACAAATAAACCTACCCATGACATTTTTAAAAATAACAATTTTTGTTCAGAAACAAGAGGATGGTAGCCGAAAAATACTACTCAGTCGGGTACAGAGCCAACAAATCGGGAAAATATCGATAAAACTCTTTTTTATTGGTAGAAATGTATAAACCTCTTTTGTACGGAAAAGTGAAGATTAAAATCAATCAGCCAACACTACAAAATAGATTCTGATGGATTATTAAGATGGACAAACGGTAATCGTGCGTCATTGGGTGCGCATTCTAGCAATTTTTTAACTAAACTGGAACAAAAAATTCCTGGACCACGATACATTTGTACGTTTATCTGTTTATACGTTAGAACTCACCAGAAATGGAATTAACGATAAAATTGAAAAAAAAATAATTCTTTAAATAATTTGTGTACTGACTTTCAGCGCGGTATTCGAAATTCAGTTGATTATTGTGAAATATTTTTTTCAGTTCGAGGTATGGACTCGGCATAATGTCTTCATGCATGCTATCGACGATTTTGACTAATTATATTGATATTATTTCATGTTCAGAGGAGAGTCTGTTTATATGTAATAGCAGAATTACGAAATGCATTTCATGTGCTATAAGAACACGCGTGAAAATAGAAATGGTTTGCCAATAAACCATATGGCTACAAAGCAATTTTATCACTATTATACGAGTATTTAGGTATCAATCATGAAAACATATATGCAAGCTTTTACGCATATCTGTACATAACCGAATATTGCAACAACCACCTCAAGCGTTCGCACGATATGTTCATTAGGAACTCAGTGAAGAATTGGTGGACAGCTTAAACCCTCAGGAAACTTAAACGGTCAGGACAATTTAATCCAGGAGTAAAAACAACACGAAATATGCCGCATGCATGAGGATTTCAGCTTTCAGCGGGTGATCAATTTTTATTTATAAATTGAGTCGGCGATGCTCTCATATCTTGAGAGATCATCAAAGTACAGAAGGGAAATGACAGCTGTAGTGAGTAAAAAGAAATGTAACCTGGATTTAGATATTCCACGAGACAAGGGGATGATGACCTCAACTGTCGCCCATATCTATGGTCTATTCATATGGCAATGACATAAATCATAAGAAGTGGCGATTATTAAGGGGGATGGAGAAGTAAGGATCATAAGTCATTGAGTACATATTTTAATAACTGTACAAGTAAGTAAAAAAATAATTCTTGGACAACACTTCAAATATAAATATTAATATGGTGGAAATAACCACGTATTAAGCAATATAATTGATGCAAGAATTGTATTTTTTAATTTTTGCATTAATTAAATAATGGCAATGACCTGCGTGTAAGGCACGGGATTCGAAGTGGAAGCGAAATTCATGCCTAAGTACGTGTTTTTTCTTCAAATGCCATATATAATTGTAACTTTTACTACACAACAGAGAGATAGTAAAGGTCACAATTACTTTTATTACACCACAGAGGTAGCAAAAGTTACAATTAAATATGGCTATGGAAATATACCACAAAATTACCAAAAATATTGTTTTAATTTCAATGTATCAGGCTGGACTTGGTGGTAGTTGTCTATATTGTATGTGCATCTGTTGAAGATAACCAAGCGTTTTTTATTCAGCATGAGTGTTTTTTTTTTAACTTAGCTTGTTTCGATAATATCTGTTAACAATCATTACAGCAAAATGAAACGCATTATTTTGCGTTGATAGTGAAATCTGTACATATAGAGTCGAATAATACCTACAAAATATATAATATCTACACAGGAAATGTCACGTGTCTTCCTGTATGCGCGTGCCATTGGAACAAGTAAATCAGTATAAATATCTTGGTATTATAATTGACCAGTACCTTAAATTTGATATCTTCTTCTCTTCTAAAGGTTATCCTTGTTGTTGCAGCCACGACTTCCAACAATCTCTTTTTTCAGCCTTCTTCTTCATTGCATTGTACGAGGTGCATCCCATTTCCATCGCCAATACTTTTAGGTATGAAGTTCTCGGTCGTCCTCACTGTCTCTTGCCTAGAATTTTTCCTTCCATAATATTTTGTATGAAGTTGTCGTGCCTGAGTTAGTGTCCGATGAGCTTTGCAATTTCTTGTTTTAATTGTTTCCAATATTTCTCTTTCTGTATGGTCTTCATTTAGTACTTGCTCATTAGTTTTATTGTCGGTTCACCTAGTTTTTGTAATCCTCCTCCAAAACCAAATTTCTGCAGCTTCAAGTTTGGTCATTTCACTCTTCCTTAGTGTCCATGTCTCGCATCCATATGTTAGCACACTCCATGCAAAGCTTTTCAGGAATTTCTTCCTAGTCTCAGTACTAATGCTGTTATTTACTAGGAGACTTTTCTTTAATTGAAAGGCTTTCTTGGCTAACGTTATTCTTCTTTTGACCTCTGAGGAGCAGTTGTTATGATTCTCTAATATGCTACCCAAGTAGCAGAACTCTGTCACTTCCTCCAGCCTCACTCCGTCTATTCGTTATCTTTTCTCTTATATTTATTTCTACCACCATGATTTTTGTTTTCTTGGTGTTTATTTTAAGTTTCAGTTTTAATAAAATATTATTTAGAATCTTGAGCATTCGACTTGATTCCTTCTCTGAGTCAGCCACTATAGCTATGTCGTCTGCAAATCGAATGCAATGAATTTGTTTGCCATTTATTTTAATTCCTCTTGTCTTTGTTTTCATTTCAGACATTGCTTCTTCTATGTAAAAGTTAAACAAGTAAGGCGATATTGGGCAACCTTGTCTAACACCACTTCTTATATTTGCTTCTTTCTTGGTGCCACTGATTTCTATTTCCGTACTTTGGCTTTTGTAGAGGTTTAAAATCAATCTTTTGTCTCCCCAATCCAACCCTATTTTGCACATTGCTTGGAACAGTAGTCTCCAGTCAACATGGTCAAAAGCCTTTTCCAAATCAACGAAAGCTATATAAGTTTTCCTGTTAATTTCTAGCTTCCTCTCTAGGATTAGTCGCAATGCTAAAATTGCCTCTCGAGTGCCTTTTCCTGGTCTGAAGCCGTACTGATCACTATCTAATGTCGCATCAATTTTCTTTTTTATTCTCTCTTTTACTGTAAACAATAAAATATTTGAAGCATGGGACAGAAGCATTATTGTTTGGTGATTCGTGCAATCCTTTGCATTGCCCATCTTGGGAAGTGTAATCGTTCTGCTTTTTGCGAAATCATGTGGTACCTTTCCTTCCTCATAGCAATTGGATACAATCATGTAAAGTTTATTCTTAATTGTATCACCACTATTTTGCAGTAGTTCCGCTGCAATGTTATCTACACCGGTGGCTTTATTTCGCTTTAATTTATTCAGAACATTGTTAAACTCAGCTCTTGTTATGGGTGGCCCTTTGCTATCAGCGTCAATAGAATTTTCCTCCTCAATATACTCTTCTATTTTTTCAATTTCCTTACCCTCATACAAGTCTTCAATATATTCTTTGCATCTATCACACACCTCCTCATGCCCAAATAATAGTTTCCCATGTTTATCTTTCACTAGGTTGCTCTTAGTTTTCGGTCTATATTGTAATGTTTTTACTTTGCTGTAGGCTTTGTCAATTTTCACCTCAACTATTCTAAAAAAATCTTGGATGACCCAAGAGATCTTGGAGCTCATTGAAGAAAGAAATAAGTTTAGGTCCAAAAATCATAATAAATACAAGGCTGTTAAAAACGAAATAACAACAATGTGTAGGTTACAGAAAGAAATATGGATGAACGAAACAAGCAAAGAAATTGAGAAAGATTTAGTTGAGGGGAAATTTGATATGCACTTCATAAATGTGAATAGCAGGTTAAGGAGGGTTTGATACCAAAGTTACTAAATAAGAACACTGATCTCTACTAAGATCAAGGTGATAATATACTTTGCGTTGGTCGAATCAATAATACGATATGGGTAAACTATATGGAGGTAATGCAGCTACGTGTTATAAAGCTTAAATGCAAGCTACGCAGGATAAAATTGGGAAATTGGTGCTAGACAAAAGCGAAATACATACTTTCAATAAAGTAACTGGTGTTAAAGATAAATCTTGCTAACAACAACCTCAATGTAACAGGACAATATATGCAAAATTTGATGTACTTAATGTAACAAACTTGTATAAATATGTCGTGGTGGTTTCTAAAAAAATATTTCGAAAATATTGTCAGATACCATAAGGCTACGAGTTAATTTTAGAATTAAAATTCCAAGAAACCGAATCGATGACATGAAATGTTATTCGCTTTCATCTATTCACATTGCGAATAAGTATAAGCAAGCAAATCTGTACTGACGAAACAACGCTCCAACCACCTGAAAAGAAATGGTAAAAGAGGACGGGAGTTATTTAATGATGGAACGCAAAATCTATGACATGGCAGAAAAGTCTGGACAAAAGCGAACATTGCTGGAAAGAGATTAGAAGCAATACATCATGCGGTATTATCGAGGAATAATGACAATCGTGGGGGCGTCGAGAATAAATAAATCCTACCAAGAACTAGTAGTAGTGTTTCGGATTAAGGGTGCTTCGACGGCTAAGGTCATTTTGCACCTCGTTTGTCATAGATGGGTACATAATTCAGATTGCATTGCTTATTTGTTTATCATTTGGTTATGTATATGGCCTCTCAATTATGCCCATTATATTTTCGACATTAGACCAGTTTCTTTAAGGAAACGTAGAATTCTATCGATACATTCGGCATTATCGCCAAATATTTCGGATAGATTTCCCCTGATCCCCTGCTTGTCTCGCGATGCCCGGTATTTATTGCATTGCATCAGGATGTGTTGTGTAGTGAGGGGAACGTCCTCCCAAGAACTGAAGAGAAAAGTTGTATAATTCAATTCAAAGGTTGTACAATGAGAATTACTGGGGAAAGTGGAGGACGAAAAGCATGGGAATGATGATGAGGGATGTGAAAATGATAAATCATGAAGAAATCAAGCGGTCAGCTGAAAAATGGACGGAGAGCTTAAGCAAACCAATACTTAGATAGATGAATGCCAATGATGATGACGTAAAATTATGGAAAAGAAACAAAATTGGCAAGTAAAGTATAATTTTTGTGAGGAAAGTGGAGAGAATTGAGATTTATGGAACGATGACCTTTTTTTTGTTTTAAAGCAGAGGTGGACCTAACATGCTATGTATGCTCATGAAAAAAGAACGTGCGAACTCTGGGTTATAAAATGCCTAATTTACCTTTACCCAGCAGACTCTCGCTTGCGTTATGTATGTTGTGACTGCGGTAATTTTCGCTCGGAGATTCCACGCCCACTGGAGCCCATTAAAAAAATGATGACCGAGCGAAGCTAATCTAAAAAAAATGCGGGAATAATTCGAAATCCACGCATTTAGCCCGCAGGTCTGACCGCAGTCATCGAGGGAAATCGACCGCTTGATAAACACACCGAGCCTCTGTGCAACATGGCCACTTAATAAGATAGAATTATGACGCTTTCCCGTGTTCGTAATTTCTGGAATGTTGGGAGATTAAAGAACCCTCGACCAATGCGAAAGTTCCATTCCAACGCCGAAGAATATCGCACGTAATTATCGGTCAGCGACCCACAAGGAAGGTATCCTGGATAACCATAGGGACATTATGTGCCCCTATGTTGAGATGAACAACACCACACGTCGGCTGCGTCTTACGGACAAGAGTTCATAGCATCCTATTTAATGGACGATAGCCATTAAATAGGATGCTTAACATTTTCGCTTTTGTTGACGACAATCTAGTGTCTACCGTCACAATAACATTCCCATAATCTTACATTAGCATAACCATGAGGACACATAGGTCCAGCTGAAACCTTGCCACTGATTCTCCTGGAATATTTTAGGAGGAATATACATCGAAAGGGAGAGAACGCATTGAGCGTTGAACTGATTAAAAATTATTTCCCGTTTACATCATCAAGCGATGCAAATACACGTGAAAGACGATGAAAATAAATGCAGTACAGGAGGAAATATTCCGTTATAGCGTTGACATGTATGGAAAAACATTAGTACGCAATGGAAAGTCATTCTTACTGCAAAAAAGATTATTTGGCCTATTTAGTTTCACTTTAAGAGTTGCATCTGCTATAGACTTGAGCGGATTGAGAAAAATAATAGGAATAACCCGTCGTTGCCGAAGCGGGCCCATGTTTAACATCATAATTATGTCGTATTCCTTCTGTTTAGCTAGAAAATAAGTGATAGAATGACCCAGTATAATGAGTTGACTTAGGTTGGGTGGCAAGGGATGTTAGGGAAACGGCCACAAAATAATAGGATATAGGGATGGGAACGAGATAGGACGAAATGAAATCAGTACAGCGGCGCATTCTTCTTGTCATTTTTGTTTGACGGGAGTGATGAGGGTAGGCGGAATTTTCATCGTGCCGACCGGGAACTCGTGAGATACGGGATTCTCTAAAGACAATAGACAAGCGAGGGAACTCTAGAGTTTTTAGCCTCGCACCACCGAAATCCTTCCTGCTCGCCCGGAAGTTTTTAGACAAAACGCGGTGTCTTCCTTTGTGTTTCATTGAAATCGCGATTTGAATATTTTTTTCTCCGCGAGCCAGATTCCTTTGTCGCTACTCATAATCTGGCTCCTGGGGAGTGAGATAACGCCACTCATCTACACCACCTCGAACAAGGTTCCAATTCAATGAACCCTTGAGCTTTTCCGAGGCTGATGAAGGACCCAATCTCATTGTTGCAGCGTCGCGAAAGGCAACGCCGCCAGTAACGTAACGGCGAATATAATTCCTCCACGGCATGTTTTAAGTTTTAGTGATTTTTCAACAATTTGACTACATATTTTATATCCATATCTACCTCCTACCACACTCTAATGTTGTTAATATGATGTGAAATCTTTGGTTAGAAATGAAATTCAGAGCATTTCTTAAGTACGGTTCGAGACATCATTTTAGCCTAAAATTTCGTTTTCTCGACAATTTTTGGCATCAACTGCGAACAATTTAATTCAGCAGCTAACTCTAAAGTTCTTAGACATTTTGATGAGATTGAGAAATAAGTGGAAGCCGGTCAAGTTTCCTTGTGGAACACATATTTACGCTCTTCAGATTGGAATTAATTTCTTCGATTATAATATTTATGCACGATTTCGCATGCTTTTATCAGCCAAAAACCCTCAGAGAACACTAATTGAATAATAGTAGGCCAGGGTTTTGGCTACCATTGGCTCGCGTGCCCAACGTGGCACGTAGATGACTTGTTTCTGGTACACAAAACGAGTCTTCGCCTATTTTTATTCAATTTTATGGAATATCATTCACCAGGGAGGGTGGGAGGGGACTGCCGGCCTGTACAAGCCTTTCTACTTCTAAAAAAAACAGAGTCAATTTATCATTGGGCTATACGAGTGGCTGCATATACCGAGAGCAGTAAATTAGCTATCCTTATATTTTATATTAGGTATTGCATAAAATATTTTTTTAATACTTTACTATTAAGGGATGAAAAATCGCTTAAGTTATCTACAGCAATCTTTAACTTTGTTATTGCCTTTTAATTGTATGACTACAAAAAATGAGGACTGATTAGTAGAAAATAGTAGTTAGAGTAAAACTTGTGTGTTGATGGTAATAGTAGTGTTTTTAAATTATTTCCATAAGCATGCCGGTTGAAGTTATACAAATATTTTGGAGAAAGATTTAAGGCTTTCCGGGCATATGATGTTGTTAAAGGTTACTCGGTATTTTCACCGATTCAAACTCTCCATATTGGCCGACGTTTCGATAGACGACTCGTTCATAACCCGAATAACCATTCACTTATATATTAATTAAAAATATCTATAAAAATACTTATCGTAAAAATTGTCATAATTGTTTTTACATTCAGTCAGTTTTACATGATTTAGATAATTACTTGTGGAAAAGTGCATTGATGTTTCTGTCATAATATGACGAGCCTCCACGGATATCTCGTATGAAATTGTTGAAAATATTTAGATAATTTTTCATAAAACTAAGATCACGATACAGTGTATCACGAATTATATGCTCCTAAGAATATTTGCTTGGCACGCTTAACATTTTACTTTAGAGATTTGACCGACTTTGTCACGCGCAAACAAAAAGGTTGCCCACTTCCGCACAAGGCCCATTATGTATTCCGCATCGCGAGGAGTACCTAATACAGAATCGCTGCAGTCGAGACGCCCAGTTCAACTCCTCCGGAGCCATTCATGTCCGTGGATTCCCTCGCTTTCCTGGATCCTCCCACTGATTGCAACTCAAGAGCCGGTGTGAGAGAGAGAGAGAGAGAGGAATGCTTCGCAAGAGAGCCGTTTAAGCGGGGCCTTAAGGTATTGGGTTTAACGGTGGGCGGTGTTAATCCCTCCCGCAGTGCACCACTAGACTCTCGCTTGCATAACCGCCTCGCTGACAAACCTTCTCTCCCCACACGAGGCACACAACTCCCTCCGCAGCCATCAAAGCGCTCTCTCGACGAACCGGCGTCGAAAAGAATACGAGTCGGGGAAAAAAAAATCCGATTTGAAGTGGGACATGTCCCCCCCTCCCCAAACCACAAACCCTTCCCTCGCTTAAGGTAGTCCGAACGAGATAGTTCCCTAGTCATAATAGCGACCATATTCGATATATACGTTTTAATTTCACCAGCTGTAGGATATATCAATTAAATATTGCATTATTAAGAGTGCAATAGTATAGTTTTAAATGACAGAAATTGTAAGTAATTAACTGCAAACATCTAAATAAGTCTTTAACTTGACTCGTTTCTTTCTTGCGGTGCGTTTGAAACTCCTTCGAAACGGAAGGTTATTTTGCGGTACCCAAGAACTTAGAGCGGTGACAATATGATTAATTTTCATAAATAGTTGAGAAAACATACAAAATACACGCTGTTAGTTTTTTGCGACATCTAAGTGTTATAAATTCTTCATTTAGTAAATAATGTCCTTTGGGAGTGCATACACGTACCATTTCCCATGTATAAGGGCTGGTACTTTTTGGAAAATAATTCCGAAAGTAATGTGGCAAGGGGTTGAATTTTTTGTGTCATTGGAAGGGTGAGATATTTTTCATTAAAATTGATTTCTAAGAAAAATGATATTTCGCTCGGACTACCTTAAGCAATCCGTCGTCTTGTCAACTCATTTCGTTTTACATTTTTTTACGAGCGCCTGAAAAGTGTGCGGTCGACAGAGAAGTGAAGTCATGCTAAAAATAAAACCGACGAGAACGATAGCGCGTGTTTTGGTTTCCGGTTTTATCGTTCGAGTATACTGGTTAGACGCTTATACTCAACGAGATCGACTTAATTTACGATGAATCCTTTCTGGGATGGTGTGCTCGCTTGTATAGGCTGGCTCTAAAGTAGATATATCTAGCTCAATCGGGTCTGCAATGCATGTACGATGTTGGGACTCGAGCCAAAATGAACCAACTTGCCTCCATTATGTCGTTCATCGGCTTAGTAAGTTACTTATAGTGGCCCAATTAACGTGATCATGTCCCAAATATCTCCTTCGTTGAAAGAGAGGTAGAGACGGATTGCTAAGGAAGCGTCGTAATCTAAAATCTTAAGTGATATCATACCCGGGAAGATTAAATTAAATGAGCAATGAGTTGAGTCGCGTCGGAATAATTTATCGTGCACTTCAATTCAAAATAACATTTAGACAAATATAAGAATTTTTCACTGGTTTCAATCAAAATGGGTTGGATAAAGTTGTATGATATTTACATATTTTGTAACGTTTCCCTGGACAATAGGGAAAGAGGAGAAATGGAGACTTGAGTCATAAATGATTTAAGATTTTCCCGGTGTATTATGTTTAAGTATCTTTCTCGGGCTTCGCACCGGGTAATATTAGAGACTTGAGTCCTTTGAAAACTGGTGCTACAGGAGGATGCTCAAGATCAGTTGGTAGGATAAAATAACAAATGAAGAAATTTATCAGAAAATAGGAGAAAAGACATACGGAGAATGACTTATGGAGGAGTATAATGAACAGGAGGACAGGACTTGTGGGGCACATTTTGAGGCACGAGAACACGATAAAGACGATACTAGAAGGAATGACTGAAGGAAAAAGATGCAGAGGAAGACCTCGACTTGATTATACGAAGCCGTCATTGAAGGATTTGGACTGCACCAGCCATCAGGAACTGAAAAGAAGAGCCGAAAAGAGAGCCGACTGTGAGGACTGCTCTCGCAGACCAATCTAAGGATTGTGAATACCTAAGAAGAAGAACGTTTCCCACCCCTATAAAATCACGGCTAAATACCCAAACATTAAATATTTATTTGTTGTAGATTGCTCTTATCTTGAACATACTTAAATTAGCTAAGAGAAAAAGCTTAACTAGGAATGATCGAGTCAACTGAAAATTAAAATTATTTTAAATGTTTCTATCATTTGAGTCATGTATAATTGAAAGTTGATATTTCATGCAGAAAAAATGGATTTAAGTGCGATAGTGGAGCTATACAACCTTGAGGGATTCGGTATGACGTTTATTTACCATTATGATTGCGGTATAATAAAATCAAAATATAAATATTATTAATTTTGCATTCGCAATCTCAAACCTCACTCTATACTGCATCGTAATGTACTTCTCATTCAATTGATCTCAATTCCTAGTCTTGAAAAGTAACCCGCTACTGGCTCGGCCGTTATGATTTCTCCAACACCCCAGGTAGGCAGGTATTACTTGTCAGTTGCATGGGCACTTCACCCATCACGTGAGATCATAGGATTTAGTTATGCGTGTATGTAGTTCGAAAGTCGTGGATGCGAAAAATAGCAACTTTCTATGGCCAGCTGAGCTGCAAAGTGCTGATGAAAACATCGTCCGGTTTCATAGCTCCAATCATTTACTTTCCCCATTGAATAAAACATACGATCGTCGCCGAAACAAGCGTAGTAGGTAGGCGAGGCTATTAGTTCCCATTGTGTCTGATGCAAACATTTCGATCCCGGCAATATGCCACACCTTTGAATACGCCCAATAGGTGTGGACCCTGCCTTTCGTCAAAGAGGCGATGCGAGTTGAATTAAAGATGAGGTTCCAAGTGGGCTCTCTTCGTAATTCCGCCCAGTATCAACACTTTGCTTTGACAGCTTTTCCGCGTTCTTCTAACACTTTTTAAATAGTTTTCCTACTTTCGTTACTCTCACTGATAGTAGAAGGTAATGGCACATTATTTCAGAATACATCAGCAGGGTAAAAATGAGTAATGAATTAAATTAAATGATAAATATATATCCTATAATTTAAACTCGCCAACAAAACGCCAAGGGATGTAATACGGCATGAAAAAAATCACTTTAATTTACCAAGGTTCGAACCCGGAACTCCCAGTTGGAAGTCGGGTGCGTAATTGTGTATATGCACCCTTGACAGTGACTCTGCACGATTCATTCGTACATGCAATGACAGGAAATCGGCGACAGAACCCAATCATTGTAAATTTTAAAATGAATTTCCAATGTTGATGTGATTACAAACCTCAGGCTAATGTGGCGTGCTTTTCTTTCCCATGACCAGATTTTAAAGAGATTTTTTTATTTTATTTTTTATTTTATCTTCACTATCCCGAATACAGCCCAGTGGGCCAATTTACGTCGGGTGTATAACAGTAACAACGTTCGAGACACAAACACCCATGTCCTGGACAGATAATATTCTACCCAGGCGGGACTCGAACCCGCGACCCTCGGATTAACAGGCGAGGACTTTACCCCTCCGACACCGGGGCCGACACAGATATATTACACTCACTAAAATCAGATCTTGGCATGAGAGATGACAAGTAAATGGATATGAATCCTGTGTCGGCATTTTAAGAACAATAATGCAATGAATCTCTGGAAGTTTTTAGTAGAGGTAATACCTTACTGTAGGTTTGAACGGCATGGTAATTGGTACTTCGCTCCTTGATTAGAATCTTGATGTTAACTGAAAAAAGTTTTTTTATCTCGCTGGGTCAAATAGGGATTGTATGTATAAAAATCAGTCATTCAAAGAAATGAAGCAAAAGGATAAATGTTATGAGAATTTCCCACAATCTGGTTCATTTTATCTCCAAAATAAATCACGAGTCCCATCAAGTGAAATTATGTAGGTTTCTTAGGCTATCATCACATCTACAGTAACTGACAAATGGTATGAAAAATTATTACCTATTTACCAACCTAATGCAGGCCTTGAAACTAACCAAAATAATTTCTACAGGTATTGTAGCAAAAGTTGCCGGAAAATACTTTTTAAAAATCAAACTATTGCTATGCATATCATTTTATCCGATATGATGAATTGCACATTTTATGGGTCCTTTTCTTACAACTCTGGATTTCAACTGGTGATGCAACTTATGCTCATGTTTCGGTATTCTCATTTAGATTTATCTAGGTACTCAGGTACACAAGTTTTTACTATATGTAACTATTTCTAAACGATGATGGCATTCATATTTCAAAGGACGGAAGCTTGATATATATTTTCATATATTCCTCCTTTGCCAAAAAAAATGGTGTGGTGTATAAACACCATTGATTACATCTTCGAAATATAATGAGATATTATTATTGTCAGGCAGCTATTATGCAACATAATTATCTGCTGTTTATAGCACGTATCTGATTTTATTTCCGTTCAATGGGTAGCGTGAAAAGATATTATTCTTATTTGTTAGACACATTTTATTGTGTTCATATTGTTGCATTCATTTAAATTTATCAGTTCTAGGTTAAATTTATCTGCATGGCAATATGCATATTAACATAGAATTAGAAATAATTGAATTATAAATTGAATGGAGTCAACTTTAAATCTAAAGAGAATGCATTTTTGGATCGGTGAAAACTTTCTGATATTTACTTCTCTAGAATAATAATGATTGTATGAATGTATAGTGATCTAACAGAAGCTATCAACGATGTTTTATATGATTTAATATGTAAAATTTCAAGGCCATAAAGCCGCATAAATGTAATTCTGAAAAATAAGAAATATAACAATGAAAAATAAAATCAAATTATATTTTTTCAGACCCCAACATACAGAGTTCGTTGAATCACAACCGCGTGTCTCCTCAGCGGGTGACAACGCATAAGTTCAAATTCTGAAGATCCCAGCGATATTTTGTGGAACCGAAACATAAAAGACAAATTACAAAACGAGGAAATTCCAAAAGAACAAATTTATTACACGGCCTAGGTTTCGCTTATTACAGCATCATCATGTGATGATGCTCAGATAAGCAATATTTACGTAATAAATTTTTACGTGTGGAGTTTGCTTGTTTTGTGATTTGTCAGTTACGCATAAGTCACCGTCACATGTAGTTAAGCAGTACTTTGGACATGTTCAAGGAATATATGTTGAGGATCTGATATTATGTGTACAGTATAGCAATCATCTTTTTTTTGGACGATGTTCACCCAACTTTAGCATCGGCAAAATATCGCGCTAAAACAGATGGGTCGTGAACGGATCGGGGTAGTAAACCTATGAGAAAAAATCTTCACTACCAAACCTCAGCGGGGGCGTTAAGTTTTAACGGAACTTTAACATTAGGGACTGCGACGCAAAGCGCACGATTACGATTACTCAAAGGCATCGTAAATGCAAGGAAACTAGCCTGGATATCTGAGGTCTCGGTGATGATCGCATCTTGAAAGGATGCCTGGAGGTACTCTTGAATGGCTGTCGCAATCCCGCGAGATATGAATCCAATCCCCTTCCAGGTGGGCAATTTTCTCCAGATGAATTCAGCACTCGCGTGAAAGTTGTTCTTTGAGCAAAAGGGATTACTAAGAATGAAGGAGTGAACGCTTTTCAAAAGTATCCCTAAGTTGAGGAAACTTCAGCAGTGTAATTTGAATCTCTTTTAAGCTTCTCGCTGCTTCCCTAACCTACCTTCCGACGGGAAGGGAGATAACCACAATACAAGAGCTCTAAGATGGACTTCTATCATTTCAAAGAGTGATAGAACTAATGTGAATAAGCTTACATTTTGACTTAACACGGTTTATATTGCGTACCAGAAACAGTCTCAGAGTCGAAAGTAGGAGGGTGAAAGAGAGGATTGAAAGAGTGATGGGATGATATCAATATGTTTCTTCGTGGTAATGAATGATAGGAGTGTTATTCTTCCTTTGTGTGGCCATCTGGAAAGAAATATGTGAGTCGAAACTCTTAGAAGTATTTCATTAGACGACTGAATGAGTATATAATGGGCAGCCGAGATAATTTTGGTAAATACTGCCGAAAAATGTGTTAGAAGGTTTGTTTGGGGTCTAGAGAATAGGACAGAATGGTTCTTCAAGTTTCGGCGAATCTTAAATATTTGAATTTTATTTTATTTGCGGCAAAAGTAGAATGGATAGGGTCAGGAATGAGTGGGTAATAAATGAATGTGGGTTAGATGATCCAGTAATGGACATATATGAAAGGAGTGTCCTTCGTTGGTTTGGCCATGTGGAGAGAATGGATGAGAGTCGAATAACGAAACAGATATACATAGGGAAATGAATGGTGCGAGAGGTAGAGGTAGGCTGAGAAAGTTGTGGTTGAGAAAATTTTTAAGAGGAAGAATATTAGGAGTCTTAAAAACAGGAGGGCGTGGATGAAGCAGTGTATGGGGCAAAAGAGGTTTGCAAGGATAGGTCAGTATGAAGGAAATTATTGAAGCAGAGTTAGGTGTACAAATATGTATTTATGAGTGATACTTGGTGACTGCCTACCCCGGAAGGGAATGGCGTGATTGGTATGAATTTATGTATGCATTTTATTATTTTCGAGATTCATCATGTAAGTTGCTTGTACTTCAGCGTTTAACCTCTCTTCCTGGAGGTAATGGAAGGTAAAGAATTTTTCTAGTAATTTCTGCTGCTATATACATAGTAGCTTGTTCCTAAGGAGCGTTATCAATGATTGCTACTTGTTGAACCGCCAATCCTAGAAAAATTCTTTACCAGACGACGACCACAGGAAGAGAGGCAGAACCTTGTGATAAATGCATAAAAAAGCGATGAATTCCGAAAACAACTAATTGCGGATATGACAGCATGTATGACACAGGGCATGAATGTGGTCGAAGTCAGAGAAGCATCATTATTTAGATGCAGCGTCATCTTGAAATAATACTCAAGCTATGTCGTACGCATTTCGGAAATGAGTAAGGAAATCTAAAATTACTCTCTGATAGGAAATTTTCCTCTTTTACTAAGATAAATCATTGTATCCTTGCCCATTGTTGAGTTAGTGGCGATGCATATGCTCACATCCCATGAAAAAACTATCCGGAAATCCATAGCTCAGAGGTCATTTACGAATATTTTTAATAAATATGCTTAAAAAGATACGTCATTCTCGGCAGTAGACTAATATATGCATTAGAACCGTAGGATGCTAAAGTTTTCAATATATTCCTAATGTCATTTGTTTTTCGGCTTCGCCAATATTTGGCTAATCAAAAATATTATTCGCCTCCTATGCTTTATAATGCACTGTTCTTTGTTTTGGAATCTTGAGCGCATCAGTGAATAGAATGACCAAAAAAAAAATTCGCATTCCTAAAAGCATTTTTACTTACAAGGTGAGAGTCAGGTAAGAGTTACCTGATGATGACTGCTAGACAGTTGAAACACGTGTTGTAAGAGTTTGAAATAAATTTGGTAGACAGTACGATATCGTTTGAGTATCATTGTTTATGTGGTATACATGAACATTAAATATTTATTAGCCTAACAAGGGGAGTGTCAGGTAACCGGGTCTCAGATTTCATTCAAACTTATTAGTTGCACAGACCGCTGTATGTGGTTCATGAATCACCCCAAACATAGGGTTATATAACCAATAGTTTAAAGAAAAGAGGCCTTTAAACATTTTAACTCTGATAAGTACCCTTCCGACACGCGAGCATCATAACTGTGGAAGTAACCGTATGGGTAATGTGCTTGACTCTGATCCTGAGAGCACAGGGTCGGTACCCAACGAATCTTTTGTCGCTGTTTTCATAGTTTCTCTTTTATGGCATCCTACAATGCGCTCAATATTTGTTTATTTCGGCTCGAAATATTATTTTTGTGCGAGGCAAATTTTTCATTTGCATACACGACGTCAGGCTTATTCTTTTTTTTCGGTCGAAGGCAGCCTTCTGATTATGTCCCTTCCTTATCATTTCACAACGTATTTTCATTATTGGGGAACGAATCCGTTCCCTCTGGACCGTAGTCAAGCACGGTAACCACACGGCCTCTTTAACAAATGAAGTATTGGCCTGTTGGAAGGGTACTTATTAGAGTTTAAAACGTTTAAAGGCCTTTTTTGTTTAAACTATTGGTTATATAACCCTATATGTGGGGTTACTCATGAACCACATACAGCGGTCTGTACAACTACTAAGTTTGAATAAAATCTGAGACCCGGTTACCTGACACTCCCCTTGTTAGGCTAATAAATAGTTAATGTTCATGTATACCACATCAACAATGATACTCAAACGATATCGTACTGTCTACCAAATTTATTTCAAACTCTTACAACACGTGTTACAACTGTCTAGCAGTCATCATCAGGTAAGTCTTACCTGATGATGACTGCTAGACAGTTGTAACACGTGTTGTAAGAGTTTGAAATAAATTTGGTAGACAGTACGATATCGTTTGAGTATCATTGTACATTATGCTGTTCTACAGCACCTCGACCGAGAAAGTGGAGTTTATACCACATAAAACCACCAAATTCTATAATGCGGTACGTTATTTTAGAAATAAACAGAATAAAGGCTTTTTACACTCTTTTGAACTGAACTCTCAAAACTTTAATGTGTGAATTAAGGAAAACTTCGTCTCCTAAACTCTAATACCGTCATTCAACTAGAGATGGTGATTTTTTATCCTTTTTATCTGTCAAACCGTACCAATAGAGAAGTAAGCCATAGTTACAACGACTATTATTCAACGCGGTCATCCATAAAAGACTTAATAAAATTTTTCTGACGTATGATGACGATTTAAGATGCCTTTCGCTGAGATTTAAACAAACTGAACTTCTCAATCGAGGCTATTGGATTCCAAAACTGAGTCTTCTCATAACGTTCTCTTTTTCCTAAGAATTTTTCAGTATATTCAAAGTGGGGATACAAGGATGAGGTGATTGTAATGGGCGATAACTTCGATTAAATAAAATTGAGGATGGATGGGCTCTGCGGCTCACGACACCATTAATGCCAATGATCACACTTCTCTTTGTTCGGTCGTAAATACTGTCGAAGGCGCCCGCGCAGAATCCATTCCCACGTCCTGAATAAGTAATCGACTTCCTGGTTATGCGGATTCAAAAGGAGTGGAGTATGCCTGGGGGATAATCATGGATGCGCTGAGGAAATGAGAATGCTAGACCATGAGAGTATAGGTTAGAAAGCTGCTCCATTCTGAGATGGGTAATTCCCTGAAGATGATGCGGTTCCAAATTGGACTGTCTTGAGACTATATAGTCAGGTACTGAGGAGGATAGGGCGAGTGTGTTAGTTTGAGGCTTAGTGAGGCCTCGGGATCGAACCCCGACCGTGACGGTCTATTAATACAAGGATATCCCCATCCCTACTCCAGTGCTCTGTGGAGAGCACTCAAGGTGCAACACTTCGTCCAACGGAGAGGACGTTAAATTGAGATCCTTTCGTCGAATTTAGTTAAAAGTTAACAAATAACTAAATTTCTATTAACAACAAAGAAACTAGGTTTTATTATACGTATAATAGAATGGTCCTCGGATGAAAAAGTCAAAGAGAGATGCTACATCGCTCTGGTTAGGCCACACCTCGAATACGCCGCGAGTATTTGGGACCCTGATCAAATAGATTTAACCAAAATAATTGATAAAATATAAAGGAAAGCAGCGCGCTTCGTTAAAAACAGCTAATAGTGTACATTTAGTGTCTCGCAACTTTTAGAGGGATTGAGGTGGGAGCCCCTAGAGACTCGGAGGCTACTCGCTAGGCTTAGGTTGCTTGAGAGATACAGAACTGATGTTTTTCAGAGCCACTCAGGAAATACATACATCTTTAGGTCTGACAGATGCGACAAAATAAGAGAGATACACTGCCGAGCAGAGAGGTACAAAGCTCGCTCTTTCCGCGCACAATAAGCGACCACAATAAAATTTGAGCTCCACTAAATACACTCCTATAATACATGTCGCCATTTCATCTCCAAAAAACTTACTCCTTTACACGGCTGGTAACCTAACATCCCCTGCCACACGCCCATGTGGCGGCTTGCACGGTATTACGTAGATGTAGAAGTAGAACTTTTCTCCATAATCCTTCGAATAACCCGTCAATTGATAACCTACTTACCAGCTTTGCTGGCCTCGGTGGCGGTGTGTTAAAAACTTCACCTTCTAAACCGAAGGTCACGGATTCGAGTCCCGTCTGGGTGGGTTTTTCTCCATCAAGGGAAAAGGTAGTCATGTATTGTATAAAAGTATATACATATACCCTCCTCATGTTTATGTAACTCATAAGAGTACGCGAACACCCATAAGTACATCACAAGTTCAGTAAGTAGATACGCGAATAAGATGCAAATAAAAGAAAGGGTTTCCTGGTCCTAATTTCTCTCTTAATAAACTCGACTATTTAAATTTATCCTAAATACCTGTTTCAAAGGCGGAAATGACCACAACTTTCGGTCGCGTCCCCAAACAACCAACCATCTATGGCTGAACACTCTCTTAGCTGTTCGCCAACTCACCAAAAAAAGCAACACAGCCAACCAAGAGATACAGATAACCGCATTCATATTTAATGATAATTTCTCTCACTTGACATTTGGACCAGAGGTCACCAGTGGTGCGAACATAGCTAGACTCTTGCAAGTACAGGGGTTGCAGAAAAATCTAAGATTGCCCTCAATGGATTCATAAATTCATCTACTTCTTATTATCTTGCAAGTCGCAGGATGTGGTTGTGGAAGGGGGTGTTAGGACACCACCAGTGTAAATCCGTCAAGGGGGTTAAATGAGGCGAAAAGGTGAAGTGTATTTAAGGAGTGTTTCGAGAGGATCGCAGTTTTTATTCAGGTCACTAATCGTGCGAATTGAAAGAACAAATATTTGCACCTGTATATTTGGCAATATCTCTCTCGTATTTCATCGCTTCTGTCCGGTCTATAGATGTAGTGTTACTTCAATATGATAATCTTTCTGTCACAAAAAGAGAAGTACAGGGTGCGGCATGTTAACTTTCTCTCTTAAAAACGTAATAAAACACATTTTATGAATGAGAAATTTTTTATTTCTTTTATGATATTGTAGGTACATATCTAAAGTTTTGCGTTACACAGTTTTGAAAATCATATCAGGTAGGTGACTCCCCCCACTGTCCATACACTGATTAAGCCGACTTCTGGCGTTTGTCATGACCCTTACTAGCATAGCAGCGGGCATGTTGGCAATTTCTGCTTCCATTTGTGTCGACCCCCCCAAAAAACCCCCATTTGTGGGTTTTTTTGAAATCCCGTGTTTATGTCAACCATCCAAGGACCCTACAAGACCTGGAGGCCTACCCGCTGCTATGCTGGTAAGGGTCATGACAAACGCCAGAAATCGGCTTATTCAGTGTATGGACAGTGGGGGGCGTTACTTACCTGATATGATTTTCAAAACTGTGTAACGCAAAAATTAGATAGGTATTCTCCTATAACATTTAAAAAAATTCATTCATAAAATGTGTTTTATTACGTTTTGGAAAAAGGAAGTTATAATGCCGCACCTTGTATTACGCTTGATGTGGTGGAAAGAATTCATCACATTAAGAGTAATTTCGATGAACTACATCATTAAGTCTGATGATGATGTATTCCATCGAAACCTAGTTAATTAAAAATTATGTAAGTGGACAGTTGCCTTTTATCGCATACATTATGATCTCTCTGTCACAATGAAACATGTTTTTTGAATTTATCGAGGAAACTAAGCCTAGCGTGTAGCCTTCGAGCCTCAAGCGACTCCAAGTCTTATCCCTCTATAAGTTGTTTAACTTTTAACGAAGCGCAAAGCTTCCCTTTGTAATAATGTAGTCCGAGCGAGATAGTTCCCCGGTCATTATAGAGACCATATTCGAATTATACGTTTTAAAGTTACCAGCTGGAGGACACTTTAATTAAATATTGCATTATTAATGGTGCAATAATATAGTTTTAAATGACAGAAATTAGAAGTTATTAAATAAAAATATCTAAATAAGTCTTTAACTTGATTCATTTTTTTCCGCGCGGTGCGTTTGGAACTCCTTCAAAACGGAAGGTTTTTTGTGATACCCAAGAACCTACTGCAGTGACAATATGATTAATTTTCAAAAATTGTTTAGAAAATATACCAACTACACGCTGTTAATTTTTTTACGACATCTAAGTGTTAGAAATTCCTCATTTTGTAAATAATGTCTCTTGTGAGTGCATGCACGTACTATTTCCCATGTAAAAGGGCTGGTAGTTGTTGGCAACTATCTCCCAAAGATAAGTGGTAAGGGGCTGAATTTTTGGCGTCATTGGAAGGGTGAGATATTTTTCTTTGAAATGAGACTAAATTCATTGATATCTAAGCAAAATGATATTTCGTTCAAACTACCTTAAATTCATTTTTTGGATAAAATCTTTCTGTCCAAGGTCCCAAGTTCTCGCAGCGCATTCGAAATGCGTCCTAACCAGAGCGAAGGCGCATTTCTCTTTCAGTTTTTCATCCGAGGATCTTGACCCCAGTTTTTAGTCCCCATATTCCATCGCTTAACCTCCGTGGCACATTCACCTAATACGCAAAATTCATTAGGGACGCCTTTTATTGGCCCCTGTTGGCTCTCAGTTTCTGGGTTGAAAGTGCGGATGAGGAAAGAGTGAAGGAACGAGAGGATGCAGTCAGCCCATAGACATCCTCCCGCCATGAATCCCACATGGCGTTGCGTATGGATTCCGACCCCCTTTTTTATTGTTTTTCCGCCCCTGAATGTAGGGAGGTTGGATGGAGGAGTTCGCAAAGATATGTCAAAATTATGACCCTGAATTCGGAATGGGATATTCGATTCTTCCTTTAAGTCCAGGAGAGGTAAAAGCTGAGTAGGCATCTGGAATCGAGGTTTAGAAGTACCTGCGGAACATTGGTTTATCTAGGGAGTATTATTAAATGGGAGACAAACACTGGGATCGAAAATTTGATCAGAATAAAATACTTGAACATAGTCAGTCTCTACATTGAAACATAAAATTCTTATGGTGAGAACTCAGGGAAAAAGTCTATGTAATTTTAGGCTTAGTGATTTTTTTAATTTTAAAATTTTTAGGATCGGTTCGAATCGAAAGATTGAATCTTTTGGTACTAGTTTTAGTTTTTTGACACATTTTATGGATGTGTAAACTCGTTGAAAAAATCAACAGCCTTGGCGAGAGCGAATGGCCGATGAGTAGTGGACGATTTTAGGACTGTAAAGGTCTATTAAAGCATTCCCGTGGGTCAATGGGTTGTAACCGTGTGCCATTGTTTTTTTTATTAATTAGGGTGTCGTGCACTTGCCTTTCACTTTCACTCTTACCTATCTTCTTGGTCTATTATTTTAAACCTCTAACCGGAGTAAACCCTTTTATGACGCGAGCTTCTGCGTAACCATCAGCTATAAAGAGAGCAGCGAGGGTCAAAACTGTCTTTTAAGATGCAAAACTCGAGTCCTCTTTTATACTCGTAATGCCGACTTCATGACTTCATCAAGTGTTTTAATCCTAGAACTGGCTTTTTGTAACCCTCGGCTAGTCTCTGCTCATGGCTATTTTCCGCCACATCTAGGCAATTCCTCCTTCGTGCGTCTATTTTTAGCCTATACTCTCATCCCGCGCATGAGGGAAATCGCGATGATTTTCTAAGGTCACCAAACGCAATAGACCAAGTTCTACAAGAATAAATCATGAAAATACATAAAAAAGGAGACAAAATTGTGTGCGGAAGAGATTGGATAAATACAGAAATCACACCGAAAGGGGAGGAACTTGAGCAAGTGGATTCCTTCGTTTACCTCAGGAGTATCATAACCTGGGACGGGAGAATTGAGACGGAAGAGATAATGTACATCAAGGTAGAGGGAAGAATGAGCAAAGATATCCTGAGGTAAGAAAGCACTCATGATGAGAAGGCGACTACTGTGATAAAAGAAGATGCATTACGGACGTGGAAAAATATTGTGATGGTAAGAGATGTACCGCCACCTGAGGGCTGCAGGACAAAAGTCAAAAACAAGTGCAACCCGGAATGCAATGGGCGGAGAGAATATAAACGCCGCTCGCGAGAGTACGAGAGGAGATTTTTGCCTGTCGAGAACCCGAACACACGACGTGAGCCGGTGAATATAGTGCCTCAAGATATCTTGTAAAGAAAACGTTAATATACTTGTCTTGTGAGAATCTTGTGTTTTGCTGATTCCCTTCCTGCCAGCCAGTGGACGACCTTTATCCCAGCATTCGCCAACCCAACCATTAAGAAAAGTTACAGTATTGTGAAAAAAGTCGCGTGAAGAGAGGTACTCTATGGATTTAAAACATAGTCCATTGGAAAAGCAGACCAGAAAAGACAGTAAGCTTTCGAAACCTGGAGTTGGAGGAAGATGCTGAAGATCAAATAGATGGATAAATGAAGAAAATGAAGAAGCACACAGAGGAGTGGAAGAACAAATAATTCTATACGGCAAAGAAGAACTAGATGAATGGAGTACACCCTGAGGCACAATTTATTTCTAGAGTATATAGTTGAATGAAAAATAGAATGAAAAGTTCCATGGGATACGCCGAGGTATAAAATAGGAAAAATAAAGAAGAAAGTGCACAAGAAGAGCCACTAGTAAGTAAGGGAATATGGATTTCTTCACTACCGCCTGATTTGTTTAAAGCAGAAAGTGAATGGAAGTTTTGTGAGGTAGCTAGAACTTGGTTGTTCCAAAATGGGGAGGTTGAGTTTTTGCTTGTTCATGGGAAATATGAGCTTGCCGCCAACCCATGACGGTGATGCAAGCCCACAAGTGAAGTGTTGTGTATTTTCTTTTTGTACATTTGCCTTGTTCATTTTGTGCATTTTCATCTTTTCTCATTTTCATTTTTTGTATGTTCATTTTTCAGTGAATCGGCAACCCTAAAGCGAGACTAAGGTCTCAAAATGGTGTCTAAATTTCTTATTTTGAATATGGTTCTCTTCTTTTTCAATTGAATCTTAAGGAATAAAATTATTACTTATTATTATTGCATGGAAGGTTAGTGGGCTGCAGTCAACCAATCTTAGGATTGAACGACCAACGACGATACCATCTCCAGATCTAATTCCTGAGATCCTCTCATCTTTTCTTTCTATTCTTCATCCCACCATCATATAAAAAAATCCACTTTCCCCGAATGCGAGTCCATTCTTTTTGGCTCTTCCTAGTCGTATAGAACTTAAATGAAACTTTCCTCTTCTCTGCTATGCCCTTTTTCATTTTCCACTGGATGTGTAGCGTCCTTCACAAACCACCACATCTCACCAGCTTTTCTAATTATCTGATTAGCTTTTCCGATGGTAAGCGTCTCCAATTCACAGAATGCCTTGCTCCATAGAGAGGTTTCGACAAATAATTCTATAATTCTACTTTATTGTTGTATTTTATCACTAGTGGACCCGGCAGACGTTGTCCTGCCGAAACGTGGGCTATTAGCGGGGTCAGCAAATGTTTTTTCGATATTCGAACTTTCGATAAACTACATACTAAGTGACATTTGACTTTGAGTTTGACATTTCAATCTTTTCGTTTCGTCAAAACAACGCCAAGCCACGACGCAAGTGGGACGACTTGCGCATGTATTGATGCGTACGTCAAATAACACATAGTTCGACATTAGCGCCACCTATGGTACACAAACATAACTATAAATTGTTCCTTATTTTTTCGGGATTCATTCCGCGATGTATGTTTTTTTAAACAACAATATTTCGCTGGTCCTCCTGCCAGCTTCATCAGATTAACTGATAAAGCTGGCAGGGAAATATGGAAAAACTATGGAACAGTCAACACTGCATCCGCGGAAGCCTACGAGCTAATAACTATAAATTATTCTCTGATGGTCAATTATTTATGAACTTCTCAGAAGGTTTTAGCGGTCAATTATTCATGAACATATGATTTTTTTCATTGTAAAAATATTGGGGGATAGTGAATATTGGAGGGTGAAATTTTTGGGTTATATCTTCTGATATGCGAATAATCTTTTAAAAAAATAATAAAAACCCTAGAACCCAATCGTAGTGCCACCTACCTGGTCCAATTGTGAATCTAAACCATCCAGGGATCCACTCAAACACACACAAAAATTTCATCAAAATAGGTCCAGCCGTTTGGGAGGAGCAAGGCATGCGCAAAATCTCCCTTCGCCCATTCTTTTCTATATACTTAATTTTTCGTCTTCTCACTTCATAAAAATACATTTCACGTCAGAAGTACGCTCCTGAATAGGAGGCAGTTTAGTTATCAGCCTAGATAGTTAACGATGACTCCCTTTGATCTTTCACCCGCCGTATTACTGCTTTTAAGGATGCTGGAGCGGTAATCGTGTGTCAATGGGCGCATATTTGAATGATTTTTAAACAAACCCAATTCTTGGGCCATATTTCAATTCATGTGCATTTGAAAATGCTTTAAACTCTAACATATAAGCAGTTCATTAAAGGTTATATGAATGATATTTTTTTTTTCCTTAATTTGAATTTTTTTTACCAGAGCTCTCGTCGCGGTATTTGAAATTAAGATGAAAGTTCATTGAAATATGTGTTTATTTAATATTAAACACTTTGATATTTTTAAATATTTGTTATAATAATAAGGAGAATAAAATAACGCGCGTAAATAAAAATCTTTACGCATGTAATCGAAAAATTACGAAAAATATGCCATGTTCCAAGAGTTAAGGTAGTACGAGCGAAATATCATTAAACATAACCCTTAAGTAGGCGCGCTGGCGCACGGAGTGCGCCATTTGATTAAAAAGTACCAGAACTCCAACTAAATCATCATGACCTGAACTGAGTGTGCCATATACCCTGTTGGGCATTCTTATACAATGTATTTGCAACCTTTTCATGGCTAAATTTCGGTTCATTTCATCCTCAGACGAAATATTTTAAACCAAGGTACCCTCTGGCGCACTCAGTGCGCCACGCGACCACTTAAAGGAGTCAGATTTCACGGCGCTGAGAAAGTTAGAGCGCGTATATATTATGAATTCCTACAACATTGTAAACTCTTTACTAGCCGAGACATCTGAATATCCGTCATTCCCGTGTCAGTCTTTGACCATGGCTGTAGTCGTTGGACGTACTGTGTTTCACCGCGAATAACTTTCTTGCTTCTGATAGCCAATGTAGGTATGATATTTTTATCTTTTAGGTAGCAGATGGAAGTAGGTATTATAATAACGCCGTAATATTATGATGAATCGTTAATTTTGTTGTTCTAGCTCTCATTCTCCAACTAAGTTCGCTCCTCAGTGACAACGGTGGAAATTGACCTACGTCCCACACTACACCTACTAATTGACGGAGAACTTGAAGTGCGTGCGGACACTACGAAAAGTCATGTAAGTTTATTCTTTTGTCCACGCTTCCACATAGTATTTTTGATCTGTGGGACTTATTTTTCGTTATATACATGTTATATATTATAGTTGACTTTTTCTGCGCATATTTGTTTTAGAAAAAATTGTAAATAAGTAATGAAAACAACGATTTGAAGTGAATAAATTTGAATGCATGTCAAGAAAAAATCTTTTCATAATGCGTTTGTAATTTTTATTTAGGTCAAAAAGAAGTTTGGCAGAACATGAGATAGCAGAGGTTCTTGAAGATTTGCCAAGGACGGACATCGACAGTCGTGATTCGGATTCAGAATGTGAACAACATTTTGAAGTAGAACATGGTTCAGAATCTGAACTGCAAGCTTCATCGGGAGAAGATGATCATCCTGACGGCAGTGATGGTGAATTTTACGTAGGGAAGGATAACACGACTATATGAAATAACCTTGTAAAATTAAGTTTAGCAGAAATACTGCATGCAACATTGAAAAAGTATTTCCTAATGCTAAGAAGAGGGGCCAAGATGTGAAAGTTGAGTTTACAGCTTTTTCTAAAATTATTGACTCTGTTATAATGGAAACGATGGCATATCATACTAATAGGGAGATTCAAGAGAAACGCTCCAGTTACGCATATTCTAGAGAAAGAGATATCAAAGATACAAATAAAAGTGAAATTCAAGCAGTCATTGGTCTTTTATATCTAACTGGGATAAAAAATCCAATCATACCAACTTTCATGAACTTTGGACAGATGATGATACAGATATAGAAATATGTCGCGCTGTTATGTCTTACAAGAGATTTTTGTATTTATTGTCCAGTATGAGATTTGACGAGAAAAGGACAAGACACGTAAGGAGACAGTTGGACAAGTTGGCACCAATAAGATCTTTGCTTGAAAGATTTATAAAAAATTGCAAAGATTCATATTCACCGGGTGAATTTTTGACGATTGACGAAAAATTGAAGCCTTTCAAAGGTTGTTGCAGTTTTATACAGTACATACCAAGTAAACCTGCCAGGTATGTGTTGAAGATATTCGTACTTGCTGTTGCAAAAACATTTTTTAGATGTAACTTGGAAGTTTATTGCGGAAAGCAGCCCTCAGGACCGTATAGCGGAAATAACAGCCCTTCATCTATTGTCTACAGGCTGTTTGAATACGTAAAAGGTTCCAATAGAAACCTTACATGTGATTATTGGTTCACCAGCTATCAACTGGGATTATCTTTATTGAAAGAAAAAAATTACTTTTTTGGTACAATCAGGAATAATAAAAGGGAAATACCAGCTGAGTTTCTCCCAAGCAAGAAGAGAGAAATCTAATCATCAATTTTTTTCTTTCGATCGATCAATTTTGTCATTCAGAAAAGTGCTACGTCAGTATCTTACGTGCCAAAAAAGAGTAAAGCAGTCATCGTATTATCAACGATGCATCATGACAGTAACATTCACTCTGCAACAAAGAAACCTGATATCATTATTGACTACAACCGAACAAATGGAGGTGTTGACACAGTCGATCAAATGTGCGGAAACTTCTCCGTTTCTGGAAGAAGCAGACAGTGGGCAATGGCACTGTTTTTTGGGTTGCTGAATGGCAACTTGTCTGGCATAAATGCCCTTGTGCTGTACAATGTGGCGCATAGAGACTCCCCTTACAAGTACAGGGGAGTATTTTTGAAGAACCTTGAATTGAGCTTGGTAAAGGATCATTTGAAAGAAAGAATGAAACAGATTCTTCTCCTCAGCATAAAAACTATAATTTCAAGGTATGTTCAAGATTCCCAAATGGAAGAAATGGAGGGAATACGCGAAGCAGGGAAAAGGAAACGTGTGTGCCATGAAGGAAGGAAAGAGAAAGGGCGTTGTGCAAAGTGTGGTCGGAGTAAGAAAAATAACACCACGTTGAATTGTAGCACATGTACAAAATTGATTTGCAAAAATCCCATGGCAACAATTACTTATACTTGCATGGACTGTATTGAGAGCAAAGGCGACATTAGGGATTAGGTTTGATTGCTATGCAGAATAATTCTAATGCCTTTCAAAATAATAATACGAATAATAATGAAATTTATTCATTTAACTGTTCAAGTTTAAAATATACACTAAGAAATAAAGGTCTTTAAACGAAAACATGTATAATAGTTATTTATTTATTGAAATAAAATTTAGTTTTTCCCTTTGTAACTAACGGCGCACAAAGTGCGCCACGCGACCACTTAAGTGACAGAAGGGGGCGCGACCAGTTAAGGGTTAAAAATAGATGAATTTGGTCTCATTTTAAATAAATATATCTCACCCTTCTAATGACATAAAAATTTTTACCAACACTAAATTATTTTCGGAGATATTTGCCAAAAAATACCAGCCCTTTTACATGGGAAACGGTATGTGTCTACACTCCAGAGAGGTGTTATTTACAAAATGAGGTATTTATAACTCTTAGAAGTCGTAAAAAAAACTAACAGTATGCAGCTTGTATGTTATCTCAACTATTTTTACAAATTAATCATATTGTCACTGCAGTAGGTTCTTGGGTATCACAAAAAACTTTCCGTTTTGTAGGAGTTTCAAACGCACCGCGCGAAAAAAACGAGTCAAGATAGAGAATTATTTGGATATTTTCATTTAATTACTTACTATTTCTGTCATATAAAACTATATTATTCCACCATTAATAATGCAATATTTAATTGATATGTCTTACAGCTGGTGAAATTTAAACGTATAATTCGAATATGGTCTCTATTGTAACTAGGGAACTATCTCGCTCGGACTACCTTAAAATAGCATTGATTGGGCAAAAGAACTAATCGGTATGATGCACTTCTTCTCACTTTAATCAATAGATTTCACTAATGAGAAAATATATACAAAGTTTTGCGCGAATCTGAACACATGAAGGAAAGTCGCTCCGACCGCCTTAACGAGATTATCCCAAGCACATTTTTAGAGCGCTTACGAGTAAGACTCGACTTGGCGCATAATCCACGTCACTTCCTTTCTCCTCTTTATCCCCGCGAATGTTTTAATGACGGCGCGCAAGGGAGGAAGAGGGATGACGGTCGATCTCACGGTACGTAACCCCTAACACTTTGCTTTCACTTTCGAAAGCACGCGATGGATGCGGAGCGGTGATCCCTCGGCGAGGATGATCAGGCACAATTTCGTACTCGCGCGAGTGCGCCCATTCCATCGACGGGTGCATTTTCAAAGAAGAAGTGGGACGAGTCTGGGATCCTCATTCACGGCATCCGTCCGCAAACAAAATCCCGGAACTGGTCGCCTTGGCAACTCCCGACAGCAAACAAAACGCGCTTCTCCCACCCACCTTTGACTTGTGACGAAACGACGACCCCAAAAATATCCCAGCACCACCTGCCTCTCACCTCCGATGCCTTTAAAGGGTGTCCATGTTGATGGACTTTTACGACTTTTGGGATTTTCCTATTAAGCCTATGGGTTAACCTCGCCCGGAGAGAAATCCCCCTCTCATCCTTAATAAGGCAACTGCTATTGTTATCTTATTATTCATCGGTTGGCTCGTGGGTACTAAATTGCTGTTACCGAAAAGGAAATCCTTCATTTCCGCGAGATTGTCAAAAAGATCTCGGAGTTATTATCATGAAATAGCCCGATCTAATTAAAAAATCATGGTTGTACGGCCTTAAAGGTGAATGGAGCGATTTTCGTTTACGTACGGATTCCCATCAAACTTACACTTGCATAAGAGTGCCTACTTATTTGTAATATGTATAGATAAAAGTAAAAAAACTTGTTTAATTGGCAACACTAAGCTATTTAAACAGAAAGCGTTATGGCATCTGGTATGTTTTTCGAAATAATTAGATTCTATACGTGTAGGTTTTTAATAAGAAAGCCAAATAATGCGTAGCATATAAGAACTGTTGCTAAAAACTTAAAAGTATACTGCCGAGCAAAAAGCAACACAGATTTACCGATGACTTTTGTGTAAATTTAGAATTCCACGCCCAAACCTATATTCATTTTAACGCTTTAATCGAGACAAATTCAAAAAAATATAATAATAGCATCGTTGATATTACTAGCTTATATTAAAAGTTATTGAAATGAGCATTCAATGACTCACGATCTCTGCTCCAGCCACAAAAAAGCTATTTTTATCCAATAACAGAAGGTGTAATTTCAATGGCCTCTCTATATGGTCAGAAACCAGATAAAAACTCCAGGGAATGACTTACTTTGGAAGCGAGGGTTTGCGAATCTGAGAATGGTAAAAACGAGTGCATATTCATTCTATTCTGTGGCAATCACGCACTTCTCGATGTCGGCCTCGGCGGAGAGAATGTTAAATCGCCTGCTAGCTTGAGGTTACGGGTTCGAATCCTGTAAGGGTGGCAGTCAACAATGAAGGTTATACTAGTACTTGTAACGGTTAAAATGTTAATATGACCGTATATGGCAAAAATTACGGCAGCTTATGAAATTAATGTCATAAACCCTTATATTTTGCGGGAAACTACTCACGTGGGTAGAAATTGTTGCGGCAATAGCCATGTTACAATCCTTGACGACAGGGTCGAACTTTTCCAAGTTTCTTAAATTGAATTTCCAATGGGTCGAATTATCTCGGACATTCGAAAATTTTTCGGGCCGAGGAATCTTCAAGTTCAAGTGTACAGCCCTGAGGTCTACGAAATTTCTTCCAAGTAACCAAATTGTAGTTCTATTGGTGACAAAATAGGGTGAGAATTTTCTCCAACTAACTGTAACTGTAACTATTGGCACCACTCGTCAAAAGATAAATGAAAAAAACAGGAAAAGACGAGGGTGTGCGTCGTGATGGTATTTGTTAAGCTCAAATGACTGGAAAGCCATAGTTAAAAATCAAGGAAACTTGAGCACTACGGCCTCGGAGAATTGACTAAATAGGGTAAGAATGTCCTCTAAAGATGAGGTTAAGGTCATAGATATTCGCTTTAAATAGAAATTTTGAGAGAGTAAATTAGCTCTTCCCCAATTTTACTGATTCTGAGGCCTGAGATTTGTCAAACAGTCTTAAGAATTTAATATTTCTTGCAATATGGAAAACAAAATCCCTTTGAGAAAGAAATTTCGTGCTGGGATTGTTCGGCATAAGTGAGTACTTTTTTTGCTTTGCTCAGGACATTACTAAAACTGTTCAACCTCCTCACCAATCCGCTACTTCCTTGAGCCCCAATCACCCCGAACTGCTCGGGAGGATATTCTACTTTTCCTCGCAAGATACTATTTCCCTCGCGGAGACCTTTGAAAACCTTTCTCTCGGCATCACAACGAAAGCTAATACCTTAACTCTCTGACTTGTTTCAACCCGCCGAAAAAGGATTCATTAGTGGAAGGCTCCGACCGCGCGCCCATTGATGCTTTTGGGCTGTGAGACGCACGGGCGTGTTGAGGTACATTGGGGTCCCACAATGCTCAGTTTCATGCGGATGAAAACCAACCCCTTTAGCGAAACTTGGGGTTTTTAAGGTAGATGATTGGAGCGAGATATCATTTCACCCAGAGTTAAATGAATTTGGTGAATTTAATGAGTTTTAAATAAAAACATCTCAGCTTTCAGAAGGTATCAAAATATTACCCACTTAAAGAATTTATTTACTGTATTACACGTCTCTTCAATGTGATATGGTACGCGTGAATATAACAGGGGTATTTTATATAAATTACTAGCTATGCTGTGCTGTGCCCGGCATGTGTTGCAATGCCTTTCTCTGGGTTCAAAATCGGTCCCTAAACGAATTTGAGACCCAGCCCAATGAATTCCTCGTACCTACACAGGAATTCGTTACGCAAAAATGATGGCATGATTTTCTATTCCATGCCTATGCTGCGGTTTCCAAGTAGATCAAATATTCTAGTGTTGAAGTGGTACAAAAATTTAAGATTTTCTAGCTTAAAAATCCAAATTTAGGAAAAAACGAAGAGTATATGAACATCGAATGCGAGAATTAAAAAAAAATATCAAACAAAGGGACCACTGCACCAAACCTTATTCTACGTACAAATGAATTAGGTACCTTTTAACACAAATTATGTCTTACTGATTTGGTTCTGATGTACACGATATTATGTCTCATTGATAAGACTCTTATTCACGAGATTGAGCAACTCGTAAACGATCTGCGGGGGATCGGATTGGTGTGGTGTCTAGAGTACTGGCTAACCATACGGACGGCCAGGGTTCAAATCCCTCCAGAGGAGGATATTTTTCAGAGAAAACCCGATCCCTACTTGAGTGTCTTGTGGAGGGCACTTCAAGTACAATACCCCGTCTATCGGCTGAGACGTTAAACCGTGGTCCCCTTGGCGCCTCTCGTTAAGAGAAGGCGATTGCCGACGCCGGGTTTCTATCCACCCTTCCTCCCTTACCTATGCCCTCTATGGCGCAAATGACCTTAGCCGTCGGTCTCCCTCCCAAAATATCCAAACCAATCGTAAAAGATCTGCTTCTTCGCGTGCATGTCGTTCCTCGCTTGTATGTGAAGCTCGCGCGCCAACACTCATTTGTTAAATCGACTCGCGCTCCACCTATTGCACAATGGATTTAATAATTCAGAAACCTTTGCGGGTGCGCGCTCAACAACTCATCAAAGTTTCATCTTAATCTAATTAATGGTATTGGAACGCATAGAATACGAACAAACAGACATCCATTTTTATATATTAGATGAGTTAGATATTATGCATTAATAATCTCATATATACATCAGTGTGTGATTTGTACGAATAATCAGCCATTTTTAAAATACAACAACTATTTACCACAATAAGTTCTTACAGAATCTCTAAACAAAGCTGATGCGAGGGCATTTTCACCGTACGAAGAGGAAAAAAATGAGTCTAGTTAAAGACTTCTGGAAAAATATTAATTTATATATCGGCTGATAATTTAAGTTATATAAAAATATTAGTTTCAGCCATTTATATTATAATACTCAATTCATTACTCTTGCAGTGCTGAAATAAAGAAATGGAATATGTTACATCATTATAGGGAATGGGGAAAAATCTCGCTCGAATAACCTAAACATGAGAAATGACATGGTCACACGTTGTCAATGTCTGTTCTGGCAATATTGTGAGATGGGAAGGTATGTTTGCCCCAGCAGGCGTAGAGTGGTCCTTCGCAATTAGGCGTTCCAGACGGACGAACACAACGGGGAACTATCGGGCAGTTGACTATCCACCTGACGTCACACTTGGGATTCAGATCAACTCTACCTTCAGTGGACTTAGAGACTGAGTCGATACGAGGAATGCGATTAATAAGCGCTGGGTCTCGATCCTTGTGAGACTTGGGCGAAATTACGCTTCTCCGCCTTTGTTGAAGTGCCTGGAGGCGAAATGCAGGCGAACGCCGTCATCCCCTGGTAGGTCAAGATGACTTAGACGTTTGAAAATGGAGGTGGAGATTCGAGGCTATAGATACGCTGTTTTCGGGTCTCTATCAACCACAATAGTCATGAAACGTGAAATATCCTTATAGACTCAATGATTTTCCTTATTATCCCAAAAGTGTATTTAAAAAATCGCCGCAAGACCAACTTCCTCCACCCAATTGGCGATTATAATAATCCCTCATGCAATAATGAAACTAAAAATAGTTCATTATTTATCATTGCAGGCCCTCATATACGGACTTTGACTTTGTTTTATTTTACGTGGCCCAGATGAGGCCTAATGGCCCCTTCTTCCCCTCGGCATCGGCTCTCATTACAGAGTTTGGCTCAGATTTGATTTTACATTTTTTTGTTTTTGTTATACAATTTTTCATTTGTGTAATACTTTTTCTTTTATGATACATGTTTCAAATGATTGGCAGCAGCTTGGTACCGCAGTATTTGATAGTAGCAGACGGTCGTTTCGTTGCGTTAACAACCCTGCCGTGGTCTAAGTCCTTTTCTTAGGTGCTTTCCTTCCACTACCTTTCGTGTTATGAAAGTAAAAAAAATTCGTTAATAATTTCATAATATCAATTAATGAAACAAATCTAAAATAAATTTTCCACAACAGCAGATGTAAAGTGATAAAAATTTGTAAAACCCTTTGTCAGAATTTTAAAAGTTTAAGAAGGTGAAAAAAATCTAGTAAAACAGTAAAACCAGAAAATATTTTAAAAAGTTGCGTCAATGATTAAAAAATTGTTGAATTTATGGACTTAAGTTTTGAGTCTGTAAGAATTAAAATAAATGCGATTTGAAACTTCGTCAGAATTTAAAAAGAATTTAGTAAGATGAAAACGTAATAAAACAGATAATTTTAAAAGGTTGTAATTTTGAGTGAAATGGTAAAAATTATGAACGTTTAGTACGGAAGTATACATCAATATCTCTTTACCATTGTGTTAAACTGAAACGCTATTTTGACCGACGTTCGCTGACAACTCCCTAAGTTTCGAGAGACAAGGCCATCTCCTGTCTCGCTCACGCCCATTCGAATACCCTTCAGAGTTATGCAAGTTAGACAGTTACTTGGCTGCAGAGTTACAGCCCCCTCCCAGTTATCAAAACATATGCACTGACGTGCGGTGTACGTGAGCTAAAGTCGTGTGCTTAACTTTCCCTTGAAGTAAACTTTCACGACGCTGGAAGACATTATGTTTTCCTCGACTATAATTCACGAGGTTAGTTCGAAGAATTTCCGGAAGATGCATATTTTTAGCGAATGCCTGAAGAAAGAGTGATAAAAAAGATTTTCATAGGGCATCCAGGCGGTAGAAGATTCAGAGGAAAACCACAGAAAAGATGGTCGGATGACGTGTGAAAGAAGAGAGTAAGAAGATTGAGAACTCGTGTGGAGAATCTAAAAGATTAGGAAAACTTTGTCGGAGAGGTCAAGGCCATACGAGAGCCGTAGTTCCGAGGAGTAAGTGGGTATATAATTTTAGAGGGTTGGATAAAGATAAGGAAACTTTTGCCAGGCTATCTTAAAAGATGGTGAATCCAACATAATATGCTGCGAAGAGCCCCGGGATCATGCAAACAAAAAAATTCTAGGGAACGCAGAACTTTCCACATACTATGCAATAAAGACTGAAAAGGTAGGCTTGGCCGAATAAGATACTTAATATTCTTTCAAAGGGAAGATCTCGTTAACTGTCTCTCAACTTGACTAACTCAATTAGCGTTTCTCAAAACGCTCATTGATACCAATTCGTCTTAATTAAATCTCTTGAAAAATTGGTTAATTCCTCGACAAACACAAACGCAACCCATGTGCTCGGACAATAAAATTGTTTCCGCGTGGTTGGATTGCAAACTTGCAAGTTTTAAATTGATTATGACTGAAATGTAAGCGTAGCAGAGGAGTAGATACAACAATTAAGCTGCTTCCTATATAATGAAAAAATTTTCGAGACTGATTGTGAGTCTAGCCGACGTCAGGTTTGGTAACTTCTCTGCGGGAGTAGTTTTATAGTGAAGGATAGTAATACCTTAAATGAGTGAAGCGAAATTGTTAATTGTAAAATGCTCGCCGTCAAAAGCTGTGGGTAAGATTAGTTATTCCAGCTATTTCAAGTATAAAATTACCTTTTACAAAGTTAAAACTCTCAGAACCATTTTAATTCCAAAAAAGATAGGCATATAAAATATCCTAAGAAAGACCAGCGTGATTAAAAATCAACTTTGAATGTAAAATAAAGATGATAATAAACGTTTATTAAACTCGAGCAAAACTGATCAATATAAAAAAAGTTTTTTTTTCACGTTTTTGAGTCTTTATAGATAAATTTACTATTAATAGCTTTTAGATAATCAATTTGTTGAGCCAAACTTTCAACTGCTCCTTACCCAAAATCAAGAGATCAAGATCGAAATGGCCCTCTCATGCTAAAAACCTCATATAATTCATATCGCCCCGGAAGGTTCTGGGAAATACTTGTGTGATTCAAACAAACCCTCCTGGCGCAGCGCAGATGACACAAGGGCTACGGAACTTACAAAACTATTGCGAAACGGGGAAAAAGCATATATTTTGTGTTGGCGCGGTCAGAAAACCTTTATAACCTCTGCCAACAAAAGCGCTTCGAGGTGTTGAATAACACACCACTCCCTTTCTTCCCGTCAGAACTTTTCTCACAATGAGACTTCAAAATAGGGTCCTCCGTAAAGTCATGCCGATGGGTTATTTTAACCTCTTCCCTCTCATCTAAGTACGTCATGCTTTTTTCGGTTTATCTCCTCACACTCCTTCCGTTTACGTCCAATCACTTCATCCTCTCCGCTTCTATCTCCCCTTATTGCCGCACAGGTCTGCGCCAGAAACTTTTGTGAGAGCTATGGGCAGAAACTTAATCCCTCGAGTCATTCAATACTGTGACTCACGTGCCAATAGAAAGGTCGAGAGAGTTTCTGTTCGAACATCTCTGTTAGCGTAAGGGCATTTGACTTTATATAGACCAATTTCTAGTCAGGGCTGCGGGGATAGTTCAATTATTTAACAAGCTGCCACGTAAAAATTTAGCGGTAAAGAGCCATCGATGTCGATTGGGATGCATTTTTTAATCGATCCATTCATTTATTGGTCGTCCATGAATGGTTGACTGCAGTCCTCCACACTTCCCTATGTAATGCTAGGTTCCTTATGTCCTGGTAGCTCTTCATCTGTCATTTCCTCTTCATTTGGCACAAGTACTTGTTACTGGGTCTTCCTCTGGGGATTTTTCCCTATATTTTACCTTCAATTATCAATATCATTCCCCGTTCAATCCAAAGATTGGTTGACTGCAGCCCTCCACACTTTCCTATCTAATGCCAGCTCCCTTACTTCCTGGTAGCTCTTCTTATGTGCTTTTTTATTTATCTGGTCCATGTTATAATTTATAGGTCTGACTTTGGTGATTTTTCCCTTTATCTTACCTTCAGTTATGCTCTTCACAAACTCTTTGGACTTGAAGGTGTGTCCAATCCATCTGGTTCTTTTTTGTCAAGTCTTCTATATCTAAATTTACATCACACCCCGCGAGCCGCATCATGGGCGTGTGGCATGGGGTGTTTGTGAACCAGCCGTGTAAAGGTATACGTTTTTTGGAGATAAAATGGTGACATGAATTATAGGAGTGTATTTAATGAGCTTAATTTTTATTGTGATCACTTATTGTTCGCGGAAAGAACGAGTTCTTGCACCTATACGGCAGAGTATCTCTCATATTTTATCGCGTCTGTCAGACCTAGAGATGTAGTGGGGAGTAATGATAATATTCTCTATGTCGCTCTGAAAAATATCAGTTCTGAATTTATCATGCAACCTAAGCCTAGCGTTTAGCCTCCGAGTCTCTTGGGGATCCCACCTTAATCCCTATAAAAATTGTGAGACACTATATGTACGATCGTAGCAGTTTTTAACGAAGCACGCTGCTTTCCTTTGCATTTTATTAATTTTTTGGTTAAATCTATTTGACCAGGGTCCCAAATACTCGCGGCGGTCCCTATATGGTCCTTTCCTCATCTACTCTTCGGTATACTTCATCATTTCTCATTTTATTCCCAGCATTCTCCTCCAACACCAGGTTTTAGTCTGTTCTGGCCTGATTTTCTCCAATGGCCCTTGCTTCCGATCCATAAAGTGCCACGCTCCACACGAATGTTTTCACGGGCTATTCTTGGCGTGATGTCCGTCGTGCTCCCTTTGCCCCCTTTAATGAGATAAGTGAAGGGATCCACTTGCTCTAATTTTTCATCTCCCTTCGTGACTTCTGTATTCATCTTTTTTCTTCCGCATGCCGGGATATTTGTCTTCATTTTATTGATTTTCACGCAGGATTCTTGCAGAGCTTGGTGTATTGCTTTTAGTGACTTTTGATGATCATCGGAATATCCTGCTATGACTGAGGTATCGTCTGCGAATCGGAGCAAATGTACATCGTTTGTCATTATCCACTAATGCCTCTACCGTCGTGCTTACCATCTCATCAATCCTGCATGCATTGACACTAATATCGTTACTCAGTGCTATCCTCAATTGGGCATCGCAACGAGCAAGTAAAAAATAAGCAAACGAAATAATGGATCCTATTCATTCCTTTACCATTTTGAGGCTTTCAAAATGTTTTTTTATAAGCAAACAACACTTCTCTTTAGCTATTCATAAAGCCGCTTCATCTGCTGCAATTCAATGATTGCGTTATTAGGATGTCGTTACTTATTATTTCCGTTTTCTGCTCACGACACTAGCGCTTTACCACTGTTAGATGGTTGCGTCCAGAATTATGGTTGACCACAGTCCGAACGTGCATTCACTCTAAGATTTCAACCTACTACTAACGGTTAATTTTACGAATGATATGTGTTAAGAACTGGGCAAACTTAATGGTTGAACGCCTTGAAAATGATTGCAAGGCAGTCAAAACCTGGGTCGGGAATTAAAGTTTTAAGTGTGGAAAATACTAAGAGTTCTCTCTTTTTAGTCATGTCAGTTAAGAACTGGGCATTAGCAATTTCCTCGGAAAAGCCTTGAAACTTGGACAAGCATTGTTAAAACACGGTCGGATCTCCTCGACGCCAATAGACTATTCAGAATTAACGTCCGGTAAATAGGAGAAACTTAACGCTTTTAACCATTTGAGCGTAGCGTTTAATGTGTAATTTCCTTCGAGGGATTTCTGATGGTGATAATGTGGATATCGGTTAGAGGAGAAATATTGCTAGAACCCATACTCTAGGAAATGCGACCGATAGCCTCTAAAGGCCGTTTTACCCCAGGAATTTTATTTCACAACCTGATATATGATACGTATGCGCAGGCCTTTAAAATATATCCGCCCGATGGAGGTACTGCGCCGGTTTGTTTAGATTCTTTCCCTAACATCGTCACCAAACTTGTTTCAATATGGCGGCTATAGAACGGAAGTTGGACTCTTCATCGTTTTTCAATCATAAATAAAAGTCTTGAATGGTCGATAAGGCTACCTGAAAAAATATATTTCATCTGTTGATTATTTAGTCACAACATAGTGGTTTTTGAGATAGCCTTTTCGGGGAAAATATCGAGATTAAAAATTCTTAAGGGAGGGACGTCCCTATAAGAGCAATGTAACTTGAGGCTGAAATTTCCGATTTTCAAATCCTGTAATCATCGTTAAATGGCCGATTACCCCCAATTATTTTTTCACTGATTGACGAAGAAATGATTTCTCAACAGCATATTGAAATGTCAAGGGATGTTATCGGAGGTACTTGTAGTGGAGGTTCTACCTCGATGGGAAATCAGTCCATGCTCTGATACCATTGCCGAGTCCTCACAATTTTTGTACATCCAATTGCGTAATGAAATAATTCGTTTAAAGGCCTAAACAATTCAGAGCGCCGTGAGATTTTCTACGTGCAAATAAAAAACACGTGCACGTGAACCACGTGACGTTGCACGTGAAAATAAAAAAAAACTTACGCAGATATAAATATCAAAACAGCTTAAGAATGCGTTGCACTTTTAAATTCAACCAATTATAAGTATTGGAGAGGGTTACTTTTCACTCGTTACCGCATCTAACCAAAAGTTGCTTCGAAAAATTGATCGATGATTCGATCGATGATGCGATCGACTGATTGAAGCAGAACTATTCTCCACACACCGAGATAATGATGTAGTTACATCAAAGGTAGTCAAATTAAATCATTATTGGAGGAAAACTGCAAGTATATTGTTTTTTTTTGCCAATATGTAACGGTTCCATCGCATCACTCCGAAATCTCTATCTGATGTTGAAATTCTACAATGGGAATTTTCCTCAATTTCTGAATTTAAAATTAGAGGTTAATTTCGCAGCAAACTTCTCTGGGAGGTAAGCAACGCTTTGTTTTGTTTGCCTTAATTATACTAAACCTCCCTAGCCTAAATTTTATCCTTAATCCCTGGAAAACCCACTCCAAAATACTTGAAAGCATTTCATTATTCTCGCATAATTGATTTTTCAACAGGAAGGCGAACGAAAGCAGAGAGAATTATAGAAAAGTTAATTTGATAGCAATGTGAATTTCGGAGAGGAGTGTAGGACTAACGAATGAAAGAGGGTGAAGGGCAACCCGGTGTGGTGTCGGCCATGTGGTGCCCACTCCAAACGAAAGGCACCATGGCATTCGCAGTCTAGCAGAGCATATAGCAGAGCATGAAAGTAATTGTTATTTATCGCAGAGAACCCTACAATTAAAAGGTTATTCCTTTGAAAAATGTTGTAGGGCTGATACACGCTATTTCCAACCTCATGCCCCGCGTTGGAAATTGACATACTATCAATTTCCAACGCGAAATTGAAAATAAAAAGGTGGAACTACATATCAATTCTGTATGACACATTTTTTTAACATTGGGCATTCAGATTTTGAGGCGCAGTTGCTGAAGCTCAGAAAACATGTCCCATGCCAAAATAAACCTCTGGTAATTGTGTGAAAATAACAGTGGACAAATCATTCGCCTGGCCTGGGAATCGAACCCAGATCCCTCGATTTCGCGCCGAGTTCTCGATTCCCAGTCCAGGCGAATGGTCTTTCCACTGTGAATTTCTCACAATTGTGTGATCACTAGCGGGTGACTCAGTTGAAGTAACTGCGCGGCTAGTTCTGTGGTTATTTGCGGATAAAGCTCTGGTATCTAGCAGAGAGCAGAGCGTGAAATCCAATTTGCTTTCCCCGCATGGAAACCAAGCTGGAATCGCGACTCCTTCAGAAATCCAATTCACCGCTGCCAGGACATGATCTAACGACCACAGGATTAGGTTGCGTGGATTTCACTCCTCCGCCACAGAGGCCGACGAAAGTGGCGGAGCATAACGGTTAGTTACTGAGAAGCGGTTTGGTGAGAGAATATTCTGACTCATTTCGTATGACTACCATTTGCTCTTTATCCAGGAAAACTGGGCAAAAAAAAGGTAAAGAAAATAAAGAGCATCCACGGAAGACTAGTTACTTCTGGCACTTACACGGAGAAGATAAATAAACCACAGAAAAACCCGAGTCTCTTGACATGACTTAAGTAATCCGGAAGATAAGCCTCGTTAGTCTTCATCCGAGAATCAGCCAAGGCGTCCAGAGATTATAACATAGTAATTATCTATAGCTACTCTCCTGCCTTTGAATTTTTTCATGGCAGTTGGAAATCGTCATACCACCCGCAGAAATACGCCTTTATAAGAACTAAAGCTTTTATTTAATACAAGTTAGCTGCAAATCAGGTTTTCTTTACGGTTCAAATCCACAGATCATGTCTGAAGATCCCGATACCATCACTAGCGAGGGTGATAAAACGATAAAAATCTTCAAATTTTGAATTCATTGTAAACAACATAAAAAGTCAGATTTAAGAATGGAAAAGCAAATAATTAAAGTTACTCCTGCGAAAAATCGTGGAGGGCTGATACACACTATTTCCAACCTAATGTCCCCGTAACTAGACAAAAGATCAATTTGCTATGCGAAATTGTTATTTGAATTTTTGGCACTACATATCAACTTTGCATGGTGCATTTTTTGTAACATTAGGGTTTAGGATTTGGCGGTGAAGTTACTGAAGCGCCAAAAAATATGAACCATTCCGTATAAAAACTGGTGCACGGTATTCTGTCCTTGAAAGAACAGTGAGGACTCCAACTCACTGGAAAGCATACTGATTGAAATGCAAAATACGCCCACCATACTTTGTATTTCAATATTTATAAGAAAACGCGTTATAACCTACACTTTCATACATAGTAAAAGGACAATAAAAATTTTTAACCTTTTTAACATGTGAGTTTCGTCCAAGTTATAGTAAACTTTTATAAAAGACGCCCGTGAAAGATTTTCAGTAATCCAGACCGTAATTTATGACCATGTAAAGAATAAACCCATCAAGCTGGTAAAATTGATCAATTTTATTCTGGTACGAGTTGTGATATAAGAAACCCAGATGAAGTACAGATTTCGATTTCAAAAAAGGCCTAACATTAGCCTTCGACCGATGCCGACATTCGAAATTGTTTGGGAAGCCTGGTTGCCGTCTCAACTTTGAGGAAGTTCATTTTCACTAATAGAGTACGATGGATAGGGTCAGGAATGAGTGGGTAATAAATTAATGTGGGTTAGATGCTCCAGTAATGGACGTGTATGAAAGGAGAGTGCTTCGATGGTTTGGCCATGTTGAGAGAATGGATGAGAGTCGAATAACGAAACAGATATATAAGAGTGAAATGAATGGTGCGAGAGGGAGAGAGGTAGGCTGCGAAAGTTGTGGTTGAATGCAGTTGAGGAAATTCTTAGGAGGAGGAATATTATGAGTCTTAAAAACAGGAGGGCGTGTATGAGGGTAAATGAGAAAAAAGAGGTTTGCAAGGATAGGTCGGTATGGAGAAAATTATTGAAGCAGAGTTAGGTGTACAAATATGTATTTATGAGTGAAACTTAGTGACTTTGCCTACCCCGGAAGGGAACGGCGTGATTGGTATATATGTATGTATGAAAAGGAAAACTTTAATTCCACAATTTTTTTGTGAATTAGTGGAATATAATAAAGTTTTTTTTTAACATTAGAGAAGGCATTTTGCATTAAAATATTATAGTACGTCATAAAACATCACAAATGATGGGATCACGTCTTAAACTCGCTTGAGTCTTCGCAATGACTTTTTCCCGTAAAAAAAAGACTTATACACCGTCTTCCCCACGTACTGGAACGGTCTATTTCGGTTGCGCTGTCCATACTTTCTCGAACTAGATCTCTGCGATGAAGTGGACTGACTTACCCGCCTTTTCTCGCCTTCAGGTGATTCGACTGTGGGCGCCAATCGTCCTCCTGGTGCTCCAGATGGACCTGCAGACCGTCTCGGGGTCGCCGCAGCAACACTTCCTGGTCAGACAACTCGAGCCGCTTTTCCGGGAGGACCTGATCCCGGGCAAGAACCGGCCACCTCCCGGGCCGCACGGCACGACCCGTGGCCTCACCACTTTCAACCCTCACGCGGGAGAGTTTGGGAGTCGGATTACGCCGCACTCACACCTCGTGCTGTACCTGGGCGGGGGCCGTGCCGCACCTTCGGGAGTTGCTGCCGCGCACCCGCGGCAGCAACTCCCGAAGCGCCCTCCCCCTGCACCCGCGCCGCAGTTCGACGGGAACTTCCACGCAGCCGAGGTAGGTCAAGGCTCCGTCTCGGTGACCGACAAGCGCGGCACAGAGTGAGCGGGCGACTCGCCGTGTCTCGAAGGAGGAGAAATGAGAAGCGAGGAGTTTTTGGCGGACGGTTGAATGGATTCCGTCCTGTCGAATAATGCCCCCGAAAGGAGGATAATGTCCCACCGGTGAAGACGGATGTATGGATGAGAGGAGATGAATATTCTCCAATGTAATACATAGATCTCAAGAAACAATATACGTTAGTTAAATGAAAACCAACATCTGAAGTTTCAATGTAGAATTTTTTTAGTTTTTCCTAAACCTTCGGAAGACTGTATTTCTTCATCTATCGTGTTAAACCTTTGAGTGCGGCATGACGTGATATCACGTCATGGGTACCATTAGTGTCCTACCTTTCACTTGGGGCCTAGCGAAAGTTCCCTAGTGAAAGCTGGAACACGGTACCTGGACGTGATATCAAGTCATCAGCACTAGCGTAAAGACAACCACGACGCGATATCACGTCATGCCGCACTCAAAGGGTTATGGTAGTCCGAGCGAGATAGTTCCCTTGTCATAATAGAGACCATATTCGAATTAAACGCTTTAATTTCACCAGCAAAGGACAAATGGAGTAAATATTGCATTATTAATGGTGCAATAATATAGTTTTATATGATAGAAATGGTAAGTAATTGGATAAAATATCTAAATAAGTCTTTCACTTGACTCATTTTTTTCATGCGGTGCGTTTGATACTCCTTCAAAACGGAAGGTTTTTTGATATCCCGAAGAAATTACTGCGACAATATCATTATTGTTTATAAATAGTCGAGAAAACATACAAACTACACGTTGTTAGTTTTTTCACGTAGGGTTTGAATTTTTGGCGTCATTGGAAGGGTGAGATAGTTTTCTTTAAAATGAGACCAAATTCATTGATTTCTTGGTAAAATGATATTTCTCTCCAACTACCTTAAGCATCCGTAATTACTCTATCGTCCTGGCGCAGACCTGCGGAGCAAAGAAGGGGAGATAGATATGGAGGGGATGAAGTGATTGGACGGTAAGGGAAAGAGTGTGAGGCAGGTAAACCAAAAGCACCTAGCACTTAGATGAAAGGGAAGATGTTAAGATAACCCATCGGCATGACTTTACCCTGGACCCTATTTTGAAGTCTCATTGTAGGAAAATTCGAAACGAGACGAAAGGGAGTGGTGTGTTATTCAACTCCTCGAAGATATTCATGGAGAGGGTGAAGGGAAAGAGAGGGAGGCATTGAGGGAAAGGAGAGAAAGGAAAAAGTGAGTCGAGGGAACTAAACGTCTTCGCGAAAAAAGCTAAGACGCAAAGCTATAAGGCGAGTGGCTAAAATCACCTATTGCCGCGAATGTATTTGGAGCCTCACTTTGAGGTCTCATAAAGAAACGAGTCTAAATGGGACGGTAGTTAGTTGTGAGTCATCTCAATTCCCGGAAGTTGAGGTCTCATAGTGATACAAGTCAAAATGGGACAGTAGGAAGTTGAGAGCCATCTCAATTCTCGGAAGAGCTTCTATTGATATCAATTAGAAAGGATCCACACTGAGCAACCTTTCTCCTCTGTTTCGCAGGACGAAAGTTTTACAGCTTGTGTCCCAAAATTGTCCCCTGCACAGCGCCAGGAACTTTGGCGGGAGCTGAAAATTGATGTGTTGTTCCCAGGTTATCCTAACTTATGCATTTTATCCTTGCCATTCAAAGACCCTACCCACCCTGGCGACTTTTCCAAACAATAGACCATTTGAAAAATGGCTCTAATAGTTGCAGTTAAGGCAGCAAATATTTTTTTGACTTACCTTCCTTAGAATAAAGAGCCGGATATTATTCCTAGGTAACTGAAGGATGTTTTGTTTAGCGGATCTTTATTTTGTTAGAGACAATGTAAGAAGGATTTGTTCCTTCTTTTCTTTACCGTTTTTACTTTTTAGAAAAATGTGCATATTTTGCAAGTAATTTTCACTAATCTACTGACATTTTTATAGGAAAGTACATTTTATGAACACTGTCAGAGTTCCTAGAGAAGCAATAGACCAGTTTCTTTTCTTTCTCATTATAGGCATCCATTTGGAAGAGTTTCATTCTATTTCCAACCCAATGATTAAACAAGTTGACTGTCAAAAAACTAAGATATTTTTAGTTTTGATTTTCAAAGATGTTATGCAACAAACATATAACTTGACATCAGTTTATATGATATTCAAAATAATTTAAGAGCGAAAAATAGAAAAAAAATTATTAGTATTTATTAATACCTAAGCATCTCCGGATGCTATCGTTATTAGACTTTTTTATAGCATCTTACGACGAAATTTCAAATACAATGTGTCTGCTTCGTCACGACTCATTTCTTATTCCAGGACAAAAAAGAAGTGATTGAAACGATGAAACGATTAAGATGAAACAGTAGTTTCAAGATCACTGCTGTAAATCCCGGGAACTCTTCAGGAAAGACTACAAATGAGGGACATTGACAACAAGACAAGATTAAAGATAGAGGGATAACTTGAGATTGACTACTCAGGCCAATCATCTTTTCTAGAGTTCATTAATGAATGCCTGGATGAATATCTTGGCAGCTATCAACGCTTCATTTAGATAGCAACGTGTCGTTTTGAACTGCAACTGAACTTTTCGTTTTGAACTGAAAAGCTTCTCACGACAACCTTGTTCCAACAAACTGTACTTTAAAGGGCCACAGGATTTTTTCAAGATTTTTCTCACTAGCTTGTTCCTATGACGTGTGAGGGGAGGCGACACAAAAAGACACGTTGCTATCTTAATGAAGCGTTGAAAGCTGCCAAGATATTCATCCAGGAAATCATCAAAGAATTTATAAAAGAATGTTTGGCCTGAGAGGTCAATCTCAAGTTATCCCTCTATCTTTAACTTTGTCTTGTTGTCAATGTCCCTCATTTGAGGTCTTTCCTGAAGAGCTCCCGGAATTTACAGCAGTAATCTTGAAACTGAAACTTCTTGCTTAAAGAGTTAAGAGTGAAATGCCAGGGGTATTAAATTATCAAATACTTAGGCCGACCGTGGGCTTCAGCGGGCTAAATCTAAAGGAAACGGCTCCAAGGAAATTTTTTCGATCATCTAGAAGGAAGCTCAACGTTCTAGAGCCGTTAATTAAAGACCTCCCCATTTTCACGCAATCCGCATACCTTTAGCTGATGAAATTTTCTCATTAATTCCTCATCAGGATAGTCTCATTAAAATATGGAGGTCAAGTCTTGCCCGCAAGATGTCACATATTCTGAATGCTTTCTTAAAATTGAGGCAACAGAATACAAGGGGTGAAGTGTAGGGAATTTCACGCTTAAAATTTGAATAATGCAAAACAGAATTTGATGTCAATCAAAGGTGAATGCAGCTTCCTACATGGTTTAATATTTCAATCCGCTGCTAGAATGAATATTAATGCTCTGCATAATCGGCGATTGGTTAAGGCTTGAAACTGAGAACGTCAGACAAGAAATCAGTAGTGTTACATCCCAACTAGAAGAGGATGTACGGCCAAAATTTCCAATCGGAACAACAAATGTGTTTTATATGTGATACGATGGTTTCCGAGTTCAAATACTAGCAAATGGCATATTTTAAATCATGTTGGAAAAATCAATGTGTGAATTCGTGGAATTGGTAGAAATTATGTTCCACACTTAAAAATAAAATAAAAATTAACAAAAAATAAATGGATATTGCATGGTATTTTATCTTTCATCAAAAACCAAACATTAGATGTTTAAGAGCGTCTAATAGAATAGGCGTTGACAGTCCAAAATTTAGTTGAAAATTAACCTAATTGTTGGCTTAAGGACCCAGAGACAAGTGGTAATACCCCAAAATGCGTATTTTTTCTAAATTGTATGTTATATCTTACAGACAATCCCACCTAAAGTGTTTCACTCTCAATTGTATTTAAAAATAGCATTTTTTCATCAGTACTAGTAAGTATGCATTTTCATATGACACTAGTAACTAGTAGATACTACTAATACATATACTAGACCTCAAAGATTCAGATTCTGAAAATACAAACCTTCGAAATTTTTAAAATTCCAGGGTTCAGAAATAAGACGTATTTTTTATTCTCTTTTCAGACACACCCATTGTTTCATTTCGGATATCCATTTGAGCCGCTGCCACTTCTAGACTCCACATATTTCCTGCACTCCCATCCACTACACATTTGAGACCGGGAAAATTTCGTTGAGTGAAGTAACATTTCATCCAAATGAACATGATTCAAAGGAAAATGTGCATCAGTCTGTGCTAGTGAATGCGACTGAAAGAATTTCTGATCGCCTCAATTTTGATACATTCATAGAGCCAGAAATTCAATGATTAATCACATTGCAAAGTACAAAGTGTTTTATACATGCATTTAAATCAGTTGCGTATGCCACTCTCTCCGCACTTGAATCGCGGTAAAATAAAGTTTGGACTATGAAAAAGAAGTCGGCAAAATATCTCGTGAGACAACATTGATTAAGTGTGAGCAGTTTACCTCTGCTACAAAAATGAATCAGAATTGTTAAAATGAACGTATGTAAGAATATAAGATTTTTTTAATAAAATATATTTGTCATGATCTATTGTTAAGCGATGAATTGTATCAAAAAACATCCGTGGAACTTAGGGCAATAACGCAGATTGGAGGCTTTACCCCGAATCCAACATGACAGCAAATGACCTGTCAAGGGGAATATATTTCAAATTAACCATCTTCGCAGGGAGATATTGAGACCCATAAGATAATAAAAAGTTAAAATAAGCAGAGAAGATGGAAAGATTCTCGTCCATTGGTGGAACAGGTGGAAAGAACGACAATGGAGTTTCGCCGTGAATCGTACAGTGGACATCTGGATGGTGACTGCGTAAGAGAACGATGTTCCTAACACTTGAGTGCAGGTAAGAATGCGGGTGAGAAATTGTTTCTGTCAAATGTAGGTATTGTTTCCAGCTGGAATGAAAATTTTCTAGAGCCTCTTAAAAAAGACAATAAATCAGTTACCCAGTTCGTTTTGTGGGAGACAAAAAACGTATAATTTTTACAATACCACAATATATGGTGTGTACAATACATATATCGTGGTATTGTAAAAGTTATACATTTTTTTATTGATAAAATGTCATACCACCAAGTTACCAGTGATCTTGTTTTATTTGTGAGATATGATTTATACGGGAGAATCAAGAATTCCCACTCCAATTTGATCAACAGTGTATCAACAACAACATTCTCAACTTATTTTTCCGATATTGACGGTTTAATTTGTGGAGTCTGGGGGTGAAAAAATATTCCCTCATAATTCCAAAACAGGCTTAATCTCAATAAGCCAAGCCTGAAGTGCAACCTCCAAGTCATTAGTAACCCAAAGCCTAGTTACAAGAAATATGCATTCCATTCACTCATTGCAGTTTTCAACGCGTAGATTTTCGGTAATTCGTATACCAAAAGTAGAAATTCTTCCCGTGCCGAGCCTCAAAAACTTGTGATATAATCAATTTGAAACCTGCTAAGAGACAGATCGGTGTAAAATATTGCATAAAAAAACCTTGATACTGGCCAATCTAGTAAAAACCTAGGTCAGAGAAATAAACCAGTGGTGGAAATTGAAAAAGCACCATTTTTTGTTATAATGTTTTGCGCCACACATTTCCACAGGTTGTCGCCTGATGCCTCAAACTTTTTGAGAGAGAGAGAATGCATGACCTTTTCATCATTATTATCGACCAAAATTCTTCCTATGATTCGCCTGATATATCTTTTACACCGCCTCGAATTGGAACGTATGAAATCAGCACATGGAAAAGTTTTGGCCTCTTTAAAAGATTGCGTCTTGGTCTGAGGGCTCGTACGGTATTTTCAAGACGGAGTGGACATGTCGGGAAAGGCACGAGATGCTCGCCGCTAACGCTTGTTCCCGCAGAAAGAGCTCGAAGGAAACATTCCCTTTCACTGGCGTCGGCACGAAGATCCCCCCCACCCCCCTAAACGCAAAGCACAAGTCGGCAGCGTTCATTAGGCCGACCCCGTTAACATCTGGCGGCATCCTCCCCTACTCCTGAGACCCATTATCCTGCTGACTACGAGCGTAGAGTAAGTACATATAGAGTGGCAAAGAGATAGGGAGATTCGGATATGAGTTTTTAAGCAATACTTTGGCCGATAGATGGAACAGGTACATCGAAGTTGCACGACAGGCCATAACAAATGAGCTTTGGCACACGGACACTTCATTTAGCGTCGCATTACTCACATGATGCTCTTATGATGATTTCGGTGCCTGGATGTTTACTAATCGATCCACAGCAACGGAAACAAATCTTATTGAATCGTAGAGACCAAATTAAACATGTATTTTAATGTGCCTTTATTGAGCATCGTCTATAATGAATCGAATTCACGTCAATATGATAAGACACGCGATTACCAAACACTGAGTCGACTGACCACCAATGCATCATAGTAACGAAAAAACAGTTGATACTCAATAAAAAGCGCACAGCAGCCATGGTAAATCCACCTCTGTATGTTGATGCAAAATAACCTAGTACCGTTAGCGCCTCCAAGTGGCCTTCTCCGTAAACCAAAATTATTCCTTCCCTAAGGTGGTGGCACCTGAGAAATTCTTCCCAAAGCTCTCAAAAATTATGTCCAGTTTTTAGCATTGCTTTGCCACTCTGTATATATACTTACTCTATGCTACGAGCATTCTACTCCTCATCGGAGATCCTGACCTCAGCTGTCGAGTTTCTAGATGGGCAGCGGATAGCCGGTCGATCGTGCTCAGGTGACTGGACCCTCGGGCGATAACCGAAATTCGCTGCCGCCTTGAGACGAGCGTCTTATCTCTTGCGCGGTATTAATATAGAGACAGCAGTTGCAGAGAGAGAAAATTGAAGATCCGATCTGGAAACCAGTCTGCATTCTAAATAGGAGAAGACATGACAGAAGTCGCTCAGCAGGTAAATTCCAGAGATGAGCAAACCCGTTCATATTTGGGAACTCGTTCACTCTAGACCGGTTCTTTAGGAGACCAGTTCCTTTTCACTCGTTAAGCCACCTTATTTTATTGTTTGTCGTGCATTTTTATTACCAAGGCGTTCTCTGTATTTAAAGAAAGTAAAAATAAAAAAACCTAGGAATACTTGGGATACCGTATTGACGGCGTTCAAGAATGTTAGATGAAGCAAAAGAAAGAAGATTATGATACAAACTTTTAAAATGATAACTCATAAAAAGGTATTTTTCATGAGTGACACTCCGAGCAACCGCCGAAGGTTAGTTCGAGCAAGATCTCTGCTAACCTCCCAGCCTCAAAGCCAGATTGCAACTGTGGAGGTGGAGAATGAAATCTTTAGCCAACGCTGGACCTAACAATTTATCTGGCAAGGCGCGCCTTTGAATTTAATTGGTTTATTTTGGCCTCAGCTGCGACCAAGTCCATGTACAGCAAGCCAACTGACGCAACTAAAGATATAAAAAGTGATGCTAATAAGACCGTTTGAATCTGCAGATGAAGTTTTGAGGTCTCATAAAGAACAACTTGTTTCATTTAGATAGATGCAAAGGATCGAAAGGAATGAAGGACTGAGAGGAATGCTGGGCCTTAAGGAACGGTCGTTCCGTAGACATCGTTCTTCGGTCCCTTCATTCAATACACGGATTCGTTCCTTTGGACCCGTTTGTTCTTGAACAACCCACCTCTAGGTTTTTCATCTATTGGCGATGCGAAAACGAATTTTTGATGAATTATTTTCGTATTTTTTTAATTACTTAACTTTCTACCGAGCTAGTTACATAAATAAAAATGTATATTAAGCTATAATTATTAGGTTCCAGCTTAATCATGTACTAATTCTGGCTTTCGACTTTCAAATAGAAATAGTAACGAATTTAGCGCGGGATACAATACCGAGAGCCGGTTTAAGTCTTAGTGATAATTTTAAGGCCAAGCAGTCGGATGCTCAGTAACACTCAGGCAATCTCAATAACCTTCCCTTCGGTAGGAAAAAGAGTTAAATTAAAATTCAAGAATCCAAGTTGAAATATGTCAAATCAGCATTCATAAAGTGAAAGCATTTCGTCTTAGATTCTTTCCCTCCACGCATACCCCATCAAAGAAACGGGTGTATTAACTTTAATCATTTAAATAAAGCAGTTGAATTGAGATGAATTATTTAAAATCATTTCCAGATTGAAAAAGACTACAATATTTTCCACATTCGATGGCCAATTTACACAGCTCAAATATGGTCGTGAAGATCTTAATCGAGAATATATTCTTCCCCTATCGACATAAAACTTCCAAAAAGTAAACTTCAAAGGTTTCATTGTTTTTAATTCTTCCAATCAAGATTAGGATTTGTTGCCAAGTATTTCTAAACGAATAATTACGCTAGTGACTCATATTCATAAAAAAAGCCTAGTTACTCATCTTGGAACTATTTTATTCAAAACTTCGTATTATGCCAATCACTACCCTTTGTTTTTTATTCCCCGTGGACTCTACAACACACAACCATCCCCAATGTCAGACAGCATCTATTTAACTCCACAATGCTAGTTTTTAAGCACTTTCTAATGGTGTTATTCTTGCCGCATACTTTTTCTTTTCGAAAAATGTTACTATGCCGGTTTTAGAATTGTGAAGTCTCCTAAGTTTCAACGAAGTGGGTTTTAATATAATTTCCATTCACGTCAATATAATTTGAACAAAATACAAGGGCCTTTCTTATTATTTTAACAATCACAACTGGATGTCACTTGAGAAGAGCAACTAGGCGGCTGAATAGTCATCGTTCCTTATTACCATGGGATAAATATACAAGCTTTAAGTAAAAATATTTTTCTCAAAATTTGTTTGCCGTTTGACAGAGGTCAAAATATTTAGAAAAATAGCAAATGGGTAGTAAATTTTATGGAAATATATTAGGAAAAATTTTTCATAGCAGAAAACTAAGTTCTCTTATACCTGACGCAACATGAAAACTCTAGGCAGGAAAAATGATTAAATGAGTCTGATGGTGAAAACGATACACGTTTTCCTCCTTCGGCACTCTAAAAGCATGTCTCGGGGCGGCAATTATGTGTTGCATTCACTGTAGGCCACTGCTCCCTCTGGTGGAAGCGAGTGAAAAAAATAGCATAGTACGTTTTTTTATTTGCCATGAAGTGTGTGTATTAGTGCTGTAATCTTAACTGGCGGAAAAGCTGCGCCGTCTACCGGACCTATTGCCTCTCACCAGAAAACGTGACAACGTCACGAGTGCGGGGATGCGTGGGCTAAGATCGAATCCATGTCACTCGGAGGAGGAATCTCTTTTCCTTCCGTCACTTTGGGAGAGGAAGAGAGAGAGTTCTTCGTCCTCTCTTGAATAGTTGGACGACCCATTTATAAATGGACTGTAACGGAGACTCCTTTTCCCACCATTCCCTAATGACGTGCCTGCGTCTCGTCACCTTCCCCGAGCTCTCCCCAGCCCACGTCCTCTGCCTTCATACCGCCGACACAGACCCTTCACATCCGAACGAGATGCGGTATAAAAAAATAAAAAAGAAGGACATTACACTCACCGCTCCGAGGGAAATGCGTTGACCGTGCCAAGCTTTCTTCGGATGCTGAAGAATCCAGCATTTCCCTACTTCTCCTTTTCCATTTATTAAAAATCATCGAAGTTGATGAGGCTGATAAATTGTCGTCTTCATCAAAGGTATTTTAACATTTGACTTGATGCATCGTACCTACTCCAGTCTTCCACATTAAATCGTATTTCGTCCCCGAACTCTTTCTATCTTTGACTTAACATTCCTACATCGCATTTCCATGCCAAACTAAATGCTCACTTTTTTCTAAACCTTTGTGGTATATTACTCTCAATAAAGGCCATCAAAACGCCCCTTCCCGCCCCCGTTTACTTACTCGACACACTCAGAATACCCTTTCTAATCTAAGACAAGAGCTGTAACATAAGTCTCGGACTTTGTTTAGGACTTGATAAGAGTTTCAGCTATTCACCCGAAAAGTAAATAAAATCCACGGGACGAAAAGTTAACTTGTTTGAATAAACCCATTTTTAAGGCCCGCCTCATTTAGCAAATGAATTTTAGATGGATCCTTAGCATTATTTTACCTTCACATCCGAATATATAGGTTTTTGCTGCCGATAATTGATATATATGGTTGCAAAAATCCTTTTTACTCGGCGAAATATTATTGGATAACTCTTAAATCATACACTATCCATAATCCAGAAACATAAGCATAATTAGAGGCTATGTTGTCATCGACAACAATTTAGACAGAATTTTGACTTCCCCTGATCTTAAAAATTATTAACCAGTCCATAATTCCTTCATATTCTAAGGCTCCAATGATGGTGCAACGAATGCTTGGTTTATAAGTATAGTATAAGCTCGCGTAGTATCCATTCAGTTTATTCTTGCCTTACTGATAACTTACGTAAGAAAACGTGCTATAAGACATAGAATTAGCTTGGAGTTGTCTTAAGAGAAATAGGCTAAAGGTAGGACATCATTTTCATGATTTTTCTTCATTAGTCTCACTATATTGTGATCTCGCAGGGAATATTGGAGAAAAACTATGTATGAATTTGGCAGCCTGAAAGTGTCTTTGCTCCAAGATTTGCAGACAAAAAATATATATGGATGCGTGATCAATATGGAAATGTATAGATTTTCTTTCAAGGTTGGTGGTTCAGTGATCCCGAACGGCGGATTCTTTTGGTTTTGAGAAATAGCAAGCGTTCTTTTCGACTCGGCTGAGGCTGTCCGTATTAGAAAGCTCTCACCCTCTTTTCGGTTCACACATTCAGACACGTGACATTACTGCATCGCCCGCTTGCAGCACTTATTCAAACGTAACGGACATTTTTAAGGCACTGTAATGTATTTTTCCCCATTAACATTGGTCCGTGGGATGAGTAGGATTTTCATGGTCATTTATTCACTTCTATACAACTTTTTATAAATAGAAACACATTTTCCAAAGTGAAGATACACTTATACGTAACAATTATAAATCATTTGAAAAATTATAAATTTCAAATACAATATTGAAAAGAACGAAAAATGAAGGATTTTATAAACGACTGGAAAGGAATGACATTAGTACCACGGTAAACGTGCATCACTAACTGGTAATACCATAGGTGGTACAGTAGAGATAAGGGAGCTTTTCAATTAGCATTCAGCGTGAATTGCTAACTTGAAGTTGGTTGGCAAAATTTCATGGGCTTGAAAATCGCATCTTCACCGTATTTTCATCCCAATGAGCATTTGTTATCACTTGAAATTATTTGCTGGCATGTGAAATAAATATTACATGCGTATTTTATCTGATAATTCAAGAAAATTTTAGTGTAATGTGATGCATCGTAATAATTAAACATTTTTAAATAACTGTTGAAAACCCCCGAGGCTGACCGGTGCTGGGGCCTCAGTTAATTCATCGGAATGTTGAAATTTTGCGTCGATGAAATTTTCAAAAATTGTTAAGCGTTCTCATCCAATATTTCTCTGTTGAGTAAGTAACAAACGTAACTTTAAGTTCAAAAGTTATTGCCTGAAGATAACGCGGCATTTCATTAACATGTTCAGAGCTGGGTTAAAGTAATTTAAATATTTTACTGACGAAAGAAATGAAAATACTAGGCCAGATATAATAGGAATATTTGTCTTTAGCGATTTCCTCTCGAAAATTATATAGTGGTACCTTCGTGAGCTAAAATATAGCGTTTGTAGGTTCTTTGAGTAAGGCTAGTAGCATCGATAACTATATATGAAAATACTTTCTCGTGGATTTAGATAAGTCTTTCTTGCTTCTCTTTTTGCTTTTTTCTATTTTATGAAAATGAATTCCCTTGAGTCGATATGTACACATAATTGGATTGAAGCTAACATTTATTTAACTAATATAATTTCTCTCTTATCATTTAGGCTAGTTTTCTATCCAAAATATTCGCCATCTTCACACAGCTCGAACTGATTACCATTCGCTTGTAGTTGAAAAATATTCGATCAAAAATACGGAGAAGAAATCAAATGTATTTCTTTGCATCGGAAGCACGAGGGGGACGATTTTCCAGATCTGAAGTGGATCCATTTCACTTGGCGCAGCTAAATGAGGTAATTGAGGCCTGAGTTGCCGGAAGTAAGAACCTATATTTGTTATGCCGTAAAAAGTCACGCGCCAACTTGGCTATGGCAAGGTTTCTCAATGAAGCGGAGTGGAGAATATCCTTGCACTAAGAATTTACAGGGGGGAATAATCGAGAAGAAAATAAATTTTTTTATGGCCAAATGCTCTTCCAATTTAATAATGCATTTGGAAGTCTAACAAATTTACCCATAATAATTTTGCACTGAGCCCTAATGGGGTATAAATAAACACACTCGCTATTGAAATAGCTAATACTTCGCATTTGGTCAATGTCCCCATCAACTAGTAACAAGTGCAGAGAAATATTAACTGCTCAAAATTCAATCTACTCGTATGAAACTGGGCTTTTAGATAGAAGTATTGTGCATGGTATCCGAGGCGTTAATAGGTTCTAAAAAACTCTCACTTTTGCCTACATCCTGTTTCTCACCTCTACTGACGCATTATCCCGATATCCCGAGTAATATCAAGAGCAGAATTAGTGGGAGCTTGATTTTCTCCAATACAATAAAAATAAGAGTCCGACTGTGTCACAAGCTATTAGTTAATGGACGACTTAATTTTTTAAAGCAAATTATAATATTAATTTCAACGTTCTTCTCTCGCGAAAATAAAAATTTATCAAATTAGTGTGTTCTTAGATTTTGGTCCCTGACTTCAAATATAATCATTGGAAACCCAAGGGAATACATAATTAGCGAGGAACGTAAATGCATCACGCTATAGACAATGTATAAGAGGTATTTGAATAAAAAAATATTCAATTTTAATCAAAAAATGTACTGCAATGTACTGTAAAAAGTAAAAAAAAATTTAACAAAAAATGAACAATCCAAATAATTATAAATACCGCTTCACTACCACTAGAAATCACTTAATTACAGCTTTATTCTCTACATAGGAAAACATAGGTGAAACAAACATCTTGAAAAGAGATTTCTGATATTATTTTCATGAAACATCTTGTAAATTCCTTTATTCGAATGAAGGTTCTGGTTAGATTTTTCTCGTAACTTGCGCAGTTTGATGGCGTGCCACATTAATAGCCATATCTTCATTAGACCATTATATAAACGTCATAAGTGCTGGAAATTAATTTTGAAAACGAAAATTACATATCTCATACGAAACTCGAGACTAACCGTTACCGATAAAAATTAAAAAGGGGAATCTCAGTTTAAAACTTAGCTTTTTAAATGATTGGCGTACCGCAAACTTAATTGTTAGCGCATGCTGATTCCAGGGCTTTGGATCTCTTCTGGTTTTTCTGAACGATAAAGAATGCGCTTGGTTGGCCTTAAAATCCACGATAATTTTGGACATCCGTAGACGAGTAAGTGTTTACTGATTTCTAGTAGTACGTGAATATTTGGCGTGATGGCTGAATTGAACTTAAAGGCACAAATTAAATACTTAGGCTAAGCGCTTTCTGTTAACACGAAAAGATTATATTACACTTGGTATTACTCATTAAAGAGGTACTACGCCAGAATACACGGTATTCAAGTATTTCACAACACTCTTCTATGGATTCATTATAAACCATGGCTGCCAATGCTCAACGCAAAAGTAAGGCTTAACATGGAACGTGAATAACACAAAACGTGTCACAAATGTGTGCCATTTCACCAGGAATATACTGAAATTCGTCCTCGTCGACGATACTTCCTTGCAATGCAATAGGAGATAAAACAAAAGGATACGTGACACCAAAACACATCACACTTTCCAGTAACGATAATTCGCACTACAGATATCAATTGTATTACTAACATAGATTCAACATGCAATACATCATATCATCACTTCGGAATAAAAAAAAACTAATGTAACAAGAAAACGAGCCACAGCATATTATCACATTTACCCTTGGACCTTTAATTTCAAACGACGTCTGAAATCAGATCCTGCATTTCCCTGCAAATGGAATCAACAGAGAATATTGTAGACATCAATTGCCGAAGCTCATTTAGTTTTGAGCAGGAGTCGTGGATATACAAACACATAAATTATTCCAATGAAGGATGTACACTCATCATCGAGAAGAAAAATATGAGATTTAAAATATATAATATTCCAATCAGAGCTCTCGCAAAATAGAAAAATAAATTCTCTCGGAAAATAGGGTACAAGAATGATAATATAAGCGTATTACATCCTGAGAGGAAACCTTCTGAGTCGCAAAATAAGTATTACGGGCATGTAATATTCATTTAGCATAATTAAAGTAGCTATGGACTGCGAGAGCAGGAATTTCATTGCTAAAATATAGGACAGTTGATGCAAAGCCCCGTAGAGATAAGATATAGGGGAATATAAACTAAATAAGACTTTTGGACCAGCACATTAGTAATACGTTAAAGTCTCAACTGATTTTAAATGTATCATCCACACTAATAAGCAGCTCGCGAAGATAAAGTCACTTCTTTTTCGTCTGCTGCACTGAATATATCATCACGCACAAAATTCTGCGTAGATCGATTTCATTCAAACATCCCAAGTCTATGAGTTCCCTTGATTAAACCTCTCTCTCAGTAGTCTAAGCTCTATAGTCACTCACTAATACAAATTGAGGAGGATCTTTTCTCATAACTTTTGACTGACTCTTTTGATGAATAGTTTCCTCCATGCCATCTTGAACTTCAAAAAACAGAATCGTACATTCATGATCACTAGTTATATCCCTTGTTTACAATATCTCTTACTTTTTCACGGAACTGAAAACGAAATATCACCGTAAAAATATGATAGCAGGTGGAGGGAAATGACGCCGCAACTCGAGGACATCGTGGAAAATATCACCATCACGTTTCACAGCATTCTTAAGGAGCACGTTCATATTTTCAGTTTTTTTTAAACAGCCCATGGCCAGTACAAATCTCCAGTCACTCATCGTATAAGCGAATACGTACGCACCCGTAAATTAATGCAGAATGAGTGACACGGGCAGAGGGAGGGGAGACAAGACCGCGATATCCAACAAGAAGACCTTATCAGGTATTCGTAAAAAGGGTAATGTTTTTTCCTGGAAAGAGTGCCACTCCACCTGAAGTCTCCCGATTGCCTGCAAGCTGAATTCACCACCTCTTCCATCACCTCCCTCAAAATGCAGATCAACCTCCGCCATATCACGTCCGAGAAGTCTAAATATTTGATGAGGGCTCAACCATGTTGTGCGGAGAACTGGGACTGGATTTCGATACCCTGGCTAGGGCTCGCCTAAGGATCTCCTCTTGGTCGTCGCTGATTGCCAGCCTCGTCATACTGCTCCTTATCGGGTGCGGAGACCCCGATCTGCTCCAGGACGACCTACTGTCCTTGATCGACTTCAGGGGGTAGCTCTCGCACCCGTCACTGTGCGGCCTGTCCGTCGACACTTCCTCCGACTCGGAAGGCGGGTTGGTCATTGCTTTCCTGTCCATCTCGTCCAGCTCTATGGTGACTGCTATCACCGCGTCGTCGTCCGAATCGTGCCTGATCTTGTAGGAGTTCGCCGGCACCACCTTGACGCCTCCGTCAACGGAGGACATCTGCGTGAGGAACGATCCGCGTTGGGAAGACGGTTGGGACACGAAAGGCGTCGGCTCCGTGTGATTGCACACTGCCCCCGGATAGAATCCCTGGAGGAAACTGATGTGGTTCTCGCTCCTCCGGTTCGGATCCGAACAGTTCTGCCAGCAACCTGTGGTCTTCCTGTCCGCCCCGGAGTTCTTGACGATCCTCATCGTTCCCTTGGGCGTGGTGTCGTTGTTCACTCCGGGGAAAGCACCTTTGTACCTCGCAGCCTTGTTGGCGAACAGGCCGTGCCTGCTGAGCATCGTGAAGAGGTCACGCCTGTACTGTTTGGTCAGCAGGGCGTAGAGGAAGGGATTGGCGCAGGAGTTGAGAGGGTAGAAGAAGACGAGGAGGATCTTGGCGTGAGTAACGTCTATGAGCGGCATGCCCGCCATGGCGGTGAGGCCGAAGAATGCAATGGGCGCCTTGCAAGCGAAGTCAGTGAACACCAGGAGGGCCATCCTCTTGGCGACGGTGGCGTCACTGTTTGTGTGGCTGCCCACGTTGGTCCTCCCCCACCACTGTGGGCTTCCTTGGTCGCCCTTCTCATTGTTGGCCCTCGCCCTGTTCCTCCTCTCCTGGCTGTTCTTACGGATGACGTAGTAGATGTTGCCATAGCACGCGCAGATGAGAATGAAGGCCAGTCCGTTGATGACGAGCAGGAGGATGACGTAGATCTTTCCCGGCAGGTCTCTGTTTTCCATCGGTAGGCATATGCTGAGGAAAAGATAAACGTATGTTAGTGCATTTTAAGGGTGAAAGTTCTGAGCATAAGCTTCCCGTGCGTAAAAGGAATCGTTCACAGCTAGAAGAATAGTGCGTGAGTTATTAACCGCTAAAATGATTTAAACAATCGACATCTTGTTTCTTTTAGAATCATAGCAGCCAGATTAAGAAGCATAACTACTCATCAGCCCGTTCAATAACCTTTCACTTTAAGTTATATCGTAAACGAGATCAATATTAAACAACTAATAAAAAATACAATAAAATATCTTCAGCAATCTCCATTTGCATTTTTGTTTTTAGATTTTCGCTGCGATTAGTTGCACTAGCATCAACCATTTCCGGGTGTACTGCTGCGTGGTGAACTTGGTGGTAACGGCTCAACGTTTCGTTCCTCCTGCTGGGAACGTCGTCAGGAGACTGAAGAAGATGTATCCGTTTTCATCTGGTCGGACCGTTTGAATACTGACCATTGTTGTCATGGATTTAAAAAATAAATAAAAACCCAATATAAAAAAAATCAAATATAAAACCAGAAAATGTTAATGATTGGTTGTACATTTCCCACTATATGGGTGTGACAACCAATAATTAACACATTTTCTGTTTTATATTTGATTTTTGATATACCTATTGGGTTTTTATTTATTTTCTAAATCCATGACAACAATGGTCAGTATTCAAACGGTCCGACCAGATGAAAACGGATACATCTTCTTCAGTCTCCTGACGACGTTCCCAGCAGGAGGAATGACACGTTGAGCCGTTACCACCAAGTTCACCACGCAGCAGTATACCCGGAAATGGTTGATGCTAGTGCCTCTCCATTTGCAATTTTAAAAAACAAAAAAAATCAAGCCATCTCAATATGATTGCATGACAGAGGCCGAAAGTTGCGATAATAGGCCATAAAAATATTTTTTAATGTTTACTAAAGGCGATACCATTATTTTTCATCTTTTGGACCAGAAATATTTACAACTAAATATGCTAAGTATTTCATTATTTTACGATAAATGGCCTCCGATATTTAATAAAAGTGATGCAAATCCTTCATGCAACAATAATCAAACTTGAAGGTTTTTCAGATGTATTACTAACGCTGCACAACAAAAAGCCTGTCAAGCACACAACCATTATCACTTTTAAATATGCTGTACTCTTTTTATCCATATTAACAGCCATAAATAGGGGAAAATCAATGCTTGAAGAAGTTCGGGGCTAACGATGAATCGGCGATCCCGGGGTACAATGCATAGACAACTTTGAATTCATGAACGTTACAGCGTTGAATGAATGCACGATTTCTGACAGGTATTAATGCGTTTAACGTTTTACAAACATCATCGATAACTCGAAAATAACCAAAGAATAAAACCATAATAAATTTTTTAAAATTTTATTCATGAGAAATATTTTTATTAATCGTCAAACTGGCTCAGAATCCATTACAGACTTGCTAAGGCATGAGTAGGTCGTCAAGCATCATTCTTCTCTATGCACTTTTAATCATATTAGGAACAGAAAAAGACTTTTCAGCCTATAGCCAGCTATTGTAGCAGGGATAAATAAACGGTATATGACAGAGATATTTGGAAAAACTTCCGTTGATTTGGAAGCAAGCATCCAATTCAGAACCATAACAGGGCATGAATTGATGTTTCATTTCACTATTCTTTTCGCTCTATGTAAATGGAAGAAAAAAAGTTATTTTTCAGTAATGGGATAATTTACGTATGTATGTTGAAAAATCATGTTTAAGATAGCTCATTTATATTTCCATTATAAATTAAAACTTTTGTAAAGTGAAAAACGCAAAAATTAATCTTGAATAATAAAATAAAACAGTCTCTCCACTTGAGATCTGCGATAAGCCCCAGGGCACTAGCTCCCCTTAACCCAGGCTTAGGCATAAACAATTAATTTAACATTGTCTTACTGAAAAGTAGCAAAAAAAGCTAAGAAAAGAAACCATATTTCGTTTTTCCAAGTATGGAAAGATATATCCTCATTGGTCTCGCAAACTTAAGATGGTCATTTGTGAATATTGAATTTAACATACCTGAAGGGCTTAAAATTTCACATGATTTTGATTAATTAATGAACATAAGATATTGATAAAATTTTACTCAATAGAAAAAGTCATTTAAAGAGAAATGCATATGGAGAAGTATAAGATAAGTCTACTCGAACACTGGGGAACCGATTAACTTGAAATTTTCCATGATCAAAGCGTAAAAACTAACTTGAGCTATAGGCTACATAAAAGGCCTCAGAACCATAAGGGCCCCACGGCATCGAAAACGGGCCCCTAAAAAGCATTGGAATCCGTCCCGAGGTTTCCTTTTTTGCTTCTTTTCAATTACTTGAAATCGAGATATGCATAAGGTTGAATTTTTCCACTATCTGAAGGCAGAAAGAATAAAATATCCTATTCTTGCAATCGACTTTGTTATGAGCTTCCTTTTTCGTAAAGATACGTTTTCAATTCCAAATTTATCAATTTTCTCCGAACTCCGAACATTCACCAATAGTATATTTCCTTGAAAATCAGAGCAATGGCCATGAACGCGAAATTCTGCCCGGGCCTTTTATGCCTCTCATGAGACAGGATGATGAATATGAGCAAATTTCAGCGGTATTTCCGGTGGTATATTTTTCACCAGTACCCTTCTCTGTGCACTTCAAGGCTGTTACATAACAAAGTCGTTCGATATCGATTGTATTATTCCTTCGATATACGCCTTTGCAACCATTTCTACCACATTTCCCCCATTAATGTGCTATTTAAGCATTTACTGCCATAACACGCCCAAGGAAATCTGCGAATACGCGGCACAAGTTGTCATTTCGAATACAGATGCACTACCAACTTAACAAAAATGTCGAACAACCTAAACTATGCTTAAGGAGATTAAAGAAAAATAAGCACATTAAAGGCGGATTTACGAGAGAATTTGAATGTACGTTGCGAATACCTATATCGAAGGAAAAACACAATCGATATTGAACGACCTTGGTTACATAGTAGCTGCATTTAGCCCGTCATATTGATTTTTATTATTTTTACCCATTGGTACGCGTAGCATATCGCTAACTACGCAGAATTTCGCTCGCTGCCACATGCTTACGAGCCACGAGCGAGTAAAAATTAATGCAATGCAATAAATATAGGCAAGTGAGCTTACTATTGACACGTTTACACAGGCACCTGTAAATAAAGCAAGATCGGCTTAGTAGGACGTAAAATGTTCAACTATTACATCGATATTTCGTTCCCCTAATTTTCCTTTAGTATTATTTATATAATTTACATGCACAGTGAAACTGTAAAATTTTTTCAATAAACTTTGAACTTAGGATTATGTTTATACACTATTATATAAAATGTAGTGGTGTCTGTCTGTGAGTGAATTTGTCACTCTTCTACTCAAAAAGTACGGATCCGATTGACCAGATTTCGCATTGCTCTATAATATGTGCTAAGGAGCGGTGCATAACTCTTGGCGCTTCAAAATTTGAAACATATTTCACCCAAAACGGGTCAAAGCGATCCCATAAGAAATATATTAAACGTTCATGTCTAAAATATATACTTTGATGTCCCCAAGGCAAAAATAACATCTTTTAAACAATACACAACATATTTGATCTTCAAAAGGTAAAAATAAAATTTTCAGTTATATCATTATTTTGAAAAATAAATACCGGAAATGTAGCTAAACTTCAAACAATAAAACACTTTTGAAGGAATAATTATTTTCTGCCAGTCTTGGCATCTTAATCCATTGCTACGGGGGAAGATGCACAAATGTAAGCTTTCACAAAATACTATTAATACTTCTGGTGGCCTGGATTATAAGCAATGTGTATGATATCCATGTTAGCCTTTGGTACTTGTGTGTTATCGTCGTCGACTTTATTCCTAATTTCATTACGAAGTTATGTTGACTTAAACCAAAACGTATTGCATCTTCCTCTAGTCATAAATAGAAGTACCCTAGTCATTAGTAGTTATAAGTTACCAATAAAAGTAAATTGCCTGTAGAAAGGGGTGCACAATGAAGCTACCACGGCCAAGTGGTATTTTGGAGAAAGAGTACTTTGTTCTCCACAAGTGACTTATTATAAAAAAAAATTCCCAGAATAAAGTTGAAAAGTGATTTTTTTTGTAATGAGATTCTCAAAGAAGTTCGAAACATTCAAACGGATGAAATCATTTGAGTGGATTGGTATTAGAGCCCATACCCCTCACCGAGCGATCAAACCAATTAAGCTACCCAGGGCTGGGAACGTTTATCGATTATGCGTTCGGATTCCCGGCCAGGCGGATTATTATTTCCGCCATAAATTCCACACAGTTGTATGACCATCAGCAGATGATGCTGTCAAAGTTACTGCGTAGTCTGAGCCGCAGTTCATTGAATAGCATCTCTAATTTTATATTTATCTAACGTTATAATGCGTATATAATAATAATAAATTTTATTTCACACTAGAGAAAGTTACAGTAAAATATAGCAAAAAATATTTCAGTGTGAAATTAGGTACTCCTGAGATTTGCATCTGTTTTGGGGTTACCACCTCCAAGTTTACATTGGAGGCAGATAATAATTTAAACACAAAATCAATTCCTGTAGAACCTAGAATTCCTGTGAAAAACCTGTAGAGAATAGCTTACAATATATATGTGTGTTCATGTTAACACCAGACAGTTCAGAGATTAAATACTTTTATATAAATGTACCAATAAAATACTTTAAAATTAAATAAAAATATACTTTGTAACAAAAGACTGAACAATAATTGAAATAAAACAAGTTGACGTGAGTAACAATTAATAACATTTTACCAGTATGATATTTAAATTAATTTTCAATATTTTGCTTTGAAAAGAACAAATCTTTTATTCTTTTTAAAAATGAACCTGTAGTGGCGCAAGCCGCAATGTGGATTGGTATGGAGCAGAAAATTCCGGGGGCAAGGCACATAAATGATTGATTAAAATTTTGCTTATCAGGTTTAGGAATGCTTACACCAAATTTCACTCCCTTATGTTTCCCTTTTATAATCAAAGAATTCAATACAGTGCTTATTTCCACGAGAGGAGAAACAATTATCTCAGCTTCGGGACCAAGAACACTGAGGGTTTTCCCACCTTGTTTTCGAGTATCCGCTGATTCCCACGAGGGGGAGTGCGGCCACGACGGCCGCGTAAACCCATCCCGCCGCCATCACCTTGGTGGCCGTGCTGACTCGCAGCCTCCGGTCCAGGTGCATGGCATAAGTGATGGCATACCATCGCTCGCTCGTGATCATGGCCAGGGTGAAGATCGACAGTTCGCTGGCGAAGACGGTGAGGAAGCCCGCGACCTGGCATCCGGGGCCTTGATTCGAAGAGAGGGAGAAAATGCAGGTGCCTTAAAACTTTGTGCCATGCACAAGGCGAGTTTTTTTGTGGTCACAGATGAGGAAACAAGCAAAGAGGGGATCGGGTGGTGTGGTGGATAGAGTACTGGCTAACCAGACGGGCGGCCAGGGTTCAAATCCCTGCAAAGGGGGATGTTTTTCAGAGGAAACCCGATCCCTACTTGAGTGTCTTGTGGAGGGCACTTCAAGTAAAGTACTCCGTCTGTCGGATGAGACGCTAAACCGTGGTCCCCTTGGCGCCATTCGTTAAGAGCAGGCTAATGCCGACGCCGGGTTTCCATCCACCCTTCCTCCCTTACCTATCCCCCATGGCGCAAATGACCTTAGCCATCGGTCGCCTCCCCAAGAAATCCAATCCAAAAAGCAAATAAGTCAAAGATCTACTGAGGAAGAAAACTCGCACCCCTCGTCTCACACCTTTTCGCATGATTTCCCCGTCCTTCTTCTTTTTAAGCGAGTGCCACCAAATTTTGTCAATTGTTTACTACAATTCATTGATTTTATACATCATTTTGACTCAGAAACAGCAAGGTCAAAATTTATCCGAGCAATTGGGGAGAAAATGATAGTGAACCAAATTTTCTGATTGAAGATCTAATGGGCAGTGAAATGTTACCTCCACACGGACCCATTTTGATGTCATTGGATCCCAGGATACTAATTCATTTTCAAGGGAAAGTCTTTTACAGAACATTAAGTGTGCTCAAAACAACACTTCCTACAAATAGAGTGATAACTTTGTGAAATACCGGAACTCTAACCATGATGAAGAATAATAAACTTCATACTCTTTCACACAATTTTCATTACACCAAACGATTCTGACGCTATCGACAGAAAATAAATCGGTTTCAGTCGACATTGATTCATGTAGCAAAAAGTTTGGACAGTTCAATGGGTATATTCAATCGCTAAAGTAAAAAACTTAGAATTAAACATGAAATACAGATAGTACCTTTTGGCGCTTTTGACTGGATTTGTCCATTCGAGTAGGATATGGTATTTTCCCGGTGTATGAGGAAGGCAAATTCTCCTCGGGGGATCAGCTGTCTGGCTACTACCATTTTTTCAATAGCGGACTCTGACATCACCCTCAGTGCATTGTTGCGTCCTCGACGCCCGGAGGATGATGGCAGTGTCAGCCATTTAAACATCGTCAGTAACAAGACACTTTCCACGGTGGAAATTCTGCGCAGAATCAACATTTTTCATTCATAGCGCACACCCTCTCTATCTAGACTACAAGCTAGGACCTGCGATAAATAAAGTTACAGCTCTCAAGGGTTAATAAATTTTCATATTGACCAAAAGATTTTTTTATAGATTTAAATTGAGGGTAAATGCGTGCAGGACTAAAGTAGTAGTTTTTGATAAGGAGATAAAGAGACATGTGAATGCTGGAAGGAAATTGGTAGGTAGCATGTAGAGAATATCAAGGAATGAGTGACTGTCCAAGGAAGCAAAAATCGCCATGTAAAAAAGTGTACTTCTCTCCACTTTGTTGTATGGTAGTGAAACATGGGTATGTCAGGATAGACATAGAAGTGGACTAAACGCCGTGGGTATGAGTTACCTGAGGAGTGTTTGCGATAAAATTAGAATGAATAGGGTCAGGAATGAGTGGGTAATAAGTGAATGTGGGTCAGATGCTCCAGTAATGGACATATATGAAAGGAGTGTGCTTCGTTGGTTTGGACATGTTGAGAGAATGGATGAGAGTCGAATAACGAAACAGATATATAAGAGTGAAATGAATGGTCCGAGAGGTAGAGGTAGGCCGAGAAAGTTGTGGTTGAATGTGGTGGAGGAAATTTTTAGGAGGAGGAATATTAGGAGTCTTAAAAACAGGAGAGCGTGTATGAAGCAGTGTATGGGGGTAAATGAGGCAAAAGAGGTTTGCAAGGATAGATCAGTACAGAGGAAATCATTGAAGCAGAGTTAGGTGCACAAATATGTATTTACGAGTGAAACTTTGTGACTCTGCCTACCCCGGAAGGGATCGGCGTGATTGGTATGTATGTATGTATGTATGAAAACACGGGTTGGCCTTATATTCCTTCAAGATTTCAAGAAATCGTCCTTATAATTCGAAGTTAAGGGGATAAGACATTAAGCTCACCTTCTTGCCAGTCAATGGCGTGGTTAAAGTACGCGCCAATTGTCCTGGCGTCCATCACGAGTATGGACATGAGATACATCCCCATGCTGAGGTCGGCGATGGCCAGGTTGCACATGAGGAACTTGGAGACGGACATCCGGAACTGGCAAGACAGCAGCACGAAGAGCACCGCGATGTTGCCGAGGAGTGAAAGTATTCCCATGAGCCAAGCGGACACGCGGAGCCACCAGTTCCCCATAATGTCCTCGCACGGGTTGAAAGGGTCCGGCTCCGGGTGGCAGATGACGGTGCGCGGGTGCCGCGACAGGTTGCCGCACACGGCGCTCATCAGATTGGGAGTGTGCGGCACGGTGCTTTGGTGAAACACCCCGTTCTCGGAGAACAGTGTCTTCAGTCTGGCCACCTCGTCCTCATCTGGTGTCGGAAATAATCAAACATTACTGGAACTGCTACCAACTATCGAAGGGCATCCTAAGCTTTTGCGATTGGCGAAACCTCTCTACGGTCCATTAAGTATTTAAAAATGCGAAGATTACAAGAGAAATTAGCTTTCTCTGTCTGTTAAATACATTAAATGAAATAAATAAATAACGTCAAGTGAAATAAAGAAATTTCAATGGCATATATCGTCCTATTCAAATACTTACACTTCAACCATCACAAAAAATATCAAAGGGAATTTCAAATGAGTTAATCTGAACGTATAAGTAGCCTTAAGCTTCATTACTTTAACAATTAATTGAAATACACCGCAACAATTAATTGAAAATAATTCAGAGTAAACACAATTAAAAGTGTAAGCAGAGTTATCTTCCTTTAAGATCTTCCTCTGACTGATTCCATGTATACATGTGCACAATGGGGGATTGTGTTCTATTTGCCGCTTCATGTTAACGGAACTGGATACGACGGGGGCCGTAAATGCTTCAGCAGAGGTCGACGCGCTTTTAAGTTTACGACTCTTTTAAGCTACTTCAAGTGAATCTGATTGCGGAGGCCTCTGGAGTAAGGATTAGTATTGGCTATAAGCGTCACAACTTTCAACTTCTAGCTGTCCTCTATTTCGACCGCGGAAGAAACGTGAATTTGTCGAAAAACAGGGGATCGCCATGACGCGTAGGAAGTATAGTTCTTAAAATCTCTCCACTTATTGTGAATGAAGCATCAACAAAATGTTGAACACTGGTTTTAAACAACGACATTGTAATCATTTTCCCGAGTCCTTGCAACTCATTTGCCACAGTGCCAGCAGTGAAGCTGTTGCCCGGGGCGGGGAATGGAGGGGAAGGCGAAGATCACTCCTGGGCTGCGGCAGATGCTGGTTTTTGGCCGGGCTTTAGAACTACGTTAACCCTTAGGTTGTGGCATGACGTGACATCACGTCATGGTCGTCTTTTCGCTGGTGCTGATGAAGTGATATCACGTCAAAGGTACCTGGAGTGTTCCAGCTTTCACTAGGAAACTTTCACCCTAATGAAAGCTGGAACACTCACGATACCCATGACGTAATATCACGTCATCAGCACCAGCGTAAAAAAAACCATGATGTGATATGACGTCATACCGCACTCAAAGGGTTAAGGTAGCCCGAGCGAGATAGTTCCCTAGTCATAATAGAGACCATATTTGCATTATGCGTTTTAATTTCACCAGCTGTAGGGCACATGAATAAAATATTGCATTATAAATGGAGCAATAATATAGTTTTATATGACAGAAATTGTAAGTAACTCAATGAAAATATCTAAATAAGTCTTAAACTTGACTCATTTTTTTGGTTGGTGCGTTTGAAAATTCTTCAAAACGGAAGGTTTTTTGTGAGACCCAAGAAAGGACCTATTGCGGTGACAATATGATTAATTTTATACACATATAGTTGAGAAAACACACAAACTACACGCTGTTAGTTTTTTTGCGACATCTAAGTGTTATAAATTCCTCATTTTGTAAATAATGTCTCTCTGGAGTGCATTCATATACCATTCCCCATATAAAAGGGGCTGGTATTTTTTGCAAATATCTCCAAAAGGAATATGGTAAGGGGTTGAATTTTTGGTGTCATTAGAAGGGTGAAATATGTTTCTTTAAAATGAGACCAAATTCATTGATTTATAGGTAAAATGATATTAAAGTACTAGGTAAAATGATAGTTTTGCTCAAACTACCTAAAGGTAGTTTGAGCGAATTAGTTCCCTAGTCATAATGGAGACCATATTCGAATGATACATATCATTTTTGGCAGCATAATGCACTATTACATGACTAAAATTCTAGGTGATCAAATAAAAATATCCACATAAGTCGTTGATTGAACTCATTTTTTTCACGCGGTACATTCAAAACTCATTCACGACGGAAGTTTTTTTTGCGATTCTGAAAAAATTACTGCGTTGACAATGTGATTGACTTTCCAAAATTGTCGAGAATACATGGAAACTACTCCCTGTTAATGTTTTAACGAGATCTTAGAGTTAAAAATGTCTCATTTTTAAAAATAATTTCACTGTGGAGAGCGTAACCTACCATTTCCCATGTAAAAGGGCTGGTATTTTTCGTCAATAATCTCGGAAAGGAGTTCGGTAAGGGGCTAATATTTTGGCACCTTTCGAAAAATAAGAAATGTTTCTTTAAAATTAGACCAAATTCATTGATTTCTTGGTGAAATGATATTTCGCTCGACCTACCTTAAGCATATTTCGTTTTGGCAGGGAGGCAGCTTCACTTCGCTCGATATAAAATAGGACGGATTTATTTTCCATATTCTTTAAACGTAATTCCGTCGATTTCCAACCTTCATCTTGTACCCAAGTACCACGAAACAAGTATCAACAAGGGTACTATTACTCCAGTTAGAAGACTTCTTATTACTTTCAAATTTGTAATAAGTTCAATGGGCGATAATTTTAATTACCTTGGAAGTGGTAAACTACTGACTGCACGGAATATAAGCCGGTTCTCTTAATTTTTGGTCAGCGGTGTTCACCCATTACACAACCTTGCACAACATGGTGCATTATCAGAATACACAATTCGATATTGTTAATTACCAATTACGTTCCTTTTCGACGGTATGTCTGTCACCATGGGGTAAAGAATACAATACCTACTCGATACAGTCACCAAAGTTGGTATATTATTCTTGTAGAATAAGTAATGACCATACCAACTATGTTGAAATCCACAGACATCTTTATTGGTACCACTAGTTTCAACGCTATTGTGTCATCTTCTGGTACCAGCTCAGGTTGTTGTACCAATAGAGAAATTTGTGGATTTATAAATAGTTGATAATGTCATAATTTATTCAATAATGCCCTTCCACAAGGTTAAGCCTGAAAGGATTGAATTCATTATTTTTGTATCTTATTCAGCTGTGGGAGGATTAAGACCGGAAGCACTTCAACGTTCTCTTCAGCTTATTACGATTAGTTGAACCATATTTAGAACTGTAAAGTCAGCGGGTTAATTTTCTTTGCGGCTTGGAGCGTCCTCGGGAGATCTACGCCGGCTTCTTCACATGAGCAACGAAGATTAGATCAAACTAGTCCCTTATTTTGTATGAGGTATCTGTTACCACGCATATGAAAAGCTTGCGTTAAGACTACGAGCTACAACTAGACATTAAAACGGGCAAGAACAATGCTGCCTAATGACGTGAATTGGGTGAGTATGAACTCACGAATCAAACCAATCATTAGATTGATGGAACACTTAGAGCTAAACCTATTTTGCTGGCATCATATGGTAGATGTTAACATAATTCTAGTAATTAATTTATTTAGAATTTTTAAAGCATAGAAAAAGTTACAGAACTGAAAATTGTTAATTGTAAAATTGAGTTTATTCTAAAAGGTAGAATTAAACATTAAAAACGATAGTGTAAGTTAAGGACATTTAATCTAAAAACAGATACTTAGCGTGTCTTTCACGTCGTGCATGATTAGCGCTAAAGAAAGATCAAGGAAATAGAATATGAGTTTCGATTTTAATTGCAACTGGTTAGAGTGTATTCAGGAAAAAAACACCGTTTTTTCCTGCGCTGCAAGAGGCATTCTCACCGGCATTCCCGAAGCGAAAGTGAGAGGAAATGAGATACAAATACCGAACTTGTCTTCCCGTGCGACTCCTTGGTAAAACTTTAATGTCTCCGAAAGGGAAAATACGACGAATAAACTTCGGAGACACAAAGGAGCTAGTCTCGGAGGTGATAAAACTCAGCATACCTCCTGGATTTCAGGAAAGGTCGACTTAAATTCAGCGCTTGAGAAAGTGAAACAAAACAAAGGGTACTTGAAACCTTACTCTACGGGAGTTTACGAGAACCGGTTCAAGGGGATGGTTCATACGTCGAGCGCATTCTGGAGACAGAGGTCGTACGCTTTCTTTTCCCTCGAAAAACGTTGCATTTGCGCAATTGTATCTGGGTTGTTAAATTACGACTACTTATCATTTATATCGATAAAAAATTCATAATTGAATAAAATGGAACGATACAAAATGTAAGAAAACGTCTGTTTCAAAGTGTGCATCTGGTAACTTGCCAAAATTGCAACGCAAAATTGAACCTATGAAGGCAATCATAAAGGGGCTGTCCATAATCCACGTAGACACCAAACAGAGGTGAGGTACGAGGGTTGTCAACAAAGGTCCACGTTGGGGGGGGGGGGGTGTGAGGGTTGGAGGGATGTCAACGTTGACAATGGTCGTAGTAAATGACAGATTATCATTACTATAGGAGTAGTTTTTCTTTTACTTACCTTTCCTTAAAATCGGCCTTTAATTACAGATAGTCCATAACACTCAATTGATAACCCTTTTCACAGCTTTTTCCACGAAAAAAGAAAAGTCTACGTGGACAACAGGGAGGACAGGAGGGGTGGGGGGCCTCCGGATGAAAGCTACGAGTGTCCACGATGGGGGACGGATGGGGGTCAAAAAGTGGTCTATTTTCGTATACGCAGATTATGGACAGCCCCTAATGAAAATGCTTCATTACTTGAGCTATATCGTTGAGTATCTTACATAACTCGTATTTTTAATCTTTCAACGCCTCAATCAGCACGTATTTGAATGAACAGGCAGCTATCTTTTCACAAATGTTCGCTCCTTAGAAATGCGATAATCTAGCAAGGAATTGATTGTATTTGGAAACACACACAGCCCACCACCTCTTTGGTAAATGACCACACGAGGAATAATCAAAATCGACTTGGAAAATGCGATAATGTAGCAACTAGAAAGGCAATTATCTGCTGTCTATGCGGGATGCCGACGGAAGAATGGTTTAACCGATGTTAGAGCACTTCTTAGACAGTCAGTATTAAAACAAGGATTAAGGAAAGGGAACGCGGCAAATATTAACATATTAGTGCCATCAAAGGATCACGTACTCGATTTGATAGCGGTAGAGTTCATGCAGTACGTATAATTTCAACTATTTTTCGTAATTTCTATAAAAGTAGCAAAAGAATCCAGGGATGAAGAATATCTGCAACGTACTATTCTCGAATTTCATTTTAAGAGGTAAGCGGCATCAGATGTCAATTTATTTTCAAAAATTTACTCTGCACTTTGATTTTTTCACAGTTCCTAGGATTTACCTCAGTGCTTTGTGTAAATGCCCAAACCCACCCGGTTAGAGGACCTCATCTCGGCTATTCTGTGCCATAGGATACATAAATTTCCCAACATATTGAGCGGCGCCGCTACATCTTTAGGAGGACATCTTACTTCCTATAATGTGGCATGTTATTCCAAGAGAATATTATCGTGACGCCACAGTACATCTCCAGGTCTGATAGAAGCAATAAAATAAGAGAGAAACATTGCAGAACAGATAGGTACAAAAACTCGTTCTCTCCGCACTCGATGAGCAACCATAATAAAAACTGAGCTCCACTAAATACACTCCCATAATACACGTCACCATTTCACATCCCAAAACCTTATCCCTTACATTCTTACACGGCTGGTGTCTTAACTCCCCCTGCCACACGCCCATGCGGAGGCTCGCGGGGTAGTATGTAGATGTAGATGTAGAAGATCTCGCCTACGACGAGGGAAATTATAATATAGTGATGTGGTAAGATTATGATTCCATCGTTTTACCTCCACCCCTGTGTCGCTGAAGCCAATAATAAACAGCGCTCCTGTTCAAGTCCATTTCCCTTGAGATTCCCTCGAGGCGGTTGAACCGGTATTCACCATTCCGACAATTCTTCACCCATCACCTAGACTCAAAGGCATTTCGTGAATGTATATCCTATCCTAGAATGAAAGTAAACTGAACAAAAACCTCGAAAGCGCTCCCACGAAAGAAAACGCATTTATATCCTCATCGCATATTACCCCATTGGCAACCATTGGCCGTGTTCAGATCCGAGACAGCGATAAGCAGTCTGTGGTCTTCATCGCCGAGTTTTACACGGGGATAAGGTTGTATTTTTACCTGGTTTATGTCGAAGAAAACGAGAGGCCTCAGGGGTATGTTTGGAACACTCAGCGGCCATATTATCCCTCCGACGACTGTGATATAATTCTTTATGTAAGTTTGACTGTCTCCTTCTAATCCCTCTCAAAATTTCATGAGCCGACCTTCCCAAGAGAGGACCGAATATGCGCTAACGCACTACTATCGCTCAGGAGTGGGAGTTTCCTCTCAAAATGTTAAAATTCAATTGAGCGTATGCCTCAGACGAAGTTAATGGCAGCTTTGCTTCCTTATTCTCAATAGAAGACACCAATGCTCAACACTTTGAATGCTTACAACGTGATATTATGATTTCGTACATCTTCTGAGAACTGATAGAAAGAATATTACTTTCCCATTAATTTTAAAAAATGTAAGAGCGATATTACACATCCATCATATAAGAAAATTGAACTCATATTAGAGGAATCATTTGACTATTATAAAGTTTTAAACTTGAAGATATAAACCTCATGATTTATTATTTTCCTATGTTTTGCGGGAAAAAGTTACAAAAATTCCTATAACTTGGTACAGAAAATAGCCTTCAATTCTCGCACAGAATTAAATACGTAATGGCCAGCACACTATGAGAGGTAATTTCTACTTGGTATGAAATTGATCAGAAAACAAAAAAGGTTAGTAAATTCAGGGTGCATGTTTAATGAAAGCTCCACTCATAATTCATCGATTCTTAATCCTCGTCCTCATCGGTAAAAATTCGTGCCGAATGCGTTCGCCGCGAATATTTTAGGGCGCACATTGAAAATTACTTTCACACAATTATTTGCGTGTCTGTGCACAAGTCAGACAGAGAGGATAGACAGACAACCACTCGTGCGGCAGAAGCGTCCACATCCAGACCCTGAATGCGATGCAAATCCATTGTGGCTCCTCAAAAAACTGGCTCAGTTTGGAATTTGTGCGTTGAATGTGGAATAAATTCTGGAATGTGTGGTCACATCCTCATTTATACCAACTCATAAAGCTACACTTAAAATGTGGGTGGAGAAAAAATAAAATCTACAGGTACAGTAAAATATCTTGGAATTACCTAAACTTCAGATATATTGTGGGGAGCACACATACGAAACATATGCGGCACAGCATTAAAGAAACTAAGTTTTGTTAAGCGTATAATAGGAAAATCCTCGGATGAAAAAGTCAAAGAGAGATGCTACTTCGCTCTGGTTAGGCCAAACCTCGAATACGCCGCGTGCATTTGGGATCCTGATCATAAAGATTTAAACCAAAAAATTAATAAAATACCAAGGAAAGCAGCACGCTTCGTTAAAAACTGCTACAAGCGTACATGGTGTCTCATAACTTTTAGATGGATTAAGGTGGGAGCCCTTAGAGACTTGGAGGCTACACGCTAGGCTTAGGTTTCTGAAGATATTCAGAACTGTTGTGTTTCAGAGCGGCATGGAGAATGTTATCATGACGCCTCACTACACATCTGGGAGTGACAGAAGTGATAAAATAAGAGAGATACATTGCCGAACAAATAGTTACAATAATTCGTTCTTTCCACGCATAATAAGTGACCACAATAAAAAATGAGCTCCACTATAATACACTCCTATAATACATGTCACCATTCCATCTCCAAAAAACTTACACCTTTACGCTGCTGGTGACCTAACACCCCCTGCTACACGCTCATGCGGCGACTCGCAGGGTAGTATGTAGTTGTTGATAAGTGCGCAAAAAATGTATGCGGTGCGCCGTATTCGGTGCAACATTCCATTTCAAATTGAGTTCCATATAAAATCCATCAATTCACACCCATAATGGTGCTTGAAAATTACGGATTTCTCCTGCACCCAGTAAATGAGCTAACACGGATAATTATCGGCCACTTCTCTTGTCTCTCCCTTGCATTTGGTGCTTCAGCAGCATCAAAAGTATTGATTTCAAACTCTTACAAGACGTGTTTGAACTGTCTAGCAGACATCATCAGGTGAGACTTATCAGTCTTAGCATCAAAAGGTCTCCTATGTCTCCTAGGGCGGAAAAAATTGCTTAAAATGTGTTTATTGAGAATGCTGAAGGTGTGTAGTATAGACGAGGGATCGCAGATTAGCATGTGATGGTGGTTTTTAGATATGGAATTTTCTCTCTTTTTGGAGATACAATAAATAATCTCTCAATAAAACAAATTATAAGTGCATGATAGAAAGAGATCTAGTCCATATATAGAGCTACTTCTTGGCTTGTCTTACAGATAAGTAGCATCTCTTCTGGATGAACTACATTAACTAAGAAAAAGTTGCAAAACACAACCTTTGTATTTATTATATACATAAAACACTCATTTCATTGTTTCCAAATCGATAGGAAAACTGAAATCGTGGGCACAGTATCGATACTCCAGCGCTGAGACGTCAGTAATTGCAAACCAATTTTTCGATAAAAGTTAATTTTTTCCCCTTAAAAATTCAGGTCTACATTTAATTACCGGAACTTTAATAACGGAAATAAAACTTTTAAAAAGTTTTAGTATTGAAGAATTTCATTTTAGAAAAAAAATTCCTAAATATCTCTGATGGATTATGTGTGTGCAATGACTTAAACCAAGAAGATAACACTAAGCTTCACCGAGCCTTAAATTCAGGCATTAGGTTTATTTATAACCTTCGTAGGTATGTCCATTTGACACCCTATTAAAAAGAATTCGATGGCTCAATGTTAAGACTCAAAGACAATACTTCTTAGGTTGTTTTTTGTGTTCTTTATTAAACAAAAATCCCCAGGATATCTGTTTGACTCATTTGTTACCAAGCCATCCACAACTAAAATGTGTACCAAATGTGATGCAGAATTTTTATATTTTCCTAGTTGATTATTCGACTAATTTAAGTTCCAAAATTCCTTTATCGGAACAGCGAGTCATCAGTGAAATAATCTACCTAAATATATTTTTAAAAAGTCTCTCTCTCTCTCTCTCAACTCTCAAAATGAGTTATTATAATGTATTACTTTCTGATTCTTAATGTTGTAGTTGTATCCTTATATCATAAAAATTCTTGCTGAATTTCGAATTCATTATATGTAATACTTCGCAGTTTACCTTGACTACTTGTAAACTGTTTCTTACTTGCATTGGATAATTTTTATGTAAAAACGTAATGTACCATATCCGTCTTTGAACTTTTTTACCACTTTACACTTTTTATTTTTTTCTTACTTTTGTCAGTCTCGCATCACTATGTATATTCTTTTTTCGTTCTTAAGGGGCATGACCCAAAAACAATCAATGAATATTAAATTAAAAAAATAATTTTCGGGCCGCTAAAACGAGTCTCCAACTTAAGGTGGCTGTACACCTCAGACAAAAAAGCCCTTTTAGTTCTGACTTCTACCGCAGCCTAAAAAGATCTGCACCTTCCTCACCATTACAGTACCCGGACAACAGCGCCACTGATGGCACAGCTGGAAATGCGTTGCATGGGTTCAAGAGAATGTTCACTGTGACATTATAAGATACAATTTTCAACATTTTCATGATTTTACATTGAGATGATGGAATTTCACTTAAAATAAGTGCAAAAATTTTTTAGAAATATGCGTCGTGTGCGTCATGGCGATCACCTGATTTTCTGAAAATTCACGTTTCCTCCGTGGTCGAAATAGTTATGTAAAAAGCAAAAAGGGAAAAGCTATAATATTAAGGATTTAAGGTTTTCCCGGCGAGTCATATTCGTGGATGTTTCTCGGGCTTGACACCGGGTAAAATTATAGATATACATCAACGTTTCGATGGTTGACTCAGCCATCGTCATCAGGATAAGGAGTCGAGCGAGCATGCTGGCGGTTGTATATAGCCCCATTGTTGTGGGAGGCGTTACGAATCCTTTGAATTTAAAAATTTACCGGTCTCCAAGTCTTGCTTAAGTCGAAGCCATTGTCTCTATTAATCTTATTTGGTTTTAATATTACTTCTTCCGTAATTAGTTCCCAATATTTGAACGCCCGAGAAAGTAGCGTGGAATAACAAAATAACATCAATAGAGGCAACGGCTTCAACTTAAGTGAGACTTGGAGACCGGTAATTTATGAAATTCAAAGAATTCGTAACGCCTCCCACAACAATGGGGCTATATACAACCACCAGCATGCTCGCACGACTCATTATCCTGATGACGATGGCTGAGTCAACCATCAAAACGTTGATGTATATCAAAAATCTTACCCGGTGTCAAACCAGAGAAACATTCACAAAGCTATAACATTTACTATAAACATTAATAAGCTGGATAAAATGAGCTTAAATTAGAAGATAATTTTTAAGGGCTCCGCATACAGATTTAAATTCCACTTTCTCAGGCAAGATGTTGCAGAACAGCATTTTCAATGATACACAAAAGATATCGTACTATCTACCTTTTATTACAAAATCGTACTACACGTGTTTCGACTGTCTTGCAGTCATTATCAGGTACGACTAATCTTACACATAACCAGACACGAGCATATATATTGAGAGATACATCGGCCAAAACACAGTAGTGGTTGTGGCGGGGGTAAAGAGGAAGGATAGGAGTGGAAGGCTAAAAATCATGATTGGGATAATAGACAGTCGAAAAGCGTTTAGTACGATTTTGTAATAAAAGGTAGACAGTACGATATCTTTTGTGTGTAATCGCAAACAGATTTGTTTGAAGTACCATGCCAGAGCCGTAAAATGACGTCACTTAGACGTCAGCGGAAACGTTTTCTGCCGAGCGAGTCGGCATCATTTACCAGATCCGGGCGTGAGCTGCGTCGCCCGAGTCCCCTCTCCGAGCGCGTGGTGGAAGCTATGGAAAGGGTCCAGGCCGTACGGGTCGAACTGGTTGCCCGGGAAGTGCGGCCTCTGCGACGCGGTCAGGGCGCTCCAGTCGGGCTCGGCGTGACGCGACTTGTTGTCCGGGTAGAACACCATCTTGCCGAACTCTCCCTCGTCCTCCTCTTCCTTGTTGCCCTCGCTGAGGCGGGCCAGGGGCGCGCGACTCAGCCTGCGCTCCTCGTCGTATTCCTCCTCCACCTCCTCGAGGATCACCTGGGGGGTCGCGGCCCCCTTGTCCGAGCACCCGGATCGGATGCCCTCGATGAGCTGCTGTGGGTGGGGGAGAGGCGTGGGCGTTACGGCGGGAATGGCGAGAGGGGCGAGGGTTGGAAACACAACCCCTTCCCCCCGCTTTACACCCTGGAGGAAACGACCACAAAAACGGGACCACACAACGAAAAATGAGTATCAAAACGTCATTTGCCTGTTTTGCGAAAAAAAAGAAATTAAATAAAAATAATTGAACAAAGTAAAAAGATACAAAAAAATCTCCAAAGAAAATCTTCTATCAATAATAATCGCAGAACAAAGATAATTATAAAAAATTAGCACGTAGGAAAATAAGGAAGCCAGAGGAAAACAATCCCATCCACAAAGTTGTCGGCTGCACATATTGGATGGTACCTATTTACATATAATAAATTATTATCACACTTAAAAAACACAATTAGGATCTTGATAAATATGACTGTGCCTATTGCGCAACTACTTAGCGATACAAAAAATAGCTTTGCCAACAAATGATGCGGATAAACATTTTCCGTGGTTATGGCACGACTTTCAAAGCCACCGCAACTTGCTGCGCACCGAGAACGAGTATCAAAACGTCATTTGCCTATTTTGCGAAAAAAGAAATTAAATAAAAATAATTGAACAAAGTAAAAACATACAAAAAAATCTCAAAAGAAAACATAACAATAAAACAGGCCTGCAAATTTTAGGATCTCGAATAATTTTTTGATGTGAAGAGCACTTTCCGACGTAATCTTGTGCGCTGAATCCGAATCTACTCACGGAAGTTGGCTACTACTTCAGGATTTTAAGATATTCTAAACTTATAGGGTCCAATAGGGAGTTTTTTGAGGTCTTTTTGAGCTTGAATGTCTCAGAAAAAAAGGGTGATAGAGTAATTCTGCCAAACGATTCGAAGACCGCATTAAAAAAATAAAAAGAGTAAATTGAAGCCTTAAAAAACTTTTGTTACCATAATCAGTACTAACTTGGCAACTATCAACAACTTTATTTATATTCAACTAAACAACAACTTCGAATGCACAAATTTGAAATATAAGATACAGGTTATGGAAGTAATAATTTTTCTGGGCATCATAGTAGTATTTTATACATTTTTACCACAGACACCGTCCCCGTTTGCAGAATTACTCAATGAACTTTGGTTTCTGAGATATTGAAGCTCAAAACGACCTTGTAAATTGCCATTTTGACCCTTTAAGGTTAGAATATCTCAAAATCCTGACGTGATGTCCAATTTTCGTGAGTAGATTCGGATTCAGCGCACAAAATCACGTGGAAAATGGCCCTTAGCATCGAAAAAGCACACCCTTGTTGGTCTGTGTAATTATCGCAGAACAAAGATGGTGATAAAAAAATTAACATGTAGGAATATAAGGAAGCCAGGAGAATATAATCCCATCCACAAAGTTGTCGGGCTGCACACCTTGGATGGTACCTATTTACAAATAATAAATTATTTTCACACTTAAAAAACACAATTAGGATCTTGATAAATATGACTGTGCCTATTGCGCAACTACTTAGCGATACAAAAAATAGCTTTGCCAACAAATGATGCGGATAAACATTTTCCGTGGTTATGGCACGACTTTCAAAGCCACCGCAACTTGCTGCGCACCGAGAACGAGTATCAAAACGTCATTTGCCTATTTTGCGAAAAAAGAAATTAAATAAAAATAATTGAACAAAGTAAAAACATACAAAAAAATCTCAAAAGAAAACATAACAATAAAACAGGCCTGCAAATTTTAGGATCTCGAATAATTTTTTGATGTGAAGAGCACTTTCCGACGTAATCTTGTGCGCTGAATCCGAATCTACTCACGGAAGTTGGCTACTACTTCAGGATTTTAAGATATTCTAAACTTATAGGGTCCAATAGGGAGTTTTTTGAGGTCTTTTTGAGCTTGAATGTCTCAGAAAAAAAGGGTGATAGAGTAATTCTGCCAAACGATTCGAAGACCGCATTAAAAAAATAAAAAGAGTAAATTGAAGCCTTAAAAAACTTTTGTTACCATAATCAGTACTAACTTGGCAACTATCAACAACTTTATTTATATTCAACTAAACAACAACTTCGAATGCACAAATTTGAAATATAAGATACAGGTTATGGAAGTAATAATTTTTCTGGGCATCATAGTAGTATTTTATACATTTTTACCACAGACACCGTCCCCGTTTGCAGAATTACTCAATGAACTTTGGTTTCTGAGATATTGAAGCTCAAAACGACCTTGTAAATTGCCATTTTGACCCTTTAAGGTTAGAATATCTCAAAATCCTGACGTGATGTCCAATTTTCGTGAGTAGATTCGGATTCAGCGCACAAAATCACGTGGAAAATGGCCCTTAGCATCGAAAAAGCACACCCTTGTTGGTCTGTGTAATTATCGCAGAACAAAGATGGTGATAAAAAAATTAACATGTAGGAATATAAGGAAGCCAGGAGAATATAATCCCATCCACAAAGTTGTCGGGCTGCACACCTTGGATGGTACCTATTTACAAATAATAAATTATTTTCACACTTCAAACATAAATTAGGGTCTTGATAAATATGACTGTGCCAATCACGTAACTACTTCGTGATGCACCAAAAATATCTTTGCCAACAAATGAAGCGGATAAACATTTTCCGTGGTTCCTTAACATATGGCACGACTTTAAAAGCCACCGCAAATTACCGCGCACCGAGAATGAGTAACAAAACGTCATTTGCCGATTAGCGAAAAAGAAATAATAAACTAAATTGAACGAAGTAAAAAGAGACATCAAATCTGCAAAAGAAACCATATCAATAACACAGGCCTGCAAGTTTTAGGATCTCGAATGCTTTTTTAATGTGAAGAGCACTTTCCGACGTAATATTGTGCGCTGAATCCGAATCTACTCACGGAAATGGGCTACTAATTCAGGATTTTGAGATATTCTAAACTTATAGGGTCCAAAAGGGAGATTTTTTAGGTCTTTTTGAGCTTGAATATATGAGAAAACAGAGTTGATAGAGTAATTCTGCCAAATGATTCGAAGTCAGAATAAAAAAAAAGATAGAATAAATTTATGATAAAAAACTATTGTAAACATAACCTGTATTAACTTGGCAACTATCAACAACTTTATTTATACTAGTATCAACCATTTCCGGGTATACTGCTGCGTGCGGAACTTTAGCAGCTCAACGTTTCGCTCCTCCTGCTGGGAACGTCGTAGGGAACGTTGAGCCGTTGAAGTTCACCAAGCAGCAGAGCAGTATACCCGGAAATGGTTGATACTAGTAATCTGCGAAAATCTAAAAACAAAACTTTATTTATATTCAACTCTACTACAACTTTGAGGGTACAAATTTGAAATACAAGATACAGGCGGTGGAAACAATAATTTTTCTGCGCGTCATAAATGTATTCTATAAATGTTTTCATGCAGACTTCGAATCCGTTCGTAGAATTGCTCTATCACATTTGGTTTCTGAGATATTAAAGAACAAAAAGACCAAAAATTTCCATTTTGACCCTGTAAGGTTAGAATATCTCCATATCCTGACGTGATAGTCAATTTTCTCCAGTGAATTGGGATTCAGAGCACAAAGTTCCGTCGAAAAAGAACCTTAGCATCAAAAAAGCACACCCTTGTTGGTCTGTGTAATTATCGCAGAACAAAGTGATAATAAATTAACATGTAGGAACATAAGGAAGCCAGTAGAATATAATTCCATCCACAAAGTTGTTGGCTGCACACCTTGGATCGTACCCATTTACATATAATAAATTATTTTCACACTTCAAACAAAAATTAGGGTCTTGATAAATATGGCTGTGCCAATTGCGTAACTACTTCGTGATACAAAAAAATACCTTTTCCAACAAATGAAGCGGATAAACATTTTCCGTGGTTCCTTCACATGTGGCACAACTTTTTGAAGCCACCGCAAGTTACATTAGCTTAACGTCCTTATAATTTACAGTTATTGAGGAACCTTTGCCATAAACTTATGTTCATAACGCTGATAGTAATGATGGAAGATCACAACTGAATTTAGTACAGTGAACGAGTCCCTGAGATGCGAAAAGAATTTTTACACTCACTTCCAAAAATCATCCGCATAATTCAGCAAAACTTTAAGTATTCAATCAATTATTTATGTTAATGAACGGCGCTAAAGAAGAATACAATTTGTACGCTGCGGTGAAAAAATAATCAAATAATGGTTAGAGCATAATGAGAAAAGAAACAAAAAAATTACTTCGAGGGTACACTGCCGTGACGCTACACACTCATTTTTTTCTCAACTTTTTCATACCTCCGAGTACATGTACACAGCTCTTGTATAGAATAATAAAATAACACGAGACCTCGGTGTCAAACTTTTAGGACCCAAAAAAAGAACCAAGAATACGCCGTGAAATGTGTCATTATTATTAAACAACTGTATGTTCATTTTTTTCGAATCTCTGAGTCCACCATAGCTTTTACCTTATTTTTGGCATACGTGGCGACAGGCACAGAGGCACACGTGGCCAGACACAACGGAAGGATAGCAATAAGCAGGAGAGAATATTTGTGCATCAAAAGCAAACAATGTGATCCGATTACAACGTAAGTTTTAGAAGCATGCAAAATAGTTTTTGTAGCACTACCTTCAACTAGTACAGAATCTTAAGTCAACAAAATAAACTCCATAAATACATGTCTATATTGTCCAGGCATATTTTTATATCATCAAGGCAAGGACTCCGTGTTTACTCGGAATATTATGGCATATTTTTTTTAACTGGACCAATGCTGAGTTATGTCCATTCGACAACCCACAAATACAAAAATTGTGTTGGAAGTTGTACTCGAGGAAGATGACTTCCATTACTGGTCCACCTATATTCCTATATTTTATATGTTATAAAAAGCAGTATCTTCCTAACGACCCAATTAATTTAGAAACACTGATAAATATATCGAGGGTAGGTCAGGAACAATTTTACTATAATACCTGGCCAACGTTTCGAGGTGTAATGTACCCCATCATCAGGGCTATGAAAAAATGGAAAATTAAAAAAGATGTGTTTGTTTACGCATCGTTGCTGATTGTATTCATGAAGGTCGCTGTGTTTGGGTGGTAGTTGTACTGAAGTGATTGAGGATGAATACCTATTGATTGTTCATTCCAAGGCAATTTTTGTATTGAGGTTTAATATTGTAATTGATGTGTGGGTGATCCTTTATTGAATGACGCTTTTTGTACTTTTACGCATTCTTTTCTGAATAGCCCTGACGATGGGGTGCATTGTTATTTAATTGTTCCTGACCTACCCTCGACATTTTTATGAGTGTTATAAAAAGCCTAATAATATGAAAAATGTAAGGAACCGCTTTGTTTCACGCGAGAAATACGATGTAAATGAAGTAACCTTTCCTGCTTCCAATTATAGACATAACATCGAGCATCTTTCTAAAAAACCTAGGGCACTGAAGTACGTATGCTAAACGGCACATTTTGCTGCAGAGACGAATGTCGCATCGGTAGCGCGCGGTCTATGGAAATTGAGCCGGGAGGGAAGGAACGGGTGTTCCATTCCTCGAGGCTAAGGTGTACTGGCCTCTTGAATCCATGAATTTCTCGTCGCAGCGCGCCGTCTGGTCGGGTCTGTATCTCCCGTCGGATGCGCCACCTGTGTTTTAAACGCGGAAACACTTGCACAGCACCTGAGTTTCCCTTCAAGAGGGCTTTCCCTCGGGAAATCGCCCGAGTTCTTCCGTGGAAACACACGGAATTTGAAATTCGGTTGGCTCGAATCTTTCCTTCATTAAGTTTTCATAACTAGTTCTTTATCAATTTTAACCATGGCACTCCTTTTAAGCATGATCCTCAGCGGAAATCACGCTTGCAGTTCCCTTCACTTATTAAAAACTTATTAAATTTAATCAACGGATCTATTGTGCAAACTAATTTTGCGGTCACATTACTCTGACAAAGTAGATTCAGGCGTGGAAACGTTTTTATCACAACTGCTTCCTGACATTCCACGTGAAATACTTTGAATAACGAAAACGAAGATTATTTAAACACTTTCTGAAGGAAGACTTAAGAGTAATACATACCCATTCGTGGAGAATAATGTAAATCGGTTCTCCCAAACTATTATTACCATGCAACAAATTTATTAGGCCGGAGTGGTCATTAGGGTGCCTCGTTTTGCCACTTTTTTCTAGGAGCGAATCGTAATACCCGGCAAAAGTTGCGTACCCGGATGGGTATTACAAATATGATTTTTTTTCCAAATCGGTTAATATCTTCTGTTCGCATTTTTGCCTTAAAATTTCGAAATTTTTCACGAAAAATGTTAACATTGTAAATAATTTTAATTTGGTTTGAGCGAGCACTCTTTTTTTGCGATGGGGTATAACTTAGGACTTAAATTGATATTTTAGACCAAATAAGTCAGCTATATTGCTTTTAATTATCGAGAAAATGACCTTTTATGGTGTCCCCGAAAGCACTTTTGTGGGGTAGGCAACCCGCAACACGCCGCCTCATTTTACGCTATGCATGCAATAAAGGACGCGAAAAAGAGATTTTTTTCAGTCCAAAACGTGGAAATCATGCCTGAAAATGTCAAGGGTAGTCACAATGATAGGAGGTTCTCTAATTATGCCCTAAATTGTCTCCTCGAGGGCAGCAAGAATGGTCAATTTAGTGTAATAGTTTTGTAGCTCTTTCCATTCTTGTCTTTTCCTTCGCCTGGTGGGTCGTAACAGTAGCGGAACATACAATGTCTTCAGCTCACAGCAATATTGCATTTAAAGTTTACCGACCCCTGAATCATCCACCTACACACTGCAAGTTTCGCCCTTCCCCAATTTTCTCAGTCAGCCTTGCATTGTGAGACGAGCTGAACGATTGAAGTTCTTGATTTACCCATTCACATTTATCACTACAGTTCGCTTGCAACTCATTTCGCTTCTTTAGTGTGCCTGTTTTAGTGGATGTTCTGGTGTGCTTCTATTCTAGTTACAAGTGATATTTGACTCGCTCATCTCTTTATTTCCAAATATTTTACTGCATATCCATCCTGTGTGCTCTGGTTTTGCGCATATTTTCATTCAGTCTGCAGCATGTCTCTTTCGAAGTTCGTTCCACGTGGTGCAAACGTTGCCCGATTTTTTATGAAAGCCCCAAGGATTTTGATGAAACTAAACTCCCGACAAAGAAGGATGTTCTACTTTGTTGTCAAGAAGTTCGGCGGCAAATTGGAATACAGTCACGGAGTAACAAGGAGCCACCCTATTCTTCCATTGCCCGACAAGTTTCTGTCATGGTATGTTCCATTTGGAAAAAAGCGTCTATTCCAGCAGTTACGCAAACCAGAGTAATTCAACTCATCTCACGCTGCCATGATGAATACATTAGGACAAAGAAAATCCTGAAGAGTAAAACGGTAGTTCAAAAAACAAAGGATGACTTGTTGAAGTCTTTTACTGAGGAGGCAACGAAACTATTTGATATAGCCTTCTGCAAATGTGCCAACTTTCCCAAATGTGTCTGTCCCAAGGAAAAAAAGGTTCCTATTCTAGAGCACCAGTTTCTTGTGGATCAGAGAGGTCCAAGAATTGGCCGAATTGGATCTACTGACTTACCTGTGCCAAAAAAATTGCGAGTAAGGGCTAAACGTAATCATATAAATAAGAGGCTTAAACTTGGACCATCTGAATCAACAGTTTCCCCATTGGGGTTTTTGGATGACAGTCAACACTTTGAGGATACTCAAGTTGATGAGTAACATCACGAGGAATGTTGCGCTAAGGATGTGGCATTCACCAAACCAAGAGAAAGAAAGTCCAAAGTCAAATTAGACTTAACTGAGACTGCCATAATTTCTCAGAGATACAGCGTAAGTGAGAGGGCTGCTGCACACATTACATCCACTGTGCTTTACGCAGCTTTAAAAGCTGGAATTATATCTCAAGAGCAATATAGTGATATAACGTCTGCATTGGTTATAGACAAGAGCAAAATTCGGCGTGATAAACTTAAAATTTCTCGATATTTGAAGCGCTGTTCTACGGATGATGATCCGATCAAAAGCCTGTACTTTGATGGCCATCTTGACGAGACAAAAACACCCACAGGCACCGTCAGGGAAGAGCATATATCACTTGTGGTTGAACCTAATGCGCAATACGTAGGCCACGTCGCTCCATCTTCCGGCTCTGCACATGATGAGGCTACAGCAATTTTCGAGTTCATCATCAGTCACTCAGTGGTGGATTCGATGAAATTGATGTTCTTGGCTGTGACGGGACGAACACCAATACGGGTTGGAAGGGCGGCGTCCAGCGAAATTTAGAAAAAATGTCGGGAAAACCTATGCAATGGGCTATTTGCCTTTTGCATTTCATCGAGTTCCCGTTCCGAGCTCTCTTCACCCACATTGACCGCGCTTGTTCAAGCCCGTATTCATACACAGGTGACAAAGGTTCAAAACTGCCAGAATGTGAAAAGCTCCCAGTGGTGTCATTTCATCCCATAAATTGTGACTTGCCAAACCACAGCCCAGATGAAATCTCAAACCTTAATAAGGACCTGAAGTACTTACTCGAGATATCCCAAGCCATTGCGTCTGGAACATGTGCAGAAGGGCTAGTCACTATGATGCCTGGAAAACTAAATAAAGCCCGTTGGTTGACCACAGCTAACAGAATTCTTAGGTTATATATTTCGACTAAGAAACCTACCAAGAAATTCATCGAAATAGTAACATTCATACTAAAAGTCTATGTAGTGATGCAATGCAGGATCAGGACACATTCTTCCATCGCCGATGGTGCTCGTCACGTCTTTGAGACCATTCTTAGATGTAGATACTTGCCAAGGAAATACCAAGCAGTAGTTTATTCATCCATCCAAACAAATGCGTTCTTCGCACTCCCAGAAAATATTCTTCTTGCAATGATGACTGATCGTCGACTTACTGTCCGTCAGAAGGCACTAAATAAAATTCTTAGTGCTAGAGAAGACGAAGAAGATAATTTACATCATTGCATTAGATGCAACATTGTTCCCTATTTGAATTTTGAAGCCATGGATTACAGAGAAATGATTCATTAGTAAAGCACCGATGTGTCTATTACCGTGCCACCAGTTGTGAGGAATATATCAAATGAAGAACTCGTTGAAAAACTGTCTCTTCCTGAAAATACTTCGCCAGAATGGTCATTCACCGTATTACCCTGCAACACAGTGGCAGTGGAACGGACAGTGAAGTTAGTCACCGAAGCAGTCTCCCGTGTATGCGGCAGTGAGGCCAGGGATGGCGTCATCAGATCCACTTTGATTTCACGGCAAGTTCTGCCAAAATTTCAATCGAAATCTCAATTTTTGACAATATTTCCGAACGGTGACGATTCAGATAAAATAAACTGGTCTGCATTACTATGGTTGGTTGGTTGGGTAGAGGAGGCGGAGGAGCCAAAGGTGCAGCCACCTCCACGTGGTGGGCACTGGGTCGCTTGGCTAGCTTCGCTGGCTAGGTGAGCGAGGAGCTGCACATTTGCTTGATCATACTAAAATAAACCCCTTTTCCGACCGCGGAGGAGGTACATTTGACCCTTGAGGGACATATAACCGGCATATTGAATCCCGAATGATGGTTTCCATTCTCATTGATATCTTCTTTCCCGAAAATAAAGTCAATATAGTCTGCGATGGCATAAAATAGCGTGCTCCCATCTTTGTGACTACCCTTGATATTTTCAGGCATGATTTCCACGTTTTGGACTGAAAAAAAAAATCTCTTTTTCGCTTCATTTATTGCGGGTTGCCTACCCCCCACAATAGTGCTTTCGGGGACACCATAAAAGGTCATTTTTTCGATAATTAAAAGCAATATAGCTGACTTATTTGGTCTAAAATATCAATTTAAGTCCTAAGTTATACCCCATTGCAAAAAAAGAGTGCTCGCTCAAACCAAATTAAAATTATTTACAATGTTAACATTTTTCGTGAAAAATTTCGAAATTTTAAGGCAAAAATGCGAACAGAAGATATTAACCGATTTGGAAAAAAAATCATATTTGTAATACCCATCCGGGTACGCAACTTTTGCCGGGTATTACGATTCGCTCCTAGAAAAAAGTGGCAAAACGAGGCACCCTAGTGGTCATCTCCCGAGAATTTAACAAAGTACTATCTCTTCCCGGCAGGCGTTGCAACGCCTCTTTAGAAGCACATATATACAAAGCGGACACATTTACATGTACAAAATAAATGAAAGACTAAGATTTTTTGTGCATTTGATTAAATTTACTTCCAAACCTCATTGTTTTCAGTGCACTTTATCATATTTTAAATTCGAAAAATAAAATACTCTATCCTGAAGTCCCCAATGATTTCCATACATTTGATGGTTTGGCCCACACATTTTCTCTTGGTTAAAAATCGGTCCCTAAAGGAATTTGAGACCTAGTCCAATGAATTCCTCGCACCAACACAGCAATTCGTAACGTGCAAATGACAGCATGAGTTTCCATTCCATTCATATGCTGCGGTTTCCAAGTAAATAAAATGTTCTATTGTTGAAGTAGTGCAAAAATGTAAGATTTTCAAGCTTAAAAATCCAATTTTAGGAAAAAGCGAAGGGTGTACAAAAATCAAATGTAAGAATTAAAAAAAAACAAACAAAGAGACCACTGCACCAAATCTTAATCTGCGTACGAATAAATTACGTGCCTTTTTACCACAAATTAAGTCTCACTGAAATGATTCTGATGCACGTGATTGAGTTACTAGTAAACGACCTACTTCGTGGCTTACTTACCGTTCCTCGCTTGCTTGAGAAGCTCGCGTGCCAACACTCATTTGTTGAAATGACTCGCGCTCCACCTATTGTACAAGGGATTTAATAATTCAGAAACCTTTTCGGGCGCGCACAACTCATCAAATTTTCATCGCAATTCGATAAATGGTATAGGAACGCATAGAAGACGAACACACAAACATTTACATTTATATATTAGATTGTTGGCCCTATATGTCAATGTTAAATCAATGGCATGACGGAAATATGAATCTAATCCCTGACTTTACCATTAAGATGACTGTCCATATTTCCAAGTGAAGTACGAAAAAAAAACCATATCAAAAAGCCCTATTCGGGATGTCCACCAAGTCGTCCATAGTCTTGAGGGCTGAGTCTCGTGACTTCATGTTGTCTGAAATACGTGCCTCTTCCCAGGAATTTTTTTGGGGTTAGCCTAGACCAGCGGTTCCCAAACTTTTCTGCCCTGGGACCCACCTCCAACCTGGAATATTTTTCGCGACCCATTATTACCCGGCGCCGGCGGGACAAATGACAACAGACCCGTGCAACATAGCGAAGTCTCTTCGCTTTCACAGAAACAGTCTCGACTGGCTATATAGTCTATGTTCACTTTATTATTTTTAACGTTTTTTATTGTTAGTTTAGCGTTAGAACATATTGTAAGAGAAATTTTGGGTAATTATTAAAGATTTAATTTTTACTTTGAAAGGCACCTTCCCTGCGCGACCCACCTAAATTGCTCCTGCGACCCACCAGTGGGTCGCGACCCATAGTTTGGGAACCGCTGGCCTAGACCATCGGCCATCGAAAGCCTCAGAAAATACCCATACTTTGGCTGACAACTAGGCGGGTCATATAGAGCAAATCAAATGGTGGCTACCCCGCCAGTGCACCTACCTCATGTTTAGCGTGCTCCTTCGGGTCGTGTTGTTCCGGGTACTTGAATGCACAGCAGTGATATGGATACGTAAGCCACGCCTCCGTGAGGAACTGCAAAAAAAGAAGGTTATGGCAGAATGAAAGTCAGTGAAGAATAAAAATTACGGAGAAGTAAATATTTCATTTTGATATTGCTCACTTTCTCGTTCTACAGCTTTCGTATGTGGAAGGTAATGGGAAAGCATAACTACTGATCGTACTTAAAGAATATCTCAATGGGATCAAATATGTCATCTCCGATAAAATTACTGATTTGGAAGTGAGCAATACGAGAAAGTGTGGTTGCTCATAGTTTTATAACGCAGTGCTAATGCATCTTCACCATAGTGTACCAGTTCTTAGTTTTAGTTTCTCGCCCAAGTAACTCAATTTTAAGTAACAGCCACGGTTGCTCATAGTTTTATAACGCAGTGCTAATGCATCTTCACCATAGTGTACCAGTTCTTAGTTTTAGTTTCTCGCCCAAGTAACTCCATTTTAAGTAACAGCCACAGGCAATTTGGGGCTGTCCATAATCCACGTAGACACAAAACAGGGGTGGGGGGTACGAGGGTTGTCAACGGAGGTCCACGTAGGGGGGTGGAGGGGTTGAAGGGATGTCTTAGTAACCAATGGTTAACACCATTTACAATGGTTGACACCATACAGTTCACAGTAAATTACAGATTATCATAGCTATAAGCGTATTTTTTCTATTACTTACCTTTCCTCAAAATCAGCTTTAAATTATAGATCGTGCTTGACAGTCAATTAATAACCCGTTTCATTACTTTTTCCGCAAAAAAGAACAGTCTACGTGGGAAACAGGTGGGACGGGGGTAAGGGGGGGGGGGTCCGGATGAAGTCTACGAGGGTCCACGATTGAGGGTGGGGGGGTCAAAAAGGGGCCTATTTTTGTCTACGTGGATTATGGACAGCCCCTTTATAAGGCTCTGTAAACCTACTCATCTACTACTCGTCTTAGGAATATGGGTATATTTTTGCGAGGCACACTTTTTTGTATTCACACAAATAGACACATACCATTAATTTATAAGTATGCAATCCATAAAAATATTTGACAGAACCCACAACATACTGAGCATATGGACACGTCATCTTGGTGCATCAACAGAAAGAAATCCAGAGGAATTTCAGGGTTTTCTTGAGAGTAAAGAAAGACGCAATTAATAACTGAATACTAAAGAGAAACTTTTACCGATTTGAAAACTCTACATTATTTCTTATTTCACTGTTTTTCAGCTGGGATTTTTTCATTTCCATTTCGGTGAAATAATCAACCCACAAAATTCCTTTTTTCAATGACTCAAGGTCGAACAAATGTATGCGGATGTGTCCCTCGTGCTTCTTCCGACGTCTCTTGGCTAATTCATGCGTCTTTCCGTCGACGAATACCTCCCTTTCACTGCGACACCGGCTCATGAGTACACAGCATTGCATGGGATGGTTTTTTTTATACTGAACAGATGGAGAGGTGAGTGCATATTTGATGACAGCTTCGTGAGATCTCGACCGTTCAGCTCACAAATGTCCCATAATAGTGTCAGCACAAACTGTAATTGACACCCGCGTGGGAAAAGCCCGCTTGCCGCAATAAGTGACTGTAGACGCTTGGTGTATTGGGAAATTGATTTTTCTCCGACACATACATACATTCATAAATACCAATCATGCCCTTCCCTTTCGGGGTAGGCAGAGTCACAAAGTTTAGCCTAACTCTGCTTCAATAATTTCCTCCATGCTGACCTATCCTCGCCTCATTTATCCCCATACATAGCTTCCTACATGCCCTATTGTTTGTTAGACTCCTGATATTCCACATTGAACCAGGAATTTCTCGGCCTACCTCTATCTCTTGCACCAATCATTTCAGTCTCATGCATCTGTTTCGTCTTTCGACTCTCATCCATTTTCTCATCATGGCCAAACCAACGAAGCACACTCCTTTCAAATTTCTCCATTACCCTAGCATCTAACCCACATTCACTTATTACCCACTCATTCCTGACCCTATCCGTCCTACTTTTGCCGTAAACACTCCTCAGATAACTCATACACACGGCGCTTAGTCTACTCTTATGTCTATCCTGACATACCCATGTTTCACTACCATACAACAAAGTGGGGAGAAGTACACTTTTGTACACGACGATTCTTGCTTCCTTAGACAGGTACTCATAGATAAGCTCCACATGCTACCTACCACTTTCCTTCCAGCATTCACACGTCTCTTTATCTCCTCATCTATCCATCTATCTTTCGTAAACATTTTACCTAAGTACACAAAATCATCCACTTGTTCAATTACTTCACCATTCGCCCTCATCATGCATTTATTCTCCTCATTCTCCTTATCATAATCTACTACTATAGTCTTGCACGCGTTTACCTTCAATTTCATTCGCTACACTACGCACTACACACTAAAAGTTCGAATAAGCAAACTAACGAGTCGGCGGAGCTGCAAAGTCTATATCAGGAGACCACAAATGGTATAGTAGAACGAAAAATTACTTTCATCGCTAATTAATATGAAAAATATTTGAAAATATCTCAGACATTATTCTGATCAAACTTCGGTATTCATAAACGCTTGGAAACAAAAGTGACACATTATAAAAACATATGAGCATTAGGTAGGGTGTCCCAAAAAAGTCGAAGTCATTTTTTTTAACGCATACCATCTTAATTTATTTATACGATGCCAAAACAATTGTAAATCAAATTTCGTAAGGGTATGACCTCGGAAATCCGTGCCGACTTGTATTGAAACATGTCAGAACTTCACAGAAGTCAGTAAAGAAGCAAGTCATTGTTCGATTATTGTCTTAAAATTGATGACAGTTTTCTCTACAAATGTCCTATCATGTGGTCAAATAATGCTTTGTTTCATCCTTTGAGTGCGGCATGACGTGATATCACGTCATGATTTTTTACGCTGGTGCTGACGACTTGATATCACGTCATGGGTACCATGAGTTTTCCATCTTTCACTAGGGAGCCTAGTCAAAGCTGGAACACTCACGGTACCCATGACGTGATATCCTGTTATCAGCATCAGCGTAAAGACAACCATGACGTGATATCACGTCATGCCGCACTCAAAGGGTTCAAGAAGTCAGAAAGAAGGTTTCAATGCTGATGGCAGTGAGCGATACAGCTGAAAGAGCGGTCAAGTTGATGCAAGACTTTCACGGTTTAATCACGGTTGAGGAGGAACAAAAGAAATTTCTTTACGTTGCGTACAAGAACACCGGAAGATTTATCCAGAATGCAAAAAAAAAAAATTTGAAAAGAAAATTTAGAGAATAATGCTTTTTACATGTTAAACAGTAAATAAGCACGATTTGGGCATATTGGTGTTTTATTTACTAAATAAACATTAAGTTCTAGAATCCTTCCCTACTAACTCAGTGCAAATTTTCATTTCTCATGTTTGGCATCCAGTCGGCACTTGTTATCATAATTCAATCGCAATAATATTTATTATGTGAGTTATTAAGGACAAACAGAAAAAAATAGAGTATGCGTATTTGATTTCGCAAAAAAATTTTTTCCCTTATGTCTAGGGACATAAGGGAAAAAATTGACATGGATGTCAATTGGACATGGACTCTAATGGACATGCATACTTTTCTTTTCAATGTCCCGATTTTGAAGTCATTGCGATCTGTTTCATAAGGTGAAAAAAGGTTTACACCTTCGGTACTTCAGCTGCCCTTTTATATTACATGTTAAATGAGAGACAAAACTTGAAATGAATCAATTAGAATAATAATATTTCACCAAGGTTTCAAGACTTCATCAAGGAAATTATTACGTGAATAGCAATTATATGGATAATGCGATTCAAAAAGTAGTTGGTAAATTTTAGCGATCCCCACTTATTCAGTATTCTGAAAATTAGCAAAAAAGATACGTTTGACATTTTTAAAATTCTCTCTAGGTTAGTTTATGGCGGTGGAAACGGGTATAAGTAGTAAATTTGAAGAAGCCTGTGATAAAATAGCCAACCCTATTATTTATTTAATCGATTAATTTTATTTCATCCAACTTAACTTTTGCAGTATAATGCGAATGCACACTGCTAACTACAAGAATCCTCAACGATGCGTAAAAAATCAATCAAACAGAACTAAGAAATGTTGAGTCAGTTGAATACTTAGGCGTGACCCTACCTCAGTGCCTGTCTTGGGGGCAGAACATATGGGAAGCTGGAAGACAGCCTAATCGTAAATTGGAAGTTATTAAAAGATTACTTGGAAAATGTGACGAGAAAGTTAATTAGCGATGTAATTATTCTCTCGTAAGACCTCACTTGGAATAAACCGCTAGCATATGGAACCGTAATGAATTTTTTTCCTTCTTTTCAAAGAACTACATAAATAGCCGCGCAATAACTTTAACAGAGACACTCGCTAGTGGTCACACAATTTTGCGAACCCTAATGAAATTGGACTACTTTCAGATATAGATCGAATACAGCGGGGAACAGCAACATTGGTAAAAAGTTGTGACGATAAATTTTGCAGAGTTACCGAATTTCTAAATGAATTAGGGTGGGGACATACCACTGATCGTGGAGAAAGTATAGGTTACATCTTTTGCGCAAGTTTGAAGTAAAATTTTTGTCAGACGTTCAATATATTTTGCTAAAGTCAAACTATTAGTGTAGAAGTGATAACGGGCAAGATAAAAGACTGTCGAACCGATAGATTTAAAATGTCATTTTTTCCACATATAATAAGGTGCCATAAAAATTTCGGGACGCCAATTCTATGAAACTTAGCGCTTGTTTTAACAACTTATCACTGTTAACAACTCGCCTCGCTTGAAATTTCTGGCATTATTTTCTTTTTTCAGCATAAATTAATTTTTGTAAGACATACCCATTAATAAATTAAAAATGAAAGTAGGTACAGAAGAAGAGATAAGAGTTACCATGGGAGGGGAAAGACTGGAACAAGTGACAAGGTATAATTATCTAGGGACGGAAATTACCCAGGACAGGAAATGTAACAGGAGATTAAAGGAAGTATTGCCATGGCCAGAGACGCTTTTATCAACAAGAAAAAGTTGCTGAGTAGCAAAATAGAAATTGGGCTTAGGAAAAGGTTGGCAAAGTGTTATGTTTGGAGCGTCTTACAGTCTGGTTGTGGGACATGGACGGCTTTGAAAAAAGATATAAAACGGGTAGAGGCATTGGAGATATGGATATGGAGAAGAATGTTGAATTCTAGTTGGGCAGACAGAGTGAGAAATGAAGAGGTATTGACCAGAGTGGGGGAAGATAGAGGACTGTTAAAGACAATTAAAACATGGAAGCAAAACTGGCTAGGACATATATTAAGAAGAGATTGTTTGATGAAGGAGGTATTAGAAGGGATGGTGGAAGGAAAGGGTAAATGCAGAAGAAGAAGAAAGAAAATGACGGATGATTTAGAAGAGGAGACAGACGACGCGGGGATGAAGAGGAAGGAAAAAGACAGAGTTATCTGGAGGAGAGACTACTGAGGACCTGCAAAACAGCAGCCTACCAATGATGATGACCCATTAATTATACTATGCAGTAGTTGCATAATAACGAGTCTACAGCATGTTAGCATGTTCGCCTACATGGTACTCTCCTAGTTTCTGATTTGACCGCTCTTTATTCTCCTGACTGGTTTTTGGTCTGCGCCTTACGGCCTGGGGATCGTGTGAAGATCTGATTTGGTCTGGGACGGGGGCTGCACGCCTGGTGTGGAATTACCCTTTGCCACACATCCGAGAGTTGGCTGGCAAAGTTATTCGTTAGTGAAGATGAAGAAACTTATGGGTGAAATAAATCGAGCTAGTTCTACACCGATAAATTTGATAAATAAAATGAAAAATGTTTTAATAAAATTTTTTGCATTGCACCAAAAACGTTTTCACACCGAAGGACATTTTTGAAGCACCAAATGAAGCCGTAAGTGCAACCGCATCATGCTAGAATTGGTGGAAGTTGTTAATATTCATGATAAATGAAAAACACTCAGTAATGTTCCACAAATTTAGTGACTGGCACGACGCGTTTCACCACACTGTGGCATATTCAAGTGAAAATGTTTTGTGGGGTGCCACTGTGTAGTGAAACGCGTCGCGTAGGTCAATAAATTTGTGGACGATTACTTATTTTTTATTCATCACGGATGAGATAGTTTCGAGTAGTCTGGAAATTACTGCCTAAAGATTATATCCACAGGGCAGGGAAGACAATAGCTGTGGAGCTAAATTGATAACCATTCATTTTCAGGCATGACTCGAAGGAAACGAGTTCGGAAGGCGCCAAGTTATTTTTTTTCGCTCTTCATTTTCAATCGAGCAGAGATTCCAAGGGAGGAATGAGAAGGGGAATGAAAGTCGGGACTCATCATTTGCCCTCGTGCTCCTTCCGCAACGCTCGCACCATGAAATTGCAAAAAAAACGAGGGTGGCGTAGTTTTTTTTACCGCTCATTATTCCATCCTATTCCGCCCATTCTTCGCTCGCGCTTGCGAGGATTCGCGGCCTCAGGGTTCTGCCCTAATTAGTCCGGAACGAGAAGAAGCGACACCTGGGCACCGTGAGCCTCAATCATCCCCCGAGGCGAAAACGTGCCCTTTCGCGCGAAGGGGGTGAGAGATAACCACCCTCTGAGGATCCTTCGCGGCAATTCAATAATGTGGCGCCTCGCTTATTTGGACTCCTTTGTTTTATCTTTCCGCTTAAGTCGTTGCCTCTCGTATCCCCCGCCCCCACATTAGTAAATTGAAGCGCATTCAGTTTTTGACTGACTGCATAGCTTAATTCATTAGCGCAATCTTACTCCTTCAGTTTAGTGTAAAAATAATGATGCCGTCAGCAGTCTTGGTCGACGGCAGGAGGAACTTTGTCGTCATAAGTTTTGCTTGGTGGTAATGCGGCAAACTTGCTTATCAAGCACGCTTATGCGTGCTGTGGCACACTTATGGAATCAGCATGCATGCAGCAAACTAACACCGCAGTTTGAAATGTTTCCTATTTGAAGTAGCATAATATCGAGAACACTGCATCAAAATACCCAGAGGGATGTAAACATTTCCAATCAATACTCTGAAGTGACCAATGAGACTCCTCGAGAAAAATACAGACGGTTCGAAGAAAAAAGGAGTTCATTATGAAAGCGAAAATAGTAATCTCACATTTGCACCAATTATAAGATTATCATCATTTCACTAAACATGACTCAAATAGAGAAGCTGGTTCAAATAAAGGTATCAAACATAGGCATAAAACGCAATGCAGAAGACTTACTTTCAATGATGAAGCCCATTGCCAAAGCTTTAGACAAAGTGGAACAAAATAGCTGTGCTATAGGGATGTGCGTTGGAGTTTGGAAAGAACTCCAAGACAACCTGACAAAGCAGCACGTAAATCCCAATCAATAGCTAAAACAGAATGAATAATGCCAAGCTATGACTCCTGCACACTAGGGGGCTTATCTTTTAGATCCAAATTAAAAAAATGTAGCTTGACAGAGGAGGAAAAGAATTCGGCCATGGCTATTGCTGAAGAAGTATATGCAGGAAAGGGATTTATTCCAATAATAGTTAAATATTTGGCCAAGAGTGATCCATTTTAAAAATATATGTTTTCAGATGAGGTTCTCAATAATGTATCTGCATTGCAGTGGTGGAGGTCTCAGGAGAATACCTTGAATGAAGGCCAAGGAAATTCCATCATGAAAATAATTGAACAGCTTTTCATCTGCCCAGCATCATCAGCTGGTGTGGAGAGAGTCTTTTCCACTTTTAACTTAGTTCATTCAAAACTGCGGAATAAATCAGGAAACAATAAAGCTGCTAAATTAGTTTTCTTACGCAAGCATTTAAATGATAGCCATCCAATGTAGGTGTCCTCATCCTTTAGGTACAGAGTTGATAGCAAAATATGATTCATGCATGGTTTTCTTTCGTGTATATACTTTTCAATATAAAAATACTCGTTATTCATGTTCACTCAGTATTTATTAATATCTTGTATCACTCACTTTGTCTGTAATTCATTAAATCATTATTATGACTGCCCAATTGTATAGGGCCCAATTTGCTCTTCATGTTGTAAAATACGCAACTTGAAAGCAAAATTTTTGTTTAATGTAATTAGAGAATGTTTTCGTCTTCTTTTTACTGTGCCTTCATTCATGTGACATAGTGCATTGCCTTCCACTCGTAACCAGCAGAAATAGCATGATTGTTTTTCTTGATCCCACACATGTATTTTGAGCTGAGGCTATTCACTTCCAACAGTAAAAATTGACGTGAGTCTTAAAATTTTTATAATAATTTATTTCAATAGCTTGTTTTTAGTGACACATTCATTGAAATCATGAATAAAAAATTGTGGTGAAATATATTATCTATCGATTTCAATTGATGATTTTCTTAATGCTGATTGTATTTTCTATTCAAAAACTAAAAACTAAGATTTTTTAAATTTTCATGCTGCATTTATTCACCTTCAGCATATTTGCTATTTAAGAGCCACCATTAGGACAACTGCCCATTCAATGTATTAACAAAGAAATAAAAATCAAAATTATACACATATGGTTTTCTTTTTTTGACTCTTTAAAAATCAACCATATAGATCACATTATGATTTAATTCATGATTTAAATCAATCAACCCTGCTACTAAAGCAACATAATCTAATTGCATTAATGTCCTAAGCAACTAAATTAACGCACAGTGATACGAGAGTCATGTATACTCACGAGAGAAATACTGCAGTTATAAATTAGTTTGGCACTCCTAATCGACCATTTTTGGACTTGATTTTCTCCATTGAGAGGGCCTTAAAAGGTGTGTGGCTTACAGGATAAAAATATGTGCAAGTACAGAACTTAAAGTTTGAGACTTTACTCGTTCGAGATTTACGGCAGTTGTAAAGAAGCGGAAAACTGGAGTAACTTGAATGGATGGGACATAAAGTTTTGAGTGCCACCAGGGGAGCTCAATTGCTAATGCAACACTCAGAATGGAAGTGACAGCTGATAATTAAGCACCAAAACATTCAACTCTTGAGACTTGCCTTCTTTGTACAGTTTTCTTGAGTCAAAAACAAGTTTTTTTAAGGAAAACAATTTTGATTTCCACTTCTATTTCATCGATTAAGAAAGGTAAAAAGAAGAAATAAAAACTTAAAGGAAACGTTTTCAACTGAGCTTAAGATAGTATGTTACCAGTGTTAACATTTTTAAAATTACCGCATTTAAATACCGAGAGCATACGCATCCATACGGAAGTATTCAAAAATGATCATGCAACCAATTAAAGTTTTATTGGATCAATTGACACGGATTTTCCCTTTCTTACATAGCTATGCAACGCCAGTGTATTTGTCAATATAATAAAAATTCGGCATCCTTATCGTTGAAATAAGATTATTTCCCACATTTTTTACTATTATTTAAAATACGGGCTTATCTTAATGAAATAACATCGGCCACAGAATACAAAAACATTCCAAACCATTTTAATTTTCTATTTTTTTTAAATGAAAACCCATATTGGAGTATTGTTGCTCTTCCTGTGAGATTTCATTTGCTTTTTTTAGTATCCTCTTGGACTTTATCTGAGCGGAGATAAGAAATACGATTCCTAATGTAAATATCATAACAGCATTTGTGGTCAGCGCGGAATTAAATAGACATTAGTTATGATTAGGTATATTTGAACTGGATTGTTGCTGAGTTGTAGACTATGAAGAATGGAAACGCAAGAATGAAAACGTATTTGGATGTATTTTGTTCTGAATATCAACTTATTATTAGAGATAAAACGTCGATGCAGCGATATCTGATGGAATAACGTGACTGGCACAGTGCATGATACTGGTGCGAGCCTCTCTTTTAATTACGTGATTTTCTGAGGTAACTCAAGGTTGAACGTCTGTCGAGAACGACACTACGCGGGAATGACACGAATGAAATTTGATGGCATTTTGTCATCGTTCAAGTCCTCTCCCGTGTCATGTCACCGCCGCTTGCATGGAGAATCGCATCGTCGTTCCGATTGTTCGTCACTCAAGCCGAGTTTTATTGAAGCATAAAAACCGTTCGCTTGATCTCTGATATTGATTCGGAGGCACCCCGCGGAACATTTGAACGGGACAAAAATATATTTTATCCTTTTGCCTCTGTGCATTCGAGACGCATCTTCGAATTGCAGGCTTGAACGTACCGTTTCTGGGAGAAAGGGCCTTAATTACTGATGGCAGACAAACAAGAACAGAGGAGCTCGAACCGAGCGTGTTTGTGACCTGGCTGATTTCTCATGGATAGGTATGGGAAGCTTGAGATAATTATCCAACGGGAAATAAGTCTGAGGGACTGCAGTCAGCGTTAACAGCTTCCCTGTTCGAACAGAACTCGAATAGTTACGGCTCTCAGGACTGTATTTTACGGAGACGGGAGTGTTAGTGTCGTAAAAATCCCGCTAATCACAGCAGAAGCCGATGAGAGGTGAATGCTTGCAATCGGAATATGTGAGACTGAGAATGAGAGGAAGGTATTAATGAAGAGGAGGGTAAAAAACATGAACAAGTCAAAGGGAACATGTTCCACTGGTCACTGTGTCATATAAGCTTGTTTGATGCCACATGTTTCGAGAATTCATCATTTGATTATTGGCTTTGTCGCATAAACATGGGATCAACCCAACATCCTCATAGTCAATGATGGCATGTGCCAACACCGCACATACATATAAACCAGTTTTGTAAATTCTCGCTTTTGAGGTGTTGGACAATACCAAATTCTATGTCTGAAAATCGTATTTGTATTTTAGAGAAAATTTCACATGCAATTACATTTTATCTGCCAAATCCGTAGTCAAAACTATCTGAAGTTTCATGCACTAGACACCCATAATTGTTATTGGTATGATTCATCATTTAATTTTCTGAAAGGCTCATTTATTAAATAATGTATAAGCTCTTAGCAAGATAGCGTATGCTTCAAGTTAACTGATATTTAATTGAAAGAGTTTAAAAACTTAAAACTCACCATCATTTTGACATGTGTGGTTTCAATATCATGGAAAAAAAGGTTCAAATAGATGAAATATGTGCCTTAATGAAGATATTAAAATGTGAATAGTGCCTCTGAACTTTTCACAAGTGATAAAATTTTATTCTTTAGGATTTCTTGCGTGATTTACCTTTATAGAAGTGTTTCTACTGGTTTCTTCCATAAAATGAAGCAATCAAAATCTCTCATTTCTCAACAAGTTAGTCAACAGTCATCAAGATCTTAGCTCTTTGGTGGTAGAAAAAGTGCAAACTGCATTGATATAATAGCAATTTATTGTTGATGCATGAATGCGAAATAAAAAGTTATGACGTTCTAAATATGGAAAACTAGTTAGCAAACGAGGGCTGTTATCATATCACAGCTAGTTAAAATATGGACGTCATTTCAACGGCATTCGTTGTTTTATAGAAATGGTAGGTTGGTGCTCGCTAAAAGAAAATTTTAAAACATACCAATATATTTTGTGGCCCCCAACCTGTAAAGTCTTGAATAGTGCGTCACGTCCATTCCAAGTTTAAGAACCAGAATTTGGAGTCACATCACGTTTTTGCGCGCATTTTCCCATACTCGCTCGGCCAAAACGCTGAAATAGCCTTCGTAATACAATAACATACTTTATTGGAGTGGATAATATGACCAGAAAGGAGTTTTCAGATCTCTAAGGTTTTCGCCGTCATGACTGTATGCTCCTAGATTGAAAACTCTCTTTTCACCATGCGGGACTTACAAAATGGAGCGATGAAACAAACGTTAGTTTACAAAATTTAAACCTATTCAAACAGACAATAATCAATGGAGTAGTACTAAGAAATGGGGAGCGATATGAAAATAAACTCAGATTTGCAACGCGTAATGATATTCCCTTATCTTTGAAATCAGTCATCTCCATAGGATGTAGGTTTGATAGAATTTTTGTAATCGTGATTACCGTGGAGGAAGTCGTATGCCAGCCTCTGTGGCCAACCCCTTGCGGACAGCACTGTTTTCTACGCCAGGGCCCCGCAGTCCGACAGAATATCCCCCAACTCCACCACTGCTTGCGATTTCCTTTGCATTTTGGCGACACCCGAGAATTTACATTCCTTCAAATCGCATCCGTGCTAATAAGTCCATAGTCTAAAAAATACATGAACTTACCGCTGTGTAAGATCTCGTCATAACGCTGATGAGACGAATATATTACGACCTCGTTTTCATGATAAAAAACTACACGATGACAAAGGACCAGCTCGAAATTCAGAGAGACGTAGTAGATATAAAAAATATGGTTAAGGGTTAGCTCTTTTAATGCATTAAGTTATTACTGGCTTTATTTATTTTAGATATCAAGAGGTCCTAAAACATGTACACCTTTGTTTAGTTGAATAATACCATTTTGAATGTTTTTACGCATAAAGTTCAAAGTAATTTTAAAACTGTTGTAGCATGAATGCGATTTGAATTTGCATCGCCCAAAACCCAAAAAAAGGTTCTCTCTTTCCGCCCGCAATTGGGAGAAACATGAGGGAAAGAAATGAAAACCGGAACACAAAATAGTGGACTGTATTAAAGTAACTTAAATGACCTCGTCATGACTTACCCACGTTGTCTTCTATGACTGGCTTGTACTTGGCTTCTTAGTGAGAATTTACTTTTTCTAACTTACCCTTTATTTCTAACATCCTTTGAGCTATCCATGAGAGGGGACAATTTTGGTTTCAATTGGGGTTCTTTACAGCGAAGATTGTTTTTCTTTTTTCTAGTATTCCTTATGGCGCATATGCTTTTAGCCTCATCCCAAGATAAGAAGCAAAAAGCATTATTTTTCCTGTTGACCAAAAAACTTGATTCTCAAATTTTGGTGGACGGCATATATGGTATTCGCGCCACTAATTTGTTGTGTTGTTGGCCACCAGAGTGCAATTCGTGGCTTTCCTTTTACGCGAAATCTATCGGAAGTTTTCTCATGTTTTGTGCCATTTCTCATTTGTTATGTGAGCGATATGTCAGTCGCTCTGGTGATATGGGAGAGAGAGCGTCTCGCATAATAAGAAGCCAAGTACAACCAGTCATAGAAGACAACGTGGGTAAGACATGAATTGCACAAGGCCATTTAAATCCCTTTAATACAGTCCACTATTTTCTGTTCCGGTTTTAATTTCCGTCTCTCATGTTTCTCCCAATTGCGTGCGGAAAGAGAGAACAATTTTTGATAGCGAAGTAAACCTCTTTAAATTCAATGCCAAATACACATGATCTTCGCAGCAGAGGGAAAATAGTTACGAAGGCTTCTGCGGTTTCCCTCTGCATTGGATTTTTTTGGGTTTTCCCTGCGTTGTAGAATTTTTGCGGACGACTGTTTCGCCCGCATTCCAGTTGACATCATCAGGTCATATCCTGTCGTCCACAAAAATGCTGCAACGAGGGGAATACCCGAAAAATTCCTATACACATGGAAATAATTTCTTGAGTTTTTACGGTCTAGTCAAACTCCGCAGCCGCCAGATGAAAATCTTCATTCTGATACATTCAAACTTCGCCAGAAAAGAGGTAAGGCAATGTTCATGTCAACGAATTTTGTGTTTTCAAGGTTAAAAAATACAAATTCCTTGTATACTAAAAATATATTGACCCTAAAAAACTTTGGAATCAAGAGTCGAAATAGCGAGTAATGGTTGCATTGCCCTTGACGACATCTTCGAACATGGGTCATTCCATTTTCGAAAAATTTGTCATTTTGTAATGACAAATTTTTCGAAAATTCGTTCCCAACATATATCGAGTTTTAAATAAATTTGGTGTTAGAGTAGTGCAAACCTTTGAAACACCAAATCCGTCGACCGAATATACGGGAAAAATGTTACCCCTGCGATACAGGCGGACATACCCCGTTAGAACACGAAAAAAAGTCATTTTACGCCCTTTTTCTACAAGCTCCAGCAGGCTTGTTTTACAGAAGTAACAAAGGTATCATATGAAGGTGCTAAGGTTTTCTTGATGTTTATAAACTTTCAAGTAGACTCAATTCAAGATTTCAATCTTTTTTAACCGCTCTTTGACAAACCTGAAAAATGTCATTTTTGGTCAATTTAGGCAAGAGAATTACCAAGAAGGACACCGATTTAAAAGCAATATTTTCTTTATATTCGTGCTTATAGGTATATTCTGTAAATATTAAATAAAACGTGCGTTTTGAACGTCCATAAAGGAGATAATTACAATATAAATATATAAAAAAATGGTTTTTCGGAGCAAAACAAAATCCATGTGCCACAGGTTTTTTCAAATCATATGAGTATGGATTTTGCAAGTCCTAAAGACATTCTTTTAGGATATTAATATAATTGAGATGTATATTTCAGGGGTTGGAGTGATAATGGGATTGGAATTGGTTGACAATAACATAGTTCCAGTATTATGTTAGAAGATCCTGATAATTGTAATTATTCCAAAAATATTATAGATGAGTTTGGGTTCATATTAAAACTCCCATCAAACATTTATTCCCTGAAGATATGGTGGACGTGGAAACAGAGTTTCACTTTAATTTTTTCCATTTTGAAAAAGTGTTGGAGGGGTCATCGCATGAGCTGGCGAATAACAAATTTAGTCTTGCGGCACACAATCAATCCCGTGGTCTTGCAATGCATTAATAATAGCGTGTTTCTCATTTTTTTATTTTCGAAATTTGAAATGGATACAACGTTTACATGTTTCAAATCGGTTGATGTGAAACTCCGCTAAAGTGTTTTAGAATCAATTTATAATTAGGGTATGCTCAGTGACCTTAAATTTTCACTCCAAGGTGATTTTATTTCATGGCATTTCATTAATCCGAGCTGCTTCTCTGAGTGCATTTTGTGACTGTCTATATAATCAATTCTTAGGCTTCACTTGGTGGAACAAAATTGTGATGATTTATAAATAAATTCACTTTGGATAATTCCAAATGGTATCAATGTGGAATATTACAAAGTGAATTTATTTAAAAATCACTGTGACCGTCTGATGAAATAAGTGTCGTCGTGTATGAAAGGCGATCACTCATGAAATAGCTAGAAGAAAACAATGTACTGACGCCCTATTCAACACCACAGCAAATAGTTCTTCACTCTCCTCTCTTGCATCCTCTATGTTTCACCCTTTGACCCGAGCACCGTCGTAGAAAATCCCTTAACTCTTCGACCCACTATCTCAGAAACCTTCCCTTCCGGAGCCTCCGCCCGAGGAAGGAAGAGTTCAGGGATAAAAGATTATTGAAGTTTGCGGGAAATCGCGGTACCAACTCGTGATGAAAAATAAATCTACTTCCGCGGGTTATGATGACCTCATAACACCAAAACAGAGGAAAACTCCATTCCACGGATAACTAACTGAAAGATGATTCTAGAATATGGAATCTTTGGTGCAACCTCACGACGCATGCATGACTGTTCTGTCCGATGCTCGGATTTTATTTGATGCTCGTGTAAAGATGTGCAAATGTTGGAAAGAAGAACACACGGACTTTATTTCCCCAAAATATGCCAGAGGATTGCTTAGCTCCAGTAAAGACTACAGGTGGATGTCCGAGTTACGGTCGTTGATTACGTTCTCAAGATCAATATTTAAGATCTCTGACTCAGGCGCTCTGACATAAAGACATTCCAGAGCATAATATAAACTTACCGGTGATCCTATTCAAATTTAGAGAGCTTCAGCTAGTTATCACGATATATTTAACTCAAAGAATTTGTCTCATTATCGAGGAAAGAGATCTGTTCTTTTAAAGGTTGAAAATACCAGTGTCAAGACAAAAGTAAATGCATCACCTACTTTGCCATATATATGTAGAAGATAGTAGTCGTTTTCCATTGGAAATGGATTATTTCATCGATAAATTCCCAAGCTTGATCTTGTGTTCAAGAGGATATTTCACGAGGCTCAGCATCATAAGCATGAGAATAGATTGTGGTATTTGTAGACATGGAGACATCGCTACAACAGCACTGTTGATATTTGGCACTTTTTAAGTCTGGAATTTTTGTTCTAAACCAGCCCCCTTGATGATAATGATATTGAAGAGGTGTTGGATTGCAGGCAAATATATATTCACCGTGCCTAGAGCATAGGGTGCGGCGAAATGTGGTTGTAAAAGGCTTGCATGAAGACACACATAGATTAACTTTTTTCTTAAAACAAAGATTATCCTTCGCAGTTTTTAATATGGCATAGTCGAGGTATTTAGCTAAAAATAGAAAAAATGAGCAAAATCGAGGGGGTACTCATTTTTAAGAAAGAGGCATTTGAAGTTTTCAAAGTTAACATTCCAGCACAAAAATACAATTCTTGAATTAATGCCATCATAGTATATGGGTAGTTGCCTTTTCGTTCAAATGAGCATTTGTGCTCTCACATTAAGTATATTATGCCCGGTTATACAGGAGACAAACCAAACACAATTTTACGAGAAGCTCAATTTTTCATACTCCCCTAGCTAGGGAATGGATGCATTTTTTGTAAACAATTGGGTGTGTACAACAATGAAGTAAAACGGCATATGTCCCGCAACGTTGGTCAAAATCGAAGAGGTGGAGGGCATTTCCGGTTTCGGAACTCATAACAAAGTGGTTCACGAAGGAAATCTTTAAACTAAGTGCTTGTAAACCGCTCTGAAGACTGACAGCGTATTCAAGACATTGTAGTTGGACTCCCGGAGGGCAAAAATGAAGGCATCCCGCAACTGCTGAATCGACCGGTCAACTTGAATCTTGTTCCAGTATTGCCTATGTATGCTATTCATACAACTTGGCTTTATCAGAATTGATAAAGAAATCTTTCCCTTTCCACACAGGTGCAAACCGCGAAAAAAAACAACAGTTCTTCCTTTTTAAGCTAAAATATCGTATTTACCCCAGCTACAATTAAGTTAAACATTCACAATTGCCGTGTACGTCATAATCAATTGTATCAACATAAATTACATAAATATTTTCGTAAAGATGTTTGTTTGGCGTAGCACTGTGCGAATCAGGGATTTTCATTTCGAATAGAACCGAATCGAATCTCTCAAAATATATTTCGAATCGAATCGAAACGAACTTTTTTTTTTCAATTTTGGTAGCGAATCGAATCATCCTTAAATTCGCTTGCGAATCGAATTTGAATATAAATAAAATACGAAAGCTTATGCACAGCTAAAGTAATAAAGATTTTAAAAATATTTCAGGGCTTATACATCTATAAAGGCACAAAGAATGCCACAGAATAACATGTGGTCGTTTAAATTTTCGTTTCGCGTGAGGAAAACATCGTCTAAACGGACGGCGCACCATTTTGGGAATGAGCGCCATGTTTTAATGCATGCAACGATTCGAAGACGAATCTATCATATTCGAATATTTTGAATCATTCAGTTTCTAAGCATCCAGATTCGCAGGTGGATCGAATCGAATTAAGTCTGATTCGAGTCGATTTGAATCGATTTCGAAGCATTTGCACTGCTCTAGTTTTACGCTTTAAAAGACAGTAGCCTGATGGCACGATGAATAGTATTTACGAGGTCATTTAAATAATAATATCATGAAAAGTTGTATTTACAATTTGCCAAGGAAGTTAAAAACATTTTATATGTCAGCACTGATCTCGGGTCTCTTTCCCTTTCAAAAGACTTTATCTCGCTTAATATTTAAAGAGATTTCCATTCAAAGTGGACTTTATCAACTTAATCTATCAATTTATTCTATAATGGGGATCCCATATAGTTGCTAAGTATATGCTCGTATCTGACGGTTGTTTAAATGTTGAACTTAATCTTTGTTCGAATACAACGAGAAGAGCGTGATAAAGTATAACAACATGACACGTATGGGCCGAGGACGTTGAACTTAAGCTAAAGTTCACAGACCTCGTTACGCTAATGAATGCAGTCTCCATAAGAGGACACATCATACCTTTCGGAAAGGAATTAGTTCTTTAGAAAGTCCTCCTGATGGTGATACTTATCCTCTGTCGAAGCCTTGGTTTATTTCTGTATTGAGAAAAAATTGTCATATTTGAGATACCTTTTAAAGAGGCCTATTGTTTACATTATGACAATTTAAAGTTGATGACTGTTTTAAGCCCTTGAGGACATGTGAAGCCGAAAGAGATAAATTGCCTCATTAGCAGCGGCTAATGAATGGCAGGCTTAAACGTCAGGCATTCAAAAATCCTTACCCACAGATATTCATCTCTGACCGAATTTAATTCCTTTCATCGAAAGGAAACGCCAACAGAATCCTCGTCTGAGGTGTGAAAGGTGTAATTTGTTACCTTATTTTTGCACGGCGTATATTTGAATGAGGAAGATTATTGCACGCAATGCCGCCATCAAACGGTTGGACCATTGCAATAAACCTTTGTGAGAATTCTAAACAGTCAAGAGAAACTATGATTTACAATTGGAATCGTTTAAGGCAGTTTGAGCGAAATATCATTTTCCTAGAATACAATGAATTTAGTCTCATTTTAATGAAAAATATCTCGCCCTTCTAATGACACCAAAAATTCAACCCCCTACCACATTACTTTCCGAGATATTTTCCAGAAAATACCAGCCCTTTTACATGGGAAATTGTACGTGAATGTACTCCAGAGAGATATTATTTACAAAATGAGGAATTTCTAACATCTAAATGTCGTAAAAAACTAACAGCGTGTAGTTTGTATGTTTTCTTACCTATTTTTGAAAATTCATCATACCGTCACCACAATAGATTCTTGGGTATCACATAAAAACCTCCGTTTAAAACAAGAGTTTCAAACGCACCGCGCGAAAAATTGAGCCAAGTTAAAGAGTTCTTTAGATATTTTCATTTAATTACTTACCATTTCTGTCATATAAAACTATATTATTGCACTATTAATAATGCAATATTTGATTCTAATGTGTCCTGAAGCTGATGAAATGAAAACATATAATTCGAATATGGTCTCTATTATGACTAGGGAACTATCTCGCTCGGATTACTTTATTGAAAAAAGATATTCCATCGTCCCCCATTAATTAGGGGAGACCCAATGCCTGGGTTTCCAACTTTGATAAAAGCTAGTGGGAAGGGAGAGATTGAGAGTAATAAATGAGTCCCACTTTGACGTTAAATATTAAAGACCAGTCGAATAAAAATCTAACACCAATCTCTTGACATTTAGCCCAGAACCATAACTCTGCTAGCCAACTAATTCACTCTTTGGTTCCTGAATTGTGACTCCATAAGGACTTAATTGCCGATAATGACAATGAATATACCATTCAACGCGTCTTTGAACGTGGTAGAGAACCTCAATTCCGATTTTTAAAAATTCCATCGCGTTTTCACAATTTCGACAACTTATCTAGCCCTTTTAGTAATTCCGGAGCGGCAGAGAGGAAAAACTTTCGCGTCGGGATATGTATTGAAGTATTCTCGAAATTCTCCATGCAAACCTTTTCTCAGATCTCTTTGAAATGAATAAAACTGAATAAACTTGGCTATGCCCACTGGATTTTTATTGGTAAAACGCGTTTCGATGCTAATGTGCCATCATCAGGTACAATCTTGTTAAGAAGAATTTCTGTCATATATATGTTCGGGAAAAGAGGAGGGAGGGAGGGGGTAAGGAGGGAGGTTTCACTGTGAGGGTAGGGGGGAAGGGGGTTGTGATCAAGGTTTTTCGTCGGTGGGGAGAGAATGGGGGAATGGCTCACAAATTCTATGTCGTTCATCAGTTTAACCCTCCGTTATCTTCTTCTGATGATCTCCCATTTCTCCAGAGCGTCTGTAGAATTAATTAGGAGTCTTAATTATTACCATACTATTTGGTGATAATACGATTATTAAGTGGCAATTGACACAAAACATTTCCCGCAGCTTAACACTTTCAATAACTTGTAAGTAATATTCCACACCTTATGGATGCTGAATTAGGGATGCCACATCGACTAAAAAACATCGAGTAGTCGATTTTAGGAGTGTTATAAAAGTACTCACCACTCACTCAATTTTCATCGGATTATTTTACTACTCGATGTTTTCGATATTTCGACAAAGAAAAGTCGAGTAGTCGAACACATCGATATCGATGTGGCATCCCTACCCTAAATTTATATATATTTCTCTGAAGGTATTGGCAAAAACTAAGAAAGAGTATATACTTGTACCTATCAGTTCGTCAGGGTATCAATCTCATTTTGTCATTCTTAATAGTTCTAGAGATTGTACAAGTGATTTAAATAATATACTCCGTATCGCACTGAATTAGATTGGATATTTGGGGAGGCGACCGACGGCTGAGGTCATTTGCGCCATAGGGGAGTGGCAGGGGGGGATGAGTGGATAGAAACCCGGCGTCGGCATTAGCCTGCTCTTAAGGAAAGGCGCGAGGGGACCATGGTTTAACGTCTTATCCGACAGACGGAGCACTATACTTGAAGTGCTCTCCACAAGACACTCAAGTCGGGATCTGGTTCCCTCTGAAAAACATCCTCCTCTGCAGGGATTTGAACCCTGGCCGCCCTTGTGGTTGGCGAGTACTCTAGCTACCACACCAACTCGATCCCCGTGTCGCACTGAAACTCGCCTCATTGGAGTTTTTCAAGTAATCTAAGCCCAGCGAGTAGCCTCCGTGATTCACATGCTCGCATTAGTTATTATTACGAAGCATACGACTTTCGATTAGGTATATGGTATTTATTTTGCAATTTAAATGCTTCTGTAAAGGGTCCCAATTGTTTGCCGCACAATCAAGATGTGGCCAAAGCAGAGCAAAGTGGTATCTCTCTTACACTTTTAATTCAGAGAATCTTCCCACACCTAGCTTGATAAATCATAATTTTTTAATGAAACGCCATAAATATGTCTCTTATGTTCCTCCCACTTTAGATCTAAAGTCAAGGCGATTCTCCCGGTAAGTACTTGACTTCATTCGCCTCCTTTAATTTCATGCCTTTCACATTGTAGATATAGTGCTCATGTGATTTCTTTCATGAGAATAGCACTTAAGGTAGTTTAGGCGAAATATCATTTCACCTAGAAATCAATGAATTTGGTCTCACTTTAAAGAAAAAAGTACCGCCCTTCCATTGACACCAAAAATTTAACCCCTTACCACATTACTTTCCGAGATAATTATCAAAAAATACCAGCCATTTTAAATGGGAAATGGTGCGTCTATGCACTTCAGAAAGACCATATATTAAAAATGAGGCATTCCCTACACTTATATCTCGTCAAAAAATCAACAGTGTGTAGTTTGTGTTTTCTCAACTATTTTTGAAAATTAATCATATGGTCACCGTAGTAAATTCTTCGGAATAACAATGAATCTTCCGTTTTGATGGAGTTTCAAACATACCGCGTGAAAAAAATGAGTCGAGTGAACGACTTATTTAGATATTTTCATTTGATTACTTAATTTCTGTCGCGTAAAACTATATTATTGCACCATTAATAATGCCATATTTAATTGATGTGTCTCACAGCTGGTGAAATTAAAACGTATAATTCGAATATAGTCTCTATTATGATTAGGGAACTATGTCGCTCGCACTACCTTAAGATTAATTACTAAGGTGAAATTTGAAATTTTTTATAAATTTTTATTTATACTCACAACCCCGAAAACAGCTCAACAAAGGCCTTTTACATCGGCTATTTTTAACATTAACAAGAGACAAACACACACACCCATGTCCTGGGCAGATAATATTCTACCCAGGCGGGACTCGAACCCGCGAACCTCGTGTTAGCGGGCGAGGACTTTACCCCACCGCGACCGGGGCAGAAATGGTTAGCCGGTAGTTCCCTGGGTTACCGCGAATGAGTTCCGATGAAACTGATTCTTCATTTTGATAAAATCTATTCAAGAAGAGTCAAAGTTATTTCATTCACAGATGAAACATATTTTCTTCCAAATATTTTCGGGAATCATTTGAAAAAATAAATTTTTAGTCCTTTGTTAAAAAAATTATGGTAATTAATAGCTACCCTCAGTGAAGCAATTATCGGCGTCATAAGAAAAATACTACGTACAAGAAAATGAATACTACCAAGTATTTACATATTTAATTATATAACCAATCGTTTGATAATTGGTCACCGACCCTGAAAATTGCAAAATTTACCATTTATAACATTCCCATCCGTAATTTGGTTCAGTAAAAGATAATTATTAGCAGAGTAATTCGACGAAGCAAACTGGCTGCTGAAGAATAATAATACGAAAAAAACTGGTCGTCTCGCTCACAACGCCGTGCAATATGCTATTTGTCAAATTTCACTTTCTTCTAAATTCATGGACCATTTCCCATGTACTGTGCTGTTTCCAAAAATTGCATCCTTCTTCCTCGCGAAAACCTATTCTATAGACAACTCCTATCTTCTATGGCATGTTCATTCGTTTTATCAACTGTCATCGATTTTCAATGGTAGAAAAACCAGCAAAAATCACAGCCACTCCTGGGAATAATCAATCCACCGTCTATCTATTACTTTACGTTTGTTTTGCGATCAACCTGCAGAATATTGTGGAAAGTTCAGTGTTTTTTAAATACTCATTTACTTTCGCAAAGTGAACTCACCAATTATCAACTCCATTGTGGCTATGCAACTAACCAATACAAATTATAAGTGTTTTCAGAAAATGTATTTTCATTTCTGATTCAAAACCTTGCCATGCCCTAATACTAAGTTATTTTGCTCTAATAAACGGCTCACTTAGATATCCTTTATAATGAAGAAAGAAACTCTTTCAATAACTTACCAATCGTTGTTTTTAAAGGACCCAACCAAGGCAAGAGCTGAGGAGAGTCTGTTTAAACCCTGGCAGAACCATTATAGTGAAGGTACCTGTTTACAACAAAACTATTTTTTTTTAAATAGAAGGGAAGATTTCCCGCGATAAAACTGCTAGCTTCGTTATAGAATAAAGCCAATGTTTAATCTTACAGGCAGGGGCGGTAAACTTAAAATTTTCCATTGAGTATTCGAAAGGAAGACGAAATTTTTTTGTAATTGATTCACTTCATTATGTTTTTCGTTGTTATTTAACAATCGGCTTATTCTTTGAAAATAAAAAAACCAATATAAAAACCCCAGCGAGCGAGTGGCCAAGTCGTCGACGCCGTCAGCCTTCCGACCCTATTCGACCCCCACTTTCCCTCCTCTCTGAGGCCCCATCAAACGACGGGATTCACTCGCTAAGTTGAATCAGGAATGGCGAAACTCGCTGAGACCCAGCGAACTAAGTAAGCGTCCCGCGAACTGATGCAAAGCCATTCGGCCATTGAAGGCTAATGGAATTGCTCAATCTCCTCGATGGGATCTCCGGAGATAGATGAACTGCGAGTCTGCTTTTCCTTCTTCTACATCTACATCTACATACTACCCCGCGAGCCGCAGCATGGGCGTGTGGCAGGGGGTGGTAGGTCACCAGCTGTGAAAAGACGAAGAGTTTTGGAGGTGAAATGGTGACATGTCCTATGAGAATGTACTTGGAGGAGATCAGTTTTTATTGTGGTCGCTTACTGTGCGCGGAAAGAACGAGTTTCGGTACCTATCTGTTCGGCAATGTATCTCTCTTATTTTATCGCGACTGTAGGACCTAGAAATATAATGAGGCGTCATTATAATATTCTCTTTGTCGCTCTGTAACACACCGGTTCTGAATATCTCAAGCAGCCTAAGCCTAGCGTGCTACCTCTGAGTCTCTAGGGGCTCCCACTTTAATCCCTCTAACAGTTGTGTAACACCCTACAATGTTCGTGCGTAGCAGTTGTTAACGAAGCGTGCTGCTTTTCTTTGTATTTTGTTAATTTTTTGGTTAAATCTTTACGACCAGGGTCACAAATGCTCGTGGCGTATTCAAGGTGTGGCGTGGCCTAAACAGAGCGAAGTAGCATCTGTCTTTTACTTTTTCATCGGAGGACCTTCCTATTATACGCTTAACAAAACCTAGTTTCTTAATGTTGTGCCGCATATGTTTTGTATGTGTGTTCCCCACGATATATCTGAAGTCCAGGTAATTCCAAGATATTTTACTGTATCTGAATATTTTATGTTTACACCACCCACTCTGTAGGTACGGCTTTTGTGTGATGACTTTCGCAGGAAGTGAACTGTGGTGCATTTACTAATATTTAGTTCTAAACTCCACTCCTGGCACCACGAATGAACGTTGTTAAGGTCAGATGACCGAGCTTCAAAGTCCGCGTCTTCGCTTATTGCACGGTAGATTACTGTATCATCTGCAAATAATCTTAATTTACTGCTAATTAGAGAACTTAAGTCATTAATATGATATGAATAATGAATAAAAGAGGGCCGATCACACTTCCATGAGGAACACCGGATGTGACTTCAACCATATCAGAGCTAAAACCGTCAATAACTACTTTTTGTTTTCTATCACTGAGAAAGTCCCGTATCCAGTTCACTATATGTTATTAACTCCGCATGAATACAATTTATAAATGAGTTTTTGTGAGGAACCTTGTTGAATGCCTTCTTAAACTCAAGGAACATCCCGTCGATTTGCTTATTCGATTCACTCGCTAAGTTGAATCAGGAATGGCGCTAATCGCTGATACCCAGCGAACTAAGCGTCCCGCGAACTAAACCCAAGCAGCTCGGCCATTGAGCGCTAATGGAATTGCTCAACCTCCTCGATGGGATCTCCGGAGATAGTAGTTGGACTGCGAGTCTGCTTTTCCCGCTTCGCTCCTTCCGACGACGGCCTTCAACTCAGCGCAGACGTACCGAAACTTGGAATTTGGGTCACTCGGAGTAGTAGAATAAAAATAGAAAAAACGTGCAATGCCGGAGGATATTTTCAAAAGAATTTTTGAATTGTCTAGCCGCGGGTGCGGAACCGGGGGCCGAACTCCGGAAAATATTTCCTATTCACTTGGTTTAAATCTTTTCTATATTTCTGGTACGTGTAGGCAATACTTCGTACTCCTGAATATTTTTCCCTCAAGCTCCAGAAAAAATGAATAACTTGACGTCAGAGGTGAATTCAACGGAGGGTGCACCGGGCCCGCGCCCTAGACTTAAGAAAGGCCTCTCAAAATCGTGACAATGCTCTATTTCCTAATGACACAAAGTTCGATATTGGATTGGATTGGATATTTGGGGAGGCGACCGACGGCTAAGGTCATTTGCGCCATAGGGGATAGGTAAGGGAGGAAGGGTGGATAGAAACCCGGCGTCGGCATTGGCCTCCTCTACGAAAGGCGCGAGGGGACACGGTTTAACGTCTCATCCAACAGACGGAGTACTGCACTTGAAGTGCCCTCCACAAAACACTCAAGTAGGGATCGGGTTTCCTCTGAAAAACATCCTCCTCTGCAGGGAGGCGAAAATAGTAAGACCAATAATCGGTAAGACCATCTCATATGTGCACCTATTATAAGATTATTATCATTAAGGTTAGCCAGTACTCCAGCCATCACACCGACCCGAACCCCACAAAGTTTTATATAATTCGTACAATTTTTAATTCCATTAAGTTGACAACGGTGGTGAAACTTTGTGGTAAGTTCACACTCGCTCACCTTCATTATTTCATGAATTAGTTGCATACCGTACACACAGTATGCTTGTAGGCACCGCGCGGCTATGCTACGCTCATTGGAGCGATTGAATTGCATTTGATGATTTGTCCTGAAAAAGGTTCTTCTGCAAAAATATGATCGATTTTCATTTTTCCCCAGTCTCATTTTTCGAAGATGCCCTATATTTCTTCCTGCCACCAGGGCCTCATTTGACTACAATCCGCCTCTGCCTGACGTTAAGAGTTGGGATTTGAAAAGCAGAAATTCAGACAAGATGTGCACACCTCACGAGTGCAGTGAAGAGGAAACAGAAGGAAGGGGCGGTTTCAATAATTCATCCAAACATCTGCTATTTAGAAGGAAATTGGATAATAGGACATGAAGGGAAGGCCGAAGATAGAATCAACCAAAGCAACGTTCAAGGGAGCGAAATGGTGAACGGAACTCATTGAGTAAATGGATAATGAAACACCTGGAGAGCAGTCCTATTGAAGGAGCCTCATTAAAAATTATACATATCAAAGTTTGTAAACGAGTTTCAGATACGTTGCAGAGAATGTTCGCGATTTAGTTATGTTTTAAGTGTTTTAGTGAGTATGTTAAGTATATGTAACGCAATTACATCAGTAAAATAAGTTTCAGAGAAGAGGGAAAAAAGTTTGGAGATTTTCATTCTTTAAACCTGCCCGTGTGCGCACGAACCACAGGATATCTCATTAACACAGTCATCCGTTTGCTGCAGCTTGTCACGGGCGTCCGCACATTCGTAATAATATACGATAAGTGCGGAAAATACGCAATCATTCAGGGAGAGGAGGATAATCTGGAACCATTCCGAGTTCTGAATGATGTATAAGCACTTCATATTCACCAATATTTGCATATAAAATCTCCTGCGGGTACGTTATTGTATTCTAACTCCCAGGATATCAATTCGCTCAATCCAGTTTACAGCCGTGCAGTAGAGTGTACTTTCTTTATGCTTAAATATTACATTATCTTTTGTGAGGCTATGAGAGGATACTTTCGTTCCTGCAATAACAATGATCAGATACATCAATGGCCAGCAACCCAGGCCCGCTCGTTCGAGCCAAAATTTGAAGAGTATATAATACTGAAAACTTCCTCTTTATAATTCTATTATTCTCCATTGCAGAAACATACCGGCTAAGACTACCATTTCCGGGAAAGAAACTGTCACTGGAGCCAATAGTTTTGAGAACTTCGTGGGAAAGGCCAACAGATTCCCAGTGAAACACGTCTGTGGAGATCAATCAACTCAGAAGCAATCTAAAAATCCTTAAGTGATGAACTGAACACAGCTAAATACATCACTGAACATCATATTTAAACAGGGTGGATGCGATAGGTTTTGCTCTCCAGTATAATACTCAGTTGAGAGGGACCGGAGGAAATTTTCAAGATCATATAATAAAGGGTCAATACGGGTCAAAGGTTTCAGTTACGAAAAAAAGGGAAAGTTGAAAGTTCACAGAATTGGAAGATGCGATAGCGAACTTCGAGCATCGGACGGGGCCTATATATATTACTGTGCAAGCTAGGAGTTTGCGGTGTAGTTCGCAACGAACACGATGGGCTTAGTAATGATCAATTATTTCATAACATGCAATTTAAGAGCAATGAAGCAGTCAGCCATCTGAAAATCAAAATTCCTAGTGCAACAAGAATTAATATTTTAATGTCAATGCAATTAAAAAACTCAAATTTCCAGTGTTAATACATACTTAATTAAGTTTAGCACATAGCAAAAATAAACTTCCAGAAAAGGATTACACTGCAATTTTCTTCACCGTCTCCATTTAAAGCTAAATGGTTAAAGTTAAGTAGTTTCACGCTTCCCTCAACAACCTTTGGTTATTAGGATTACCAAAAGTTAAAGATAACCTAATTCCAACAAAAAGTTAATTCGTTCTATTAGTAGTAAACTCTTCGGCTAAGATTAATTGCTTTTTCAAGTGCTCAGATGGCAATGACAGATACGCTTGTTACAATTACCAAGTAACGCTCGCGTCTAGTTGCAGGATACTGAAACTTATTGCATATGGACAGATAATCTCTGGGGTTTAGCTGTGACAATAGGCCACATATACATCTACGTCATACCCTGCAAGCCACCCAAAGGGTGTGTGGCATGGGGTGCTTCCACACCAGGCATGGATGAATTATACGGCAGAACACCGAAACTACATTGAAACCAGCGTAGCACACATGCAACGCACCAATTAAAATCTACTAACCAAGAAACATTCTATCGTCAATCGTTCCAACATGCAAGGGATACAAAGACTACTACTACATATTCAAAATATCATGTGTAAATAAGAATATCAATATTTAAATCATGCATAAATTAGAACCTAGAAAATATAAGGAAAAAGATCTACAGTCTAGCTAATGTCACTATTTGCATTATTCATGGCGAAGATCACAGCTGTTATGGTCCTGAATGGTACGCGGAAAAAATGACATTTTATACATATTGGTTCTACAATCTATCTCTCTAATTTTATTGGCGCGATCTAATCTGCCGTAGTACGAAGGGGTTAATAGTATGTTTTTACGTCGTCAGAGAAAGGTTTTTCCTGAAATTTAGCTAAGAGGTTAAGCCTATAATTTAATCCACGCTGTGATAGCGATTCCCATCCCAATTCTTCAAACAATCCAGACACACTAGCACATTTATCGTAGCATCGTTTTACAAACCTAGCTCCTCTTCGCTACACGAAATCTAATTCCGATCTCAACCCCGCTTCATATGGATCCCATACACTGGCAGCATATTCCAGATAAGGCCTAACGATTGGAAAATAACGTTCTTTCACTTTCTCATCACATTTTCCGAGTATTTTCTTGATAAAGCCTAGCTTCCTGTATGCTTGACCGCATATTTCCCGAATATGTTTTCCCCAAGATATGTCGTGAGTAATTGTGACCCCCAAGTACTAACAGACTCGGCGTTAATTATTTCCGCATAATTAATTCTGTAAGTCCTACCTGTTCCTATTTTATAATCCTAATTCCTATTTTTTAAAAATAGGAATTTGATGCATATATCTTGTCACAAATATAGCCGTTAGTGTAGTCCGTATGATTCCTATTCAATTAAAAAATAAATAATCATGGCTATAATTTTTACATAATTGCAAAAAATATTCGATTCTCAAGGTGTTTTTAGCCAACGGCGCGAACAAATTAAGTTAGGTTAACAAAATATGCATAAACTTACACACATACCAATCACGCCGTTCCCTTCCCCTGTAGGCACAGTCACAAAGTTTCACTCATAAATACATTATTGTACACCTAACTCTGCTTCAATAATTTCCTCCATACTGTCATATCCTCGCAAACCTCTTTTGCCTCATTTACCCCCATACACTGATTCATACACGCCCTCCTGTTTTAAAGACTCCTAAGATTCCTCCTCCTAAGAATTTACTCAACCACATTCGACCATAACTTTCTCGGCCTACCTTTACCTCTCGCACCATTCATTTCACTCTTATATAACTGTTTCGTTATTCGACTCTCATTCATTCTCTCAACATGGCCAAACCAATGAAGCACACGCCTTTCATATGTCCATAACTGGAGCATCTGACCCACATTCACTTATTACCCACTCATTCCTGACTCTATCCATCCTACTTTTGCCGCAAATACTCCTCAGACAACTCATGCCCATGGCGTTAAGTCTACTCTTATGTCTATCCTGACATACTCACGTTTCACTACCATACAACAAAGTGGGGAGAAGTACACTTTTGTACACTGCAATTTTTGCTTCCTTAGACAGGCACTCATTCCTTGATATGCTCTACATGCTACCTACCACTTTCTTTCCAGCATTCGCACTTCTCTTTATAAATGCATACATAGTTAACTACTGAGAATTTTAGTCGTATAATACAACATTAAAGCGCGATTCACATTGCAACATTTACTTCATGGTTCTTACAGTTGCCAAAATTTAAAAATAAAATTCGAATATCACCTCTACCATGACATGGGAAATATCTCGCTCAAAACACATCAAGGATCTCAAGTGAAAGCTTCACTAAATAAATGCCATCAAATAATAACAAAAATATTTATTTACAGTCAAAATGAATTAGTGTCCTTAGCACTGAGCCACTTGCATGTGCAGGTGGCTCAAACGAGATGAGTACGTGAAGTGCCACCGTTATTTCGATGAGCTACATCGAGTCATTTGGAGCAAAGCCTCTCAGAGCCGTTGCGGGCGAGACTTCACCCTCGCGGATCATCTGGGTCCACACACATCCCGAAACTGTTGCCCCTGAAGGATCGCCTGGATGATTTGGGTCTTCACCAGCAGTCTCCTGGCGGGCGGAACCCTCTTCAATTCGGGCACGAGGGACAACATGAAGAGTCTATCCTCGTCGCCGGAGTGTTCCTCGCGACTCGCGACGCTCGCCTTCAGGATTTCCAGGAGTTTCATCTTGAAGTCCGTCTTCCCGCGGCCCTTGAACCCCCGCCTCTCGCCCCTCGACGTCCTCGGCTTCTCTTCGGGGGGAGTCATGTTAGCGACCTCGGACGTCGGGCTCCCTCCGCCCGCCTCCGGGTTATCATTCGCCGCCGCCAGGGACTCCAACACTTCGCCGGCCCGCACTTCGACTCCGTCCGCTGAATCACCCTTCTCGGCCGACGGGAGATCGGCGAACGGGTCGCAGAGTGTACAGTCGCCGGCGTTGCTGTCTTCTTCCTGGGCCACTGCCTCCGGAGCGCTCCTGCTCTCCTCCTCACCGACGAAAGTCAGACACGACTTAAACCTCGGAGTCGTCGAAGAGCTGCAGAGAAAAAAGGAAAACATCATTTTTTGGATAATTCCTGGGAAACTCTTGTATTCCGTTTACGTAGCTGCATAATTTATCGATTCAACATTTTTGGTAACATTGATGGTGGGAGGTGATGGAAATAATTTGGAAGAAAAGTGAAGAGTATGGAATGAGGATAACTAGAAAGAAAACTATGGTTATGAGGGTAGCGAAGGCAGAAGGACCATTAAATATATGGCTGGAAAAAGAAGAATTAAAACAAGTAAGTTCCTTCAAGTACCTGGGAAGTATAGTTACTCAGAACGGCAATTGCACAGAGGAAAGTAAATGATGAGTTGCTGAGGAGGATTGGAGAAGAAAGGGGTATTTTGAGAGAAATTAAAAAGAGGAAGACTAATTGGATTGGGCGTATTTTAAGAAGGAATAGTGTTCAGAAATTGATTAATTATAGAAGGAAAAATGGAAGGGAAGAGAGGAAGAGGAAGGAGGAGGCACGGAATGCTGACAGACATCAAAAAAAGGAAGGAGCTATGAAGAGAAGAAGAGAGAGACCCAGGACAGAATGCTATGGAGGCAGAACCGTTGAAACCTGTCCAAGGACAGAATCACAATGATGATGATAGTGGGCGAGGAAAGGAAATTTCTGAATTAAATCCGGGATAGGCAGGGTAGATGGCTGAAGGATGTAATGAAGGGCGATGGATTGCTGAAGAATGTGATAGAGGGTAGGATGTTGGGCAAAGAGGGAAGGGAAGAAAGAGAATAGGTTTCATGGACGGGTAGAACGTATGCTGAGGGTGGAGAAGAAGGGTAGATCGCATGCTGAGGCGAAAAAGGATAAAGGACTGGAGGAGGATAGGTCCCTGAATGGGTAGAGGACCAGGAGGAGATTCTCTAACATTCAGCAAAACCTACCTTAGCCGGTAGCATACTTTAAAGATAATAATTGGTAGCATTCATATGGTGTAGTGCATGTTGTTACAAGTTACTTTTACTCTACAGTGCATGTTAGTGATAAATCACCCCTACCAAACGCCCTTGAGATGGCTTGCAGGGTTACTATGAAGATGTACGTAGTTGAAACGTAATCATCAGTCATATGTAGGGACTTGTAAGAAAAGATGAACTGAAAATTTCTGCGTGGAGACCTCCAGGATACATATTGAGAGTAGCTGGAAAGCATGTTAGAAGAAAGAAAGATAATAGCAAGAAAGAAGAGTTAATTTGGAAATGATGGAAGCAGATTATGATTAAGGCTATAAATAATATTCAATAAAGGCTTTGCGCATAAATATTTCGAATAAATTTCTAGGGAAAAATTCCCAATAGTTCGAGGCAAATTCCATAGAAAATAGATATTTATGCGGGAATTTGGATTTTTCTCTTACTTTCTCCTAAAATCCATGGAATTCTTACAGTGAAACTTTTATCAGAGAGGCAGTGACTCGAGCTAAAACCAAAGAAAGGGCTTGCTCCCAATGGTGTTAGAACTCCATTCCCCTAGCATACCTTTCTCTCACTTACTGTTCCATTCTCCTTTCGACTCGATGAGAGGAATACTGTTTGCCATGCGCATTAAGGTAGTTTAAGCGAAATATAATTTCACCTAGAAATCAATGAATTTGGTCTCATTTAAAGAAAAATATATCACCCTTCCATAGGCACAAAAAATTCAACCCCTTACCACATTACTTTTCGAGATATTTGCCAGAATCCTAGATCTCGTCAAAAAATCAAGTGTGTAGTTTTAAAGTTTTCTCAACTATTTTTGAAAGTTAATCATATAGTTACCGCAGTAAATTCTTCGGGATCACAATAAACCTTCCGTTTTGATGGAGTTTCAAACGCACCGCATGAAAAAATTGAGTCAAGTTAAAGATTTATTTAGATATTTTCATTGTATTACTTACAATTTCTGTCATTTAAAACTATATTATTGCACCATTAATAATGCAACATTTAATTCGTATGTCTCACAGCTGGTGAAATTAAAACGAATAATTCGAATATGATCTCCATTATGATAAGGGAACTATCTCGCTCGCATTATCTTAGAAGGCTTGAAGGAGTCACCTTTCCACGCTATGGAAATGGACGTACTCCATGATCCCTGCTAAGCTGAAGCTGACACATAGCTGAATAATTAGGACGCGGCTTCTTTCACTGTCGTATGACGAATTTTCAATGCAGTTGATGTATATACCCATCAAGGTTATTTTCTTTTTTCAAAATTATTCTACCGGTTAAGGTATATTTTGATGGATGACGGAGAATCTCCTCTTGGTCCTCTACCCATTCAGGGTCCCAACCCTCACAAGTATATCCTTTTTCGCCTCGGCATACGTTCTACCCTTCTTCATCCCGTAAATGAAACCTATTCTTTTTATTGCCCTTCCCCTCTTTCCCATCATCCTTCCCTCTATCTTACTCTCCAGCAACCCACCGCCTTTCATAACACCCTTCAACCATCTACCCTGCCTATCCCGGATTTCATTCTAGGGGGCCTTGCATCCCCCGCTGCCGGGCCCGACACCTGCCCCAGTGGGTGGTGTCCCGTAGTTGACAGGATTCATTTATCTTTGATTGCCATTCATTTTTCAAGGTAGTAAAAGAATTGGGAGGGACTTCCACCCTTCCCCCCCACTTCCCTACAGTGTTTTTCACGAGAAACAATAACTGGACTACCTTTCGTCTGGTACTTACCCTTTGACCTATCTGACATGGGTGGCCCTACCGCGAGCAATATGAATTTCTCCCGCCACTCCAGCTCGAGGGGTCATTGATACGCGCAAGCCCTTACACCACGTCAAGGATGTAGTCCGCCGGAAAGGTCATGATAACAAGCTTAGAATAAATTCTGTCTTCTTTGACTGGGATTTTCAATCAAGGTGTGACCTTGAGAGGTCGAAACGCAAGCGCGAAGCGAGGGTGGGGTTCACTGATGATTGACGTTTGGGCGTGGGCAAACAATCCCGCGAAATACAGCCTACGACCTTTCAGTACTAGTGCGTTGATTTTGGTGTTAAAATGAAGTTTAACAATAAGGCTTCTGTTTACAACATTTTTCGATCATAAATAAAAAATAAATAATGAAGCTTCTAGATCATTTTCAGACTACTCCAATGAAGGCTTTGTGATTTCCAATTGGTGCTATTATCCCGTGACCACCACCATCATCATCATCACATTGGCGACATTTTCCAGTGGTCACATCTATGAGATTTAACCGATCATTTGAAAAAAAACCGTTACAAAATGGAATAAGTACTAAAGATGGTTGGAAAAATGAAAGCCGATTTCTGAGTTAAAATATTAGCTATTAGGGACGTTATGGGGGGAACATTCTCTCTCCATATTTAAAAAATTGTTACCGAAAAATAAAGTCTCCAATTGGCACGTACAATCAGGCAATTCCTAGTGGAATATTTAAAGCGCTTGGTTAAATATTCCACCAGGAATATTTAAAACGGTTATTCAAGGAAACGTATATTTGCATAGAGAGTAACTTTTTTGAGATCGTTTCAAATGAATAGCAAGGTTTTATTAGTTTATAATGGCCTCGAATTCAACTGATGACAAAGAATCAATTGCAATGAAACGAGTTTATTGAATTTGAATGCGAATCAATTTTTCAAATGGAATATTTCAACAGTGAAGTCCTCAGTAATGAAGGTAAAGTAAAGAATATTCGAGTAGTTTCTTTCTGACTTGCTAATTTAGATATTAATTATTGCCAGGCTACGTTTGATTATCTTTCAATATATTGGTCTTAGATAAAATAATTGCTTATCCCATGTGTTGAAATACCAAGCCCCCTTTAATTATCGAATATGCTCTGGTTCATGCAATAAACCTGCACTTCGCTTTTAAAACCATACTCATGAAACAATAACGGGAGCAAATATTACAAAGTGTGGAGCGAGTAAATAGAAGGAGAATATGAATATCCACTCTTGAATATCAACTTTTGATGTGCTGACAATCTTGCTTGATGGATAATCAAATATCCAATGGTGGATATTTGACTTTATATTCTGAGAATTGATATTAACCCAATGCGGCATCAACTCTAAAGTCTTACTATAGCAAACAACTAGAGAAAAAACTGTAGAGGGGGGGACATCACAATGAACTTTTCATTTTAATGAATGACCCATTAATTAGTGCGGAAACTCCTCGAATAGTTTTTCAAGGTTTGCAGGGCATCACGGTGAAAACAAATCCCTGACAAATAATGCTAACTAAGAACAAAACGACTCAAATAACATGTGGGCGATGGTTGCCATGAGGAGATCTGTCAGTGAGTGGAACACTATGTTTTAATTATCAGGGTCTTCACTCCCGGTACGTTAAAGACTCTATGGGAGATACTTAGTTGAAATGCATCGCTGTAAAAAGGAAAGCAGAAGTAGTTTGAATTTTTTTTGATGAATTAATTCATTCTGCATAATAATTTTTGCCTTTAAGAAGCTGATTACAGTCGCATTAGTACACAGGCTAATGGACATAAGAAAGCCACTGCTTCTGGCAGAGGTTTCAAATTTAATGCCCCTTACTTAACCACAAAATGATGGGTTTTCACGCCGATAAAAAAAAGATGGGCGAATTTTTTTCACGCCGATAATAAACATTTTGAAAATAAATTCTCTTGCTTTCATTATGAGAAACAATTTTTTCTCAAATAAGTATCCCATGAGAATTCCCTGCTCTCAGTGGAAAATTCCCTTTCCTTTACATCATTTAATCATTTTGAACAAAATAAAAAAGAGATACTTATAAAGAAAGCAACCAAGAGTTACTTGTCCAGGGGGTCTATGCACTCGGTTGTCAAACGCAAACCTGCGTTTAAGGATTTTTATGCCAGAGGATACCGATAATGAGAATCAGAATCGTTTATAATTCTTGGATTGGATTGGATATTTGAGGAAGCGACCGATGGCTAAAGTCAATTGCGCCATAGGGGATAGGTAAGGGAGGGAGGGTTGATAGAAACTCGGCGTCCGCATTAGCCTGCTCTTAAGGAAAGGCGCCAAGGGGACCACGGTTTAACGTCTCATCCGACAAACGGAGTACAGTACTTGAAGTGCCCTCCACAGGACACCCAAGTAGGGAACGGGTTTCCTCTGAAAAACATCCGCCTCTGCAGGGATTTGAACCCTGGCTGCCCGTGTGGTTGGCGAGTACTCCAGCCACCACACCAACCCGATCCCCATTTTGATAACTCTTTCGAATAGAAAGGGATGGACCGAGAAGGAATGCGACTATATAAAATGATAAAGTTCCACTCACATTTTATTCTGGTGAAGGGATCCGAGGAATGAGAGGCGGTCGAAGTAAATGTATTTCCTCTTCTTCCGAACCACGCCTCCGCTCATCATCTTCAGTTCTCTCACGTAGTGGTCCCTCACGTTCTTCCATCTCTTCTGGATATCCCTCGCTGCGAGAAAAAATTGCCAAACAGATATCAATTAAATACGCTCCTTCATGCATACTTAACACAATTCAAACATTACTACTTTTACTCTTTGAATTGATAAATATCCACACAGTGTTTCGCTCCGAGCCTTCAATTGCCCGCCACAGTTTGCACAGCTGCCGTATGAGGGCGACAACTCTTTAAATCGACAAATATCTGAATGAAAAGCATTAAATATACTCTCCAAATGACAGAGAAGGGGAAAAACCAACAACCCCACCCTTGGGCGGTCTTGAAAACTCCCACTGATTGGGCTCATGTAAAACAATCTCTTGAACAACTAAAGTGTATTCACTGGAGTCGATGTTCCCCGAGGCTGCAGTATAAAGGTCACGGACATTCCGCAAGTATTTGTACTTGTGGACGATTCAAGCCAGCATAATTCATAACTGCACGTAGCAAAGGGCACCCAGTGTATTTTATCCAACAACACATTCCCTATATAATACCATTTCCCCATTTTTGGCCTCAAATCTTTTTTTCTCCATTATTAATTCCTCTTGCGTCACCTCACGCCTCACCATATTTCACGCTGGATTTGTAGAAACTAGCCAAAAATGGTACAATTTAATCGCCTAGTATCATGAATATTACGTTCTATAAAACGTTTTCCTTAAAATGCATATGCTTCCTTCATGTTAAGTTGGAACCGCCATGAACTGATAAATCTAAGTGTATAATTAAGCCAATTTTATCTATGATGTAATATAAATTCTTATAACAAATAAGTTCAGGCTTGACTTTGTAGAACCTTTCCATTTCGGAAATTAAAATATTCTAGTGATAGTTAGGTAACCTGAAGATGTCATTTTGTGACGTAACCCGGGTCGTAAAGAATAAATCTACTTAGTGGACCATGACAAGAATATTTTAATTTTCCATAAATTCTTATATTTTTCTTAATTCCAATAACCATGTCGGTGGCCCTTCGAATAACACATTTACCTCATAATTTGAAGGATAAAAATCGCATTACGTAGCTGTCGGAATATATTTTACGACTAGTTGTCATTTCCACGAGTTGCAAGTTCAATGCCGATACTTTTTTTATAGATGGAACTTAAACCCATACTTGCCAAATGAAAACAAGACTTCGTAACATGAGGCAAATTTTAAGGGAGCCTTTTATACGAGCATTACATCAGCACGAAATTCAAAATGAGTATAAAAATGCGATGCCGGGAATACCTGTCACACACGACAAGTTACATATCATGTTAATTTCCTGGCAGGCATCCATTTTGGAAAAACAACACTATCAGACGACGAGGGACATACTTGAATACCGGATTAGGGAAATGAACAATGGATCCTACGAGGCCAGGTTCAAAAGTATAAGTTTATATGATCGGAAAAGTGATGGGACCCGTTAAATATATTTAAAATACAGAGTGCATTTCAAGACTACCCTGGAATTAATGATCGTGTAACATATTGGCAGATAGCGAGCAAAATGCCATAACGAGGAGTTTTCACATGATAAATTTTAGGCCAGACATTGCCTCAAGTTCCACCTAATGGATTTGTAACACAATTAAAAAATAGCCCAGCGGGGAAACGCTGCCAATAAAACCAATTAAGAAAAACCGAAGGGTTAACGTGCAATGAAATTTGAATTAAGCGGCCACTGCCGGACCCATGAAATAATGGCCGCTGAGACAGTTAACCGCTAAAAGGCGGTGCATACCCATGAGGCATGTTTCACTCTTATCTGATCGGTGCGTTATCAAAACATGAGTTACTCCACTTTTGGCAAGCATAAATTCCTTGGATATTAAAGAGGAGAAATATATTCAAAGGAGGATAAAATTTCAAGCCCCAACAGGTGTTTCCAATATCGTCTTGGCAGGATGGAGCACATTGCGATGAGGCGAATAAGCAACGTGAGCTACACGCTAACATTTTAACCAAGAGAAAACGTTCCAAACTAAGGAGATCTCATGCAAGAAGCTATTACTAGGTTTCCTTCACCTTATTTAGAGCCTTAAAGAATTCTGCAAATATATTCTCTTGAATGATGAGCGAATTTCCGATGATTCTTTTTCAAATATGCACCGAACGAAATAGTCGAGTGGTCTAAATCTGGCAATTTCACGGAGTTCGGACACATATTGCTGTGATAACGTCACTTTCATTACAATCAGCGACAATAATATGCATGAAATCATTTTATATAGTGCGAGCGAGATAGTTTCCTAATCATAATAGAGACCATATTCGATATACACGTTTTAATTTTACCAACTGTGAGGCACACGAATTATATATTCCATTATTAATTGTAAGTAATAAAATGAAAATATCTAAATAAGTCTTAAATTAGGCTCATTTTTTGACGCGGTACGTTTAAAGTCCATCAAAACAGAAGGTTTATTGTGATCTCGAACAATTTACTGCAGTGACAATATGATTAATTTTCAAAAACAGTTGAGAAAACACACCAACTACACACTGTAGATTTTTTGATGAGATCTAAGTGTAGGAAATTTCTTATTTGTTAAAAAAAGGTCTCTCTGGAGAGCATATACGTACCATTTCCCATTTAAATGGGCTGGTATATCTCGGAAATTAATGTGGTAAGGGGTTGAATTTTTGATGCCAATCGAAGGGTGATATATTTTTCTTTAAAATTATACCAAATTCATCGATTCTAGGTGAAATGATATCTCGCTCAAACTTCGTCCTTCCTCAAAGTCTTGCTAATACAGGTGAAAGAGTTGAGCAGGGCTACAACACAGTTATTTTTAACTACAACAGTAATTTTTAGTAGAAAACATCGTAAACCTGACCGAAACATTCCTAACATCCATCGACTTGTAAAAAATGGAGGAATCCACAAATAGACAGAAGGGACAGTTCAGGATTCTTCATCTCTCCCGCCGCAGCCAATTACTAATATTACTGCTAATAGATTACTTCGAACATACTGCTTGGGAGCACGCAAGTTACAAACCTTATTCGAGGCTGTGGCTTACAGAAAGCAGACTAGCACCGATGGGTATAAACATCCACGATGGATCCCACCTCCTTCCGGTACAAAATAGAGAGGTAATGAAAACAAAGATGAATGGATCCATTCCCAATTCAGTGAAGAGGGGCTCAGGGAGGAAGTTTTGGAGAAAATAATAACAGAAATCCTCATTATTAACGAGAGCAATAATAAAAAAATACACGAAAGAGCATTCCTGGAAATTATTATGGCCATTATTGCAAATGGAGGAGCAAACGGTGGACGGCAAGAGATGTGTATACCTGACATTTATCAAATGGGCCACGGTTAAACTAGATTCCCGAATGCTTCTAAAGCTTGATTTTTAAAAATATATAGGGCGGCGAAGGCAAAGACGAGAATAGTATGAAACTTGGAAAACGAAGAACGGCGACAGAGAAAGTGTTCAAGATTAAGTTAAAACATAACTGGGGTAATCTAAACGTATAAGAAACTTGAATGAAGACAAGAATAACGGAAATTCGTTTCACAATTCGACTGGATTACCAAGGTAAACCAGCGGTCGCCGAACACACTGCCCGAAGACATAAATTAAGATTGAGGTAGTTTGAGCGAAATATCATTTTACTTAGAAATCACTGAATTTGGTCTTATTTCAAAGAAAAATATCTCACCCTTCTAATAACACCAAAAATTCAACCCCTTACCTCATTACTTTCGGAGATATTTGCCAAAAATACCAGCTCTTTTACATGGGAAATGGTACGTGTATGCACTCCAGAGAGACATTATGTACAAAATGAGGTATTTCTAGCACTTAGATGTCGTAAAAAAACTAACAGCATGTAGTTTGTATATTTTCTCAACTATATTTGAAAATTAATCATATTGTTACCGCAATAGGTTCTTGGGTATCACAAAAACCTTCCGTTTTGATGGTTTCAAACGCACCGCGCGAAAAAACTGAATCAAATTGAAGACTTATGCTGATATTTTCATTTAATTACTTTCAATTTCTGTTATATATAGCTATATTATTGAACCATTAATAATACAACATTTAACTGATACGTCCTACAGCTGGTTAAATTAAAACGTATAATTCGAATATAGTCTCTATTATGACTAGGGAATTATCTCGCTCGGACTACCTTAAGACCTACAATTCTCGAAAAAGGAAAGCACTGTAAGACAAGAATCATAAGGGTGTCCGTTTCAATAAAGAATAACAACAATACTTTTACTTGCAACAACGGTCAAAAGAACAGTAAGAGAGAAATTAGCTCCGTTTAAAACGTTCCGTATCCAACCTCAATCCATCCCCTCATTCACCATGTAAAGTATACATATAATGATGGGTATGCGGAAAATAACATTCTTGAGCACTTATGAAGTCTTAGAGGGGCGGATAAAATACGTTGGTGATTGAAAACTAAGACGAAGAGCATCTCAAAAGAAGAAAATATACTTCGAGAATATGGACCGCGAAATTCTTCAACGAATTGAAATGATTCTTGGTATCTTTTCGGTTTCCATGATTTCCATACTTTACCACCAGTGATAATTAAGTAATTTATCTAAAATGGTCAACAGTACATGTTAATCAGAGCAAAAAAGTATTATTCATTCTTTAACTTCATCATGGAGGCACTAAATCCAGTTGACGTTGGATGCATCCGTTTCCATAGACTAAATATGCAAAGTAAAAATATACCGAATGGATAGTTTCTGATGTACAATAGAACATTAATTTGATTATATTTTTTGTTAGAACTAGAGTTTATCAATTTTATTAAACAAAAACTGTGTCTTACAGTAGTAATGCTGATGGGGTAACATTTTTCAAATAATCAGTAACGCAATAATTATGTGAATATGAGATTGTAATGATAACACTTAATTTAGTCATTCCACCTATCTTCAGGTAAAGACTCTACAAATCCATCACATGTATATGCAAAACACAACTCAGATGATGTGGAAGGGGTGAGGATGGAAGGTGGAAGTATGTTTGGCAGAGGGCCATAGGTTTACCTCTGGCCCAAAATGTTGAACGTCGAAACCCGGGTCGTAGAAAATAAATATGTGTGGAATGACAAAGTGTTATCGTTACAATGTTAACAGATTCCACAAAGTTACGCCTTATACTACCAATTAAGTCAATACAAGAAGTAAATAAGTTTGTCAAATGCGATTTTTTTATAAATACGTCAAAAAATCATCAAACGATTGAGGAACAGTGAAGAATCAACCAATATTCAAAGTTTTCTACGAAAATATTCCGTTATTTTCTCAGTGTATTGCTTATTTAAAATGAAATACATTCATTAAACTTCGAGAATTTAAGTTCACAATCACAAATTCTGGCTGTTCTGGATTCACCGCATCCGTACATTCCAATCGCGGCATAAGGTTTCAAAGAATTATATCACGCCTGTAATTGGAAGCAACATACTAGCACCTAATCGTGTCAAGCTAATCAGGCTGATAAAAAAATGAGACTTTTTTTTTTCGTACAATGGAATTTCCAAGCAAATGGAAAAGTGGAAAAACAACAGGTAAAGAATTCTGCCGAGCTACTGCGTGCACGATCAGCTAGGAACTACAAAATTCAAAACTGTATTAACTTAAGATTGGCCAGCAACTGTAAACCTATATTATAGGTATGAGTATACTTATACTTTTCGTAAATGAAATAAAACATTTTGTCCCACTGATAAATCCTTAAGGTAGTCCGAGCGAGATAGTTCCCTAGTCATAATAGAGGCCATATTCGAATTATACGCTTTAATTTCACCAGCTGCAGGGCACGTCAATTTTATTATATTGCATTATTAATGTTGCAATAATACAGTTTTACATGACAGAAATGGTAAGTAATTAATTAAAAATATCTAAATAAGTCTTAAACTTGACTCATTTTTTTCGCGCGGTGCGTTTGAAATTCCTTCAAAACGGTTGCGGTGACAATATGATTAATTTTCAAAAATAGATGAGAAAACACACAAACTACACACAGTTAGATTTTGTACGACATCTAAGTACAAGAAGTTCCTCATTTTGAAAATAATGTCTCTCTGGAGTGCATACACGGACCATTTCCCATGTGAAAGGTCTAGTATTTTTCGTCAAATATCTCGGAAGGTAATGAGGTAAGGGGTTGAATATTTGGTGTCATTAGAAGGGTGATATATTTATCTTTAAAATGTGACAAAAGTCATTGATTTATAGACAAAATGATACTTCGCTTAAACTACCTTAAAGTAAGATTTATTTTACGTAGAACCGGGCGCTGACAGAAATGTGACGCTGATGCATTCATAAAATATTCAAGGATATAGAAATTAATATTTTTCTCTCAGACCTACAAGTAATCTGCGGCCCAGTGACGTGGCTAGCGTGGTGACGCAGAGACAATGATATTTGAAGTAGATAAGTATCAATGCGTAATATATTTACTGTCACTGAACTGCCGATAACCGGATGCGTTCGCGCTAATCTCCAGCAACGTTGACAGGTCGTGGCGGACAGGAAATGATAACACTTTAACTTCAACACACGCTGACCACGGAGAAACATGTCATTGGAAACCATGGCGCACTCTCCTAAAATTTAACAAATAGAAAACGAGGTACGTTACGTAGGGAGGTGAGTGAAATATCCTTTGCGATACACAACTTGTAATGAACTGCTAGGTTCACTGATCTACGAAGAGAAACGCTGATTGAAGAACTCCACAAAATAACAAATAAACTAGCAGGAACCAAGAAAAACAACTCGGAAGTATTCTCGAATTGTGAAGAAATAGGTTACTGAAGCAAATGTTACAAGGTTTCAAGTTTGGTGGCAACTGGAGTAGTGGCCTTCCAACCATAAGACCCGGGTCCTATCAGTGGCGGAGATCAGTGGAATCCCATTCAACCACTTGGTAGCTCTTCCACGTATTTTAAACCTTATAACCTTTAAAAAAGCCACACAATAGCGCAGTTTACCATTAGAAATGCAGCGAACAGTGAACTGTTTAAATGCCGTCAGTGAACACTTATCAACATTCTAAATACCAAATTTTGATGAAATGTAATGAATTGGTAAAGAAAGAAATGAAAAGGTAAACTATGTCATTTAACGAAAATTAAACTTCTGTCTATTTTAAATTGTTAAAATGTGCTCTCAATGACTTACAATTACCGCTGCTGCAACCTGTATCATTTTCTCCATAAAGCCCTTTGCACAGTTTCATAAGGGGATAAACCACTTTCGCATACTTTACAATCTTGCATTGATTCATGCATTTTTAAGACTATTTAAATTCTTCCTGTTTCAAGTTTCTCTACCACATGATATCGTCTCTTCCCATGATTTTCGCGGTCTTTCTCTTCCCCTCACACCGTTCACTCGAATATATCTGTTAAGCTATTCAAACCTTCAAATCACTCGACATGACCAAACGAAAAAAAGGTGCACTCCACTCATAAATGTCCATTACAGGAGTATTTAACACTAATACTTTCATCACAGATTCATTCCTAACCTTATCCATCCCACTTTTCCCGCCAAAACTTCTCAGTTGCCCCATTCCCAAAGCATTTAGCCCATCATATGCGTATCCTGACATACCCAAGCCCGCTACCATATAATATACATACCAGTGAAATTTTGCGGTAGAATGTTTTTAAGCAAGGATCTTTTATATTTGGACGCAAAAAAGTAAACTCACTGAATGGCACTTGTCGTGTCGTAGGCCTGTAGCTACCAAACATTTTCGAACTGTGCACTCCAATGTCGTCATTTTCGTAACAAATGATCTCCTCGAAAGGAAAAGTTTGGGAACATAATATGCACAGAAACGTAATGGGGCACATGGAGACTCTCAGGACCATATTTTGTGAATAGATAGTTCAGAGCAAGTTAGGAGAGAAATACTCGCTCTTTCACGGCATTACCTCTCGGGGGTGGCACAATCCTTTATCTTATGTTTGTTATTGCCTTTACGACGAAAAAACTGGTTCTTTCCCATAATTTCCTCCATGATATTCTACCCTTAAATAACTTTCCACTTCTGTTACTTCAATGCATTGCTTCAAACATTCCCTTTTTTTCATAAGACTCGAAATATTCCTTGTCTTAACTAACTCTACCACCTGTCACCCAGATCCTCTAGTCGATAGTTCTCGCATATGTTCCTGGCGTTGCTCAAGAATGGGCGTAAGAACTATCAGAGTCCTACGAAACGGGGAAGGAAAGATGTTCAGAGCGGAGCCTTTCTAACTGCTGGCATGTGCTTCGAGAATTGGGACGAATCGCAATTACCGGTCGTCCACATTGAGTTGTCTCACAACTACAACTCTAGGTTGAGTCCTTAGTACCGACGCGGCGAAATATAATTTGAAGCGCTTCCTCGTAATAGCTTGAAATGCATCGCTCACACTACCAACACAAAGACCAACGTATGCACGACTGTAGTGTGAACGAAGAACAGCGTTCCCGTGTTTCCCTCAACCCTCTCTCCAGGCCATCGCGACTGAAAAGAGCAAATGAACGGAATAAGGAATACTATATTCTTGAGGCGTTTTGGGACTTTCGAAATATATTTTTCTAGCTAATGTCACATTTCAATGCTTATTCATTAAAGTAACATCATGTGCTTCACCTAAATGACGATCTTACTTTTCGATATTTATATTCATCTTTTCCGGTTTCCATCGCGATACCAGCGCTACTACTGTAAAATGACAACATTAGGAAACATAGATTGCCATGGCACGGACGGAGTATTCATTCACTGCGCATACTTTCGTAACCCACTCATTTTGACGCTAAGCCATCTACTTTAAGTTCACGCACTTCTGAGACACACCCCCCTATCCGCAGCATTCAGGAAACATTCATCTCAGAAAGCCATAATTTCACCACCGTAAAAATAAAATGGGGAATAGTACACTATGGTTTTGAGGGGATTATGATCAACATCCCGTGACGAGACGGAAACGGAAGGATACGGATAGTTTCCCAATCGCTAATAGTATACCTACTGTGTAGTGAAAAGTGAAAGTTCACCTTTGGCAAGAAATCGCAGGCTCTGGCTAATCCTTCATTAGTCGTCGATTACGTTAAGAGTGCATTTTAGAGACGGCCCACCCCCTGCCACGCACCCGAGAGGTGGCTTGCAGGGTATGACGTGCATGCAGACGCGGTAATACGAACTCTAGACTCACTCCGTGATGAAGATTGCCATTTCAGAGATAACTCACCCCCTGCCACGCAACCCAGAGATGGCTAGCAGGGTATGATGTAGATGCAGACATCTACATTATACCCTGCGAACCACCGCATGGATGTGTGGCAGGGGGTGGTAGGTCACCAGCCGTGGAAAGATGTAAGATTTTGGCTGGTGAGATGGTGACGTGTATTATGGGAGTGTATTTAGTGGAGCTCAGTTTCTATTGTGGTCGCTCATTGTGCGCGGAAAGAACGAGCTTTGTACCTATCTGTTCGGCAGTGTATCTCTCTTATTTTATCGCTTCTGTCAGATCTAGAGATGCAGAGGAGTCATGATAATTATCTCTGTGTCGCTCTGAAACACACCAGTCCTGAATATCTCAAGCAGCCTAAGCCTAGCGTGCAGCCTCCGAGTCTCTAGGGGCTCCCACCTTAATCCCTCTAACAGTTGTGTAACTCTATATGTTCGTTCATAGCAGTTTTTAACGAAGTGTGCTGCTTTTCTTTGTATTTTGTTAATTTTTTTGGTTAAATCTTTATGACCAGGGTCCCAAATGCTCGCGGCGTATTCGAGGTGTGGCCTAACCAGGGTGAAGTAGCATCTCTCTTTGACTTTTTCATCCGAGGACTTTCCTATTATACGCTTAACAAATCCTAGTTTCTTTAATTAAGTATGAAAAAATTGGCAACTTCCACTGCGATAAAATTTATTCCGATCGGTTTCGCTTTTTAAAGCATCTTCAGGTCCTGAAGATTGTAAGAAGTAGTTTAAGAAAAAGTTTGATCTGAAGATGCTGTAAAAGGCGAAACCGGCCGGAATAAATTTATTACAGTGGTAGTTGCTTATTTTTTCATACTTAGTTATGTTTCGATTCCACTCCATCAAGCCTGAAACCACAGAGTATACCTAGTTTCTTTAATGCTGTGCCGCATATGTTTTGTACGTGTGTTTCCCACGATATATCTGAAGTTAAGGTAATGCCAAGATATTTACTGTATTTGAAGACTATGTTTATTCCCCCCACGTGATAATACTAACTCCAGACTCGATTCGTGTGAGGGCTTGCCATTTTAGAGATAACTCACCCCCTGCCACGCACCCCAGAGGTGGCTTGCAGGGTATGATGTAGATGTAGACGTGGTAATACAGACTTCGTGTGGGGGATTGCAGCCGCACACTCGTGCAATTGCATTGGAGAGCCCTACTAAAAACTTATTAAGAAGCTGTTCTGTAGAACGTAAGGAATTCTACAGTAATTGACTCCCTTTCTTCAGAACTAGCCCTTTTTCTAAGGATCTCTACGGAACATGAGAGCCTGACTTTACAGAATATGTGTTCTTTAGAATTATTTTCTGCAGAGCAAAATAACTCCTCACAAGCTGTTATCTAGAACTTCAGTAACTCTACGGAAATTAGAGGTTTCCATTGACCCAGTTCCTTTACTAAGGACCTATAAGGAGAGAAGTAGGGAATTCCACAGAACATCCCAAGGATTTCTGCAGAACATCCTAAGGCATACTGCAGAACGTCGTAGGGAATTCCGTAAAATGGCGTATCAATACTTTAAGGAATATCTACAGAACTTGAAATTCTGTAGAAGTATTTATAAGGAAACTATACAGAATTTCTCAGCAGGGAGGACGTGCTCGCATGGCCCGGCTGGGGAACAATGAGGGTAGGGCACGCTAGCACGGCCCGGCGGCTGCCGTGTCGGCCGGCGGGCGGCGGCGGCCCGGAAGTGCACGCGGTGGAGGAAGAGGAGGGGAAGTGGGGGGGAACGGGAGGAGGCGACGGGACTGACCGCAAGAACCCCGTGCGTCTGGCGGCGGTGGGTCGTCGCCGCGACGCCACTCGACGCCTTCTATTTTTAGTCACCGCTCGGCGGCGGGCGGATGGGATTTTTCGAGCTAGGGGAGGTAAAGTAGGGGAGGGGTTTGGCTGGGGGGGGGGCAGGGGAGGAGGGAGGGAGACGGGAGGACAACGGAGTGACTCCGGGAGAAAGCGATCATGCATGGAATGAGATAAACTGGAAAACGTACATAATAACCTTAAAAAGAAAACAACCTCGCCGTCGTGGGCAGTAGGTTGGGTCAGAACCTCGTATGATAACGTTTCAAGGTGGCTAGAACGGTCAATGAAGGACATATTTTAGCAACTTTTCAAGGAAGTCGACAAAAAATTCTTGAACCAAACTTCACTTTGGCACATTCTTTGACACGCAGGTAAAGATAAAGATAAAGAAATATTTATTGTTCTTGGACCACTTGGTCAACTAAGAACATACAAAAAGGTATACATTAATATTAGAGCTCGAGTAGAGAGAGATATACACAGAAAAAGTGGGTACAATCACTAAATGCAATAATAATGGCAACAAAGAAAGCAAAAAAACAAGCATATAGGTGAATTAAATTATTTCCTGCAACAGCATTTTATTAAACAATCTGCTTTGGCAGATTTTCTTAGGTGAGTTTTTAATCAGCTGCTTTGATGCTTAAGTTTTAGATGTTTAGGGAAGGCGATCGATGTGGCAGGTGACATTGAGGGATAGGCGATCGAAATGGAGGTAATGACCAGACATGTAGTAATATAAATGATACAAGGGTTGTACTTTAACATTTTTGTGTTAATAATACTACTGTTAAGATTTGGGTTTACGGAAGGGAGTTCAAAATTTAAGTGGAGACATTTTTACTCGGTAGGATACCTTGATAATATAAAGCAACAATAATAACTATAAGAAAGGTATAATTTCGCATTAAAAAAACATGCGCCTAGAGAATTGAATAACTTCGAAATATTAGTCATGAGCCACCCAGCTACGTGATGAACGAGTATTTAATTGCCGCAAAACAAAATCGACAACACGCAATTATTTAAACTCTTATTCATAATGTCGTCCATGAGAACACATGTGAAAAGTTCCCCCAAAAAAATGTAGAAAGCAAAAATCGTTTCAACCGCCTTCGAAATTTTCTTCGGTGAGTTTTTAATCAGCTGCTTTGATGCTTAAGTTTTAGATGTTTAGGGAAGGTGATCGATGTGGCAGGCGACATTGAGGGAAAGGCGATCGAAATGGAGAGAAACCCAGCACCGTCGTCATTCTACTTCGAGCAAGTGGTAGCGCTGGGTCCGAAGATTGACGTCACATCCGACGAGCGGGAGAAACCCTACACTTCTAACCGCTAAACCGGTCTGAAATAATAAGTAAACAGTTGAATATCTGAGCCATCGTCAGGATCTGAACTGAGGCCCTCGGTGTAGGAATCTAAGACCGTAGTTGACAGACTAATCCGACTCTCAATGCTCAACTCGGGAAACGTCCACATTTTTACAAGATTGTAATAATAAAAAAAACCTTTAAAAGACCATAAAACTAAACTTTCTGGTTAATAAATAATCTGTACCGCTCCCTTAGCCCGTCTAAAAAAATACTTATATCCCAGTCTACATATGATTTGGAGGTAATTGCCTGACTAACACTCCAAGGTGACTGATATACATATTCATTTTATAATTATTTTGGGTATACCTATTACGAGGTACTCGATTATAGGATCATACCAATATTACACTAAGCTTCGCAAAAAAATTGTTTTAAATCTCTGAGCATTATGCTCTTAATAAATCGAAATGACGCCGAGAGAGTACCTTAAAATACGTCCATTTATATTTTTTCCTGAAAATGAGCTACATAACAACTGGCTTAAAGCTACAGAAACATTTTCTTTCTTCGTTTATATGAGACCCAAAAAATATCATCGATCGGAGTCCCTTCTGAAAAATTTTCCCTCTGAAACGAAAAATTTTCTTCGCGATTACGAATATTTTAGAATCCTGCTATTAATTTATTAAAATAATGTGTTTTACAATTAGGTGATTGGAAGCAAAGGCTTACTGAAAAATTGGTACGATCAATTTTGTCAATTTGATTAGTTAACATTATAATCGGTTTTTTGTCTCTTTATCGGCTTGCGCTCCGGAAGTTGTCCGAAATCCCTTGACCAGGAGCCACTGAAGAGGACAGAACGACTTCCGAAGCAAAGCGGGAGCATCAAGAGTCATTTAACCGCCGAACGAAGAGAAACCGATTGAAGAAAGGAGTAGGTACACAAACCACTATTTGACGCTGGAAGCCATCAACGTATTTCGGACGTGACATTACAGCTGAATCATTTCCTTAGAAGTCAGCAGCTACACATCCCACATACCGTATTCGGCCCATACATTCGGCCAACAAATCACTGGCACTGTGGTTGACTGTTGAATTTAAAGAACCTAATCCTTTTTTAACATCGATAGACAAGCATGAGGATGGTAAAACATCTATTCCTCGAGTTCCACTCAGCCTAGAGAAAAGTAAATGTAGTCAACTACAACATCCTTTCTATTTGATTTGATTTGTGTTATAATATATTTTTCGATACTAGATTGCATACTGTGTGTTTCCCTTTAAGCGATTAAACCATAGTCACACAAAATTAGGTCAGCAGTATTTTTGTTAACTAAAGCAATTTCCCATAATGCATGCTGGCAAAGATATTTAGGACAGCCGAGTAACATATAATAGTGGCAGTAATTACGCATTCTTTACGCACAAAAGACGGAAGTTTTCTAGAAACCGAAACCATTAGTGAAATAAGTGACCAGAGAGGTATTATACCATAATGGCAAGGGTAATGTATTATATATCGACTCAGTATTAAACATGAAACGGCTCTTATGTGACATAACTACGACTGATATAATGGGCATTAATTAACATCCCCTCCACAGCGAGAAGCAGCTGAGAGAGTATGCATTCTACGTTCAAATGGGGCTCTTTTTATGAAGAGCGAAACACTGGTAGCATGGAAATGATTGTAAGGGACGTGACAATAGGCCAACGGTCTCCAACCTGTGGATCGCTTGGTACCCTAAGCTGTACCTGATTAGCTCAGGGGTTAGGAAGAAATTTGAGTGAACCCGAGAGAACTTTTTAGTAGCAGCCAGAGTAACAATGAATGTTTCTCAAATGCAAGGGATATAAATTTGTGAATGCCAAGTTTTCTCGGGTTAAGTAATTGGCTGATGCCAACGTTTAGACGAATAAAACTTTCGTCATTATCAGTGCAATGATTCCTGGGCCTCATCCACTTCATCCGAAAAGGACATGATCTAAAATAACCTCGTGAATGTCATACAGTTAGGGTGGCTAATCTAATGAGGTTGGAAACCGCTGCTTTAAGATGTTAGAGAAAAAAGTCGCACTCACCTTTCTCCTGTCTGAGGAACGGAGACATGGTCTCCCATCCAGCGGTGCACACCTTGATGACCTCTTGCCATGCTTGGTACTTCTTCGTCCGGTCGTTGTACTCCTCAAGATTGCTATTCCATATCACCGGCCTGGACTTCACCTCGGCGATGAGTTGTTCAACCTCAAAAGGTTCGTGGTAGTTATCCATTTCGACAACCGTGAATTTTGTCTATCTACGGCAAGGAATAGAGTGATGCGTTCGCTCCTTGGCGTGAGGGCATTCCGAGACGCACTGAACGTCCAGAGACCTTGGCGGCGGGGCGGCGGAAACCGCCGACTGCCCGGCGCCGGTGTGCGGCTGCCTATCCGCGCAGGAATACGCTCCCCCTCCCTCCCTTCCCTGCCGGCAGTAGCATCACGGTCCGTCCCCCCTACTCCGACGGCGGGGACTATTCCCCGTCGCGTAATCTCCGCCGTCGACCAAACACACAAACGGCTCCCCCTTCCCCGCCCCCACCTCCCTGCCGTCCCGGCCGAGCTCGTCCCTCCCCTTGCATCCCTAACCCGCACGCCGCCGGGCCGGCGACAGTCGTCTCGAGACCGCCAGGGCGCCGTCCAGCCGGCGCGGCGACGCTCAATACAGCCGAGAAAGGGCAACCAACCAACGGCGCGTCGGCCCGCCGCGCCGCCCGTGACGTCGGTGCACTCACCGCCACCCCACGGCATTCAGGGGAAGCACGAGCGGCGGGACTGCGGGCGCGCGCGGGTCGTTTTAAATCGCTTCGCTCGTGGAACGCAAGGCCATGGATGGTAAGGTTACGACAACCCCCAGGGGGAGCCATTTTGGGGCTTGGAGCAGACAGCTGTTCTGATAAAGAACTACACTTGATGCATTATAACCAAGTCCCTTACTTGCTAATGAGCAGGTTTACGTAAAAAATGCATCGGGAAGTCATAGAGAATGAACATTTCAATGTTTTGGGTAAGAAAAATGTACGAATGAGGACATATCCTTGCTGCTTGCAAACAAAACTGCGAGGAAGTCTTCCCGTGTTTAGCGAAGTTGATCATAAAAATACCGATGAAACACGAGTGAAATAATATCAATAATAAAAATACTATCCATGGCCTTGACGGAACGAGACGCCGATATCGGGATCGCGAACGACGCGCTGAGAAACATTGAGGTGTAAGGCAGGCAGGTCAAACGGCGGCCCGCGGGCCGCATGCGGCTATTTGGAAGCACTCCTGTGGCCGATAGAAAAACCTGGCCAAAATTTCGTTTCAGTTTAAAAACCGGAGATTGTTAATGTCTTTGTTACTGTCGTATACAAGTCTATTTACAACTACTTTCGTAATTGAGGTCAGTTTATTCGAGTTTTTCCCGCGTTGATTCATGTTAACGGACAACAGTTTCGCTAACGTTACAGCTAACATTTCAGGCCCTGACGACGCTAGCTGTAACGTTAGCGAAACTGTTGCTCGTTGACATGAATCAACGCGGGAAAAACTCGAATAAACTGACCTCAATAAATCACCGCGGAAGCCTTCGTACCAATACTTTCGTAATTCTTTTGTCAAACTATTCCCTAAATTAACATTGGCTTCAGAAGTGGATTAAGGTCCGTTGAGGCCCGGTTGTTTAAATATTTTATATTGTTTATAAATATTAAAATAAATAAAAAAACAAGTAATGGCAACATTAGAAGATTAGGTGCTTCAGGAACATTAGTGTCTTTAAACAGCGGCGGAGTTGAAGCAGGGAGATGAAGGGAAAAGATCAAGTGAGGGATTTTTGCAACAAGAAAATTAAACACGGATGCAAGCCTTTAGAAAAGGATATGTTGGGGTTTAGGGAGACGGAAGTTTGGAACGTGTACGGGTAAAACGAGGAGGAACGCGTATTGAGAAAAATGAAAGGTCATTATTACGAAATGAACCATTAAACACATTATATGATGATTTCATGTCAGCTTTCAAGCGGCGTTAACGTGGGTCACGAATGCAAAGGGTGGGAAAAACTTGTTCACGGAATAAATTCCTGAGTGTCGGGTTTCGGTGAAGATGAACGACTTGAAAGAAATTGATGGGACGGTTGAGGAGCTTCGATGTAGAAGGGCAGGCGGTGGACCAGATTGGAGAACAATATTCTAGGATGGAGAGGAAACAGCCGAAGAGAATAGTTCGTAAGGAAAGAGGATCTATTATATCCTTAAGCCGATAAAGGATGCCGACCATTGCCTTTTGAGATATTTTTCGTATGTGGTTATCAAATGTGAGCCTACTATCGAAAATTACCGTCAGATCAAAGTAGGTTTTCACCGAAAGAATGGAGCATTGGTTGACAGTATAAGCTGCCGAAAAAGGAGCATTTTTTTGAAGACAAAGTCATAATAGCTTATTCGTAGGGGTTAACGCGTAACTGCCATTTACCACACCAAAGAATAATAGCAATTAGTGACGCTTGAAGACATCGCGATTGGGTAGCATCATCAACGCACTTTTTAAAAATCTTGCATTCATTGGCGTGTAACAAAATATTGCAGTCACTGTGGATGATACAATCAATTATGTCATCCGCGTAAAGGGCTAACAACAAGGGGCAATAAACAGTGCCCTGTGGTACCAAAAATACCCCGGATGAGGCGGGTAGATACTAGGATGATGATCCGTCAACCATTACACGTTGAAAAAGAGAGCTAAGTAAATTGGTAATAACAGATACTAGAGCACCATCAACATTGTAGCGGTGCTTAAGTTTGTAAATTAGCCGACTACGGTAAACAAGTCGAAGACATTGGATAAATCAATATGGCACATATCGAGTTGGGAGTTACATTCAAAAGCATAAGTTATGTGACTATGACGATACCAATTAGTTAGTCAAGACCTAGCGGGGAGACAACCATGTTGGTAGGTTGAAATGTAGGGGTATGGTGTAACAGGAAAATATGAGTAATGCGTACAAAATGATCGACATGACAGGTAATATTGATATTGGACGATAGTTATCACTCTTAAATCTAGGTTCCGATTTTTAAACGGGGGTAACAAAAGCACTTTTCTCCTGCGAGGGGAAAGAGGAAGAACGGAAAAATCTGTTGAAAAGCCTCGCGATCGACGAGTCAAGTGAGTTAGCTGTTCGATGAAGTAAGAACAATATTGTCAGAGTTAGTGGATATTGCTGGGGGTAGGGAGGTCACATAATTAAAAACTTCGTAAGGGGTAGAGATTCATTCCTCAGCTCAGTTTGGATCTTACCTCTCATTGCTATAATCTCTACTTTACACCCTGACACGAAGATGGTTTAGACTTTTATTCGAAAATTGAGGTACGACAATTTTCTTCATAAGAATTTTCACTTCACTAAAAATATTCAGCTCTAATTGTGAATAGAATTGCATTAAAGTGAAGAAAATTAGAAAAAATCTACGCCCTACACGGAATTGTCCCAGTGAACATGAATGATATTTTAATAGCTGTTTGATTTCTATTTTAATGATAACGGCAAATACATGAAACCGTCGATTCATAATTCAGCGGCCCCAGCTAAATTACCCGGCAGAAAACCCCGAATCTCTTCATATCCGTACAATCTATCCTTTTAAGGAACAATAATAAACTTACAAGGGAATGAATGTTATGCCTAATGAGCATTTCTAGTCGTCTACTCATCATAAACTGATTATCTTAATATCATGACATTTAATTTATATTCCACAATTCAGGGGTTGGAATGAATTCAGATGTCTGAATTTATTTCTTGGGAGGCTAGGATTCTCTTTTTACGGCGACTACTTACAATACTTACATACCACTATTACTCTATGATACCACTTAGTGTTATCAAAAATACTTGGTGATGATTTTCGCGTAATTTTCATTTACACAGGATTATTCTTACGCCAGTTACATAATACTAAGCTGATTAAGACTATTTTATATTAATGTGCAGAAAATTATGTAACATATATATTCAAATAAACCAGTCAACTGATAACATTGGGTCTCCTCTACCGATTGTGTTTAAGTGGTCCTAAAAAATACTCGTTGGTTAAAAACCGGTACTTTTTTGGGAAGTGTTCAGGACTGCGCGACGGATCTTTCTTAATAATTATTAATCCTCCTAAATGTCAAGTAACAAGGACATGACACTTTTGGCGGACAATATTAGCTCAGGAACGAGGCACCTGGCGTAGCTGACGCGATCCTCGAGAGCATTACCACGTATATGTTGCTCCGGAGCCATTGTTGATTTTTCCCCCAAAACATTGTCAGGCACTAAATACGTCATTTGTTTAGGATCAAACTCTTATTTGTTGATGGCTGGAATTTGACGGAGTAAGTACGGTTTGAGAAATACCTGAAGTTGACAGAAACCAGTTGAACCAAAGTTTTTGTGGCTGTCGTTTCATCACTGAATGCAAATATGCATTCATAACCATGCCTAGTGGTGATTTAAGGCTTTTGAATGTAGCATGAGTGCAAAGTTCCATGAAATTACTTTAAAAAAAAGGCGAACAAGTCGGATAAATTCCACAAAATATGTAATTGAAGACGCCTCTACTTAACGAATGTCGTTTCAACAACAAAAGTTACATACATACATACCAACCACGCCGTTCCCTGCCGGGGTAGGCAGAGTCACTAAGTTTCACTCTTAAATACATATTAGTACACCTAACTCTGCTTCAATAATTTCTTCCATACTGACCTATCCTTGCTAAACCTCTTTTGCTTCATTTACCCCCACACACTGCCTCTTACATTCCCTCCTGTTTTTAAGACTCCTAATATTCCTCCTCCTAAGAATTTCCTCAACCACATTCAACCACAAATTTCTTGCCCTACCTCTACCTCTCGCACCATTCATTTCACTCTTATATATCTGTTTCGTTATTCGACTCTCATCTATTCTCTCAACATGACCAAACCAACGAAGCACACTGTCCATTACCGGAGCATCTAACCCACATTCATTTATTACCCACTCATTTCTGACTCTATCCGTTCTACTTTTGCCGCAAACACTCCTCAGATAACTCATACCCACGGCGTTTAATCTACACTTATGTCTATCCTCACATAATTTAAAAAGCTCCATTTAAAAAAAGAATGTCGGTAGCTTTTTTTTTCTCCGTCCTAACTATGACTGGGGAAAAATCTCGCTCAACCTATCAAACCAGGCCGAAATAGACAGAAAAATGTCTTCATGAGAGGCGACAGTGGTGAGTGCCTTATGGATTATTTTTTTTGTCGTCATGAGATCCTTAGTTGGCGATTAATTAAAGTCTTTCAGTGAAAACACGGTAGAATATTTTTATTTCCTGCGTTATAAAACATAAAATGTGCCAAGAAACGGTGAAATGGGTACCCATATTCATGAATCCATAGCAGACGTGTACTTAACGGTGCACGCACCGTGCACGCGCGCCGGCTCTGCAGAACCGTAATGTTACACTTCTCTCAAAATGACACCGAGTTAGGTTGGCTAAGTGCAATTTTGTATTGCACACACTTTTACAATGGCGGTAAATGCTTACAATTGGTTTATTTTCACTCATCTTCAAGATTTCAAGACTGAGATTCATAATATATAGGTGCGTACTACACTTCATGCACTACGTTTACCAATCGAACCCAGATCGATATTAACTCGGACCGATCTGAACAGTCTAAGCCAGCTGACATGAATCGCCTGGTTTACCAATGCGAAAATGAATTGAAATATCAATTTGAATCAGTTCATTTCGATTTGAAATCTCAGACTGGCAGAGAAAGCGGGCCGAGTTTGCCCGCTTCTCATATCGGTTCCACTAGCCCGTTGCGTTTACCATACCGAGCTGCACGGCCAAACCGATCTAAGTTCGATTGGTGAATCTAGTGATAGGCTCCGAGCGGATGCCCTAACGCTTATCGGAAGAATAAAATCGTCTATCGATACATTGTCTTCAAATTGTTTTCTTCCCCCCCCCAAAAACAAATTTTTGTTTAATATGAATTTTTGGAGTTCGTCGGCGGACCCATGGGTGATGAATGTGGTGGAAGAGTCTTCTCTAAAGAGGATGGACTTCAGGAGTCTTAAAAATGAGAGGGAATGTTTCTACATCTACATAAAACCCTGCGAGCCGCCGCATGGTCGTGTGGCAGGGGGTGTTAGGACACCAGCCGTGTAAAGGTGAAAAGGATAATGTTTCAGGAGGTGAAATAGTGAAGAGTTTTATTGGTGTGTTTTAATTGGAGCTCAGTTTTAATTGTGGTCGCTTATTGCGCGCGGAAAGAAGGAGTTTTTATACCTATCTGTTCGGCAGTGCATCCCTCTTATTTTATCACTTCGATTGGACCTCGTGATGTAGTGTGGCATCAAAATAATATTCTCTATGTCGCTCTGAAACAAACCTGCTCTGAATTTATCAAACAAAATAAGTCTAGCATGCAGCCTCCGAGCCTCTAGCGACTTCCGACCTATTCCCTCTAAAAGCTGAGAAACTCTATATGTTCACTCGTAGCAGTTATTTACAAAGCGCTAAGCTTTCCTCCGTATTTTATTAATTTTTTTTTGTAAAATCTTTCTGTCCAGGCTCCCAAATGCTCGCAGCGCTATTTGAAGCAAAGACAAGTGTTAGGGAAGCGATAGCAGTTTGAAAGGATAGGGAACTAAGGAGGGAATTATTGAATGAAAAACATTTTTCCAGAGCTAAGGGTAATAATGAAATTCCATGGTTGATTAAATAGGAAATCCACAGGGAAATGTCCACTTATACCCATTAATTTGTATACTGATGATGGTACCTCGTGTAGTAACCGGTCACGTCAAGTAAATATCTGTGGAACTTTGCAAGTGCAACGCCTTTTTGATCCATCATGAAGGAGTTTCATCATGCCATTCGCCTTATACCACTGAACCTTAATTACTTACCTTTACCTGACCCGGAAGGGACCGATGAATATGGTAAGTGTGTTCGTATTTTGACTTCTTTAAGCCCTGACGTTTTCTCCCAATGGGCCTTATCTCTAAAAGTCCGCTTCATCCTGTTTCACTTCTCACAGAACCCAGGCGAGATGAGGCAAGCCTAATCAGAGCCAAATCAGAGGCGAGGCTAAAGCACCCCTCGTTTTAATGGAAATGAGAGGACCGCACGCGATGGGTTCATCCGAAAAGTGTTTCAGGCTGAAGCCGTAGGGATGGGGTTAGGAATGATCGAGCCATGAGAACATGTGAAATGGGTGTCCGGATAATGGACGCATACAGAGGAAGCTTGCTATGTTGGCGTAGCGATGTTGAGAGATTGGATGAGAGTCGATTGGCAAAACGGATTTATGATGGGATAGCGAATGGTGTGAAGGAGATGTACCGAGTAAGTTGTGCGAATGTGATGAAAATAGTTCTTCGGAGAAGGAACAATAGGAGTTTAAAAAACTAGACAACGTGCTTGAAGTACTGCATTTATATTTCTTGAGCTGAGGGGCATAGGAAAAAGTACTGTCCAGAAAATTATTGCTTTGTGTAAGTTGCACGATCAAGAATTAAAACTCGTTTGACCATGCTTACCACGATGGGGAACGGGGTGATGGGATTGCATGTACGTTACGCGAATGATAATCCCGAGTTGAATAGATTATTACAATATCTAGAGGCACAAGTGCGTTGAATTTTATGGTTACCTAGCCAACCCAACCAAAGAGGGCGTCTCATTTGGCGAGAGAGGCTGCCTTATTACGTGTGCAGGAGAGAGCTTTTGGGAAAAAATCAAACCTAATCGAAGCCTTATTCATCACTTTGAATGTTACATTACACATGTTGAATTCATTATATAGATATTATTAGTGGTTTTGAGGCTTGATTCATCACTCTTAACCGATGACCTCGAAAAACGTTAATATTTACATAGACAATCAAAGTAAATGTTTCATTTTAAAACGATTGACGTTAAAATACACCAAACCAAACACTGCATCCATGCCTCGAATTATCAAATAAGGTTTTACATGCAAAAGTGGTGAATTTATCATGAGCGTAATATTTAATATTAATAGCTGAATCTATAATATCTACGCGTTGATAATTTGAACTTCCAATAATAAAGATTACCAAACTCATTACGCTTTATTCCTTTTTATTTTAACTTACAGTAGGACTGGATAATGGTAAATCTGATTGTTGAAGAGAGAGAATTAGGAGAAATATGTGCACTTCTCTGATGGAAATCAATTGCGGAGCAATATTGAGAATTTCCCTGTTCCTAAATTATTATTTTATAAAAAAATGGAATGGCAAAGAGAAATGGTGCTCTAAATATTATAATGCATGAAAAGTTTTATTTTCTGCATTGAAGTCTGAGACACGTCAAGTTTGTTTTCAATTAATTTACATCTTTTTGGAGTTTTGTCAATTCCTGTGCAAGAAATGCATACGTTACGTCACGAAATGCGTAAGTCCACCGGTTAAATAAAAAATGCATTCAAAGTGATTCAGTGACCGAGAGAATATTTTGGGTTTCTGCACAGAGTTCATTTTAGCGAATGGCATTTGTAATTTCTTAAATAAATAAATCGAGTGTATACTATATCTAAGTAAAGTGCTATACTGGCAGATTAATCGGTATAAAACGTTCATCAATATGTATTTTGAATTAATCCCATGGGAGTTTGATAAATTATGAAATTCAAATTGTAGTCATGTTTCATCTATAGTAAATTGGATTGGTTTTACTTAATTTTAATCAGTGATGAGTTAAGCAATATTGCTTTTACCTTTGAAACCAAACCGTGACAACTACAGCATGAATTGAATTTTTTTGCCATTCGTATTTAAAGCTTTGAGGATAGCGAATGCACACAGTCTCGCAACCTCCATAAGGTTTAGTAGCCCTGTTGCAGCTTTTTCCTGTTTAACCGCCTTCTCTACAAATAACAAGCACCTCCCTGTTCTCTCATCACAGGGTAGGAGTACATCACGAAATGATTGCGTTCCCAGTTTCATTAGATCACGATTTGGCACATTCTGCGGCCGCAATACTCGCACATATACCGCCACTGATTGTGACGGCCTTTGCATTCCACAGAGAGCATGTTTGCTGGCTCAGAAACGACATTTATGAGACAAAAGGCACATTTTGTTTCTCGCAAACTCGAGTATTTATAGGTGAACGAGACGGTAGTGAACGTATCCAACATCTCAGGCTGTAATTCAATTCTTCGCAAGCAATTTGAATGCTGAATCAATGTTTTCATGTGAATAATTCACTAGGAGATGGCGGAGAATAAAAGATTAACTCTAGCACGAATTTTCGGCGTGAAACTTAATCATATAACGGACGATGTCCTCGATTGACGCGCAGCAATGACGGTATGGATACAGAAATAATGAATAGTTGGTCAATGAAAGAACCAATTGAGGTACTTTATAATTAAACTTAGAAAAATAGCTAGTTGCCTTAATTTTTCCCTATTAGAAGTGCCAATAAATCTCTATCAATTCAATTTTTGAATAATGTTATGAATGACTTCAGATCCTTGACATAGGAAGGAAATGTCTGTAACAGACTGCAGGTCCTTGATAAATACTGGATACATCGCTGGAATTAAATTTAACTTCCCTGATTAAACAACACAGTATATTCAACTCAGGTCATAAATAATATAAGCGCTAAACACGGAAGAAGCACAAGTCCCGCCCACAATCATGACATCTCTATTTCCATTTTTCGCTTACGGAAAATAATTCGCCCTCTTTGTTTCGAAATTTTGACCTCTTTAAAACTGGCACACAAACACCAAAACTTACCGGGCCAGCTCCTACGATTGGATCACTTTGGATGTCGTAAACACACTTCAAACTCTAATGGGAGTTTAAAAATAACTCCGCCCATTCATGAGCGGAAGACGGGAGTAGTTTTTTTCAACACTGACCTGGAAGTTGTAAACGGATGGGATGACCTTGAGCGTCTCCGTGTCCTGCAGCCTCAGGATCTCGAGCATCTGCAGTCCGCGCGTCGGCATTTGAGTGATCGACGTCTCCGAGAGATCTCTTCATCCGGAAAAAAATAAGAAGAGGGAAGATGCGTCACTCCCGCAGCCAAGGACACCAAGGGACGGGGAGAACACTTTTAATGGGTCTCCATATTTCCCGCCTGCACTGTGTCGCCGCACGTCCATTACTCGCCCACTTAATCCTCACGGCCATCTGACACGTTACTCATCAACACATGTCATCCAAAATTTATTTTGGCAGCGACACGATCCCCCGAAGTAGGATCGACAGAACGCTTTCAGATCGTCAATTAAAATATAGACAATCTATGACGTGAGTTCCAAATAATTTTTATACTGATGATATTAAAAAAACATTTTACGAAACCCGATATACTACGGTATATTTTTATAGAATAGATCATGAGAATAAAATTATGGGGCTACTGTCGGTGCAAAAATTATGTAGACTCGAGTTTGGACACTGATTCAAAATGAACCGTGGCATCCACATGAATATGAGTTACACCAGATTTTAGCTTGCTTTATTTCACGTTTAACTGTGGTTTCCGATAATTTGTACATTACACGTTCGATTTTTTATTGCGGTGAGAACAAAAACAATGCCGGTTTTGTGCCGTTTTCGAACGGAGCGCTCTCTTCGACATTTAATAGTGAAGAAACTTGAAGTTTAATCTTTATGAACCTGTAGTATTGTGTAGGAACAACATATTTAAATGTATCTTAAAACGTTCAGTTCTTTATAATCTGCCATAAAAAAGTTATTAACAAGTTTATGAAACAACTTTTTCTTCGTTATGAAAAGTAGTTGAAGCAAGATCTTGGTCTTGTTTTGAAGCTCTTTACAGCAGTATTTAATAACAATTACCGTCGTAAACTCCAATTTTTAACGAGTTAATAAACAGCTGAGTATTTTAGCGAGCTCAAGCCAGCGGTAAGGCGCAAGAGGGGTGGTGACAGTATGAGAGCTGTTGCCACTAGAGGGTTGCGAGTCTACATAATTTTTGCACCGACAGTAGATGTCAGGAAGCATAGGTTTATAATGTCATTTATTCCTGCGAAAGATAAGAGACTATAAAAGCCGGTGACGAGAATTTTCACTAGGTTTCTTGATAGAGAATGTATCTCGGTAGTTTAATAACTCCTTTAAGCTTATATGCTTATTTGATATCGAACACTAACAACATGTTGTAAATGTTTCCAGAATAACTATGGTATCTCTGTCGATTTATTGTTTGCAAGACACATGTTTGGAAATAGTTTCTCTAACTTTGAGGCATGCTTGTGTTGCTGCACGTGATGGTGCAACAAAATCTCCTGAAAAGTATGTGCATGCAGTTTTTTGATGCAGAAATAGTGGTAAATTTACTATCTTTATTGTGGTACAGGGTAGTTTAGCTGGTAATAAGTCACCCCCTGACACACACCCTCGGGGTTGTAAAAAGGGTATTGTTTAGGTGTAGAATAAATAGGGGTCCATATATCGTGAAAAAATAAACAAAAATAAAAATATGTGATGAGCATCGAAAAATTTGTTCTTTTAACCAACGATTTTGATGCAGTAGTTCGAAAATACATTTGAGTATTGAGAGGAAAAATGATTAAGCGACATTTATTCCAACTGGTCGCGCCACAATCCTTAATGACGATTTTAGTTTACCAACCAGTCAGAATCCGTAGTAAAAGTTGCTTCGTATTTTTACACAATTATTATTACTAATTTATTAATCTTTAATATAAAAAATTATTAAAAATCTTTTGATATGGATTCTAATATTAGGTTCTTCCACGAAGTTAAGCCTGAAATCTTACATTTAATTGAAGAGGACGTCAGCTTTCGGTCATTAGGGGTTATTAACTTTGTGAAGAAAGCAGAGAAAATTGACTTAAATAACGCGATAGATACACCTTGCTCATTCCAGGAGTATTTCAATGTTTCAAATAAATTTTCGAGGGATTTTTCAAGGCCAGTCCACCATGATTCAATCACCTCAGACGACATGATAAAATATGTTAGCCTTTAAACAACATCGAATGCGCGTTATAAACTTTTCGTTTTAAGATAACAACCTTTAGTGTACAATAAACTGATTGAAAAAACTGTTGCGAGCGTAAGTGGCTCCGATTTATGGCTCCAGGAATTACCATAAGGGATTGTATTTTTTCTCAAACCACATTCACTCATTTACAGGCTCGCCTATTCGTCTAACGCTGAAAATTTTCAATTCTGATAAATAAATGGTCTGCACCATCTTAGCTTTAAATGTTAATTCCACTGATGGAAATAATAAGGCTGTGGGGATATTTATTTTACGATTCGTAGAAAATACCAATGTATTGAGGAATAAAATCAGTATCGTGTTAAATATCTACATTGGTTACACGGGGAAAAGTCGATATTTATTTTTTTAGCGTGAAAAATATTAATTTAAAATATTAAAAAAGTTTTAAAAATCAGGATAAATTCATGGATTAGATACCCCTTTACATAATGAAATTTAAGGAATCGTACTGTTTCAGGATACGGAAAAGCCATTTTTGTTTATGCACAGTAGCATAGAGATTTCAGGATAATTCAGTCGGTTGATTAACTTGTAAAAAATTGATTATTCCCAGATAAGTTTTGCAGTTCCATTTCTCTGAGCATTAATACTCCTGCATTAGCTATTTCATGGCAGAAATCGTTTTTTTAAGTATGATTTAAAAAAAAGCATTTTACACGGGTTATATTTAAATCTATTAGGTTATCCTAAATATGCATCTTCTCAATTCTATCCCACTAATCCGTGTAGATTTGGAAATGGAGTACGGGATAAAGGTTCTGAAATGATTTTCCAAGGGTTTTATTCGCTTGAAGGGAAATACTAAATTACTATAACATATTATGGAGGAGAGTAAGTGAAATAATTGACAATCGTTTCCCATTTTGGAACATTTTTGGATGAAAAATGCGACAAACTATAAAGATCAGAGCTCTAATGTTATACATTTCCGATGAAGTCAAAATGATTATTGATGGAACCTGATTAAACAAAAGTTAATAAAGATGATACGAAAGTCGCCAATGAATGCTCACGTGAATAGGCTTTTCATATGAATAGGGTCTTAAAATTTTTAAGCTTCTTCTTTGGAGATGAAGTAGTATTAATCAACCCATATGGATACTGATTAAACGAAGCCCAAAAAATGGAATTTCTTTTCTCATCCTTATAATTTTTTCCTCAGTATTTCGTTATCAGCTCCTAATTATCGCTTTCAGTTTCCATGTTTCTCTCAGTTTTACGACAGAAATTTCCTGAGCAACCTAAGCATTGGGTATGAGTGGATGTACATCACTGTAGCACTTAAATCTAAGGTTACAAAACTATTTGAGACTAAAAGACACCAGTTTTTTCATGCGTGGCAGATTTTGTGGAGATACAGCACTAATTTTAATATTTAATACATTAATTTTAATAGAGGTGATGCTATAAATAGATCAGAGGGACACGACTGACAGGTAGCCAGGTGCTGTGTACTAATCGGTAGAAGAAGAATACTGTCAGCATATACGCTATGCTTGGAAGTGTTTTTGGGTAAGATTCAAGTGAAGACTTTGTTAATGAGTCTAGCTATATTTTATTCAGCAAACACGACTAAGAGATTTAATATGAGTATAATAATTCCGCCGAGTACATGCAGAGCTAATGTCCAATCAATATTTTTGACATTAGGTAAGTTTAATTTCAACATTACTCAATGGCAATCAATTGCTTAAGGTCAGAAGTATCTCTCATACTCAGGATTTAGTATCAATGAGCAGGATGGATAATTTATTCATTTTTATTTTCCATTGGGGTACGTAGGTTTCGTCGAAGCATATGCGGATAAAACTAGCGTCATTAAGTCAAAAGAGTCTCGGCGGGAAACATATCTTTAGATATAAACCAAGTTTAACGTACCATTAACGCAACTGAGATTTAATATCCTTTACGGCTGTCAGTGGGCTAAGGTAAGGTGGTGCCGGAAATTAAATGACGTAGTACGCTAGTACGAACTCTGAAAATAATTGGTCGTATTCCCTTAAAGTTAAGAACTTGAAATTTTTCCGCCTTTTATATTCCAATCAATTAAACTAATGTCTCCTAAATTATGAAATGATAAACCACGAAAATTCCAGCAAAAATAAAATTTACTTTCAAATTGGTTTCTTTGTTGATCCATCATATTCAGGTCAATCTTCAAAGTGTATCAAAATTGAGTCCGTACCGAAATTAAATTTTTTGTCGAAAAATACACAATTTTTTATTTCATGGTGCATAAAATCCTCTCCGTTTTGCAACAACCTTCGAATCTTCGGAATTTCTTGATAACAGCTCTACAAGCTTTGAGAATCAAATATAATGAATTTTGTGAACGTTATGCATAAAAAGAAAACTTGTCATCCTGCAGTTTGCTATAAAAGTTTTTTTTACAATATCCGAAAAAAATATTTAGTGAGTAATAGAGCAATTATTTTATATTCCAAGTCATTCAATAGGAAACTATATGGTTCAGTCATATTAGAAATAATAGTTGCGACAACATTAATTACCCTCTCACTCACCGAGATAAATTACAACTTCAAACATTCCCATAATGGTGATAATATACGTCAATTTCCATATATATTTATTTCGCTACAAGAGGAATAGGTAACAGCAACAGGCACCCAACGAAATGGACGTTATACGTTATTTCCCGCTTCAATAGACTGCCTTTAAGGCTGTTACATTCCTTACATAGCTCACGGGAAATTTTAATTTTTATATTCGGATATTAGAAGGAGAATCGACTCCCTAGCAAATTGAGATTTATCACTGGACATGTACACATGGAAAAGGTCGCATCGTCAGTTATCGATTCATGCAGTAATTGAAATATATTCATAATCAAGTAACCTGACCTTTTATCATAACTTCCAAGCCATACCCAAGCATTCATTGCTACCCACATACGGATGCTTCAATTTGAAGTATGATTGCATGTCGGTGGTAATGTCTCATGGCCCTCATCTTCGGTAAAAAAAACTCGTATTTACAGCACTCGATCGTTCACCGCCACAGATGGCTCGAGATAAGGTCAGTAGTTCATTTCGAACGGCTCTTAGTCTTCATTAAGAGATGATGTTCCATACACGGTGCGGAATCCTTTATGAGTACTAATAAAATCGGCTGGGAAGCCAGACAATGGTAACAAAGAGACAAGAGCCGGATTCAACAGCTACAAGTTTACCGCCGACGAGCGGGAAAGGAAGAAAAGTAACAAAAGAGCGATTTGTCCATAGAATGGAAGGAAAATGGGTCAAATTTCCAATGCAGGAAAAATGAACTGTCACCACGGGTTTCAATGATCCTTGATATTGATAAAAGTGGACGGGTAGGAGGCTAATGACTTGGAAAATATTTTATAGGCTGCCCGTGTGCAGATGGCGATCAAAGTTCATTATAGACACGTATGTTTTAGGTCAGGATGATTATAGAACTATTAAAAAGCATCAGATCCATGCTACTATGCCAAAAAATGTATTCAAAACTGCTTCTCAATATTCTTCTAACCAATCCTGTCTGAAGATGTACGAGTAGTAAACTGTATGGTAAAGGTGATTACACTTCTTGTGATCTCGTGGCCAATTTTCAGACCACCATTTAATTTTTGAATAAGTTATTCTGAAGGCATACAAGTGTGTTTAATAATTATAAGCGAATGGCCCATAATCGGTCGTGTTCAGATGCTTGGCTAGGAAAACCCGTTTACGGTCAAGACAACGCAAGATCGCAAACTAAGGCCTAAAAGGCACATTCTCACGAGGGGTAAACGGCTACAGGGTCGTTTCACGTTAATTCGAACACTGAGTTACCTTTCAGCTCTCCGATTATGACCAAATTTGCAGGATGTATTCCATTTTACTGCATTTTTTACCATGCTCAATTTTTTTATATTGTATTGACAACTTATTTAACTACAAAATATCAAAAGATGAGCAAAATCGAAGAGGCAAGTGTTTTTAGAAAAACGTATTTGAATATTTCCAAATATAAATTTATGCACAACAATGCGAAATCTTGAATTAATGACATTGCAGTATTATGCGCCGTTGCTTTCCATTTCAAATAAGCATTTGCTCTTTTACGCTAATTATTTTTGTGCGGTGATATCGAAGACAAACCAAATACAAGTCTACGAGAGCTCAAATTTTCAAGCCCCCCTAGCTAGGTAATGGATGCATATATTGCAAAACCATTGGGCGTGGACAACAATGTAGGAAAACGGAACACATTCTGTAAATTTGGACAAAATTGGAGAATTGAACGGCATTATTGGTCTTTTTTAACCATTTTCGTATGGAATTACCCTATATGAATTATTTATTGTCTTTACTATAATGTGTTAACATTATAAGCTCACATCTTAGTCACATTAATCTAACATAATTTTTCACCGAAGAAGATATCGTATTTCTCATTGGAACTCAGGTAAAATTCGTATTGCTCCCACCGGACTGAGATCCGATGCGGTTTCGTCACTCAATTATGGTGTCCACGCAGTGACCTTTTAGCCGACGTTTTCTTAGGCCCGGTTTCATCTCGTTAATTCCCTGTTGAGCCCGGTTTTTTCTCGTGGCAATTTCTCTCGTTAATCAACGATCGGTTGGTCGGCGTCAACTTACTGATCGGGGATCACATCCCGCATCCGTTTCACCAACAGATTAAGCGCTTATAGTTGATCAAGACCGGCGATCATGTGATCGGCAATCGTGTCACGTCAATATTCTCATAGATTTGTTTGATGAATGCTTATTGATGGTCACCATCACGTGACCACTTTTAATTTCTATTGCCTAAGGGCTGCGATATTTTAATGTCACGTGCGTGACGTTAAATTTCTGAATTGAAAGTTTTCTATTGCTGGATTTAGTGGGAGACGATACAAATATATTGGAAAATAAAAAGTAGTGTCTTGGCATTCCCAAGAATAAAAGCTAGAAATTAAATTGAAAAGGCTACTCTGGCGAAACTTAGGGAAAATAAAAAATATCAACGTAGTAACATGTAAGGAAAAGATAACAGCTCGGAAATACGTTATAGGGTAAAAATAACTAATGGAAAGCATACAAGCAGTCGAAACACTACTTATTATGAACATATGAAACGTCGGGCTATGATCAGCGCTAATCGATGAAAATTATTCACATAAATTGGTAACCCGTTATAACTGATGAACAGCAGGTATTAAAATCGGAAATATTTAAAAAAATACTGAAACAGTAGTGTATTGGCATTCCCAAGGTAAGAGCTAGAAATTAAATCGAAAAGGCTACTCTGGGGAAACTCAGGGAGAATAATGAAACTAAGTATACCTATATACTTTTGAGTGTTGTAATTCAATGTCTCTATCAGTCCCCAACCTTACGTACCTAGATATATCATTGACCAATGGCGATGTTGGCAGAAGATGTCCAATACCTCATATAAAATTTTAACTTATATCTACCCTTTCACGTTAAGGTCATTAGTCCAGACAAGGTTCTCTGCTGAAGGATATACTTTTCTTTTTTTCAAGTAGCTGGTAGCCAAAAGTATAATAAAGATTATTTCTTTTTTTAGTAAAACAGAAATACACAATACATTTTTACTCTAAGAGCCTTAGCTTTTTTGGTCATATACAATTTTTTTAATTCAATTAGCTTCAGTTATGCCTTTAAGCTATTGCTAATATAAACCATTAGTTATGGAAATCTAGACTGAAGCCCACGCGGCTCTTTCATTCCAATAAACCAATCCAATTCAAAGTGAAGATAAACTTCATGAAAGTGTTGTGGATTCACAAAATATCCTCTGGACGTTTATACTCGCTGGAAATTAGGAAGTTAGAATGAGTAGGTACTCCCCAAAAACCTATACATCATCTGGTAAAATATTATAGTATAAATAAGACGTTCATAATCTGTAATTTTTTTGTCATATAAAACTCCAGCGGCCATGATAATTGTGAAAGCTGCATCAAATTTGACCCGAAGTCCTATGCACTACCATTTCAACGTTCTCGTAATTACCCCAATAGAGCACTCCATTACATGTCTAATTAAAAGTTGAGAAATATAGCAATGTTTCTCTCTTCTGATAGTATTGTTAAACTGGTGAGTGAGACAAGGATAACCTTGGGCACGTAATAAAAATCCATCGGCAGTCTCCCGGTTCTCAAAACTTTTGCGTGTTTAAAAAATTTATTTATTTAATATTGCACTGACGTGCACAGAGCCTGGGTATTTAGCCACAAAATCGGTCGGCCTCAGGCAACGGGAACGAATTTTCTTTGAGAATTAATAGAAAAATAGTATTTCAAATATTGAATAACGCTACCCTCCCTTTTCCCTCCTGTAGAGGTGATTACAATGTCAGCAAAGTTCAAAGCACCTTGGTCCAGTAGAAAATTTAATTATTTTTTTAGATATCATTGCAATGAATGTCGAAAATCTCTAGGTTGTCTTGTAGAAGCTTTGGTTTGACACATCATTTTATTCACCAATAAAAAATATTTTACTTTCAAACCAGATAACCTCATTAACTATTCATAGCTATAGTATGTAGCACCTATCTGTACTATATGTAGCACCTAACATATCAGGACCTTTAACTCATATCAAGGAGTTTATCAGATGTCCTTTGGACAATCCTAGCAATGTCTGAACAGCTCGTACCTACGATAAGATTGAAAAGAACGCCGTGACAACTACGTGTATGACATTCATATCCTCCTCGGTCCTGGCGTATTGTATACAATACACAGAATTTTGACTTTTTCCCGCACAGAAATCCAAAATGTTGGCAATTCCACTTGCTGATAAGTGGCAGCATCATTAAGAAGCTTGAGTGGCAGAGATATTAACTCTGCAAACATGGCTTACAACGCAAAACGTAAGTATGAAGAGTTTTCCAAAAATAATGCTGGATATTCCTCGGGACTGAGAAAGTTAAAACAAGCCATAACGTCACCAAAAGATTTTATTTGGATTATTTCCACCGAAATCTGTAGATATTCCTCTTTTTCGTGTTATTGAAATGACATGGATAACATATTATCATTTAATCTGCACCTATCACAATATTTAAATTAAAGGAAAGAAGTCATCACAGTATTATCATATTTATAAATACATGAGGAAATGCATATAAAGCCGCGAAAATTTTCTTTTTTTCTATTTCAGCAATGATTCGAAATTAACTTTTTAATGCTCACATCCTAACTATGAGTAATCAACTATGATACCTAGAAAAGAGGTCAATAGCCATCATTACAATGGTCAATACTTATTTTCTTGTAAGCGGCATTAACCCTGTTATATGACGAAATGTAGGAGGCATATTTATATTTCCTTAGCGTAAGAAACACATCAGCTTTCAAACACACTGTATACTAATACTTTGATATACTTAAACGAGAAGAACATAGTAAAAAGAATATATTCTCTTCAAATCTTGAATTTATAAACCAAATAATAATTACAGCAATAAGAATATTGCTATGACATTGAGATAAAATTTGGTTTTTACAACTTGCAGAGGCTTGCAAATATTTAGCAATTTCTACTAGAATATTCAAACGCACAACCTTCAGTACGATATCTGCTTATCTGAAAATATGTCTCAACTTTGTATGTATAAAAGCAATATTATACCATTATAAATATATTGCAAATTCACGGTTTCATACAAATTGATTTCATATTTTTCAGTACAAAAGTTTCAAAGTTTACAGTATCAATAATTATATTCCAATTTCCACTGTTCTGCTACACTTTGTAATTTAAAATGTGTCAAACTGCAAGTAGCACTGTACTATAATAGCGAAAGGTGTGATGAAACAGAAAAACTCTCTTTCAGTAGCACCTCCACAAAGCAGGTATATGTTAAACAAACACCTGTAAAGTAATCTCTAAACGACTTAGGTTGATTGATTAGTTACACAGACAATTGTTATTTAAAAATTGACAAGACCCATGGCCAGTCATGTACCTTTATTTTACGATGAAACTATGATTAAGTTTGATCCAAATGAGCTCTGATATACCAATGATCATTGTCGTATGAATTTTTGAAATTGCCTACTACACATTCTCAAATCCCCTTAAAATATCACTTTTGTTGTTAAGAGGGTGCGAAGCATGCAATATTCGTGATTATCAAGTTTAAAGCACACTTTATATAAAGGCGTGCGTAAATGTAAAGCGAATTACCTTAAAACTTCTCGTTGCATAATGCATCACGAAATTAAAAGCTCCCTGACTGTTGATATCGGGAAAATTCTATTCCCCTGCATATTTAAGTAGTCTCCAATCCTTGAGAAAGATTGAATCTATTGAGGGATAATTTAAGTTTTAAAAATTCATTTTCTCCTTACGAGTCGTCCGGGGTTTCTTTCATCATCCTGTGGTTTGCTCACAAGTTCAAATGATCAAGAATTACTTTTTTTTGTTCATGAGATGAAGACGATATCTCCGCAATATTGGCTGGTTGTGGGTTTGATCACCCAAAATCTATGATCAACTAGACCGACGATTTTGATCTCCGACCATTGCTTATTGTCGTCGGTGAAACGCAATCACCGGTCAACTCAAGAATGATCCTCGATAAAGGTTTGATTGCCGTTGGTGTAACCGGGCCTTAGTCTTCTACATGTCCTTTATATAAGTTAATTAGTAATACAAAATACTTAGTACACAGCCATTTTGGGAAACCTTTATATTTTAACAGATGATAGAGGAACTGTCTGATCACAAGTTCCTGTGTCAATGTGGGACATCGTCTACCTAGGCGATACCGCAAGTAGAGGTATATTTATATGAACAGGCATAAAATAGTCCTTCACAGCTGCACACGCGAACTATATCCACACCCATGAATAGTTAGCGGGATGTCCATTGCCGACTTTTTTCTTCGACGAGACAAAAAGATCACTATTCAAAATGACGAAGAACATAAAATTAACTAGCTGGAGAGCAGAGATCTCGGGCCGCTTGCCTTAAGGACTGAGCCCTCATTCAACGTCCTCGTCCTTATAAACCCTTCTGAGAAACCTCTACCACACATACTTGATGAAAGCCCGTCAAGTGGGTGGCATAAGGAGATGTGAGCTCTGATGGATTCCCTCTCTGGGCACGTCTGTCAAAATCCAGATAGGTTGAAGCTTCTGATCTTTCACTGATGATGCCTCATTAAGGAGAAACCTGCGCTTTGAAATATTGTTCTCTTGAGATGTAAAAAATTGCTGTAATGAGTAAATTTGGGCTTAGTGCTGTCTTTTATGTTTTCCAAATTTTATATGAATACTCCTTCGGGTAAAATTTTATAGGACAAAGCGTCAAACCGATGCTATCACCACGCCATGGAAAACCAGTAATTCTACTTGCTCTAGTCTCCATTGCTGTTTCGGTAGGTTTTGTTATAATAATCTTTAAGAAACTGATGGAAAGGCATAGCTATTTTCAGGTTAAAAACGTTTAATAATGTGTATAAAATGCCTTATTTTGATGTATATTCAAAGTAGAGCAGATGAACAAAGTAAACAGCAGAAGTTTTTCTTGGCAACGTTACCACACTCATCACAATCTGTCGGCTATTTACTCCGAATAAAATCAGAAGTATGTTATTAAAACTTAAAAACTCGTGTTATATTATCGATGATCTAAGCTGAATAAGTGGATTAGGTGTCTCAAATTTACTGCGCACCATACAAGTTTTTGAACAATATTACTTGGGCGAAAATTGAGATAAAAATTTACGTAAAGAGATTCCATCGCATTGCTACTAAGACAATGTATTTGAGCGTTAAATTTCATCATTTATTAACCAACGAGTCTTCGTCAAACGACCGATGACCAGGTAATATTTTTACATCATTCAACGCTAGTAGTCTGACCTTATAATGAATGTTAGAATCAAGGTAGTTTATCTAACATGCATACCATGAAGTTTCCTCCTTAAGGTGATCCCACCGTAAAATTAATCATATAGCATTCTATTAGTCTTCTGGCTACTTCACGAAACATACGTCTTCTATCAGATACGAACGATAAATATTTATTTTTTCACCCTACTTATCTCGCAAATTGAACATGAAATGCGATAGATATTAGAAAAATTATTATCACGTGCACGCACACACATACACGACAACAATATATACGCGCAAGAATATTTCACGAGATTTTCTCGGCTGATTTTATCTTCGAAGCGACAAAAAAATCTCTTCCCAAAATTAAACCACGCGGCGAACAGAGTTTTCGCTCACCTTCCTTCCGCGTCCTTCCGTCAAAGTTTTCTTCCTCGTTAATTCCCCGCAAGACACCTCTGCTACCGACACTTGGCTGAAGTTCGTTTAGTGGGAGGGCATGGGGTTCCAACGATACCCTTTCTGGCCTCTTCTAACACCTAAGACTGGTTGTGGCTTCAGATTTTGCCCCACGATGTTTTATTAAAGTGAGATAGAACGCAAAAGTAAATGCGCCAAGTATAAAATAAAAGTACTAAGGTATGTCATTAAAAATAAAAATCATCTCAATTTTAGGGTCTCACGAGAGATTATCTCAAAATTCTTAAAATTATCCATCTGATGGAGGATCTTTTATTGTGCAGACGTCAAAACCTTTACGGTGGTTGAAGCGCAAATCCTGAGACATTGCGTGCCCATTTATATAACTTGTCATGCAAGCCGAAAAAATTTATTGGACCACACTTCACATGAGTACATCCATTTATTCGTTGCACATAACCATAAATGTAGTTCTTTAAAAGTAAAATAAATTATATTTTCAAATTTTCGTCTCAATAACGTTGTTGAGACGTGGGTTTACGACGTGAAATACGAGTTTAATCAAAAATCTTGTGTAAACACGAGCTTTTATTCGGCTAGACATTTTGACATCAATAGGTACTACAGATAGGGATGGAGGCATAAAAATACTGCCGTTGATTACCTTCGGATAGTTACCGAGTTTTTTGCACATCATTATGTTCCATGAATGCTATTGCTATTCCAATTCATTTTCCTTGCATTTTATTTTTTATTCTGCTCACACTGTGTAAAAGGAAATTCTTCAAGTCATTAATTAACTTGAATCATGTTATCAACTATTGCAGTTCAAATTCATCTCTTTGGTGCTAAATACTTCCTGTTTCTCTTACCGAGTAGGAGGATATTTTGAAATCGTGAATGTTCACACAAATATTAAGAAGACAGTTGGCTTAAACACTTTTCCATTTCGGATGCCAGTACATGATACTTGAAATTTTCCAAGTGAAGAATTGAGGCTGATAGCAAAATGATATCGGAAGTGTCTACAGTGGAGTTTGCCCATATCCCACGCCAGGAAAACGATCTCCCCGCGAAGCGGAAATTAGTATACACACCCAGCATTAGTATGTATTATAATATAATGAAGTAGTGTTTTAGCGTTTATGAGATACTCTGCATATATAATAGAAGTTTTTTGAAATATAAGTCAAGTGCCAAAAGGTTACGAGTTAATAAAGCAACCAAATTGGAAACATAAAATTCTATTCTCTTCCATCAATGAGTAATACTGATAAGTACACGCATGCCAAACTTCACGAAAATATTTACGGTAGCGAAAATTGCTCAAGCCATATCAATACCTAAGTTCTAGAAGAAAAATAAAGGCAGAAGACTCATCAGAGGGCAAATCTGGATACGGGCATTGCCCTCACAAGCGGCTGAAGATCGAGAAACCTAGGCTGCGAATCACATTCCCAAATCTTTCCAATGGTACTCCATCCATCAACGATAATGATGATGGAAAAAAAGAAATTCATAAGCCGGGAGATTCCGCGCTAATTAAAGGAAGCAAGCCATCCGTCCCCGCGGTGAAAAAAAAGAAATTAAGAAGATATTATTAAGAAGAGAGAAGAAGCAAACATTGTTCGCACCCGGGTGATGATGAAGATTCAGAAAGAATATTTTCACGCGAAGGCTGTGACCTCTTCCAAAAGGAGCGAGAGGCGGTTTTGCATTGCTAGTACGAGGTCAACTCTCATGGAAATTTCCCTTTAAGGATACCCTAGAACATAGGGAAAGCTGGCAAAAAATTGATATCCCCGTAGAAAAAACTTATCCGTGAAACTAGGAAATTTTGTCCGATTTTCTTTTAAAATTAAAGACTACGGTCAGTAATTTTCCTAAAACAAAACGCTACTTTTGGCAAACATTCAGGAATAGAGATGACAGTTAATTGGAAATTATATCTCTTTTAAAAATAAAGCTAGTAATTTGGAGTTTCAAAAATGATTTATTGGGGAATGTGCAACTAGTTTCACTGCATAATATCAATCTCTATCGAAATTTTCAATTTAAATTATACATTTTTTCTTTCAGAGAATTTAATGGTTACATTTACAAAACCACTACTTAAAAACACACACGACCCGGGTTTCAACGTCATCTTCAGGTAAATGTAACCATTAAATCCTCTGAAAGAAAAAATATGGAATACCACAAAGTTACCAAAGAACTTTGTGCGCTGATTCTTTACAAATCTTCGTCTTGAAGTCGCCTCCAGGATTGAAGGAGAAAAGTTGTAGTGCAGAATAACGACGCAGCTGGAATCCCGAAAGAAGAAACCTACATCTACATAATACCCTGCGAGCCACCGCATGGGCGCGTGGGTGTTAGGACACCAGCCGTGTAAAAATGTGAGTATTTGGGGGTGAAATGGTGACATGTATTATAGGAATGTATTTAGTGGAGCTCAGTTTTTATTGTGGTCACTTATTGTGCGCGGAATGAACGAGTTTTCGTACCTATCTGTTCGACAGAGTATCTCTCTTATTTTGTCGTACTTGTCAGACCTAGAGATGTGGTGAGGAGTTCTGATAATATTCTCTGTGTCGCTTTGAAGCCCACCAGTTCTGATTTTCTCAAGCAGCCTAAGCCTAGCGTGTAGCCTCCGAGTTGCTAGGGTCTCCCACCTTAATCCCTCGAAAAGTTGTGAGACACTTTATGTACTCTCGTAGCAGTTTTTAACGAAACGTGCTCCTTTCTTTGGAATGAGGAATTTGAAATGAAATGGGGAAATCTATAGCTACATCTACATATTACCCTGCGAGCCACCACATGGGCATGTGGAAGGGGGTGTTAGGTCACCATCCGTGTAAAGATGTTGGTATTTGGGAAATGAAATGGTGACATGTATTATAGGAGTGTATTTAGTGGAGCTCAATTTTTATTATGGTCGCTTATTGTGCGCGGAAAGAACGAGTTTTTGTACCTATCTGTTCGACAGTGTATCTCTCTTATTTTGTCGCATCTGTCAGACCTAAAGATGTATGTATTTTCTGAGTGGCTCTGAAAAACATCAGTTCTGAATCTCTCAAGCAACCTAAGCCTAGCGAGTAGCCTCCGAGTCTCTAGGGGCTCCCACCTCAATCCCTCTAAAAGTTGCGAGACATTAAATGTACGCTAATAGCAGTTTTTAACGAAGCACGCTGCTTTCCTTTGTATTTTATCAATTATTTTGGTTAAATCTATTTGACCAGGGTCCCAAATACTCGCGGCGTATTCGAGGAGTGGCCTAACCAGAGCGAAATGGCATCTCTCTTTGACTTTTTCTCCGAGGACCGTCTTATTATACGCTTCACAAAACCTAGTTTAATGCTGTGCCGCCTATGTTTTGTATGAGTGCTCCCCACGATATATCACAAGTTATGATAATTCATAGATATTTTACTGTATCTGAAGATTTTATGTTTACTCATAGGTTGCATTTGTGTGATGACTTTCGCAGGAAGTGAACTGTGATGCATATAGTGTTATTTTATTCTAATCCCCACTGCTTCCTTGGGAAAATTTACTTTAAAAATTCTTAAAGTAACTTTAAAACTTTAAAGTTTTTAAAAGTTAACTTAAAGTTAACTATGGAGTAGAAAAGTTTTTCTAAATTTATGAGTCAATCCTAAAATTTTCTTATATTTTTTCTTAAGTAAAGGTTGCACTCTTAAGTTTTCTTGTAGTTTTTCTAAAGTTTTGGATGCATTCTATAGTTTTCTTATAGTTATTAAACAGTATTTCGTTAAGGTTTTCAGTTTTTTTATTTCATTTTTCTTTGAAATTAATTTAATATTTCATATGATGCTTTCAGTTTGTTTTCTTTCAGTTGCTTTCAGATGCTTTCAGTTGCTTTCAGATGTAATGATAAGTTGTTGCAGTAAATTTGTAATAAAGTTTATCTGGAATAACAAAGTGTTTTTTTCTATTTAAGTTGATGTTAACCCACTATAAGTTTACAAAAAATTATTCTAAAGTTTACTTAAAGTTAATCGAAAGTTATTCTAAATTTAACTAAAAGGTATTCTAAAATTTACTTTAGGATGATGTTCCAATTCACTTTAAGAAAACTTAAAGTTTACTTTTTTAAATTTTTTAAATTTAAAGTTAAATTTTCTTAAAGTTTTTTTAAAAAGTTTTTCTTTAGTAAATTTTACCAAGGGCTGGCACCACGAATGAACGTTGTTAAGGTCTGATGGCAGATTTTCAAAGTCTGCGTCTTCGCTTATTTCACGGTAGATTACCGAATTATCTGCAAATAGTCTTAATTTACTGCTAACTCGAGAGCTTAGGTCATTAATATAAATAATGAATAAAAGGGGGCCGATTATGCTTCCTTGAGGAACACCGGATGTAACTTGGACCATATCATAGGTAAAAGCATCAATACATAACTACTTTTAATTTCGATGACTGAGAAAGTCTCTTATCCAATTCACTATTTTTCTATCAACTCCGCATGATTGCAATTTATACATGAGTTTTTTGTGAGGAACCTTGTCGAATGCCTTCTTGTAATCAAGGAAAACCGCGTCGACTTGCTTAACCGATTCACCGATTTCAGGATATCATGAAGGAAGAGCGCAAGCTGTGTTTCGCAGGACCTGCCCTTATGGAAGCCTTGCTGGTTGCTATGTAAGAAGTTACGATTATCGAGGAATGTCATAGTATTGCTAACGACAATGTGTTTGAGGATCTTGCATAAAAGTGATGTTACCGATATAGGCCGGTAATTTCCTGGGTCAATTCTATTTCCTTTTTTAAATATTGGTGTGACATTAGCTATTTTCCAGTCTTTGGGCACCTTGCTTTCGGATAATGATTGGATAAATATAATTTCTAAGAATGGTGCAATCTGTAGCGCTAACTCCTTGAGCACGCGTGCAGGTATTCCTCTCGAATACTGAGACTTGTTAATTGTAATCGAACGCAGTTGTTGAATTATTGGGTTACGTTGAATTGTTATGTCAGCCATCGGCTCATTAAAGTCATGAATGACTTAATTGTGTATTGTGTCATCCTTAGTGAATACACTTTCGAAGAAGTGGTTTAATAAATTGGCTTTGTCGATACTGTTGGTTATCGCTTTGCCGTTTGAGTCCAATAAGGACTCTACTGTCGAAGATTCACCCTGGAGCTCTCTCGCGTAGGACCAGAATGACTTGGCGTTTCTACCTAGTAATTCACCGAGGATTTTTTTCTTGAAGTTTCGTAGAGTAGAGCGCATTATTTTCTTCATTTTTGAGCATTGAGCAATATATATTTGCCTCGCCGCAAGTTCCGTTGTTTTGTTTCATAACTTCATAAAATTTTTATATAGATTGTGTAGTTGTCTTTGTCTCCTGAGCTCCCGCCTAATTTCCTGGATATACCAACTAGGTTTTTAACTCTCCCGTTTGAAATTGACTCATGAAACTACGAAAAGTCGGCATAGACCCATTCGCTGAAAGAACTTCCACTGATGTTCACAGACCGGAGATTTTTCAAAGGGAAATACTTGTTTTTTCCAAGGGGAATATTTCCCTGCGGGGATTTATTCTGGGAAAACATTTCTTAATAAAATGCTCTCTAGTGAAATCTACCATAGAGAAATACTTTCAATTGTTAAGGGCTTTAAGGACTAAGGGAAACTTGATATTTCAAAGGAAATTTCCCAATAGGGAAATGACTGAGTTGTACCTTTCTGAATTTTCAGTAACGAATCGCTCGACTAATTTCGTATCACTGAAGCCGCGATGGATGACTTATCTTATGATACTACCAAAAGTCACCTCTTCTCTCATAACGCATTTGGTATACAACGCAGTCGCCAATCGTCACTTGCGAATAAGTATTTGCTAGCTCTTCAGCCATTTTGCTTCACTCCACCACCTGCGACAGTTCTCAGAGTGAATTTTAATTCCTAACACTATTCGGAAGCCTTAGAATTGACTTAATTACAAATCGTTAGTTGGGCACATTGCTTTTAGCTTCTCACGTAGCCTCCAAAATCTCGTTGCAAAACTAAACGTCCATTACATTTTGCATTCATATTTCATGCTCGACATCTATAAAAATCAACTTAAAATCCTTCCACAGAAGTTCCACATATCGAAATATTTGAGCATGAAATATACCACATTGATTATAAGATGACTAGATCCAAGCATACTTTCCTATTCAATGGTAAATGCGCAACATCCCGGCTATTCTATTCCCCCCAATCTCCCTATACATTCGTATTTGCTTGAACGAGGTTATCTCTCGGTTCAGAGCTCCCGAAAACGATGCTGGCATGGACTTGCGCGGAAAGGCGGAGAGGTAGGAGTGTAGAGGGTGAAGGGAGAAGGGAGAAGGAAGAAGGGAGGGGACAACAAGAACAGCGACGAGACAGGGAACCAAACTTCGAGAAAAAGGCGTGATGCTATGATTCGTAAGGCAGGTGGTTAAAATCACCCGCTGCAATGAGAGGACTTCATCTTGAGGCCTCATTCACTACGTTTACCAATCGAACTCACATCGAACTGACCGGTTCAGCTCGGTATGGTAAACGCAACGGGCTGGTGGGATCGATATGAGAAGTGGGCTAACTCGGCCCGCTTTCTCGGCCAGTCTGAGATTTCAAATCGATATGAACCGATTCAAATCGATTTTGCATTGGTAAACCAGGCGATCCCAGTCGGCTGGCTTAGAATATTCAGGTCGGTCTGATTTCATATCGATCTGAGTTCGATTGGTAAACGTAGTGATTGTAAGACGAGGTCAGAACGGGAAGGCCTGTCAGCGTTGAATCAGTCCGATTCTCGAAGAACCTGTGCTTGCTGTGATGACAAAGATGTTCTGACTCTCCACACTAAACAACCATCCTCCCCGTTCCAAAGGATTTCCAAAGTAAAATAGCCCATACTTAAAAGTCCTTCACAGCGCAGCCACAAAGCATTTTCCTACAGTCATATCGGCTCAAACTTTTTCTTCTACTAACCACTCTGGTATGAGTCTATCGAAGTCAATATACCTCTGGATTTGCCCAGTCCACTGTGCTGTTCTCTTGATATGTGGTGCCATTGAGTTTCCTCACCTCGTATGTTTTGTCCACCTCTCTCTCTCTCTTCCATTCATTTATCCCTTTTGCACCAAATCTAAAGTATTTCAAGGACTATCTGCTTTGTCTAAGGCACGTATCCCGGGCTGGATTTCGATGCAAATGCAAAGTTGGCAGCTCTGAACTGGAAGTGTCTAATTTTCTTTCTGCAGGTGAATGTTCCTACGGCTCTATGCAAACTCAGACTCTCAGAGGTTAACACATTTTCACCTCTACTCTTCAACATCTGCTCCCACTTCTCTCGCTGTTTCTTCTAACAGACTAACTCCACGTAAAGTAGCGTCCTACGTACATCTCTGCCACTAACACCAGAGAGCTTCTTTGCTTGATACTATAATCATGGTCCTTTCCTCTTCTACTCTTCTGTACACTTCATCATTTCTGATTTCGTCCGTCCATTTCATCTTCAAGATCTTCCTCCAGCTCTACATTTCCAATTGTCCATGCTTCCGATTCATAGAGTGCCATGCTTCACACAAATGTTTTCACAAACTGTTTACTCGTTTTTACATCCCATGTTCTTTGAGTCGTTTATTCCTAAGATTAACTGACTGCATCCCTCTACCCTTTCCTATCAAATGCTAATTCCCTGTCCTCCTGGTATCTCTTCCTACCTAATTTTCTCTTTAATTGGTAATAAACTTATTCCTGGGCCTTCTTCTGGGAACTTTTACCTCTATTTTACCTTCAGTAACGTTTTTCACTAACCCATTGTGCCTTAGAGTGTGTCCACTCCATCTGGTTCTGCTTTACTGTATGGTGTCCCACATCGAACTTTCCTCTTCTACTCTTCTGTACTATTCTGTACACTTCATCATTTCTGATTTCGTCCGTCCATTTCATCTTCATGATCTTCCTCCAGCACCAGGTTTCGAAGGCTTCTAGTCCCTTCTGCTCTACATTTCCAATTGTCCATGCTTCCGATTCACAGAGTGCTACGCTCCACACAAATGTTTTCACATACTATTTTCTCGTTTTTCATCCCATCTTCTTTGAGCTCAGCAGTTGTCTTTTTCCCATGAACGAATTCTTAGCTTGGGCTATTCTCCGCTTGATGTCCGCTGTACTTCTTCCGTCCCACGTGATGGTACTTCCGAGATAGGTGAAGGAATTCCCTTGCTCTAATTTTTCTCCTCTCGGTGTGATATCTGCTTTCATATTTTCTTTTCCGCATACTAGGATTTCATTCCTCGTCTAATTACTTTCATGTTTTAGTCTGGGAGAAATCGGTCCATTTCGTTTTGTGATAATCATCGCAATGTCCAGCTGCGACTGCAATATCATGTACGAAGCGGATCATTTTTATTTCTTCTACGTTAATATTTATACCAGTAGCTCAATACTCGTTTAACTTAGTACCCACGGAACAAAATATATCACACGTTGTGCAACTTAGAAAAACGTGATAGATGAGGTTAAAGGAACGACGCCAAGCGGAGGGAAACTCATCCGATTGTCAATTACGTTCGTTCGCCGACTGGGAACTTTCAACTGTGACGGAATATTTGTTACTTGCTCATGTGTGTATGTATCCCTCTGTTTCCGAAATCGCTATGATGTCCTGCATTTGTATGGGAAACGCATAATCAGGCAGTTTCGCCATCTTCCGTTTGCCATTTGAGTACCAAGTGCACAGTATACGATGCTGATGAGTTCTTTCGAAAAATGCCAGCGTCGATCGCAGCAACTCTTTGTCCGATGGCTAGAGCTGTGAATAGCAATGGAATTATCGGGACCTACGCTTCCTTTTCTCTTTGTACTCTAGCTTATGTTTTGGCATAATTTTTTATGTTGATTTTTTGTTTAATTTTTGTTCATCCCTTGCCTTCCATTTAAATAAATGCAGGCAATTATCGCAAGAAATTCAGCAACTACGCACTGTAATAGAAAGGCTAAGTAACCGTCATCACCGTTTAACTGTGACTCAGAGATCCCTTACCTACCGGCATCCTCTTACCTATAATTCCCTCAATACCCCTTCTATTGACATAACATCATCTATTTCATCATTCACAACCGCTATCAACAGACTCTCTCCCTAAATCCCCCATCTTATCTTCCTCCCCCCCCCCTAAGTCACCATAGTGGATGAAGCTGTCTTTTCATTCAGTGAATATTTTTCAGTGTTTAAGTTTACAATGTGGTAAATTGTTTCTTTTTCTATTTATTGTTGTTATCCTACGTTTTGTAATGGTATTATTTATTCATTTTGTTAATAATCCAATGTAAAGGTCTCCCTGGCTGTTTTTGGATTTCATGTTAAATAAATAAATAAATAAAAATACATGCGTTTCCCTAAATGTCTGAGTCCCATACCTTCATTTCATTCGACGCTTCGAGACGGTCCTAATCCTAACAAGCGCGTAATTCCACCGCCGAACATCGCGGGATATAAGTCGCAATATCTCGCGGGCCTGAAAGATGGGAAATGATGAATACTCTTCCGGATGGCGAAATTTTCCATTCCAATACACTCGAGCGGTCGCGACGAGTAAGACCCCGTCTCGCCTCGCCCCCTTCCCCGGCCCCCCTTTGGGGTTGATGGGGGCGGGGTGGGGCGAGGTGGGGCGAGGTGAGAGAGAGAGGGTGGGAGGATAAAAGTCCCCGAGGGGCGTTTGGAAACCCCAATGCGAGTCCAATTAAGGGCATCCGAGGGGTTTTACGGCATTTCGAGGCGGGGGGAGGGAAAGAGGTGGTTAAAGAGGGCGAAAAAGGTTGCTTGACGTGAAAGGGTGGGGAGGGGGTGGTTATTTTCGTTAAAGGGGATGGAATTGGGTGTAGGCAATAAGTGAGCGTCATCGGCTCGCATGTAGGCATTCAATTGAAAGGGGCGAATGGCTACAGAACATGAGCGGTGAGCGGGCACTTTGTTTTTTGCCTAAATGGTGCGACGACCCCATATGTAACATATTGACACTATAGGAAAAAGTTATGAGATTCAAGATTGAAGACCCTCAGCGCCAACATAAAGAGATGTATCTATCAAATATTACGAATATATTAAGTTAATATTAATTGCGATAAAATAAATGATATATGAATCAAACTTAATATAGTGTAGCCACCACACCAACCCTACTGTGGGGGTCGGGTTGGTGTGGTGGATGGAGTAATGGCTTACCATCCGGAGGGCCAGGGTTCAAATCCCTGCAGAGGAGGATGCTTTTCAGAGGAAACCCGATCCCTACTTGAGTGCCTTGTGGAGGGCACTTCAAGTACAGTACTCCGTCTGTTGGATGAGACGTTCAACCGTCGTCCCCTTGGCGCCTTTTGTAAAGAGCAGGCTAATGCCGACGCCGAGTTTCTACCCACCCTTCTTACCTCACCTATCCCCCATGGCGCAAATGACCTTAGCTGTCGGTCGCCTCCCCAAATATCTCATCCAATCTTGAGATCTTACAATATTATGCTATTATGACGACAGCGTGAACATTGGCGATGATAATAAAAATAATATGTACATGATGGCTATCAAAAAATGTTATACAATAATACACCTCGTTACCTTCCACACTTCATTCCTCTCAACGCCTATCATGGTTTTGGCACGACTAATTACTGGCAAGGACTTCGGTAAATGTACATAGTACCTAAAAAAGTTGAAGGTAACGAGGTGTAATATTTCCAATCATTGCATTTAACAAATGATGTGGTACAAAGTCACTCGCACGGGTGCATATACATCAGGGTTGATATTCGCCATGAAAAAATCATTTGACTTGACCGGGATTCGAATCCGGATCTCCCAATTGCCGCTCAGGTGTGTTAGCCAGCTACATCACCAAGCCTTCATCACCTGAGCGGCAATTGGGAGATCCGGATTCGAATCCCGGTCAAGTCAAATGATTTTTTCATGGCGAATTTCAACCCTGGTGTAATATTATTTAAAAATATTTCATGCTAAAGTTCTCCAAGAAGTTATTCCAAAGAGTTTCCCCAATGTTAACAAAGGCTAGTTTAAATTTGAGTTTACCTTTAGGGAGAGTAGGTCCTTTTTAAAATTACCTATTTTTTAACTGAGAGCATATGTTTAAATTATTGCTTAACATTATTGAAAAAAATATTTCAATCAACCCATATAAATATTAAAAGAGTTAGTAAAATACAACGCACGATTAAAAAAATAACAATTTTTTTCGCAATCAAAAACTCTTTCAAGGTTCTATGAAGCATCCTTCATTGCCTGTGGCTCTGAAAAGGCTTCAATTCAATCAAAGCGTACAGCCATAACTTCACTGAGATTATTCCCGGAGAATTGACCATTGTTAATGACAAGAGAAGTGACAACAGCAGTGATGGAATTGGAAATTTTTATACAGTATATTTCACTCGCATATTTAATAAGGAAGACAGAGCACAGAGCGCAAAATAAATGAAATTAAGGCAAAACTAGAGGGTCGAGTTGAGGAACATTGGAATTTTTCCCGCAACTTCGAGCGCTAAGAGGCGTATTTGGAGAACTGTACTTAGGAACTGTAGGCGGAAAGCTGTTTCTTTTGGCCAGGTTTGCATCAGAACTAACGTTGTTGAGGAAAGAAGTTTGCTCACGTAGAACTCTTAAGCCTTTTTTATTTCTATTTCACTACTTATGTTATAGGTATGGGGGGATGATTATTCGCCACAAAATCGCATTGATTAGTGTTCAACAAGAATATTATATCATGAAGATAGGAAAATAAGGTACTGCAATTCCGCATAAAATTTTAATTAACGACCCGGGTTCCGCCACAGTGCAGCCTCATTAGGTAAAGTATTAAAAAAAGGTCACTATATACACAAAAAAGTTGGGGAAGGAAGGGCGGGAAAGGACAGATGGAGGAGGAAGGAGTTTAAGTTGCCTGCAACACCCAAGTAATAGCCCAAGAGGGAAGAGGAGGCTGCTGCACGTGGGGTTAAGTGCAAGCTTGGGAAGGTAAGCGACGTTTAGGCGAAGGATTAGGGAAGTGGAGAAGGGGTGAGCGAGTAGGGTATAACATGTCAATAGTAACAGTCTTTTCACATCACAAAATCTCTAATTCCTCTAGCGCGTCCAACCTCCTCCCTTTCTTTTCGATGTACAAAATTCTGGAGATAAGTCACTCTGGTGGTTACGCGTCACCAAATGTTTTGCAAGCTGTGAGGCATCGTTCCTTTTTCTGAAGCTGGCTTTATGTTCTCTGACCCTGGTATAGAAAGGTTTACCCGTCTGTCCGATAAACATATATGCACTATTACAGTCCTTGCAGTAGAGTTCATAAACTCCGCTTCGTTCTAGTGTTTATTCTATCTTTGTTAGACCAAAGTATGTTTCTCAGTGTTTCCATTGCAGAAGGCGGCTCTTACTTCTCCTTTTGGTAGATATCGTTGTGCCTTGAGGGAGATTCTACCAAGGAATGGTATCCTCCTCCACTTTGGACCAGATTCTACCTCTTGTGTCCCACTGTAAATCTCCTTCCGAGCCAATGCTGTCTGTTTCCGTCTTACGAATTTTCGTATACATCTGTTCGACAATGTGTCTTTCTTATTTTATCGCTTCGGTCAGAGACGTAGTGTGAAGTCAATATAATATTCTCTTCGTCACTCGGAAACACACCAGTTCTGAATATGTTTAAGCAAACTTAGCCTAGCGTATAGCCTTCAAGTCTCTAGCAGCTCCAAACCCAATCATTCTAAAAGCTGTGAAACACTATACGTTCGGCCCTAGCAGTTTTTAATGAAGCGCGCAGCTTTACTCTGTATTTTATCTATTTTTTGGTAAAATACTTCTGTCAGGGGCCCCAAATTCTCGCGGCGTGTTGTAGATGTGGCCTAACGAGAGCGAAGTAGCACCTCTCTTTTACTTTTTCATCCGAAGATCTCCCTATTACACGCTTGACAAATCCTAGTTTGTTGAGTGCTGTGCCGCATATGTTCTGTGTGTGTGCTTTCCACTATACGTTTTAAGTTAAGGTAAATCCATATTATTTGACTTTATATGAACGGTTTATGTTTATGAGGTATTTGTACTGTTTTAAAGTCCTGAAAAATGTTTTATTTACTTAGTGGGTATAGTCCACCATTATTTGAGAGTAATATGATGTTTCATTTCCGCAGAGGTTTCTGGGTCCCTAGGCCAAAACCGAATCTTACATTGTATAAAAGGTGTTTTTTGAATGTGGGACCTAAGTTGTACAACCTCCTGCCAAAAGCTAACAAAGAATCTACTCATTTCAAAAGATATCAAAGAATGATTCATGAATGGCTAATGACAGTTGATAATATTGAAACCTTATTGTAAATGATCAGTGAATTTAAGTATTATAATTATTATGTTAATCACATTTGTTGTTCAACCTCTTTATTTTTTGCATGTTTTCAAGCCAGCACAGTGGTAGTTTTTTTACGCACTTAATTTCGTTTGCATATTTACACTTGAATTTTGAAAATTGGATTTAATGTTATAATTTTAACCACATTTGTTGTAAAACTGCTTTATTTTTTGCATTATTTCAAGGCAACACAGTGGTAATCCTTTTGCGCACTTAATTTATGTTTGCATATTTTCATATTTTGTAAATTCTGGTTCAATGTGTCCTTCTCCACGCATTATGATTCTGAAATCAGCCTAAACGCAGGCTTAACGCCTCATAGGCTAATTTACTTCCTTATACAGAAAAAATAACTGTAGTGATGCATGTGTGGAAGAATAAATATATTATCGTAATTATTATCCACTCACAGTGTGGATGTGGCATTTGTGTGTTGACTAGCAAGAAGTGTACTGCGGTGTATTTACTGAGAAATTGTTGTAGCCCCTACTCCTGGCAACAAGAATTAACGGTGTCAAGGCCCGAAAATAGAACTTCTAAGTTCGCTTCTTTGCTAATTTCGCAGTAGATGACCGTATCGTGTGCAAGATATCTTAATTTACTGCAAAATCGAGAACTTGGGTTATTTATATAAACGATGAATAAATGAGGGCCGATGACGCTTCCTTGTGGAGCACTGGATGCGACTCTAACCATATGAGAGCTAATACCGTCAATAAATAGCGTCTACAAAGCATACAGGAGAGGAAGAAAACGACAATAAGTAGCGTCTACGATGAGGACGCAATTCCTGTTTACCGCAGACGGTTAATTTATCTCGCCGAAGAGTTCGCCCAACTAGTCCCGAGTCCACTCACCCGAGGGTAGCTCTGCGGCGTAGGTATTGGTTTTGCTCGACCTTCCCTCCATTCGCTGTTCATCCCTTGCCGACCTGGGAATGGCCCCCATTGGCTCGAAGTTACCAGTGGCTGCGGTTTTCCTGAGTTTCGTCGAATCATACGCGGCATGAGGTTCTTAGAACTTGTTTAAACCCACTTACTCCCACCATTTATCGATTAAAAAAAAATAAGACTGCTTATATGATCAATCCATTACCGTCTCAAGCATAATAAGTTATCACCAAAATTTCTCGGTAACTAGAAGATTTATTGTAATCAGAGAACTACAATGCGACGGTTATAACTAATTGATGCCTACTAGAAGTCAAGATCCCATCTATTTTGATGTTTATTTGGCGATTGCCATATTTGTGACAGGATTTTACAGATTAGTTTTCCGTGTTAGAAGTAATAGTGAACTAGCGGTTTCACACGCAGAAAAAATGCACGAAAAAGAAATGGCTCTGCGGTGATTTGATCCCAGTTTAAAATGTCCCATCTAGATTGCATCATCACCGCCTCATTATGTGATAACCATCTCTCTCCTGCTATTCACGCAAACACATCACAAGCAGGCTCCCGATAGGCGAATCCTATTGCGCGAGTTTAGCAAAGGACCGGTCTTCTATCAGGTTAATTTTAATCGCTACACGATGAGATTTTAACCATAAGGCAGTGATAATTGAGAGATAACTTATGCAAGGCACAGTAGTATGTAATAATAGTGGCTCAGAAATACATGAAGCACTACAATTTCCACTATTGACTGTTTTCGATTCTTTTCTTTCATAGTGGGATTATTTGAATTGAAAGGAAAGTACGGAGAAGAGCAACATCAAATTTTTAAATATCTTACGAAGTAACTCCCAACTATCGCTGAGAGTGAAGGTGAACACGTCCTTGAGTGCAATACCTACCCTTAGTAAAAATCTACCCAACTGCTCTTTGGTATAATTCTAGACCTGTGAACAATAACTTAGAAATTATATGTGAGGATACCATTAAAAACAGAAAATAAAAATTACAAAGCCACAGAATAAAGGCGTCTCATTAATATTTTACGATCAGGATAAAACTACGAATAAAACTGCATAAATTAAAGGATCCAAGGAGGTCAATTATAGAGGCTAACAGAGACCCAAATTTTGCCAAAACCCTTTAGTAACAGGAGTGTACTAAAATATTTAATAGGTTATTTGTACGTTTTGATTATTTCACGCACGTTTATTCCTCTTTGTTCATTGGTTGAGATAATCGTTTATGTGAACTAATAATTATTATTCTTTATGCGCTGTAAATTTGTGTTACCACACAACTAAAGACAAGCGGTCTCATAGATCGCTTTGATTTTTAACCTAGTTTTTTTTTATTTCTGCCTTATTTGCAATTTTATCAAAACTTAGTGCTGTCAACCGGGGTGAGGACGGTAAGAGTACGAAAATCTCGAATCTGGAAGGAATTGGCGAACCTACACAAGAGGAAGGTAAACGATGGTGGTAGGATCATGCACCAGATACTATTTAACAAAACTTGATATTGTTTAAACCACGATATCGACTTTCACCTCCAGTTGGTTACATTATATCTGCATTTAGTGTTAAATACAACATCTCCAAATATCAGTTACTGTGCTGTCTTCGTTAATAATATCGATCGGAAATACAAATAGACAATATTTTTCCTTTGTCATGTAGCTATGTAATACTAATAAGCGGTTGAAGAAACGTAAATATATTTGACAATTTTATTTTCTAAAAGGTTTGAAAAGTGCAATTTAAGCAAAGAGAATGGTAAATTGAAGTTTTATTCCTATTATATGTTTCCATCGTTCTGGTTACTATTATTCCGGGCGCCTCGTACGTACCAAGAAAACCTGGTGGTCAGAGGTATTGGCGCAGGTAATCCGGTTGTGGCAACGGAGTGTTAGTTGCCCCTCCCAATATTTTGAAGGGAATACACTTCGTAATTTTATAAACTCTAAAATACTAAGTTTACAGCAACATTTAAAGTTACTCCACTAAATTTATATCAATGAATGTATTAAAATTAAGTAATTAAATAGAAAATAAGGAAAAAATATACAATATCAGCAATAATTCTGCGGTCGGAAATTGCTCTAAAAATGTTTTAAAATCTACTAATCTAACCTATCTCTGCCCTCCCCATCTATTAAAATCTACTAATCTAGGCAATCTCTGCCCTCCCCATCAAAATGCTCAAATCACGCCCATGGCCGGGGAATCAAGGTTTATTCTCCAGAAAACTTTTAGGTGGTAAGCAAGGCTATCGCCAACAAAAGAATAAATGAAATTGCAATGGTTTTTTGAAATGGCCAAAACTTTTATATGGCAAATTTATTAAGTATAGACTTTGGTAAGGCATTTTCCAAGTTTACAACATCTGTAGGAGCCCGAACATGGAACAAAATGGGTTGGTGTTGTTGAAAGCTGAAAGAGAAGCCAATACTTACAACTTCTCAACGAAAAAATTTGGATTATCATTTTTACTCCACTACGTAGAGAGAAGGTGGTACAAACTAACCTTTTTTCGGAGCTTGTTGAGGCTAGATTTCTTAAATTAAAAAATAAACGAGTTTATATATTAAGTTTCTCCAGTAAAACTCTACTGGAAAAAAATTGAAATTTGAGCACAGGAGATGTCGAATATGTCTAATATTGTGCCAGCTCCACCTCGTTTGACATTTACTTCCAATGAGATAGTATTTTAGGCATGACTGATATACTGTAAGAATGACAAAGAGATATTGACAATTTCAGAGTGAAAGCTAATATAGCCCACTGAATCTTCAAAGTACATATATACGATACAACTCCACACATTCTCCATTTGTTTCATACAGTCTGAAGCGTCACGCGCGTTGAAAGTTGAGCAAAACTCAACTTTGCTCGCGCGAATCCAGGCAAACGCGTCGAAGCACCTGACTGGCTGCTGACGAAACACTTCGCTTAGTTTCGCGTGGAACGCCTTCATTTGAACACGGCTTCTCCGAGCGAGGAAACCGAAAAGCTATCAATGGAACTGTTTCAATACAAAGTTAATTCTCGGTAGGCTTAAGTTAACGACATATTCGACATATTTTACCAAATATGCCCATGACGCGAACACCTTCGAACAATCTTTCTCAGAACTTTGAATAAATAGATCAAGGAAATCTTTGATTCGATTCAAAATCTCAGCTTCAAATCCTTATTTTTACGATACCACTGTTTGATTTTTGGCAATTGTCTGTATCACGTACATAATTAAAAATCACCTAGATAACTTATTGATGGCATCAACTAGTTATAATTACGCTCAATTTCATTTTAGTTCAGCTATTCTTAGTTGGATTGTATATTGGATACTTGGCTTGTGGAAACTTTCCAATTTCAACAACCCTGCACCAACTGTAATGTATGATTTAGAAAAACTATCTTTCTTGTGCTCACTGAAGAAGATATTGATATAAGTAAACGGATTTTGTAGTCAAGGTTTCCGTTACTTTTTCTAGTTAAAGAATATTTTGTTGAGTATTCTTCACTGTTGCCGTACCTTCCAATTTAGATCGTCACTTTTCTCTGAAAACGCTTTAAGATGGCATATTTTTCCTTCATTTTTACGTACAAATCATATTACTCAAAAATAAACTTGTACAAATCCAACTCTAAGTAGTCGCCGGAACAAAGAGTATTCTAGCTTGAAAATAAATATATTAAGACATTTTTCGCTCATTCCTCCCGTGATAGTGGAATATAAATTGAATTTCATAATATAAAAGCAATATTACGAATGAATGTTACCACGCAAATTTATCAGATACTTATGAGTTGGTGACTAAAAATACTTATATAGAATAGTATTTATCGCTATTTTAGCGTTTCCATTACATCTGAACCTCATATTATAATTATAAGAATCGGGTTTCCTGCCGAGTAATGATGTTAACGCGGAAAAATGCTGCACCGAAGTTTCATGATGATATACTAGCCGATATTTTTAAGTTTGTCATTAAACAGCAATTAAAATATGAAAATTGTTTTTAATATAAAAATATAGTTTTACAACTGGTGATCATACTCCGCGAAAGACAATTAATAGAAGGCACAAAATTTCCTTTCCATCTGCCATCAATTTTATCCCCTCTCGTTTCTATGTCTAGATCCTATCAAACGGATGAACATGCGGGAGAGCTTTTGGGCGATAATTTGCTTACATAGTGCCAGGAATACGTTCAAACTACGGATTTTTTGCCGATATTATAAAAAGTGTGGAATCTTTACACCTTTAGCCCAAGTGATTCAGTGTGGACAACTGTGGATGTGAGTTACAAACCCGCGGATGCAAACAGATGCTAGTAGTCGTCGGAAATTACTCAGCATATTGAGTAAAGATGGAGGTCTCAAGTTAAAGAGTGAGAAAACTCTAATTATTGGCGCAAAATAGGAAAGATGGTATAAAGGATTTGCTTAAAATTTCCGTTAGTTACGAAGCTACTTTTGATACATACATACCAATCACACCGCGCCGTTCCCTTCCGGGGTAGGCAGAGTCACAAAGTTTCACTCATAAATACATATTTGTATACCTAACTCCGCTTCAATAACTTCCACCATAATGACCTATCCTTGCAAACCTCTTTTGCCTCATTTACCCCCATACACTGCTTCGCACACGCCCTCCTATTTTTAACACTCCTAATATTCCTCCTCCTAAGAATTTCCTCAACCACATTTAACCACAACTTTCTCTGCCTACCTCTACCCCTCGCACCATTCATTTCACTCTCATATATCTGTTTCGTTATTCGACTCTCATCGATTCTCTCAACATGGCCAAACCATCGAAGCACTCTCCTTTCATACACGTCCATTACTGGAGCATCTAACCCACATTAATTTATTACCCACTCATTCCTGACTCTATCCATTCTACTATTGCTGCAAATACTCCTCAGATAACTCATATCCACGGCGTTTAGTCTGCTCTTATGTCTATCCTGACATACCCATGTTTCACTACCATACAACAAAGTGGGGAGAAGTACACTTTTGTATACGGCGATTTTTACTTCCTTAGACTATTTCTGATAATGCTCTAATAGCAGCGTGCGTTAAGCTTTTTATGAATTAGCGTATATTCAGCGACCCTGGCAAATCCTTCAATTTGGAAAAATATAAAAAGAGTGATAACAGTAGGAATCAAATTTGATAGGGCTTATTTGACATTAGTGGGAACGCCTGCACCTGAAGTGGGAAAAAAGGAAGAAACAGTGATATTCCGTTGAGAATTACAGATAAAAGTTGGAAAATTAAACAAAATATATCATAAAATACCACATGGTGACACAGGTGCTAGAATCGGGAAAGAACAATCCCAAAATTGATCATCATGAATTGAAAAGACTATTAAAACAATAATAGGATAAAACTAAAGGAGTTCGTTACTTTTATATAATTAAGTGTCAAACACATTTTAATAAAGACATCAATAAATACACCTAGTGTCCTACATTTGGACCGGTCACTCCTAGCCATTGGCCTCAAGGAAAATAGGTACACAGGTATATAGGAGAGCAAATATATATATCATTTGCTGATAAAAGCCATACTACAGCTATGGGTTACGTGGAAAAAGCAATGTGTGGGAAAGAAATAAATAATAGAAGAACAAAGTCTCCAAAACATATTGATTGAAAGAAGACAGTATTCGGCAATTCGGCACCAGCACCAACTAACATAACTGCTCTAACAAACTGAACTAGACATCAGTAAGGAAGGAGAACATCTTAAGAGCCAATTGTACGAACAGCTCGGGAAGTTTAAGGCACCCTAATAAAAAACAAATGGAAAAGAGGTCTATAAATCTGTAACGAAGAGATTGCTCAGGCCGTTGAAAATAAGGACATAGCTAACGGAGAAAACCCGCAGGAGAAAGAAAAAACACCATAAGGTCAGAAACCATAAAAGAGCAATATTAAGGTAAGCACATATAACATCACGGGATAGATTTATTCGTAGGGTGTAATATAATTTACATGATGGGCAAGAAGTGACATAGATGGCAATCGGGGTCCAATACTACATAGCAACTTGGGAAGAGTAAGACCCTAAATACTGGATAAACAGATACATTGAACATAGCCATATTTAATATATAAGGAATAGGTACTAATGAACTATCACCTAATAAAATTATTAAAATATAAATTTGGTATACTTGTCAATAGATATAAAAAAAAACAAATTCAATGGTAATAAAGATTTAGAAAATTATGTGATGATATACGGAGGAGTTAGTAGCCATCTAGTTAACATATAAACAAATCAGAGAAAGGTACCCCATTGAATGTTATAGCAAAGGAGAAATGAATATAATACTATAAGATTTCATGGTATTACGCAGCATCAATCGATACAATTGATAAGCAGACAATTCAGAGGAAACAGTTAGTGTGGACTCTATTGACATGAAAGAACTGGAATACCCTCCCAATTAAACAAAGAATAAGAAAGCCGCCGGCGTGAATGGAATCGATTCAGAGCTGATAGTGAACAGTTGAAGAATCCTTAAAACAGGAATTCTACATTTAGAAAACATGTGCTGGAAAACCCATGAAACCCCAGATGAGTGCAGGGTTGTCAGAGCTGTAAGGTTGCCTAAAAATGGGGAATAGGATAACCCAGAGAACTACATGAGTATAAGTCTTCTAAATACAGCATAAAAACTGCATGGTAAAATAATCAATACTAGTTAACAAGCTGCACCCGATAACATATCATTAGAGGCACAAGTAGGCTTCAGGAAAGAAAGATCTTGCATTGACGAGGTTTACTCACCAAAACAAATCATACCTAAGCAAATCATACAGAATTTAACTTCTATACTCATTTACAATTTATAAATTATGAAAAAGCATTTGATCGTGTTAACAAGGAAATGAAATTGTTAATCATGAGGAGAAGAGAATTTCCCGAACAACTTATAAAAGTTATAAAAGTTAAAAGGTATAAAAAGCCAATACATAGACTCCAGAATGGTGATTGATACTGGGGAGCAGCTGACACAGAAACTTTTATTTAACCAAGGTGTTATACAGGGTTGCAGTGTAACAACAACTTTCTCTAATCTATACGTATATGGTCATAGGAGGAAATACAAGGAGGACAATGTAGCGCATAGCACCGGGCATAGATTTCGGATTTCAATGTCTCATTGTTATTCGCCGATGACCAAGTTATTATAGGTACAAGAAATTGACGATAAATTGCAAATGGCACTTCAAAAATTACGCACTTAGAGTGCACAGGTAAAACCTGGAAATATTTGGGTAAAACAAAAACTATGGCATTCTTAGGAAGCAGCCCGATACTAACTAAAATTGTCACTATTGTAGAGGATTAAGCCCTGGAACAGATGTCCCATTTCCGGTACTTTGGATGCGATATAACATTCAATGAGGAAAACATTGCAGATAAAATTAACATTTTCCAGAGGATTTGAGAGATAATACGAAGAAATTTAAAAAGGAAAACCAGAGAAGAGATCCCGATTGAATTTTAAAAAGTAATGGCAGTTTGTACTGCGTTCTTTAGCTCGGATATAGGTCAGCAAAACAAAATGAAATAAGGCAACTAGAGTCATTAGAGGTGAAATTTCTCCAAGCGGTGACAGAGAGTACAAGGCTGGAAAATATAATATATACTTCCATTAGAGAAGACCTAGGCGTTCAATCTATAACAGGTTAATAATGTGCAAAAATAGGTAGAGATAACATGTACTTGGAATGCCTAAGGAAAGATACCCAAAGTAGGCTTTATAGTATAAGCCGCTGGATCGCTGAAGTGTCGGAAGACAAAGGATGAGAAGATAAAGTGAAGCCATATAGGCTTAAAGTCTACATCAGGAAAGAAATAGAAGATTTTGTCCTTCCAATATTCCAATTACTTATATATTCGTGTGCAAGAAAACTTGAAAATAGTTTATTGAAGAATATGATATAATAGCTTTTAGAATACTCACTGTACATCGTTTCAGATATGTATGAAGGGAAACTTGAGCATAGACCCCAACCTTAGGGTACATCTAAACTGTTGCAATAATAGTTATCTGTCAAAAGTCTGGAAATAAATAAATAAACTTCTGGTATATAATAAGATAACTAAAATTTTTAGATTATTACAAGGAGACTAAGGCTATTGAGCGGCTTAAAATCGTGTCTACCCTTTTAGGCGACAATTACAGGGTTCTTCCAAAAGTTTCCAAAAGAATAAAAACAATCTGCAGAATATTTTTGAACTCGCTCGATGAACAAAAAAATTCAAAACGGAATGAAAAGAAATTTATCTGTGGAAGTCCACTTTGTGGAGAATCTTTGCCCCTGACCGTATGATATCACACTGTCGTTAGTTGATTCAAGCGTTGTCGACGTATTAGAGAATCACCAACGAGGCTCCTGTACACGATGCCTCGGTCGGCACTGAGTTCAGTGCTGAAACAATCGCCGATAACTTTACACGATACGATTTTTAACGTGTTGAGCTCATTCGATATTCAGTACCAAAATAATCATCGTGTAAAACGATATTAAGTCTCTAAATCATGAATAAATCGAGCTAGACCTTCAACAATGAGGGCGCAATGGATCAAATTTAGCGCTAAAACTCCCTCAGTAAATTTCCTTGGGCAAATATCGATTACTAGCGTGTGAATTCTCCGAATTTCCCCTCGTCTAATAGTGGCCCGTGATCCCTTGAGCTATAATTTGCTCGGGCGTGAAATACGATCGTGATAGGACTGGATTTAACACATCATCGGCGGGGGCGGGTCTCATGCCGACAATAAAGGAGAGCCCAGGTGCGACGAGGGAAATACAAGCTATGATGTGAGAGCAAATTTGTTTACTTCCAACCTTGCAACCCTTTTGCCTCTGGAGATGAAAAGCTTCTTCGACGGGATAAAATTAGCCTCACATTAGCACAAACATATAAATCTCAATCAAAGCAGGTTGGGATACGTGTGGATGTTGGAAGATGATCGCTCCCCTTTGAACGTCCTTTAACAGATGGAATGTTACAAAATCATGTGCACGAAAGCCAAGATCAAGGAGAAGTTCTGATACACTTAGTCATTCTCCAATGAAATGAAATGCTATATCACCTTTTAGAACTTCTTCAATAAAACAAATGAAAAAAGCAAGAGAAGCGAAGAAAACGAGAGAGAGAGAGAGAGAGAGAGAGAGGAGCAGGAACAGTTAGATAAAAATACCTGGAAATGGAGAGGGAAAGAAAAAAATGCGAAGGAACAGAAAAAGCAAGAAAGAAAATAAATTCTACATTGGAATAGATATAGCGTGATGGAATAAGAATAAGAATACTTTATTTGCTCTGGGTACATCACCCCTAAGAGCATTACAAAAATTATCAAAAACAATTATCAATCAAAACTCATTCGATGTTTATCAGTGAGAAATCCAAAGTAAAAAGTAAAAAGTTCGGAACCAAAAACAATATACAATAAAACAAGCATTAAGTACCACAAAGAGAGTAAAATATGTGAGACAAACTTATTAGATATCAACAGTGAGAAGTCCAAAGTACCAAGTTTGGAATTACTTCGCAAGCAGGTAATGAGATGTTTTGGCTTTAAAGGTAGAAAGAGTCTGACTGCATTTTATATAGTTCGGTAGAGAGTTCCATGTTGCCGTGGCGCTGACTACAAATGATAGGTGGTATTTAGTGGTACGATGCGCGGGGCAGTACAGATTGGCAGGGTCACTCCTGGTAGACATGCTCCGAGATAGTGGAGGTCTACTGAATAAGTCGTAGATATACCGATGTTCTCCCCGGGAAAATAGCACGTAAAGAAATGTGCAGAGCATGTATTGGCGTCTGTTTTCTGGAACATAGTGCTAATCCTTATTTGTTCACTTTGAATTTGACTTCTGAAATATAATTTTGTAATGAAACGCATCTTGTTTAAAAAAAGGTTTCTTCAATCCTTTAAGTAATTATTTTCTGATTTAAGATTTTCCCGGTGTCTTATGTTTAAATATCTTTCTCGGGCTTCGCACCGGGTAATGTTTTCATAATCCGCCGACGTTTCGGAAAACGACTTGTTTTCCATTTTCAAGGCACGTGTTATTTCCGCCGTGACCACTATAACATAACGCCGACATTTCGGAAAACAAGTCGTTTTCCGAAACGTCGGCGGATTATGAAAACATTACCCGGTGCGAAGCCCGAGAAAGATATTTAAATTATTTTCTGGTTTGTTAACCTAATTTTGCCTACTATCAAAGATAACATCAGAATAAAATTGAATAAATCTTTGAAATAAATATGCAAAATTTCCTACTTTACACACAATCCACAGACAACCGGAGAGAAGAAAGTGTGTACCGCGTCGGCCTAATTTTGTAACTTACGAATCCAGTTCTTCTTTTTACGTGTGCATCTCAATATCTCTTTTATTATTTTTTCGTATTTCTTTCGTATTAGGTATTTCAACTGTCTTTCATTGAATCCGATTTGGATGCAGTATCATCGAGCACTACTCAACTGTCAAAAATATTTGTATAATAAGAATGCCTACATAGTTAAAAGTATGCGATAACTTAAACCGATTTTAAATATTGACGAAAACGCACGACCATTTCCAAGAATCTGAAAAGCCTTCCTACGTGGGATTTGTACGCGCGATCCTTGGATTGGAAGACAGGGACTTTACTCCACCGCCACCAGGGCCGGCGTTTTCTATTCATCTTATCTACACAACGACCAAAAGTTCTATTTCAGAGATGTAATTCAATTTAACTTCATGCTTGGTGTCGACCATACAGATGTGGGTATAAACTCCTTCCATGTAGATGCTAATGCCGCAATGCTTTTTTATACCCAAAACGGAACAATTTGCCATAAATTAGGACAATGTTAGAACAAGAAAAACTACAAGATCATCTGGTAGAACACTTAAATGAAAAAGTGGTGAGTATAAAATTAGAATTCAGAGGTCGATCTCCGTATGCTTCCAAGAGAAATAAAATTGGTTATATAGCATGGGTCTTCCAATATTTGAGAATACCCCCTCCTGATGTTCTGAGTTTAATGAGGTAAATGTTCTGAGTTTAATTAGGTCAAGGGCAGAATTGGAGCCAATATTCAGCAAAATATAATTCTATTTGAAATATGTAAAAATCTGTAAAATCATACGTCGCTTCGATTCGCTCTATGCCCATTAATTTAGTTTATTAAATGCCGCAGATTTAAATGATTCTGATGCATGCACATGTTGCAGTGGAGCCTTGTACAGGCGAAGTACCGTTTTTTACTCATTTTTTTGGGTACAAGTTGTTGGTAATCAAAGATCAATGGGTTAAAAATACGGCCAACTGCAATTTTTTGCATTTAATTTAATTAAAGCGTCAAAATTAATAACTTTACATCACAATTAATCAATTGATTCCCAAATAAATTCATTTTCTTCCACACTTACGCGTCGCATTTGTTGTGGGAAGCCTTATCTCTCTATCTTTCAAAGTGTTCGTTGAAAGTTATAGTTAACCTGGATTTCCGTGAAGCGAGGTTTTATTGTATTTGAATTAAATCCTTTGTGTGAGGCTATCGTGATGATGGGGAATGATATAGGGTTTCTTGGAAATAGTAATGAAGGCATAATGAGAATCAGACGAAAATTTAGGTTTAATGGCACCAGGATACGAGCATTAAACAGTATTATTTATAATGCTTGTAGCTATAGGGTGGATTCTGAAATACAAAATGGCAAATAATTGGAGAGGGAGCTTCCCATAGAAAATAAAATGTTTGCAGTTACCAACTAGGTTGGAAATTCCCACCTAGTTCGCCAGCCGCCATCGAGACTCGCAGTAGAAATGTTAAGATGCTAGAATAGCTATGAAAATGAAAAGGAACAGGAAATATAATTGGAGGACGGAAAGATTGGCAATAGTTTGCATGTTAACGGTGAGTTTCAGTGACCTGGTCTGTTTTTGTTATGATCAGTAATTGCGTGTGGGGAGATGTAATTTCTGAAATCATCAGTCTGGCAGAGTCCCTTATTATGACACAACAATCAGTTTTAGAGGTACAGTGCGCAGTTGGAATAATATCCCCCCCGTCATCCTGAAACACGCTCCCATCTGAAATATTTAAGCCAAGCGCGTAGTCATCTATAAGTTTCCGATCTATTACATCCATCAGCATTGTTACACTCCATTCATTAGTAGCAGTATTGATTTAGTTAATCTCGAGTATCAAGTATTCCAAAGTAGGGTGACAAATACTCTCAATGTAATAAAAATGAGATTTGATTAAATCGGAGTAAATTTTACGTTTCGCTTTATTGTCGGAGGACTGTCCTAGCACTATCTTCAGTGCTGCACTGCAAACGTTTTACATTGTGTGAACCAAATTATGCGTGAAAGTTATTTTCATTCCCAGATGTTTGAGGTAAAATCAGGGATTATTGAGTTCTTAAATAAGGGTCGTTAATATTTCGAGTTTCAAAATGTAATAGCGCACCTGGTCTTAAGACAGAACAAGCGAGATAGTCATAATAGAGACCATTTTCGAATTATACGTTTTAATTTCACCAGCTGTAGGACATATCAATAAAATATTGCATTATTAATGGTGCAATAATATAGTTTTAGCTGACAGAAATTGTAAGTAATGAAATGAAACTATCTAAATAAGTCTTTAACTTGACTCATATTTTTCGCTTTTTGCGATACCCAAGAACCGACTGCAGTTACAATATGGTTAATTTTCAAATATAGTTGAGAAAACATACAAACTACGCGCTGTTAGTTTTTTTTACGACATCTAAGTGTAGGAAATGCCTCATTTTTAATATAAGGTCCCTCTGGAGTGCATACACGTACCGTTTCCCACGCAAAAGGGCTGGTATTTTTTGGCAAATATCTCCAAAAGTAATGTGGTAATGGGTTGAATTTTTGGTATCATTAGAAGGGTGAGATATTTTTCTTTAAAATGAGGCCAAATTCATTGATTTCTAAGTAAAATGATATTTCGCTCAAACTACCTTAATACTTCAGCCTCAGAAATCTTGGGGATAACATTTTCTTCTCACAATTACATTCTTGTCATTTGAGCTAAACAGCTCTCAGAGATGAAACTATGGACTCACTCTAATGCTCTTCGGGAACTTTAAGTGGAAAGGGGTGCAAGTTGATACTAAAATAAAAAGCGCAGAGAATTTCCAAATGAGCTCAGAAAAAAATATGAAACAAAAATGTTTTTCCATTAATTAATTTTGTTCCACAGTGCCCCTAACAATTAGATGTGCGGTATGAGAAAAAATTGGTTGTTTCCTTCATTACATAGCCAAGTTCATTTAAGCCTTATCGAGTCTTTCGAGGGCTATAAATAGGAATGCCACCAAGTGAGCCCTTCATTTTGGAACGTATCTGATGAGGTGGAGATATTTAGGTTTATATCTTCCGGATGACTAAATGGCTGTCTTAGAAGTGTTGCATTGTTTTTTAAATTATTGTGGATTCTCAGGGAAATAAGAGCGGTAAATCTCTGAGAGACACATTAAAAAGATATAATAACAAAATATACTCACGAGGAAGCTCATGTAATTTCGTGCATGTCCTTTTACACTATAAACTATATGACCTAGGTTAAATATTGATGATTCATAGGTAATCTGATTCCTAATTCTTGGAATTATTCCTAATCTTACAGCAAAATGCTAGGTGCGCAAAATATCACTTTCGGAAACTTCCCGAGGATTAATTAAGGGTGGTCAAGTGGAATTATATTACTTACTGTCGTGGTAAATTCACCCAGAGTATTGAATTTGACGAGCAATCATTCACAAAGAGGATAAAATTTATGAAAACAACAGCGAGAAATCTTATGGATAAATTAAGCATGAAAGTGAAAATTGAGATTATCATGCTGCTCCCGTTAAAAGGTAAATACTGCCAAAATGAGCAGTTTTCATTTTGGCAAAGGGAAAAGAAACTGAATCGCCTTTACCGGTCCAAAACAAATTTTCCCGTCTTTTACCACCCTTTCCTCTCTGACGGTCTGTGCTTCACTGTACCATTCTCGCTACGTTCGGTAAAGTAGTAGTCATCCGTTTAAAAATGCTATTCACTGAATTAATCCATGGCTTTATTGTCTCCAAAATTTTCCGAAATATTTTGTTTTTCGTTCTGCATTTTGTAAAAAAATTTACAAGCCTACGCCCGTCACAGGAAACACCTTTTCCATTTCCATTAAATGGAATGGGACGTCATGTGCCTCCCTTCGCTTACCTTGAAAAGCATTTCTCTTTAGTGTGCTTTGATTTTTTCCTAGAAATCTGTGATACTGAAAGACAAAGTTTATTTAAACCATTTTAAAAACTTACATCACATGTTTTAGGAACTGTCTTATCACTGAATACATAATCACTTCCAAAATAACGATATTCCATAGGAAGGTAAAAATCGAGGAAAGGAATAGTATGTTGAGTGATTTCAATCGTGAATATCTTGAATTAATCAACATGATACAGTTGGATATCCGGATAGGAAGTCTCACATCACTACCCGGCATCTCACAATCTCACTTTGCGTTCCGTACTGGAGGAGAAGCCGTACTTAAAAGCCGTCGAGGTTTACTGCGATCATCCAAGCGTTTCTGAGAATCGACTGAGAAGATCGATTACCTGAAACGCTTAAAGTTGGGTTTACACGTAGCAATCGACTGCCATGGCATTAGTTCGATAAGCGATACCTCGCTGCAATTACCGTCGCGACGTGCCCACACCAACTTAAACGACTATCGAAGTGTATCGCCAGTAGTCAGCACTTAAAAATGGCAACTGTTAAGCAGGAACGGCGAAGAGCTCTTCTCAAATCCTCTTTAAACCTAAATTTCCTCAAAAACCAGAACCTAATCATCCAGATTCCTCAGAGACGCCAAAAGATAAATTTCAGTTAACAAGGATAAGGGTGAACCAGACAATACAAATAACTGAACCCAGTACCTATTATCTCTCTCTTATATTAGATATTAGAACGCGTACAAAAAACTCAATCTTATTCATGAGAAAAACCAGCCGCTACTGATTACCGAACCACAGACCTCGTGAATGTCACGCCAGTGAAATTCTTCTATAAATCTGAAGAAATCTTCTGGCAGAAATATCTTCGCCAACTTCTTCAAACTCCCGGGTTTTTCCATAGCAATCGTTACGATAGTTTCGTCAAACTGAACTTCTCTACGATGAAAAGTGTAAGTCCTCCTACTTAGATAATAGCTCGAATCCTAGGTCGATCACATTCGACCCAGCCTTCTATCGACTCTTACTCGCATCGCATTTCGTGTTCACACGTACGACTCGAGCTTAGCAGTCAACTGCTATCCGTAAACCTAGCTTAAGGTTGAAAAGCTGAAAAGCTCAAGGTTGACTGCGATCATCCAAGCGTTTCAAGGAATTGACCGAAAGGATTCTAGCAAAGCAGGTCTAGCAGCACTTGGCAGCTTCCTGAATGTTTATCCTTTCTATACCGTGTGATCTACCGATTTATGATTGGGATGTATCCTTTAAGAGAACAGGATCCAAATACGTCGACTTTGGTGGAGTAGGGTTTGGTTTTATTGGATCTCGGTGACAGAATTCCCAGAAAGGAATTACTCAAATTCACCTCCTTTTCTCATCCAAACTCAGCCTTCTTCTTTTAGTTTCTAATAACTATAACAGATCGAAATGAAAACTTTGCGAAAATATTTCAATATATTCCCGAGGGTTACCATCCACGAGGGAATAAATATGAGCCAAACTTTTTTTCAGGCATGATTAAAACAAATGTAAACGTTCTTTCCGGCCCTAGATATACACCACCTAAGAAACTTAATTCACTAAACTTTTAAAACACCACAATTAATGTAAAACAAACACGACCAGGGATTTGAATAATGACCTTCATTGTGATTCGTCAACACCCGGGTTGTGCCTGCTTTATTTAACCTGTGGTACTGTAAAAGTTAGGTGAATAAAGTTTGTTAACCATAAAATACCACTTGCGACTCAGGACAGAGTTTTATTTATGAAATAAAACTCTGTCCTGAGTCGCAATTGAAAAATAGATGGTGCACAAACTTTCAACAATATAGATACACGCATTTAATCCAAAATTGACATTACTAGACCAAATAAGAAATATGATAACATGGCCTTTAATTTATTAGAATTAAATGAAATAACTTTTAACAAGGGTCTTTATCAGATACCTACGAGCTATCTCGATGTATTTAAGTCCAATTCAGATTCCAAATTTCGTCTGTCAAGTAAAAGTTTAATTCATGAAGTTAAAATGGCAAACGGCGGAAAAAAGCTCGCATTCTCAGTCAATTTGTTCAGAATAACAATCAGCAAGAGCATTATCATACTCTTGATGGACAGTTAATGGAAATTTAATGCTCATCTATTTTCGTGAGGACCATATTTTGACTAAAGGATTCAACCTTTTTTTAAGTTATGTTAGCAGGTAACGTTCAGCATTATATCTGTAGTGATAAAAAATAACATATAGCAAATCTCAAGTGCATTAAATGTTAATGTTTTGTTATCCCTTCCTATTCTAGCACCAGTGATGATTTGCAATGTTGTTTAAAGACTGATATTCCGAAAACAACTCAGAAGAGAACATATATAAGACTTTCGTAACCGTGTTTCAATTGATGAAGAGACGGTGATAGCAATGATATTGTACAATAGCATTTCCTTATAAAGAATATACGAGTATCTTCAGGGCACGACCTCACCGCCAATTTTTTCCTGGCTCTGTACAAGAAACTGCTAAAGGTGAGCGCAATATCGCAACGTTTGTACCGGACTCAACGAACCACTGGTTTAGTGATTTTTACTTTTAGCCTGTAAAGTGCGATAAAATACTACCACGATCCGAAAAAATTGTTCTAATTAACGGTATTTTTTCTTTATTCTCCACGGTTTTCAAGAAAAGTCATAAACATAAAATACAAACGCGTAGCTATTGCGTTCTTATCGGCCGTGTAACTCAGAAAGGAGGAGAGGAGTAGAGGGTGTTGGTCACCGCAGGGTCACTATGGTACCATTCTGTGTCAATTAGAATAGGAATACAAACAAAGACAAGATTTTTAAGCATTTTGGAACGTTAAAAAACTCGTATTTTTAACAATTAGTAAGGAAAAATTTCCATGTCGTGAGCCGGTTATTTTCGTTGAGTGCATATCCAAAGAAGTGCTCATCACGCAGCACCTGGAGCTGCTACGGGACATTGACGTCAACCAATCATCAATTCTCACTGGATTTTGAAATACCTTCACAGTTTTGGTTTACTAATACGTGAAAATAGTGAGAGAAAAAGTCGATGTTATACTTTGATTTCAAGTACTTATCGGCAGTTATGCCACACCCTTCAACCAAATACCTTATGCCAAAGGCAAATGTAAAATCTACGTATGGGGTGTATTCGACACTTCGACCTTAAGATTGCAAAGCTGGCACGTTAATCACGAGGCTATTGCAAGATCACCCTACCATAAATTCTCTCATTTCAGAACTACAAAATGGTATGTTTTTAAAGGTAACCAATGCTTGCAAAAAAATATTAACAATGCATTACTTACAATCGCATAACCTGGCGAGAAATATTTTTGCGGAATGTTTTTGTCATGTTTTAGAGAAAGGTTGATATTAACTGAAACTGCGATTGTCCTCATTCAAGGTCGTGCCGAAGCTGAGCGCACATGCATCCATGAATTCGGAATTTGGAGCGAAGTTTCTAAGTGGCGTGGAAACTCTGTATTTACGCAGTTCAGTGATTAATGCAATTACCTCCACAGCTACGTCAGCCCGCCATCGCTCCCCCAAGACGGATTTTAGAGTGAATTACAGACGAAGTTTGTACAGAAATCCCAGGTGTAAAGTCAGCGACGCACACAAAGAGACTTAATTGAACGTTAAGCAAGGAGTTTGCGTTTGAGAGCCGCGGGTCGTCGTGGCTTACGTGACAGTCAAATAGAATCTTAATATTTCCGTGATAGCCATCTTTCTGTGATCTTGTGGTGGTGATGAACGACATACTGCCGTAGGAAGCCTTTCCTGGAGTGAAATTAGGGAATCATAACCACTACCCTTCGACAAGTTGGTTATGTTTCATACCTGTCATTTTTAATCTTTGGCATATTCAACGATTACGATAAAAATTGACTTTCATTTTTTTGTAATCGTGAAAACCGCAAAAATAAATCAGCATTAAGTTCCCGAGAAAACATGACAATAATATCTTAACCTGTAGTGGGGTTTCGAACTGAATCGTATTAGTAAATGCACCACAGTTTACTTCCTGTGAAAGTAATCACACAAAAGCAATACCTACACTGTGGGTGGAGTAAACATAAAATCTTCAAATACAGTAAAATATCTTGGAGTTACCTTAATTTCAGATATATCGTGGGGAACACACATAAAAAATATATGCGGCACAGCATTGAAGAAACTATTTTTTGTTAAGCGTATAATCGGATGGACCTCGGATGAAAAAGTAAAAGAGAGATGCTACTTCGCTCTGGTTAGGCCACACCTTGAATACGCCACGAGCATTTGGGACCCTGTTATAAAGTTTTAACCAAAAAAATTAACAAAATACAAAGGAAAGCAGCATACTTCGTTGAAAACTGCTACGAACGAACATATTGTGTTACACAACTGTTAGAGTGATTAAGGTGGGAGCCCCAAGACACTCGGAGGCTGCACGCTAGGCTTAGACTGCTTGATAAATTCAGAAATGATATTTTTCAGAGATACACAGAATATTATCATGACGCCTCACTACATTTCTAGGTCTGACAGATGCGATAAAATAAGAGAGATACTCTGCCGAACATATAGGTAAAAAAACTCGTTCTTTCCGCGCACAATAAGCGACCACAATTAAAACTGAGCTCCTCTTAATACACTTCCGTAGTACATGTCACCATTTCACCTCCAAAACTTTTACATCTTTACACGGCTGGTGACCTACCACCCCCTGCCACACGCCCATGCGGCGGCTCGCAAAGAAGTATGTAGATGTAGCCTCTTTAGCCTCTACTCAGCTGGAACATATTGCTCCATAATCGTGCATAAAATATTGTAACACTGCTATAATTTAGCGATTCGGTCTTTTTATTTCATTGATTTGGTTCCTGATCTGCAGGTCATAAGTCATGGTTGAAACGCCTGACAATAAATGTTCTATTTACAACGAAATGAAACAACTTCGAAAAACAAATAAAAGTATGAGGCAACAAAGGTAGTGTTATCGTCTTATTTGAAGTATTTACTCTAAATATTAGCAGCTACAAATTATCAATAGTTAATTGACAGCTTTTAATTTGTTATAGACACCGTCGCAGAAAGTTTTAAAAGCTTTCATAAATGACATGCGGGATTAAAATTTGAATATTTTTACTTAGGGCGAGATAAAAACAATCATGAGAAAGCGTTTACTTCTCAAAATTTGTAACCATGCCATTCCGGTAAAGTGTGCTTTTTTACGGTAAAAATACGCTTTAAATTGTGGTTTAGAGGTAATTCTTTTTTTATACATCGTAAACTATTGCAGCGTTTTTTGATATTTTCCCGATAGTTTTTTTCGATTAAAATTTGACTTTTTCTCTACCGGAAGTGGAAACTGCGGAACAATAATGGGTTGTTCATGTTCGTCAATCATACAGCTCGGTTAGCATAATTGAATCCACCATAATGGAATTCCTTTTGACCTTCTTCGGATTACAAGATGTGCGTCATGGAAGCTGCAGATAGTGATTAATTCAGCGTAAAAACAATTGAGGCTGAACTGAATCCTCTGTATAAAATTATGAAGTATAGGTACAAATCCATCTTCAATATGAACTAATGTAAGTGAAACAAGTACACCATGCTAGAAAAAAATACTTCAATCGATTTGATTCAACGGAGAAGTGCGGCAAAATTGCGTGAATATTAAAAAAAATTATTTATGCACTGTTATTTTTGATAGACAGTGTACAGTATAAGAAGAGAATAATTCTACCTATATATAATCTCAAGGAAATTCAACAACAAACTAAATCATCAAGGAAACAGCAATATATCAGCAGTATGTAGAAGAAAACCTGCTGATGAACGAGAGTAAAGGATGCCAACAGTTAATAGCAAGCGATTAAAATGAGTGCGAGAAAACATTAGCATATCCTTAACTTCTTCAGTGCCAATAGTAAATAGTGTTTATTTCTACCAAGTCTCAGGCCCCTTTGGTAAACCACATTTAAAATTAATGCTGATCAGCTACAGAAAATATCTAAAAAACTACATACGACATATTGGCTAGTATTTAGACATGAAGAAGATATTAGTGCCTCATAATGCGCTTGTGCTGCGTATGATAAACAGGATACATTAAAAAAATCATGTTATCGGAAATGTAAACAATGTAGGTCCTTAGTGTAAGCATTACCATATCTTATTATTATCAACTTTATTTTTGCAAAATTGCCAAGTTAAAACTTGAGATAAAGAGATAAGAATATCTCGGAATACTTCTTATAAAGTCAATCATCCTCTAAAATCAACATACAATTTCAAATGTTCTTAGTGTGAAATATTTGGAAGTTGCGCATGAAAGATGATAAATTTTATTCATAAACAACACCTCTACCTCGCTGATAATATCCATAAATTTACGCAAAAAGGAGCTAAATATAGCAATTATACACTTTAGTTACTCGCCTGGTGAGGCTCTTACAAATTATTAGTCCAGCTCTTGACTATTCCAGAGGTTAAAAGTTGGCATAAAAGTCTTTTAAAAGTGCGAGGATGATATGGCTGAATTCATGTGCCTTAAAGGGAACGAGTGCAAGCATTTAAAAATTTGCATAAAAGCAGTCATCAAATAGACGTACTTTGAAGTAATGATACGCCTTTCCCTGTGGTTCTGAAGAGAAGGAAAGAGATGGAACACAAATGGCAGCGGTGATTAAAGGAAAAAAGATAGCCAGAGAGATTGCATTGGAGAAAAAATCAACACAACTTATATCTAGATGCAAACCAGTACAATTCAACAGTTAGTGCAGAAATAACATCTGGATACGTTTTGCCACTTGATACCTTGGGTGCTAATTCAACAAACGTACCAAAAATACTTCTATTATAAATTGTAATCTGAGATAAGCGAAAACAGCACACCAAATATCTGACAAATGCTCAAGAGGCGATAATGCTGTCGTCAACATAGTATGATTGTAGAGATTGATGCGATTTACATGAACACGAGGTCAGCAGGTAAGAACACATTATGCATCAAATTAAGAGAATACATTGACCTAAAAAGAAAAACTCCTCTTGGGTCAACGCCTTTCACCTACGTCAAGTGATTTATCATTAGTAAAATTATAATTCTGTAAAATCTGCCGACCACACGACTTAGTGGAACTTATAATTTTTCAGAAATCTAGAGTTAAAAAAATAGCTTTCAGATAAAATCAAGTATTTTGGAATTTCTTTAATTTCAGAAATATCGTGGGGAAGACACACCAAACATACGCGGCACAACATACAGATAAACGAGGATTTGTCGAGCGTATAATAGGATGGGCCTCGGATGATAAAGCAAAAGAGAGAGCTTTGGTTCGGCCACTTTTTTCAAATACGCCTCGAGTATTAGAGATCCTTTAGAAAAGTTTAGCCAAAAAAGAAACAAATACAGAGGAAATCTGCGCGATTCGTTAAAAACTGCTTTGAGCGAACATATAGTGTTACGTGGCTTTAAAGGGATTAGCTAGGGAACTACTAGAGAACCGGAGGCTACACGCTAGGCTTAGTTTGCGTGCGAAATTCAGGTCTGGTTTGTTTCAGAGCGACAGAGAAAATATTGTTTCGACGCCTCACTATACAATATGACCTAGATATACTATGTCAGACCTACATATACTATGAATATCTAGGTCTGACAGAAGCTATAAAAATAGAAAGTTACATTGCCAAACAGATAGGTACAAATATTCGTTCTTTCTGCACACAATAAGCAACCACAATAAAATCTGAGCTTCAATCACGTCACTCCCATAAAACACGTCACCATTTCACATCCCAAAACGTTATCCCTTACATCTTTACCCGGCTGGTGTCCTAACACCATATGCCACACGCCTATGACGCGGCTCGCAGGGTACCATGTAGAGGTAGAGATATGCAGATCTGAGCCCGAAACTTATGCGTTCCATAAGTTACATACTTCTACCATTTAAATAAACCCACAAGTCCCGAATAAACTCGTTTTACAGTCACTTCATGATACAAAAAGTTTGGTTTGATTAATATGACTGGAGATGAGCTAATAGAGATATTCCACATCTATGAGCTGTAGGATTTATACACTAGTTTAGGGTATTAGTTTAGTTACCTCAAGATCGATTATGACTTCGGAAGTAGATCTACAATCATGACATCTTCCTCAACCAAAGTCTCAGGCTTCACCTTGTGGAATCGATTAACGCCGAAAAATTGTGAAGTAATAATACCACGTTATATTCCACTCTCTTATTTCCTTTTCATAATGCCTTGATAATAGCCGTAAATGATGCGTCGAGTCTTAATCAAAATTCGCGACGAGAATGATAAAAGTGTGTAATAAAACGTTGGGAACAATTTAACAGAGCATGTCATCTTTGATTCAATATGATACATCGAACAGTTAATCCCAAATCAGTATCCAAGTTCTCCCCACCTGTTGCGAGCGGGGTTGTTCCACAACCTGGGGTACATCTATGAAAGGAATTCTGGGAAAAGAAGCAAATAACAAGTCACGAGATCCTGCCATTATCATTCTTCGCGCCTCCCACATGATCGACAACGCATCACCACGAACTCGATTCGGGAGTAAACATCAACACGCGTGGGCCGGGCAGTTAGACTGACGACCGTAACACATTAAAAACTGGAATTCTCTCGGTTCCCAGAATCTCTGCTCCGACTCCATTCTCCTCCCATATATCTCCAACATTTTTTCAGCGAATCGGTACACATGCATCGGCCAAACGCCCTCCTTCACAAACCCATTCGCCCTGTTCATCGCACGCAGATGCGGTCTCGCACCTTTGCTTTCATACAAAAATGAGGAAGTTTTCTTTGCTTTACGAGGAGAAAATTGTGTTTGCCAAAACGTTTCAATGCATTACGAGCTCTGCTGGTGACAGCACAAAATTAATTTTTCTACTTGCGAGCTAACGCCCTTCGACGGCAAGGTTCATTTAGCAATTAGACTTTCAGAGAGGGGCACCATTACCTGTGACAAATTGAAAATAATGAATGGCTGTAGGCGTAACTTTGTGAAAGGTTTTGGCAGACATGAAGAAAAAATGTCTTAGTTAATTCCACACTTCAAATTTTATTTCCACATAGGTTTCGACTGCACAGAAATAATTATCAAGGTGTTTATATTGCTTTTGTCTACTTCTAGCAAGAGAAATATCGATTCGAGTGGAGAAAACTCAACGTATCTCGACCACAATTTAATTCTCATATGCACAATGATAAAATTACGACAAGTCAAGTATTCCAGATCCGTAACTGTGCGATTTAAGAATTATTATTATTAACCGTCAATGTTATTAACCTTCAATGTAAATTGATTTATTGTAACAGCCCTGATGATGGAAGGATTGAATTCCGAAACGTTGGTATATAATAAATAATATTCGTTTATGACCAAGCCACGAGAAATTTGAAGATTTAATTCTTAAGAATCGTGCTTGAATTGTAAAAATATGGAGACAATATAATTAAATAATGATAAAAAACGGAAATCATGTGCATGAAACAATTATGAAAATAAGTCGTGTAAAGATAAGGAAGTGACATAATTAGAAGAGTGCCTTTGACCGAAAAAAAAGAGAATGAGCCTGACGTCGTGTATGCAAATGAAAAATTTGCCTCGCCTAAAAACAATATTTCGAGTAGAAATCAAAAAATCTTGAGCGCATTGTAGGATGCCGTAAAAGAGAAACTAAGAAAACAGCGGAAACGAAACGTACCATACGGTAACCGAACCCGTGCTTTCTGGTCCATAGTCTAGTACCGTAGCCACCCGGCCACTTGGTATGTGAAGAAGAATGTCCATCGGAAGGGTACTTACGTGAGATTAAAATGTTTAACGGCCTTTTTTTGTTTAAACTATTGGTTGTATAACCCTATATATGGAGTGATTCATGAACCACATACAGCGGACTGTACAACTACCGCATTTGAATAAAATCTGAGACCCGGCTACCTGACACCCCTTGTAAGAAATTTTTTCGTCATGTCTGCCAAAACCTTCCACAAAGTCAAGCCTTCAACAGTTAATTTTATACAAATTGAAAGATCACCCGTCCAAACGCCAGTATAGCGCATCAATGTCTGACGTCGGTATTCGAGTGGGAACTGGTGCTCCCATCCTGGCAGCCGAAGTTATTGTTTTAAATGTTTAAAGCTCATTGAATTTCTCTCGGCATAGATTTATCATTCAATTCAAATGAATCCAAGGAATGGTATTGATAGTGGAAGTGTTAATTACACCTTATAATAATTGTACTTAATATTCTGGTTTTGCTTTTTATAACATCAAATGATGAAATGCCCGAATCCAGGTCTTCAAGATACTTTGTCTGAAGTTGAATTAACAAAAAAAATAACTATTGCTCTCATTCCATTAATTCGATTCAACATCGGAGACTATGATGCCAATCGTTTCGTTCCCAGGAATGCTGAATGAGAATTTATAAACGTTAGGAAAGAAGGGATGTGTAAATTTTCGCATCAGAAAACTAGAAGAAGTTTTTATAACAATAAATCGACTAATGTTACTAGAGCCACACAAGTTCCCAAAAGGTTTCCAAAAATCAAAATCAACAATTCGGATATTTTTAAAATTTGAGTTACTTGCTAATTCATCGTTTCTTGAACAATTTACAAGTCTAGACTGTACATCTTCATAAAAAATAAATACGTGGTGCTTGTGCTTCGCTAAAAGTAAATCTACATGGTTATGTGTCTTAATTACACATTAGAAATACTAAGAAAAGACTATACAATAATTTACAAGAGAGGATAATGTACTTCTTACAGAAGGCAACAGGTTAAAAGAAGTTTTACCAATTTCAATGTAAGGTGGTGCCCGCCGTTTTAAGGGTATGCAGTACTACGATTGCAGTGCCTTTCCACACCCCCTATCGGTAGTTATTTTGGACGTGGCTGAATGGCCGTTCGGGGAGCGATTGAGTGAAAGAGATTGAAAAATGGAGGCAGGGAGTGAAAATGCAAATGCAGAAGGGTGCTGGGTGTGTATACTAATTTCCGCTTCACGGTGAGATCGATTTCCTGCCGAGGGATATGGACACACTCCGCTGTAGACCCTTCCAATATCATTTCGCTGTCAGCCTCAACTCTTCACTTTGAAAATTTAAAGTATCATGTACTGGCATCCGAAATGAAAATTTTTTAACCCGACTGTCTTCTTAATATTTGTGTGAACAATTAGGATTTAAAAAAAACACGGTATGAGAAAAAGGAAGTATTTAGCACCAAATAAATGAATTTGAACTGCAATAGTTGATAATATGATTCGAGTTAATTAATGACTTTTAAAATTTCCTTTACAATGTATGAGCGGAAGAAAATACTCAATATAAGGAAAATGAATTGGAATAGCAATATTAAATTATATAATTCATGGAACATGATGATGTGCAAAAAACTCATTAACTATCCGAAGGTAATCAATGGCAGTAGTTTTACGCAACGACCACCATTGGTATAAGTAAATGTTGAAAAAGCAAGGATCAACTATTATAATTTTACAGGATTTTGAAGAAATGACCCCACCACGTCATGCATTTTGGATTTATATATATATATATATATATATATATATATATATATATATATATATATAATACAAAACTTCGTCACAGGGTGACACTAAACATAAAACATATAAAAAGGAAACTCACGAGTTTAAAATTTTCGGTGGGTCGCCCGCACCTTCATCAGTGATAGAATCACTGATATATATATACATATATATCTCTTTTTATTATTCTTTTTTTTATTATTATTATTATTATTATTATTAATATATTCTTTTATATATATATATATATATAAGAAGAGATATATATATATATATATATATCTCTTCTTCGCTCTTGTGAACAAGGTGCTAGTGGCCGAAATATTAAGAAACTCAGTAAGTGTGTTCATTTTTTTCTGTTTTTCTGTGTTTAGCGTCTGCTTCTCTCTGGCAAACTGTTCTCATATATATATATATATATATATATATATATATATATATATATATATATATATATATATATATATATATATAGTTTGCGCTCTGCTTTATGATAAAATAAATGATTGAACTGAGTCGATCTCCCAAGAAATAACGTGGCCTGTTTAAAGTGATTTGATGTTGGTTTTTCATGGCGGACGAATCACATTGAAGGGAGTTCAAGGCAAATGGCTTAAACTGAGAAAATGATTACAGATGCATTCTCTTGTTGATCGTTCAATTCTAAGATTGGTTGACTGCAGCCCTCCAACCCTATCTAATGCTAGTTCCTACTCTATCTAATGCTAGTTCTCTTACCTCCTATAATCTCTGTCTATGTGCCTTCCCCTTTATTTGATCCATGAATTTATTCCTGGGTCTTTCTCTAGGGACTTTACCCTTTATTCTACCTTCAATTATGTTCTTCACAAACCCATTGTGTCCTAGGGTGTGTCCAATCCACCTGGTTCTTCTTTGCTGTATGGTGTTCCATATGGTCCTTAAGCGTCCTGGTATCCAGCCGGAATCAAAACCCCTGAGCGTCAAAGCTATGACAGAATGGCAAATAATCACAGAATCGACGTTCACTACTATGATACTGCGCGGAGAAGACGGTTTACCCGACCTCAACCGGAGACCGTTTCCGTCTCAAAAAAAGAGGAAAAGCACATCCCTCGAGTCAGCTGTTTCTTTCGAGTTTCTTTTGAGCGCAAACCTCTTGCCTGAGATCACTCTCACCTTTTGTGCGGGGTTCCCCAGAGTGACTGAGTATGTTTGTCCACCAACCGCCATTCCTGCAATCTTTCCTGCCTTCACAATCCGTCACCACCCGCTTCTTTCATTCTGCTCTCTCTTCAATGGGCGCGGAAAGAGAAAAGGAGAAGGAATCGGAGACGACGACAAAGAAAGATGCTGCCACTTACTTTTATCGGGCTCTTCACTCAGAGCAGGACTTCGCCGATCGACAAAGGGAATTTGTTGATCCTGCATTCCAGCTGAGACGTAAAAATCGATAGTGAGGATCGTTCGATTACTACGTAAACAGGTCTAATTCAAGAAATGCTTTAGTTGATCATGAAAATGTTTACTCGTGATTCATACCGATCACAGTAATTTTAGAGGGATATGTATGATAGTTTTCGGCCGTAAAACGTTGCAACCCATCTAAATGCGATAAAACGATCGAAAAAAGTGATGTTGAAACCATCACATAGCTGGAGCAGAAATCTATATCCCAAAATACTGAGGCAACCATATATATTCTCTCAGTCTATTTAGTATCAATGCCATTGTCTTGGTATAAGGGCGCGATCGAATGAAGAGAACTTCGATTATTCTTAAAAAGTCCCTCTACATTCGCTTTCATGAAATAAAAAACACTTTCTCTGCTAACACCGACAATTTAATGGCAGTCAACGCAAAATTAATTGCAAATAATTGATTACGAATGCCACTCGAAGCTACGAAAATCCTTGGATTCAAATTTATACAAGGAAATTTAGCAATGCTAATTTTTTGCCCAATTTAACTTGTAGTGAGTGTAAATACCAAAACAACATAATAAATACGCTGAAAAGGAAATAACGATCATAAATATTTTCTTTCTAATTTAATAGTGGTCAATGGGCGACGCACAGCATTTTTCCTATGACCGCTTTATTCAGTTTCATTGAACATTGAAGTTCATTTTCCAATTATTGCGTTGCCAGATGATGTGGTACGAAGTCACTCGCACGGGGGCATTACACCAAGGGTTGAATTCACCTTGAAAAAAAACATTTGAATTGACCGGGATTCGAATCCGGATCTCCCACCGGTCAGGTGTGTTCGCCAGTTACACAACCAAGCCATCTCCCTTCAAGTCGGAGATTGTCAATCCTTAACATACCTGACCGGTAATTGGGAGATACAGGTTCGAATCCCGGTCAAGTGAAATGATTTTTTCATGGGGGATTTCAACCTTTGTTATTGAAGTAAATGACCCCTTCTGAAAACATGTTGCTACGTAGAAGAAAATTTCACGGAGTGTAAAATCAGGAAGGTTTCAGTGTCCCAATACAAATTTGAGATAATTAATACTTCTAAATCCCTATGCCTGCCGGAGCAATTTCGTTTGGCGTCACACTTATGCTCACACTTTAAAAAGAATATTTCAATAGCCGTAAACTATCTTGGCAGCAGTTAAAGCGAGGTTTATTCAGACATAACTTCTGCAGTGTTCTAAGTATTACGCACACGAAGGGAGAGAGACATCACACAAAGCACTCGAATCTGGGTCGCATCCGAATAGAAATCCGTCGGTAAAGATTCAGGACGCAAAATATTTTCGCGAAGGGAATATATTAGCTTGGACTGAGCATTCTTTTGCCGAAAGAGCTACGAATTTGAAAGTGAAATGAGGCACTGCACTAAAAAAAAGATCGGTTGAAAACGGATAAGATTTCAATAAATGAATGAATATGAATTTAGACGGCATTCGAAGAATTAGCATAAAAATTGTGGGAAACTTCGTCAAGTTGAAGACGATTGGTCATAAATATTGATTTAAAATCCAAGCCATATGAATTCCGAGGAAATTTCTAACCGAATGCCAACATATACCCCTGTGCTCATAACCTATCACTTGAGGATCTTTACATTTATTTCTACGTATTTTAAGAAAAGTTTTAAACGAAAATGGCTCGTTTTGGTTATCATAGTTTTAAATTTTATGATAAAAACTGATTATCCCCGTTTCGATAACACAAAGTTACATTCAAATACGTCTTAAAGGCCTTAAAATGTTATAGGAGGAGCAAAAATTGTGTATGGAAATAAATAGGCGACAAAGTAGGTGAATGAAAATGAGAATGGGAGTCTGTAGGCCGTTGTGCAAGATAGAACTTATGGGAAAATGGAGAAATAGAAAATGTACTCTGGATGCTACGGATAAAGAAATGAATTAGAATGAAGTAAATAAATAGATATAGGAGTAGTATGATAGAAGAATGCCATTTAGGCATCAATCTTGAATATAACTAATAACTTCAGGCTTGACTATGTGGAACCTCTCCATATCGGGAACTAAAATACTCTAGTAATGGTCCGCTAAATAATTGCAAACTTTTCATCAAATCTATTTAGTGAACCGTTACCAGAGTATTTTAATTTGCGATATGGAGAGGTTCCATACATTCAAGCCTGAAGTTATTAGTTATATTTTGGAAGCCAGTAAGGCAGAGTAGGCAAAGCTGTATTTCAAACTTTTCATCAAATCTATTTAGTGGACCATTACTAGAGTATTTTAATTTCCGATGAAATATGAAACTCTACCTACTTATATAATGGAAGTAGCACCTACACTTGGCATGTACCTCTGTGATCTATTATATTACTATCATATACTATATTATAAATTGGTTTCAATAAACATCAAGATTTAAAAAAACACTGAAATTATCCTGTAAGTCTGAGAAATGATACTTGAGGAAGAACACTTTTTTGGGCTTGGTCATAACTGCTCCCTCGGGGAAGATCAGTATCATGCTAGGGTGAGTATTCCCACGAAAGAATCTGAGAAAACCATTTAGTAACTGAAATTGCTCTTCTAGCTCCGAATTTTCTGCTGAAAGAGAGTTATAAATATGAGTTTCCTGAATTAAAACAGTAAGATTGGGAAAGAAAGAAGAAAGTATTTAATAATTACCTAGTTAATGCGCCCCAATACCGCAGATTGTGATGGAAGTGCAATAATTCACACATCCACAAACCTGACATTTACATAGTTTTCAACTGCTGATGAAGATTCTTCAAAAAGGCAAACCCTGATGCTCAAATAATAGCGTCGATTATTTGATGAGGTGTATATAAATAGATACGCGAACCAGTGTGTCGAATGGCAGTATTAATTGCAACCATTGCATAATTAGGAGTCCAAAATTAGAAGGATTTAAATATAAATTAAATGATACTAGCAAACTGCTAATAAATGAATAAATGATAAAAATAAATAATAAATGGATAAATTAAAAAGTAACTTCTATAAAATAACAATTCCTTCTCTAGGAATGTAATCAGGGGAAAACTGATCATAAAAAGTTAAAATAAAGAGCTTAAGCTCAGAATAAGTGGGATGAACTCGGCTAAAAATGGTTCTCTTGTAGGTGATGAATTTATTCAAGCAACTGTTTACGCAAAGCGATCAGAGGAGAGTCTTAAATGATCGATGAGCGGATACACCCACTCATTTCTGATGGTAATTAACCCAGTAAATGCCGAGGTGGAATGCACGGCCAGTAATTAGTTAGGCAGGGATGGTAGGATCTAAAATTCGAAATTATTAAAGAGGATGTCCTTGAATTTCAAAATTTGGCTCCCAAACACACAAAATGTGAACAAATTTGGTTTGTAATGAAATTAATTTGTACTTTTCCACACGGTTTATTATCCTCAACCAGTTTTAACGCTAAAGCGTCATTTTCAAGAGATTACTAAACTTTACTTGAGTAAAGTCTTGAAAATGACGCTATTGCGTTGAAATCGGTTGAAGATAATTAACCGTGTGGAAAAGTACGAAGTTGTTTCATTTCAAACCATGGAAAAATTCTATAAAGTAAGCCCGTCGACGATTAATTTTATGTGAACAACTTTTTTATGAATGAAATAAAACAGGCACCAACATGTGCCAATTAAATTGCGATTTAGAACATTCCGTATATTCTGTACATTCCGTAAAGAAGATTTATAAATTTGAGAAAGATTATACCAAATTACATTTTTCAGGAATTTTTAACTAAAGGTAAATTATATTTTTCAGAGTTTCAATTGTCAAGAGTTTAATTGAAAGTCTAGCTAAACATTTTCTTCTTTTCGGGCAAACAAGACATCCACGTTCTTTTGCGAGTTCAGAAGTACAGCCATTAGACTGAAAAGCAAGTGCGTTACCTAAATGGGCCCCAACGCCGATTGCAGTCACTCTGATAAGGCGGACATAATTAATAAATGACTAACAGAAGCATGCGAATTGACATAACTGGAAAAAACGGAGTTTTAACAACGGAATTTTACGACTTACAGATGAAGAATGAGAAAATGGAAACCAAAATATTAGTCAATGTGCCTGACATTTATTTAACCCTAATTAAAACATAAATAGAGCTATTTCCAAAAGTGGAGCTAAACTATCTGGGCATAAGGCATACTTTAGTCCTTTTTAATTTCATTTCATTTATTTTAACTCTTCACACATTCCAGTTAAGTCAAGCCTAAGGGCCTATCCATGCAACAACATTTAATATACAGAAATACCTTATGAAGTGAAGATAGTACAGCTCAGACTCATTATATGGCCCTGAAAACACTGCATTGATTTAGCCATGTAGCTATACCCAATCAACATAGGTTATACTAAGTTGATTTCTACTTGATTGAAAACCACCAAATTAACATGGGTAATTAGAACAAAAATTATATAGATCATTATAAAACATCACTGCGACAAGCATTTTTTCAATAATATATTGGAGTGGAATCTAGACTTGTTATAAGATGAATTTTTGGAATAAAATTGTGGCTGTTTGAGCAAGAGACATACCATGAAGCATGTGCCTTTTAAAGATTTTTTCACAAGTCTTAAATTTACAATTACTATTTAAGCATAAATTATCACTTTCTTTGGTATATTATTTTAAGTTCGGGGACAACTGAATTGATTCTCCAGCTGTAATCAGTATAACCTTATAATAAGAATATAAAGTTTAATCTCAATGTATACCAATATTTAACATCCACAACTTGTTTATACTGGTTACATAAATAATTCTTTCATAATATATTCATATAAGCTATATACCTAGGGAAAAGTTGATTGAAAGTCTTGTTCATATTAATATTAGATGTCAATCTACCATTATTATTAACATATGATAGATAACCATGCATCATAAACCGCAAAGCTTTTCTTTGAATTATATTCATCTTATCTACATGACCATTGTAAATAACAATCAATGGAATGAGAACAATCAACTAAACACGAATTTTTCACAAAAAAGTCTTCCTTCTAGAAGGGATTTTAAATAAGGGACCATTGGACCACGAACGGAATATTTTTTGAGAATTTGGATGACTACTTTACGTCTGCAAACTACCCTGTAAGCGGCCATATGGGCGTGTGGCAATATGTGAAATGATACTTCGCTACTTCGCTCTGTTTAGGTCACATTTCGAATACGCCGCGAGAATTTGGGACCCTGGTCATAAATATTTAACCAAAAAAATTAAAAAAATACAAAGAAAAGCGTCACGCTTCGTTAAAAACTGCTACGATCGAACACATAGTGTTACACAACTGTTAGAGCGATTAAGTTGGGAGCCCCTAGAAACTCGGAGGCTGCACGCTAGGCTCAGGCTGCTTGAGATATTCAGAACTGGTGTGTTTCAGAGCGACACAGAGAATATTAACATGACGCCTCACTACATTTCTAGGTCTGACAGATGCGATAAAATAAGAGAGATACACTGCCGAACATATAGGTACAAAAACTCGTTCTTTCCGCGAACAATAGGCGACGACAATAAAAACTGAGCTCCTCTTAATACACTTCCGTAGTACATGTCACCATTTCACCTCCAAAACTTTTACATCTTTACACGGCTGGTGACCTACCACCCCCTGCCACACGCCCATACGGCGGCTCGCAAAAAATTATGTAGATGTAGACAGCCATGTGAAGGTGTTAAGAAAAAGCTTACAGCGAGGTGTAAAGGTGAAATGTGTTTTGAGAGAGTTTTTAGCGGAGCTCAGTTTTTGTTATGATCACTTATTGTGCGTGGGAAGAATTTTTGTTTTATCTGTTCGCAAATGCATCTCTCTTATTTTATCACCTCTAATAGACGTAGAAACGTATCGCAGCGTCAAAATGATTTCCGTAGGGTCAAAATGAAATACACCTGTTCTGAGATTCTCAAGCAACCCAAGCCTTGCGTGCTGCTATCCTCTTTTCATTTGTAGTAGTTTGAAGGCAGCGTACAGATTTGTTTTGCATTTTATTTTCTCTATATTTAACCTCTATATCCGGGATCTAAAATGTTCACGGTGAATTCGAAGTCTGGACTAACCAGGGTGAGCAGCCTGTCTTTCACTTTCTATCCGAAGACCTCGCTGCAATAAGGTTGATAAATCTATCAGGCCTTGCGACGACTTTCAGGGAGGAAGGGAGGAGAGTATCAGACAGGGGAAACATAGTTCAATATTTTCCATATAACCACATAAAATTTCGTAGAAACCTTGCGTATTGAAATCGATTTTGATTATTTTTCAGCAGTCCACACCCATCAGACATGCGAGGGATGTTCAGAGTGCCATGGCTCAACGTTTCCTTAAAGGAAATGGAAGGCAATTCATGCAATGAAACGACGGCAGAAAAATGATTGAAATTTTATTACTTCTTTACTATCTTGTGCGAAACGAAATCACTATTCCGAGGATGCCTCGGTGCCAATCCTAAAACATTTTTGGCGACCTCGAAAATTTCTCTTTTTATATATTTTCCCCCGCAATCCGCTGCATACCAATAAGGAAATAAAATTTTCAGCTTAAAACGACATGCGTTTTGCCGCATGGGAACGTCTTTTCAACCGGTGAAAACCGACGAAATTGAAAAATTCTGAGCGAGTGACGAAGTATTCATCTATGATCCGAGCCGTGTGTACGTAATCTGACGCACTGGTGGGCATGACTTATTATGCTCCTCACCCCCATAGCAAAGATCCACTTCTCACTCGTTGGTCTAGGCATCCCGTGCAAACACCATGGATAAAGATTGATAGGTGACTGAAGGGCGAGTATAAATAAATCTTCAAACAAATAAATAACGAAGATTACACGTGCGTACTCCTCACTCGAAACAGGTGCAGTAAAGTGAAATTTGGCAACCACTGAATTGAGACCACAAAGCGATGTGGAAATCTCTAAGACGCAGGGAAAAGATTGACTCCGCAAACGAGAAAGATGAAAAGTCGTTATACTACCATTAATTACAAATTTAAATGACTTAATGCACATAGATATGCATATCTAAGTAAAATAAATGCTGATTGAGTAAATAATAATTCCAAACACACCCCAGCCAATGATACGCTCGAACAATAATTATAACTGCATGTGAGCAAAATAATTGTAACCAAAATAGAAGAATAGTGTATGTTTATGGTTGAAAAGAATGGGTTTTCGGGTCTTCTTCCGCATTTATCCATTTTTCATGGACAATATTTTGCCAGCATTCCAGCTGGCTTCTTCGGGTCCAATGAGGAGTGGATGCAGGGTTTGGTCCGTCATTTTAAGATATTCCGTTTCCGCGCCTTCGGGTGGAGGTGTGCCGTGATTGGTCCGTACTGTTGAAGAGCCGTTTCCAAGCGGTGGCGAGTGAGTAGCCCTCCTCTCGGTTGTGGTGTTTTCTCTTTCTCTATTGATTGCCGTATGGTTCTAGGGAAATAGCGGACTTCTTTTTTCAGTTATATGGATGGACCAACCCCTGTATCCACACTTCAGCGGGCCTGAAGAGGGCAGCTGGAACGCTGGCGAAATACTTTCCATAAAAATGGATAAACGCGGAAGGAGACCTGAAAAACCTTTCTCTTCATCAAAAAAAACTCCGCGGAAGCTTTTACGGAAATATGTTAATGGGAAATTTTTTTAAGCTAAAGACGGCGACATTCTTGATTTTTGTAGGATAAACTATAGATTTTTCATCCCAAGAGGTGAAAGTTTCCTCAATTTAGGAAATTAAATCGCTACGTCAACATGGCTGTATTTAGCAATTACCACACCACGTGTGTCCCCAAAAATAGTGAAAACCAATTGAGAGTATAGTTAAAAGGAGACAAAATTACTCTGCCGCATAATAGTGAAGGCAAACATTGTGTCAAGGTAAGTCGATTAAGTTCGTACTCACCCACCTTCGGGCTCCAGCTATCACTTGCAGTGTCCTTATGTGTATAGATAGCTTCTTGGCCGAGGTTACCCCTAAAGGGAATGGCTGTGCATAATCGCATGTGCGTAAAAAGGTTGCATATATCTGAGAAATATTTTCCAACAAATTAAATGGTAGACCTTAAGTAAGGTTTCATTTTTTAATGGAATCACTGTTGGAAAAAAAACGAAATAACTTAAGTAGAGCTCATAGGGTCCTACAGAGATATTGAGCACCTTAACATATTTACTCACCTAAGTCTGTCTGTCATGACTCATTGATGGATTTTAAGCGGCCCATTTAATTAAAATTTCACGTTAATACAGATTTATGTTCGTGGCCTAAAACCGACCTGTAACAGTAAATCCTTGAATAAAAGTTTAAGGGGGTGATATTTATCACCTGTTCTTAGCTTTTGGCTCCTTAAGAAAATCAGTTGCGGTTGTTTTTTTTTGTAAATCAAATAGATTAAATATATCTAGTGCTATTCACGACTGAATGGCTTGAAAAGTTAGAGCCATCCGGAAAAAATATTAACAGCGAAGAGAATTTTAAATGGATATTTCTTAACTCGATCTTCTTAGCTTATTAAGAATAGCATTGGATTTGGCGCAGGAAAATTTTTTGTGTTCATAAATTTCAAGCCATAAAGAGAGCTACCCCCCTGCCAAAGCCCCTTGAGGTGGCTTACAGGATAATACGTAGATGTAGACAGAAGTTTAAATGCTTAATGTTCGATGGATGGTGGAATGTAGTTTTTGATTCTGGTATTTGATTTTCTACATTCTTCGATTTTTCCAAAAATGACTATATTTGACTCAATAATTGGCCATTTATTTCATAACTCCAACCATAAATGAGATCAAAGTTGGCATGATGTCATCAAACCATAACCTGGCAACCGAATATCAACCATATTGCTTCCCCCTGTTCTTCCCCTTCTCGCCTTCGGATAGAATGGACGAGTGGACGGATTATCGGATACAAAGCAAGAATATCGACCATCTGTTGTAAATTTAAGCGAATTAACTTTTGAAGCGAATGTAAGTTACTTGAAGATATTAATTATGTACTTATAATTATAGATTCTACCCGAATTAATTGCAGTTTTCGCTGGGAACATGGATTATTATTCATTAAAAGGATTAAAGTTGGTGGTTTCCGGCGATACTTTATGGAATTTACTAAACATTTCGAATGAATAAACTTTGTTTTTCCACAATTAATTTAATAACTTACGATCACAGTTTCGAAGACGGTCGTAAATCATTGAATTCACTGTGGAAAAACAAAGTTTACTCTATTCATTCAAAAGGATTGAAAAAATAAATATGGAGAATTAATTTTCAAAAACTAAATTCATGCAGATTTGAAACGAGCTTCCAATGCAAAACAGCAAAATTTTGAAATTGGTTCGTCGGGCCGTAAGCGCTCAGGTACAGTCACACCTACACTACAAACTGAAGCAATCGCCACTATAGCAAGCATCTTCTCCATCCTTTTCGATGATTTCAACCTGAGAACATTTATTTTCCCTGGCAAGTGCAGCATTTCCATTTGAATGGGCCCAGTTAAGCGATGCGAGATATAAGGAGGGCCATATTCAACATGAAGCAACGGTATTGCATTCCATAGAATATAATCAGATGCAGTGTCTTACGCCAAGAAAATTATCTGAACAAGGTAACAAGAAGAAGATAATTCTCACGTCTTCGAAGTCTAAAACAGCATCCACTCTTATTAATGCCCAACTTTAATGGTTAAATCTGATTCGTTGTACCTGAGATGGGTATACTTGAGATCTAATAGACATGCATTTCAGGGCTACAGTGATCGTGAGTTTCATTTTAACCATGAAGAATTTCTTCAGGAACCAACACATATAACTAAAAACTTTATATTTCGAACATTAGACAAAAGGAAAAAAAAACTTATTATGCATACTGAGCAGATTTTCTTCTGCTTGATAAAGAATGATTAACTGCATGATGCAACCATAAATAAATGCAACAATGGTTTCAACGTTTTCACGTTTCTATATAACCTTCTCGAGCTAATGGTACAACCAAATTACAGTAGACTCGATGGTCGTAATGAGTAATGATATCATTAGAAAATACATTGATTCCGCCATGACTATTCTTGTAATAAAAAGCTTTCATGAATGACAAAAAAGTAAGAGGCATACTCACAAGTCCCGTAAACTCTGAAGTCCGGCGAAGCCACCCTGCCCAATGGTGCACAGTCTCCTGTTGCCTTTTAAACTCCTGGAAAAAGGAAAGAACGGAAAAATCAATCAGCAGTTATCTCCCGAATCTCCTTATGCATAAAATCATCATGGCAACAAAAGTTAGGTAATTACTTGAACTAAAAAAAGAGAATCTTTGCAGATTTGATATGATTAAAAACAAGAACTCATAGAATATATTACAGCGACACTCCGAAATTGAGAAATTTCAAATTGAAATGCATTCATTATATGGGAGGAATAGGTAATTTTTGCTCTGATAAAATGAGGTATACTTGGTATGGAAGTAGCAAAAGTGATCGCCTCACTATATGCATGACAAATTCTGTGAATCTCTTTGTTGAGTAATCCATCCTTAAGATTTGTAATTTTCATGAATTTTGTGGCTTGGGCATGAAATGCAGATGCTTATATTTTCATGGCTTGAGAGCAATTAATTTTTTTGGGAATAGAGTGAATTAAAATTGCTACAAAAGACCCAAATGTGATCGTCGGGAATGGAATTATATTTATCGAGATATGAAATAAAGAAGTAGGCAATGGCTTCGAGATTATTTAAGTATTGTTTGGGCCGCCACAGAATGGATGGCTAAATAAGCCTCCATATTGTCATGATATAATAATTAAATTGATTTTCCATCAAATATAATTTGCTCCCGATTCGGGCTTCAATGCTGATATCTCATCTTCAGGTCTTACATCACAATCACATTCAGGTCCTACACAATGCTGATACACCATCTTCATTACCTGAAGAGTATGTATCAATGTCGAATCCCAGTTGAAAAGTAGATTCTATTTTGCAGCTGATATAATATAAGCATATCCACTGAAAATACATTTGGTCGAAAATAGAAGCAAAATAGCAATTTTTTCGGCGTTAGTAAAGTTACAGATTATGATTAGTGATCGCCGACCATGGTATCGGCACTTGGTACCCTTATTTAGTTCAACTACTCCGACGTTGTGAGTCGAATCCACTTTCGGTGTCTATAAAAAGATTTCAAAAATTTGCCTCAGTGTTTTACCCAACAATTCATGAATGACTTTCTCCAAATTTCCGACCGAAGCTACCTCATGCGGCTAAAAATTCCTGGGTTCAGTAAATCATTCGATTCTCATCAGTTTAACTCGAAAGGGAGTCGCCCGATGAAGAAACATACGATTGGGCGAATTTAACAATGGATTACATTATTCGCCTTAAATAGGATTCAAACCCTGATTCCCCGAACCAATGCCATATGGTTTAACCAAATCACAGTGGAAATGGACGTCTGGATGGCTTCATTGACTAAGGCATCAGACGCTCATTTAGGCAACCTGGGAGAGTAACATGGGAGCATTAGTTTTTATAAATAAGCTAACATACTCAAGTAAAATTCAAAAATATTAGCGGGAATTGGGAAGGAAATAATTCAGGTCTTCATTTCTCTTATCAGGCATATGAAAAGGATTAATTTTTATGACCTACATCTGTAGAGACTGTCGGAACACAAAGAGAGAAAATATAATCCTTTTCCTCCCAACGCGAGCTTATCAAAAGAAAAAAATAGCAAAGCTACAAAAAGACAGAGGACACCTCTGGTAAAATTAGAAACCATTCATAAAATCAATGGTTGGCGAGTTTACTTTTTGGAAGATGGACATCTTTAAAATGAAAACACTTAGTTCTTTTCTACCAATATTAAAAACAATTCGACCCGTTTCGGCCTTTGCAGGCTATTATCAAGATTACAATGCAAAATATCATAGAATATCACAGTTTATATAAATATATATGAATCCCAAGGAGAGAGGGGTGGTTAAAAGAAGGGGGATGAGAAGTGAGTAAGTTTTGAGAAGGTGATTGAGCAAAACTGCAAGGGAAGTTTTCATAACTTAAATTTACTTTTTAAACTCAATCTCACTTAAATGTGATATCTATGCTTCGGTAGTAATCTAAGTAAACTAACTAGATGGAAACCTAATGCCAAGTTTTTATGAAATAAATACACTGCAAAATCTGTAAATCACTGTCAAAAGCTCAACCGTCAATATCCTCTAAATGTCGTCTTCACTTTAATGAATTATGCAACTACGAATGAATCAATCTCGGACCGTTTAATCAGTAAAGGAACCTGCTACGAGCCATTTGAACAATTTAAAAAATTGAGTGAAGCGATTGGAGAAATATTTTACCCCAATTTGGCTCTTAATTAGGTTGTATTATGAAAATTTGTCATTCGCATGTACAAAACTAGATAATTGTCGTCGTAATTATTCAAAGGGCATTTATAATTGGCTCAATTACCCATGAGTGATGGTATATCGGTGAAATATTTACGATTTCATTCGTTTTAAGATAAACACGCCGAGATATTTGAGCCAGAAATGATCGAATAGGATCGCAAATAATTTCATTTTGATAATAGGAGAACAATTAAGAACTACGCAAGAGTGTCGAAATCATTAATGTCTTCCACTTAGCATTACAAGAACCAACGTGTGTCTCCTTTAGACAATCTCGTACTTTTTATGGCATTTAAATCCAACGGCTCTAAATTTTGCCTTTTAAAAAACAGCTTTTTGTCAGTATTTAATTAGCCTATAACTCGAATCAGCAATTATTATTTCTAAGTAGTCCAGAATGATGCTTTTCGTTTGTATAATATGATGTAGTCTTATGATAAGTTGGCCCTATAAGGGTGCTAGGATAAAATACGAGAGGTCAGGGCCTCAGTAAACCATGATAAGAATCCCTGCATTACTTGACTAGTTATTAAATATTACGCTGAGAGATTCATTTCATAATAATGATTATTGAACACAGTTAAGACGAAAATTAAGTTCTACGCTTAGATGTACCTTTGCGAAGACTTTTTCGTCATTGTCATACTTCTTACAGTTTTCGTTGGAAGCGATTCGATATTTTTAAATGCCATTTTTTGCTCAGAAAAGAACATAATAACTCTTTTACCATAATTATCCAACTTCAAACAGATACATTACAATGAACCTAACTAAAAAAGTAAATTTTCTTGACGGACATGTATTCCCCTTATTAATGAAAGTACAATGATGATAAACCATTTTTTAGATGAAGGTTGACACAAATATTCGCGCGTAAATGAGAAAAGCGATGTAGGGTAATGGATAAGCTCTTGCAAAGAACAGTTATGCATTCAAATTGCTGGGATTCAGGTATAAGCACGCGTGGAAAGGAGAGAAATCCTTTAGGCATCTCTCGGAGGACGCAGCGATGAGGGCCGGCGGTCGTAATTGGATCTGAATCTAGTATGAAGACGGCCCGTGGGTTTATTTCGGGAGACTGAAGCATGAAAGCCCTTAACTCTAAGAGGAAAAGAGATCCTTTCTGCGTTTGAGCATGGCTAATGAAAGCGTCGCCCTGCCCAAAATAAAGTGCGTTACATAAGCGTACGGAGAATGATTGGGATAATGCATCAACCTTCGGCCTTGACGTGAATCTCCATAGATAGACTCGGAAAACTAAATAAGCTTCAGTCCCTTTTAGTGTCAAACTAAATTGCTAAATTGAGAACGGCCTATACCCACGATTAGAGAGGGCTGTCACCAAGAATTTTTTAACCTGAAATAATATTTACGAGTTTTGAATAGTTAATAGACATTGATTTCAAACCATAATAAATATCATTTAGTTTCTTAAAAAATAAAAACCCGTTTCTCTTGACTCTTTTGTTTTAGTTTTCCTTTATTCAACTTTAACAATAAATCCATGAAAACACTTGGGCAATATTCAATAAAAATAATTAGTTTATTTCACTTGAAGAAGAAAATATTATTGCTAAAGTTAAAGGAAGTAATTTGAAAAGATGAATTTATTAGATAATACACTGAAGAAAAGGGCCTGTATATCATCTTTCCTGTGGTTATCACCTTTCTCTTCTACTTTTCACCCCCTATTTCAATTACTTAGAGTAAACTTTTATCTCATCAATGGGATTTGAAATGTTACAATGAATTCGCTGCAAAATATCCATCAAAGCATGGGAACAATATATAATCATCTTGTTTTATCCTTAACGCAATTAACGCAAAGACTTAATACGAAACATAAATTTCACCACACAGAGATCGGAACGTCAGAGTGTAAATTTTAGGGGAAAAACGTAGTCGCACGATGGAGCAACTCTCAAATTTCTTTATTTCTACTTTGCTTGTGAAATTATCCTTCCTAATTGATAAAATCTCTTCCATGAAAAAAGGAAAACATAATACACAAACATTCCTTTGCTTGTGCTTTTGCACACATTCCTCAATATGCAGCAAACTCAGTTGATCCAGGCATTGTGTTACAGACTAGTACCCGAACAAAAATTATGACCGACTGAAATTACAATTTCATTTTTCGGCATATTGATTGATTGAAATACAAAAATTTATCATTGAGTACAGATATTTCTTTCTGCACCATTCACCGCAAATATTGCATAATATACTAAGTAGCATTGCAATCGAGATCGATTGATAATACATAACTCCCTTAGAAATGATTTATCCAATGAGAAACGATAATATAACAAATTAGCGCTAAACAGACATTTTCTGAACACTCACCTTTGAATATGCATAAAATAAAAACATAATAGGCTGCGGCCCGTAACCGAGAACAACAATTCCTTTAAAGAAACTGAATTTTCAATCGAAAAATAAATGGCTCCCTTCGTTTTGCCCTTAATCTTTTGGAAAAATCTGTACACACGTACATTAATACGAGGCCAGTTTCGCAGAGCTGACGGCTGGAACTATATTTTTCTTTGACTTTTCCAACTAAGAGAGAAAATATGTGCCTAAAATATTTTCTTATTGAAGCTAGTATGAATCAATCCGAAAATCGGCTCCCTTTGAATTTTATGCCTCCATGGTGCAAAGGCTTTTGAGTGAAGCTAGATCCGAGCGAAGTAGGCAGAGACCAGGATCAATTAAGGAAGCGCAATTATTCATCCGAATGCCGAACGAATGACTGATGTAAATGCTTCGTTAAACACTTCGAACACGACTCGTACGCCTCAAACGGGAGAGAGTTGAAGGAAAAATTATGCAACCGGCAAACTTATTTAAATATTCATCCCCATCCTCTCTATCAATCACCAGCTACTGACTGCGTTCATGCATTCAGTCATGATGAAAATGACCTTGCTTTCTTCCATCAGAATTTCGCATCACTAAAGGGAGAGTAACTAAGTTGATGTAGCTAGGACGATGACGCTTTGGAGGGAAATTGCTCTAAATCAAGCAAGATATTGTGGCGTCGGGAATAACACTCACAAAGAAACGTGTGTTGACGTGTGCATGGTGGTGCATTTTTTTTTATCAACAACCAACAATCCAAGTTGTTTATTGAGGCTTCTTGTTATTAATCTGTAAACTTCACACAACTTAAAAAGCAATTAATAATTAAAAACATAACAGATGATTATACATAAAATTGCAAAATCGATGTGCCGCCACAATATCAATAATCTTGCACGTGCAAATAAAACGAAGTGTAATATTTAATTATCATGACTACATTTTTAGTATATTAAAAATCGATGGACACATGGTATCGAAATCGATTATATCGATTCGATGGTATCTCAATATTTTAAAATTCAATTTGGTAGGTCAAAGGGTGAAATGTGATGGAGGTGATTGTACGATAGTAAGGTAAATACAGCCTTAGAAGGATTGGTAAAAGCAGAGACGAGAAATGTGAATTTTGAAATTAATAGGCAAGGTTAAAGGAGGAGGACACAGGGAGACCAAGGAACAGACGAGGTACAGAAATAAAAGGAGACATGGACACGGCGAAAACCAACAATGGTGTGGAGCGCTCATTAGCTTTATTATTGTATTTACCAATTTCTTGCTATTATGAAATAAGTCTACTATTAATTGTCTTCCCGTGGCACATACGAGTAATGGAAAAGAGAATTCTCAATCTAGCCCGTTTTGAAGTACATAAATTTCACTCCCTGATCAAAAGACTCAGAGCTAAAATTTTTATTTGCGGTAAAAAACGGAGAAGACTAACGTTTTCCACTCAGCTATTATATTCTTTTAAGCCCTTGAATATGATACAGTCCAACTCCAAATACTTTTTAGTCATGCCGTGGAAATGATTTTTAATGACGTGTCCATGGAAGTATTTGCTGTGGCATAATTTAAATTACCACTGAATGTAAAAGATAAGAATCCTTCAAACTCAATGAATCTTATTTTTCAACAGCTTGTTAATTTTAGTTATCAAGAAATTATCATTTTATAACCGTATTAATATGTGAAAAATTGTCTATTAATGCTTCCGCACTTTCAGCTGTCGGTTCCTTGCTATAAGTAATGATTATGAGTAAAAAATCTGTCAGTGAATTCTTTTATGAATTATTGAAACAAATGTATTAGGATTACCGAATAAAAATATTTAATAAAACTGCCCTTGTCCTAGTAAACAGGGTTTGAAAACCACTGAACGGTGGTTGTTACTCGGAAGAGCATCTGATGATAAATATGGTCATTAAATACGAGCAAAATTTGTCTTCGGGTGACATTTTCTTATACTGTGACCCGTTTAGCCAAATTTTCAATCGCTAGATATCGCGATTAATTGCTTTGATGGTCCATCGATTTCCATTGTGGCCACCTGAAATTTTTTTATATTAATTTCAATGAGTTTCACTGAAAAAACAATGTTTGCTTTAAATGGGTTCAAATTTAAATGATTAGAGTATAAATATCACTCATATTTATTTATTTATCCGTGCAACACATCTCACCGCGTCACTTATACCTAAAGGCAAAATACGCTATTATTGCAAATACTCCTGCAGCGGTAGAAACCTACAGGAAATTCAAACTTTTGATTTAGACTGTTACTCAAATATTTATTCGATTAATAGAAAAGGAAGTAAATATTCCTACACCACTTGAGGTAGATAAACGTTTTAATAATAAGGTAATAACACAGATCATTTAGGTACATACTTGATGCATAAATATGAAATACTAAAGATTATACTACAAATTTTATAGTTATTGCTATTTCAATCATATTGATGTCTAAATTCCACCCCATAACACTTGAAACTATTCTTATTGTCTACTATAAACTTAAAATATGGCGATAATCATCTACCTATATTTACTTATAAATGTAAGATTATATAGAATAAAGGAATGGTTTAGAAGTTAACTTTGGCTATTCGAAACTTATAATACATATTGGATTAAATTTATACACATTGTCTTTCTCGTGAGGCCTTTGGCGATGAAAACCAAGAGGAAATAAGAAAACAACCTGAAGCAACAGATTAGGCATCAAGAGTGATATAACAGCCTAAAGCGAAGTCCCAAAGCCAAGGCAGAAAGTCATTATTTTCGCATAAACAAATTAGTTCGCCATCAATCAGGCTTTGTTTGATGCACTGTGTTTATGCATTTACTGGCAGCAATAAAACCTGGAGTTCTGGGTCATAGTACAAATAAAACTAGCCGGTTTCTAAAACGTTTTCCTATCCTAGGGCAGTAAAATTTACAACAAGAGCAACAGTGAAAGCTGAATGCGTTTCGTTGTGGAATAATTAGATCTTCATAATAAAGAATAAGAGTAAAAATAAATGGAGAATAGTACAAAGGATTTATTTTCGATTCCGTTGAATTGAATAATGAGGAGACACAGAAACGTTCATGTCCCAGGAGTGTTTACGATAAGTAAAAATGACAGCAAAGCATTTAATCCTAGTTTTTTTAATAAAAAAGTCAAGATTTGTTTAGGTTGATAGCGAGGCGTGAAAAAAAAATTCGAGATGACTTTCCACTCATGAGAGACTCTGTGAAGTATTCTCCTAAAGTTATATTTGAACTCTTTGATGATCGTGCTTTATGGGAGATACATTGAAGCGTTCTCGGAATCTGCACAATATTGAGCATCAATGGAGTAAAAGGCTATTTTTGCAAGAATTTTTCCGCAAAAAGTCGATACGCAGAGTCAGTAAAAGAATTTAATAAACGGAGATCAAATATAAATAAATGTTAGAAGCCTAAAGATAGTATGATATCGTCCTATTTCAAAGAAATCTTATTGAAGAGAATCTTATTTGCTTTTCGACTAGTGCCCAATCCAGAAAAAAAGTTAGGTATAATTTTTTATAAATTTCATAAATGTAGTTTTACATTGGTTTTCAGGATTGTGATAGAGGAAGTTGTCATACGTACAAAAATCTGCCAGCTTTGAATGCTCTCCTCCGAAAATGAATGCAGCGTTGGAAAAAAGCTGAAGCAGTACGTTACTTTGGCCTGCTTTCGATTCGTTCAGTTACATTTTTCTTCAGTGACAAGCCTTTTTTTTCTCAATTGCTATATGCTGGTGAAGGAATAAAAAACTCAGGAAAGAGATCCGTTAACTCAAATATAGAGTTAAATCAAATTATACCGTATCAAAGATAATAATAATTTTTCCACAGTCATAAAAAATTCTACCATTAGAATGGCTCTTAATGTCCACAATTATAGTACATTAATAATCTTATCCGAAAATGACAGATAATATGGGAAAATTAAGAGAACCGAAACTGAGAATGCACCGTACTAAATTTATGAATTAGGTAGAATATACTCGCTCCCCTAATCGATATAAATGATGAAAAAGTAAAATTCGACAGGAACATAACCCTAGAGTGGTGATGACCGGTCTCTCAGACCGACAAAATAACTTTTTCTGGTGACACAGGCGAAGTAGAAAATTTTGCAAATCAAACTCTTCAATAGCTTCCTGTTTTACACTGCCCCTCCGATATACGAGCCAAAACATCACTTTTGTATGCATATCGCTACCGTGTAGCTACTTTCGGTCCCACAAACCGTACGTCATGACTTTTGTCTTCAAATAGTACCAATTTTGTAACATTATGTAACAGATGATACGCCCGAAATGTGGATAAGTTATTAATTAGATATCATTAAAATGAATCATATTTTACGTAACAAACCTTGTAATGGCAATTTGGCTCTATTAAATCAAAATAATGCCCTAGTCTATCCACTTTACGGCATAACCTATATATAATAAAAGCTTAAGTAAGCGTCTCTTTTAGTTGTGGAAATTTTGAATAAATATTTTTACATTGATGCTTGAATGCTGATACTTGGAAATCAGCCAAGAAAAATACCGATATCATTTTTGTAAAAATTGCGAAATCCTAATCGGTTCATGAGAGCTAATTCGTTCGTCATCGCAAATGTCCCAATTATTCACGCGTCCACTGTAAAGCGAATATGAATGTTCGAAAAGAGTAGCGAAATTATTTTAACTTTAAATTTGGACGGAGTTTATAAATAGTAGTTATTGTTAACTGCTGGTAAAAATATCTCAAAAATAGCAGCAAGGAACCCACTTTCATCCACAGCATTACCACTACCACCGTGGATCAATAACGAGGTTCTTCAAACTCGCAAAAATCCTTCAAGTTGAAAAAGGCCCCACACCGTCGTACAACTTCATCTCAATTTTGAGGGGAAACAAACTTTACCCTCCGCTGATGGCTTCATTTTTAGTTTTATTTTCACTCAAGGGGAAATATTTCCACTCTATAACACGTCTGCACGGCAGAAATTTCAGATGCTACCGAGTTATGGCATTCACGCCTCAGTTCCTTGCCACCGAAATAAGAAATATATTGCCACTTTAATATTAATCAACCCCGATGGAACCATTCACTTTGCTACGTCTGAGTAGCTCTTTCAGTCGAAATCGCATGGTAAATTTTAGGATTTTCGGGAGTAAACATCCTACAATTGCACGCCAGACTCTCCTTTTTGAATAGTCTTATTTTTAAGGAACGCATAGGTCAAAAGTAGATAAAATCCGGTTAGAAAGAAATAAAGTGGAAACAGAATTGATTAATAGATAGAATTTTAAACTCACTCAGTACGACCGTATTTCCTGAGGGAAAGTTAATTATCAGTAACAAAATATTCATCAATGAGGAGTGTGTTACATTGGGTTTTGATTGCTGATGTGCTTCCACAGAATTCTAACTAGTCAAACGGTTTACGTGACTGCTTCTTGTATCAGCCTGTATATTGGATGGTCATTCTAACAATATACTCTGAGAGAAGATCAGACATTTTTTATCCCTGTGAAATTCTATAATCTCCAAAACAAATTACTCACCAAGGTGAGAGGACCGACGAGACGTGGGAACAGAAAACCCGTCATTGCTTATATTTTTATAGCTACGTTCTTTGACGGAGTTTTCAAGCACCACTCGATGAATTCCGCACTGTTTAAGTTTCGTAACCAAATGTCGAAGATGGGACATCCTAAAACAATTGGAGAGAGTCCAACAACGCAAAAAATATTTCAATAAATGACATCTATTTCTAATCACCATATTATGTTAACTATGTAAATTAGGTTGGTTTTAAACTCCCTTTTAACCCATATTTACATGATTTTTACTTCACCGCTCAAGATCGGCCTTCAAGCCCCAATCAACCTCATTTCTCCAGCTACTTCCTTATCCTGACGCAGGCTTACGATAAAAATAGCTGTGTTCCCTTGAAAGCAAATAGCATTGTGATAAGCATTACCAAATGATGATGTTAAAATATATCAAAAAGTTCTCTTATCCAACATAAATTGGCGGAAAAGTACTAAGTCTTAATTAATAACACCATTTTTGCTTGCGAATGGAATAACTCTACTATTCTCAATTGTTTTATTTTAATATTTTCTTGAAGAATTGGATTCATGAAACTCAAGGGTTTATCTTCATTTATAATGTCTGTAAAATTGTCGTTTATATTTCGAGTAAAACACCAAAGGATTGAATAATTTTATGAAGAATGAGGATGCAAATTTTAAGCGAAAGGTGGCTTATTCCTTGAATCCATGAGAAGGGATGAGACTACATGCGGTCCAAATTAGCTACTATATACCCTAGGAACTCACTCATGCCGTGAAGTGGCGATTATGGCTATAAAGAGAATCGACGAACGATATTACAAGGAGCAAAATTCTTCCATGGTGGCAAAGTGAAGACCAATGTAAATTATAAGCGTACAGTACGGAATTTTAAGAATGACATCCTTGTCATTAAAAAAATGACACCTCGTTGCCAAAATTGTGATTGATAAGCAAACCATATAATAATAAAACTCCCACTGAGAGTATTTCATATATTTATTTCTGATAGGGGAATTTTTTACATTTAAGATTACATGGTTTTACCAAGCCATGTGTCTCAATTAACGATTTTGCTACTTTATTTCATAAATAAACGTACATACATTCCCAATACTCGCTATCGACGAAGCGTACTGGCGAACAAAAAACTGAAGAATTAACATCTCGAAGCTTAAAAGTGGATTAATCATTTGTAAATCAATACAAAGCGATTAACTCAGATTTAAACTTAATGGTTGAAGGCGTAGCTTCGAGGAAGGTTACCGCAGACATGACGAAAAAGATTGATCTCTCAGTATATTCCACACTTAAAACTTTTATTACCGACCTAGGTTTCGATTATCTTGCAACCTTTGAAAATGATTGCAAGGAAATCGAAACCTAGGTCGGTAATAGAAGTTTTAAGTGTGAAATTTACAAAGAGATTTTCCTTTTTCGTCAACTCAGATTCAAATTATCCCCTTTAAGCACACGGGATCCTTTTTCTTTCGGAAACTACTTGCAGAGAAGAGAGACGCGCAGATGCGGAATTTACGCGCTTATAAAGTACTCCAGGTGGATCTTACATCGGCGTTAATGTTCCGCAACCCTGATTGTTGCATTGATTTGGATGAGTAAATATCTAATTGAAAATTTAAGGTTTAACTCGCGTATCAATCTTTGAATATTTTGATACCTGCTGAGTTAAATCAATTATTTTTCCCAAATATACCATTAGGTTCAGTTCGTTTAAAGCTGGCGCTTGCCAGGAAATGTGGCGGAAATATTCTAGTATTTTTATCCCATATCTTGGGTTTTTTTCTGAACGAGTTGTTTCCGACGAAAATTTCATTCATGATGGATAGAAAAATATCATTTTCTCCTTGTTTCTTCCTTTTTCGCGTTTAACACTAGATAGTTTTAACATAGATTTGAGACAAATTAGCGAGGAAAGGAAACTTTTGACATTCATGTTAGATAGAGGACAAGGTTTTTTTTTAGTGGCCAGAATATGACTAAAATTACCTATATGTCCTGTAACGGTAAAACCACTATAACTTTATCGGTGGAACTTAAAGTGGGAACTACAAAAAAGACATTTATGAGACTGAACTAGTAAGGTAACATAGAGCAACAGCTATGGGCGAAGATTATCGAGAAGAATCAGTGATTAAGGCCGGCAGAGAAAATGAATGGAACTTGAGAGGCAGAGCACGAGCAAAAATACCAGTTCATATTTACTTATCCTATTTGAAACATTATCGATTGAATGTTACGTTTTTTTGGTCTAAAATGTCTTTTTCACAATAGAAACAACGTATTTTACCTGGCAAAAGGTATGAGATTTAATTGGGAATTTCCATCTTAAGCCTTTGTAACAAAGCAATAAATAGAGATTTACTAAGAGATTTGATTGGGTATATTTCTCACCCCATCCATTGTATAAATACTAATAACTCCATCATAGTAACTTAATTTAAAGTGTAATGTTGATATAATTATCTCTATCCTACTAATAAAAATTATTCATTCATCTTCCCGTTTAAATTCAACGAGAATCCCCTCCTAGTCAGTAAATATTTTTCGAAAATATTTTACCCGAATTGAGATTTCAAGATCATATCAGATGTAGCGATGATACTTCACTTGATATTAACTACTCCATGAGGGATTAATTACTAAATCGGTTATTAATGTGGATATAAACCTATAAAACTTGACGTGGCAACATATTTTTACTGTATTTCATCTTTGGAAACGTACTATTTGCCCGAAGAAAATGAAATATATCACATCTCTTCACGTTTTTCAAATACGTCCTTTGACAATATACAGAATATGATCTAAATGGATGCGCTACAGCTTTGAGAATGTATTCTAAATTATTTACAGTACACCTCAGTTTCATATAGAAATCAAATTGCAATTTTAACTTAATATAAAATGATTTGTTTCTGACACAAATATTGCTATGGGTTGATTAAGTTTTATCCAAAGTCAGAGGACGGTTTAGATAATAAAATAGAAACCTTAATCTTATAATAATATTAACAATAGTAACTTGTCTATATTAAGCAAATTTTAGGACAGTAATCCTCTCATACAATTAATTCATTTGAAAAACACAAACATCCATGTCCTGAACAGTGAATAAACTACCCAGGCGGGATTTGAACCCGCCACCCTCGGATTAATAGGCGAGGACTTTACCCCGCCGCCACCGAGGCCGAAAAAATTGACAGTTATTAATAAATGAATGCCTACATTCTCAAAATTTGAATGGGCTTTATCCACGACACAGAGTTTCTCAAACTTTATGGAGCGACTTATTGAGACAATTTGTGGCGGAGTGGTAACGTAAGCAGATGGTGAATTATATTTGCACATGTATACCGTGCAGCAAAAGATGTAATTTTTAATCCCATGCTTTCGAACCTAATTTACCATCTCTTTAATAGATTTTTATCACCAAAGAACTCGGTTAACCTTCCCTCCACTATTATCCGCCGAATGACTCACTGCTGATGGTCTACAGGATATTGTAGTTTTGACTGAAAAAAATACCTGGTGCAAATACTCTTAAACATCAACGCCTGAGTTAAATTTATTAAGGATTAATTAAATTGACTGCATGTCATCAACCTACAAGTGGAACAGACCTTTGTTCGCTCAACCCCAGAGTATGTTCAACCATCGCAAATGAAAAAGCTAAATACCTTTTATATGTAGTCATCTTTGGTATGAAAATTCAATTGGCTTTCTGAACGTTTCAAGTGTTTAAATATGTGCAAAATTAAGAAAAATTAACTCATTAGTAAATCACGGTGTTTTTCTGTCATAGAACGCTCGGGTAATTCATTAGGTACTTAGTCCTCTTGAAAAACTGAAACCTGATAAGGGTTACCGTGAAGTCGACTGATAAATTAACATTTTCATTAGGTATTATTCAACTCAGTTTATGTGATATCCGTAAAAAATATACGTATAGATCACAGCGTCTGTTTATTTGGAAATATCAGTTATGTAGTTTTCATACATTCAATGAGTTAACCAACTCCTCAAACTCATTGGAGAATCATCCAATGTACCGAGTCAGTCAGTCGACAATTCTTTGATGGCATTTTACTGGCTACCGAAGTATAAAAAACTTACGAGAAATAATGCCATCTTAAATTTGATATTGTACAATATGTAATTTTCAATATTTCTATTATAAGAAAATGCGAATTGAATTACTATCGTATGAAGTTTTACAATTTAAAGAGTCATTATTCAAATCCAGTAGTAAATCCATTTAAAATTGGCGTGTATATCCCTTCAAAATAGCCCTTCAAGTTTAAGTACAGGAAAAGATTAAGGAGAAAATTAGTTGATTGTAGAAAAAGGAAGGTTGATGATGCAATCTAAATTTAAAAGTCATAAGTTGACAGCACGGATATATATAGGTATGTAGAACGAGAAAGAGTATCTTGTTATTTCTTACGTTGGTATCGGCAGGTTGACAACTTCTATTACAAATCGGTTTACCGATTTGTATAGTGGATGCAGTTAGCCTAAATCCTGATCCCTTAGTTTATTGGAAAGTCGTAATTTTACCAATGAAGTTCTTGAAATACGGATTACCGCATTAACGATTATCGGAAATCTAGTTACAGCACGAGCTATGGTAGGCTCCTAACTCAATTTATCATGGAGAGAAGGTATTGGTACTATTAAGCCTAACAGGAGAACATTTGATTGGACGTGTGTTCCAAAAATACCGAAAGCTTACGAAGAAATAGCTGGAATGCACCATCTATTCCTCTGGGAGAAGCTCTCATTTCAGCCCAAAAAATTAACCTCCTGAAGATATTTGCATTCATTCAATGCTTCTTCCTTAAACTTCTCAACCTTTCATCCAAAAAAATCAGCGTTTTCTCGTTTCCATGGAACTTTCCATCCGACGCCTTTGTCCTTAACCCCTCAAATTATATACGGTCGAATTTCCTATATTTTTTCTTGGAAATCAAAACTCTGTGCCTGGTGGAGAAAAAGATAGGGCACCCCTTCCTCATGGCTTTGATTTGAGGGTATTTGTAGATATTGTAATTAGAAGGGGATCATTCGAATCATTACTTTCACCAATAACCGATGGAAAAAGCCTTTGTTCCTCTATTCATCTACAATTACAAAAAACCTGGGAGTCACTTCTTTAGCGTAAAAAAGGGGGTAAATCATCACCAACACGCATTTAAAAATACGCTTCTTAAGTTAATGTGGCTACAACCGCTGGTGGAACCTATCAGAAACTTACTAGAACTACAGAAATTCACAAATACAACAAAACATAACAGAAACAGATCGATAACACCGAAAACTTTCACGGCCTGCTGTGAGTTCTAGGTAGCAGATGTGCATACAAGTATTAAATGATTCAACCAACTAGTCACACTATCTATTGAAACATTAATTTAAATGCCTCATTTGCATCACCAAGCAGGGTTCTGAGGAAGTCAATGTGAAAAATCCCAAGTTTTCAAAATTAGAAATAAAATATCTGAATAAGAAAAAGAGCTTTTGAGTTTTCATTACGTCAGATGAATAAATATTTTCTTTTATTAAGGTTCATTATGGCCGCACTTGAAAACAAATGCATCTGTTATGGTCTCTCACAGTTAACGGGAAAAAATATAACTTTGACAATTCTCAGTTCTGTAGTCTATATCTTTAATTTTAATCTCCTTATCTGATCTACAGTAATATGTTCGAGTTCAAAAATGTGAAATTATGCCTTCAGCGAATAAACTAGTTTGAAACGTAACATAATAGTCTAATACTAACTTTTTATTGTTAGTCTGAAAGTTCTTTCTATTCCAGTTATTGTAAAAAGTCAGTAACGTTATCGATATAATCCTAATGGCCCTATGCATATCTTGCGAAAATCGTTTCACGTGTTCTCTATTTATTACACTGTCATCCCAAATACCGGCAGCGTACTCCAAGTTGGACCTAACAAGTGAGAAGTGCCTGCTTTCACTACGCCAAATACCTATTGACGATTAGCTCGACCGGTCATTTCACGAATATGTTTCCTCTACGAGAGGATACTAGCCATTTGAATTCCAACAGAATGCTGTTGTCGGTAGCCTGCCGTAAATACGATACAATCCCGATGGGCTATGTTGCGAGGCAATACCTTCTCCATCACTTCTGGAGACATACGATCAACCTCCACCTGCGGGCCATTATTTACATGGATTAACTTGTATTGCTTATACAACTTGTAAGGTTCATCTCGAATCGGATTTACATCCAAAGAAATGTGCTTAAACCAAAACTCCCGGTTTTAGCTACAGTATATTGCTTTTAGTGAATTTATGATCGAGACTTATTACACCATTAAGTTTTGAGCGCCATTGATAGAGCAACTGGAATCTCTTTTTATACGGGAATTAAAGTAAAAAAAATAAGAGAACTTGGAAGTACCAAATAATTTACTTAAAAATATGAAGCAAGTTAGATCCGAGGATATTCTGTGCCTCATATAAGTGGCTCGCGAGCAAGGATACTGGGATAGGGGTTAAATTGAAAGATTTGCCAATTATAAGGTACGAATCCAAGGCTTTAGGAGTACCCATTCCCGTTTCAATTTCACACCGATTGCCAGATTCATAAGGTCATGCTATCTTAGTTTAAATTGTACAATAGGTTAAGGAAAATAATTACAGCACAAAAAATATTGAGCCTCACAAACCAAAAGAAGAAACTATCATTGTTATTGAAATAATTTACCGATTAATGTTAAGTTTATTGAGAGTCGGAGATAATCTTCCATATTTTTAGCAAGTGAAATGCCCTATCTCCCTCATTCATTTCTCTCTTAATCTCCGCGCACATCCTACCCTTATTTATCCGGTCCCTAACATTTATCCTCTTTCTGCCCCCAACATTTTTCCCATCGAGGTTTTTATACAACCCTTTGCCCTCATCAACCCTTTCAGCCACCAATCCTGCATCCTCCCGATCACATCCAAAAGCGTCATCTTCTGAGCCTCCGACACAAGCACTGCCTCTATTCTCTTTCTTTCCGCACACCACATCCTCTCCATCCTCCTCCACACCCTCATTACAAAAGCCTGAAATCTGTTCTCATCGTCCTTCCACAGAGTCCTCGTCTCTCCCATACAATACGCTACACTACTGTCATATCAAGTTCCTCACCAGTTTCATCGTTAAAACCATATCCAAGGATTCCATCATCAGCTTCTTACTATTAACCCTTTGAGTGCGGCATGACGTGATATCAAGTCAAGATTGTCCTTACGCTGGTGCTGATGACATGAAATCACGTCAAGGGTACCGTGAGTGTTCCAGCTTTCACTAAAGGGGCTATTTAAAGTTCCCTAGTGAATGCTGGAACACTCATGGTACCCTTGACGTGATATCACGTCATCAGCGCAAGCGTACGGACAGTCATGACGCGATATCACGTCATGCCGCACTCAAAGGGTCCTTAAACGTTTTAATTTGCTTACGCTATTCTCCTCCTAGCTAATACACCAACTTTCTTCCAACTTAACCTCCCAAGAAATTAGGATTGGATTTTGGGAAGGGGAGCCAAGGGGACCACGGTTTAACGTCATCCGACAGACTGAGTACCTACTGTACTTGAGACCCTCCACTTGCCCTCCACAAGACACTCGAATAGGGATCGGGTTTCCTCTGAAAAACTTCCTCCTCTGCAGGGATTTTATCCCTGGCCGTCCGTATTGCTAGCCAGTACTCTTACCACCACACCAACCCGATCCCCCCCAAGAAATTAAATTACTCCATTATTGCTGATGTGGTATCAGGTGAATATTTTCGTTGCTTCATTCAATAGAATTTAATTCATTCATTAGTAGTGAGGAGTGTCGACAGGGTCCCGAAATTCGTTCTAGATTCTCATCTCCCTTTCAGCCATATATTTCCAACAGGAACAAGCACTCTTTCCACGGTCCACTCGAGGAGTTTCGCTCGCCTTCCTACGATCTTTTTTTATACCCTCCCTCCACGCCTAATCCTTTGCCTTTCCGAGGGTTACTACCCTCCCATGGAAAAGGTCTTTTCTCCTCCTCTTTCCGGCTTAACCTTTTCCTTCCACCTTCCTCCTCCCATTCGGAAGGGATGGAAGAATCGCGCAATGGTGTCTCGTGAATGGCGGAATTCGGGACCCGAGGATCTCTTGCTCGCTCACTCCCTCTCTCTGCCGGACGCCAAATTAAACGCCGCCACGTCCATCGAGGTCGACTTCGCGTGGGAGTCCCAAAGACCGAACCCTAACTTGCCGCTCTCCTTTATTTAATTCAAGTCCCGTGTCGAGCTCCTGAGGTGAAACCTTCCCGAGTCGCCGTCCGTAAGGGGTTGCGTGTAGAGATAAATCCGATAGCCATGCGTCTCTTCCGCTCGAAACTTTTGGAGGGTTTGCTTCGAGTGGCTGGAGCGGCATTCATGATGATTTTAATAATTCTTAAGTTATTCGAAAAATAGATTCTTGCACCACACTCCAATCAAGTCGTTTATGTCTGTTTATATGGAGGACATAACCACACATTTATTAATTTAAATGGTGGAAGAATTATACATTATTTAAATATCATCTGCATTGAAGCAATATTATGACAGGTGTTAACGACTCGAAATTTGAAATTTATGCAAAAATCAAATGAAAATACGCATATTTTACTCGAGATATCAGATTGATATTTGATAATGCTCATTATAACTATACGAAATGCATTATTTCAAGTTTAGGATAAAATCCAAGCATAAAGACTCGTAACGTATATCTAACTGCCAAAACTATCAATCATTTTCCAAAAAACCAACTCGGCCACAAGTAGTTTTTTTCACTTTTATCTAGATAAATATCTCCAATGGTTATGTGCCAAATTTTACGCAAACAACAATTACCTTAAGTGCTGTGCTGCCCGAGACGGTTCTCCTCGTTTAGGTTCTTTCATACAAGTACGTTTCGAGCGTGGACTCGCACCTTATTATTTTTTAAGTTTATTTTTAGTCTCCTTCTGTATCGTTACTCCTTGCCTGCAGATCACTGATCTGCGGGTTCCAGTCCCGCCTTGATTGACCTTAAGCATGGGCTTTTGCGTCTAATCTCACACATAGCAATAACATCTCATGTGAGCAGCAATTTTTTTCTGGTTGCTATAGACAAAAAATATACTTCACCCGATAATAACCTTTCAGCGAAAGTTATCTCTTCAATTGGCGATATACAAATAGTAGCATTAATTAATTACGGAAGAAATATAAAAGAATAAGTCACTTTGAGAATAAGAGAGCTAAAATTCAACTATTTGGAGAGTTTGGAGAGAATTGGGAAGTAGGATTCCCAGCGAACGGAGATGCAAGAAGCATATAGCAAGTAGAAATGCCAAGTACTTAAGGTACTTTTTCTTAAGAATAGTCCACAATCACTAATTCACGTAGGTTTGTAACCGAGGACACACGTCATCAAAGCATATGCACGGGTATTTTCCTGGCTGTGAAGCTATGAACTTAAGATTTAAAAGGGAATTGAAATTATGTTGCACTAAAGACTAAGGAAGACCAAATGGATGAAAAGAATCACCAATAAAGAACTTCTGCGAAAAAATTGGATGAAAGGAGTTTGAAAGTAACTTTGCAAAGTGGGAGAGACAAATTGACGGAAGACATCTGTGTTTGAGCAGCGCTACGGTAAGATTTGTGAATGGTATTGCGAATGGGAAGTCATAAAAGAGATGATGAAGTTTATTACGCGAGGAAGGTAAAAGCAATTCTGCCGATTAATATCGTAGATATTGCCATGATAAAAAACAGACTAGACCGGGATTTGAATCACAGACCTAGCGCTGACCTTAGCGCCACCTTGGCCTCATGATTCACCGATGGTAATTTTGGAGGATACTAGTGAACTAGAAGTTGCATTGAACTACGTATTCATTGCCGTTATTCATTGGTATAGTTGAAAGAATACTTTCCTACGTAACCCTGTGCGGCATTAGCGTAGTAATTCGATACAATGGTGGGACGTGTGTCCCTTTAAGTTCTTTGCCTCCCTTGCAATGTCATCCTTAATGTGCATCAAGGGTTTATGATCATCAAGTGATTATGCACCAAAATAACTTCAATTTTTCATGGGAGTCCGTGGCTCGATTCCCGATCAAACATTAAGCAAGACGATAAAATATGGTATTTAGTACAAATTTGATCCTTTGGAATGGAAAAAAGTGGAGAGTCAGGGTAACTTACTTCTATATTTTATGTCTGAAACTGATAATGAGACATTTTTGAGGAGACCGTTTGGATTTGTTCGATTTTTTGGCCGATTTTTGAGGACAAACAAAGAGGTTCAATGTTAACAGACGATTGATAATAATTTTATCTTAGACCGAGCTTCACATTGATGCTTTTGATCGATTAATTGCTATAATATAATGAATATAATTGCTATAGTGACATATTCCAAAGCATTTACATAAATAAACCCAATCAAAAATTGACGAATCGTTTTAAATGTGTAAATATTGAATTACCAAATAGATTTCAACGTTAGTGATTATAAATAAGGCTTAGCAATAAGGTGCTTTCTTGCACAAACTTTTTTCTAGAATCACTTCTCTAGTTAAATTGTTATTGCGTTGTAAGGGCTAATTTTCTCTCGACGGAGGAGATGAACATCCAAGAACGGCACCTTTCATAGAGTCACAAGCACCTGAACACATCTTTTCGGCGTTTGCGAGATATTCTCACTTCCATAGATCTCTGGCAAACCCTCCTTCATATTCCTTAGTTACTTGACAAGCTTTGTGAGGTTAAAAATGTGTCGCATACGAGCCTCTCTCCAGCGGTTTTCGCTTATTTGATTTGTCTTTAGCAATAGACGTGTACGGAAAAGGCCATATTACATTGAGTCTTATTTCTACTTCCTTATTGTAGTAACCTGTATGTCACTCGAGAAGTCTCAGGATTAAGAGCTGAAATTACTCGTGGGATTTCCCGAGGAACTGTGAAGAGCATCAAAGGTATTTACCATATAATTTGTGCCTTGCAAAATATCATGAATAACAGCAAGCAAGGTTCTATGGAATTCAATGTTAAAAATCCAAAGTTTACAAAAGTAGAAAAAAATATTTTAATAAGAACTTTTGAGTTTTCCACTAGGTCAGGTAATAAATTTTTTTCCATTTAAGTTTACTCTGACCGCATTTTAAAGCAATTTCCTGTAAATAGTGTTGGCTTTATTAAAACATACCGTGGTTAAAAGTATTAGTATGAACTATTATAAACACATTAAATCTCTTTAAATACCTAAAAATTAAAGTTGCAATTCTAAGCTTTAATTTATTTCAACTATGTCAGCGAACAAATAAAACCAGCATTTTTTGTGCTTCATCGACTTCATTACAGAAAACATGATATTGAACGAATCACATTTTATCCGTTACACCGTTGAAGTCATAAACATTAAGTTTATGCATTTTGCTTATTGAAAATTGGCACTATACATAGTATATATACCATATGTAATATATTATCACAAGTAAGACATCAGAAATGGCATGCTAGAACTCACGCTATGCAGTCCACGTGTGGTGTATTCTAAAAGATATCCTATTAAGCATTATTATCCATTTTGGACTTTTTGCGGCATTGTAATACATGCAGACCAACCAAATGGAGAAGTAATGTCCGATAACTCCGATGTAGGGCCTCTCCGACTACATATTCCATGCCACTGCTGGCCTTTCCAGAGAAATATAGAGGTCCTCTTTCCTTTTTCCCTCATTTAACGAATTTGACGGCAAGATAAGAGCGCTGCCAATGAGCCTTCCTGGCCGGCTATATCCTCCGGGATCCAACCCTTTTTCTCGGAACTGTTTCCCATTAACGCGGAAATATCGGGCTTTTCGGAGGTTAGGGGATGGTCCATGAGCAATAAGGCAGCTTTGCGGACGGGATAATCGCGTAATTGACTCTTTATGGTAACCGCCATTTGCCTGCCACGTTTCTGAGTCACTGGAAATATTCTACCATCGGCTTCGAAAATTTTCTGGTAATAATATTAGCACCCGAATGCCCAGTGACATACTTCTGCGTTGGTATTTATCGAGGAAAGGTTTGAGCATCCAATAATTAGTTGGTCTCAGGGGATCATTGTTACAATTTTCTGAAAATGGCTAAGAATTCCGTCCTTGAGGTCCAAATAACGTTTAACTCCGATTTCAAATATTCTTAAAAACCTTCCATTGAATCTTGAGTTCACATAAAAATGATAGAGGATGTTTAATTTTAGATGGTCTTTTTAAATTCTACATATTGATAGAGATTATTGTAACTGTTATAGTATTTTAAAACATTGTTTTCCAAATATTTCGTGCTCATAGAATTGCATCAATTTTTTTAAGAGGTGACTTTCACAATACGTATTTCATCCATCAAATACCTACTTTCTTCCTAACAGAGTATTTGTTAAAAAAGGGGAAAGTTGAGAACGATCTAAGAAGGATCTACGAAGGACATTTTAACAATGCAGGCATCAAAACCGGCTGATGGCTTGAAGAATCACGGTCATAATGCATTACCTTCATTTTAATGTTTCTAGTGTTAGATTACTTGCTATGCAGGCCATAGATATTTCTCAATACACATAAATTATGCAATTATTATCCTTAAATTGCCAAGAAAATAAAGCACGTAATAATAATACCAAAAACATTATTCTTGGTAATTACTTGGCTTTAATGAAAGTTCCTATTCGTGGCTGGTGCGACAGGAATAGTATTAATTCGCATTATTTCTTTGGATATTCAGGAAACTAATGTCCTCTCCAGTAATATGACACAGCTAAATGACCGATTGCGGGGACAAAGTTGAGAAGTGGAATACACCATGCAACCAATTCTATGCGGAATCATACTCACTAAGTTTTAAAGGAGATAAGCCCCTCTACTGTCAGTATTTTGATGCCCTTATTGACCGGTAGCAACGATTCCGCGGTGGGTCAATCACCCAATTCAATTCATAAAAACAACCTTGGATTCCTCAGAGAAATGAAGCAGAACAATGAGACACACGTTCTGACGGTGTAAAGCATATTACGAAAGACACCCGTCGCATACTTCTATGATAGATTTATCAACAGATACTCTGAGAGAAGGATATTACAGATTTAAATGACGACAATAATAGGAGTATCATTACAAAATTTGATGAAGTATCTTTTATGTGACCATTGGAGGAAAAGTCTTTCTTATTTACACGAAGTTAGTAAGGGAATAAAGTTCGTTTGGCAATAAAACAAATACAATGAACAGCGATAGGAGTACCCCAAAATATGATAAATACTGTTCTTTGTCACTAAAAATATATAATAAAAATGAATTCTTGGCTCGCAAACTACGTGCTTCTTGCATATGCATGCTTTGTTACATCACGGAAGTGGTTGATCCGAGTTCTTAGTAAGGGTAAGACAAATGATATCTTAAGTGCTTCTAGTAAAATTAGTAGGCGTGAGGAGTTTGTGAACCTAACTCCAAAAGATAATAAATGTTAAAAAATAATAGCTGAATTTACATAAGAAACATTTTCAATTTTAATCTAAAAGTATTTTTCGGGATGGTACAACAAAAAGGCTCACAAGCCACATGACTTCGATGATACTTAAAATTATGGTTAGGGATGTAACAGATTGGGCGCGCATTTAAAAGAGTTGAGAAAATAGAATAAATCAGGCATAATGGAAGGCAATGTCTATTTAATCACTAAAAATAATAAGGATAGCATGAAAGTAATGAACTCAAAAGACAAGCCTAAAGCTACAAGCTAGATTCTGAAATGCTGACCGGAAGAAAATAGAAGTATTTAAAAACTTAATTTCCGAAATGGATGGTGTTTTTCAAGTAAACAGGTGAAATAATAATTAAAGTAGTTTTCAAAAGACCCAAAAAATCCATTTTTAAAGCCATATAAATAAAAAAACTAAGTGAATTGAGTACACTCTGAAACGGTGCAGGCTTATTAATAGAGGCCATGGATGTAAAAAAAATCGATTGACAAAGCAAAAGCAGCAGCGAAAATGGCTCGAAAGATCCACATAAAAGCTCTTCACACCCTCAAGTTCAAAGTTCAAATCTATAAATCTAGGGCATCCCCATTGCTGTCGTAGGCACCTACAGTTTGACTCCAATACCACGAAAACACGATTTTAGAGGCTATCATCCCCTTGTACAAACCTCGACATATAGCTTTAGGTTTGAAAACGTAATACAACACAGGATCATACAGTCCCCATTTTTAGAAGTAATGACATCAGAAAAGCCTGAAACCAGACCCTACATAAACTTAGCTCGTAAAAGTCTTATACATATTCAAATGCAGCCTCACAACTTTTGAAAAAAGAGCTTTTCAAAATATTAGGGATAAATATTTGGATCATTTACCGTAATATAAAACCCATAACGTTTCCCCTCTCTCCTTTCACGTCTTTCCCCCTGAATCAAAATCTAATCTCCCAAGCACCTTAGACATGTTATGACGAACCGCGACAGCGAATCACCAGATCTAAATGCTGAAGAATTTTATTTATCAGTTAGCTAGAGGGCTAAAGAGACGCTCTAGGGCAGCACTAACAAATGTTTGGAGTGGCGTTGCATATTTTCTTCACTGACCATAAGAAGTCAGCCGCAATTTTTTTTTGCATCCCGGACGATTCTATGTCTCTGGAATCCCAATAGGCTGCTAAGTCCTTCATCAGGTTTTCCAGGGACCGGGACAATGAAAATTCACATACATCCATGCCCTGGGTGGTGAAAAACCCACACCCAAAGCCACCCAGGCGGGAGTCGAACCCGCGACCCTCAGTTCAGCAGGCGAGGACTTTACCCGGTCGCCACTGGCTAAGCTGCCTTCCAAACAAAATGGAAACACGCGGAGGAATATCAGGAAAATCTTAATCTTAACCTTCATTGTACGTCAACCATGCGGCTGTTTAACAAGAGTTGGAGCGAGCTGGTAAGAAAACTTGAGATTTAGGTTCAATAACAATAACTTACTGTTGCTAATTATCTCTGTCATAGGAAGATGAGTTTGATCCGTTCGAGTACATTCCGATCAGATAACTAAGGAGTCACGTGATATAATCACGAAAGATTCGGAATTCTGGGGCATTTGTTCGTGCAATTATGGTGCATCTCTCGTATAAAGCCACGCAGCTTTCTCGATCAAGTTTTCCTTGCGGGAATATTGTCGATGGAGTTAAATCTCGCAATAATAGACGCAACAAACAACGTATCAGACACTTAAGTTGTCGATTCGAGTGATGAAGGCAGTCCACCAAGACGAGACATGACGTCACAATTGGATATTTATGTACACCTATAGGAAAAGTCCTCTATCTGATATAAGTAATGAACACAACATTACAGCTCTATTTTTATCGCAAATCTTACTTGAAATGACATGGATTTGAATGGGTGAACGGAAGAAACACGAGGGAAAATTGCATTATCTATTTATTACATATGTTAAATCTGTTTCTAATAATCCATTACTCTCGGTAAGTTGATAAAAAACAGAATAACTGTATCACATATTGCCTTATTTTTTGAGTTATTAGCTCATTTCTTGGTAAAATGTATTGGGGCTAGGAGGCAGGAAAAAAATTTGAGGAGGTGAGCGAAGAGAAAATTGCTCATCAGATGACTTTCCCGGTGTAAATTAGGGTAAGGCGTGGCATTAAGCCTCGAAAATTCACTTTCTCTCAGATTTCCGTTGCGTGAACTTCCTGATACTGCTAGCTGTGCCGCCAAACCTCATCACTACATGGCCTCTCCCATTGTGGGCCACGCTGTTTTCCGTTTGAGGGATAAAAATTCCGGCAACATCGAGCTAGAGCACCCCTCTCTCTTGGTTACAGTTCCCCGCCTCCGGGCAGTGGGGGCATTCAAACATCTCCGAACTCGCACGAAAGGCGCCAGCCCCCACACATTTTTTGTCTGCCTCCTAGCCCCCAAGACATTTGAAAAAGATAACAATAACGGTTAAAATGAAGTAAAGATGTGGTGATTCCATATTTATGGCGCTGCAGTTGGTGTCTACGGCTATAGAAAGGTTTCATTAAAGATATAATCGTGAAATAATTGGCAACTTTCGTGCCTTAGTATTGGTTTGCTAATAGTTAACGCACTCAATCAACATGAGAACGACTTATCATCCCAATAAAAATTTTAGAATGTAATAATTGACATGATTCACACAGTCGTGGAGGGGCCTCCAATATATTGTGTCCCTGATCGGGGTTTTTTACTCCGTCAGCGATATTCCAGGGAGAAAAACCGATCGGGAAACCTGCGTGAGATTTTAACGAGTGACTCAAGTATACGAGGTTTTTTTGTATTTGTAACCATATCACACGAATCCAAACCCTTTCCGAATCATCTCCAATATTTCAGACATAACCTTCATCCCCCCATGAGAGAATAATGCAACGAAATCCGGCATTAATAACAGGCACGGCACCCGGATGGAAGATACATATCGGAAGACGCCGTCTGTGTCTGTGGCTCATTAATCATTTAAATTGTAACATTCACGCTGAAATTCCCATCATTTAGAGAGCGCTGTTCATGAAGAAAAGAAGTACTTGCAGATTGATATCACTGATGGAACTTTAGAGGTCAAACACCTGCAGAGCTTACTGCGCACCTCTGAAAGTGAACTAAATTGGGATGTGTAGGGGAAAATAATTTGTAAAATGTTGACTTATTTTCAGGGAAAGAGCTTAATCTTGCCCAAAGTAGGTGGACCACCCGGGTAATTTTTCAAATGCGTCAAAAACATATCCCATGGGAAGTAGTTCAAAACAATGTGAATTGTTAAACATACTAGGTTTGATTAACGAAAAAGTCGACGACTGTATAATTTATTTTTACTCGGCATGACTTATAATTTATTTTAAGGAGTTTTATGGCAAGCAATATTAGCTACCAATGGAATGGAAATTCGCTGACTTATTGACGGATCCTGTTGGTATGGATATTGCCTCGGAATATGTATCCTGTATCCGCATCATTGCATCGAGATAAAAAAGACGGAAAAACACATTAAAATATTAATAACCCAGCGTGCCGCGCATAAAGGATTATTGGACCGATTCCAGAGATGTGTTTCTTTCAAAGATTGCTCGCTTGCTCAAATAATCTTCAGAAACCAATTCGCCGCAAAACTCTCAGTTTTATTGCGTTGGTATTTACGTTTCCCTTCGCCAATCGCCTTTGGTATAGTCTCCAAGCGCATAAAATCACTATAGGGAATGGCCGCGGAAATAAATCATAGCCACAAAACGCGCATTTTCAGCGGTAACAAAAAACCAAGCCGAATGATTCCCTTCTTATATAGAACCAATCGCGAAAGATAAACAAGCCATCGAATTAAGAGACATATGGCCGAGTGGAATTTAAATGGGAATCTGGATCGACGTCCGCTGAGACACGAAGGAAACTGCTTGCTTTGAAACAAATAAATTACAGTAGAAAAACTCACTGATAAGTAAAATAATAATGAAAATACACTTGGCTTCTTTGAAGTGAAAGACATCCAGTTCTCATAATCACTCTGAACATTTTTTAAGAAGTATTAACTGAAAGTCAGGAAAAGTAGCAAGAGTCATCATTCAAAACGGAAAGAGAAAATTGGGATATGAGTGGGATAAAAAAATGCCTCAGTAGACTTTGTGAAGTTACTCGTGCCCTTTTCCTCAGTTTCCACTGTCCTTTTTATCTTAATATTAGTGGAATCATTCTGAAAAACTCATAGATGACCAAATAAGAAGTTACTATTGGAATCAAAAACTAAAATAAAAAAGAAATGCCCGTAAGCATCTTAAAATATATATCTGCAGTGACAAATATACATAAAATAATTCCAAGTTACTTGATTCCATAAAAATTAAAATTATGTTCCTAACTTAGAATTAACCCGAGCATAGTCCCCTAGCCATAAAGGAATGCTTGGCCTCCACGCCGATTTATACCTGTTAAAATAATTTATGCATATTCAGTACCCGACGGTGCGTAAATAAAATGAGAATCAAAGGGAAAGCCAAAATAAAACGGATCACGAGCAACTTAATAGTCGTCTCTATAGGAAGCAATAAATAAATAAAAATTAAATGTGAAATAAATAATTCACTGACAAATATTTACAGGTTTTCTTCCCTTGTAAACTTTATCACGAAGAAATATCTGTTCTTGGCTAAAAAATCATTCGATTACCCTTATAGATTGAAAAAGAGTCAATATCAAGTGCCATTAATAAAGCAAGGGAGAAAGAAATAGTGTATTGAGATAACAGCCTGGCATTTGAGAATGATTATTCTGTACTATCCAAAAATTTGCAGATGCAGAAATAAAAATGTCTTGGAGCAGATAGCCGGTAGAGCAGGTTTAAGAATATTTGCAGAGAAAACCACGTCGATCACTAACTCAAAAAATGAATAAAAAGTTAGGTAACAGAAATTGGTCCAATAGAATAGGTCAAGTAGTTCTAGTTTAGGGGAGAGATAATTTAAGAAAACGGGATAGAAAAATATATCTCAAATGAAAGGATACAGGAAATGAAAAGATCATACGAAATAAGAAAAAAATATTTACAACAAATGGTGCATATCGAGAAATGCAAACATAGGACATTTACACGTTGGAGACACCAGAATGCCTATACGCAGGCTAATCCCTAGCACTGAAGCATAACTCAGAACAACTAGAAATGTTAGGGAGAGCAATTACCGTAGGCCCAAAAAGGATCGCAGGAGCTTGGAGACGTACTTATGAATGTACTAATAGAATAATATGAAAGAAGTACTAATGAAAATTATCAAAAAACTTAAATAAATAACGGAAACAATAAGGAAAATAAGCCAGATATTTTTTGGACATGTATGAAAAATGAGTGATCATAGGCTGACAAAACAAATCTTCAAGTATATCCGGTGAAGAGAAAGTAACAATAAGCAGGATCTAGGAAGTTAAAAACATTAGAAACACTCAGCATGAAAGCAGTAGAGAGAGGTGTTTTCAGAAGGAAAGTACTACAATTAGGATTTCAATAGAGAGGCAGTATGAAAACAGGCGTGAAGTGGTCTGATGAAGGAAAAAAGAGACATAACGAAATGATGGAGGAATATCGAAAGTAAAGAAAACTACAAATGAGAAGGAATCGAAATTGGCATGTGGTCTCTAATTGGCCAAAGAGAATAAAAAAAAGAGTCAATGATAAAGTGGCTACTTACATTATTTCGGAAATATAAACTGCAAGCTTATAATCGTTCAGTCAAATACAAAAACGAGGGACTAGTGGACCCGTTAACATTTTTCATCGAATATGAAGCAAGAGTTCGTGAGCCTATTGCTAAAAAAAAGCAACGTGTGGGAATTTCATTGAGTTTACGAGAGGAATGGTATGTAGGAAAATTTGTCGAGACAGAATCTAATTAACACGAGTAGATTATGAACTTAGAGGAAAATTGAGTCGCAGGAAAATTAGGAAGCAGATCTCGATGGCTTTGAAAATTAACCCTTAAACTCCTCGGCTCTGATTGACCTATACGGAAAATCCTGAGCTCGGCCATAACACCACATGGAATCCATTCCACCGGATAAATGTTTACCGGAATCCGGAGCCATCCCATTGGCCTTTAAGTTAGGCCAATTATATCCGGGATTAATGCGATACGGGTAATAATTAGCAACACGCTGTATTCACCGCAGTTTAATGACTTTTCTCGAAGGGCTGATAAAGGGTTGGTTCTTACCAACTACCAGACAGACATGCGTCACGTACGTTGAATAGCACCACGTTTGAGCCTCGAAAATTATCGATTGTTTTCGCTTAAAATAGAACTCGATTGCGACTTGGTTTTCAGCCACGTGGAAAACTTTTGGTGTGAAGACAGCACCGCGGCTGTTTTAAAGGATTTTCCAGTGCTTCCGACGTGCTACGCTAATAGCTCATCTATTGATGATGTGTAAATTAGAGCATCTCTCTTCCTTATGAGAAAATACCCCACTCCAGGAAAGCAAATATTTTCTCGAGAAACTTTGCTAGAACCAGCTTAAATTGGTCTCGTCGACTGAATTTCAACATTAAACTTTATATTTACTGCAGACACATTGTTGGGTTAAAAAGCAACAATTGCATCTTCATAATATCTTGCTAAACATTTTCTCCGAGTAAATTATCACTACTGCAGGAGAATGGGGCAATGTGTTTTTCGGGAAATGTGCTTTCCAAAAACGGCGAAGAGAACAAAGACATATACACTTTTTAACTTATTAACTTTTTAAATTTTTTAAGCTTTTCACTTTTTTCAATTTTTAATTTCTACCCTGATCCCAGTATTTCTTACGGCAAACATTAATCATCCCATACACACCTAGCTTGGAACATGTGATTCAAATACATGTCAGAGGCTACATGGTTTTAGCTAAATTTATTAGGTTTTTTAAATAATATTTAGGCTTCACTTAGTTTCTAGATGTAATAAGTGGATCCGAGAATCCATTGACGTTAGAATCGCCGCATAAAACTGAAGTAGGAGCATAAATGTTTTAAAAAGTACCCCATTCTGCACCACAATATGAAAATTGTGTATTTTGTGCACAGGCTCTATTTATTTATGTTTATATGAAGGTAATAATATAAATCAGCCATTTTGATACTGTTTATTAGTTGTAGAGCACTATGTTGGAGAAAATGGTTCTTCAAAATGATTGTTTTTCTTATTTTCCTCAGCCAGTTTCGATGACTGAGAAGGCTCTTTTATCAGTTATACATCAAAGCTCATAATTCTAGTTTTTCTATGAAATTAAACAACTGAAATCATGCTTTGGTCACATAAATCACGTCACAAAAACTCTATCATCTTGTTATAACCCTTTATTAGCAGTTCATATAAGGCAAACATCTTGAAATTTCCTGTTCTACCTCACATCCAGTTCTAAATCGATTCTGGGCATTATTTAGGACATGTGCGCCGCGCATAAAACGCTTTAAGTCTCATTTAATAGGCCCGATATCCCGTCTCCTTAACCATCACCTGTAAATTCGACACCCATCCTAGGGCTCGGAAAAACCGAAGAAAGAACGCGCCATTAGGTTAATTGCGCTCTTCCAAAGCACACGCACTGTAGGAGGATTGAGGTCAGGGTCTTCCAACAATCTCCAACGCCACTACGATCGGACGCGAACGGTCTTTGCGCGCTCAGGACGGAGACGAATTAGAGTCGAGGACTTCTTGACCTCCCATGCCTTCGTTAACAGACGATCCACAAGTAGCAAGCAATAACCTGTATATTGTCATGAATTTCATTCATTACAAATGTGTGTGAGTGAGTTGGGAGGTGACGATGATTGTAGTGATTAAAAATGTGCGCAGTTACCTAATATTACGGGAGAGTGCGTGTGTCGGGAATGAATATCGTGAGTGTGATGTTTTTCAAGTGGGCTTAAATAGGGAGAAACGGAGGAAAGAAATAACAGAACGGGACTTGAGCTAAGGGAAGGCAGACGAACAGAGAAAGGAGAGAGAAAGTGTTCGTGGAGGTGATACCTCGGCTGAGAGGACGACCGCGGATCAACTTGGGCAGGAGTTGCTGGTCCGGCGGACGTTGAAGGACCTGAGGAAAATCCGGCCTCATTGTTGAAGGACCCGAGGAAATTCCGGCCTCATCAATTTGCGCCAGAGTCGCCAGTCAAGCAGACTTTGGAGGATCTAAGGAAATTCCGGCTCCATCAACGATTGGTTCAATCACTTTCCGTCCTTCACCACTTTCCGACGTTCCCCTTTCCGTCTCGACCCAGGAGAATTATTTCTGTGCAAACCACCGGTCCACGACTCCCTAAATGACGAGCTAGAAGACCTTATTCTTACAAAGTTCATTTCATGGTGTATCTGTGTTCATTGCTACGAGCTAAAAGGCCTTATTCTTTCAAAGTTTTTGTCATGGTTTCTTTTTTTTTTGTTGCTCAACAGATTCATAAGTGTTCTTTTTGATTTATCATAGACCATAGCTGTTCATGTCACCAATCAATGATACATCTCTCACCTCATCAGGGTTTAATTTCACTGTCAAAGAGATCATTAAATACAGTGTTAAGCATGGATTGGATTTCTCTTTCTGTCAAACGATACCTGGCCCCTGTTTTTTTGTTTGTGCTACGTTTCCTTGCCTCGACGTCTGTACGATTGAGCCGGGGTTCTAGGAGCGAGTCGTGGCAATATTGTGCCCTTGGGACGGGATCAACCAGAGCAGTCATCCTTATACTGGAACCCAGAAAAAGTACTGATTGATGTTTTTTTTAAATTGTCTGAATGTATCGCCCCTTGTTTGGGTTGGCCCCGCCTCGTCGAATGGTGATGCGGCACTGCTCGGCGGACCCCTATTTCCAGGGAATGGGGGAAAACTGCAGACTTAAGAGGGACCGTTACAATATATTCTTTCAAATTTCTATTCTAATCAATAATGGTTTTCAATCTATTCTATTCCTCACATTTCTATTTTTACATCAATTTTAAGATACAGTAAGTTCTCGATCTATGCCAGAGATGCGAGTTGAAGAAGAGTGACGCAAATCGAAACAGCGCAAAACGGATCCAGATAATCGTGACCACTTTAATCCCAAGATAAATCAAGGCGTTAATTTCAAAATTCATTTTTTGCCTTTATCTAGGATAGAATAGCTATTTCTGGTAGTATGTTTACGTCTCAGTTATTTAAAAACGCATGCATATGCAAATTCGGTGTATTTTACTAGCAATAAAAAGGGATAAATTTTGTGACGCCCCTTGTCAGCATGGCCGTATCATCGAGTCAGACGTATACCAAAACGACGCATGCCGAGGAATCACTGCATTGAATGGACCAAAAGAGACTGTCTTAGTAAGCTTAGAAGTTCATCGAACCTACTTGGATATAGAGCAATCGACAAAAACTTTGTTCCACAAATATGACTATAAAATGTGACAGCTTTTTTAGCTACAAGTAATAAAAAATATTCCTTGGTTAATTATAGGAATTAATTGCATAAAACTTTACTATGCAAATTTTATATTTCGTTTCGTAACGGATGTTACACTAATTTTTCTATGGAAGTTATCAAGTTTTCGCCCCTTATAAAAATCACTTTACAAGACGTATATGTAGACCTTATTAAAAAAGAATTATAGGAAGACCGAGAAATTAGATGGAGGAATAACCTCAATATATGACTGAAGTCAGTGTGACGATAAGGGAACAGGCTTATTTCCGACTATAAAAAAGAAAGAAAAGAATAGAAAGCCCTACAAATTGTTTCCTAAATTATTCAATCATCTATGCTATAGTTTATTTAGGTCGTAAAAGGTATTCTAGTACGTTAAGTTTACATTAAAAGTGCATACTGTTCATAAAAAAATATTATCAAAACAGGCTTCTCCTTAATGATTATGCCAATTGAGCCATCATACCTGAGGGATGGGGATCGGGTAGGTGTGGTGGCTGGAGTACTCGCCTACCACACGGGTGGCCAGGGCTCAAATCCCGGCAAAGGAGGATGTTTTTCAGTGGAAACCCGATCCCTACTTGAGTGTCTTGTGGAGGGCACTTCAAGTACAGTACTCCGTCTGCCGGAGGAGACGTTAAACCATGTTCCCCTTGGCGCCTTTCGTAAAGAGCAGGCAAATGCCGACGCCGGGTTTCTATCCACCCTTCCACCCTTACCTATCCTCTATAGGGCAAATGACCTAAGCATTTCGCATTAGAGTAGTTTAAAAAGCATAGTTTAATTATAGGATTCATTTATCTGATGATGCTTCATTATTAAACCAGAATATTCAAACACGATCATAACGGTCTTATTATACTTCAACATTTTCTTATCTTTACACCTAAATTACATTTTACATTCGAATTGGCTGTAAAGCGGTCACCTTAATCATCCTGTTTGATGGATGGAAGGCGCCTACTTTATTCGCTCGGTGGATTTCAAGGGAGAGAGCAATGCGCTGTAAAACCCAAGCTTTCCTCAAATTAACTGTTTCGCAACAGCACAAGTTCCGAGCTCGATGAATTATTGCAGCGACTGAGGAAATTCCGCAATTTCCGCATTAATCCAAGAGGGAGTGCTGTTAATATTCTACTCAGTGGCTTGAGGTGGAGAATGTTAGGAAGTCAGATATTCCGACACAGTTGCTCCGTTCCCTAAAATGAGTGATCACCTCATGTTTTTATGGTCTTAAATACTATCCTAAGCCGCTGAGGCGTGCGGCAAGGGGTGTTAGGACATCGGCCATGAAAGATGTGATAACAGAGAAAGGCGGATTGGATTGGATTTTTGGGGAGGCGACCGACAGCTAAGGTCATTTGCGCCATAGGGGATAGGTAAGGGAGGAAGGGTGGATAGAAACCCGGCGTCGGCTTTAGCCTCGGCCTCTTAACGAAAGGCGCCAAGGAGACCACGGTTTAACGTCTCATCCAACAGGCGGAGTACTGCACTTGAAGTGCCCTCCACAAAACACTCAAGCAAGGATTGGGTTTCCTCTAAAAAACATCCTCCCCTGCAGGGATTTGAACCCTGGCCGTCCGTATGGTTATCCGGTACTCCAGCCACCACACCAACACGATCCCCGAGAAAAGCGGGTGGATAGGACTAAGATGTATGGTAAGTTAACGATGTATTTTACGTTAGTGCCCCGCTGTTTTGGTGGAAATCACTAATGAAGCGTAGAAATTAGAAATTTTCTCAAATATTATTTCGGCAGAGTAGCTCTCTCAATTAGTTGCTTCTATCTATTCTAGAAACGCAGTGCGGATTCAAAACAACATCCACTGTGTCCAATATAATTTACCTAATCTGATACAATCAAGTAGCCTAAGCCTAAAATGAGACCTTCGAGTATCTAATGTCTCCAAACCTAGTCCTTTAGCAAGCTGTATGCCACTTTCTATTCGTAGTATCAGTTTGTTACATAGCGTGCGGCTTTCCTGCGTATTTTATTTTCTTCGCGAATTGAATCTTTCAGTGCTGGACTCCAAATCCTCACGAGGTATTAAAGATAGGGCCTATTGAGAGAGAAGTAGCACCATTCTTCTACGTTTTCATCGGGTAACATTGATTCTATTCGATTGATATATCCGAGTTTATTTAATACAGCAAAGCAAAGGCTTCGTATGTGTTTACCCCTCGCTCTCCGAACTAATGGTGATTCCCAATTTGTCTGACCTAATTCTGATTTCATCACCCAATTCATGAATTTGGCTTCGACATTGAGATTGCTGGAGATTTTTTTCTCAAAAACTCCAGGAGTAATTCATCGATTCGCAAAGAGAATTTATGGTTTGAGGTTAAAAGGGTGGCAAAAGTATTAACTTTCCTTTATGAAGGACTGGCTTCGGTTCCTTGTCGCGGCAGAATATTTATAGTTACATTTTGAGCGCTATCCATAGAGTATTCATTACCAGCGAAACAGTCTGTCGGGTTATGCTTTAGACTGAAAAGCCCTAGGTACCATTCCTCAATTGGCAAATGCTGATGCCTCCATTTCCCATCTGATCTTTTTATACTTACTTGTTCTAAGCAGTACATTTGACCTCAGTCATCAGTCACCCCCTTAAGTAATCAATAAACTAAACAATTTTCCTATTTCAAACCTAATATCGTAGAAACGACGGTTGTACCAATACTGACTTAAGCTTTTCGACTGATTGTAATTTTTTTTGTATAAATAAAGCCGTTGAAATATTGTACTTTTCGATAGTTTCTTATTTCTCTCACCAGTTTCACCTTAAAGAGGCTTCATTTAGTCTGACGGATAACCAAGAAGTAAACCATGAAGATTAACATTAACCAAAATATCTTACAACCGGACATTTACATTCCGTGGACGAGGTGAGAATCAATCAAGAACGTCGGGAGACCATTTGTGGAGAAGAAATGTTTCGGCGTTGAATTCACTGGACGTGGGGACTTACAAAAATTTTCTCATTAAGAGCCCATGAAATCACACTCTATTTTAATATATATATATATTAAGTTTAATCATGCTGCATTCGTTCGTGAATTAACATATTGGCATTATTTGAAGGAGACGCGCCAGCAAAAGAAACTTTCAGCTAAAGAGAAAGCTGATGATGGTAACGTTGGGTAAGGAAGAATAGAGAGGGATCAAATTGGTAAGATGGCTGGAGCGCTGAATTCCATTAAAAACTGGCGAAGATTTCCACTGGCAATTGTACTCTTACTACGGACTATGAGGAGATTACATCATGCTAAGTGCTCAGGTATTCAGATGCAAATGTATGTTGATGTCAGTGACGACAATTTTCCCTCTCGTCTATACTAGAAGATTAATATGTAAATTTGCTTGTATGGTTCTTTTAGGTTAAAAATCAAGATGCATCTTGCATGAGCGCTAAGCCCTAGAATTGCAGTGATGCATCTTTTATTGATAAGTTTTTCTGAGCGTTTAATTTCTCATCCATTGACAACCAAATTCTTCATAGCATGTCATTCGACTCGAACCTGAAAGTCCTCAGCAAAGAATTACCCCTTCCTCCTCGTCTGAACCAATAGTTTCATGTGGAAAAGGCAATATATATCGAAGAATAGTTCCGTAGTTACACTGAGGAGCAAGAGATCTCAGTTCATCTTGGAATACTAATAAGCAGTCAGTATGAAGGCTGCCACTTCTTGACCATTCGATTGATAATTGTTAGTAATAGAGGATAATGGAATTAGCTGACTGTAAAGTCAGAGGAGCACCGTCTCGATGCCTTTCTTTTATATTTTGTGATAGATGGAGACATTTAGAGGATATAATTGAATAAAATCCACCTTGAATTAGCAAAACCTTTGCGTTTATTTTGCCAGATATAGAGACTTTGTAAGTGGCTAAATGATTGTGGAGGGGATGTGTTCTCTTTAGTTTATATTAGAAATGCTAAAAATAGCGAATGAACAATCATTTATCAGAGCAAAACTAGGGCTTGTTCAACCAAATCACAACATATTCCCAAGAGAATTTGGCGTTCCAAGCAACATAAAAATTATAGAATTAAAAAAAGACGGAGCACAGTACAAAATCTCCCCTTGTGAGTACATAGGTGATTATTTTCGGTTAAAATTGCATCACTTTAATCGTGATGGTGTAGATCAAGCACATTTATCTGAAGGACAGGCCATCATTTGTATTTATCACATTATACTTCACAGTAATAATAATAATATATGTAATAAATAATTTCTAACTGATCTATGTAGCTGATCATAACTCAGTAATTTTAACAGGGGTGAATTACAAAATTTACTATCAATTCATCGTGTTCAAAGCCCATCTATAGCAATTGCTACTAATTTGAACATGATTCATTAAATTGAAATATTCCTTTGTATAAAATTAATCGTAAACTTTTTTATATTTAATCATAGTTTACGGGAGAAAAAATGTCATCTTTTGATCTTTAGATTATAATTACCCAAATCCTCCGTTTTCTCTTGAAGCTGGGAAAAAACCGAAAAAAATTCTGTTTTTACAAATAAATTAGGATTTATCCGAGCTCTCACATCTCGGTTTGGAACACATGAATGCTAGATGAAAGTTATCAACCAGGTAACGATTAAAAATTTATAGGATGTGCACATTGAAAATAGTTATAATCACAGCACTTGTTAGAATTTCAATTTATCCCTGATTTTGTCTTCTTCTTTACGTTCTCTTAAATATAGTGAGTCTGAATCCCACTTGGACATAACACAATATGACAGAGTGTTTCAATGTAACCAAATGGAGGGCTGAGAAAATCCTATACCTACTATACGAGCAGAGAGCTCAATATTAGAGAGGATTTAATTTTGCTCTGAAATTAGTGAGTTCTGGGCTCAAAAGTAGAAGCAGGAGAGAAAAAGTGATGCACACTCAAAACAAAAGTTTTTTCACACAACAAACCACATTTTGTTCTGATGGAGCATGATTTTCAGAAAAAATGTCGTAAATACGATGAATATTCCATCAGGAAGGTGGCAAAAAAGAATCTTTCTTTTACGAAATTGTTGTAGCCTTTTGGATTTTCTAAAAGTATGTCTTTATCAACAATATAGTATATATTCATTGCCTACGCTATGTAAATATTTAAACCTTGAGTTTACTCCGTAAACTAATGTGATTAATTGGTTTCGTTAATGTCTGGGTAAAATTTCTAAATAACCGGGCGAGCTCTTGTTTTTCATTTCCATTGCTGCTCACGCCACTTGAGGCCCAGAGGGATCAAGGTCGGTTCATAATCATCTGAAAGGATTGAAGGCTCACAAACGGACGTGTACAACATTTTCCTGGCAGATCTCACTTCATGGTGGGCGTGCCATTCAGTGGAAGAACGTTAAGACCTTAACCGCAAGGAAAGCATGGCGAGGTCGCCATTAAAAGCGAACTCGTTCGCGCGAGCACAAGCAAAGAAAGATTGAAAACGACCCAGTCTCGAAAACGACCCGCCATCTCTGGATTGCCGTTAACAATCACGCCGCTCCTCTAATGACGTGGAAGATATCAGCGATGGCAAGGTAAACTCACGACTCCATGGCAACCCACGCAATATTCTGAAGAGAGGTAGCGTGGCTATCTCACCTTTTAATCTTCTTCACTTTGACAGGAGTGCCCGCCTAAAGGATCATTCGCTTACGGAAATGCTTATCCATTTCTATGACGACGGAAGTAAGAAGGTAAAACACCGCGGAACTAAAAGGATGGTATAAGGTGTATAAACAGACCTTTTAGTGCTCGACTGAGGTTGTTTCATGGACATTCTGCATCGTGATCCTGTATTAGTTAAGCTCACAGTGTCCGTTTTCCTATGGAGTATTTTGAGACAAAATTTAAAAAAATACTTTCCATAATACACACTGTTCGATGTGCCTCATACATAGAACCATATTATATCAATTAGCGCTTCATGCCGTAAAATAAAATTGCAATTCGTATGAAACCTATGGATCCATTCTTATCTCTTTAATGGAGTTCAATTAATATGGCTCCTTTGAATATGATCCATTATCACGCCCCCAACTTTACTCGGAAAGCAACATAGACAACGGTTATTTCCAGAAAAATTATTTTTTTTACATTCATAAATGTTCTCATGAGTAGCAATCCGACTCCGAAGAGCCATTCCATGGAGCGATTTTATTCCGTTTCATAGCCCTGATTTGAAATAGAAAAAGTTAAGAGATCTGCAGCAATTTTTGCTGATGCGATATACGAATGTGATATGAATTTGAAATTTGAATGTTGTATACGCAATATGCGAATGCGATGTGCAAATGTGACATGAATGGAAATTTGAATGTTGTATAGTTGGTTTCTTTGCAATTTTACGTCTTTTAAACACGTAGATTTATGGTAGATTTAATACCAATACTTCGAAATGATTAGATTACATATGCACAGGTTTTCTCCTAAACTTAAAATTACACGTAGCATGTTATTAAAGCAAAGGCTAACAAATATCATGGTATAATGTCGAGTACAAAACGTGTATTTACATATTTTCAATTTTTATTTATTTTTTATTTTTTTAATTTTTTTTGAAAATTTTTTTATGAATTTTTTATGAATATTTTTTATTTTTTTTATGAAAAATTCTTATGCAGCAATATAAATCGCCTATTTATAGCAATGCTTTAATTGAGGCAAATTTTTGTAAAGAATAGCACTTGCTTCACTTTTATAACTATATGCATGGTGATTTTCACTGAACAGATGAACTCAAGTGAAATGAGGTACAAGAATTATTTTCAGCCTACTGAGTAGCGATTTAGATGTGCTCTCATTGAATCACGATAAACATAACGCATCAGAAACATATTTTCCTCACATTATTCCAAAATAGCACTAGAAAGGCTTTCGCACAACTGTGTGGAATTCACAGTGGAAAAATCATACACAATTTGCTTCCTAGATATAAGTAAGATCTGGTGCTTTCCCGGCGTACGAATTTCTCAAAGTGTTTTTCGGGCTTCCGTCGGGTTGAGTGTGTCCATATTGGCCCACTCACCCCGGACGTAAGCCCGAGAAAAGTGTGAGTTCTTGGACACTACTTGCTCCTTAGAAGCTCCCATTACATTCACATGGGGAAAAAATGTTGTCTGGATAGGTTATTTGGTTACAGTACTTGGCTTTTCCCAGCACTTTTGCAAGAGGGACAGGACCAGGTACTGTTACCATTAGTCAGAATTTTCCGATCATGCCTCGCATATATGTATGTTCCCAAGAAGTGGAGGATCACTAAAGTCGTCTTTGTTCCCAAAACCAGGAAAGACTGACAACACCAAAGCTGACTCCTTTCGTGGCATCAGCCTCATCTCCTTTATGCTGAAAACACTGGAGAAAATAGTGGACAGGTATATTAGGGAGGGACCTTTGAAGGACAATCCCCTACACCCGTACCAACATGCCTACCAAAAAGGCAAATCAGTAGAGACAGTACTCCTTAACCTTCTCACCAAGATAGAAGGAGTGCAAGAACATGGGATGTTTGGTCTGGGCATCTTCCTTTATGTGGAAGGAGCCTTCAACAACACATCGTTTGAACAAATCTGCATCGCAGCCAGGAGACATGGTGTCCATGCACACATTGTCAACTGGATCAGATTAATGCTAGAAGAAAGAACAGTCAAGGTTGTTCTGAAAGAGAGCACGATGGAGGTGGCTGTGACTCGAGGATGCCCGCAAGGGGGAGTTCTATCCCCACTGCTGTGGAACATGGTGGTCGATGGACTCATTACAAGGCTAAACAAAACTGGAGCCTATACAAAAGGGTATGCAGACGACGTAGTGATTCTCATCACAGGCAAAAACCTCAGCACCGTCTCCGGACTTATGCAGAAAGCCCTGGATAGAACGATGAGCTGGTGCCATCAGACAGGGCTGACGGTAAATCCAGGGAAAACAAAACTTGTTCTCTTCACCAACAAGAAGAAAAGAGAAGGGCTCATATCTCCTTCGTTACAAGGAAGGATATTGCAACCTTCAACGACAGCGAAATATCTGGGAGTGCTTCTGAACCCCAAACTCAACTGAGGAGAACACCTTGAGGCGAAAGCCAAGAAAGCGTGCGCCTCCCTATGGACCTGAAGGAGGGCACAAGGCAAAACTTGGGGACTCCAACCAAAAGCGATCAGCTGGATCTACACTGCAGTGGTGAAACCTAGCTTTCTACACTGTTCATTAGTCTGGTAGGGGAAAACAAGACAGAGCTTCGCAAGGAAGAAGCTCAACCACCTACAACGAATGGCCTGCAAGGGAATCACGGGGGCAATGAAAACCACCCCCACACTGGCTATGGAGACCCTACTGTGCCTTGCTCCACTTAACGTGGAAGTAGAGAAACAGGCTAGGGCTGCAGCATATTGTCTAAAAAGACAGGGTCATTGGAATGACAGGGGAAACCTGTCCGGACATAGAAAAATACGGCAGGAGCTTAGAGAGTCAGCCTTTCGGTTGAAATGGGCTCAGACACATGACAACCTCATTCTATAAATCACCCCCATACTTTAAAATCCACATTCCAGAAAGGGAGTGGTTGTTAAAAGGGGGAGACAAAGATCTCCACGATGAAGCCCAGGTGTGGTTGACCGATGGCTCCAAGAAGGAAGGCAGAGCAGGGGCTGGGATTTACTGCCAGCGCCCAGACAAGAGGATCACCATCTCACTTGGAGAATATGCTACAGTCTTTCAAGCGGAGGTGTTTGCTTTACTGATGTGCGCACACGCTATCAAGGAATCAGGTCTCAAGGGCAGACCATTCCACATATGCACCGATAGCCAAGCGTCTCTAAAGGCACTAGCATCACAAATGTGCAACTCAAAACTCCTTCATGAATGCCGTGAAGTGCTCAGCTCGTGGCACAGTCTTGCCAAAGTTGAACTCTTCTGGGTCCCCGGACATGAGGGTATTACCGGAAATGAGATTGCGGATCAACTCGCAAAAGGAGGCTCAAACCACACACCGATGGGACCAGAGCCTCACATTCCAATCGCATCTTCAGCAGGAATCATTGAGATAAAAAAATTGGGCCTTGCCCGCCACTCTGGCAAAACACACAAGGGCTCAGACAAGCCGAGCTTTTTATTGAAGGACCCAAACCGGGACTAGCAAGAAGACTTCTATTACTAAACAGAGGTCAACTACGCACGATAGTGGGTCTCCTAACTGGACACTATCAGGTCATGAGGCACCTCCATCTCTTGAAGCTGGTGGACTCTGCCAGATGCAGATGGTGCAAAGAAGAGGACGAGACAACATCGCACATTCTCTGTGACTGTCCTGCCTTGATGAGGACCAGAATAAGGCATCTAGGATCTCCATTTCCTGATCCGGCTGAAATCAGTGTTACTCCCATAGAGGATATGTTGGCCTTCAGTAAGACCATTATCTCCAGACTCCACGGGTAACCAAGATATGGTGGTTAGCACAAAGGAACAATAAGTCTAGGTGCCCCAGGTCCTCCTCGGAGGGACTTTACCAAAAACTAATCTAATCTACAGTACTTGGCACGAAATAACGGGATCTGAGTTCAATTCCCAGTCCAGGGGGGGTGAAAGCACTCGGAATGATTACGGGCACGTTACTAAGGAGTCACGCGGTACAATCAAGAAGGGTTCGAGATTTCGATGCATTCAAACCTCATGTAAAAATCCATGCAGCCCTCAATCTCGAGTTTTCTTGTGGAGGTATTGTTGATGGAGCTAAAAATTGCTATTTGAGACACTTGATGCAATATATCTTATAGTTAGGTTCCCCATTTATGTGGATAAAACTAACCAAAATCTCCAATCATTTGTTATTGCACCACGTGACTCCTTGGTTACGTACTCGGAATCATTCCGAGCTGTTTCAAACACACCAACCCAGGCGAATGTTTTTTATTCACTAAATATTTCACACAATTGTGTCAACACTTGCAGGTGTTTAGTTAAAGTTATTGCACGGCTTATTCCGTTTTTCTTTTAAAAATAGAAAGGCGATTCAGGATAATGAAATTGCATTGTTCAAATGTGATACTAAGAAAGAGGTCACTCTCGTTAATTTTCATCAATTGGCGTTCACTAGACTTGAAATTTATCAGTAAATTACGTCACAAGTCATACATTTCGTAGCTATCATTAGTTGATCTTATAAGTGCACTTTCGGGGAGCAATCAGCCCAAACTACGCAGTATTCTGCCTTCCCAAATCAGAGCAAAAATTTAAAACTATGCAATCAGAACAAATGATTTCGCTCCATTTATCTTCCACAGAGCTAACTGCTCTCTTCTCCAATTTAATCCCATTTGAGAAATTGACAGTATCCGAAAGTATTTCATTTAAACAAATACTGATGAGTTTGGTTTTAATCAAGGGAGTAAACATGAGCTGTTATCATATCGAGTGAATGATTCATTTCAATACAGAAAACAATGATGTACCTTAGCAGAAAGACATTTAATTATGCTAGTTTGCGCAACAATCAATTAATATCCTTTGGTGAGAAGGATACATATAATTGGGAAACCCCGCCTTAAGTAGACACTGATAGAAAACATTTAATAATGAGCAGAATGAATCCGCAATTTATCTTTGTTTTAACAATATTTGAAAAAGTGCTTGAAAAACCCTGACAAATTTTCTGAATATGTATTTTTAAATGCCAAAGTTAAGTCATACATCTTAATTAATTCCATTGCATAAAATCTTGAGAAAGTCGAGATAAAATACGAAAAAAAACTGCCTGAGAATTAAGACAATGGGATGCTGGTGACATCCATAAAATATTCCGCAGACTCACCCCAAAATATTTCATGGAAAAGAAGAGAGATAAGTTTTATATTCTGCTCTGACAATGAAAACAATATCCCGCAATTTTTCCGCATGAACCGACAAGCCACTTCAAATAAACGCTCTCGAAGGAATCTTCTCACGCCAACTTGTCAAGCAAGTCGAGAACAGACGCTTAGGAAACGAGGTCTGCTGCTTTAATCCGCCAAGAATTTTATACTCACTCCTTGACGCTCATTCCGACTTAAGCAGAGGGCGCCACCGAACGCCTCCTTCCCCACCAGTGAACTGAATGCTCACCACACCGGAATCACCCACCGCTATCACAAATACTTGCCCTTTTCCCTTCTCCCTGGAAAAGGTCAAAAGGACGGTTTACCCGTCTTCGTTTGATTTCACTCCCTCCCTCTCTCGTCCTCTTCAGACTTCAGAAATCCCCCAAATATCAAAGCGATGCCGTGATAGCCTGAGGGATATAAGAGAACCAGATGCGGCCCTCCCTATACTTGGACGCGAGTCAAGTGGCCAAGGAGAAGTCGACTTCACCAGATCGAGTGTCCGTGATTTACCTTTAGCGCAACAGGCATAAACATATTTACCTACATATACGGTTCATAAATATTGAATTACTTAGAATTTGTGTTAGCATACGTTTGGTTGCAAAGTACACGTATATTCATCGCCCTTCAACTATCTCCAGGAGAAACAGGCATGAACGAACATTAAAGTATATCGTCTGCCCTGGAGTGCCTATACTCAAGGTTTGGTCTTCCAAGTTTAAAAAAATACACAAATATTTCGCTTAAGGTAGTGGGAGCGAGATAGTTCCCTAGTCATAATAGAGACCATATTCGATATATAACTATGTTTTAATTTCTCCAGCTGTTAGACACATGAATAAAATATTGCATTATTAATTGTGCAATAATATAGTTTTACATGACAAAAATTGTAGTACTCAAATGAAAATATCAAAATAAGTCTTGACTCATGTTTTTTCACGCGGCTCGTTTAAAACTCCATCAAAACGGAAGGTTTATTGTGATCCCGAAGAATTTACTGATTTATTTTGCTGAAAACAATATGATTAATTTTAAAAAATAGTTGAGAAACCACACAAACTACACACCGTTGAGTGTTAGGGAATGCCTCATTTTTAATATAAGGTCTCTATGGAAAGCATACACGTACCATATTCCATATAAAAGGGCAGTTATTTTCTGGCACATATCTCGGAAAGTAATGTGGTAAGGGGTTGAATTTTTAATGTAATTGGAAGGGTGAAATATTTTTCTTTAAAATGAGATGAAATTCAGTAATTTCTCGGTAAAATGATATTTCGCTCAAACTAACTTAAAAGAAGGGAACTAGTATTCATCATTAGAATATTCAGCAAGTAGAGCATTTTAATTACTTAGGTAGTACGCTGCAAGAAAACGGACATAGTAGAAAAGACATTTGGAAGAGAATAGCGTTAGCTAAGAAGGAGTTTAGCAATAGAAGGGAGCTGATGACGGGGACAATGGGTAACTATATGAAGAAGAGGCTGGTAAAGAGCTTGATATGGAGCGTTGTGTTGTATGGGGCAGAAACGTTGACCCTCAGAAAGGAGGACGAGAATAGGCTGCAGACATTTGAGATTGGAGATTGAGAGAATAGATGTGGAGAAGGATGAAGAAGGTGAGGTGAACGGAGAGGAAGACTAACGAGGAAATGCTTGAGATAGTGGGCGAGGAAAGGAAAATTTTGAATGAAATTCGAGATGGGCAGAATTGGTGGCTAGAGTATGTAATAAGGGGCGACGAGTTACATAAGAATGTAATAGAGGGAAGGGTGTTGGGCGAGCGGGCTACAGGAAGAAAGAGAATAGATTTCATGTACAGGATGAAGAAGGGCAGAATGTATATTGAGGCAAAAAGGATGCACTAGAGCAATGACCCCTGAAAGTGCAGAGAACCGGGAGAAGATTCCCTGACATTCAATAAAACCTACCTTAACTCGTAGAATACTTTTAAAAAATCATTGTCGATAGGTCCTGAGACACAACACGGTACTAATGCAAGTGATTGAAACAGCAACTCAATTCAAAAGAAAAATTAAGCTTAAACATAGCTATTGGCCAACGAAACGGGTTCATTTCATTTTGACCGCCAGCAATTAAAGGTTACGATGTAAACACAAAGGATAAACCACGAAAAGAAAGGTTTATTTGAAACATTTAAGCTATGATTTCAGTAGCTAGGAAACGTCTTTTATCAAGTATATTCTCGTGAACCCTCTCTGACCTGATTTTCATTATTATATCGTTGTTTTCTTTCAATTATTCATAAGGCGTTAAATTAAAAACAATTATATCAAATAATTAAAGCAAAATATATTTCGTACAACGTAAAGTCGTTAAATACACATGGATATATTCGCGAAGTATCATGAGATATGGCAATCGTGAATTTTAAATTGTCTAAAGGAAGAGAAGTTTGATACACGCAAAGCATTTCATTTTATAATTAGCATTGTAACTTGGCGTCGAGCGGGAACCATGTGAATGAGGAATTCAGATAGAAAGACTAAACATCATCAATCGTCAAAAGGCCATTCAGATCTGGATTAAAAACAGTGTCAAAATAGCACCCTTGTTACTCAAATTAAAAATCAATATTAGTTTTTTATATGACAATACTTTGATTTTATTAGCCACCCCACATAAAAAAATCCAAACTTAAGTTTGTTCAGCTGACAGAAAAAATAGTGAAAACTCGGAAAAGAGAAAAATATTTTCCGTATTTTTTTGATGAACAGCATACATGTCATTTAGAGGTATTGCAATGGAAAGAGTGCATTAACGAAATATAACATACGCTGTTTAATATATAATTGAACAATTGACGGCATTAATATAAAGGATACTAATTTGGCAACATCCGGACACAACTAAATTAATTTATCCGAATAGGTCCTTATAATATCAATTAAAATTACTGACTACAATTAAGATGAATTTTTCGTGTAGCAAAAACAGTTTTTACTTTTGTAACTGAATCTTTTTTAGTGAACCTCAGAGGAACAAGAGTTTTCGCTTGAGTACTCTGTAACCTTAATAAAAAGTTCAGTATTTTATAAGTTACGTTACATAGCATTTATATAGATTGTATTTTTCTATATAAGTACGGTCGCTAAACTTGCGATATTTGCTGAAACAATCCCTATTATTCTATTTTTTACCTTAAAGAGGATGTAAAAAAATGTTTGAATGACAATTTACATTTTATGAAGTATAAATGTAACATCCGTTCAGTATGGATTGGCTAGTTAGCATGATAGCTTACATCGCGTCTCGTTGAATTAGGTTACGCTTTCTGGTACAGCTGCGTTGGCCGGCGTTGTTTATCCGCCAATGCAAGTGGAGTCGAATTCGCATAACGCTACGTGTTGGGTTAACTAGGATGGGCATATAAACATATCCATATTGACTACCGTTTCTCAGTTAATGAACCTCTAATTGGACATGGCTATGCTTGTCTTGCACAAATACACTAGTTCCATTTGAAGTAAGACGCCTTACAGTCATTACGGAACTTAGCTTGCAGGGCAATCAGAGAAGAGGTACTTAAACCTTACGGTGGTAGGCATTACTAACCTCTTTAATTAATTGGAACTTTTTCGGTAATATTAGGCTACCAACTAAATATCGGAGCGTTATCAATACGTACTATGAGAATTTTTATGGTTTATAAATTTAACATTAATAAATGAAAAGAAACCGCAACAATATAGTTTCACGTCAGAGTTCATTGTGACGTGTAATTGCAGATTTATATTACGTTAGTATACAAAATAAAGTGAAATATTTGGGCCTTTTCTACACAATTTTTATTTTTAGGACGCAATATACCACCTTACGGTATCGCTAGGTACAACAGGTTTTTTAAATATAAAAAACTTCTTATATTAAAGATGTCGTAAAACAGTGAAGTTCGTCGAACAACGACGTTCGTGTATTTCACTTCATTTTGTATTGTAACGTAAAATAATTCTAACAATATACGCCTAACGCATCTAAGTTTGACCATTATTGGAGGGAATATTTTTATGGCCGAGAACGTAGCGATCATTCTTTAGTTTTAGAGCAGGCGGCAGTCTCGTATCCACTTACATTTCCACTAAATTGATCCTCATAAAATGTACAAAACGTAAATAGTGCTCTTTAAATGAATAAAAGCCCACAATAGCATTCCGAAACCAACGTCAGTATCCCACAATAGCGTTCCAGAACTTATTCTAACTAGGACTTTCTGTAAGGACAAGCAATGAGAAGTTAGCAATTAAGAGAAAAGTGTAGAGCTTAAAAATATTTCCTTCACTTATGTGTTGTGCTCGAAAAGGATCCACTTCTGAAGATGATAATCCTCTCGAAGACTATGCTTGGGTAAAAATTTTACCCCCGCAGAATTGTGCCATCACTAAAGAGAAAAGAATGCTGTTCTTAATTAGAGATGAATGATCCCAGTTAAATCAAGCTGAAATTATTTTTCCCTTGTCATTGATCTTTGATTTGACTCCAAAATATAAAAAATAAAAGGAGATGTTGAATATACAAATATTTTTAAGCTTAAGCAAAATTTATTCCAGAGAAAAACCGCTCCAGAGACCACATGAGAAAGCAGAGGATGCGATAAATGACACCGCTTTGTCATGGCAGGCTTTTTTATCCGAATACGTGTTGTCCGCCATAAAAAATTAGGTGCTAAAAATGCTGGTATCGGGAGCTTATCACGAGAGGAGATGGGTATAACGAGGGTTGGCGAGATGGACCAAATTGCAGCCGGAAGCAAGATGATCAATAGAATGGCTGTCATCGCGGGGATGTGCAAGAAATATTGGGCATCGCGCGTGCTGGGGAGGAAAAGGAAGCGGGACCCTGACTTGCGCTTACAAGATTGATTCGGATATTGGAGATTGGACGGAAAACGCTTCATAGTAAGAGGAAAAAAAGATGGAGCTCGTGATGCTGGGCATAACGCTCTTTTGGCCCTTCAGAGAAGAGGATACCCCTTCCAGGAAAGCGATATTCTTCCCTCGACGAAATCTCCATTGCGGTCAATAAAAAATTCGTATCTGTGTTATTTCAGCTCGTAACGACGATGATTGAAGAAACACCACTGGGATGGGCGGTGCGGTGTATTCCATCGTTCAACTGACATCTTTAACCACCCTTGACATAATTAAGCTCCCAGAAATAAGAAGATTATATGACAGTGGCAAGGAAGCCGAGAGAAACAAAAATATTCTGCATCACGAATATTTTTTTAAAGACTAAACCATAGCCAGTTACGTTGGGTTTTAAGCAGCCTTCTGAAATGACAATTATCGAATAGGTTTAAGAATAGCTAATGGAATTTGATTAATAGACAACCTTTTTAAATACTTTTTCAATATAAATGTATTACTTGATATTTAATTTTTAAGGTCAGCAAAAATTTGTAATTTGAGAGGCTGATCAGAAACGAATTCAAAGAGGTTTTAGATACACTCATTATGTATGCAAAGCTGTAACCATATACATTAAAACTTATAAACAATATGAACAAAATATCTAGACTACTGTAAAATACACATTTAAATCTCCGGCTTATTAGACAACAAAAATACACAAATAGTGGGTTAACATGAGATTTATCCTCTTCGTTTGGTAAAAGTCTTACAGTATATTCATCACTTATGTTTATAACTCATCTCTATGCTTTCTTTGTTGAAATAGCGCGATATAGCTGAAAAATCTCCTATAATGCACATAAATCATTGGGACATTATCATTCCTCTGATTGGATGAAAATAGGAGAAAATGCATGAACACACCCTAATAGTGTTAGCAAATTTGGGAATATGATGTCGTAAAAGAAAATGATTGAGGCTTAATAAAAATTATAAAAAAATGTGAAAAAAACACAAACACAAGTGATAAAATGATTAAAGGGGTCAAAAGGAAAGTAATGGTCAATTGAAAATTGAAAATTGAAAATTGAGCAATGGAGAGAGAGTGGCCATTATTTATCATTAAAATGAATCGTGAAACCCGTTAAGATTTGTATCAATGGCCGTCAGTAAAGCGTCAAGGCTAAATTTTACGACTTGTGTTTAGAAGAAAGGTCTGATAGGGATACATTAGCTAATGGACGTCAATCGTATCCCAGTTTAGTTTATCCTGATTGGAAGCGTGGAGGAATAAAACAACCACAAAGGATCGAGACAATAATATTCATAAGGATTACAAATGATTCAGGCGAATCATTTTATTCATCTAATTAGGGAGATCAGGAGGAAGAAGCACCATTCTGGAAATATTTTAACCATGTCTGTATAATTTAGGTTAATTACAATGGCAATTATATGAAGGGGCGACAGTCCCAATAACATAAGTGAGTGTAGGGATTCCACAAGTTAGTTCAGTGCTGATAATTAATCACATTAAACAACTGGAAGGATTCAAGATATAACGAATACGGTCATATCAAGAGCGCGGATTCCTCGCTGTTGCCTTGGCAGAATGGTGATTTGGGGAACCGTCATATACAGAAAAGGGAAGGCACAGTATAATAAATATATTCATAAAAAATTATGATTAATACATAAATATGACGAAAAATTAAATAGAAATACGGAATATATTGAGTTATTTTAGGAAATGGGCTCGATAAAACTATGCAGAAAATTGCATTCCCGGATTTATAAAACTATTCCTCGAGCATTTAGGAGGGGAACTTCGCGTGTTTGCTTTTGAAAGCCTCGTAGAGCAAATGTAGAAACCATAAAATAAAACTAGGTTAACTTGATGATCTTAAGTGCAGTTTGCAAAGAGAGCCCGAGTTAAGAAAATGTGATAAATTGGAGGAAAAAGAATCTCGCGTTCGAGGTCGTAAAGCGTGCAACTCACAAGGACGATTAAAGGATGAAGCCAAATCCGTATCTTTGAAATATCTCTGGCTGCAAAAGCGGACATTAATTTTTTTCACTCGACTTTTCGAGAATGATTCAATGGCGCACGCGAACATCAAATTCCGACTTTTCAATGACATCTAAGTTAGTTAGTGCGATTATTCTTCCACATTCAACGTAAATCAAAGCGTTGCGGAAACTTTCGTACCAACCAGACCAACAGCCCTGTCCTAGCATAGCTTGATGTTAATTACACACATACATACCAATCACGCCGTTCCCTTCCGGGGTAGGCATAGCCACTAAGTTTCACTCATAAATACATATTTGTACACCTAACTCTGCTTCAATAATTTCCTCCATACTGACATATCCTTGCAAACCTCTTATACCTCATTTACCCCCATACACTGCTTCATACACGCCCTCCTGTTTTTAAGACTCCTATTATTCCTCCTCCTAATAATTCCCTCAACCACATTCAACCACAACTTTCTCGGCCTACCTCTACCTTTCGCACCATTCATTTCACTCATATATCTGTTTCGTTATTCGAATCTCATCCATTCTCTCAACATGGTCAAACCAACGAAGCACACTCCTTTCATAGAAGTGCGGTAAGTTTTTGTGTAAGCGAAAACTGACGGCGACTCGTCTAACGTTGTTGGGTGAAACTAACATCCACGAGCTCTGGGGGCAGGCGGGGGCCCATTGTCGCCCACTATCCTCCTTGCGCTCGTAAACGCTGTTTTCTATCCATCCTACTTTTGCCGCAAACACTCTTCGGATAACTCATACCCACGACGTTTAGTCTACTCTTAAGTCCATCCTGACATACCCATGTGTCGCAACCATAAAACAAAGTGGGGAGAAGTACACTTTTGTACACGGCGATTTTCGCTTCCTTAGACAGGCACTCATTCCTTGATATACTCCACATGCTAACTACCATTTTCCTTCCAGCATTTGTGCGTCTCTTTATCTCCTCATCTATTTGTCCATGTTTCGCAAACATCTTACCTAAGTACACCAAATCATCCACTTGTTCAATTACTTCACCACTCTCATACACTTGTTCAGTTACATCATGTTTATTTATTTCGCTTATGGCGAACACGCCCCATGAGTTTAGACAAAGGTTGTGGTTGCCTGTAGACAAAGATGGTAGGTACGCAGTATTATTTCCCTAGCACTGGCAAAAACCCCAATCATTACGGGAGGAACCGTCTTGCCGGTATTGTGGTGAAAAAAGAAATGAAGCCTTGCCTAAAAGAAGATCAAAAAATGACCACTCAAAGTTTTTAACACAAATAACGCATGCAATACAATTGACAGATGTTGGTACTATGTTGTAGGGGATTGAAGTGAAGCAAACTTTGTGTCTTTGTGTGGTGAACCTGATGATGGTGTATTTCTGCCAAAACCGGTTGTATTCAACATAAGAAAGCTGCGGAAGACACAGAGTTTGCTTTACTAAAATGTCCACCTTTCACCCAGTGAAACCTTCAACTTTTTAACTGTTGTTGGGAACTTTGAGCAGTTAAAGGATTGGAGAGAGGTAATTTGTCAAGAATGAAGAGACAAGAGAAGTATCAAAGAAATTTTATGAAAACATTAACACAAAGTGTCCACAAAACAAGTACGCGTATTTCATTACTATTTGCCTCAAGATGAAACTACTGATTTGCATGCATGCTAGGAATGTAGAGTATACATATCCTTGCTCTCCCTAATTTAACCGGTGCAAAAGCATGTAGTTGCAATAAGGCTGTAGTTGAGAGTACAAACGTGCATGACCATTTGCAAAGGGATATTGTTCCAATTAAAGTCAATGAAATCTAGCCGCATTTTAACGATGACATTATTTATTAAGGCTTATGCACGCGTTTGCTAGTAAAACGTGGCAGTGCCATAATGGATTACATGACAAGAAACATCAAGCTTCACCTTTGCTCTGAACTTAAAAGGGAAATAAATATTTTCAAAAATTTGAAACGACAAAGGAATTAAAATCAGATGAAAGAAAAAAATTAGTTGATTGCGGAATTCCTTCAATGAAAAAAATTCCCCATTTAACAGCAGATTTCCACCTTTTTTACTAACCACTCCCACTCTGTATTTAACTTTTAAGCAAAATAATTTTACGATTAAAAAACCGTTATTTTTTCAGTTGTCCAATAGCAATATTAAAAAGACTCATGGATTAAAGTTATCTGGAAATGGACGATTTCCATTGATTATATGTTCATGTTTTATACGGAAAATTCACATAACTTGCCAAAGAACAACAAGGCCAACCGATGATAGTATATAACATTATTAATAAAGAAGACAAATGAAGCATCAGAAAAGACGTTTGGGAAATTTGTATAGAGAGAAGGCTCGGAGTTTTTCAGAAGAAATTAACCGTCGGCCTTGTGGAAAATAATTGGGCCGGCATAATTCGAGGTAAACAAATGGGAAATGATAGCGTTAACAAGCTGTGGACTAAGCCCAATAATACGATAACGAATGAAAAAACAAATTGAATAATCAAAAAGCCGCTGGAACTCGTAATTGCTGGTATAATTAGCTTAAGCATTTAAATACTTGCGGAAAGATCGAAAAATTTTCATAAAAGGGGTGGAAATTGGTGAGGAATTAAATGAATGATTACCTTACTCAATGTGACTCCATAGGAGATAATGAAGTACAAAAGCCACGCAAATATTGATCACTTAAATGATTCTTCCCATGTATTGATTTATTGACCTAGGAAAATGTTCAATAATATACTGGATCAATCAATCACACAAGGTTCTTTATCTCCAAGTTTGCTTCCCAAACTTTTAAATGCGTCAACACTATAAATAGGTTCCTTTAATTACTAATGAGTGGTAACAGGCTCATTTTGAAGCTAATATTGATTAATGAATTCTTTACAATCTTATCCCCTTATTGGCGGGAAACAGAACAATTGCCTATAAAACTAGCAATTGAAAAATTTCCTACTTTACTCGAACAAAAGTAGAATTCAAAATTAACGTTGGTTCATGGAAATTTGTTGGGGCAATATCAAAATGTTATCTATCAGACATGATAACGATCACATTTGGAGTACTGTAAATTATGTAAATAAAGCTCCGGAGAACTTGCGCTATGAAAATCATGAATGAACGCCTCATTTCACCAGAGAACGACTCTTACTCGACGGAGCTTTATGAACTAATTAAACAATATAGATGCGTAAATTACGGGAAGACTAGATAAACGACTTTAGAGGAAAGAACACCAACCAACAGTTAAAATGAGAGCAGATGGACGGTTTTGAGAGAGTGGAACAATTCAAATACCTTACAAATTCAATATCTTACGCAGTAGCAAAGAACCTGAGATGGCCAGCAGAATAAATCTGGCCATTAAAAGTATGTAAGCATGCAACAAGACCCTTACTTCAAAGGCATTTTCTCAAAGGACAGAAATGCGAATGCACCCTTCAAACATTCGCCCTAAGTTCTGTACGGTGCAGAAACAGGGATAATAAGCAAGAAGAAAAAAATAAAACTCGGGTATCATATTTGAAAACAAAATCCAGAGGAAAGTCTAAGGCTACACAAATGAAAAAATGCCACGCGACGCGGAGTGAGCAGGGTACACTATTAAAGGAGATGTGCCCTGGAAGACCAGAAGGAATAGGATCTCCTGAAAGATCGAGACGAAGATGCTACGATGGAGTCAAGTAGAATTCAATCGGCTTGGGAACAGTGGAGAAAGCAGCAGGTAGAGACAGATGGAGGTCACTTGTGGGTTAGGCAAAATCTCAGCTTGGGTACAGATGGCCTTGGTACTAAGAGTAAGTCAGTATGTTTCTTTTACATTGCATAAAAAATAATGATGCATGTACCAAAAATAACTGCATTTCAAATAAAGAAAGGAACGGTTTAAAAATGAACTTTTTGAGTATACCCTTAGTCAAATTCGATTTGAAGGTAATACATATTAAATAACTCTAAAGATGAGGCACGTAGCTCGCGTGTTCTTTCATAAAAACTGAAAAAAAATCTCTAAGTATTCTACTCTTGTTCTTTATCTTGTTTTTTAAATAAAAATAAAACTGTGTAAAGTGTTCATCTGCCATCTCATTTCAGCTCCCACGGACGCCACCTTTCTTCCCTCTCTTTTCCACACCCACATCCTCCACATTCTTCTGCTGACGCTCGCGGCTGGCTAGGCTAGCGAAGAAGACACGACGTACGAGGCAAAGGAACACAACCTAAGGGATACAAGAGGAAGCCGCCGCCCCAACCCCTTCCTCCCCTTCTACCCTCTCCCACCCTCCCATCCTGGACACTGGGAGACGATGTGAAGTAAGCGAGTGTACTGCGAGATACGATGGAATAAAGAAGAATTCGTGAGTAACGCGCGAGTATGATTTCTGTGCCCTGATTCCCCGATCCCTCAACGAATCCTGGGGGGACCAATGATCCTAAATAAGCTTTACAACTGATTACATGTGCACGGCAAATTAAACAAAATACAAATTTCTCACTATCCAAATATACGAGCAAGTTTCAAGCTCTCGTCACATTGATCTACATTCGTTTTAAGAGAAGTATAGTGTTTGCTGTGAAAGAATTCAAAGTGAAGGTACGTCACGCTTAAGAAAGTTAGAACGGTGTTTTTAATGGCGATACTTTGCCTGAAGATTGAAATATGGGATTAAAAGTCTACTTGTTGCTTTCATTAATAACTGATAAACTTCCAATGAAAGATAATTGCGTCCATAGATACAATTGTGCTGAAAACTGAACACTATTTGAAGAAAGGGAACGCGGGAAGTAACACAATGCAGTCAGCCACTCGAGATTATATGAAGCTGAGCGAACTAATGGATATAGAGGGAGCGAGAAAAGAATAGAAGTATCCTATAAAACTTCTTCTCCTTCGATGGTGCTACACCCAAATCGGGCCTTGGCCTCCTCAATATTCTTCCTCCGTTTCTCTCTATCTTCTGCCACTCATCTCTAATTCCTCACCTCAAGCATTTCATGTGCATCCTTGCTGACATTATCTTCCCATCGAGCTCTGGGTTTTCCTACCGGTCTCTTCCATCCCATTTGTCCCGTGAACATTCTCTTAGCTGCCCTCTCCTCCAGCATCCGCAGCACCAATCTACCCATTGGAGTCTCATCAGTTTCAGTAGGTAGAAAAGCAGGCTTATTTATATAGGCTATATATATCGTTGTTATGACGGATTCTCCATGCTCCTCCTCTGTTCATAGGCCCGTTTATTCCCCGCAGTACTTTTCTCTCAAATCTGTCCAACAACTCCGCAGATTTGACTGTCATTGCCCAAAATTTACAGTCGTAAGACAAAACTGCATGGTAGAGTGTTTTACATAACCGAATCTTGATTTTCCTGTGCACATTTCTAGATTTTATAATTGGAATCAGGGAGAAGAAAGTGCGGTAAGCTGGTTCGAGTCGTTTTTTTTATTTCTAATGCCTCTTCATTTTCCGAGGAGAGAATGGAGCCTAAATAGGTGACATTGGTTATCGTGTAAAATTTGTATTCTCCAAAACTTAGCTATCGACAATTATTGAGGATGCTGGGACTAGTCACGGTATCATCTTTACGGAGTCGCCCAGAGCAATATTCCACCGAGGAAAAATTATTCACCTTGCCAAAGAGTCAAACTCGAATCCTTCCAATTTGCGACGAGTTCTTTCACCAAAAATCACTTGAAGCTTATCCGGTTGAAGTTGGTCAAGGTGAATAATTTTTCCTCTCTTTAATTTCGAATTTATTGTTTGTCATATTTGGGATATGTTTGGTTGTCCTCTTTGAGTCCGTTTGAGGTATTTACAGGGACGACATTCAAGTTCTAAGATCTCTTCTCGCAGAAATATGGTGCATAATAGACAAAATTGGGACAGTCACGAGTGGAATGTATACCGGATATCGTCCGGAAATAGTATGGAGAACAACTGAGTTGATCAATCAGCGTTCAGTGACGAGCCATTTTATTTGTAAATTGCCTCTTCCCCTGGATGTACTTCTCTTTAAACTCACTTTAATCGATCTCACGATTGGAATTTAAAATTGGATCCGCTCCGCTAATACTGAAAGGCAATGAGAACCTTTTTGTACGTAGTCAGCGAGTGCCGTTAATGGGTCCCATTTTATTGCTGCACGAGAAGTTGGAATTTCTGCTATTGATAGAAACTTAGCAAAACATAGCTCGCCAGTGCGTCATGAAATATAAAATAAAAATATTTATACAAGGCCTTTACAGAGAAATCTCGTTCGGCAGAAAATTCTACGTGCGTCCTTTTTTTATAATTTTGTATTTTTTATTAGTGTAGAGCTTTCCGTCGCAAAATTAGAAAAAGGCAATTGTTAACGTATTTTATTTTTGTGTTCAATTTTTGTGAACGCTTGCTTTCGGAGACTACCAATAGCATTTTTATTTCTTTGGAGCGTATACATTTTAGCAGTGATTGCAGCAAGCATAAAATAGACGATAACATTACATTCTTACGCATAAAAAACTACTCTTAAATCTGTGCCCAATACTGAAGATAAGCAATAAGAATTCAGACAACTTTAGATTGCGTTTCGCTGATCACAATGGAGGCTCTAGCTAATGTAAATAGAATTTGTGAATTACTCATTATCACATCGTAACAATGATTGTGTATAAATTCCTTTAAAAAATACATGTATCCATTTCTCAGCATTATACAAAGGTAAAAATGATACACGAATACTCACAGTTTTGCTATTTCAGAGTTGTTGAAGGCAAAGTCTTCCACCTCAGCTATCAGGTTGTAGTTGAGCAAACTGAAATGAGAAAGAAAAGAAACCAGATAACAGTAATTCCAATAGATATTTTATTTTAGAAAAGATACACGGTGAGAACTACAGCGTCAAGCAGCCTGTAAAATTACCGCTCCTCCTTAAAGTAAAATATTAATCTAGGATATAGTTTCTACAAATATGCTCTACCAAACTAAGATACAGGCCTGCATGTTCATGGCTTTTTCAAAATTATGTAAAAAGGCTATGAAATTTAGCATTAATAAGGGCCTTTGCAATAAACCAAAAAAATAAAACATTCAAATGAGTGGGATTTGAATTTCATGCAAGGTTCTTTCGCTCCTGACACATTATTTTCAACTCAAATAAATACACATTTATATTCCATCCAGGAAAGAGTGGCATAATACCTAACTTTGGTAAGATTTTAAGAAGGAGATAAAATATCAACTGAGTACTTTCTCCCACTGAATTATGAAAGGAAAAATGTTGCGTTTGTAGATGGTATTGATGAATTAGCGAACTTTTTAATTGACGAGAGTTATCATTCAGGCAACGATTTTTTTCCTCCAAATTGGTATTTTGCATAAATTTTGTAAATAAATTAAATTGGACTGACATGAGCGGCTATATCGTGTCAAAGAAGGCGGTTGGAGTTTGACCATAAACTAGGACGGGTGTTATGTGCCTGGCGTGGAATCATCCTGTGTTGCACACCCTGAAGAGGCTTTCACGGTACTTCGTAGAATAATTGCGCTTCAGCCAATCCCGTTGTAGTATAAAAAATGACCCCTGGAGAAAAATTCTAACTAAATACAATATATAGGCTTTATTTACTGGTTTAGACTCAAGAACTATTCCCGTGATCTTAACTAATTTAACGATACATTTCCTTTGAGACTGACATCTACTTGAGAACTTGACTGGGAGACGCAGATTTCTCATTGCAACAATTTTTTAACATTTCAGAGTTATTAGCCCTGAACAATGAAATCACAAGCACACAAATAACGGAAACAATTTAAAATTTCTCCAGAATTCAAAATTATACGTCCTTGTGTATCAATTGTTTCTTTATGAAAAGAAGTCACGATGAAGTTAATCATCAAATGCGGCAGATTACATTAATTAATTTTCTATTTTAGGAATTATCTTATTTTAGAATTAAGCTGTAAATGGTTTGGTTTTTTCATAATAACAGCGCCATTTTTGTTCTTAATAAATTGTTTTTTTCCCGTTATGCCTCACAGCTCAAAACAAAGAAAAATGAAGTACATTCAGTGAAACTATGGCAGCTTTGTCTTCCAGAAATGATAAAGCGATAGGAATTCATTAAATGGCTCTGTAGTTGAATATTAGCAACTTAATTATTTTCCTTATTCTTCCAATTTCATGGCAAACGTATATCGGAACTTGCTTGTTCTTGGAATGCGTCATTTTTTAGTAGATACCTTGCATTTTCATGTCATTTCAACACATAGTAACGTATCCAGCCTTATACAAGGGCGTTTAATGAGGTAGCTTTAACTGTAATTAAACTGAATCGAAGTCTGGATGAAAAATAGCTTGACCACAAGACAACTGCATACTCTTGCGGACAAGCTATTTCCTTTCACTCCATTCATGGAAGAGCTTAATTTCACCACTACCCACCAGTGTCTTTTAATACACTACAGCGCCACCCTTAAACTCACGGGGTTTTCCTTTTCTCGCCCGGGGATAGATTAAACTTGTTATCTCCATCCATTTTCGCCCACCCAAATTGAATCCATCATCATTTCAAACACGTATTTGTCTCTCGGGGATCTTTATTCAATAAACTGATGAATAAGATTAAGTCCTTCAAATTCCATTATGCTCATTTTTGAATCATCTCAGGCGTCGTTCATGGGTACATCCGTGGCTATTTGAAAATACTAGCAACACGATACATAAGTACTTGCATCTTAATTTACCCTGCAATTTACCACTTTGGTACGAAGAGTGGGGTAAATTTTTCACGGGATGTACAACATTACATGTAGTAAAAGGGTTGAGAACTTAGAGTAAATAGATTAAATATCCATTAACTACATGCTCAGGGATATGAACATTTCATAAGAAGTGCAAAGGAAGCTATCAGTACCATATAAATCACATATTTCACAGTTAAGTCTACTTCTAGTCTAACACATAGATTACTATCATTTTCACTATTATCACCATCAAATAGTAAAGACCTAAACTTAGACATGTTCTACAGGAACACTGAGAATGGTTGATTAAACATACTATACATCTTTGGAAAGATCATTTATTTACCTTAAAAATGAAACATATTTTGAAGCGATTTCATTCGCCTGATTGATGTTAGTCTTAAAAAAACGAATAAAAACACGGTTAAATCGTCCGACTTCACAACTTGGCCATGTCTAGAACATTGTGGAACAACAATGGGTAAGTAAAGAAAGTAAAACTTTTATCACAGGTAGAGTATGTAATCCTGAAGCCGTCACTATCTTTTCAACATCCTTCCCTCGTCGCTCAACTGTATATATGCTATTAACTAAGAAATATATTTAAGTCAACACTTTTTGTGTGAGAGAGAGTTGTAACTTAAACACTACTTCTTTGATAAAATTTAGAAAAATAAGCGAGAGCGATTTTAAAGGGGAAACTTCTGATGAGGTCACGCCGGCAACATGTAACGATTCGGTGGCTCTTGTGAAAAATGTCAAATTCCAGGTCTATACTATTTTGAAGGCGACAATATTCATATCAATCCAACGATAGGTTTGCAGCAGTTTTCCACTCCACTCTCCCGTATGCAAACCGCTTCATTCCAACTAAACTATTTACTTTGGCGTAATTCATGATTAGCATGATGTATTCCACTCTTGCACTACATTTGTCATTCTTCCCATTTACTTCCCTTTTTATTAGCCTGTTGTGTCCCAAAATGTATCCAATAACTTTCTCTCCTTCTCCTCTAGGTTTTCATTTTGCTTCTTGATTCATTACCAGAGTAACCCCATCAAGAACTGACGGAACTTCAATTTTATGTTAAGAAAGAATCCCATCACTTTTAATAGCGCCCAATTTTATGCATAGCAAAACTTATAAGTACTGTAATTTGTTATCCTCGGATGTTTTAGTAAGGAAAAAGATAAAATTTCCCACACTATGAAACGTTTTTTATAATATTTGAATCACCCATTCGGCCACATTCCTATGAATTGAATTTTTTTCTACCACTCGAACGCATGTTGTAAATTTGATGACTTGAATTTTCTAAGATTCAGATAAGTTTAGTCATTGATAGTATTTATAGTCTATAACGTTAAATCCTGAGTCCTCTGCAATTCCATACCATCATCACAAGGTTTTATGACGGGTTAGAGATTAAATCTACCGTTGTCTTCATCAGTTTCTATACCTAACCCGTACTTTGTTCTCCTTGCATCCCCCTCCCTTGGCCACAATTAATCGATTTCATACTTCTCCTTCATCTCCTCACATCTGCTGTCCTTCAGGAGTTATAGTTTTTATCCAAAAATTTCTCAATATAAGCCCAATTCAATTTATTTCTATTCCATATGGTGTTTAGGAGTATTTAGTTTTGAAATATATTAATTTTCCATGCAGGATATTGTATACCAACGCAGTACCACTTGTTTGACCAACTTTCATCGACCTCAAGTACAGCCAGTAAGATGAATTGGCTTAGAACGTAATTTGTTTATGCATAATGGAAATGAGAGAAGTTTTATTTGAGTAGTTGAAAGAAGTTCGAGATCTGAACCTAGAAGAATTGTCACCCCGAGTATCAATACTACAGATTTCAAGCATCTTCCATTCCTGCAATAGTTTACTTGGATGATATAAATCTTTGAAACACAAAAAAACCTTTCTGATCGAAGAAAAATATGTTCTGCATAAAATATAGCTGAAGATAAAGTCCATTTTACCAGCACCACATCCCTTTGCTCTGGGGAAATATGCATTGCTCGTTATGTAATTTTATAGTTTTCGTGTCCCGACACAATTGTTTAGGCATTAGTGCAAGAGATGGAAATGCTTACATTTCCATCTCTTAGTTTCAATCATCATTTCAATAAATGCGCTGATAAAATCATCAAACTGTCCATTCTATAAGGAAAAACTAATCACTCAGAGTTCAATATGTAAAAAATGCAGTTATAAAATTTTCTGCCATCGTTCTACAGTAGCGACAAATAGAGACCATCATGTCAGAGGCTGGAAACCTCGGTTCCACTTTCGATTGGTGAGCCACGGAATATAGTGGAACAAATGAGAATCTCACAATATGAAGAGTAGAAGAGAATTATTGCAAACATTTCTAAGGAACAACAGTAACAACATAATCTCTGCTTATACACGAGTGCTATTTATCACTAAATAATTATATAACTTGAATATTTAAAAATTAAGCATAAAAAATTGAATAAACCAGTAGTTTTATGTACAAATAATGAATTACACATTTAATTAAATTATTTATTAACTTAAGCACACAGAGCGGGCCATCCAATATGGCCGGTTTCTAGTCTCTGACTTGAGGGTCTCTAGGGACAAGTAGTAGCCCTAAGCAATGAAACCGGACTCGGCTGTACGACTTCGCTATGCCAATGTGCCGCTGGAGGCTGACGGATGGATAACTAATTGTATGTGGGAAAAATAAATTCTCTTGTACCCTGATAAACTTATCCATTAGGATGTTAGTATAGGATTGCCGTGAAAAGTATCCATTGCTAGGATATTTTGTACGCTGCTTTGCCCATGAAAACAGCCTCTAAGCTCTCAAAATCTTCGGGGAAAGTTTGAACTAAATATTTTTTGGGAATTCAATTTCTACTCGCTGCAGTACACAGATGAAATATCTATAGTAGTCGTAGCGATCCCTCGTATATCTCGCCAGGCTCTGCTGCACACTGAAAAACGTAGGCATATGTATTCAAATGGTCATGCCCAATTTTAGAGGGTGCTATATAAGAAGAAAAGTCTATTAAGAGCAATAATAACAGAAAATGATGATTTTCCGCTTTCTGAGGCTATGCTACGAGTTTCGAATTTCTATATAAATTTAAAATGCATAATGTTCAACAATGCTTATACACATTCACTATCAAACGTGAAAAATTCGGGATGCTTATTAAAAGAACGATTGCTGTTTCATTTGTCAAAGAAAAGCAATGACATGAAATGACAGACGACAGAGCAATAAAAGTATTAACTCCTTGAAAACTGTTCAAAAATATGGACCCACCCACATTGAGTTTGCCAGCATTGTACCCAAAAAGATTGATTTTTAACCCAAACTAAATAATTACAGATGGAATGTGTTTTTGAACAAGCCAGTATTTCAGCACATACTGTTATTATGATCGTTTTAAGTCACTGGAACATGGGAATTAATTGGGGAAATTGTAACAGTGTATGTGATATTATACAAGGTGTGTTTTTAAGTAAGTACCGTTTTGAAATAAAAACAAAACAAGTACACTTTGATTAGCAATTTCATTTTTACATGAAAACCTGTACTTTTACCTACTTTTATAAATAATTTCCACTAATATTAAGACACTTATCGCATCGTAGAACCAGATTTTGAATCCCATCCTCATAGAAGTCTGCCACCTGCTCTGACAGCCACTGTAACACGGTAGTTTTGACCTCATCATCGTCGTTGTGGCGCTGAACACCCAGATGCATCTTCAAATGCAAAGACAGGTGGTAGTCACTGGGCACTGGATCGGAACTGTGCTGAGGGTGATCAAGTTGTTCCCAGCCAAATGATCCGATGAGATCATAAATTTGATTAGCCGTATGTGGACGGGCATTGTCATGGAGCAAAATGATTACCTTACTCAGCATCCCACGCCTTTCGTTTTGGATTCTCTATAAGCTCAAACCCATTTCCTTACCATTCCATCGCTCATAACTCTTTCCATAAACTTCACTGATCTGACGATAAATTTCATCCGCTTTCACGCCTTTATCACAAAGAAAACGAATCACAGCAAATATTTCATCATTGGCGGAATTCTCAATTGACGGAGGCATTTTAAATACTCACAATCAAACGTAAACATGATCGAATGTTTCCGTAATGTCATCTGTGACTTCGTAACAGATGTAGGTACACAGCGCGCATGCGTCAAATGCTGACCGTAGCACTCTAATGGCCGAATTGAAAAACGGCACATACTTAAAAAACATGCTTCGTATCACTTATCTTTATCAAGTACAGGGAGTGTGAGTGAAAGAGTGAAAGAAACTACACGGAAATTCCTAATAGTTAATATTCATTAATAACGATGCCAACATCTCACTCTGGTGTATACCTAACAAAGATGGGGTGGATTGGTACTTTCCTTTGTGGATAGGACCTTTCTGTAAAGTTTTAAAATCACCGCATCAAATTGAGCACTGAGCTTTTCCCATCGCTAAATGGATTTAAGCTGATCAATGGAGGATCAATTGCGCTCAAATTTCCATTAGGGAATGAAAATTATTTTGCGACACGCAAAATTCTTCATAGACGGAATACCTTAATTCAACGGTCTTAAGTAGTTAGAATACTCAGGTAGAGTTTATCGATCCTCATATACTTCTAGCCAAATTCAAGCAATATATGAGAGGTACACGTGAAATTCTGAGAACTTAAAATCTGGTTGCGAACACATGAGAAAACCAAATGTTCCGCAACCTTCCGGGAGGTAGGATTCTTTGGCTTTAAAACAGCGTTAACGGTCGAATAGTTAGTCAATAACTAAAGGATTTTCTCAAACTGCGAGCATAAAAATATTTTTTTTTCACTGCAAAGTAGCTAAAAATACAAAGCACTTGGCTCATATTGCTTGATATATTGGGAACACATGTGTTTCAGTGTGGCAGAAGGAATCTCATTTTGGCATAATAGAGAGAAGATCTTTTGAAAGCTGTAAAAAGTGCTACAGGTGCTAGGCTTAGATTGCTAAAGGCATCGAGTTGTTTTTTTTCTGTGCGATACAGAGAATATCGCCGCACAACATCTTCATGTCCAACAGAAGGGATTAATTAAGAAAAATTTATTACCGAATAAATAGTTATGAAAAGATCGGTCTTTCCATGCATAATACGAGACCTGGTAAAAAACAATTAAATTCTTGTAAACAGTTGATTTTACAGTATTAATAATTAATTGACCCTTATATAATTTGTACATTCATACCAATCACGTTGTTTCCTTCCGGGATAGGAACAGTCACAAATTTTCACTCATAAATACATATTTTTACACCTATCTCTGCTTCAATAATTTCCTCCATACTGACCTACCTTTGCAAACCTCTTTTGCCTCATTTACCCCCATACACTGCTTCATAAACGCCCTCCTGTTTTTAAGACTCCTAATATTCCTTATCCTAAGAATTTCCTCAACCACATTTAACCACAACTTTCTCGGCCTACCACTACCTCTCGTACCATTCATTTCACTCTTATATATCTGTTTCGTTATTCGACTCACATCAATTCTCTCAACATGGCTAAACCAACGAAGCACACTCTTTTCATATATGTCCATTACTGGAGCATCTAAACCACATTCATTTATTACCCACTCATTCCTGACCCAATCCATCCTACTTTTGCCGCAAACACCTCAGATAAATCGTACCCACGGCGTTTAGTCTACCCATATGTCTATCCTGACATACCCATGTTTCACTACCATACAACAAAGTGGGGAGAGGTACATTTTTTACACGGCGATTTCCGCTTTCTTAGACAGGCACTCATTTCTAGATATGCTCCACATGCTACCTATCACTTTCCTTCCAGCATTAGCATGTGTCTAAATCTCCTCATCTATCCGTCCATCTTTCGTAAGCATCTTATCTAAGTACAAAAAATCATCCACTTGTTTAATTACTTCACCATTTGCTCTGATCATACAGTTTTTATCCCCATTCTTCTTATCAAAAACTACTACTTTAGTCTTGCACGCATTTACCCTCAATTCTATTCTCTCTGTTCATTCTAAATATTCTAATCATTAAGAGAAACACTTATTTCAGCGGTGTTTCAACTTAACAATTAATACAAGGAATGTTTTTCTTGGCATCGCCTACATTTCCCGTACCAAATTCTCTTCAATGTCGCCAATTGTGTCAAATCAACGTCATAGATGCACTAATTATGATATGGGAAATAAAACGAAGTCTAAAGAGGTCAGGTTAGGTAAGTAGGGAGGCTTGGTAGGGGTTGTTTTGCAAACAAGGTACGAACTTTAATGCATCTCAATGCATGGTGCATTTTTCGGCCAAAAGGTCATAGTATGACCCAATCGCAATTTCAAACTCTCCAGCAAGTTCTCTGAGAATCAGATCGCTGTAGGCCCGCACCAGAACATGGACGTTTTAAATGTTAGAGCCATCAATTAACGTCGAAGGCCATCCTGGTCAAGATGCGCCTTGAACTAACAGGTGACCAACTATGAATCGTGTAAATTTTTCAATACTTTTCTCGGCTCAGGGCATTATTTCAGTGATCCTCCTTCAAAAGTTAACAGGTTTTCGTAAAGGTTGTTCAAAGTTTCACACACAATTTCTCGTTTTAATGTAGTTCTAGTGACTTGGAGATTTCAAAAATGGGCTCGACAACTTAAACACTTTCCACTTAACGAAATTACAAGATATTTATTACATTATATGACATGATGCATATTCAGAACATATGCAATATTACGGACCAAACAAAATGTCAAAAATGGATAACCATGGTTATTTCGGATGGTTTAACAGAGTGCAGCGCCCAAATCTTTGACAACCGAGAAAAAAAGTTTTAAGAACATGGCGCAAACGATGTACAAATCAGATATCTATTCTTAGAGATCCATCTTGAGCTGGACAGTCATGGGATTTCCTACAAAACTTATACTAGCCTTGGGAAGGCCATGTTAAAAGCTTAGAGGGAACTAGAAATATTTTCAGCAAGAAAACTTGGGATTGACCAAAATTAATATCAAATTAGACGGCAGTATCAGAGAAAAACTAAAGAAACACTTAATATGCACATAAGCACACTAATTACGACTTTATATTGATATTTCAAATAAGTTTAAAACTTCTCCTCAAACAAACTATGATTCAATTTCACATTATAATTGAATACCCAATTATGTTACAAATTATTCAAAATGATTTAATAACTTTGATGCTAAGAAAATAATTTGGTTAACAATCCTGCAAATCCTCGACAAAATAATGGTGAACGTTCATGTGCTAATTACACTTCTCCTGGTGATAATTCTCAAGTATTTATTGATAACTTAGGCAATAATTACAAGCATCAGCTATTAGGTTACTTTCCATATTTTAGAGAAAAGAGTTTTTCCGATATCAACAATCCTTGCATCTCCATAAGTATATGAAAAAGGGTCTTTCTCGAGCTGCAATTTAAAGAAAGACTCAGGTGCTGTACATAACACAAGGTAATTCTGTGACGGGAGGGAATCTTAGCTGCTGCGGGGAATAAAGATTTCCAAGAGTAATTAACGTCGAGGAATTGGAGCTAAGCCTAATCAGATCAATGGCGAAGGTAGTAAGAAGGATTTAAAAATTGCATCCTGCTCTTCTCCTCTGCACGTAGGAAAGATCAAGACATAAAAATTAAAATACAATTATGGATATTTGTTTAGGCATCGGAAGAAAATATTTATGAAATGACGAGGACACAGAAGACCTCGTCTCATAATTGAAGCCTACATTCATTCGCATATCATATTGAAAATATTATTTTCATGTCAACAGTAATTATATCATCACAAATTTTAGAATATGAGCCATTTACCTTTCTATTCTTAGAATGGCATCTCTAACAAAGTCAATTGCCAAGAGTGTAATTATTTACAAATCACACTCAAATATTCTTAAGGCCGCTTTACACGGTACATTTTATTGAACAAACAAATGCATGAACTCTTACGTGAGGACAATTGTAGCGTGTAAAGCGGAAAATTGTATGATTGTCCGAATGACTTAGCTGGAAATAGAACCTGCTCTATTTCTATTCAGTTTCTTGTACATTCCATGCCACATTCGTTTGTAAAATAAAATGTACAGTTTAATGTGGCCTTCATGTTCATTAAACGTGTTTAGATCTTACCCAATGCTTGTAAACCAAAAAAGTAAAGTTTTCATTGCAATTAAAAAGAAATAAGAGGACGTAAGAACTAACGAGGAGGACCGATTTTGAACTTCATTCAAACGTATACGAGAAATTTTGATATTTTTAAACCGCATAATGAACAGAGAGGTTATTTGAGAGAAGAACAAAGTTAAGAAACTCCACTTCCAAAACTTACTTTACGAAATCAAACCAATCTTTAGATATATGCTGAATGATAAATAAATGATTATGAATGATGATAAATCAATGATTATGATAATGAAATGATAAATAGATGATTTGCAATTATGGCTAATATTATGGAAGCTTTTGACTCCAGCTTAAATTGTAAGCAACAAATTTATGGTGCAAACGAAATATATGACAAATTATTTATGATGTAATACTCTACAAGAATTGAAAAATTGCCATTTATTTTGATAAGAGACACATCGAATTTATGTAAGAATGTCAATGAATATAGGAAAGCAGAGTTTTACTTTGATAATTGTATTTTTTAAACTATAAAAACAATTCTCATTTGATACCAGTCATAATTGCTGACCAATATTTGACGAAAAAAGTAGCAATGTGATCATAAGATCAGGCATAGGGTGTTCGCCTGAAGGGATTACCCATCTGGCATATGCATATACTGAATCGGCATATGTGCAGTTGTGTAAATTAAATCAATGAATTAGAAACTCTGGATTCAAAGATATAAGTCTCAGTTTCAGGGTTAATTAAAAACCAACAAATATAATACGTATTTAAATATCAATAATACACACATAGAAATCACCATCAGTATGGGAGGGACTCCATGGTTGTGAAATTAAATTAACAGGAGCATAAAATATTGGTCTTGCCACTTCAACAATGAATTTCCTCCATTTTATCAAGCTTGCGATCAATCGTTTGTACAATTATTTGGAAATATTTGAGAAAATTAGGAGTAAAGGTTGAGGATCATAACAGAGAAAATCTGACTAAATTCACTCTGATATACTTGAGAAAAAACTCATTTAGGAAAATGTCTTAAATAAATCCATAATTGGCATTGCGTTATTATTATTCCCTCTTTTCCATCTGTAGCTCCAGCGTATCTACTAATCTCATTAATTTGTAAAATAATTTTATAATCCCGTCCTTCACATTCCATCCCATCTGAAAGAGTTAAATACTCTCATAAAATTTAACTTTACGGGGAGGTATTAAGAAGGGGAGTACTTGAAACCCCTATTTCATAAATAAGCTACCCGCGTAAAACAATTAGGGGTTAATAGGGCAACCTCGTGCTACCCCGGATAATTAATGAAGGAATGTTTTATCCATTTAAATACTAATTAATGACGCTTACTCACCATTGGAATCTGAAAACTGCTACAAAATAAAATATATAAAACGGTGTAAAACGCTATAAATTCTGGTAGGTGGGGCGAGTGAATGATTTAAGAATGAAAAACGACCTAGTTACCTTGACAGTAGATTTCAATAAATAGTTTTAGAGAAATTTCCTTGAAAATTGCCACAGCTACACTCAACGGTATCTGGCGAGATGTTGTGGAATATAATTTATGAATAACGAAAGAAATTTTGTAATGTCCACTTAGTTTTTTGTTAGTACTGCGCGTTTCAACGATTACGTCGTCATCATCAGATACAAATCAAAGTAAGAACACTTGTGAGGTTTGTACCTGATGATGACTATTTAATCGTTGAAACACGTATTACTAATAAAAAACTAAGTAGATATTACAAAATTTCTTTCTTAAATTCCCAAATTGATTCAATAATTTTTATATAAAATATTCTTGTCCCATCCGATGATGTCTGGAATATATATCGCCCTTTATTTCTTCATGCTTTGCCTTCTTCATTACTTTATTAACATTTTCATGATTCGCTATTTATGCTATGGCGCCCAAAATATTTAATATATTAGTTACATAAAAGTGCCCAATATCTTCAAAACAATAGTTGAATGATTCTTTAGACTCCTTGTTGCAAATGTCCTTGATACTCTTACGCTTTTATAGTGATAGCAAACTTTATCTAAGATTTCGAATTAAAAAGGTTTTTAAAAAATGACCATTAAACAAACCATCAAATTAGAACGTTGCAATTCGAGCAATTGTTTTAACAGAATAGGAATAAACATTCAACTCTCGAAACCATCGGATAGATTTCTTAAAGAAATATTTATTCTTCATGATGGTGTTTTATTCCATCATTAGCGGTGGTAGTATGAAACAAAGAGAAAAACGCAACAGAAACCGGAAGGCTTTCCAAAAGATTCAATTTGCGGCGAAATTATGCACTCAAAATGTAAATTACGGTGGGACGAAAAAATATTTTATCCCATAAAAAACGGGTACTCTCAAAAGTGCCTTTCCTGGTGTGAGATGAATGACTTGAAATATTAAGCCAATAAAATAATATCTTAGTCTGGGTATCTGGCTTGAAGTTTCAATATTCACCAATAAAGTTAATTTATATTATTTTTTGAAAAAAGTTCCTGTGAATTTAAAATGTCTGAAATATTTTTATTGCTAAAATTCACAATCAAGAAAATAAAAAAAAAGTATTTTAAATGTGTGAAAATCTGATACCAACTGAAACACTAGTAACACGAAGTAGGTGGATGTAAAAATAAAACGAATAAGATCGTAATATGTGTCTTTTGCCTGTTCATGAAGCAAAAAAATTATTGTTAATGGAAAAAACAACATTCCACAATTATGAAAATAAGTTCTAAACACTCTAAAGAAGTTTTTGATAAGAGAAGATCTAAAATCAGCCAATAAGAAAATGATTCTTCAGTCAGCGTACACAGCCGATCAGTATAAATGATTTTAAAAAAGCTCGACAAAGTCCCGTCTCTTTCATTAGAGATGCATGCTGTTCAATGTTTCAGCCTTTTATCTCACTATTATGTCTTTTCTGATATTTTATGATTTGTGATATCAGCTTCTTTACTATGATTTCATAAGTAATAATGCAATTATTCGCCGGTTGATGAGAACTACGTATGCCTCACTAGGAAGTGGTGTTTGAATGTCGAGTCCCACCCATAAAACAGAGAGCGTATCAGAAATGCTTAGAGCACTGCGATGGGAGAGTTTACAGGTAAGGAGGTAAAGGAGATGTGCAAAATAGTGAGTGAGGAAAAATTATGGCATGAATTCGAGAAGGACATAATGAAGCCAAACTTTATAGGAAAAAATGATCACCAGTTCAAGATAAAGTGCCGATCACAAAGGACAAATGTTAAACAGTTCTCCTTCTTGAACAGGACCATACGGGACTGGAACGACCTAACAACAAAAATATTTGAGCCCTTCCCAAAAAAATTATGTATTTTTTAAAATAGGTTAAAGAAGTAGGAGTTTTCAAAGTATATTATTTTATGCGGCTGTTTTTAATGTTACCACCAGGCCAATGGCCTACTTGTAACCCTTTGATGGTAATAATAATAATTCTCTCCCAACCGTGATAGCACTATTCCATTATTCCTTAAACTAATTTCACATGACATACACTACGTTTACCAATCGGCCTCAGATCGATTTTGCCGGTTCAGCTTGGTATGGTAAATGCAAAGGGCTAGTGGGTTTGATATGAAAAGCGGGCTAACTGTACCCAGTTCCTCTGCCAGTCTGTGATTCCAAATCAATAATAACCGATTCAAATAGATATTTCAATGGATTTCGAATTGATAAACCAGGCGAACCGGGTCGGCTGGCTTACAATGCGCAGAGCGGTCCGAGTTCATATAGATCGGAGTTCGATTGGTAAACGTAGTGACAGTTTGGCTAGTTCTCTCTTTCCAGTTATTACAGATGATTTCATCTCTTTTTATTGAATCACTAACTTGTTTGGATGAAATCGTGTAATGTAAAAATAGTGAAATGTTGGCCTTTTCAATAAAATGAATATTTTTTGGCTTTATGCGCAGACTAAAGATGCATATTATTAATATAAAACAAACAAAGTCTCCAAAAGCCGTAAACAATTGGCACCATTCGTCAGAAAACACCAAACTTACTGTGGTATGCTGGGAAAACCACAGCCTCTCAACCAATAATACCCCCCTGTGATGGTTTACGGGAATGTTACTTCCTCGCCAGGGACCAAAACACAGACGCACAGACACAACCCAAATAGGATCCTTTGCAAGGGCTAATGGTACCCATGGGTTTCCATGCATATTATATTGATATTTTAGTTAGTTTAACAATTGTATACTACATATTAATAATGTTTTTGTTGGTATCTGGTATTTCTACAATCACGAGAATTTTTTTGAAAGAACGATGAAAATTATGTTTTTTGCGATAAATTTCAAAATTGGAAGCCAGAGGCGAAGACAAAATATAGTATTTTACTCGCTTAAAATTTCAAGTCTTTCTTCCCACACTAGGAAGGCAACTTTGGAGACAAACCCGTTTTTGATTAGATAAAGTTGGGTTTTATCGTCCCATCCTAATGTAAAAGTATATTTTTTTCAATCAATTCTGTCGGATTATCTTATTGAAGAATTTACTCACTGAATGAAGCAGTTTAGTTTCAAACAAATTTTTTTGTCGAGAACCACGCACTATTTTCCTGAAGTTATTTCAACCCTTATTTGAGGTTTGCCAATACTGAAGCGAGTAATAAATCCGTTCCCGGAATGGTAGCGATTCATATTTCAAAAATTAGCAAAAAAGAACCTATGGGATTAAAAATAAGATTAGGCACTTAAACATTACTTCACGTTATTTGATTTCAAATACAGGCTCTACCATATCGGTCCATAGAATCCTCGGTGGAGGGGAGGTAAAGACCCAGCCCGCGAACCAATGTGTCACGCGTTGGAATCCCGCCTGGATGGCCATTCACGATTCGGCGGGTCGACTCCGTTTATGTCATAGGCGTCATAAATTCATCACATCCGTCCCAGCAACTGGCGCTTGAAAACCCTCGTCATAGGTGTCATAAGGTCGCGGAATAGGAGTGTTTACGTCAAATACAAAGAACATCAAATCAGTTATCTGCAATATCCCAGTGAAAAGTAATAAAATACGATTAAATTTACTCTGCAAAAGTGGAATTAAAAAATTGTTGTTAGGTTATGGTTCAAATTTTATGTACAAGCACTACATTTTGCCCGAATAAACTAAAAGTCTCGTGCTTAGAATTGATGATATGTGCAATGGAATCTATGAAAACCACGAAATTATACCATATTTGTATCCATAACCGAGTCATCAACTGTCTAATTTTATCACTGTTGTATTATTAGAAGACTGTACAAACTTGCTCGGATAAATGGCGATATTATGTTTTGCATAAGTATCCATTTAATACGAAATTCTTACTCACACGATGAAGTGCACATATACCTAATATTTTACTTGGACATGTTTCTATAATCATATGACGATTTATTACTTCTCTTTAAAATATAGGTAAGGTATAGCAAGCAAAATATGCCATGAACGTTATAAACTCAAACGCAACTAATAATAAACCGTTTAAAAGTTTCTTCACTTGAGTCACAGTGGGATGAAAAACAACCTGGTGGATCAGGAAGGGGATGCAGCTCCCACGCCAAGGTCTCTACGCTTGCTTTATCCCTAGCTTCGGGCAGTTTTGGCGCGCTGAAGTAGCCTCGGGCAAACAACGACGCGAATTTGCCCTGTTACTGACCGAGATACCTTCATGCATGCACTTCCCGAATCACACACATACGAGGAGGGAACTGGGATTCAAGGCGAACAGCTCAAACGTTCTATCCGTAGAGAGCAAAGGCCTTTGCTGACAAAGCAGCCACGGGAGGTCACTTCCCACGGAAGGAAGATAGGAAGAAATGAAATCCTCAAGCTTTATAGTAGCAAAGAAATACCGAATATACTTGGGTAAAAGTCGAGGAATTGTTTCCCTTTGTATTTCAATAAAAATCTTCCTTCGACATTTATTCGAGTCTCTACATAAGGTGACTATTTCTGGATCAAAATTTCTACTTATCGGCCGCATGAAATCGAATATATCACGATATCCTGTGACCTCTCTCTTAGGTAAATGGTTAGTGGGTGAGTTTCTTTCAACATACATTCCACTTTACCTTATTGAAGTTAACGTCACTACTACAGGTGATACATTTGCCAAAACCTGCAAAAACTTAGGCCTAGCAAAAGGAGCTAAATTTCACAAATATACGCGAGATAGCTAGGGTTAGCTAATTAAGGCTAACTAAAATATACGCTGCACTATAAGCATGATAAAATGTAAGATAGTTTGTATTCATGATTTTACAACTATATAGATGCACAGAGCTACAAGAGCTATACCAAAAACGTACACGGCGCACAGTGGGCTGAAATCGAAAAAAGCTGGCCAAAACCTCTAAAACGTTTTTATGAGTCCGGAAGTTGAAGCTTCGCAGTAAAATTCTCAAATACTTTGTGCATGAAATGCTGTATTTATGTTTTTCTTATACACGCACATTTACAATATATATGAGGTCAAAGTTGAACAAATTTCACAAAAACGCCCACCTTTGATTTTCTCTGTGAATCACGATAATTAACCTCTTTCTGTATTTTAATGGATTAACTTATGGAAAAACTTTTAAAACCATTTTATAACAAAGTTCTTTTTCTTTCATTTAATGTTTTTTTAAAGATTTAATCATATTATTAACCATAGACAACAAAATGGCGGAGCCTATTTTCAGTCAAATTTTTACATATTTGTAGAGAAGAAGTAGTTGGTGCCGCCTGGTTACGCCAAGTAACTCATACCACGTCATTCTTCAAAGCTTCCATATTGTGAAACTAAAGAAAAACCTTGCGCATATTTGCGACCCCGAATATTGCATCGTTTTTCGAGCGCCCCGTCGAGTCCGGTTCCGCCCGCCGGCGACGGGGATTACGATTATGTGGCAAGTGTGTGGATACGATATGGCCACATTCACTTTTCTATAGTGATCATCAATACATAGAAATTGCAAAGAGCAACCATCAAGAATTTTGTAATAAACCATACTACATATGATACTCATAATCATATCGCGGGACACCGCAAGAAGTATCATGAAAGACTTCTTTCTTTGAATGCACTCCTGAAACAATCACGGGGTTTTCACATATATCCTGCACTTCGCCTACGGAAGGATATGTGCATCTCTGTTTGTCAGACAAACTCCCATTCAAAGGCACCAGGCGTCAGCTGGTGTAAGGAAAAATAAATACAGTATTTCATGCAAAATCTATTTGAGAATGTTACTGCGAAGTTTCAAATTCCAGACTAAAAAAAAAGTTTTAGAGGTTTTGGCCAGCATTTTTCGATTTCAGCCTACTGTGCGCCGTGCTATCAGGTCTAAGTAGAACATGTGGGCAGTCCTTAGGGAGAAATTCGACTGGCTAGCTAAACTATAAGCGAAAGCTTTCTGCCGAGCCGGAGGTAGTTACCCCGCGGGCGTAGATACTAGAATCCTATGGCTAGCTAAACTACCTTTTGACAAAACTAGTTAAAAGCTCATTAGTAGCTGATATTTTTTATTATCGTTGGCAGAAAAAATGAAATGTTAAACCTGCCTGTTCAGCTGTATGTTTTCCTAATTCCTAATAATATTATTCTTATGCTCTAATTTTCCGTAGCATGACGGAGTTAGTGAGATGTTTTTCACGTTGTCAGCAAATGAATTGGTTTGGAACTCGTATAACATATTGAATTAAATTTTGATTGTCGATCTGAAAGTGATTCCCATCATTGCCTGGAATCGCTTTAAGGCCACTGTCTTTGTATTTCTGTTAGTGATTAACCACAAATAAAATTTGCTGAGAAAAGTAATACCTTCGATACGTTCTAATGCTCGTATTATACGACCTACTTGATTTCTCCGCCCTGGAACACTGATGCATCCCAAAAGGCTATATCTAGTACTGTAATAACAGTATAGTAAAATTCATGGGCGAACAACACGAAGCACAGGTATTTATCGATTAGCCACGGGCGACGCTGTTTTCCCTCCGCCGTGCCAATTATCTCATATCATCGTTTCAGGTGCGATATCTACGGCTAATGAGGCGGAATGGGATATTTATTACAACCCAGTCGACGTCACAGGCGTTGCTGCTTCCAAATTAACTCGTGACAATTATATCGGAGGACGCTGCAGACACCCACACTACCAATATTGTGGCAGTTAAATATAATATCGATAAATTCAATAAAAGTTTGTCTCTCCTTTTTTGAGTGAAAACTTCTTAAGTGGGGTCCGATCAAATACTTTTTGAGTGAAGAAAAATGTTGAAGATAAAATTCGGCCTTGTTCTGAAATAACTCAACTTTCTCCTTAACAATTTCATTTATTCTTCGGAATTTATGACTTCCACTTACGTCATTCCATGAGTTGCACGTTTAATTTTTGAACAATTCAATCAGTATACACAATCAATATTTAACAATTATTAATTATTCATAATAATATTACAAATAATGAGCGAAAATTGTATTCCTATATCGTGTGTTAAGGATAGGGCGCAATTATCTTCATGCGCTGAGAGGAAAGGAAACAAATAAAATGCCAGATAATATGTTGCCTCCATAATCATTTTCATTAATCGAATAAGATATTTTGTCTGGAATGAGTGTAAATCGGAAAACCTACCAGAGTGGAAACTATTTTCATTTTGTAGGGAAGTTAAAAAAAATATATTTTTAAGCTTTCTCACCTAAACTCTGTTTATTCCGCCAATTCGTCAAATGAAATTCATTTCTTCCAAAGTTTGCTAGCCAAAATATTTATATCGCTGGGCATCGAATGCAAGCATTGTTTTATTTTTAAAATAGACATTAAAATAACTTCTCCGGGTCAAAGAGCCAAATAGCATTGTTAGCCTGGAAATATTTGGGGACAGGAATGAAACAAGAATAGTCACTACTTAAAGTAATCGCTATTAAAAGGGAGAAAAATGAGCATAAAAAATTGTTATTTTCCTTATCTTTTGAATTTGAGGGTTTCTGAGCGCACCTGAGATGAACTTTAACGCCATTGTTCGCTTCCAACCGATATGATCTCTTGAGTAAGCCTATCCTCTCTAATGTAATTGCATAAGCCACACCCCGAAATATATCTCTTGAAATCGTTGAAATAGCGCAAAAATGACTAAAACAATAGGTAGCATGGAATATTCTCATTTATCTATCAAACATAAAATTGATCATATATCTAAGTGAACAAATTCAATATTTTAATGACTTAATTTCGACCTATAAATTTATACCAGAGAAAGTAATGGGAAAAACAGTTATCTTAACCGTGGATGAAAAAAGGAAACGTAATTACCATGAAAGTGGTAATTCTGAAAACATCCTTCTCATTTATTAGTAAAGAAGTTGCTTGAGCAGCATTATTTTCAAGTCTGCCATAATTTTGGACACATTACACTAAAACTCTTTTTAATCTGCACATTTCCAATAAAGCCCTTTACATTTTCATTTCATATTTCGATCGTTATTCTCTTATTGCACAGATTAACCTCCATCCTAACTCAGAAGTGTCGGTACACCTGTCTCCAACTCTAAAAACCTTAAGCTCCATGGTCCTTAAAGACATGGGACCTAAATTGAAATTGGATGTGCCATTTGGGGGAAATTGTCTCAAGCATAAGTAACCAATTTTGTTATGCTATTACAATCTTTGGGCGTGATCACAGTCCTCTATGACGCGTAACAATCACGCTTTTTCCTATTTTTCTATCACTGGGTAAAAAGGTGATCGCTATGCTCTAGATTTTTCAAGCACTTTAAAACAAAAGTTATAACAGTTGGAGTGCATTCATAGAAGAGTAAATGTGAGCAATAGCCTTCAGGAATGGTATCGTTTGGAATAATGACAACGACTGCATGAAAGAAAGAAACATCGTATCACCGCAGAGTATTTTTATTTATGAAATAAACTCTTATATAAGTGAATTTCTTAGCGAGTTGCAATGTTACTATGCCGAAGTAGATTTGAAATACTTACGCTTGGTTGCAACACTAATTTTACTTCACGATTAAAAGTCATGACGTACAGTCACAAAAATTTTATGGATCATGAGGCAGTGTGATAAACTATACATTGATATAGATTGTTATACAATGGAAAATATGAAATCTACCATTTCTGATAATGAAAAGCTTGTGTTCTGCAAATATCGTATGGTTTCAATATAACCCTCCGGTTTCGGTGGCCATTGGATAAACGTAATCAAATTCCATAACTTAAAATATAACACTGGAGCAAAGGCGGCTAAAGCTTGAAAGCACTCAAATCGCTGTGGGTGTTTAGATACCAAAAAAAGATGAGTACTAAGAAATAATAAGAAGGGAGATGGGCTAAGAATAAATATTCGTTTAGTCGTATCTGTTACATTTAGTGACGATCGTCGGTGCGAGAGGAAGAATGAGTTCTAAAACTTTTCCACAATTCTGAAAGTTAAGTCGCTTTTGTATAACCTGCAAGCGTGGTGGGATTGTCGAATAATGTCCACCGAATCCCACAGCAAAGTATCGCATTATTGGAGCAAAATTGGGCTTTGTGAAAATTTCCATTTCAGCAACAGACCAGCTTTTACCAATCAGGTTAAAAGACTGAAAATTAATATCTGCAATATGACATAGATAAATATATACATGGCTAATATTGAGGATTAAAATTTTTTTAATAATAATGGTGGGTGAAAAATGATAGTAACTATTGCTACTTTTTAATGTATCGCCGAAGAATATTCACGATTAAAAATCGTTTTGGGTAGGTAAAAAAATAGAGGTGTATTAGCTGTAGGAGTGGGTAAGATTATAGGCTATATCGTCATACAGATTCAATTTTACATCATTAACGTCCCATGGAAGAGATTTTATAAATTTTAAATATTAGCCAATAGTGCGTACAAAATAATAACCTTAAGATGATGATTTTAAATGAATTCTTTTTGTAATATTCCACAATAGTTTTTATTACTCCGACCTAGGTTTCGACTCAAGTCATTATAAAGGCACCTTGTCACCTTAATAATGACTTAACTTGAGTCGAAACCTAAATCGGAGCAATAAAAAACATTGTGAAATATTACAAAGTGAATTCATTTAAAATCATCGCAATGTTGTTCCACCAAGTAAAGCCAGAAAATGTATTATAAAACCTTAAGATGAGTTTTCTTTGGCTCAGGACGTGAGGTACAATGTAAACTTTAAAGTACTTTTAATGTCAATGGAAAATTCAATACAGATTAATAAAAAAATGTTTCTTATTAGACTCGATCGAGTCTTCTATAGGTTTTGATCCCTGTCTTCGAAGAATAGAGAATTCTCTGCCAAACATCCGTCTGCGACATTTCCTTGCCCGTAATGTGTCGCAGAATAAGTATCGGGTATTGTGAACAGAGGGAGGTCGAAGGAGAGCCATAAATGAATATTCTCCAAATGGTGAAAACATTTTTCGGACATTTCCTCGCATTTTCAAGGGCAATTAGGGAAATTCAGCAAAGCTCCCAGTAATCCAAGGATACACAGCGAACCAAGTCTTTAGAAGGGAAGACTGCCACGATGAGACTTTTTTCAAGAGGTCACGTTGAAGCGGTCTCTATAAAGCTGCATTCGGATGCTGAGGAACAATGGAGCAGGACACGTCCCGAATCCTCTCAATGCGGGCATCGCTTCGTATCCCACCCCAACCGGCATCTCGTTAACCACTCTCGTTATATACGCCATAAACTCCTTTACGTGCCATGAGCATACAACTCTACATAATGATTTCCTTTCTGCATCTTCGCTTCGTTAAAAACTGCTACGAACGAACATACAGTGTTACACAACTGTTTGAGGGATTAAGGTTGGAGCCCCTAGAGATTCGGAGGCTGCACGCTAGGCTTAGGATATTCTTGAGATATTCAGAACTGGTGTATTTCAGAGCGACATAGATAATATTATCATGACGCCTCACTACATTTCTAGGTCTGACTGATGCGATAAAATAAGAGATACTCTGCCGAACAGATAGATACAAATACTCGTCCTTTCCGCGCACAATAAGCGACCACAATAAAAACTGAACTCCTCCGAATACACGCCCAAAATACATGTCACCATTTCACCTCCAAAAATTTACATCTTAACACGGCTGGTGACCTACCACCCCCTGCCACACGCCCATACGGCGCCTCGCGGGTAGTATGTAGATGTAAATCTTTTCGGATCATGAAATCATTCGGATGATATTCCGCACCAATCGAATTCAATTCAATCAATAATACCCTTAATGCCGAGTCTTAAGATCTCAAACTGGTGAAGTGCTTCAACAAACCGCTCCTACATCCTATGAAATTAGACTCAGGAAACTATAATTTATTTTACACTCTCACTAGAAATAAAATTAATAAAATAAGGGTCGTGATGAAATGATTACAACAGAGCTGAAGAAATATCTTTTAAGGATATCCTTTTAGCTAAGACGTTCATAAGTTCTATCAGTAGGGGAGACTGCGAACGGAGAAAAGATTTCCCATGTGATTTTCAATCCTCCATTCAAGGAATTTTATCATTTATATAATTTGCTTTAATTTTATCGAAAGCTCTCGCCAAGAACATTCTCAAGAAAGAATTCCGACCGGTACAAAGAAAACGAGGTCGCTGAATAGGATAGTCCTTATTAGGTTGGACTATTTGAAAAGAGGAAGAAAAATTTGAAAAGCAGGACAGGTAAGAACTGATTTCAAGAATTATATTTTTATCACAGAGGTCAATTTGATCTAAAAATTCTGTTCTTATCTTGAATGAACATCAACGATAACGATAATAATTCCTATGAATTATCGCCATTTTCCCAACATGGCTACGTCCCATTGTCTGAATTCTGTCATGCTCCGCAACAACTCTTTAAAATCTCAGCAATCTTCATCGTTTAAGGAAATAAATTCTCGGCCACACTACCGTCTCGCCTCGGGTCAATGATCGAATAAATTTTCATCCTCCCGCAAAGTATACCATCTCGTAGGGCACTTGGTACAAATGGGATGGAAGCTTAACAACTACCGAGAACGTCGGGTTGAAGGACATCCCTTTGATGACCCACAAGTGTTCCCGCACGAGCATGATGAATTGGATGAAATACCAATGAAGGATGCAGGAGATGACGACAACTTATGTACACGACGCACGGGACCTCAACAAAAATCTCTGGGGGAGAAAACGTGGCCACAAAAGTCTGTATTTATCTACAATCCAGCGAGAGACGGTGGCGAATAACTTGCTAGCATTTTACTAGGCGGTGGGGAAAGATAACTGAGGGAAGGGCTCCGGGAAGACTATAAGCATTCAGTTCCCCGATGGCAAGCGGGCAAACTATCGGCCTCATGAATAAAGAATGTGATTCGAGCCTCAAAATGCTCCAGGCGCTCTTCCTCAGAAAGAGAAAAATGAAGAACACGAGATAAGGGTGCGAGAAGTAGACCAAACAAACACGGCCTGCATTGTTTGAAAGCCATTGGGACACAGTGGTGTGGAGGGTGAGGTGTGGGTGACACGTCAACCCCTGGGCAGAATCAAAATACATGCGTTTATAAAAACGCTTAGCAGCGAATTCAATAATATCTGGTCAACTGGAACAAGAAATATTCCAGTCACAGGCCGACATGGCTATACACATTCAGCATATGGATTTTTGGATCTCAGATGTGAAATGATCACAAAGATATGTGCAAGATGTATGACTGGTCGTACGTGGGGATCAGGTTGGTGTGGTGGTAAAAGCATAGACTTCATGTTCTGGAGATCTACGTTCGAACTCTGGCTATGGCAGAGATTTTTCTGTTGATTCCCGAGTCTTTACTGAGTGCTGCGTCGGGAATACTTCAAGAGCAGCTCTACGTTTGTCGAATGGGACGGATACAACTGCGGACCCTTTGGCGCCTTTCTTGATCCCTAGACTAATAATAACACCCCTAATGTTCATGACCGTTTCTCTCCCCCATTCCTTCACTCGCAAGGGACTCCTAAAATTACAGACTTCCCTATTTTGCAGATGGCTCCCAATGTAGATCGGCGTAAAAAATAATCTACCTAAGTTACATGTCACCGTATAACCAAAGGCCTTCATTCAGAAACGAACAAAGATACGGGGATTTCACATGATTACTTGCCTTAAGGCAATTTACATATTCTATTTTAGCAAACATAGAATTACGGATGAACTAGGATGGTTTTTAAGCCATAAGATGCATCTTTGAGTGAAAATTTGGCCTTGTTATAAAACTTAGTCTCGACGCTAAGACTCTGAATTATTCTAAATCCACCGACGCCTATAAAATGGTAATTGGTTGAGAGGCAGAGATCTGCCCGGCAATAGTAATGATGCCTTGGGTGCCTTTGCCAAAGAGCCCATTTAATGATCGTGCAAGCGTACTTTGAAGCATGTAATACATCTTTTATTAAGTCACATTAAACCAGACTCAAAGCTGTATTTGAACCCGTGACATTTGGGCTACCATGTATAAGCGCTAAAAAACTGTACGCAGTTCTCTGACTTGACAAAATACCTAAACAAAGCATTTTATCTCTTGATTATACCATTGGAATGAAGAGAAAATGGCAAATGGATACACATGAATTTCTGCTCAAGCATTCCTAGGTAGTGAGGTATAGGCGAATGGATGGATCAACTTCTCTCAAATTTTATGGATTTCCCCACCATACAAAAATTACAATTTTCAAAAATCACAAATGTAGCAGACAATACTTCGAGAGTTACAGCACATAACCGCATGGTGTATGAAACTCACTGGTGACTTACACATGGCATACAAATTTACGCTACTGGACGCTAATACTTATGCTTGGAAACCTGAGCCAGGTTCAGTGATATCATATAGTATTTGTAAATTGTTAATCGCAATAACGCCAAAAACTCGCAAACGCCGTTCGCGACTATCCCTCGCGCACTGTGGCCTCACGATTAGCTGTCCGCGATGGAACAATCAGCTCACATTTATACTGAAAGTGATAGTGGCGCACTCTATTATGGCCAACTCAACGCTAGCTCCATTTCCTTCGCCAATCAATGGCCCGACAAGGATTCTCCTACACCCCCAACTCCTGTGTTGGTCATCTGACCCCCCTCAATCGCCAGCCGCGTCGTCTCTACGCTGGGCCCGGCCTCTTTTGAAACTTACCGTGGACCAGAAGGGACCTGCTGATGTGGTGACTTGTGATCGTCTTCTATAGATCAAGTTTACGGTATTTAGCCTACGGGCTTGTTTTCAATTGTAATACTTTTATGTTATATAAATGTTCTTGCTTGAAGTTAAACTGGCTAAGGTTGTTATTTTCTCTCGTCTCCGCCTACCATTCGCAGTAATTTCATTCGCGACGTCAAGTTTTGGTAATTTTCGTTGCAAGATAGTCGATATCAATGAAGACAATCTGATGATGGCCAGGTATTACGACATCTTCGTTGGTTTACATTATAGCGTAACTTACTGCTTTTGATCATTTACTAATCCTGGAAATCAACTCCATCATTAGAGACTTCTCTTCCAGGTTAATATTTCCGTGACATTCCCAGATCATCGCAATTTTAGTTTATTAATTACATGCATTCATGTATTGTAACGAGAAAGACAGCAGGGCCAAAGGGCTATCGAATTGAGCCTACTTCGGGATTGAGAGGCTTCCGGAGCGATAGTGTGTTTGTGAGTATCGAGGGGTTCCATTTTGATGAAACCTTGGAGAGCCGCGGCGGAGAGTGCTGTATCCGGTGAGAGAGTGCGCAACGGCAGACAGCGAGACCGGAGAGAGTTTGCGGAAACGTCGCACACTACGACAAGATACATCAATACAAGATTAAATGCAATAAACAAGATTAAATAAAAGGAAAATACAAAAGCAGCATTGCTTCTCATCCCTTGTACAACACCCACCAACCCCCAGAGTCATAACAGTATTATCTATCAGAATGTAAATCGTGCGTTGCTTTGGAGACGTGAAGAATCAAAAAACTAATGTGATTAGCATAAAATAGGAGAACAGTGTGAAAACATTCGTGTGGAGCGTAGTGCTCTATGGATCGGAAACATGGACCATTGGAAAAGCCGACCAGAGAAGACTAGAAGTCTTCGAAACAGGGTGCTGGAGGAGGATGCTGAAGATAAAATGGACGGAAAAAATAAGAAATAATGAAGTGCACAGAAGAGTATAAGAGGAATGGACCAAATGGAACACCATACAAAAAGAAGAACTAGATGGATTGGACACATACTGAGACACATTGGGCTTGTGAAAAACAACATTGTTGGATAAATAGAGGGAAAAGTCCCTAGCGGAAGTCCCCAGGACTAAGTTCATTGACCAAGTAATGATAAAATTACATGGGAAGATATACCAGGAAGTAGAATGACTATCATTAGATAGGGAAGGGTGGAGGGCTGCAGTCTACCAATCTTAGGATTGAATAACCAATGATAATGATGAGCATAAAATATTTCCAGTATAAAAATTTTCAGAAATATCGTAGTTTTACTATATGTGAAAAGGGTTACTACTAAAATATTTTTCTCTCAAGAGTATGCATTACCCATAATCGTCCTCCTACGTGCCCCCACTCCGATAATATGATTTATTGCCTCTTTCATTTGGCTTGTTTGCATCACTGCTAGGCAATATTTACGAATGTACCTTTCTATCATCAACGCTCGAGTGAGCCAACTGTTTTTTTCTATAACTCTAATAACACCCATGCACTGCTGGCCTTCATTTAAAAAAATTCAGGTAGAATAAATACTCCTTATCAAACACAATTTGGTCAGTCGTGTAAATGCAATGGTCGTGTAAATGACCTTGGCAATTTATCTTACAATTGTCAATAAGAAAACATGAGAAAAACCAATCATTTAGACGATTGCAACTATTTCCTTATTAATTGCATATAGGGTACGGTAAAGAAAAAACTCCAGATAACACATGTGTATAAGAACCGGTTACAGTAACCCATAGGACCCATCGATGAAATAATCCATTGGTGGAGATAAGTTATTTAACACATTGAGGATATTTGGACTAAATTACGAATTGAGCAATACCACCAGTTTTGTAGTTCATTGCACATGATCAATTCCGATGTTTCTCTGAACTATAACACGCGCTGGCGTCTGGAAATTGTTCCTCAGGGGGTTGACCTAGTAGGGGATTCTGGTGGGGTCCAGCAATGACGTAAGTAACATATTTACCTGTGACAAGCTCGCGCTAATTACGGCCTGACCTACTCTGTGCGGTCGTATAAATGACCTTGGAGTCAGAGTTGAACTTGGGGTTACGGCAAATTAAATAGTGTCACATGCATGCAAAGTGAGAAAATTAAAAGAAGCATTCAACACTATAATGTATTACACCATACACTATACTACACTGTTACGCACATACCGTGACCTTTTTGTGGACTACATGTTCATATTTTCCGGGCAACAGAAGCAGGTGAGATGATAAGATAGATGAAGATGTTAGAAAAATGAGTGGTGCTGGTTTTCACTTTGGGAGTTCCAGTTAAGACGGAATTGTGAAAGAGTTTCAGGCGTAACTTTATGGAAATATTCAATATCCATACTAGTAAGGATGAAAACTCGGAAGAAAAAGGAAAACTCGCAGGGAAATGACGGAAAGGTTTTTTAATGAATTAATAAGAGATCTGTTTACATGGTAAGGTCAGAATATTTTTGAATACTTGGACCCTAACCAGGATAAACTTGTTTCACTTGCGCCCTCCAAAAAAGTCACACGACCTTCTTTCTGCTGATCTTCACAAGCACCGTAATAATTAACTTCGACGCCAACTTGCTATCACATAACGCGACTGCCGCTGATAGTTAACCCTGTATGAAGGACGGCTGAGAGGGAACATAAAAATATGAAATATGTGTAGCTCGGCATGTCATGGCTCGAGTATTTAAACCAATTAAATACCAGTATCATTTAGGTCGACAAATGGCAAGGTTTTCTCTCCTTTATATCCAATGATCCCAATTCCATGTCACAAATCAAGTTATATAAAGGAGTTTTAAATATTACATTTCATCAAATTTCGTAATGTTTGATCGTTTGAGAAACATCCGAGAGAAGCTGCACAATCTTATTAAACTTCTTCGTACTTTGACTTTGACTTTCTCATCACTCTTGTGCAATTTCAAACCAACAAAATAGCTCATAAATTACCAAATTCAACTATTACGATTGAGTTCTTGGGAACGTTTTGTAATTAATCAATAAAACTTTATTAGCTAAGTAAAGAGCGTTATGTTCTTACACTCAGCCCCAACCAGCCTATACTCTAAATTTAGTTACGTACTTACAGCGAATTCTCAACACTCAATACCTGATACATTTAGTGAATCTCAACAGTCTTAAAGTGAAAGTTATACAAAGGAAAGCTGCGTGCTTTGTTAAACACTTCTAAGGATGAGCATATAGTGCTTCAAAACTTTTAGACGGATTAAGTTGGAAACCGCGAGAGATTCGGTGGCTGCGCGCTAGGCTTAGTTTGCTTGAGATATTCAAAACAGGTGTATTTCAGTGCCACAGGGAGAATATCATTTTGACCATCATTTTGACTCCAAACTAAATTTTTAAGTCCGAGAGAAGCGATAAAATAAGAGAAATGGATTTCCAAACGGATTGGTACAAGTATTCTTGCTTTTCACAAACAGTATGTGAGCATAATATAACCAGAATCCAATTGAAACACACCCATAATGCACATCACCATTTACACCTTCATACGGTTGGTGCCCTGACACCCTCTGCCGCATGCCCATGCGGCGGCTCGCAGGGTAGAATGTAGATGGAGTTGTAAGTAACCTTCACTGTGGACCGGATTTTACGCTAGCCCATCTCGCGGCCATAGGTAAGTAAGAGTAAGCTAGGTTCATGAATTCTCTTCCGTAACTTGATGAAAATTAAGTGCGCCTAGGATATCAGAGCTGAAGTGATTCCAGAATCAAGTGCGCAATGGAGGTTTGGAGGAGAGTACTTTCATTCTGTTCGCTCGTCACTTAGAAAAAGGTCTCCCATCCTTGGACTAGAGAGGAGAGTCTTCTTTAAGAGGAGACCGACGCAGAAATTCCTCCTTTGTCCTCCACCCACTTAGCTCCTTCCTTTTTATCGTTTCCAACGTCGCAAATTGGTGGGAGACGGAATTGAGCCCAAATAATGAGGATTCTTTCGTTCTTTTCCTTCAGAAACTAGCGGAACCTCAAACAGGGATTCCTTAAAACCAATTGAAAATTATTTTCGGAGTGACCTGAATAGAGGGGAATCCTCACAATATCACGCACCCCAAATTTTCTTTTCCTCGTTTCAAGTTCCCTTTGAGGTCAACCGCATTAAAACTCCATTTTTTTAACGGGTCTGATCTTTCGATGGTGGCAATCAGCTGAATGGCGGTGGAATTGGGACGGAACTTCGAAAGGAAAGCCATGCTAGCTCTATGTGGGCATATCTCGTTCACGATGACGTCACGAGTGCGTAGGAAAGGCTAAAAAATAGCAACACAAATCTGGGGTTCATTTTGATAATATTTTATTAGCTCTGTCTAAATATCCACCACAAGGCTGCTAATTTGAAATTTATTGAAGGCGTTTAAACTAAGGATATTTCCATTCATAAAATAGATGGAACACCTCCGGATGACCATATCGAGTCGTTCTATCTTAAGCTATAATCTAAGATCTGAGTCTATCGGATACCAAATTCAAATATTTGAAGTACATCATTCGATAGAAGGATCGCAGGGTAAGTATCCACATTTACACAATAAAAATTATAAATACAAGAAAAGTATTTTCTTCAATTAACCCCTAGTCAAAACTTTATTTATGGAGAATTAATAGATCAGTTAACTAGTAGTAACCCCAAACAGCAAATTAAAGCGACAATATTTGTCTGTAAAAAGGTTTGTAAATCAAAGAAGTTTGAGTAATATATAATTTTACCTAGAAATCAATGAATTTGGCCTCATTTTAAAGAAAAGTATCTCACACTTCTTATGACACCGAAAATTCAACCCCTTACTAGTTTACTTTCCGAGATATTTGCCGGAAAATACCAGCCCTTTTAAATGGTAAGCGGTACGTGTATGCACTCCAGAGAGATATTATTTACAAAATGAGGTATTTCTAACACTTAGATGTCGTCAAAAAACTAGCAACATGTAGTTTGTATTTTTTCTCAACTATTTTTGAAAATTAATCACATTGTCACCGCTGCAGGTTCTTAGGTATCACAAAAAAATCTTCCGTTATGAAGGAATTTCAAACGCACCGCACGAAAAAAATTAGTCAAGTTAAAGACTTATGTAGATATTTTCATTTAATTACTTACCATTTCTGTCACATATAACTATATTATTGCACCATTAATAATGCAATATTTAATTGATGTGTCCTACAGCTGGTGAAATTTAAACGTATAATTTGAATATGGTCTCTATTATGACTAGGAAACTATATCGCTCGAACTACCTTAAGCAGGCTGCCAAAAACATAAGTAATCATTCAAAAGCAGGTAAAGAAAACAATTCAGTTCAACGAATAAAAAGGCAAGGGGCGATTTGTTTAATAATTCAAAAGTGTAGTGAACAATTTGATTTGATCATGTTTGCTTATATTTACACACTAAAGTATGATATCAGCATTTCATTCGCATCACTGTGGAGAATAGGGTTTCAGAAAAAGACGCTGGGGAGAGTGAGTATTTTCTTACAGCGAAATGTACATTTTGATAGGGTCCCAAACGTCAGCTTATATATCTTGCTCAAGTAGAAAAAATATGTTTCGTCTCCCACTCAAACTCTCAGTTATACTCGGATATAATTACTGTTTGAATTAACGGAAGCTTAGAGTCATTACTATTCACTCCCACTTATGGGACAATGGAGGATAACAAAAATGTATGCAAATGCAAAACTATTTCTTTTTGCCGGGAAATCTGTATTTTGATTGCTTGAGGCCACTCGGCAAAGAGTATGTTAAAATTAGAGCATTTGAGCATTCCACTCATATACTTTTGTATCAATCGACCATTTTCGTAACGAAGGTGACATCTACTTGAACTAAAAGCTGTAAACTGTGAGAATAAAGCGGTCATCCAGCAACAGAATTACTTATGAGGAATCCCTAAAGCTGTTCACTTGGGCTCAGGAAGTTTAACTCTTGCTTCTCTGGCTGCCTTTGCAATTACCGGTGCAGAAACTGTTCCAGTACCACCGCCCATTCCTGCTCTAATAAAGAGCATACTGAGATTATATCCATAATCTCATCATTTGATTCTTCTGCTGCACCTTTGCCAATATCAGGTAAAGCACCTGCAACAAGTTGAATTTTTTTATCACATAATGACTTCTCTAACGCTTGAGCATCAGTATTTGCTACAACAACATTTACTCCTTGTAAATTGGATTGGATCATGTTGTTCACAGCATTTTTTTCCGCTATTTTTAAGGGTAAAAACGGTTTAAGAAGGGCGTTGATTAGTTTAGGCCAACATGGTGTATTGTACGAGAATAAGAGTAAGGAATAATATGAAGGTGCTGACGAAATAATATCTCACAAACCCTTTGTTTTGCAAGTTTTAGCCTCCCGCATTGGAATGCACATACAGTGAGAATAATTTAATTTTCGTGGGTTGCGGTGAGATCCTTGATTCAGGAGGAAAGAGAAAAAATAGAAAAGACCAAAACACGGGTGATTACGTACTCTGCCGCGAAATAAAGAGCTGAAAATATCCTCCTCGCATTTTTTCCTTCCCGCTTCACTCCAACCTTTCCTCTCTGCCGACCGCCCCTTTCGTCTGATATAATATCTTCCGCCATTTTTACCCCATCTCCTTCTCTCACTATCTCTCTCACACTGACCCCGTTCTTCTATATACGTCTCTTCCCCAGCCAACAAACACTCCTCTCAATTTTCTCTCTCTCTCTCTCTCGCCCAGCGTCCAAATGGAAGAAATAATTCTTCCCCCTCCGCAAGTTCTTATTCTCCTCCATTTTCATCTCACGGGGGTCCACCTCAGGCACGCTCCGTCGACCATCTCCGTCCAACTCGCCCCTCCACGGTCCAGCGCCGCCGAAGCACCCCCTCCCACTCCCAGCATCCCACCTCCCCAACTCCCATCTGCCCTTCTCACCGCAGCGGAGACCCATCCCCGCCCGTCTGCTTCCAACTTTATCTCGGCGAGTAGCCTCAACCCAGACCCCATCTCGCCTCCAGTGCCCACAACACACTCCTCTTATCCCTCCCAGTTCCAGGGCCGATCCCCTCCTCCTCCGGAGCATATTCCACAGGCTCAAGGGCTACTTTCAAAACTGTATATAGATGCTATCGGATCTCTCTCCTTTATCCCGTTCGCGTGACCTCAAAAAAAGAATACATTCCTAATGCCTGTTGATCACGGTAAATGTTTTCTTACAAGAGTGGCATAAGACATTCTGATTGGTAATTCATATAGTGATTCCATGAAAACAGAAAATGTATCCATGGGTTGCCTTAGCTCTAATACTTTCCACCACTGCGTTTGGTGGTGCAAAACCAGGAAAATTTTAATCGCTTTTTTTTCATTGTAAGGGTCAAATGACAAGAGTGCACATTAAATTCAATAGGTTACCTAAATTACAAAAAACTAAATAAAGATATCAGTTGTAAAACAGCTGAGAATGCTCACTCACGACCGCTGAACTTTTCCGAAAAACTTTGTTTCGTGAAAATCCTTTTTTTTTACAGAGCTGATACGTCGTCCATAAAATTTCTACTATTATTTAAAAATATAGAGATCTGTATATTCGTTACTCTTTTCTTCGAAAACTACAAAGCCGTATGACCTGAAAATTTGCATAATTCTAGCGTATGTACTGTCTTGAGCTTTGGGATATATATAAAAAGGGCTAAAGGCCAACGGGCCCCCAATTTTTGAATGCCGTAACAGAAGCATTGAAATCAGTGCAGAGGTTAATTTTTTGCTTTTATAAATAAAATTGAATAAAGATATAGGGTTGGACTTTTCACGTTAGGATTGGAGAAAGACTAAACCATTCAATTCACGCAAATGATTGCATCGTCTTCTCCGTTTTTGCCAAATAATTACGTTTTCAATTTCAAAATTATCATTTTTTCAGATTTCACCAATCCATCCTTGGCAAACTTAGCAGTGAGCATAGATTGAGAAATTTTTCTCAGGTCAACAATGGCTTTCTCAAAAATAAATGATCAATATTAGCAAATTTAAGGAATATTTCAAGCGGAAAATTCTATTGTTATAACCTCGCCATGTGTGCTTAACGAATTTCACATCTTATCGCAATTTCTCACGTTACATTGATTCTTAAAATTAGAGCCCATCGAAATGCGTGGCATATCGCATACTGCGCAGAATTTTGCACACTGCTATAAGCCAACGTACTACTCCTATTAAACCGCAACGCAGTCCAAGGGCTCAAGACGGATGGTCCAATGGGCAAATCCCGAAATAACTTTCTTCTATTTAGGCTCGGAATGAATGAAGAATAACTCCGTTTATACTGACATTTTGCGCCTAGGAACATAATAGCTACCTATACAAATACATGAAAATGTAGGTGTATCTGCCTGCCTATATGCTCGTAACTGAAAGTTTATTTTCTTCAGTAGCAGATTTAATTTTCTGTAATTAAATAAGAAACAATTAATGCATCAATTAAACAGCTAATTATTAATGAAGTTCTCTCAGGCTTCACACCAGGTTACACAGTGTTTAACTGACAACGTTTCTGTGGCTGAGTCAGCCACCGTCTTTCTGGGCACAAACTGACATTTTTAAATACCAGTAAATGATTTACTGGTATTTAAAACACAGAAACGTTGGCAGTAAAACACTGTATAACCTGGTGTGAAGCCCGAGAGAACTTCATTAATACGATTTACCAGGAAAATTTGAAATCATAAATTGCAAATTATTAGTTTTACGTGTAAAAAAACTCAATAAAAGCGTTTCAAGCATCTAAATGAGCAATTTTCACTTAGTAAAAAAATTGAGGATATAGACAGGAAGTAAGAATTTCTTCTATGTACACAGAATTACTTCATAATTCATTAGCCTCATATGTTTCGTTGAGAATTTTTGGTTTCTTTCTTTGAGAATAATGGAAATCTGTCGTTGAGAATAAATGACATTTCTGCGAGTAGTTGCATGATATTCTAATAAGAGTTTTAATGTATTCCTTTAATGAATTCATATTTCATGAGTAAATGCCATTATAGTGGATCTCATTGCAGAAAATAGAAACGGTTTGCAAGCATTAGCAGAGAAAATAATAAAAAAAGCTAGTAAAGTAGGGCTAAAGGTTAATGAAGATAAAAAAGTATATGATATTATGTAGAGGAGCCAAAAATGAAGAACTCCCCTCAATGTAATGGATTACAGTTTTGAAATGAAATTTGTAAGTTTGTAAGTTCGAAATGAAATTTGAAAGTTGAAATATTTAGGTACAGTGATAGATAAAAATAATAGAGAAGAGACAGAAATTCAACACGGAAAAAAAGCAGCTTATAGAGGTTTCCAGAGCATGAAAAACCTACTGAGGAGCAAATCGCTAAGCAAATAAACAAAAATAAGGATCTATAAGACCCTATTACAGCCCATATTAACCTACGAATCTGAAGTGCGGTCCCTAACAAAATAATCAGAAAGGAAACTAATAACATTTGAAAATAAAATCCAAAGAAAGATTTTTGGACCAATCTATGAAGGAGAAGGTTGGAGGGTAAGAAAAAATAGAGAACTGAGAGAAAGCTATACTGATCCAGACGTAATAGCCATCATAAAAAGCCAGCTTCTAAGATGGCTGAGCCATGTGCTAAGAAGAGGCAATGACAGTATAGTAAAACGAGTTTGGAAAGGTGAACCTGACGGGAAAAGACCTTTGGGAAAACCCAGACTCGGATGGGAAGACCAGGTGGGAAAGGATCTGAGAAGACTAGGAGCAGGAATGGAGGCTGCCGAAGATAGAAAAGAGTGTTGAAGAAGAATCGTTGGCGAGGCCAAAAAACATCTTGGGTTTGTGTGGCCATGGTAGTAAGTAAGAAAGCAAATGCCATTATAAATGCCTTAGGGAAAAAAATTCTGAGCGGAAAATTTTGGCAAGAATAACAAGCGTGGTACTCGTAATTGAAAGAAGGATCATAAAGAATGAAAGTAATGCAAATTTCCAATTAGATAAATTTTAATCGACCTAGTATTCGATGTACTACATCATCATCAGGCCTGATTATGATGTGGTACATCGAAACCCAGGTCGATTAAAATTTATCTAAGTGGAAATTTGCATTACTTTCATTCTTTATGATGGAATCCATCCACCACATCAAACCTGAAACTTCTCCTTTTATTTGAAAGAAGGAATTTGTTTTTCGTGGTAAAAAAAACGTCCATTTAAACTTGAATTTATGAAAAAGCATATAAAAACAGCTGTAGATTTATTAAAACTTAAAAGTAAATTCTAAGAAATATTATGAAACCCTATCACGGAAAATTTTACCAAAAAACTTCAAGCCTATTAACTTGGGTTTATTTGAATCCTTGAGGTTGGATTGGGTTTCTCCATTTACCACTTTCTGAGGTCACAGAGCCCTATAAAGCATGATGAGTTCCACATGTATGCAAAGGTTCGAATACCACCGATCTGAGCAACATGAGGAGGGAATCGTGGGGGATTCGCTACAATAATTCGCTCTTGATTGTACGGTTATGCAGGCGTCTCACCATCCTGCTCGGATACGCCGCATCGAAGGGTGTTTCCCCTTCCCATTTAAGTGGTGCTGCCGGGGATTTGCGCCACTGAGCCACGTACGTCGGCTCGAAACTCGATAACTTCCGCTAGGGTTCTGCGCTTCTCGTGTGAGACTTTTTTTTGACTCACCACCACGAGCGCTGCAGTCGCGAGTGGGTGAGTCTTTCAAGAGATATAAACGATCGGGTTAAACTCAGGACATCCACAATGACGCGACACACTGAAAGAGATCTAACAATACTTACTTTGAGTTCATAACACAGCTATATCTCTCATATTTCATCGGTGACATTTCAATCCGGTTGAGTTGCAGACAACCGCAAAAGTGAATTTTGATTGAAAACCCGTTGTCAAAAGTTAAAACCTAAATAAAAAAATTCCCAAGGTGTTTATTTGTGAAGTGACAACCGCCTTTGACCCCGTTACACATGGCGCCGTATGTGTTATTCGAGAGTTGTCCCACCGTATTCGGTGGAATAGTCTCAGTTTAATTTGCAGCTATAAAAATCTTTGGTGAATAAAATGGGGAATAATAATATCGATTTGGGTGCCTTAAACACATCATTGTATCCCAGTAAAATATATCATTCATAGATCGTTCAATCCTAAGTTTGGTTGACTGCAGCCCAACATCCTACACTATCTAATGATAGTTCTCTTACTGTCTCTTAGCTCTTCTCGTATGACTAGAAATAATATGGACTTAATTACACCATGCCATAAAAGATCTACTTATAACAAATCATTTTATGTAACATGGCGTAAATTGTGGAATTCTCTTCCTCTGAATATAAAGGCGTTGACATCTGCGTATACATTCAAGAGAGCTCTGAAAGAGTACTTATGTTTTAAATATTCGAATATAAAAAAAAAACATTTACTTATTTCAATGTTTTATTTTGGTAAATTATATAATGCTAGTGGCTGTATATACAAAGCATTGTAATCGTTGAGCCTCTAATCTTATTATTTCATATTTTCTGAGACAATACCTACCCCTATTATTATGTTTCCTGCATGTCTTTAAGTAGCCTTTACTTTACTTTTCTTTGTTTTTGTAAATCTTTTTTTTACTTTTCTTTGTTTCTGTAAATCTTTTTTTTACTTTTCTTTGTTTTTGTAAATAGTATTTGTGCTCCATGGGACTACAGAGTCCCAAAGTAAATAAACTATATCTTATCTTGTCATCTCGTATACCATCTTCTTCATTTGTCCTATGCATTCATCAAACAGCTAAATATTATGGCAAGTTTTATGTTTTCGAGGATTTTACTATATTTTTAAGGGCAAACCTAAGATCATTCTGCAATAATGGTTTGCTCTTATCAATCTACCCCTCAAGATAGGTTTAAATGAAAGTCAGTAACATTTTCAAAATAAAACAGAACCTTTTAGTCGAACCACCTCCGAACATTTTCTTCTTGATCTCAGGGTATGACTCACCCTTAGCCATCCAGTCCATGAAACCTATCTCCTTCCTTTCCCTTTTCGTGCTTGCCTGTACTCGTTTCCTCCATGACAGCCGTTAACAACCTAATAAATTTAAGGGTTAGTGATCTCAGTTGGAATCTACTAATTTCCACCGAGTTCAGATATAAAACGAAACCCTTCTTGAATTGCATTTAAAAGCCTAATCTTGGTGCACCCATGACTCATTTTATCTAAATGTAAAGCCCTTGAAAATGCCAAAAAGAGCAGCAACAACTAACTTCGTTCATTAGAAATATCCCTCATCTTCCTTAAACGGAATTTATGAAATTCTTTAGGGTTAAATCCTATCCCTCTTACATATTTCGAGGACAAAAGCATCAGACACTCTCTAGATTCCTCATTCCTTGGTGAATATGTCCAGAAATATATTGGAGGTAGGCATCCGTTAGAAGAAACGACCGGAGCGTGGCAGTATTGCTTGGTGAAATAGAATCAAAGCTAGGGCGAAGGCTTCAGAGGAGAAAAAAGACCGGCGCCAATACTCTGGGCCGTCAATAGCAAAAGTTTACATGAATTGAAAGTAGGCCAATAAAGCACGACCCTGGGATGAAAATACGAACTAAGTGGATCAAAAAATGTGGAAAAATTGTTTAGTTTTTCTTCTATACAATATACGGCACTGTTAGCATCACAAGCTCTTTCATGGTATCGTGAGGTAAAAATTAATACTTAAAATCCTGTTGAAATACTGTAATCTGTAAATAGCGTGCGTGTAAGCCGCATGCATCATGAAAATGAGTTATTGAAGAACTATATTTATAGGTTGTATGGATATTGGGGAGGTGACCGACAGCTAAGACTATTGGCACCATAGGGGATAGGTAAGGGAGGAAGGGCGGATGGAAACCCGGCGTCGGCATCAGCGTGCTCTTAACGAAAGGCGCCAAGGGGACCACGGTTAAACGTCTCGTCCGATAGACGGAGTACTGTAGTTGAAGTGCCCTCCACAAGACACTCAAGCAGGCATCGGGTTTCCTCTGAAAAACATCCTCCTCCGCAGGGATTTGAACCCTGGCCGCCCGTTTGGTTAGCCAGTTAGCCAGTTTAGTTAGTCTCAGTTCTCATATCCCTGAGTAAGGAAGTCTCAATTTTTCATGCTGTTTTTCGAGAATATATGGACACACTGTTCACGTATTCATACGGTAGTTTCACTGTAGCCCATTGGTATACATCCCATAAAGTATGGTCTTTAAGGACCCGTATCTATGCTGCTAGTAGAATAAAGGAATTTCCCCTATTTTAGGCCTCATTTGGAACAAGGTTCTTGCCAATGTGTCCGTTTTCGAGGATGGCTTTAATGACAAATAAGAACGCGTGAGACAAAAATCGACGGAGTTAGTAAAAGTTTGTTATAGTAATTTCACCATAGTTACAAGCATTTCAATCAACTTGCACTGGAATAACTTTCAGGTATCTGCAAAAAATTTCAGAAAACTACATTACGGAGCCTCAACGTCTCTTTTCCTGATGAAATCGAAATTTTATGAACCGCTAGTTTCCGTGGTCAGTCACATTATTAATATAATGATGTAGCATAAGACTAGAGGAGCGTAGAAAGATAGGGCTCTATTTTCCGTGAGTAAACAGAAATGTTAATGCCTCTTATTGAACAAAATTTTAGGTCACCGTGACGAGCCAAGGAAATACCTTTACGCAGTCATTGTCAAGCGCATACATAAGTAAAATTCTATATACAGGATCTACATCCATATTATACATCCTGTCGGACTAAAGGCTGAGTCCCAGGCAGAGCGAATCATTCTCCCTCCGAAGAATTTAGCTCGTGCTGCAATGGAAACTGATTCAATTGGTTATTTTAAAGTTTTTCTAGGTGCTTGAATACAAGTCCTTTTAAAATATTTCCTTTCTTTAACGCCAGATACATAGGTTTTACGTTTCACTGTTCAAAATCCTTATTATTATGTACATGCATTTATGAAACTGAAATAAATTTCCATGTTTAGAATTTAATTGGGTTCCTAAAACTTCCTAACATTATAACTTAGGGCACGTTTCTCCCCAATTTGTTGTATGGTAGTGAAACATGGGTATGCCAGAATAGACATAAGGGTAGACTAATCGCCGTGGGTATGAGTTATTTGAGGAGTGTTTGCGGCAAAAGTAGGATAGATAGGGTCAGGAATGAGTAGGTAATAAATAAATGAGATTTAGATGCTCCAGTAATGGATATATATGAAAGGAGTGTGCTTCGTTGGTTAGGCCATGTTGAGAGAATGGGTGAGAGTCGAATAACGAAACAGATATAGATATATAAGAGTGAAATGAATGGTGCGAGAGGGAGAAGTAGGCCGAGAAATTTGTGGTTGAATGTGGTTGAGGAAATTCTTAGGAGGAGGAATATTAGGAGTCTTAAAAACAGGAGGGCGTGTATGAAGCAGTGTATGAGGGTAAATGAGGCAAAAGAGGTTTGCGAGGATAGGTCAGTATGGAGAAAATTATTGAAGCAGAGTTAGGTGTACAAATATGTATTTATGAGTGAAACTTAGTGGCTGTGCCTACCCCGGAAGGGAACGGCGTGATTGGTATGTATGTATGGTGTAAAGTCCACATCCTTCCACCTACCATTGAGTTGGCTTTCCGGGTATAGCATGCGAACACAGACCATCGGGAATGCTCACCAAATGTGGCATTATATTGTTTGGGTCTATCTCAGAGGGCAAGAGTTGGCATCCCTGGAACTCTCAATTTCACATCCAAGTCTCGTAGTCCGCGTTCCTTTTCTTCCCTTTCCGCAGCCCATTCGCGTGCCGAACGCCATTGCGACCCCGTGAAAACCCCCGTTCCTCCCCTGGCAAACAGACGAGCCACCCTCTGCTCCCTCCACGCACATCCCTTCAACACCAAACACACGTCCACTCCATTTCTCAGCACTCACCGCTCCCACCCCCTCCTGCCCCCTGAAAAACATTCCACGGCTCGTGAGGCACGTGGAAGTAAATGTAGGCAAAGGAGGAGCTGATGGGAGTGGAATGACGCAGAGCATGTCATTATAAGTAGAGATATAAGAAAATTGGTCTGCAGTAGAGAGCGAAATTAGCCCAACAAAAGAATCTGGAGATCTTAAGATTACTCGATGAATGTGTAAGAGTGTTTGTGATCTCCCTAATTGGCCAAGAAGGGAATCAAATGAAAATAAAGGGCCAAAGAGCACAATCCCAAGTTTTTTTAGACAGTATCTGATTCTTTAGATTTCCATGACAAAAACTATAAAGATAACATTCCCAAATTTACCATTAACATAAAAATGGCAAAACGTTAAGAACAATCACTGAGACTACACGGGCGTCGCAGAAAATAATTATACATTTAAAAGACACTCAATCGGGAAAGAATCTAAATTGAAAAATAAATAACTACAGCTTAAAATAATGTATAAAACAAAATGGTTCTTAATTTAGCTTCATAAATCGTTCCAATGTATTTCCCTCGAACATATTTATCATACGCATTTGTAATTTCAGTTTATAAACAAAGCTGAGTACTAGAGGCCAATAATGATCGTTGCTATATTTCTCATCACGAAAAATAGTGATAGATAGAAAATAGAAAAAAACGCTTACTTTGCCGCCAAAACTTTAAAAGTTTAGATCGCTACGTAGAAATCAGACAAAGAAAATGAAAATTTAAACTTTCAGGTACATTTAAGCCCAAGTCTAACCTATGTTGGTGCATTTTAGATGATGAGGTGATTTCAATGAGCAAAAGAAAAGTTTTCGCTTCTCTTGTTTTAAACCAATGAAAAACGAATTTATATGGCATTGGAATAAAACAAGTTTTCAGGGTTTTACATTTTTCCTGAATCACCGGATGACTAGACACATTCCTGAAAACATCTACATTCAAGTTCGGTTAGCATTGCCCATAAATTTTTATTAATGAGTTTAGATACAGATTCTGCTTAAAAAACTTTAACTAGCACTCTCAGCCGTTTTTTTCTTTTGATTCTCTTCTCTGCCTGTTAGATTCTTAAAATATCTTGTTTTTCCCTAGTCCCAGGGGTTCTTTTTAATCGAGGCTGTTTCGTTATGCATTGAAAAATTTCTGTTCTGTATATAATAATATGCTGCCCTGTCTATTATATCCTCCCGTATGATTTTTAGTCGTAAAATTTTTCATATGTGCTTCTTATTTATCCAGCACAATTTAAATGTGAATTTCAGGCATTTAACTCCATGATTTCAAGTTCAATAAGACCTTGTTTAAGATACCAGCCCATACTGATGAGACATAATTGGGAAAGGCCTGGTTTTTGACTCATATATTTGACTTTTGAGTTAGAATTGGGGAGAGAATTTCCCGAATTCCAACCATCTTGCTAATGATATTTTCAGTTGGTTCTCAGAAAGCTTCTATCGAGAGGAACCCCGAGGTATTCCACTGGTTTCAACTAGCTTTAGACTTAACTTATAACTTATAACTTAACTTATAACTTATACAACTTAATAGCATTTATTTTAATTCACCATTTTTCGTACCAATTCATGACCTAGTCCGGTGCTTCTTGAGTGAATTCACCCCCTAAGCTTTGTTTTTCTACTTTTTGTCGAAGTGCAATGTCATCTCCGTAGAGTACAGCTTGAGTGGGCCAATCACTACTGTACTCGGGGAAGTCTGACTCACAGATATGGAAGAGTGTTGACCCATTTATCAACCTTCGAGGCACCCCATCTGCCATTATTTTCGAGTCACTCCCCTCGTGTTCAGGAAGTACCAAGCAATTGATATTAAAGCAAGTGACTAACGTGTCTATATTTATAGAATCGGGCTATAATTTTACTTCCCACTTCCATTTAAAGATGTGTACACAAAGGGTTCTTAATGGAAATAATTTGTTAACATTTGTATTCGAGTCGGAAAATAGATTCCGTTTCTTACGGGTTGAGTTCTGAACAGTTCATCAGAAAGAAAATCATAAATCCGATGGAAATGAGTTACCAAATAGAGCTTTCAGTAGAAATATCTCTCGGCTGAGATATAGACCTCGAATTTTATACAAAATATGATTCACGTGAAGAAAATAATTAAATTATTCCATGTCCCCCATCACCGTCGATGTTACGCAGCATTACTCACTTACCTTGAGAGGACCAAATCGCAGCAATATACAGCAAAAGCAATCTATAAAATTCGATGAGGTACCATAAGATATTTTAAAACGAACATTCATTTTCCTACTGTCACATTTTTATTCAATCACTTTCATTAGTGCATTCATCGTTTCTTGCTTTTGATATTCCTAATATTTTCCGGAGCCATCATCATCAAAATATTGGTTTTCTGAAGCTTTAAACTTCATTATGTTTTCAACAAACTCCTCATAGTATTATACGCGATTACTTTTTTTGACCTTCCATTACATTTGATCAAGGTAGTCCGATCTAAGTTCTCGTCATTTCACCTTCCCATTTGTAGCACTTTCCAATATTTGTTCCAAAATACTTTACAGAACTAGTCTAAAAAACGTTTCATCTTTCACTGAAAGAATTTTTGATGAAATGTATTTTCTCTCCAGCTCTTCATCTCACTTCTCCTGAGGCAGTCGTTTCCGCCTAATTAGTCTTCATTTTATACCGTCGAATTTCGCATTTTCATTGCTCCGAAAATAAGGTGTACCGCTAAATTTATCATCCAAACCCCATGAAATTATTTTCATGAAGTGGTTCCATCCACTCTAGCTTATATCACAGGTGGCAATAGGTATTTCTCTCAATAAAACACCCTTCTTGTGCAGGGATAGCTTGAGAGAATTCCATTCCAATTCATATGGATGGGATACAATAATAAATTAATGGCGATTAATCGTTTATATTGTTTTGGCGTTCCTGAAAAGAGAATTGGACCATCTTAGCATCATCAAAACAGTGTTATTCATTAACGTGGACTGCTGTATAAAAATTCCACAAATATTTATAGCAAAATAAATATTACGTGTATTTCGAAACAATCCGAGGAAGGAAAATTGCTCTAAATTAGCGATTATTTCAGTTAACGCCGAAAACCAACTTCGCATCATCAAAACAGTGTTATATATTAACGGGGCCTGTTATGTAAAAATTCCTCAAATATTTTTAGCAAAATAGATATTCTATGAATTTCGAAACAATCCGAGCAGGAAATTGCCCTAAATTTTGCGATTGTTTCAGTTAACACCGAAAATAGATTTTATTCCGCAATAATTTCAATCTAATTTGCAGAGTATGCTAGTGGTAATCAAACGCAAAAGCTTTGATCATATTTTCATGCGAATTTTAGCTATTCTTATATTACAATAATGATCACGTAATTATCTCTTAAATAAATAATTTGTTTGCCCAATTTCGGTCTTTTTTTTGGCACGGTAAAAAGAAATTCCGGTATCATATTAAAGCAATCATTTGGCTTGGAAAGTCATTAAAATAACATTTAGTAGTTTTTAGCCAAAATACGCAGGCAATTTAAAACACCAGGTAGTATTGAATGGTGCAGTAACTCTACTGGAACTCTGATACCGATGTTGCTCATAAATTTTCGCTGGCCTTAAAGAAAACTCGAATAAAAAAATTTAAGTAAATAAAAAGAAAAATCCCGGCGCATTTTACTAGCACAATGCGAATATATATATAATTCAATAGCTCAGATCTCATCTCAAAGGCAACAATTCACCTTAAACTCCTCCGTCCTGGCGTATTGTATACAATACACAGAATTTTGAATTTTTCCCGCTCAGCAACGCAAAATATTGGCAACGCCACTAGTTAAGCGCTGGTTGATAAGTGGCAGCATCATTAAGAACCTTGATTCTTAGAGATATTAACTCTGTAAACATGGCTTACAACGCACAACGTAATTATGAAGAATTTTCTAAAAATAGTGCTGGATATGTCTCGGGACTGCGGAGGTTACTTATTTTCATCAGGATACTCTCGTCTAAACAAGATAACTACGTCAAGTACTACGTCCCGCCTCCTTAAAAATAATAATAATGATTATTTTACTGATATGATATACACTCGTATTTTAATGTGACTAAAATGAAAACTTAGCTCATTATAACCTATCCTAGATCGTTCTGCATGAACTTTCATGATATTGTTTGGCACACTCAAACAGAGATGAAAAGGATAGGCCGAGAAGATAGGGGTAACTCTGGCTCTGGCTCAATTAAGGTGTAAAAGGGTTGGAATATGGGAATCGGGAATAAATTTTCTCTTCTCCCTGAGGAATGGAGGCAGGCGCGGCCAGAGGGTGTGAGGGGGAGTAAACGATGAGGCGGGGAGATAGGTGAGGAATGCGAGGCGGAAGCGGCGCGAAAAGACGGGAGAAGGGCGGAGGAGGCGGAAAGCTTATGAAATTTTCTTGCCCTTTGCTTCAGCGAAATATTTGACTTCACACGAGGGAGGGTGAAAACTTGGAAAATTTCTCGTCTATAGAAATTTTTTGCCACGAAGACTTTCAACAGGAAACCATATTTTCCACCAAAAAATACATTTATTTTTGAAATGTGCTGGGCGTTTGGCTATGAGTGATGAAAATCCCCAGATAATTGAATTAAAAAGTTTGTTAAAAATTACATAAGTTCTAGTTAAGAAAGGAATGCTTTCTTCTTCGAAAAATACTTTATAGTAATGAAATCGACGGCGTTGAATTAATTTCATTCTGATGAAAATTTTTCAACCCACAAATTTTACTACATGGTAATGTATATGGACTTTAATAATACATATATAAATTGGTTTTCAAATCAAGCGTACTGAAAGGCAGTTGGAGGGAAAAAGTCGGTTAAAAATGCTCGGAAAAGTCGAAAAAAAATGCCCCATTACTTTAAAGTTATCATTATTGACTGACTCCAATGATGCAACTTATAAGGAATACTTATATCAACTGTAAAACAGAAGACACATTTTTCAAAAGATTAGGCATCACTATAGCTTATAAAAAGCCGATTTTTATACTAATAATTTGGATGATTTACAGTAAATCGTAGAAACGCCGATACTTTATCCGAAGAGGAATAATATTTTGCGATATCAGCAAGGCTTTCAGTAGAATTGGTGACGGCAAAGAAAAAATGAGAAATGTTATTTTCATACCGGCAATGATATTCCACGTACTAAGGACGCGAAAGTTATAAATCTCTACAAAATAACCGGTGAACCCATCATACTCTTGGTCACATTATTGATGGGAATTGTATTCCTGAGGAGCGGGAACTTCTTCCACAGTTTAGAATTGGGAATTTATCGGAAATAAAATTGCCAGTTGCGGAAAGGTTTTTAGGGCCAACTTCTAGGTTAACTGTTTGACACAAATAGCAATGATAAAATAATATGCCTAGATGTTTTTGTTACAAAATATTCAAGGCAAGGCCTGCTACTTAACTGAATTACGTTTGGGTCACCCCACATCCATTCGTGCACCGAGGTGCCCTTGACCTCTGCAATTACGACCAAATTTTCAGAGCATATTTTGTTTTATTTCCTTGTTGACCTTTACCAATTGTTTTTCAAAATATGCATCTGTTTCATAGTTATGGGAGTGTGAACAATTGAACCTTTCGTAAAATTGTGATTAGTTTTTCCTCTGCATCTCCGGATATAAAAAATGTATACCAAAGCGCAAATTCTCATTCATAAGGAAAAGCAACAACATTCAAAAGGTAGTACTGAGACGTCCTTAATTCAAACTATTGTAATTTTGTGCATGAATTTCTATTTTGAACAATTCAAACGCGATTTTCTCAAGACACATGTCCACTCAATTTCGCTCATTTTTAGATTTCTTGCAGTTTAATACCTTAGTTAGGGAAATTAAAAAAAAATTGCAATGGTAACTTTTGCTTTAAGAAAGAAATTAATTTTTAAGTGTCCTCAGGGACAGTTTTTACGTCTCAGTTTATCGGCATCCTAAGCTGTGGAGAGGGTGATTTTATATCAGCATGCAATTCAATAACACTTATGCAGCATCTACGTTTAGAAGGGCCGATTTAAAACAAATACTCAAGCATTAGAAAAAGGTGAATGCCAACAATGCTGTTGTTGCAATGTCTTCATGTCGACGAATCCATTTACCTTAGCGTACACGTACATAGCTATCTAACTAGGTAACTAACTAACCTATAATTTGTTTTTATTCGACTTATAGCCAATGTTGTCGTTTTACAATATATTTTGACTTGTTTTTGAGCTGAAAGAGATACTTTGCAATATAATATATGAAAAAATATGGGAAGAGATAGCTGTATGAGAATGAAGAGAGACAAACAACGGAGAGAGGTGAAGCCAGTGACCTGCGGAAACAGGCAACATATAACGATGACGAACAAATATTTTACCCATATAAATGGTGTTAGTTGGTTTCATAGCTGAAAACTATCACTCTATGTAATTTTTTATGCATGAAATAGGAGTTTTACTTGTTGATGTAGTTAAAGACCGTAAAAGGTCTGGAGAAGGAATCATTGTAAAAAATATTGGGCTAGTGCGGTTAATAAAAAATGCCAATGCTATCTTTTTCAAATCGGCCGATATCCAAGCAATAAATATTATTTACTTTTCTCGAACCGTACATATTCTGAAATAATAATTAACTAACCCAAATCGTAACTGGAGTAACACATCACTGTGCATAAAATATTCGACATTTTTCCTTTTTTTATCCCACTGAGCTGAATAAGTTTAAAGAAATAGAGCCTCGAAATAATACCAATACATAAGTCCCATTTGCACGTAGGAACTTTCGTGAGAATGCAAGTAATGATAACAACAGCTTGCCATTTTGTGATAAAAAACAAAAACGAGAGATTCAAGAGCGAAATTCTCAAAGGGTTTGAAGTTTACAAAAGTAATATTTACAGTGGATCAAGGTTTAAGTTTACGCTTTAAGTAATCTACTGAATTAGAGAACACACATGCTTCCATTACTGTCACTATAAGCAATTTGAGGTTTTCCCAAACAATTTAAGCACCCAAGGGGACTAAATAATTTTTAAAAAACAACTTAACAGGCTTAACATAAATTTGGCCAACAGTATTTATTCAACGAAAAAATACACAGCCAGAGAATGAATCGAATAAAGCCGAAAATATCAGATAACTTAATTAAGAAAACAGTCTGGCTTGATGAAAAAGAGGCACCGGAGCCATTAGAGGGGAAGGCTTTCATTTTTAGGGCAATTTGGACCATCTATCTGCCACAAAAAATAATTTTCAAAATTAAAATGGCCATAAGCAACAGCGCCAGGAAATAATTTATTCAAATTAAATTCGGCGAGAGAAGAACATATGAGAAACGAGAAACATTTAATTTTGAGGTAAAAACTGTCGCGTGTCATGAATACTAATAAAAATGTTTTTACCTCGAACGCCCAGAAACTAATTTCACACACCTTAAATCCACCGTTTAAATAGCCACACGTTACCCGATCAACGAGATAGTAATTACAGGCGTAATTAAATTTGAGAAAAATTTGACAGCATGGAGTAATTAGTCATTCACAGTGACATTATGCTTTTAGCGGTCCGCTTCATATGCATTTAACCAGAATATTGTCAATATAAAACAAGAGAAATGCATGGCAAAAACCATAGATCCTCTGGCTGTACTGTACTCATTTTTCAAGCAAAAATAAATTCATTCAATCAAGAAAAACTTTTGGCGCATCCTATCTGAGAATTAAAAAAATCAACATCATGAATATTACAAACGGTGGCGACCTTCATTTGATGTAATTCGGTAGCGTTGCAACCACCAAGCGCGTAATAGAGAGGTTAAAATATTAAATTCATCTTGAAATCTTTAAAATTGATAAGTAATTTAGAATACACTTAAAACGAGACCAATGTTTCTCATTGGTTAACTTCAGTCACTTGTATTATGATCAATTCAAGGATTCATAATAGCTAGAATGCAAAAATCTGGAATACTCATATTTGTTCATCTTTATTTTAACAGAAAGAATTAAAATAATATTTATTACTCAACACAATTTGACATACATTAATCTTTACAACATGAGTAATATTAGGTAGCCTAAAAGGAGGACCTGTATTTAGACTACTATTATTTGGTCAATAGTTATGCGTTATTCTTTTACATAATTGAACATGGAAATAGATACACATTATTACATGAGGTTATCAGCACTTTAAGCGGAATTCAGGTTTACCACAACAATTAAATCAAGGTATCCTCTATCCTTTCTTGAGTAAATAACCAAGATTGTATATTTTTCAATACCACGGATAATTAGAGATATTTGATTTCATAATCCACTAAGCCAAAACTTGTATGCCAGAGAATGGAAAAAAGTTTTTGAGCTGAAATTATCGCGTGCAAATCGCCCTTGAAGGCAAGGGAACACTGATGCCTACGCTTACGCCAATTGTACATAAAAAAATGGAAAGTGCCAAAACCAAAAGAACCGCGAGAGGGAGATCATTAATTCACAGATTTTTCCATTTTTTTCTCTTTAGTGTTCCAGCGTACTAAGGCCCGAGAATTGACAGTGTTTTCTCTACAGACGCTTATTTCACAACACTAGAAATTTTCACCTCCCTCGGAGCCTTAAACTGCTCTTGCAATAAGGCTCGTGAGAAATAAAACAGTTAATCAGCTGGAAAATTCACACACGTTTTCTTGCGGATAATACACTTCTTCAATAACACAAAACGCCTCGACTTAGGGTGCTATTTCACCAGGACACCACGGTCACGCAATCAGTCGCGCAACCGTATCAATTAAAACTAATTGTGTATCAACTAAAACTAAACAAAGAACTGTTACCTGTTGAAACCAGGAAAATGTTAATATCCTCCATTGTTTTTCCGCATTTTGATTACTGCTGTTTAGTTTATAATGATATCCCAGATGAACTTGATTTAAAACTTCAACGCCAATTAAATTCCTGTGTAAGATTTGTGTTCAACCTTCGAAGAGATGTACATATATCGCCATACCTCAATGAAATCGGATGGCTTTCCACTAAAAAACGACGAAAATATTTCCTCGCTGCGTTCCTTTACGTATTGTTTCTTTATAAAAATCCAGAATATTTACATAACCTTTTTAAAACTAAGCCTAAAAATACTATTATGACTACAAGATCAGATGCTAACTTAATCTACTATCCCGCTCATCGCACAGCTTCTTTCCAGAAGTTATTCCAGGTTGTAGCATCCAATCTCTGGAATAATCTACCAGATGATGTTAAAGATACTCGGTTTTTGAAATCGCTCAAGGGAAAAGTCTATAACTTATTACTTACTGCCCCAGAATAACTTATTGGTTAATTGAAGAAAAATGTGTATCTCTTATATTTCTTTAGTTGTTAATTGAAGAAAAATGTGTATCTCTTATCTTTCTTTGGTTGTTTGTTATTTTCATCATGTTACTTATTGCTATTCCTAAAACTTCTTCCTCGTTGGTTCTGTGATTTGTCACTGGAACGTTGTGTATCATATGCTTTTCTTTGTATAATGTTGTTGTTGTTGTAGTAGTGTAGTGATGATATGATTTCTTTGTAAAATGGAACTCTTTTGTTATATTTTCCTGTTAGTTTATCGCTCACAATGAGTAAGTTGAGTTGATTTCATGATTTTATGTTTAATTAATTCCATGTTTAAATCCACTCTAAGAATTTGTATAAGTACATTGTATTTGTTCTTAGAGGACAAGAGTCCTAGAACAATAAATATCTTTCTTTCTTTCAACCGTGGTGTCTTTAAGCTACCAAACCGAGACACCATAGAGACGCCAGAATCGCTACAGAATCAAAATGGACATCGACGAGTTAGTACTTATGCTGTACGTACGAAGTAAAAGAAAGTTAAAAAGAAAAAAGAAACAGTAGTGGGTTCATCCTTACGTAGCCGATCGCCCTAACAAAGGGCAATTTTAATAATAAACTTTTCTGAATCGAAATTATCCATCATAGCATACGCTGCAACTAAGCAAACGCCTTGACAACAATACTGTACGCGTGTGAATGGAGGAGAGTGCGAGGGAAGGGAAGCGTGACTGGCAGCTCGACTGGCGGCCGAGTGAGTATACAGCGCTATACTAATTAGTGGTGGCGCATCCAGCGTGGTGGCACTGCCAGTAACATTCTGTGTCCGCGTCCATGCTGGTCGCGCCACCAAATTGGTTGCGCAACTAAGCGGACACCAGGTGAGATACTCTCTTTAGAGCTGTATACATTTTGTTGGTCGCGGCAACTGGTTGCGCCGCCATGGTGTCCCGGTGAAATATAGCTGTTACTCTTTAAGAAAAATTGCAGCCACTTAACTCATAGTACATAACTTGCTGGCACATCATCCTTACCGATGTCAAGGTCATGATATTCCAAACTTTTCTACCATAGTTAAAAACCATTGCGGATCAATTTTAGAGTATTTCCGTGAAGACTGCCATTGTACTTGAATATTGCTTTGGAAAAAATCTCTTAAACAGAGGAAAACTTTGTCCAACACGAACTAAAACTGAAAATACTTTCTATGAGTCAAGATTTCTGATGAGAATAGGAACATGCATGCCCTTCACATTTTCTTTATTATTAAAAAACTTATTTAACATAAAGAAAAGCAAAAACTTATTTTAATTTAAACTATACAAGTTTTATTCGCTTCGCAAACGATATCGGACTCATAGTAGAGATTTCAGTGATCTTCAAAGTTCACTAAAACAATAGAATAAGTAATCCAAGAATAAAATGTGACAATAAATAAAATGAAGATTAAAGTCCTAGAATGTGGAAGCTGAACGCAGACGTCACAGGGAAGTTAGAGCTGTGGATTCCTTCTCCTATCTTGGAAGTACCATCACGTGGGATGGAAGATGTATAACGCACATCAAGCGATGAATAACCCAAGATAAGAAAATGTTTAAGGTTAAAATGACAACTACCGTGTTCGAAGAAGATGGGATGAAAAACGAGCAAACAATATGTGAAAACATTTGTGTGGAGCGTGGCTTTCAATGAAACGGAAGTATGGGCCATCGGAAAAGCTGGCTAGAAATGCCTTCAAAATCTGACGCTGGAGGAAAGAGCTGAAGAAAAAATGAGCGTACAAAATAAAAATGATGAGGTAGAAGAGGACAGAACCCTAATGAACGCGAGACTGTTAATAAACAAAAGAATGGACATATTCTGAGGCATAATGTGTTTGTAAAGAACATAATTGAAGGAGTATAGAGGAAAATGTCCTCATTAGAAGATCTAGGAATACATAGAATAGACAAATAAAGAGGAAAGTACATAGTAATAGTCACCAGGATGTAAGAGAACTAGCATTAGGTAGGGAAGGATGAAGGGCTGTTGTAAACTAATCCTAGGATTGAACAACCGATGAATATGTCAGCCAAGTTTTACTTGGGATAAAGGTAAGTCCTATCTCTATAAAATCTTCGTCATATCAGCAAAACTCTTTTGAACATGAAAGCCGAAAATTCTAAAAGTCAGAGGAGTATCGCAAAATAAAGTTGGAGGGACCTCTGTGACAAGCGGCAGCCGACTCAGCCATTCCGCTCCTTTGGAGAAGAACAACTTGCCTTGTTGGGGCCGATGCCGGGCGCTAAGACCAAGAAATCCGGTTTCAAAGGATACGAAAAGCTACGTCCACTTCAGACAGCTCCTCAATTCAACCACCACGTACGTGTAAGGGAAGAAGAGAACCCAAAAGAATTGGGAACTTTGTGAGAAGGGAATGAGAAAAGGAATAAAAATCAATATCGAAATGATTTTTGGAAAAAAGGCATATGGAGCATGGATATCTGATATTAAATCATAAGTAAAGCAATGAAATAAAAATAAGCAGTCAAAGAGTAAACTCAGAGCCAGCGGTCTTGACGTAAGCTTAGCATTGACTTATCAGTTCTAGTTATCTAACTTTATTATTCATGACATATCAAAGGCCTTCCACCTATTGTAACATTTTCCGAGCAGTCGGAGGAAATCAGTAGCCATTAAATTTCAATATCAACTCTTAGCTCATCAATGAAAGAGCTATATTACAGTCCACTTGGTATTTAATATTGCAATGCTCACATAACACCCATTTGAAATTAAAAATGAACTATCGATAGTAGAGAATTTGTGAAAATTTCAAAGTTTGGAGTCCTTAACATTTTTAGAGTGGGCAAACTTTCTATCTTGTTCTTTCTCGCTAACGATATTCGTGTCATGAGCTTGGCTATACTGTCTTGAAAGGCTTTATTATAGCAAGCAAAATAGTTTTGAAAAAAAAATGCGTATTCTTCTAAAAGAACTAATTAAAATGACTGAAATATTGATCAAATAATAACTATGTGAGGCTTTAAACACGCTGGCAAATGTTATTTTGCTTTGACTCTTCTCTGCTCCGACCTATATCATAGATTTTGCCTGCAAAGATGGTGGAAAATTTATAAATAAATTAAAATAAGATTATATGCGTGCTTAGTTGATTTCATTGTTATTTAATTATTGGGAGAAACCCGTTTGATATTTTAGTATTTCCTCAAAAGTCACATGAAATAATGCTTTTAAAGATAGTCTTTAATTATTAATCATCATCATCCTCTCAAAGCTGATCCATGAAGCATGAAGCACGGAAAGATAGGTTTCTTGGTTATCAGATACAAAGTAAGTTTACCTATATACACAAATAACATTTTTTAAAAATTGTCAACCCTTGATCCTAACTCATGAGCATAGAAAATTTAAGGCACCAGAATAAAAGGCGCTTTTTAGAGGTCATCGCAGTTCACCTGTGAATTAAATAAATGTCCAATTTAGGGACTGCCGCGAGAGGCTTTAGCGGAAACCGGTTAATTTTCTCTGATACACATGAATTAGATTTTTTTTAATTAACCCATCACAATCTAAAACAAAAAAAAAACACGGGAAACAATTATACCACTAATAGTTCATTTAAAACAACTCGAAAGGACTACATTGGAGCAAAAAGTCGAATGTTGTTTCACCCGTCGGAAACAGATTATGCACCTACAAAATGGAAACATAATTCCCTGAAAAAACTAGACAAGGAAAATTAAGTTACGTGCTTGAGAAATTCGTATGATTTAGCAAAAATATTGTACCCTGATAAGGTAATAAAGTTTCCGCAAGAGCAAATAAAAATTCCGTCAGCTTACCGTTTCATTTAAAGCACTCTTAAAACACATGCTAATCGCTCTACCAGTGCATTTGTCGTTAGAATTTACATTTGCCGTTTGTAAAGTAAATAAGCTGGCGACCAAATTTTAGGCATTTAACAACTAACAAAGAGCAACAGCAGCATAGCATAAACGGAATTGTGCATATTGTAATTACTGGTAATTGAGGCACCAACATTATCTCACAACAATACATTAAACTTGCAATCTTAAACTGATTGGTGTGGAAATATGTAACCGGAATATAAATTGCCATTTAATTCAATATCTGAACTAGAGTAAGCTTCAAAATTTGTACTTTTAATAACAATCAGAATACTACAAAAAATAAGGAACTCCTTAAGCTAATACTGTACTTGGCTGGCACAAGGCTGAAATCAAGAATATCTTGGAAACCTAAGGTCAAAAACAGTGTTTTCCACAATTTAGATTCCGATAGACGATGGCGGCCGTGAAGGTCCACGTGGAATAAGCGCCTATTACAGCGTAAGATATTTTCTTGTTACCGGGTGTTTTGCATGTAGGTGCAGACATGCACAGCACAAATTGTATTTATTGACTCATCAAAATCACGAATGTTATCACTTTACGATACAATATCACGAATGTATTGCCATTTAATTTAATGTCCTTTATCGACGAACCACAGTAAACATAGAAAATTATATTTCGATATTAATGAAATAAGGCCAGTTTTTATCTGACATCAGTATACGATAGACGAAATGTAGAATACGTTATAATAAATATAAAAAACCCGTATCGGCGTATTTAAATAGAGCTGTCTGAGAAGCTTTTTGCACTATTTATAATTATTTTTGCACGAAAATGAATGCCCAAATATGATGTATAATTTTTTCTCAAGCGCCAAAGGGTAAAAATATTAGCTAGATACAATAATTAAGACTGCGGGTAAACCAAAATGCCAACTCCAATGATTTCATTCCGCTAAGTAAAATTACCAGCAGCCCCATCAGAGCGATTTGGATATTTAAAATAGCATGTATGTATTCATAAAAGCAAAAGTAAAAAGTTCTATGTCATAAAAATTACAGTGATAAAGCGGAGAAAATTAATACAATCTTTCGTAACTTCGGTGTTACCTAGACCTCTACATTAGACACTCTACCCTCGCAATGGTTCCCAGAGGGCTAAGTAAAAATCGTTACACCGATGAATGCTGCAGGTAAAACAAAAGAGTCCAATTAAAGGAATGTCACCATACGCTAAAGAAATTGCTTGGGTATCTAGAGAACTCTTTTTGTTGAGCATGAATAAAACCTATTCTTGAAAATATCTATCTTCCCTCCATACTTGGAATTAAAAGTGGAAAGTAGGTTTCATTCAAGGCCGTAAGGGGTTTCAAGGCTTAAAAAGAATAGAAATACAATTTTCCCGATTTTTAAAATGTCACCATGATTAAAGAGAAAAATTTACTAGGTTTCCAAAAGGTGAGAAGCGCTTTAGACAAGTTGCGGGCGAAATATTTGAGCAGAGAAAACGTTCATTCCCAAGAGCTATTAATTCCAATATCACTACAATATACAACTCACGAATACAAAGTATGAATGGCATGTTTTATAAAATAAGTACTCACTAAAATGATACTCAGATATCATAATATAGCATAAATCTCAAGATTTTTAAATCAAAATACACAGTGACGACAAGTAGATTATATACCTTTATATTTCGGGGAAATAAATTAGATAAATGACTACAAGATGAACTTCATCATAGCAATGTATAAAGATCTCTATCATTGAATCGTATCCTAAAGCATGGCATGAGATGGTTTGAGAAATCACTCTATCATTACATGGGACGCAGCTGAAAAGTTCGCATCATGAACGATGCTCCTATTTGATAAATGGCTAACCACAGCTTGGGTACCAATTGTGGCTTTTTAAAAACCAATCATTCATACCAAATCTTTTACCTGTATATCGAAGGTTTTTTAAAGCAGTTGTTATTTTTTTTGTAATGATGCTTACAATTTGAAATCTCGTGATCATATTAATACTGGTATTATTAAAGCAAATTTGTACGACCGTATTAAGACTCATGTAAGATATCTTTAGACAGCGGCTGGCGTTTCCTAGCCGAAAAGTGTTAAGAACAGCTTCAGAAATTACTGTATCATTACATGGGACGCAGCTGAAAAGTTCGCATCCTGAACGATGCTTTTATTTGATAATTGGCTAACCAGAGCTTGGGTACCAATTGTGGCTTTTTAAAAAACCAATCGTTCATACCAAATCTTTTAACTGTATATCGAAGGTTTTTTTAAAGCAGTTGTTATTATTTATGCAATGATACTCGTAATTTTAAAGTTTATGATCATATAAATTTTGGTATTATTACAGCTAATTTTTACGACCGTATTAAGACTCGTGTAAGATAATCATCCAGGGGTGGCGTTTCCTAGCCGAAAAGTGTTAAGAACAGCTTCAGTTGAGAATTTGATGTATCTTCCCCTTCATTTTCCAATAAAAAAGTTAGGATATATAATATTCCACGCAAAAGCTGATGGCCAAAGACATTAGGGAGACACGAGCATCACCAACGATGAAAGAAATTCTCTCGATTGATATATAATCCCCATAAACTCCAGCGGCCCGATGGATGAGAAGGATCCATCTCCTCGCACGCACACACCGAATCTCCATCAGGTCGGGGCGACTGTTCTTGTCGAGGAGACTCGGATTACTGGGATTCAATTTCCATCCTGCCAACCCGTCCCTGGCGCCCACTTCCAAGGAGGAGGAAGCCGGTTTTCTTCCGTGGGAGAACGAAGAGACCGACTAAAGGCGTCTAATCTCATATTGGATCCCTTCGCTCGGAAGACTCACCGCCGAGATAAATGCACTGATTTTCTCCTCCGATGTTTCTCGACATGCATCCCTACTTTTCCCTCGTAAAAATTACGCATCACGATGGAAATAAAGGCAAGCAACGTGCACTGTTGAAACTAATCACGACTAGAGAAACTGATGTTAGCATTGTTATGGTAAGTTTTTGCTTCGTTGCTCGAGGTAAACTTAAAAATTCAACTGATCCTCTTTGAGAATTTAATGGTAACATTTGCAATACTACAGACTTATAAAGACACGACCCGGATTTCAACGCTTAAGCGTCATCCTCAGGTGACCTGAAGTAGACCTGAAGATGACGCTTAAGCGTTGAAACCTGGGTCGTGTGTTTATAAGTCTGTGGTATTGTAAATGTTACCATTAAATTCTCTGAAAAATGGAATACCACAAAGTTACTAAGGAACTTGTATTATTTGATCCAATATAATTCCTATATTCTATCTTATGTTATCTAAGATATTGTCCATTTTGGCATGGTAAACATACTCAAAACCCTTGTTCAATCCAAATGTCTTTATAAAACTGCGCTCACAAAGATATTGGTTGCATAACGGTGGCATAGAGGAATACTGAAGAACAAACAAATATTACTCAATGATGAAATAATCTTTCTGATATCAAATTATCGAGTTAGTATATTCGTTTTCTTAAGGAAAACCCCTTATTTACTAAGTTTGATACACATTCAAAAATTAGCCCCTTTTTTCTCCTACTACTTTCCTAATTCTGTCCATTAATTACCAAAATTACCAATCTATCGGTTTCTGACTATAGAAACGTTTATTACACTAGACATTTTTGTAATAACTGCTATGCATTATCATTAATTATCCTTTGATTATTAGATCGCTTTAGACATTTGAAAATTATTAACGAGTTAACTTAGGCAGATTTACGTCCACACAATATAAACAATGTCACTTAATTATTGAGGAATCATTATCCACTCCTAGAATATAAAATGTCCTCTATTACTCTACCTCTTAGGAGGACTAATGCATTCAACGATACCTCACTATTCATAATAAGTTCATCCTTAGCTGCGAGCAGTTTCTTTGGCTTAAAGAATTGTAGCACTATCATCATTTATGTGCTTTAAAATACCTGGCCACTACTAATTTTTGCAAATGAAGTCACCTATTTTGACGCTAATGAGGATTAAAACTGCGTTTGGAATTGCTCAATTCCTCTGGATCACGGTTTTATCTTCTTCTCTTAAGCCTGACTCCCATGTTTCATCTTCACGTGAGTCTTGAAATACAGTATTATATACTTTTCCATAACTACTTTCCGATCAGATTCTTCCGTTCTCATAAATTTATAGTTGACTTTGGTACTTCAAGGGCGCATGATTGTGCTCCGAAATTTTTTCATGCTCATGTTTCTAGTTTCATGCGCAAAATCAATTCTTCTCCTGCTTAATTTTGCTCTATAATTCTAATTTGCAGCATAAGCATTTCTTGAAACCAGGAACATATCAGTAAAATCAGAATTCGCCAACTATTTATAATCATTCATGTGTGAAAACTCTTTTAGTGTAGGATAATTATCAGAGGGCACGATAACACAGTTTAAAAAACAACAAGGCAGAGATTTAGCCAGGATTGGCTTTGGTATTCCTAATGTTCGCTTTAATAACGGATTATTACGCTTTGGTGGAATATAATGTTTCTTACTTGGCTGTGTCATTTCAGGAAAGCACCTTTTTCCATGAATCCTTCATTGGACGAAAATAGGCTACGTTCAATGGTCGCATAAATTGATAGCCGTTGGGAGGCCAGCACTCAAGGGCGAGTTTCTCTTCGAGGCTTCACTCTAAGACTAAAATTGATATATCTGATGATAAATTGTCTCCTTATTTTACTTTTCTTCCGTATGATCTACATGCGAAATGATGCTCTCAAACCAGACACTGAATGTAGCCACCTTGATACACCTAGAAAATTAATAGTTGTAGAGATGGATGGGAAAATGGGATTTAAGGGCAATTCAATATGCAACAGCACTTTAAGGGATGAGGACTGAAGCTAAAGGGAGGAGAGGCAGAGAGAGCAAAACAAGGGAGGGATAGGGAAAGAGAGAGGGGAGGGTGGGAAAGTGGAGATTTCGGGTCATTTTACCGCGTCAAATCCCCACCGCCGCTGGAGCGATGAAATTAAATCCTTCCGAAATAGCATCCCTTCCCCGCGAGGCGGCGGGCGATGCAGGACGGATAGGCTCGCCTCGGCCAGGCATCCTCAACCCCTGCATCTCCTGCCCCTCTCTCATGCTTCCGGTGAAACCTCCAATCAGGCCACGTCTCCGAGAAAGTCTATTAGCTGAGTAAACGGACCCCGTGCCTTCCCTATACCGCCCTTTCCCCCCCCTCCCCCCCGTGGCCTCGCCGCCACCGCCGGGTGACTGCTCCCACTCTCTCCCATCGCTCCCAGAATGCAGCGCGTGCATGAAGGACGGAAGGACGCACCTATAAAGGTATAGCATACGTACACATACTTCCTCATTGAATATTAGATGATTATGATCAAGTGCAATGCACAAATCAACTAATTTTAATACTGAAATCTGTGCCCATTAATAAATAAATTGTATGCTTGTAAATAATTATCAGATTGTACATAAATTCATTACTCCAGAAAGAGAAACAGAAGAAATCAACGTGTACGACTCAGGGAAAGCATCCAACGCTGCAACGTAAACAGCTGCAGAAACCGGTACCACGTCATCCTCAGAAACGCCGACCATCACCGCAACCACCATTACCACCATCGCGACCCCCGCTATGGACCAAAGAAGACACCGAGAATACCAACGCCTACAAGAATCATTCAAATATACAACATAAAACGGTGGCCTGCGTGAGGTTTTTCCGGTTTTTCTCACGACTTAGGGCGAATGCCAGGCCATACGCCATTCCGGTTCAAATGTCAATCACATATCAACCAATACTTGTATATATTTGTGTTTGCTGTGTTTTTATGTAAATATGCAACAGCACTTTCAACAATATTCTAAAATGTAAATACCTATCAACTTTGAAGAGGAGAAATCCTAAAACAGGGCCCCATTAATGTATTATTTTATGTTTTTGGGAAATAAACATTTTTACTAACTACACGCCATGAGCAACGGCCTCCACACACAGAATGCAATACTGGGAGCGGAATCGTTTTTACGTCACGTGTCTTAAATGTTTCCCTCATACAACGGTTTCCCACTGTCCGCTCACAAATGGGTTGTCGGGACCTATTGAGGAGTGGGTTGTACTCACACATTTGACCAAAATTGGTCCGTTTTGACCCTCCATTGGGTCCGGTGAACCTCACTCCAATGACGTAAGTCGGCAGACCGCACGGCGGCAACCCAAAAAGCGAATCAGAGGGATACCTAATCCCAATTATTTGGGCAACAGGCTCTCTCGGTACGCAGAGATGTGCGGTAGGCTCTAGCGAAAACGGAGCCGACGGTTACTCGTCTCAGTTGTTTGGGGAACCAAACTAAAACGAGCACTTCGGGGAGGCGGAGGCCCTTGAGGTCCTTTTGACCTCAATCCGCCTCATTGGTGTCGGTCTCGAAGGGGCAGTGGTTTCGCTAACCTTCCCTACCCATCCTTTCCTTCCACCTCTTCCATATCCTCGGAGATAAGCGAGAGCTTCAGTCCGGGGGTGGAAGTTGTAATCCTGCGGCGTGAGCTGGATCGCTTGTCCGCTCACAACCAATGCCAGCTTCCATAGCGATCGTCGCATCCCAATCCCTTGGCCGCCAATTTTCTCTTCGCTTAGCTTTCATGGCGCATGCGTTGTTTGCTGTTTGCTCCCATTCCTTCCCATCCCACTAGACGAAGAGTGGAGAATAATTCTTCTTTGCCGATCCTATCTGATAGATAGATGAATTTTATTATGATTTGATATGCTAAACACAATTTTAATGTTATTCTGATTTTTTTGTAAACAAATTAAATTAACAACTATAGAACGTACAAAAATTAGTAACGCATTAAACGTAGTACATTTAAAATTCACCAGGAACTCTGTCAGAGGTAAAGTGAAAAAGTATGTTGTGACTGCGAGCTTAGCGGAGGTCTCCTGAGAGAACAGATGTCTGGCATAGAATTGTATTGGGCTGTACAGAGAGGGGGTCATGGATGATATTATTAATAGGGAGCTAGTTTTATACGGAGAATGACTAAATTATTTGACTTTGCGAGTCCTGAAAGGGAATGGACTGATAGGTTTGCATGTATACGTGAAAGTAGAGTGGATGGTGCGTAAGGAATTGTGGATGAGGAATGTGTTGATGGAGATTTTTAAAAGATCGAATATTAGGTGTCTCCTAGAACAGAAATATAGAAGAAGTGTATGAATAAATGCATGAGTGCAAGGGAAGCAAAAGCAATTTGAAAACATTGGCAATAATGGAGGAAATCATAAAAGGGAGCCAGTTTTCAAGAGCTAACGGCTATAATTCAACTATTTAGCTTCGATATAGCTTCGATATCTTCGAAAAGGAATTGAGAGATAAATATGCAGGTTTATACATATAGATCTACCCAAACCTTCTCCGTGCAGACAGAAAGCTTCTTGTTTATAAATCACATCACAAACAATCCGCAGAATTTTTTAAGAGTAAAATGCTTCAACATGTACAGCTGTCTCCCGAGAAAAGGAATAAAAATTATACCTTCCAAGGATAAATGAGCCTAAAGGCTTAGTGAGTTCACCTAAAGATGCTGTAAAAAGCGAAACCGGTCGGGATAAATTTAATCACAGTGGAAGTTGCCTATTTTTTTATACTCAGTTATGTTCCGATTCCACTCCATCAAGCCTGAAACCATAGAGTATATACTAAAGGCTAAGGTTTGGTATACTGGGAACCTGAGTTTGTTCCTCAGATAGGATAGATCAGGTAGTGACAATTCGCGGTTCATTCGGCTCACCTGAAGACTGTAAAATAGCATTTCACAATAAATAAAACTTGACTTTTATTTGCTCTCTGATTTTAAATCAACTATTACCCTCAAGGTGATCTATTTAAAAGGGGATATCGCAGAGCAACAGAAAAGTTTCTCTGACGTAACAACGACCGTATTCAACACTGATGTGATCGGTTACGTACGGAGCATGGAGTAGTGATTTCTAACCCCGAGGATCCGGTTTGAAATCCCTGGTCACAAAGTATTAATAAATATGCAGAGTAAATTAAAACTCGTAAATGAATTCAGCTCATTTCGCCAGAAAACCTATTTTCCGTCGTGAAGATAATGTAAATAAGATTGCAGGAATTGATGAAAGATTTGATATGCGGATAAAAGAACCGATAAGATTTCTCCAAAAGAGTATTTGAAGAAATCGTGGCCGCACTGGTACAAAAACTTCAAAAATATCTAGAAATCTTTTTGAGTTTTTCTTTCGAGAACACTTGATTTTTTAATTTATTAATTCGCAGGGAAATAATTTTGGCACCATTTTTACCAATCTAAGTGATCGGATCTACCAAGAGTATGACTAAACTACAGAAGATATCTCGGGACCAGTAAGTCAGAGAAAAACGACTGCCTTCGGCAGTTAGCCTTCCGTATTAAAAACGCTGCCATTTGGCGTAATTTTGGAGCTGCTATCAGGTAAGACAGCCAACACGCATGGATAGCAACTTTTCCGGCCATTCTACTCCCTTCTGTTTCCGTCTCCCCGGGTTGGACGCATAAATTCGAGCAGCATGAATACGACCCAGTTAAAAGAGGCAAGATTAAACCAAAAAAATTAAATAAAAAGACAGAGGGAAAACCAAGCAATGAAGGGGCTTTATTCGTCCGAGATACTTCAATGGTGGCGGTGGTACAAAGAGTAAAGACTGAACAATCAGAGCATATCACTCGTGCCGGAGTTTCCTGGATTAAGGGAAGCACGACGTCAATGCGGAAAATAATATACAAATCTTGCCCCGATTTTGGAAAAAACATTCGTCTGATGTGAATGCGGCAAAATCAGAGTTACTTGCTGAGCATGATAATCAATGATGAAAATGCAAAATAACGCGATATGCACGACGCACTGCATGAGATGCAGAATTTACGCACGTTTATTTGCGCTCTTGTATGATTTCTTTTATAGCTTTCTCTAAGGATTAAGTTGCCTCGTGAGTTTTTATTCAATAAAGGTATACTCAATACGTTGCAACTAATGATTTGATTTAGGTAACTTTAGGAGGAAATTGATATTGCTTAGAATAAATATTTCACAAATACAGGGGTTTTTTTCAGAGGCAAATTTGTCGACGTAGACTTAAAATTTTTAGATTGAATGTTTGATTTCGTAATATATGACTGTATTTTGTATTATTGGAAACAATTTCCACCGGAGGAGATAGATGATTCATTCCAAGGCTTCGTAAAAGGGCAAAACATTCCTTCAATTTTATTCCTACTCATACAAATAATTTCAATATGATGGAAACTAATATATAATTACAACTACATTAATACTTTTGGAATCAAGTATAAAAGTTTTGGCAATTAGGTTGCAGTATTCAGGTACTATGGCAACTATTTATAGTTGATAATGTGACTTTTCATCATTTTAAGAATAAAATTTTCTTTAGTTTTATTCTTTAAAACAACCATGACTGAGAGATGTCAAACAAGAGATGATTGGGTTATTGGATCAGCGAACTGAAAGGTTATAGTTTCCAGTGAACCAGTAATATTTGTTAAAATACGGTACATTAATGACTGCACAGCTTTCCTAAAAAACTAATATTATCTGCCACATTTTTAGACTAAGGCATGTAATGAGAGCCAGTAGGAATACAATCAGGAATCGCAATATTATTGATCTACATGAAAATTAACTGAAAACTAAATTGAGCTACACCATTTTTTATAGTACTATACAAAGTCTCATGCTCTAGAAAAAATTACTTCACAAAATAAAAGGAATTTCCTCGCATCGACGAAACGCAAATCGATAATAATAATAAAGGTGATCGGCTTAAAAAAAAAACAAAATTAGGAGATAGAAGTGCCGGAATACATGAAAAACATAGCCTTAATACTCCCAATAGAAATATTGGTGTCATAATCACCATTACTACCTATTCACCCTCTGTGACAAATTGAGAAAAACTACAACCTTTCAGTCCAAAAGTCCTTCACTAATCATCTACCTGGTCAACCATCTACCAATCATCTACCTTTGGCCTGAAAATTACCGGAAAATCCCATAATAGTTACATTTTTGGTGAAGTTTCCTGAGCTACTTAATCTTTGCATTTGAATCCCATGGCTCGAAGCCGAACGCAATAACCACTCGATGACAGAGACGAAATAATCATAGGTAGTATTTTACACTCCTGGCCTGGCCAGGCATGAAGCTTTATAAATTGATTGAATACTCAATTTGGCATCCCAAATGATTTGTGATACACTCAGCTATCATTCGAGATCAGAAAAATACATAAAAGAAAGCGAAAGGGAAAAATCTGGAGAGTTTTATTAGTATTTTACACTTCATCTGGCCTGGTATGAAGCTTTGAAAATTGATTGAATACTCAATTTGGCGTCCCACATGATTTGTGATAAACTTAGCTATCGTTCGAGATCAGAAAAAAACATTTAAAAAAGCGAAAGGGAAAAATTTGAAGAGTCCATGCTCCTTTTGGCAGCAACCGGAGCGCGTGAAAGTTCAAAATGAAAAAAAAATTATCTGAAAAACGCGATATGTGTAAGATCCATATCTAGTTCCTTTCATTAGTAAAATTTGTCTGAGGCTATTCAGCAATAATAGGGTTATCCGAACGAAAGAAATTGTATTATAGTGTGAAATTGAAATGAGAGCGTATCTATTTACAATTGGTCTCTTATTAGAAACTCCAGAAATAGGATTACCTGCCGTGAGTCCCGGGTCCATATCTTTTCCAGATGTTTGCTAGAGTGAAAAGGGTAATTTTGCAGCTGAATTTTGCATCTAGCCACCTCCAACAATAAGACTTAAAAGCCTACATTGCACCATTAAACCAGTTCCAGCGGACGACCTCATTTCATTACCATGCGTTTAGACGTTAATGTTCTAAATTCACACTTGGAGCAGTACCTGTGTGCATTGCTCGTTTCGAGAGACGTCAGATTTAATAGCAAGTTTCAATCCACACGAATTGATCAAAATAATTTTAAAAATTCACTGATTAGAATCAAACCACTATGTGCCTTAATATTGAATCATTATTCACTAGAAATCTGCAAAAAAAATGTACAACTTTTATTGTACGTTTTTGGAAAGCAATTACTTCTTATCTTAGTACTGATTACTCCTGAAGTGAGCTAGACTAAACCAGACTAAAATGTCAACATTAAACCTGAAATGTGTTGATTTTAGCCACTTACTAAATTTTCACCAAAAATAGTTTCAATTACAGTGTTTAAACTAACCGTAGCAGGGTACTTGGATGAAGCATAAATTACATCACTCATCATATTTGTCTTCTGATTCAAATTTAAGATGCTCATTACTGAAACAATTGTGGTACTTCTTGTTCGTAGTCCAAATTTTCTAATGCTATATGCTCGCCCATTTTTTCCCTCCAGTGCTGATGTTCATCATATAAAATAATGGCAGATATTCTGATTTATTCTCAAAGGAAAAAAAAGAAGATTGAGAAAGTAATATGGTAGTTTATATCGCTGTTTTCAGGTATTCTCGTCGCGTGTTTAGTTTTTCTGACTATAGATTCTCCCCTCTTCATGGGGTCGTCTTCAGGTCCGTTGGACATGAACACGTAACTAGAATACCTGAAAACAGCGATATAAAAGTATATGTGTCGCGGAAGCCTTCAAAGAAAGTAATATGGAGTCCTATCCATACAGAAGAGAATTTTTCTAACCATTTATAATCTCAATTTTTTTACTAAGCAAGTAGAAACTGCTCGATGGAATTTGGAAGCTGAGAGCTCATTTACTGAAGTAGTTTTGCATAGTGTGAAAAATTGAAACCTATTCATAATGTATGACTACCTAGCATAGAGGCTTTTTTATATAGCCTAATGAACTAATTTTATACCCTAGAATCATGAATGGTTTCAGGTTAATTGGTTTAATAGTGTTTGAGGAGATCTGCACACCACTAGATTTTAATATTCCAAAATAGAAAACTAGCATGTGCTTGCGTGAAAAAGTTTAAGAAAAACGGTTTATCAGTTCTTTAATTCAGAGACCAAAAAGAAAGCAGCAATTTTGGAACTTCAAGCCCATTTGAACATCTGCCATCCCTCATGAGCTCTACGATTGTATAAAAATTTAATAAATCTTTTACGTCAGTCTCTAGCAGTGAGAAACATTCGACGTTGTAAGCGATATAATTCTCTTCATAATTGGGTATTATTATAATAATGATAAATAATATAATAATGGTCCATTTTTTATTCATAGATAGAATTTATTGCTTCTGAAAACACATGAACATAAATAAACAAACGTTGTTGCTCCTAGGATTCTTCGAGAATCAATGATCCTGCGCACAGCAGTCTACAAACATTTTTTCGTACGAGAGCAATCTACTTAGTAAAGCTTGATACAAATTGAAGGAAAATTCTAGACTATATGGAAATTGAGTAACTATGGGAAAATATGTAATCTACGATACAACATGTTTTTCTAGGATTGATTACTTTGACTGCTGGATGCGTCAAATGTATGCGATGTAAACAATAAGGAGATATATTTTGATCAGTTAAGCAGCATCAAAGTTTACGTATTGCGCAGCATAAATAACGTGGGCGATTCACATGGTAACGATTCCCAAACATTACAATATTAAATGGGACGTTGCTGATGAAGCATCATCTGCTTATCTCAAGCCTAACGAATATGACGTACTTCACTGGCCGTCGAGGAATACATTTTGTAGTGTGCAGTGAGTCATGAGTACAATGGGATTGATATAGAGTATATGATTCGTCTAACAGATTTGTTATACAGATAAATGTCAAGGTTTTCACACAAAAACAGCCTCACCCCTTTGTCCCGATGATGGAGAACTTGTACGGCAAGAAAATGGTTCTCATATTGTGAAGCGTGGTAATAGCAGGGCTAAAACCAATCGATTAGTGAGGCATGAGGATGGTTGAAAGCCCTCGCGCCGATGCCTCGAAAATAGTCCTCGGCTGACCTCATTAACTTGACCTCATCCACTGAGAGAATGGGGTGAGTGAACGCACTCTGTTACGACCAAGACCTCGTACTCAGGATCAATTTGCTATTCAACCTAATTGACTTTACAGTGGATGCGCAACCAAGGCGCTTCTTAGAATCCTGTTTATCAGCCCGCATCAGGGGTGATCGATCGCAGAAATGGTAACTATAGCACTATGAAAGTGACCAAATTTCAACAATGGAGCCAGTGGATGAAATAATTTATTTTGAATTAATTTAACGACCAGATTATGTGTTGTTTGATTGATGATAGTCGATTGGAAACAGAAGGAGGCATACGCAACAGATCTTTGGAACAGAGAAAAAAGTGATTGGTTGACCCGGTGAGGTCATTTCCGATCATTGCATGCACAAAATGGTAAGAAGTCACACACGGATGCAAATACAACAAGAAATGAGATTTGCCATGACAAAATATCATTTGAATTGACTGGGATTCGAACCCAGATCGCCTAGTTTCCGGTAACTCAGATTTTCCAGTTACACAAATAAGTCATTTTACTTCACGGCGTAATTAGCTAATACGCCTGACCGGAAACTTGGAGATCCGGGTTCGAATTCCCGTCAACTCAAATGATATTTTCACGGCGAAGTTCACCCATAGGTGAGCTTGTACTAACCAGGCATAAATAGCGTTCATCACTAATAGGATGGCTAAGAATAATTTTTCAAATTATTAAAACCAATTCTGTTTGTGAACTTCCAAGGAGATGAAAGCTACCTGGAATTTTTCATTCACTCCAGTAAGATAAGGAGTAACGTCAAATTGATAATCAATGGAGATAGGTTGGAATTATGCAATTTACGTCTTAAAAATTACACTGAAGGTAGCAGATTTTATCACCACATATTTCCACTCAAAGCCTAGTGAAATGCTTACACGAAAATATATCTTGACCTTCAAGTTAAAAAAAGTTTAAGGCGGGAGTACGAGGTTCTGCAACTTTGCGCGACTAGAGCCCGCTATCCATATGATTTGGGACTCAGCTCACCTGGTTCTATCTAGGAATTGGATAATTATGATCCTAAGTAGCAGTATATTTATTAAAATACTTCGACGTCTTAGGTCATTTCGCAAATAATGTCCGCCACACACAGTAAGAGGTAACAGAACTCGGGCGAAGAGGAGTTGCGTCCCTTCAAATTCAACCCGATCCCAACGGTGTTAACCTTCGGTGATCGGGGTCGGGCCGTTGTCCAATTATGATCCTCAAGATCCCCTATTGACAGATAATATTATAATAACTTTTTTAACTCTCAACGACTCTTTGATCGTTCTTCCTCTCCATAATTTTAAGTGTACCAATGACTTGATTTTTAGGGTCTCTCTTTCATTTTTCATGGGTGTATGATCGTGGATTGGGAAGATGCATGGACATAGGCGCATTCATACATAAAACAAGGGAAATATGTAACAAATAAATACATTGATAAAACACGATATGAGTTTCTGATAAACAAAATAAATATTTTATTGCAATTTAGATTATGTATTTTATCTAATAGCCATAATTTCGATGATCAAAACGTCATTATAATGGTTTTCCTGTTATAAAATACACTTGAATATAATTTTATAGCATCAGGCTATTCACCCCAAATTTAACATTTTAGGCCTTGATATAAAAATATACATTTTTTTACTAATTTTCACTGTGGTACATACAAGAGATGTTGGAAATTACATAGTATTATCTGCCACTTCAGTTAAGTTTATATTTCACTCGAATTATCAAAACGATGGTCTGGAGGAATGAAAAAATGAAATATAGGCGTAAAAACAAACAGACGTTGTTCGGTGACAATGGAATAGTTATCATTAAAACTATGATTTCTTAAACATTCTCCTAAAAATTTTAATTTGTTTTCTATTCATAAAGTTAAAAATGCCAACATTTCTTTTCAGAATTGAACTTAATAAAACTATATGAAAACCTGGTTTTACATACAATTGCTGCAGCAGGAATACTTTCTACGTTTTAACGACACGCTCCTATCGCGTCAATGCATGTATTTTACCCGCATTTACAAAAACAAAAAAAAAGGATTCTAGCACTGACTTTGATGAAAGAGGGTATGAAGAACTGGAGAAAAGTTATAGAAGGATGATATACCTCCTAAATTTAATATTCAGGAGTAAATACGCATGAATTACCTAACTTGGTGTTATGCCTGCTTCTTAAAGTATTAAGGATTTTTGTAATTGCAAGGAAACAACTGCTGGTGAGCGATGTTCCTGGTGTTTTGAGCCATTGAGAATTCTTCCATTTAATTGAACCAGGGAGAGCAAGACTTGAGTTCGAATGTCAGCCGAAATAAAAATTAAACCCTGTCGTTTACATAAACTATGTACAAAATATACTTAATTTTTAGAAATACTAGGTCAGTGGTTACACGTTGTTTACATGAATGTGGGACGTCAAATACGGCCTACAGTGCCTACCATGGTGACGATTACAAAAAAGTATTAACATACAGGTCTAATATTCCTATACTGTAAGTCGATCGGTCCTAGAGAACGGATACAAAAATTGATGATTGGATGAGTGTTACTCCGCTCTACGTCGCCAATGGAACTCCAAAAATTTCCCTGCTCCATTCAACAAATCCAAATAAACGATGAACCTATATCATGGAAGACCTTCTCATCAAAGATAACCTATTAGCCTTTAACCTATTATTTAGAAAAATATTTACTTCTTAACCTATATATCGAAAGAAACTCCTCCACTAATGAGAACCGAGAGCAATGGACAACGTTCATACCCAACTTACACCAAGAAGCCGGGAAAGCAACTCTTGCAATATAATACCCAAATCGAGTCAACATCATGAGAGAGGAGCTTCGGATCACTAAGTAGGATAGGATTAAAGTGGTACACGGAATTAAAGTAGGAAAATAACCCTCTTTGCAGTTAAGGAGGTTCCACCGAGAAACGAAGTAAATGTCATTTTCATGAAAGTTCCAAAATAAGCCCTAAGCTTATTGCACTCTATCGATTGCCGTTGAAAAAAATTAGGCTTTTCACGCTATATTTCTCGGAAATCGCATTTAAAAATGAGAGAATTTCTATAGAAACTTATGGCAATGCTTGCCTATGAGTAGAAGAAATGCAGATTACTATTCGAATATAAATGTCGTTTTGACAAAAAACTGATATAAGGTGCGCCACAGTATAAGAATCATGATAGTATTAAAAAATATACCCTTACCACGTTGGTTTAAATGATATTGACATATTTTTGCAACAAAAATAGCAGACATCACGTAGTTACTAACATGTGGCGCTGCAGGTTGATTCCACATCGGCAACGCTGTGCGGCTGTGCCGTGACGAAACGAGTGATTTTAGAGCAGACGGGAATTTACAATGAACTTTGTGGAGCTGGATTTTTTGTGCATTGACGCCTAATTTAATTCATTGACAAAAAAGTATTAGAAATTGTCGTTGTTCCGGTAATGTTGTCCGGGTTCCCTCGGCATGCCAGGAAATTGATAGCTTCCAAGGAAACGAAAGTTATCTGAAGATATGTTATAATACTCACGGGTATTTATATAAATTAATACATAAATACAGTAATGTATTATACAAATATATATGCATAATATTAACGATTTCCTGGAAAGCAGTCACTAACAAACTCAAACACACGCTAACACGAGAGCAGGAAAACAAGTGAACGCAGTAATTGAGCAATTTTGCACTTACAACCGTTGCCAAGTCGTTCTAACACATTATTTTTACCCATTATATTTAAATAAGGAGTTACATTTCCATGTAAATATTTTGAAACTTATTTTTAAATTATGGAACACATTTCAGATCACGAAATAGCGGTGATGAGCTCAAATTTATTGCCAGAGAAATTAAACGTGGCAACAAGTTGCCAGCCAGAAACCGAGATCAAATTAAGCTACTGATGAGTTTTAAAAATTGTTTCCCACCTTTAAGTGCTTCGATACAACTTATTCACAAAGTTTTTAAGTACTTGTTTAAATACTATAGGTGACTACGTAAGGTAATGTTTTTTTAATCGACTTCTTAAAACACTTAAGGAGATGGATTTTTCACCGGCTTTTGACGCACCGAGCGGCAGAGGAACCTCCTTAAAGAGGATCTTCAAAGAGATATGACGATAATTTTGATAATTCCAACAAATGCGAAAACCATGTTTTAAAACGGCAGGAATTGTTGTTTTATGCATCCAAATATTTTTTCTTCTTCAGCTATCTACTATCTACATGCAAAAAATCATTTCATCTGACGAATGATAACATGGCGATTTATCAATAAACAAGAGGCTGAGAAAAATATGGCATTTTGATAAAATAAGTATTTTTAAAACTTAAAAAAGCTAGCGTTTTCATACCTTAAAGATGTAAAAAAGAAGACCTAATGGTTATTTATAAGTAAAATGTTCCTTGGCAGTTTGCAGGTTAATCCTTCCTTGAGGAAGAGCTACTACAAGCTCATGGCCCAAAGCTATAGCATTGGGCGAATGATTCGTTGATTAAGGGCTGTCGTCTCTGGGCGGGGGCATGTTACCCTACGTGACACGATCTCGGCGACGACGATATCACGGGCAAACATGGTGCCCTAGTAGCGGAGGAAGCAAAAGTCACTCCCACGGAAACACAATCGGCTCTCTCGTTTACCTCGCGTTTGAATGACATTAGCCCCGCAATGAAATCCGCATTGGGCTATCTCAAGGTCGTTTATCATCCGTATTCTCAGAGAATGTCGTACAATCTTCATTTCACGTCTCTGTCGCCAGCTCATCCAAATGGGATGTACTTACAACCTTACTGCGCCCAACGGCTGGCGAATTGTGACTGAAAAAGTATATTGTGTCATTGTTATTCTGATAAGAAAAACGATCAGTAGAAATTAAGAGAGGTTTATAAATGTTGTCATACAAGTATAAAAAATGCACGGAAGAAAGTGAAAGACGATGAATGAAAAATACATTTGAAATAAGCATTATAAATGCATTTAAAGAAGAAATGTTCAAGGCATATGGAAATACACACCTGAAATATATTTCCAGGAAATGGTTGTGCATGAACAATTGAATTAATATTCATTCATAATAAATATGATAATTTAACATCGTTATTATATTAAATATTTGTTAAGATTGTGTGCAGACTGTAGAAATGGCCGCATATACTGAAAATACATGATTTAGTTTTGGCACAAGGGTCGAAAATAGGTGTAAAAATCAAAAGAGGTTCCCTGTTGCCAAGGCTGTTTCTGTTAAACCTGATGTCCAAAGGAGATAATCCAATTTATTTGCTAATGTGTTTTTTGTGACAATTTAATCAATATTATAGTGCATATAATATAATAGGCTCTAGAAGACAGGCTCATAATTTGGAAGGAGAAATTATCACTTTCATTCTAAGTAAAACCTTGAATATCCAAAATTAAAGCAGAAATAGATCGATTCAAGTGTTCTAGAGTTCACATTACCGCTTAATTGCCTGGTTTGGAACAAAAGGTTCCTTGCCAGGGAGCGCAGGAAACAGCCCATAGATCTCCGTCTAAAACGTTCTTATCATAACTGACTGCTTGTGAGATGAAGGGAAATGATAACAAACCTATTGAAAGAGTGTAGAGGATATTTCAATGCTCTTGTGTCAGCAATATTTTTAAAGGTGATTCCACCTAAACTAATAGCTGTTGCTCGGCCATTCCATTCACACTTGCGAAGTCATCAATAGAAACGAAGAATCCGGCACAGAAAAACGCGTCACATACGGCATGATGAAAATATTAATTTTAAAAACCAATAAAAGTTGATGATAAAGATCCTCGACTATCTGAAGTTTACATAAAATGATAGCGACGGGAATAAATGTCGACCAAATAGCCGGATTTCAAAAACAATTAGTGTTGTAGTAATGAGACCAAAAATGTGCTTACTGTTAATGATTTACTTCGCATGCATATATTCGAAGGTCTTAATTTTACTCACTTTATAAAACTATGATAACATCTTAAGGTCTGATACCTTCTTTTTTAAATGTTAATGCGTGAAATTTTCCAGCTTTAATTTGCGGCATTCAACCACGACACGATGGAACAATAAGAACGAAAAAGTAAACGCGTCATAACTTGTGCAGCGTGAAATGAGCAATGGTTTTCGAAGCCATTTTAAGTGAAAAGATATGCAGTATTTATTAAGTTTAAAGCTTAGTTATTCACAAACAAGGGTAAATTTGAGGGTAATTTGGTCAGAAAAGTGATCAATCATGTAATTATTTGACTGTACTTTCGTCATCGAAGATGAAAATTCTTCCCAAGTCATCAAAATCTTAATATGCCAATTTAGTATGAATTCAAATTTGTTCTAATATGAATACATTTTTTAAGAATTTACCATCAAGTAGCTTTAATTTAATATTCGGAAATTTCACCTCGGATTAGAGTCTCAGGAATCTAAATGGTGAAATTGTTCAATGGTTCAGTACAGGGTAAAACGACAGTCCACATCGCAGAAGCAGGGACATTAAAAAAATATCACATATCCGAGGAAAATTTCCATTGGAAATATTATGTATAATGACCTTACGCTCTCCGGTCATTACTGAGACTCACCATGAGATAATGTTGGATCCGGTACGGTACTTACGGAAACTGAGATAAGGCTGGATCTGTCTTATTTAACGGCATTATTGCAGTTAATTCGGCCAAGGTACCGATACCAAGGTACCGATATCACCGATACCATGGGGATTCAACAAATAGTTGACAGGAACTCTAGATGTTGGTGTCACACAGTTTATTACTAATATGCTAATTAAGGACTTCTCGATGTCATTCGCTCCACGTAATTAGTGTATTAATTTTTCTCCGCATACAAGCAGTTGGTTCACAGTATAAATTACCAAGTAGCATTATTCACCATACATCACAGAGCCATTTGACCAAAAGACGCCTTTTTTAAAAGAAAGGACACAAAAAATATGTACTTTAGAAGACTGCCAGTATGTATGAAATAAATAAAGACAATTTTTTGCCTGGTAATTGATAAAATCAATTTGTAAGGCGAATTCCTTAGAGTCCACCCAGATATCACTATACTTTACGTTACCCTACATTTTCTCCTATTGCTACAAAAACTCTTGCGCCTAGTTGCACCTTGTTCCTCAATTTATCTCATCGTTGAAAGCAATCCGATGTTTGACGGGGCATTGTTTTCTGGTTTGAGTATAGCGATAGCTTCCCTCACTTTTTTAACGGGCAAAGGAAGCATAAACGTGTCCACTAAAATCTTCCCCATCAAGAAAACCGGAGTATCCATGCGAACAAATTCTTTTCAAAGAGCAACGGCCAACGCATTATTTTCCAAAGCATTTATTTGGCCAATGTTTCACAAAGTATCATGTTTGAGTAAGTACATGAAAATAAAGCCCATGAGGTATCTCCTTTGTTCATCTTTACAATACTTTGAACGATTTTTCATGCGCTACGATATCCCCTAGTTCCTTTTTTTTGCGCAAAAGTAATCAATCTGCGAATTATATAAAACAAAAGGTGATTGTCAATTGAGTGCTTTGGTATAACTTGCAAACTCTAAAAAAATGGGCAAGAAAAAAAGAAATAGGCACCTACTGAGGAGCGATCATTCCTGCGCTATTTCAGTTCTGCAGTGAGGTACTGTATTAGTGTCTGATACAAGTATGAAAGACTAAGAACAAACCAAATTGATAAACTAGTTTTCCTGAGATAAAATTACATTCATAAAAAATCATTGGATATGCATTGAGTTTACATGGACACAAACACTATATGAAACGCTACAAATACGGATACATTGTAACAAGTAGACTGAATTTTGTTAATATTTCAGCATTAAATTTTACATTCAATAAAACCATTTAAATCCTACCGCTTTCTTATTATTAGTGTAATCGTATTATAAATGCACGGGTCTAAACATGAACAGAACAAACGAGGCGAAAAAATTACATATTGTGAAAAGCAAGAGGATTTAGGACAATGAGTGAATCCAATTTGAAGGAAATTGGACAGATATTAACTAGTCAGATTAAAAAACAAAACCTCTATTTGGCTAAGTTAAAAAAGAATCTGTATGCTATTATTTCACTCCTCAGTAAATAATTGGTAAAGTTGCAATGAACCACTCCAAAATCCAAACAAAACTTTAATTCCCTTTGGTTTTCATCATCATCATACATAAAAAATTTATTCAATCCATATATTTGAGGATACTGAGGATACAATTTATTATAGGCCAAACTTTAATGATACATTTACAAATTCACCCGCGACTAAAAACACTTCATTACATTGTATCCCAAAAGTCTTGAACCTCTTTTTCCTTCAAAGCCCACACCGAGGAGGAAGACGACTTAGTACCTACATGAAAAAGATATTATGTGCAATACTGAGAGGTTTGGATTCGAGTTCTGGCCAAAGCGATTTATTTTTCCTCCGAGGAATTTCCCGCTGGTATACTTCCGAATGTCAGAACATCCGTTTCAGAAATATCATTTCATCTTGATGAGCTTTAAGAAAAATCCCAAAATCAGGCTTGTTAAGTACTAAGTCCAATCAAGTATTGGACTTAGTTAGCACGTTAATTTGCCAAAGCTTCAGTAGAATCCATTCATCTTTATTGGATCCACAACGCATGCGTAGCCTACATGGCTTACTTACTGTCTTTCATTGCATTTGGCGTCCGCTCCTTAGCAATCTACGAAGGTGTAAGCCCTCTTCCTTAGTCAAAACGAAAGAAGAAAAGATTGGCATATGTCTCAAAGAAAATAGAATGAGCAATTTTATCAGAATTTACCCTAGCAATGTATGTATACTTGAATAAAAGCAATAATTTAATTGCATGAGATGCCATAAGAAATTTTAGAAATGAACCAGCAGTTCTCATGAAGGAAAACCTAATAATCGAGAAATTTAGTAAATATTATGATCAATTCGACGATATAAATAATAACCTTTATCATCTAGGAATGAGATGAAATTATTTGATTGCCAAGATAATTTTTGCGACTATGCATCACGTCAAAAGATGGTGCTCCTGATGAGAATTCTTGTTCGAGATATATCATGCATTCATTTGCGACTATTGGTGATTAATTAATGACATTTTAAATAAAACTACATTTTTATCTTTTGAGTAAAACAACGTTTACTTATTTTTGCCAAGCTTTGCAGCATTAGTTCTCCAAATTTCGCTTTTGAAGACCTATGACTGCTACTCTGACGATATCACAGGCATAGCAGGAAATCGCGATAATCTTAAAAGATAAATGAATGGACAAAGTTCTCCAAGAATATTATATGGACATAAATAAGAAGCAAAAAGTCCTATCATGCGAAAAAAAGAAGCTGACGGCAGAAGTGATCACACTGAGAGGAGAGAAATTAAAGTAAGGGGATTCCTTCACCTACCACTGAAGCACCGTCACTTTGGACGGAAGAAGTACAACGGACATCAAGCGAAGAATAGCCCAAACTAAGAAAACGCACATAATTTATAGGAGATTCCTATGCTCAAAGAATATTAGATTAAGTGCGAGAAAGCAGTATGTGGAAACAATTGTGCAGAGCGCGGCAACCACTGGATTAGAAACATGGACCATTAGAAAACAGACCAGAAAAGACAAAAAGCTTTCAAAATTACTTGGTGTTGGGGGACGATCCTGAAGATCAAATGAACGGGTAAAAAAAACGTGAGTACGTTCAAAGAAGAGTAGAAAAGGTGAACCATATGGGACATGTAGAAAACAAGAACCAGGTGGGTTGGGCACACCAAAAGATACAGTGGAATTTTGAAGACTAAAATAGAGGTCAAATAAAGGGAAATATGGCAAGAATGAGAAATGAAATCATTGGAAAAATAAAGAAGAATGTACGTTAAAAGAAAGGGAACTTTCTTTTAACTTTTACATAAAAGAATGTAGAAAGTAAGGGAACTATGTTCAGAGAGAGAAGAATGAAAGGTCATCCGATCTCAAAATTGAACGGCCATTAGATAAAATACAGCTGGTATTAAGCGAAAAGTCTCAAGTTCTAAAAATCATTTAAGTTGATTTCTGCGGCAAACACAATCTAGTCGCTCATTTTGGTAATCCCAAGCCGCGGCACTTAGCCACAAGCGGTGCGTGGAGGTAGAAATCCCTAATTTCGTTAAGCATCCAATTTTAATCCTAAAAGGTGCATTATGAATCAAAGATATCAGGTCAGGGAAAATAATGATGATTCTCTGAAGTGCTAGGAATAAATCACTAAGCAACGAGTGCGGTATAGCTGCGAATAGATTGCGACCAGATGCCATAGTAGCACTATACGAAACTATACTTAACGAGCTGCACATACCATTTATTATCACAAGAGCGTGAAAATTATGTACATGAAATACATAAAAATATTCAAATTTTTCTATTTTAATAAAATTTGAAAAGTCATAAAACGCCTGGAGGAGATTTAGCGTTAATTGCCATTGCACAGGTAGACAATCTAAAATTCCATTGTTGAAATAAAAGAAAAATTGACAGTTTTCTATTGAGACGTAATTTTTAAACAAAAACAAACATTTGACTGCATTAATTAAATATTAAATTCTCTCTGTCCTCCGATAGTGATAGTTTGGACTCTATATTGTGATTGCTGGTAGTTTAAAAAGGCAAAAAAAAGGAACCTCACTACTGATTCTAACGCTTTTTTATGCTTCATTATCGCACGCTACAGAGTAATTAATAGCGTAGATAACGAATAAACGCACACAATGCATAATTGACCATTCAGAATTCGGAAAACTTGCCCGGAATTTTCTCAGCACGTATCAATTATTTTTTTTTATTTTTTTTTTTATTTATCTTCACTACCCCGAATACAACGCAATTGGCCAATTTACGTCGGGTGAATAACAGTAACAACGTACGAGACACAGACACCCATGTCCTGGGCAGAAAATATTTTACCCAGGCGGGACTCGAACCCGCGACCCTAGGGTTGGCAGGCGAGGACTTTACCCCGCCGCCACCGGGGCCGACGACCAAAGTCCCATTAGCTAGGGTAGAATTGCATCAGCTAAATCTGGCTTTTGTATCAGCGTGGAGGCCATTTTTCCAACAGGTAATAGGAAAGATATGCCACTAAGCGGATGGTTTGTCAACTGCAATGGAAAATATTTGGCGAACTTTCATCGTTCAAATACATTTCTCCCTATTAGTCGGTATTCATACCATTGCTATGATATGCTTCATATAATGAAGTCAAATTATTATAGGGTGAATGGATTAAGACTATTACGTTTGATGGCACCAGTTTAATTGATTATAAAACAAGCATGACAAATTTAAAAGGGCGCTGTGAAGGGATAGTCAGAATATGGCACAATAATTCCTCTGTCGTGACTCTTTATTTTACTCGTTTCTTTATCAAATGGACACCCGAAGCAATTATATGTAGTTACCCACATAGAGCAGATATTTTATTACGTTTTAGTGCATTCATTCATTCTCAAGTTATCACGTAACAGTAGATAACAATGGCTCGATGATAATGTTCTGTGGGTACGATTACATCAAATACTGAAATACGACTATGTTGGTACACATTTAGTTAACAGGAATACAGGAAGAGGAAAGAATCAGCTTCAAGAATGCCAGGAGTCAGCCGCCAGAAAATAGGGAAAACATTCAAACATCATCCAAAGTTCTTTTATCATACTTAGAATGGAATTATAACGAATGAATTTCCGGAACAGAGGTTCCCCAAAGTGTATACATGAGCATAGATTCTCATTTCAAGTGGTGCGTTAATTAAAACTGGTTTCATAAAACGAAATGCGATTAAGGGCGCTAACAGATAGAGAGAAAGCATCGCCTATATACGAGCTAGAAAGCATCCAGGATGGGCCCATCCAATTATTCTCCATTTTTGCATGACATGAGTTCAAGATTAGAGTGTTTCAAATCACTCCGTTTATAAACATGAGCGAGTACAGTTTACAAAAGGCGTCTATAGAAATCTTTTCTGAACTCACTAAGCTCACACAGTGATCTCAAACAATAGCCTGCTACTAACAGCTAGAATTTCAAACAATAGCACTGCTTGTACAAAAGGATTCCATCAACCCTCAGCGTTAAGCCTATGTGTAAGTAACTCGGAAATGCGCATCAAGGCACAATCAGAAATTTTAGTTTATGTAGGAATAATGTCGGAAAATTCGTGAAAAACTTTTGTTGCTACCGTTGGTAAACAAAACAGGGAGATTACATTAAAATAAAAATTACTAATAAAAAAGTGCTTCCCATTTATTCTCAACAAACGTCCTCCGTTGAAGGTAGCCGAGAAATGTAAACGCCTCATCCCTCGTGCGAAACATAAAACAAATGCAATGAAGTGAATGTAAGACCAAAGCTCGAACCCGTTTCAGCAAAATGAATTATAAAGCATGCCACGAAGATATGTCAAGTTTTGTCGCGCAACCTTATCTTACTTATTTTGAAATTCTAACAAACTAAAATTAGATTAAACCTGTGATATAGAATATATTTAGAATGAGAGCCTTATCTCTGCACCGCATATCACAATGTAGGTTTCTAGAGCTTAATTTATTTCAATACTTGGGGGTAAATTCTACTTTTTCGTCCATTATAAACGGGGATGGATGCACCAGAAGAACTTTACAATCCGAAAGCGAAGTCTGCTCATCAAAGTAAAGTTGGAAAATGGGATTTTAGCATATACTTGGGAACTTAGTATATCCTCCTAAAGATTCAATACTAGGAAATATATTTATCATCTGGGAGTGTAATGCTGTATCCTTATATAATTTTGACACTACCATACTTAAAGAAATAATATTAAGCGATACTTTCAGTTTTGAGCTTGGAAAAAAACAGTTATGTTCTCTTTTGGGGTGATTTTTTGTCGGGAGAAATGCACAAAAATTTCATAGATGAAAAAAATTAACAATTAATAAATGAACTATTTAACGAATTCCTAGTGATCGTAGCAAGATGCCGAATCTTTAAACTTTCTGTTTTTTTAGCAATCTGGTCATAAAATTTTCTAATCTCTAAAAATCAACATGAAAGAGGGAATTATTACTCCTTTTTTAAATTGCCGTTCATGCTCACTTCTAAACGTGACCCATCAAGGAGCATAATGTCATCAAAGTATTCAAAAATGAGAAGGCTGTTCGAGTTGGCCCTTAGATGGTAAAACCACTGACTGGCAGTATTGTGCAATGAGAGGAAATTAAACCGTTTACTGTAAGTCATTTAGGTAAGATTAAGCGCAAAGAGGGTTTATAATAGATAAAATATCAACAATCAATACAACAATTAATCAAAATTAAGACGCATTAGCAGTGAAAAACATTTAATTCTATAATAAACCGCATTACTATTCTATTGTTTGGCCCTTTTCTAGCCAATATGGTGGACTAGTAAATAACTATCAATTCATTTCATTTTCCATATCCTGATTGTATTCAAATAAAATTACTCCTTTATGACGTAAGTAATTAATTTTTATGCAAGTAACACTTATCCAATAACAATATACCATTCCACACTTAAAATTGCACTAAAGCGGAGCATAAATGTTGGGACATTTCACCAAGATAGTGATACATTAATATCAACAGTTTTTTAGCCCCTAAATGTGGTTTTGTATCTAAATATTCAGATACATTTACTTGATGCCTACAGCAAACGGAATTCGTTTATAAACTACTACTTGAATGCTACGTAATTATGTTGCTTTGGCCCGAAAAAAGGAACACTAGATTAGGCTTCCTACCAGTTTTCTTAACAGCAGAATTTCACGTATACCTGGCGGAATATGAGGTATAATTGAGTGATAACATTATTCCTTGTCAATGCGGACACATATACCTCGGAAATCTATAGTGATATAACTAACTTATTATTTTGTGTAATTGATAGATAAACGGAAATTATTAGATTATTCAGGTGGCTAAACCACACGAAGAAAAAATTTATCGCGTCTAGCTTGGGTTGAAAAAACTTTTTGAGAGTTTTAAACTGGTTTGGCCAGACAGATTATTATGAAAATTTGGGAAAAATGATTTGTAAGCATGGCAGAAGCATTTTTTATGGATTATGATTAGAGAGTGGTGTTATAAAAACTGCCTCAGATGCTTCATACGATCGCTTAATCTCGGTTTTTAATTGCAACTTCCCTACGGAGGCTTGAGGCAGAGGAAAAAAAACTCATAGCCGTGGTAGATATAGAATGAAAACGTAATTAAGCAAGCTTTGGAGGAAACTGGAGAGGCCACAACTTCAACTTCCTCGTTGACGATAGAGAGGAAAGATCAATAAATAAACTTCAATCATACCTTCAAATCCCTTCAATCAACCCTACCGAAGGCCAAGGTCACTCATATTTTTGTTTTTGTAATACAGTCCACCATTTAAAAAAGTTTAATCCCAATACAGCTTCCGTTAAGCAAAACGATGACACATTGGTCTAAATATTATTTTTGTATGGTGCTTGTAGATTGGGTGGTTCACCAAAGTGTAGGTTTACAGTGCCAGATTTATTTCTACTCATATTGTGTAGCCTTGTTAGACCTTAGATAAGAGTTCATTTTCAATGAATTGTGTTCTAGGATGAAGGATCTAAGATGCTGGACGCCGTAAGTTAGATTGAATCGAGAGAAATCCGAAACCAGGAGAAAAGGCTGCGTTCGTAAGGGGAATATATATTGCTTGATAATAGTTTCCCTCCACGTAGAAATAGCTTCCGAGATAGCCCGTGAGAAAAACTGATATAGAATGAAAAAGAAGCTCTTCCTCCCAATCTCATTGAATTATTTTTTTATAATTTCTTCCAATGCAAGACGATAAGATTAGAAAAATAGAACTTTTATCTTTTGTACCGTTACAGAGTTTGATATTCTTCAACTGAATCTCTGTAACATTCCTTTAGCTTGTCCTTCTTTCATATATTGAGACGCTTAAAAGTTTTGCGTGGAGAAATTTCAATTCAGAACTTTAAAATAATTGAAATTGAATATGGCGGTATTGTGAAATGTGGAAGAGCGAAGAAAGGATGACTGTGGTCAACCAATCTTGGATTTAACGACCAATGATGATTAAGAGAAATTATATAATATGTCTTAAGCCTGGTCCACACGTAGCGTTTTGTCGTCAGTCTAGTATGATCAAGCCAGATTTGTTATGCAATTACATGTGATACAAATAGAAAAAAACGTTACATAAGGACGGCAAGTTGGATGTTTTGCCTGAAGTGAACGAGGTTTGAAAAACTTTTGTGGTTTTAGTGGTTCAATAATTTGGCTTTTTTGATGCTGTTGGTGACCACTTTGCCGTTTTGGTCCAATAAAGACTCTACTGTTGAAAATTCACCTTGGAGCTCTCTCACTTAAGACCAGAATGACTTGGGTTTTGTTTCAGTAATTCACCGAGGATTTTTTTCTTGAAGTTTAATAGCATTCGAGCCATGTTCTTCTTGCTATCATGCGTAACCTACTCAAAGTTTAAGATAAAATTTTTCTCGACAGCTTGAAGCTGGATAACCTCAGGTTTTCATCCCTGTCTATGAAATATTTTTTAGACATTTCTCCAACTCATATAGCAGATGGTCAGCCTTTTGATACTGTGTCCAACTTCTGTTTAGTTTACGACCTGCTTCATCACCTTAGAAACTAATGGAAAAGAGATTTCACATTTACAATTACAAGATTTCTGTCGCGTATAACCCGGTTATCTTAGAAGAGGTAAAAAATATTGTGAATTCTTCTCAGGCGAGATTATTTTTAATGAGTTTTAAAATATTGTGACAAGCGTATCTATGGAATCCTGGTTAATTTAGCCCTGTAAAGTCGGCTACGTAAAATCATCTCTTTATGAAGATGAAGCAATGAGTTTTATTGCAAGTAAATATCCTCCTCTTTTTCCCAAATCCACAAAGTATTTACCTACTCCTAATGTAATTAGATTAATACCTGTAAAAGGGGATACTGAGTCCTACCTCTCAGCAAAGAATTTATTTCACGAGCTCTTACATATTATTTTCACTGTCCACCCTGAAATAATATGCTCTCCCTTGTTTACTAATGACATCCCTTTTTATGAAAGACTGGAGAGTAGCCTTTATTTGCTTTTTATCATTTCGCTACCATTTTCAGGATAAAGAAACATTTCAGATCTTACCAATGGCGTCTTGCCGTACTATCCTCGCTCACTCACTCGATAAATTGTTTTTCGGTGCCCAAAATCGACGATTATCTCTCCCGAAATATTCACTGCCTGATTGGAACTTAATACTTTTATAAAAAGCCGTCATTGAGATCGATCAAATCTCACCCATTTTTAAGGAAATATAATCAGCCATGAGATGAGGAATGAAAGTCAGGAGCGCCACTTCATCATAAATAAAGTTTGCTATTAAACCATAAAACACTCAAGCAATAGATGAGCATGAAAGAATATTTATACAAGGTTTCTTAAAGGAAACTCTCCGATTTTGTTGAGCTCTCATGAGAAAAGTGATTCAGATATGGCCAGCTTTTTGACTCTGTGGAGTGGTGAAAAGCTACAAGTTCAAGAAAATATCAGTCAAAATCTACCTAAGGTAACACTAAAACTATCTAGTCTGCATTTAAATTGCTTCTCGACGCGCTCTCATAATCCCAGAGAAACAATTCGGATCAATGTCTTTATTCTAGCCCTGAATTAACTTCACTCACGAACTTTAGTGGCATAAGCTGTGTAGGTAACAGTTTGATAAGCTAAATACAATGGTGTGATATTTTGGAATGTAGAAGCCAATAAGTTGGTCCATCTCTTACGAAACACACAAAACTCAGTAAAAGTTGTATCCAAAGCTCGCCGCTCAACATGCAAACAAAAATATCTTAAGTACCCTCATCTTCACATTATTTTTTTCCTCTCTGATTAATGAATTTTCTAATGAAATTATAAATATCAGGATATCAAAATACTTACCTTTTCGTGGCAATGGAAGCAAAAGTATGATTAAAAAAGGACAATAACAGTCATAAATTTCAAATGAGGAACGCAACCATCACCAGGATATATCAAAACCGTATAAAACATATTTTACATAGACTTTAAAAGGTTGCCATGGCAGGAAGAGGACAGAGTAACTTTTATTTGTTGCAAACTAGGTGGAAACAGTTAAGGTCCTCTGGTTCATTGCAATGCTTTCGTTTAAGGCGCGTCCAATCTGATCTGATGATCGTCGAACTTTCTTTTGCTGCATGGTTATAGTTATTATAGTTATATAGGTTAGTTATAGATATATATAGGTTATTAACAGCAATAACCTAAATAAATGGCACCTTGTAAATACAATTTAAAACCCAAACATTATCATCACTATCGGTCCACACCAACGAAAACGGCTGAGTAAAATTCCCACGAATACCTGATCTTTCATTTCTTATTGCAATATAAAAACTAAGGGATAAACATATAAAATTTAATTCAATAGTGAAAAAAATAATTCCTTTTTAATCTCATTATTGGCGAATCAATTTTTGGATGTTTAAATCTCACATTTCTGACTAACTCCGCTAATATTAATCTTTCAGCTTTTCACGGTGTAGAAGAGTTGAGAAATGATGATTACATATAGAAATTATGACAGTTATCCGATGTAATCACATATAAAACTTGTAACCGCAGTTATATTGGTGAAACTGGTAGAACCATAAAAACAAGAATAAATGAACCTATGCAGGCTATTAGACTAGGATATGTTGATCACTCCGCCATCGCTGAACATGCTGCGGGAGGACAACAGTTGGACTTGGATAAAACAAAAATTTTAGCAAAAGAAAAAAACTTTAAAATCCATCTCGTCAGGGAGGCGATTGAAATCCGGAAACCCCGGGATAATTATACCGAGACCAGGGTTTGATGCTCAGCGAAACATGGAGACCGTTAATTTCAAATTGTAAACCCCTACAGAACCAACCCCCGTGACTGCAAAAATTAGATATAACTGTCATAAATTGACACTCTGATGGAGCATCCAGCAGGGGAGGTGAAACGTTAGGATTATTTAAAACAATAAGCGGAAATACACCCAAAAAAGATTTTTTTTAAGTACTCAATCGTCCGCGAAAGTTTTGATTAGTTAGTAATCCGATATTCACAGGACTTTTTTTATTATAAGAAGTTTATATACTTATGTGCACGAAGAGAACCATGTGCGTCGATGGCTAGATAAATTAGGAAATAGAGGGGAAAGAGTCAAACGTTAGGTGTACCTAGTCAGAAAATTATAAAAAATATCTCCCTTTGGCAAATAGATATTACAGACTCAAAGCTGAAAACAGCAGAATGGATTGTGTGTGTCCAGCACACTGCAGGATCCATCAAATAGTATTTAAGGGGAGAACTTAAGAAATTTCATGAAATCTAAATGGTCCTGGAATCTCTCATGAATCTAATTCCTATTTCTGGAGCGGCTCGAGAAATTTACGGATCTTCTTAGCCTTCCGACACTCGAATTCAGCATTTACAGCACCGCTAAAGGTGCGATTTTCTTCGAATAAGAAGAAAACGATGATGCAGATTAAGAAACGGCTACGTTTGCTTACGGGAGCGGAGGAGTGATTAGACACCATTATGCGACAACCGACGCTCGCTCGGCTCCAAACACGGTTCGGAATAGGATTTGATGAGAAGGAAGTAAAGTCGTGACGGTTGATTTCTTTTACGCATCCCCCTATGGAGCGAAGGCCATGATTACGACCCGGAAGAACCCGCACGAGGTAGCAAACACGAGGAGACATCGTTGGGAGAGGAAAAAAAATATAGAAAAAGCTTCATTTTTTTCGGTAGAAACGACGTCTGTGGCGCAGGTAAAGAGTTACGAGGAGAGATTCGTCCGGGAAGGAGGGCGTGAGGGGAATGAGATAGGGAGAGGGTGGAGGGATGTTGGGGGAAAGACCTGCTTCCTCCCTCCCTTGAAACGACAGATTGAGGTGCCTCCGGCGGGGATGGTCCTGGTTATTTACGTTTCCTCTCCCGCTCATGCGGAGACGAAGCACCGTGGGTCTGAAGCGCCACGGGCGCTCAGATTTCCAAAGTAACCGCCCCTCTTCCTCCAGTGAGTAAGCCGACAAAACAAAAGAAGAACTTAGGGGGAAAAAGTTACATTTTTCACGATCCCAAGTTTTGATGCATCTAAACATACGTTTTTTGGGGTTTTAAGGCATATTTTAATGTAAAGCATCATTATTTTCTTTTTTGCTGCATATGAAGAACGTGAAATTGTACTAAATTCATCAAGAATGTTATTCTATGTTGAATAAGAGGTTACGAGCAAAGATTTCATACATAGAGACATAAAATAGTTCCAAATTTTCAAAAGCTCAGATTTACATAGTAACCGCCCCCCACCCTCTTCCTCCAGTGAGCAAGCCGACAAAACAAAAGAACGCGTGTAAAAAAATTAGGGGAAATAAGTTACATCCTTCATGAACCCAAGTTTTGATGCACCTTAACAAATGTATTCTGGGGTTTTAAGGTGAATTTGTATATAAAGCATCATTACTTTCTATTTTTGAGTTTATGCTGCATCTGAAGAATGCAAAATGGAACTGAATTGATCAATTATATTATTCTATGTTTAATAAGAGGTTCCGAGCAAAGATTTCATACATAGAGACATAAAGTAGTTGTTATCTTTCTCGCATTTGATGCTCACATAAGAATCTCCACAAAATCTGATTCATTATCCACGCAGATAAAAATGTCAATACTTAAATCCGGATACCTTCTACCGTTACATTTGCCAGATATAATGCGTTTTAAGTAAAAGTGATTGATATCCATTTCTGTATTACACTTATTCAGTTGTTATGTCCAAAAGGCATGGAAAAAAGGTTATCCATTCACTGTGAAATATATGAAAAAGCAGAAAGATGTGGAAGTGTCGCTTTCAACGAAATAAAATCGTATTTATTTAATATTTCCCTGACATTTTGTCGCGGATTATAGTTTTTTTATTTTGCAAGCTTTTGAAATGCTATGCGTTATACTGGTGAGGTTCAGATTCTACTACTATTCTTATATCTTAAGCTCATGCACTTGCGTCCGACGGTCTAAAATTGGCAATTACACTGGCACGGTAACTTTTAACTTGAGATCAATTAAGGCAGTTCAATGTTTGTCTTTGCTGGAAAAATTTGGTGAACAATGAGGTGGAGCTTTTTTTTCAGAAACAGCGTAAATATTCTCTAGCAACAGACCGCTGGAAACTTTTGGAAGCTGAGTATTAACACAAAGTTAGTATTGCTAACTTAAGTAACAAAAGAGAGGCTTAAATAGTTAGCATTTTCAAAGCAACCACACTTTTCATGTGAATAGTTACTAAAATAACCTACAATACGGAGAAGATGCAGACTAGATGTTCTAGAAAGGCGTTTTACATGCATTTGACATTATACTCTGAACAAAATGCAAAGCAAACGTGTGAATCAGAAATACTTGTTTGAAAATTAACCCTACCTATTGCAGTCTATCATCATTACTTCGCTTCAAAAAATCCAAAGAACGCATAAAAGTACTGTGCGTTAAGTTAGGGAGAAGAAAGAGTAGAGGACAGAGTGCGTAAAACTCGATAAAAATTTTGTTTAACAAAATATTAAAACAGGTCCAAGGAAAAAAGAGTGATATCTGAAGCAAACTCTCTTCGTAAATCCCATTTTAATTATGATCTAACTTATACCGATTCATTAAATCACAAATCAGAGTACTTAATACTGCAGCAAGGGAAACACCCGAATATAAAAGCCTCAGAAATACAATCTGCCGCTGCTTTTATATTGTCAATGATACTTCATTTAGAATTAATGACCTATAATTCAAAAGTAAAGAACATAGATTTTCTTTGCAAGAATGTAATTTTGGTAGAAAATTGTGCCGCTGTTTCCACATCAGCTTCTATCACTTTGAATGAAATTTATTTTACATACTATCAAAATACAACATACCAGGACTATGTTATGGATTATCCTGCTAAATATATTTATTGCATGCATTTGGAGAAAATTTTTATTTTTTAATGAAAAGTTACTTTGAATGAGTGATCATCTCATCAATAACATCTTCTTGTTGCAATGTTTCGAAGATATCATGGTTAACCTAATTTTCACTCCGAAGAGGTTTGCTTCCCAATGATAATTCATCCCACACCATCCTCGTGGGTAAGTCTAGGGTAATTGCAGCAGTAATGATTGAAATGGATTGCTACAAACCCCGACGACAATATATTCCCACTGCTTAGAAACTATTATTAGGAAAATATAGACTTTAATTATTTGTACCAGATCCAATGCGTTACTCTAGCGTTCCTATTTTGACTGGCTTCCATTGTCTCCCATTACCTCGACATGATTTAGAGGTAGAACTGAGAGCTCAGAAACCGGAGGAAGCTGAGAGTGACTACAGCGGGTCCAATTTGGTTAAATTTATCCTGAGTTATGACACATAAAGCAAACGATGATTCGTGCTCGTAAATTTCTACAGGATAATTTTACATCGTCAGAGACTTTGCAAAATCATGCAGTCAATGATCTGAAGTGGTAAAATGCGCGAGGGACAATACATGTAATATAACTCAAGCTGCAATTTCTTGGTTCCATTTCAGAATTGATCACCAGAAAAAACAGCAAAGTGTAATTCAAAGAACTACGGCCTGGCCTCGCAATGAATTTGGCAGAATTACTCGAAAATGGTAACACTATAGTGTGAACATCAAAGCAAAAAAAATTGCTAGAACTAGGATTCAAACCAAAACGCTCCTTTCCAAAGTACACTTATACTAATAAATTACTTGAATCAAGCTATTAATTTATTTAAATATATTAACTCATTGTGAAGTCAAAATAAATTCAATTCATAAAAATCGTAATAATTTCAACTATAATTGACCCAATGAGCTTTAAAATCGTAAATACTATCATATATTAAAACTACTTATTCCCTTTGTCAATCAACAAGAGAAACCTTAGATTAACCTTAAAATCTAGATTATGGACAGACATCTTTTCCAACCATCAAGAATGCCCAGGCTGCAGTTAAATAGAATGTCTAGGGGCTTATGCCTTGAAGGGAGTGTCTGACTCCAATGATATGTACATCTGTCATCTTAGGTCTTCCAAAAATGAGTGTGCTATGGCCAATAACCGAAAGTATTAAGCCTCTGCTGTAGATAAAATGAATATTCTTTGTCGTAACTTGGTGGAAAAGTCTCATGTTCATAAAAACCAAAGTAAGCTTATTGATTTTACGATATCTTATAAAATAATTTGTGGAATTTACAAAATTTCTTAAATTTTGATCAACGTCCACCGTAGCAAGATGTATTGGTAAAGCGTAGCACGCTTTTGTGAGTGGTAATGAAAAAACTGCAGGAGTAAGTCTATCCCTCCACCGCGCTCCTTACTCCCGTGCTCTCGTGCCACCATCAATAAAATAAAACCGTTACATATAAGCTGTCCTCAAATATTAAATAAACATTTAAATTGAATTTCATACTTTTATTTTTTCATTTATCTTAGATAATTTGAAAATAATTGCCCCTAGGGCTAAAATTTCCCTACGCTGTTAATTTAAAAAAAAATGTTATATACCCAAAACCTTTTCATATCGTTTTAATTTCAACTTGTGATGGCGCGAAATAATTTTTTTTCATCAGCAAATTCTCAAATAGTATGCCTGTGACAAATTCGATGGTGACAGGCTTCACTTTGAGATAAACCATTCTGAATAAATTTCAAAAGTACTTTTTCTCGGTGTTTTGTTCTTAGTCGACCGGTTTAGTTGCATAGGTGACATTATCAGGTGATGCCATCAGGCAACACCACCTGATAATTTCGCCTATGCAACGAAATCGGTAGACTAAGAATAAAACTCAGTGAAAAGTACCGAATAATTTTGAAATTTATTCTATATGTCAGTGATTTATAATATCTCTATCGACTTTTTCAAATCATTGTACAGAAACACTCTTTCCCGAATGGAACTGTTCAATGTTAGGAAACTTACTGGTGACAGGATATAAAAGGCTTCTGATGAATGAACTTAGCCAAAAACTGAGATGCGTCAATAATGAGGTAAATTTTATTAGAGTAATCAGTGAAAAATTTAATCTCTCAGGCCCTCTTAAGTGCTCTTTGCCAAACCATTACATCTAATTATATAACAATGTAAACAAGGGGGATGGACGTACTTTATTCAAATATATTGCTCTTGAGAAAATGCTGATAAAAACGGGATGGAATGGATGTAATGGTAGTAATGCAAACAAGCTTGATACAAGAATGTCTAATTGTAAAAAATGTAAACAACTCTTTAAGCCAACATCACAGTATGTGTAATACAGCTATTAATATCCAGTGAAATAATTCTATTAATTTTTTAGCCATAAAATACATTGAAAATGTTACCTTCATCGTTTAACATACAGTTAGTTTCGTTTATAGTAACCTGATTGGGCATTCATAACAGTAAAATTTTTCTAATGCCTAGAATCGTTTATAAGCAAAGCTTTAATTGTATCTTACGGGCTCTGTATTTTTATAAACAAAACAACAGTGTAGTGTAATAGAGTAATATATAGTGTGAGTAGGGATTGTTTCCAACATGAAAATATGTATTGCTGCTGGGTAATAGAGAAAAAAAGCTTCCTCTTACGATGCGGGTCATCACGTAATCTTTTTCCACCTGAGCGGAACATTTCTTAAAAGAAAGCAAGCACGCATGGGAAAATATTTCCATAAGGACCGAAAAAACAAACGGATATGGGGGAAGGGAAGCGTGAATTGGAGGAGTAGAGGATTTGAGGAGTTGGGCGCGGAAGGAGGGAGATAGTAGAAAGAAAAAACTGCCCTAGGGACTTCGTGTCCGTCCCAAAGGTCATTTCGACCCTCGACCTTCTTCGTGTCTCCCCACACCGGCTGCCCTTTTGTCTACGGCCTTGTCTTCCCCATATTCGCATTACATCTCCTGTTGCACCGCTTAAGTGTTTGCTCCCGACTCAGGTCTCCAAACTGGGGAGCTAGTACCAGGCATGAAAAATATATGTAACATTGAAAAGTCACAAACTATTCGGTCACGTCAAGCCATGTAATTTTTCCCATACCAATTTGCAGAGCACCGTAGCAAGTACCTCTATTGGCGAAAGTGTACAAGTAATTGGCAAAAGACGTGTAAAAGGGTAGTCTTTGGTCTCTCCTGCCCAAAACTACATTTCCTTTAACAGGTAACTTTAGCATTTTTTTCTGGTTATGATTTTTGATGATGGCATCATCATAATCATATTTATCATTACCATCTCTCTTGGAACATCGATGCTACACTATCATTTACGGTATTAATGACTCGTGCAACGGTTAAACATCTAATAGCAAAGCGTACGACCATTTTAAAATATGAAATAGTTATTTGGCAGTCAAGCACCTATGTCTTGTTCATGATATACATATATTATGAACTTTTATGTGACATGGTAAGACTGTGGTAGAAGTGAAAAGCTATACCCGAACTACACAGTTTTTTTCACGTGAGACTTAGTGATTACTATTCCATTACCTTTAGGAAATGTCTAGTCACGACATCTTTAAAATTTTTTAATTAAGATGGTTCGGTAATAAATTCTGCAAATTAAAATTAAATAAATTTAATATTACATATTTTAGCATGTTTAATGTTTGTAAAGCTGCAATCGTGTCGTAATATGTAACTATGCAATTTAAGTATCCGCAACTTTTTGTTTTTGTTTTCATTGATGATACTTTTACTTGCTGCAATTTTCAAACTGCATTGGAACATTTGGAAACCCTGTCATCTGCCACCCTAGCCTGTCATCAATGAATCTAACATTTTCATACCAATCTATCTTCATGTAAAAGAAAAATTCATGCTCTCATGATCTCTCTAATTACAGTGAGTTTCTGATTCCATTTGGAGATAACAGATTAACAACGACCACTTAAGTCAAATTTAAGTGCACAGCTACAACAAAATATACAATTACCGCTCGCAAAAAGCGCAAACAACTCGCCGTGACCGTGGGCACTGTCGCTTAGCCGATTGCTCATGTACCATTGCTCACCCGGACAGCTGGTCATCTTCCGGTGCATAGATCTGCCATATAGTTGCAAAGATACGAGTTTTCTAGTAGATTCAACACTTTATGAATTCATAATGCCAATTTTACAGTGTAATTTAAGATTTTCATCAAATATTTGTAATTTATAGACATGATAAACCGTGGGTATTTTAATCAAAATTAGACATTGACTCGGCGACAGTCTTAAAAAAAACGTCGCTTACACCGCTGGAGGAAATTAAACTCTCAAATTATCCGTGAACACAATTTATACCGGATTTTTAAAAATTTTAACACATTCCCGATGTTAATATACGTCATACTCCCCCTGAAACGAAATCCTGGATACGTCACTGCATTAATTATGGGATACATATGTCCCATCAAATACAAACGTCGTTTTGCAAACGGAAACATTAAGTTTCAGCATTAGGTATGTTATTAGAGTTGCTCTGTTTTTAATCACATGTAATTACATCAATGGATTCTCAAATATTCATCCAAAAAGTGCGGCCAAAGGGATTGCTCTTTTTGGAATCAAGTACTAAATCCGCAATAGTAGCCGAAATACAATTATTTTTGGTCACATATGACCTGCAGAAAAAGTTTACCTGGCCAAAGAAGGAGAGGGTTGATACTCTCGATTCTCCTTACGCACCTATGACCCTTCTGATATGCCTTCCACGCGTCGGAAAAATCGCGCTTCGCGCTTGCCATGGTGTGTGAAGGGCCATATCACATATCCTACAGTATCTACTTCACGCGTTAACGTTGAGTTTCTCGGGTTGCATAGCTACACGAATGAGAAAAATTAGTCATCTGTTCACAGTCATATTAGCAGCGGCCAGTATCAATTAGAGCAAAGACTGAACATAATATTGGAAAATTGTGTAATGAGTGCGGTACAGTATTGCGAACAGCGCAAGCGGCCATGCGACCAGCCAACCAATTATCGTTATTCTCAACTATATCGCACGAGTTGCACACACTATTTTTCCTCACTTGTGTGAAAATTATCAATATATTCATAAAATTATAATAGCTCATTCGTGCATTCTAATATTGTTCATTTTATAAGATGAGAAGTAAAAAACTAGAAGAAATTTCTATTTTGACAGCCAATATAGAAAAAAATGTATTGTTGAAATTCGAGAAAAATTGATAATTTTGTCATTGAAAAATGTTTCTAAACAAAAGGTAAATCTAGATCATAATTGATTGCATTTATTAATTACATTATCCTTTAAGCCATCTGAACTGTGTACAGATATTACAAGTAATATAAAAAGCAAAAAAGAATCCTCAGCACTGATTCTAATGCTCGTATTATGGGAGTCATTTTGGAGGCCCCGAGCATTTTAGGCCGATGGATTCCTCGTAAACTGCAAACCTTAAATAACAATTTTTCAGGAGAAAGGGTTCCGTAGACCCTATGAAAATGTTTGTGAGCCTAAATATGCTCAGAAATAAAGGAGATACAACAGAGAATGCGTATATTTTATCATGCTCCCTCTCTCGAATGTGATGCCAGAAAAAACGCGGCGGATAATTTACCATTTCGTATACAAAAAACCGCCAAACTGCATTGAATTTTCCCTATGAAAAAATTAACTATAAAAATTATTTTTCCACATTTATGTCATAAAAAAATCTTGTTTTTAATGAGCATGAGGAAGAATTAATTTCAAATATCTGGAATACCGATGAATACCAAATGTAGATACCAGTTCATTATTGGTAAAGTTTTGCAGAGTAAATTTCACTTAAAATTTCGTAAATTCTGATTGATCCTTAGAATAAAAGTACATCACACACAGTAATATTAACAGCTTATTCTTTGGTTGAACATTAAAACTAACAATTACTAAAAAGATGACCATATCTTTGCAATGAATTAGACAGATAAAATTAGTGAAATTGGCATAAGAATTTACAACCAAATGAAATAGCGTTGAGTTCAGGATATGCTAACAAGAAATAATCATTGTTCGGTCACTCATACATCCTTAGAAAAAGCTTAAGTATAACGTTCTCGTGTTTGTGTGAACTGCACATTATATAACAAAAAAACCATCATCTCATCATAATCTTAGTAGATGTTGACATAAATGTGCAATAAACACTATGCCCTGAGAGTAATATTTTATTCATTTTAAAGGGATTGTAGAGCATATTGCATTCTGAGAGACAAGGACTTTTGAGTAATCAAAAAAAGTTGTTTTTTTATATGTATAGAATATAGCTTTGGCATAAAGATATATTTCTTAAGATATTCTCCACATTCTGGACTAATTGAGATTTTTTTTAACAGGTAAAAACAAAAGAATGGAATCCTTGAAAATTATTTTAAGAATACGAGGAACTTAGATTTACATAAGACCATAAGCCAGAAAAAACCAAGTAAAAAGTGAAATCGTTTATTGTTCAAAGATTGAAATTTCTTTAAGTTTCTTTAAAGTATTTGAATTACAGCACATAACCATGCATTCTGGGCGTTCCATCCTGACTGGTTGGGTGCAGCTTTCCATTCTTCCCCAGTTCCCTTATTTCCTTGTGCCAAAATTTCCTCCCTCCCACTTTGCGAAAACCACTCTTCCAGAAAAACCGCTCATCGCCAAAAAGCTCGAAACGCCGTTCGCGACTATCCCTCGCGCATTGTGACCTCGTGATTCGCTGTCTCGCGTTCACTGTCTGCAATGGAACAATCAGCTTATTTTTATACTAAAATGATAGAGGCGCACTCTATTCTGACCAACTCAACGCTAGCGCCATTTCATCCGCCAATCAACGGCCCGACAAGGGTTCCCCTACACCCCCAACTCCTGCGTAGGTCATCTGACCCTCCTCAATCGCCAGCCGCGTCGTCTGTACGCTGGGCCCGGCCTCTTTTGAAACTAGCCGCGGACGAGAAGGGACCTGCTGGAGTGGTGAATTGTGATCGTCTTCTATAGATCATGTTTACGGTATTTAGCCTACGGGATTGCTTTCAATTGTAATACATGTTTGTTAAAGAAATCTTCTTGCTTGAAGTTAATCAAACTGGCTAAGTGTGTTGATACTTTCTCTCGTCTCCGCCTACCATTCGCAGTCCATTCACTCGCGACGTCAAGTTTTGGTAATTTGCGTTGCATCCTCTTTATTCCTCTCATGTACTTCCCTCTTTCTTCTCTAGGGACTATTTCACCTTTATGTCTCCCTCAGATATATATTGTTTCTCGTAAAACCATCAACCATGGAAGTAAAATGAAATATTTTACGGATTCTAAGTTTTTCTCGAGTGCTTTCGCAATCTATTTCTAGTAATGGAAGAGTTGAGATGAAGATTATCTCCGCATCAGAATCTCACCGCAACATTCATTAATTTTCAAACCACAATTTTACGGTGCCATTGCGAGATTGTCATATCTTACTCCCAATTCTGAGCGGAACCCCCAGAGCTCTTCCGATGAACACTTTTTTCCACTCTAATCCTCATCCCATGTTCTCGCTTTCATCACTCAGTGGTCACACAAGACCGCCTCGTCGGCTCTCTCTATCTCTCTCACGTCCATCCCTTAATGAAAAGCCCTACATCCACAGAGGTAAACACAGATTTCGATTCTTATCAGCAAACATCCTTACAACGGACAAAATTTTTCGCCCTTGTGAACTTCCTCCATTTGCTTAACCTTCGTCCTCACTCATCTTCCCACAGGCTTCCGTTCTCCAAAAAAAGGAGCAAAAATGGCACTCGGATGATTTTGCCTTGATGGTTTTCTCCGAAAAAAATAGTCCAGAGTTGCTCCTATTCATAGGATTCCATCCCAACCTCAGCGTCAGCAAAGTGGGAAAAACCGCTCAAAACGACGTCTTGGCTTCAGGACTTCTCGAAAGCTGAGAGTTTTGCCTTTTGAGTTGCAAGCTTCTTGAAAGCTTGAGTTTTGCCTAGAGTGCCTCCGACATGGACGGCCGAAAAGACCGGCTTTCTAAGTGTAAATTGTAAGTTTAGTAATACAATTTAACCTTTTAGTTCCCTCTACCTTCACCGTACGCTGTTAAAATATTTTAAGTTTGAATAGAGTTGCGTCGAAACACCCCTAGTTGGTTTTCCGACTGACTTACCCCAAAATGATATATGTATATTTGCATAGATGTTTAATTTAACATCATCACCAAGATTATAAAGTTTAATAATCCGGAATTATTTTTTAAATTTCCAAAATTGGAACACATATTTGACTTTAAAATGTCCCCAAGCGTCATAGCAAAATTGGTTTCAACTCATTATATCACAATTAATGGTTCATAATGTAAACAGTTATCTTCCTTATGAGATTGCTCATTACAATATGCTACTAAGATGCCTATCTGCATTTATATTTTACTAAAAATCAGCAAAATAAGTCATTCAAATGAATAAATTGTAATTATGATGTAATATAAAGAAATTATCAGTGACTTTAAGATGCATCAAAATATGAAATGAAATGAATTTTCAAGAAAAACTAAGCAAGAATGCGGCGGACCGCAAGATACATAGACTTATTAAATTCGAAAATATATGGTACCTGTAAAAGGTCCGTTCAGAAATTTCAGCATAATAAAATATCATGATAAGATAAACTATTTTAAGGCAATGTCTTGCTAATAGGCATAATCTAACAATCGGAAATTTTACTTACGTAAAAAGCCAACAGCAAACCATTTTCGCACAGCTTTAACATATACCCGTCTAAAGAATTTTATGACTGCATATCAGTTTTGAAATTGGATAACCAACAATCAACAGTACATTTTTGATGTGAGCATTTAATCGTAAAATGTTGAATACAAGCATTGCATATCTGGTTAAATAAGAAATCTTGTATTAAAACGGAGAGCATAATTGCTTTACAGACGAGGAGTCTATACAGTGAAAAAACCCTCTGATAAAAATTGGTGAATAAAATTGGGAAATCTCCACTGAGTAATTCACTTTACAACTCATTTCTACAATTTGGCATCATCACCAGGTGCATCTCGCATTACTGAACCGACCGACATTGTTGAATACACAGGTATAACTGAAGCAGCAAGAACTACGAGCATGCTTCGGGATCTTGGCTGAAAAAATGCTTAGGCTATATTAGGATATGCGCCAGATATCTACACGCAATAAATGAAAGATATTGACATGACGTTTATTTTTCCACGGACAAAGTTCAGCAAAAGAAGGGAAACAGAGAATATTTAGTAAAAATTTAGAGGAAAAATAGCATTTTTCGTTTGGTTTTACCCACATCATCTTTAAACATAGGATAAAATATAAAATTTGCTTACAGCCAATGTAATTTTCAACATTTTCATTGTACGTATAGCTTGCAGAAGGTCCATGTATGATGTATTTTAGGGTGAAAGGACAGATTTGTTTAAAATGCATGACAACGAAATCAAGGGAAGAGGGAGAGAAAGTGTCTCTGTGGAGCCTCCAATTCTATTTTCTTCCTTCGGAGGGGTAATTCTGCTTGGTAACTTACCACGTTCTCAAAGTTTAGCCGAAAAAGTGAAAGGAATTGAATGTAAAATTTATTCTCTTATATGCAAAGAACGAAAAACATGGTCTACTTATGTTATTGTATGAGAATTGAATATCATTTGTACAGAAATTGCAGCCCTTGTGCTATTGGAATAGTTCTTTTCCCAGTTAGTGAATTACGGGTAGTTCAAATTACCATTATTATCTGTCCAAGCCGAAAGCAATTTAACACATCACAATCTTCATAAAATAGATTTTTATGGCATTCAGAATATGTTCACACTCTAGATGACCTTTTCTCGGCCTGAAGCATTAAGTTTATGAAACCTTTGTCCTCATGGAAAACCCATTTTTAACTAGAATGGTTTAATTAACTCGATTGAATAACGTCTAATGAGTTACCATGCATGCATACCAGTATTCATTACGATAAGACCCGAATTTTGCTAAACGACGTGGAATTTTATGCATCTTACTCAAATAAATGGAGATCACCTTTGGCATGAAAATTTTAAGGAGTGCGTGCTCAAGGAGGAAGGGTACTCGAGAAAAAGTGAATATATGCAGAAGTGTCGGCAGGTATATTCGCAAACCACGAGGGCTCCAAAAAGTATGGGTAATTTCGAGAGAAATAGGCTGGTAATTTTTAAGAAAGTAAAAAATTTCTAAAAAATACTTCTCAAAGAAGCTATAGAAACAGTATACCAGAACGGAACATAATGTACCCCTATGTGGCATAAAACTATCTAATATTAATCCAATACGCGGAGGTAATTTATTAAATATTTTTTCCCTAATTGATTTCCCCATTTAAACAACATTTTGAGTTTTAAAATCATTTTCATGGCGTACAACATAAAGATCTTTGGCATATACTATAAGCTTCATGGCATATATCATAAAAATGCAAAAATTTGAGCAGGCGGAGAAACTAATCCATTGCCCATATCAACGTCTATTACATTTACGAAAGGATTAGATTACTTAGCGAATCATAATAACCTGTTTTTGTATTTTTCTACATTAAAAATAAGTCAGATACATGTAAGAACCTCACACTGAAGCAAAAAGTACGATAAATTAAGAGACAGCTAGTAAAATATATAAGGGTTATAAGAACATGGTAAAATAAATACCTTTATTTTCACTCGAGAGGCTCTCATAAGAAGCTGCCGAAGAACCCAATACATAAGAATGGTGCGTGGTCCAGTGCGATTTTACTAAAATATAATGTTACATAGCTACTTTCCCCATTTTGAAAATAATTTGAATGAGGGTTAATAGCACAGCATTGGAGTAAAAATAAATACGAAATAAGCTTCAAAAGTTAATTCGATCCTTTCCTCAATTCATGTTGAAAACTTAGTCTATGTTTGTTTATGTGCTGGAAAATTTATCATAGATGATTTATTCTTAGTTGTGCTTAATTTCCTTAACCATAAAACACTTTAGGTGAGAGAAAGAGAAGTCAATATATTGCTGAACAATTGATGTTATGTCATCTTCCTTTCCGAGCCAGACAAAAGATCATAACGATAATGTCAAAGTCTCTTTGTGTAGCTGATAGTACACTTATCCAAAAGCACACGATAGAATTGATTGGTTCAGAGAAATTCATGCTTAACTGTCGCTTCTCAGCAGTAATTCCATCCATAATGCGCGTCGTATCCTTTTTTTTCTATGTATCTTTCAACCAAGCATACCAATAATACCCTTTTGTTCCGACAAAATGTTCATAATCTTTTTCAATATATTTCTTTTGAAAAAATATCGCATAACGTAAAAAGTAGCCACTAAGATATAACCCTAAGCTGCAAATTCCGCCTCTGGCTGGTAGGGTACATTGTAGATGCATTTATTCTGCCAATTTTCAAACTAGAACATAAAATACTCGTATTGACACCAAGCATTCCACTTTTACCCTCTCAAAATGCATCTGAGTTACTACTGTAAGTTCATTATTAACGTTGGTTTTTATTCATTCAAATATATCCATAAAATGCTCGTGTTTTCAGGTATTAGTTTTCATCATCATTGTATAGATTTCCACTCATCGAAATACTCTTTTTTAAATAACAACTTAAAAGGTCTTACCCTATGAATAGTCGTAACATCACGTATAATTTTGACTTCACACATCTGTGAATAAAACTCAAAAACTTTTCTCAATTTATATATCACGCAAGGATCTAATGTATCTTTTCTCCTTGAAACTTTTTTTTCCAATGTAAACCGAGAAAATCACAGAACTGATTCAGTGTAGGAGAAAATGAAGATCGGCTCGGTCATGTTAACTGGGCTAATCCTGCCGACAATCACGGAAATAGATTATTTGCAGCAAATGCTTTGGTATTCCAACGGAGGATGTTAACCAAGCGTAAAGTAAATGCATAAGCTCATTTGAACATGCTCAACGTCTTTTGTGCTTACCCACAAAAGATTGTCACAAAGAAAGAAAAAGTTAATCACAGCACTCTGCTCCTATTTTTGTTTTTATGTTTCAGTTGGAGCAGTGATAAACGGCCAATATCATTGGTTATCCTTCGATACGTAATACCGTTCAGAACGCAAAAGAGAAAGAAAAAAATTTCCCCCTTTCTACCATCGTTATACCCACACAACACGCGCTCTGCTATTTCCTCTCGATTTTTGGACGAGGAAATAAAGCGAGGACACGAGTAAAAGAGAGAGGTTGGGGTAAGGATCTCAAGATGATCCTCGAGACACCCCATCTCCTCCTTTTCCTCTGTGACCTTCTTCTTTCTTCCATCTCATCTCATTCCATTCCTCCAAACCATTTCCTCCTTCCATCAAAAGACGCAAAACATCGAAGAAAACTGCTCGTTTTCGTCTTGTGTTGTGACGCGTTTGCAAGTTCGAGTCAGCCAGAGTGGGGAAGAAGACATCTTTTTGCGCACCTGCGGGTGACCCTTTGACGGCAACACTGTGGCATGACCTGGTGTTTCAACATTTGAACGAAGTTATTTTAAACGCCGATTGCCCAACGGTTTGAGGAATTTGAATAAATAGGCACAGGGGATCTCAGCGTAATAAAAATCCTTCAAAAACTTACCTTATGAAATCATTACAAAAATAAGGTTCCCTTGACCTGAGAATTAACGGATATGCATATATCTCGGTGCGGTGAAAATAAATGTATACGAATAAGGACGTTACTATTATACATTTTATGCTTATTTATTCTGAAAAAGCAATGAGTTTTATTATGTGATATTTATAATAAATATCGACTTCCGATAACTTATCAATCCGAATTTTTGAGGCTGTTTCGGTGAGATTCGGTGACCACGGATAGAGAGAGAAAAGGGGAGGGATCATTTAGTATGAGAGGGGTGGCAGCTATTAAAATGGAGATATTGTTGCTTGTTGGTGGGCTTGATATGGACAGAAGTGTGGAATTTAAGGTTACTGAGGGAGATTTCTACATCCAGAAAGGTAATTTTAGAGGCAGAGATGTTAGAAGTGAAGGAGACAGAGGAGGAGGAGTTTAAGGAGGAGATGAAAGAGTTGAGGGAATCAAGGCCATGAGGCCACAGAAGAAAAATATCGTCAATGTAACGAAGCCAGAAAAGAGGTTTAGGAGAGCAAGACGAGAGAAAAGATTGCTCAAAGGCACCCAAGAAGAGGTTAGCCTAGGAGGGGCTGAAACGACTACCCATGGCACAGCCTTTAATTTGGATGTAGAATTTGTTATTGAAGGAGAAAGCATTATTTGTAAGTATAAAGTTGGAAAGGTCAAGGAGAAAATCAGAACTAGGGGCGTGGGCGTGGGCTGGTTAAAAAAAAGACGAATGGCGGAAAGTCCTTCAGAGTGAGGAATAGACGTGTAGAGAGAGGTGACATTTATGGTGGCCATTAAGATATCACAATCTGAGGGGAGTGGGGTAGAGTGGAGGCGTTCAAGAAAGTGATAAGTATCTTTGATGTGAGAAGGGAGAGAGAGAACAAAAGGTTGTAAGTAGTAGTCAACGAAAGCGGAGATGCGTTCGGTGACAGAGTTATAAGAGGAAACTATTGGGTGACCAGGGTTGTGAGTCTTAGGGATTTTAGGAAGAATGTAGAAATTAGGGGTGCGAGGGGGTGGGGGGGTGAGAAGAGAGATATCATGGGAAGAGAGACCTTCGTTGGGTCCTTTTTCCTTGAGGAAAGAGGTGATGTATTGCAAAATAGTGAGGTTGGGATCATTTTGGACGGGCTGGTAGGAAGAGGCATCCGACAACTGCCGGAGAGCTTCATTTAGATAGTCAGAAGAGTTTAGAACGACAACCGTGGAGTCTTTGTCGGATGGAGTAATGACAATATCAGGGTTGCGGGTGAGGCTGTTTAGGGCAGAAATTTCGGAGGGGGAAAGATTGGGAGATTTTCTTTCTATCACTGATGAAGGTGCGGGCGACCCACCGAAAATTTTAAACTCGTGAGTTTGTATTTTACATGTTTAATGTTTAATGTCACCCTGTGATCTTTTTCACCTACCCCAAAATTTAATTCAGTGTCCTTTCTGGCGGATTCTCTTAATTTTTGCAGAAATTTAAGATGGCGTGCTTTTTGGAAAACACACGGCCCTTCCCAATTCTCAATTCATCCGGCACTTCAAATATTTAGACAACCATCCGGTTATGAACCGAAATCCCTCCACAAAACCCACCCAGTTGAAATATTTATTAAGCAATTCCTGAGCAAAATTTCTGATCACCAGTTTCTCAACACCATAAAACCCAAAATTAATCTGTCCCACAGTGAAATTGCCGCCCTCCGTATACTCCGTTCAGACCCGAGCCTCATTATTTCGCCTGCAGACAAAGGCTCATGTGTGGTCATCATGGACGTCGATGACTACAACGCAGAAGCCTTTCGGCAACTCAACGACCCCACGTTTTATGTAACTCTCCCCGATGACCCGAACCCCAAATATCAAAAAGTAATTTCTTCCTTCCTCAAAACTCATGGCCCCAAGGAAGGACTTTCACAATCAGACATTGCCATTCTTTCTCCCTCCAACCCTAGCACACCTAGATTTTACCTCCTCCCAAAAATTCATAAGCCCAACAATCCCGGCCGACCCATAGTCAGCAATATCAACTCACCCACTGAAAGAATCTCTGCCTTCGTCGACTCCGCCCTTCAGCCCATAGTATCCTCACTCCCTTCCTTTATTCGTGACACACCATCTTTTCATACCACTTTTTAGAACGCCTTCATAGCCTCCAAATTCCCTCCCAGAGTAGTATTTTAATGGCCACTGTTGACGTCACCTCCCTCTACACCTCAATACCCCACAGTGAAGACCTCTATGCCTTAAAGCACTTTCTTTCCCTCCGCCCCGCCCCTCAAGGCCCCTCGACTGACTTCCTTCTGAAGCTTTCAGAACATGTCCTAAACAAAAATATCTTCTCCTTCAATGACAAAATTTTCCTCCAAATCAAAGGTACTGCTATGGGCACAAGAATGACTCCATCATACGCCAATCTCTTCATGGGTGCACTAGAAGAGAAGTTTTTATCTCTGCAGTCCCATAAACCAATTTTCTGGGTCCGATTTATCGACGACATCTTCCTCGTCTGGACACACGGTCCTCAATCGTTGTCCACCTTCCTTTCTGACCTCAATTCCTCGTCTTCTGTCTCATTTACCTCCACCATCTCCTCCACCCACTTTACATTCCTTGATACTGAAATTTCTCTCTCTGAGAACAAATTTCTTACCTCCCTGCATATCAAACCTACCAACCGTCAACAATATCTCCATTTTAACAGCTGCCACCCTTACCATACGAAACGATCCATTCCATTCTCCCTATCTGTTCGTGCGCATCGAATCTGCAACTCTAAAAACTCTCTCGACCACCACCTTCAAAATTTAAAAATGCTCTCCTTAAACGCGGCTACCCTTCCCCTCTCCTTGATAGTCGCATCCTACCCTTAACCACACCTTATACTCCTCGTCCCATACCCACCTCCGAATCGCCTTTAAACCTTTGTACCAAATTCATTCTAGGGCTTCATCGAGTTAACCTCACCCTCAAATCACTGTTCCCTATATTGCGAGACAGCCCACTACCGCAGATTTAATTCCCAAATGTCCTACCCTCACCTTTAAAAGACCAGCCAACCTGCGCAATATTCTACGCCCCCGCCAATCCCCTCCCACCATTTCTCCTCCTCAAGTCCCTGGTACCTTTCCCTGCCATAGACCTCGCTGTAAAACCTGCCCTCTAATACGCAACCTCTCTACTTTCCAAAGCCCTAACAACCCGACCCCATTTCCTATCTCTTGCCATGGCAGCTGCACCTCTTTCAATGTAGTTTATCTCCTGCAATGCAAATTATGCCCCTCTTTTAACGTCGGGGAAACTAGCAATCCCTTATCCATCCGTATGAACGGCCATAGATCCTCTCCTCCCAACTTTCCTGTTGCCAAACATGCCACTACTCACAACCTTCACTTCGACTCCTGTTTCCACCTCACCATCCTCCACGCCCTCCCCGCTGATGCTTCCAATACAGAACTTAGAACTACTGAGATGTCAATAATCTGGTTCTGCAAAGCTTTTTCCCCCCTGGACTCAGTATTCTCCACTAGCTCTCTACTCCTCTCTGTTTCTTGCCCCCCCCCATTCCCAACTTCAACCACTCACTTCCCCTCACCTGAATTAGCCTGTCTTTCCCTCCCCTTACCTGTCACCTCCATTACATTGTTACTACGCCCGTTCCTTCCATGTTCTAGTCACCTCCCAGTCCCCTTTCATTACTTTGTTGCAACTTTTCCCTCTGTTCAGTCAGCCAGGCCCAGGATCATTAACCTCCCTGATCATTCTGTTACTTTGTTGCTTCTAACCCCCCCCTCCCCTCCCCAAACTAAGATTGGATCCGTATTTATGGTATCTACTCTGTAAGTGCTCATCTGCAATTAATCAGCGGATTTAAGGAGTTATTCTGTGACAAACAGTATGCAGGATTGCCTATGTCGCTTAGAACTGTGTGGGGACTCGTTAAAATACCTTTTTTTACAAATATGATTTGTGTACACGAAGGTAAATCAAAGGCTTTGTCATATTGGTATGCGTCATGATTGCCTAAATTTCAGCATTACCGATACCTTCAATTACTTAGCTGTGGTTTTCGTTGAAATCCTGCTATTCATAAAACCTAAAACTGAGAATTGCAGCAAAGGAAATAAAAACATAACCTGTTTTAACGCCAGTTGCTGGCAAGGATCTATTGGCTTTGGTGCCGACAAATCAAAGAACAATCAATGATTTCTGTCATGCCCTGAAGAAGTATAAATTTGATGTAATAAAATAAATGCTCTTCGCCCGCCGTGGAAAGACTCTTTTTTGCTGCTGATATTACCTATTCCCCAGCCAGAGAGTCACTTTTAGACTATATTTTTGAAAGAAAGAATATGGAGGAGAAGGAAAATATAGACTTACGCACGTAAGGGTTTTTGGTACTTTCAATATCACCCTTCTTGGCCTCCGTAAACGGGGGTAAACCTCCGTTGGCTAATACGTTTTGGACCGAGCCGTGGGACTGCTTGCACACACACAGGTAAGCAAACAGCAGCTATTTAACGATGGAGCCCTTTGACATATCATTGCATTTTCCCTTGACCTTGGCATTTTCCCTTTGCACCCTTGCTTGTCTGAACTTAGCGTTGGCACCTAACGGACATACTGCCCCATCGCCACTATTTGACTCATCCATAGTGAGCGCGACGTAGGAGTGTATGTCATACAGCATTCTTACGATATCTATACTGCAACATATCAAACAATTATCTTAAATTAGCCAACTGAATTCAAGGGTTCACCCTCCCATTCTTTCTCGTTTCTCGAAGATTCAGGAATTTCCAAAACTTAAACAATAGTAGGTGACCCGGCTGGCAAGAGTTTTGGGCCTTCGGGGATGTTTTGTGTGACTTTAAACATCAGGGAAGTCTTCATGTTTATAAAAATAGACCATGAGAATGAATTATTTCTTTTACTCCTGATATTTTTTACTTAGTCTTTGCCACTTAAAAATTTGGGTCTCAGCATAGACATGCCAAGTTATTTGTTTTTATGACTAACTTTTTCTTTCGCACTTCACTAATTTTTCGCCAGTGTAGTTTTGAACTTTGAATGTGAGGGGTTAGATCCCAAAACATCGAAGTAATTCCTATGAAGACACTACAGAACGATCAATACCAGTAGAGGGATTCTTGTATAATATTGAATTATGTGAATTATATGATCTTACAATTCATTAAAAACAATTTCTTTAATCTAGAGTCGGTCATAGAAACTCATTTCTTATTTTATTCATGATTCAATATAAAATTTAAAAATATTACATTGCACATTGATTAATTATTTTGAACTTTTCTTATTTGCATACTTTTGGTGGTAATCTCTCTTTTAGTTTCTAACGTTATTTTTCGGATAGCAACGTATTTAATTGCTTAAAAATAGTGTTTTGGTGTTTATATTTCAACGAACGTACTTTTATTCATTTATTTAAAACATGATTGTATGGAGCTTTTTCCAGCCTTGGTCATTTCTCATAACCCTAAAAACACACGTATATGAAAGAAAGATTTTTGATAGTTTATGCTTTAATATAGATAGCAAATTCATCAAAAACCTTGAATACTTTATGACAGTAGCGTATAAAATGGCGAGGGAAAATCTTTTGAAAAAACAAATCCTTCGAAAGCACCAGCAATCCCAGAGCCCCAATTCATTATTTACAAATTATTTATAATGAATCTTACATTGATAAAACTAGAGCGTATTTGTGTTATTTCGTCTCATTTTTTAGCCCTAGAGATGCACATTTACAAAATATTTTACGAGTTCAAACTATTTATTTTTTAACCCACCAATGCAACTTTTAAGTATTAAATTATTTGCATAATAAAATGCATTTAAGAATGATACCAAAGCTCAGACATAGAAACTACGGAATGCCGAAATTTAATGGTTTATAATAAGATATTTTGCATAACTTCAGTTTGCAAAAACCTAATAACTATATTGTCTCCTTTCCATTTTTCTAGTTTAACACCAGTAAAAGGACTCCCTAAATTCATGGGAGAGAATATAAGGGGTTATCTAGCGCCCGTCGCTGCATTCACTGCCAAGTTGTCGCGACTCAACACGACGAGCTAACATTTTGATAACGCTTGTATCTTCATTACAAGATATTCATTCCTTCAGCACATGCTGACGTTTGCACGTTAAAAAGATTTCAGTCGTATTGGTTAATGGAATAACAAAGGCCGGAAAGCATATAGAATCGCAGGATTTTACGCAATTAGAATTTTTTTACCAAGAGTAAGCAGTTTTGAATCTACATGGGATTTGAAGGTAAATATTCATTTTGAGGGCCAAACTAAATGAAATTTTTGTGGTAAATAATATTTGGATTTTATTTTCAGCTCTTTCACACGCACTGGTATCATAAAAGCTCTTTGTAACTAACGCGCATAGATTTCAATACAATTTCAGAAAGTGAAAAACAAGATCACCCATTTTTAATCAATATGGATCAATTATCGCTACAAAAAGTTTAAATATGATTCACTATACAATATCATGAATAATGATTATTATGTAAATAACCTCTGCCACGGCACGCAACTCGCAGTTAAGAAATTGATGAAAATCGTAGTTGAAGCAACGATTTTAACGGGGTCTTTCAAAGGTGAAGATGTCCTCATGCCTCGAATTCCCATGATCCCGACAGATACACCATTTCAATTTAAAAGATTGCAATTCCCAATTCGATTGGCAATCACAATCACAATTACAATCACAATCAATAAAGCTCAAGGTCTATCTTTGGAATTAGGTGGTTTAGATTTAGATGCAGATTGCTTCTTACATGGACAACTGTATGTTGCGTGTTCCCGTGTCGGCAAACCAGATAGCCTTCATATCTACGCAGACAATGGAAAAACAAAAAATATTGTATACCCACAAGTATTGCAAAATTAAACTTATATGAAACGTATGCTTTGTTTTATTCCTCATTTCTCATCCATGCAACCACAATGTGCCACAGCGAAGCGTGGCAGGGTATAGCTAGTATAGTATAAATCTAAACAATAATATAATTTTACCAATCACTCAATAAAATTAAACTGAAGTATCTCTAAACTTCCCAAATTCCCCGATTATCACAAAATTCAATTCTTAAAGTTAGAGGAGTTCAACAAACATAAAAGGTTTACAACAAGCAATAAACTTGCCGATTGAATATATATTATTATTAGCTTTAGACTGCTTATTTATTTATCTACAGATGAAATGCTTCTGACATGATAACTATGTAAATGTAATGTTATGTAAGTGACGCACAATAATATCTTTTTTAACTTAAATTAACACGCACAATTACTAGCAACCTAGAAATTTTAGTTTTAAAAAAGAAAGGGGTTCTCTTCTTCAGAGAAATTACTTGAACTCTAGATTCCAAATGAAAAGGCGAAAACCTTAATATGCCTCAGATGCATTTTCCCATTTGGAAGAATATTTCAAAAGCATATCCACAAGTTACTTAAGTACAAAATAACGAATAACTCACAAAAAATATCATACATTCAAATTTAATTTAACTTAAAATGAGAATATTGGGTCCCAATCAGGAGTTTGTTAAACTTTGGTAACGATTGGCACATTTACAAAATCGCAGTTTTATTTATAAACATCTCCAAGAGATTCGTCACGTCCAGGAAGAAAGTTTTAGCAGAAGCAACAACATTCATCCCCCACGTTAGCGGATAAAATTGATTTTCCGATCCAAGGGCTGAATATTTTCTTTCGCGTCCATTGATCTGGTGTTGAAAATTCTTGAGATTCTTTGATACTCGAGAATTCTGCGGGAATATTGTTGGTAAAACCACTCCGTATTTTGATTCCTCAGGGATTTCGAAAACCTCTCTCGGCAGCTGCGGCTGAAGTTTTGACGGGAGTTGTTAAATAGCAGAGAGTGAGATGGGTGTGAAAAAATTTGTCATACAAGAAGAATTGAGGGAAGTGGCAGGGGTGCTAATCGAGCAGTTTGAGTTTTAGTGAAAGCTTCCGCGGTGTGTTCTTGATACTTGTTGTCTTTCGGCGTAGCTTCCGCGTTGAGTCGTTTTGAGGAAGAAAGTTTCACGAGCGTTCTAGTTCACCTATTCAGATCTAAAGTGTATCACTTCAGGCCGGAAAAAACAAGCTGTCCTCATAGGACGCAACGCGACAGCTACCCTGAAACCCATCATTTATCGAGCAGTTTGAGTTAATTTGTCATGTACAAACATGCGCAATATGGTATCCATTGCTTTGAAATTTCGGTTAAGAACAGGCTGCTGAACGAATATACTTTGGCCAATGTGGAGCAGATGTCCATCATGAAACATGAGAAAAAAGTTGGTGAATCTCTGCAAACAATACGTTACCATTTTCTCTTAAAAATTAATAAAACAATTCGCATTAAATTAAAGTGATATATGATTTAGAACTCAGTAATATTATTTTTTTTCTAAAACATTTCATAAAATGTCTCAGAAGACAAATGAGTTACCTAAAGCATCTAAAGCTCATTTGATTAACACGGCTTCTTAAAATATTGTTATATACCACTTTTAGGAAAACAAATTGCTCCTCTAATCGATTAACTTGAGCATCGAAATATTAAAAAAATCATTTAACTAAAATTGTACTCACAATTGCTCACTTCTCACTTTCACGCTGTTGGAATAGACCCGCTCAATTTGGTTGTTTTCGAGGTCACTGGAAAAGAAAGACAGTGGTTAAGGCACAAATAAAAAAGGTATCAAGTATACCAGAAATCTCTGTGGGTGAATCACTCTAATGCCATGATATATTCTATCAGGGACACGATTCATTGAGTGAAGGGATCAGTTCCTCACTATTAGTAACAGTTTCTATGGAAACGTTACGTAAAAAGTTTTCATTGTCCTGGCTGCTATTACAATATGGAAATAAATAAGAAAAATACTCTACAATAGCCTGGAAGCTAAATTTAACTAGCAGCAGATTATACAATATCAGAAGACTTTGAAAACCAGAGCAGTACATCTTTTTTCCCTATAATTACTAGTACAATATAGATTATAAAAAGAGGACTTCTTGCATGAAAATAATTAGTTATTAGTGCATACGGAGAGCACGCCCATGAGATATAATAATGCAGTTCTTTGCTACTGGTTCTCAATTATACGTATGTGCAGGGGCATCTGGCATCTTCGGGGGCCCTCGGCTGGAAACGAATTTGGGGCCCCTTTTTTATAGGTGAATGGCAAGGCCGTAGCTAGAAAAATGTTTGGATAAATACATTTGGGGGGGCTGTTGTTACAAGAAAGGAAGACCTCTTATCCATGCTATTTGGACACCAGAAGAACTCGCAAACAAATTATGTTTGTTTTATTGCAAAATAAACCAGATAGATAATATACAGATGTGAATTTATAAATATTTAATATGGGCCTGTAAGAGGCAGCGCGACAAAATGGCATCCAAATATCGGTGCGTCTACTGTTCCCTCGATTGATGAATTGAACTATCTATGATTACACAATATGGAGACTATTCAACTAATAAGTACTATAACAATAAAATCAATCGAGCGGGCGTAAATAGCGCTGCGTTGAGAGGGCAGAGACAGTTCAAATTGCGAAACGATCTCGTAAGTTGTGGCACATGTGCCACGCCTTCTCTCTTGCTGCCGCTACCTGAGTTTTCCAAATTAGTGCGCACCAATCTACGGTGTCCTATATCGTATTAAATATCCACGAAAATTATTATTTTACTATGCACCCGCACCACAATACTACAAAATCAGAATATTTTTTTGTAGAGCAGGCTCAAAAGCCTACTTATAACTGCGGGCCTGGCGTAAAGTAGGAAATTTTATCAAAACTTGGACAATGTGTTTATTATGAAAAACTTGAAAACGTAATTCTTCATGTATATCAGGTAGAAAGGGCACTGATAAATAGTTCTATAAGTAGGTATAATAATTTAATTGATTATATGAACTGCACTTACAGTACATTTTATTAAAGATTACAGTAAAAAACAGTATAAATTATTCAAGAAGAGAAGAAATTTCATAAGCACTTGATTTTTATTCCCTGAATTACTGATTTTTAGCAAACTCGTGGTTCTGAATAATCGCCAAATCACCAAACCAATACATTTTTATGTAAATAATTATGATTTTCGTTCTACAAAACCTAAATGATTTCCAAAAATAAATTAAAGACAGTATTTAGTTGGAAAAATATTTTTTAAATATCATCCTGGAAAAATATCTTGTGCACCAATTAACAATTAAATCAATAAGTTTTCCTTAACTCCTCACTAGTATTAGCTAAATTAGTCAATTAATCAATTTAGTCATTAATCAATGATGGTGTCTTTATCTAAATTGAAAAACCAATCTCGTCCCACATTCATCAGAAGTAAATTGGACAAAGTCCACTGAAAGTGGTCATAACTGCCATTCAACATTGCACATTTGCCCACGGAAAAAATCGTGACTTTATGCGGAAAAGATATTATACTTACCTATTGTCTACATATAGATAGTATTAACCTATGTCATTGCGTGAATCAATCCTGAATCATGATTGATTCATATAATTACATAGCTAATAGGTAAGTATAATATTTTATCCGCAAAAAGTCACGATTTACCCCGTGGGCAACTATGGAATGCTGAATGGCACTTATTCATGGTGCAAATAAAGTATTGAATTGGAATGGATTTTGTTGTAGTTGTGTTTGCCGGCCTCGGTGGCGGCGGGGTAAAGTCCTCGCCTGCCAAACCGAAGGTCGTGGGTTTGAGTCCCGTCTGGGTAGTATATTTACACCTCCCTGGGCATTGTTTGTGTGTGCTCGTCCATATATTACATACCTAGTAATTGGCCTCGGCTGTTAGGTATAAAGAAATTTTTTTTTGTTACTTCTGTAACTTTCCCCTCCGAGTCCCCGGCAAACATCGGGTTTTGTTGCCGTCATAATGGCCGTGAACTCGAGAGGGGCGGTGCAGAATTCGTAGCCACTTCCGAAACCCATCGGATCAGTGGCTACGCTGCGTTCGGGTCGTGCGCACGAAGCAGACGGAGCGACCCCAAGAGGACGACCTTCTGCATGCGGGCTGCAAGTGATTCCGCCTGTGCCACGCAAGCAGGAATACACTTGGTGCTCTGTATCAGCGAGCACTTGATTCCACCGAGCACACCTATGACTAGGACTACTGGCGCCCGAACAGGGACGAGAACTCTGAACCCTTAGAAATTATTATTATTATTTGTATCGTTACTTTGGTAACTTTCCCGCTCCGAGTCCTCGGCAAGCATCGGGTTTCATTGCCGTCATAATAGCCGAGGACTCGAGAGGGGTTTGGCAGTTATCGCAGCCACGTCCGATTCCCATCGGATTGCCGATCGGATAATTATTATTACTATAAATTAATATAGATGTCAATTTAAATTAAGAAAAGAAATAACAACAAAAACAAGAGTTGTCATGAAGTTGTTGACATAACATAAAAATCTCTAAATTAAAATACACTTAAGGGAGGATTTATCACATAAAAATTAAATCTCTTATTATCACAAATGTGTCTGAGTTAAGTAATTTGTTCAAAAACTCAATAGGTTATGGGGCCAGATACCCAATAATTACAGTGTAATTATTGGACGTAATTATGAAGAAAAGGAGATAAAGTGAGTTTGGAAGAATCCAATTGGGACTTGCCAAGGACCAAGACAAGATGGATCTGACAAAGTACATTAAGCCTCTCACCGGTGAAGCAGATTGGCTGTTGTGGAGAATGAAAATTCGCGATTTATTGGATTACCACAAAGGTGCTCTAGACATCATTGACAATAGGTTTGTTAAACCAGTCGCATTGAATGATGGAGCTTCAGAGGCAGAAATTAAGGCGTACAAGGCGAAGAGCGAATGGTACCGCAAGGCAAATAGTTACGCCAGGTCCATGATTGCAAGCTCTGTGACATATATAGTGTACCAGAAGATAATGGATAAGGAAACTGCTTACGAGGCCTCAAACGCACTGAAGCAACTTTTCGAAGCAACAAGTAAGGATCAGTTGTTTAAGCTTTGCACTGATTTCTTTGCTTTTAATTGGGATGCAGGAGAAGACGTCTCCACGCATGTTTCCAAAAAAATTGCATTGTGGAACGAAATGAACATGGGTCTTAAAGCCAAGAGTGAGAATGAGATGCCTGATTTAATTTTAATATGTAAAGTTTTGTATATTTTACCGAGCTCCTTTGAGACGTTCAAATCAAGTAGGATGTTGCTAACCAAGGACGGGGTGAAAACTTTTGACGAATTGACCACGCAGCTTTATATGTTCGAGAGGAACTTCTGGAAGAATGCAGATAGTAAAAAAATCGCTCAAGGGGCCCTCGTAGTCAAACCGGATAAGCAGAAGAGGAAAAATTCCTTAAATTGGGGTGCTAAAACTTCAAGAAAAGATGACGTCTACAATTATTGCAAGAAAAGTGGCCATTGGATGAAAGATTGCAAAAAGTGGATTGCAGATGGAAAACCAGGGAAGAAGAGCGCCGCAAATGTTGCCCATATTAATGCAGTCGACTCCATCAATGCTCTGAATTTGGTATGCAGTGAAGGGTATGCAACAGAGATGCATTCATCGGATTGGTGGATCGACAATGGAGCAAAAAAGCATGTAACGAATTCATCTGCTTATTTTACCGAATTTCAGGAATTCAGGTGTTCAAGATCCGTCAAGGCTGCCGGCAAGGAGAATCTTTTTGCATTTGGAAAAGATACCGTTAGGATTTTGTCTTAAGTGAATGACAGAACTCTGCAGTTGAGATTTAAAGACGTTTGGTACCTTCCAAATATGTCAAGAAATTTATTTTCTGTTCTTGCTGCTCATGACAGAAATGAGAAAAGCCAGCTCTACTCAACAGTAACGAAATTCTGGTTCCAAGTCAAAAATCAAACCGTCATTTTTGGAAGTCGTGCGGTTGGAGGTACACTTTCAACTACGGATATCACAGCAATACTTCCAGAGACTGAGCAATGAGTAAATGTAGCGCTGGCTGATACTTCAGCCTTGCAGCTGTACCATGACAGACGGGGTCATCAGGGCAAGAGACTCGACAAGGAGATGCTTGAGAGAGAGTTGGGCATCAAAGTGTCGATGAACATGGAGCTATGCGAGTCGTGCATCTAAGGCAAAGCTCATCGACTACCATTTGGGACAAGGAAAAGAGCATCAGAAACAGGAGAGTTGATGTCAGGTGATATTTGTGGTCCATTTGATTTTTCGTTCCAGAAAGGACGATATTTAGTCGTCTTTAAGGACAGTTACACTAAATACCGTTACGGATACATCATCGTGGAGAAGTCAGATGCATTACATGCAAAAAATCAAGGACATAAAATGAAGGAGTTTTTGAGTTCAACAATGCAGACGTGAGGAGAATTCTTCAAGAGCACGGGATCACGCAGAGGCTAACAGCACCATACACGTGGCAGCGAAGGTGAAAACCGCAGAATAGTGGAGATGGCAAGGACTTTCAAGTATTCCAATCCAGAGGTTCAGTCTCCAGCAGCAATATGGGCTGAACTTGTTACTACGGCAGTTTATGTCCTTAATAGAACAGGTAAATCTTCAGTTAAAGGTTGCAGTCCGTACGAGATGTGGATTGGAGAGAAGTCAAGAATAAAACACCTGCGCATCATCGGATCGACCAGTTTTACTCGTATTCCGATTCAGAAGAGGAATAAACAGAATGCAAAAGCTGTAAAGGCCTACACTGTTGGTTATGATGGAGAAAAGAGGTGCAGAGTCAACTTACCTGAAGGGTACAACATTATCCTTTTGAGAGATGTCAAGTTTCAAGTGAAGATCACTGAGTGTGCATAGAGAGTCAAGCTGCCGCTTCAAGATGAATGGTCAAGGAATCGAACAGGAGCAAGTTCAAGAACAAGCCCAAGAACAGAAAAAGGACCAAGACAGCGAGGAAGAACAAGATTTGAAAGAGACTTCAACAGTCAAGAACCAGAGTGAAAAGACAGAGTCAGTGTCGATTGTGGCGAGAATGAGGAATTGCTTGACGCTGAAGAATCCAATAACGTGCAGCAAGTGCATCATTATTGCAGAAGCATTTATCAACGAAACATTTGATCCAGAAACTGTATAAGAAGCGTTAAACAAAACTGATGGGCTTCAATGGGGAAAGACCAAGGCGTCACTCAAGAAGAATCAGACGTGGGAGTTAACGACTTTTCCGAAAAGAGCAAAGGCAATTCTTTGCAAGTGGCTGTTTCCTTTAAAGACGAATCCAGATAGTAGCATTGACAAATACAAGGCAAGACTTGTAGTCAAGGGCTACAGTAAACGTCTTGGAGTCGACCATAGTCAAACTTACAGTCCAGTAGCCAGGATAGGGACTATAAGATCAATTTTCAGTATTGCATCGAGCGAAAAGATGGAGTGAGCACATTTCGACGTCTCGACAGCATTCTTATACGGCAAATTAGAAGAGGAGATATTCATGCGTCAACCAGTGGGGAACGACGATAAGAGTGGACGAGTATGTCGTCTGAAGAGGAGCCTTTATGGCTTGAAGTAGTCTCCAAGATGCTGGAATAAGCGCTTTGGAGGTTTCTTGAAGAAGCTGGGGTTCAATGTGAGTGAAGCAGAATCGCTCGTATATTGAAGACAACAACGGAAGAAAACTCAAAATTGTTCTCCATGTCGACGATGGATTGATGGCTGCCATGCATAAAGATGATTTAGACAGGTAAATGAAAAAATTAAAATGAAGAATTTAAGATCACATCAAAGAAGGCTAAATATTCTTGGGACTTCCGATACAGCAAGAAAAAAATTGTATTAAGATCAATCAGAAAGCGCAGGCAAAGAATGTGTTGGAGAGATTCGACTTTGCAGAATACAAGCCGATATCTACACCAATTTTGAAGAGTTCAATGACTTCAGAATCTGGGAAAGAAGGGAAGGAGCAGACATTTCCTCACCAACAGGCACGTTGATGTACCTAATGATTGGAACGAGACCAGATTTGGAGTACGCTGTAGGATTTCTTGCAAGGTCGTTAGAGATTCCTACATCAGAAGACGTAGCGAGGGTCAAGAGGGCGTTTCGCTACATTGCTAGAACGCTTAATTTGGGTATAACCTATAGTTCGAAATCTAAAAAAGGCATTTACGATGTTTTAGTGATTCAGATTTCAGAGGTCAATCAAAACAGGTAGATCAACTACAGGCGTAGTTGTTACAGACGCTGGAGTGGCTATATCTTGGCTGAGTCAGAGACAACCGATGGTTGCTACCTCAACTACGGAAGCTGAGATTGTGGCTGCAAGCGATGCAACAAAAGAAGTAATTTTACTGACAGGGCTGTTGAAACAAATTAGACCTCTGAAGTTTCTACCAACTTGGCAAGTAGACAATTCAGCAGCAGTTAAACTGGCAAAGAATCCAGAGTTTCATAAAAGGATGAAAAACATTGCCATTAAATATCTTTTCGTTCGGGAGAAAATAACAGAAGGCAAGCTGGGCATCCAACAAGTCTCAACCGAAAAGCAATTTGCGGGCATAATGACGAAACCATTACCAATGACTCGTTGTAAGATTTTGTGTTATAAGTTGGGACTCTAATAAATATTGCACATGTATAGGGTTCTTAAAAGTTCAAAATTTTTATACAACTGTTGTTTAATTAACAAGGGAAAGAAATTAAGTAGGTATTGGTTTTAAAGAGTTGTTAATTTCAATCAACAAGGGAAAGAGTTGAAGTAATAAATTAATATATATGTCAATTTAAATTAAGAAAAGAAATAACTACAACAGTAAGAGTTGTCATGGAGTTGTTGATAAAACATAAAAAGCTCCCAATTAATAGTCTAAAGAGAAGATTTGTCACTGATAAAAATTAAATCTCTTTTTACCGTCAATATGTCTGAGTTGACATATTCGTTCAAAAACTCAATAGATTTTTTCCAAGCATTTCGAAATTAATAATGAAAATACAAAATATGCATAATTGAAGACGCATATATATATAGCAATTAACAAAAATGATACAATTTTATTTGTAAGTCATCAGATTAAATGATCATGAACGCTCCCATTCCCACCAAGCAATATATGGGATTCCAGCGCCTCAATCGTAACGTCTTACGTAAAAATAGTTACATTTTCATCATTGACTGCGTATTGGTACGTGGTGGACTACGTGGTGAATTGATTTTATCCCTCTGGGAACGTTCTTTTACTACTACTGCCGCCTCCATATAATGCCACTGAAAAAACGATTTTATTTTTTTATTATCCCATTTTCGCGATTTATATAAAAACCTGACGTGCTATGGATTTTTGAATGTTGTTTTTTCACTATATGCTAAAAAGTATTCTAATTAATACCTACTTTATTATAGAAAAATATAAGAAATTAAATTCGTCTTACTTTGCTAGTATACTTCGCACTAATTCTCCGCATTTGAGCACGAAGAAAACCTTGACGCCATCTTTTTTGAAAATATAGTTTTTTTTCAACGATTTAATTTTACTAATAGACAAAAAACCTTAACCCTTTGAGTGCGGAATGACGTGATACACGTCATGGTTTTCTTTGGGTTGGTGCTGATGGCGTTATATCACGTCATGGGTACCGTGAGTGCTCCAGCTATCACTAAGAAACTTTCGATAGGCCCCATAATGAAAGCTGGAACACTCACAGTACCCATGACGTGATTTGACGTCTTCAGCACCAGCGCAAAGACAACCATGACGTGAGAACACGTCATGCCGCACTCAAAGGGTTAAACAAATTATGTCTACGTAGAGAACATTTTACCCGCTATAAAGATTTCACTTACGCAGTAACATTAAAAAATTGCCTTTTCTAATTTTCACGTTTTCGTGATTTGTGGAAAAACCGGAGGTGATAAAGGAATTTGAAGGTAATTTTCTGAATCAAGAGAACAGTACACCTCTTCGTTTTAGACAACAAAATCTTGCATGTTGGTGATAGTCACTGTTTTCCCAGTGCTCAGTACCTATTCAAAACTTTTCATCACTTTCCCGTGAAAACAGAAACAGCAATTTCTTTAACCGTTCACTTTATATAAAAATAGAGAGCGTAGACCAAACTAGATTTCTTTATTTTGAAAAATCAGAAATTTTAACTATAATGGAGCCCTGGAGTGAAATGTTTACGAGGAGCGTATCAATCCAAGTACGATAAACTTTGCTTTTCGACTACTCATGCTTGGTATAGCCTGGTTGCGAGGCAATTAGCTGTTGAGTGACTCAACTGTCGTGAGGCGCGATGTTAGACTAACTGCTGTCCTTGCTAATATTGTTGACACCCCCTGTCGGGGGCCCCCCTAAGCCGCCTCGGACCGGGGGCCCTCGGCGATCGCCGACCTGCCGACCTAGCCATACCGCCCCTGCGTATGTGAAATGATTCTCTCTGGAAGCGTGAATGAAGGTATGAGATAAAATCTATTTCAGTTAGGCAGCAGAAGTATTTTTTCCTGTTCTGAATTCGTTGGGAAGTCATCTGTTGACGTTGGACCCTCCAAGACGACCGAGCTCGGGATTGAGTCTGACGTTCTCTGGCAACCCTCGCAAATGTTGGGTAACAATAGTCATTTTTGGTCCCAAATACTGCTGATAATACCAAAAACTAAACGAAAAATCGAAAATAAAGCTCGTCTTTAATGGTACTGTTCACGCTACTAAAACGTATTTTAATACAACGCGTCCGATAAATACTAACCACTCTTTATTGGCTTTCAAAGGTATTTCATGAATAACTTGACGGGAATCACTTATAACTATATGATTCCACTAAGCTACTCCATGTACATTAATGTAAGATCAATAATATAAGATTTTCATTTTCAAAATTTTCAAGTCAGAGGTTTCAATTTAAAATAATTTGCATACAATAGTGATCCAATTAACTCACGACATTGATAAAAAGTTAAGCTTTGATTTACGGTGTGCACAAAAGAATCCGGGGCTCATGAAGTAACTTGAAGTATTTATGGGGCTTTGGATCTCCTTCTTGGACTCGCATGAGTGCAAAAAAACTCACTACCAGCCTGAACTCCAGTAGATCTTTTCGAAAACCGCGAGACGTCCCTTTAACAGCAGGATGTACAAAGGTTCCTTTCTCAGCCTTCCGACTGGATCTGTTCCAGAGCTTTGTGGGGAGTTGAATTGGGCCGAAAATCCAACAGCGTAACGTTCTCACTCCCTTTGGAGTTCGTCCAAGCATCGGATGGAGGAACAGAGGAAAACTTATCCAAGCAAATTAGTTCCACCCTATTCCGAGATTTAGCATGAACTGCCTAGGGAAAAAAATAGGAGGACAGTGGAGAAACGGGGATACGGGGGAACGGGAACCGGGAAACCTTTCATGGGGAAACCTTTTATATCAGAAATTCTTTTTTTCCTCATTACGCGATGCAAATAACTCACGAGGATATGGATTAATGCACGCAATGTGAATATCCCTACCACAACATCTGGTATAGGGACAATTTATCGCTATCACCTTGAATTCCAAGAATGCAAAGCATCAATAAAAAATACTATTTCCTTTCAGCTAAAATTTTGGAGAAATGAACAGGGGTCAAAGAATCAAGATTATTCCGTCAATAATTGAAAAACTAGGAACCAAATGAACCTATTTGGTATCAAGGGTTTTAAAAATTGGTTGAGAATAGATTTGTCATGTAATGCATATCTTTTCAAGCCTAAAAAATCTATTTTAATCGAAGAAACGTTGTTCTTGGAGGATAGTTTATTTCAAATTTAAGGATCTGACTTTTAAATTATCATAATGTTAATCATAATTATGTGTTAATCTCAAATTTCCTCTAGATAAAATGAATTTTTTAAGCTAAACGTTAAAACCCAGACGTAATATCTCCAAATCAATCCGGATTTAGCATTTAAATTCTTTATAACCAGATATACGTAGTTTGTAAAAAATAATTTCCTTTTCTTACTCCATTTTATTTTTATTTCTACTGCATGATAAGTAGTGGAAGTTGCTCTTCTTAACTTCTGCACCTTTTTCAGTAACTTTTCGTCATAACTCTCTCCAGCTGTGCAACAGCCTGCTTGTCTAATCACCTGCCGTTTAATCCATCTCTAATATATGCTGCTTTGACAGTCTGTTTACTCAGGACGGGCCTTATAGGCCTAGGGAATGAGCTGCAGGTTTGCGCACCTAGATGGAGGGGAATTCGCAGCGTATTGATCAGTTTGAGTTGCAGAAATACACGTCCACTTCACATCCACGCATTTGACTAGATTTCTCTTGAAGGGGAATATCCCTTCACTCACTTTCATGTTACACACACTCCATTCCCCTTCAAGATATTGTGAGCAATTAACAAGCCAACCAACCACCTCCTCCGTCCTCCTAATCCTCTCAGTCCTCCTTGCCCCGGTCACTCACCTACTGCTTACCTGAGTAATTGGCTTACGATGAGGAATAATCTTATTTATGACACCGGAGGTATTATTTTTCTTCTCTCTTTTCTGAGCATTCACAGGAGATTATCTCTCGCAGCAGAACTAGAAAGCATATGACTACTAAAAGGAATTTTAACATTTGATCCAATGTCAATCTCAATACTAAATACATCAATTTTAATAGCATAAGGAGTAACAGTAAGTCTTGCCTCCACATCGGTCACTCACACCATCTCCCAAACCATTTCTTACCCTTTTAAAGTAATATGTATTAGAAATCGATGCAGTAATTTTATCTCTGGGTATCTGATTGGTGGTGATAATATTATCTTAACAAGGTCATTTGAGAAATAGTCTATATTATTCCTGCATTCTAGCGTATTAATGTAACCTATAGAGTCGTACTTATCACATCAGGTTACACAACACAACACATACGAGGGTTCACAAGACTAAAAATAAAATGTTTCCCCTTTTTTTCCATGAAAGCTCCTGCCCTTCATGAACTATAGCCTATCCAACCACTATTAGCCATCTTCTTTTGCTTGTTCTCTCCGGTTGACTGTATCCAATCTTCGCAGATCTCACGGCATCATCTCTCCACCTTTTCCTAGGTCTTCTTCTGGGTCCGCTTCTATCTGGTGTCCATGTATAAATTCTCTTTGCGTACTTGCATTTAACATGCATGGAACATGTCCCAACCATCTAATTCTTTGTGATTTTATATAGCGTACTACAGACTCCTTTTATGAGCTCAATGAATTTTGCATTTCTTTTGTTTCCCCATTCACTTTCGTCCTTTGTTAGTAAAAAAATTCTTCTTAGTACTCTCCATGTAATAATCCGTGGTACCCTCCTTTTGAAAATGTCCAGTATATCCGTGTTTTGATTGGTCATCGTCCATGCCTCATATTAATTTGCAAGGACTTGTCTCGCTGCTGTCTCATAAATACTTTTTTCGATATCTTTCGAAGACTATTAGACCTTTGCAGTTTTAAGTTCACATAAACCACCATTCTCTGCGCATATTCTCTCAAGTAGCATTATTTTTGTTTAAGGTGAAATCAAGGAATTTATAAAAGCTCAGACATAAATTACCTATAAATTACTTTTAGAGAATATCAATTTTTATCCCGACCCCTTGCAAACTACTTATTTCATTGTACATCATGTGCAATATAACATATCACACAGGTATCCCATCCCAGTTCCATTAATATTTCTTAAATAATTTTTTTCACTCCTGCCTATGATGATGATGCCATCAGCGTATGCTACATTTAGGAATGTTATATTTATTACATTTCAGTTGAGCTAATTTTTCCGTTAACTGCTTTCAGCACAAGATTAGGCTACAACGCTGATCGGGCATCATCCTGCCTTACACGTAATTTAGTTTTAGAAGCCTTTGTTTGACCGCAGTCGTTTTCCATGCTATAATTTGATCCCTATATTGTATCTGCGACAAGAATTTTTAAGTACGCCAAATTTTCTGAGAATGGGCATTATCGCCTGTTTGTTGACATTATCAAACGAGATTTTAAAATCCACAGCCAAACTGCACAGGAAAACATTTCTCAAGCATCTCTCCGATCATAAAAATATGATTCACTGTATTGATACATCGGTCTTTTCAATATCCGTGCTGATAGTAACTAATAATCTTTTTATATGTATGTTTATTCAACAATTCAGGCTCGAACAAGGGTTGATCGAGTGTTGGTTCAAGGTGTTTTGAAATACAGTGCATTTGCCTGGTTGTGTGATGTTATCGTGTGAGTGTGCCAGGGTGAATGATGGCAGGTGTGGCGTCCTCAAGTTAACTAGGGCTACTTAGGGACCCACTTTATCCCCGGTATGTGAAAAGTTACCCCCTCTCACCGAAAATCCCATCCTTCGACGAGTGACTACCCCTCCCGAGGGATATAAAAACGCCCGGAGTGTGTGCTTCGCGAGGAGAAACATTAGGGGAAGTCCTACGATGAGCATAATAGCCATCACCCTCTTGAGCAAACCAGATTTATGCTGGTGTAAGAATAGAAAAATAGAATAGAAAACAATTTTATTGTCCTGGGACAAAGTCCCTTGGGACATTGAATTTTTTACATGCCTTCATGAGGAGTGGAATACAAAACATAACAAAATACAAAGCCTTACAAATATAGGAAAATGAACAAACAACTTTCAAGTCCGCAGACTTCATGTCATGACTTTCAAGTCAGACAGACAGAATGAGCAAGGTAAACAACAGTGTACAAAGAAAACAGCAAATGATTATAATGAACAAGTAATGAACAAGTAACAAGTAACAACGTCATCTCATATAATTTTGTCATCTCATATATTGGCGATAGAACATTAAGGAGACAAAAAGTCAGCCATACTTCTTTTAAATTGAGTGACATTCCTAGAAGATTTAATACTATCAGGCAACGAGTTCCATAATTTACAGGATGAGATATGGAAAGTATTTTCATATTTTATTGTACGGTATTTGGGGATGTAAAATGTTTTTGTTATACGGGTCGATCTCTTGTTAGTTTGGGCGTTAAAAATCAAGTTTTCATATAAATAAGAAGGGGTTTTCGTGTTCAGTACTTTGAACAACATTAAGGCCTTTTGAATTGTTCTTCTCTGATTCAATTTTAACCAACCCAGCTTTGCGTAATAGGGAGATACATGCTCGTTGAAACGAATATCAAAAATGAATCGCATACATGAATTTTGCAGTCTTTGTAATTTAACGCTTAATTCATTAGTCATATCGGAGTATATAATTGAACAATAGTCAAAATTTGGAAATATTAAACTCTCAACCAACCTCTGGCGCAGTGTTGTTGGGATTAAGTGCCTGAAATACTTCATTTTGTAGAGAGTTTTGTGAACTTTATTTGAGATGGCAGTGACTTGATCGCGCCAGGCTAAGGTACTGCTCAGGCAAATTCCAAGGCTTTTGACTGTGTTCGAGTAGTCAACTTGAATATTTAGAACACTAACTTTGGGTAGGTCTTTTGAGAGAAGCATGCGTACATTAGGAGCACTTCCAAATATTATTGATTTTGTCTTGTTGGGGTTTAGTTTTAATCGACTTTTGAACAGCCAATCGCAAATAAATTTAATATCCTCGTTAACCAACGCGATGGCGTGGTTAATTTCAGAAGGGTGGGACTCTATATATATTTGCAGGTCGTCAGCGTAAAAATGATATTTGCAATGGGATATTTCCCTAGCGAGTTCCTTGATGAAAATACAAAACAGAAGGGGCCCAAGTATTGAACCCTGTGGAACTCCACATGAGACGGGTTTGAAAATTGATACATTGCCGTCTTCGTCTTTAACAGCTTGCTGACGATTTGACAGGTAGGAACGATACCAGCTAAGGGCAGAGTGAGAGAAATTGAGTCCACTCATTCGTTCCAGTAGTATGTCATGATCAACTGAATCAAAGGCCTTGCTTAGATCGAATTGCACCAGAACAGTTAATTTCTTTTCGTCTATTGATCGACGTATATCATCGGTTACCTTTAAGAGGGCCGTTTGTGTGCTAAAGTGTTTTCTAAACCCTGATTGATACTCATCGAAGAAATTTTGCCGCATAAGATGTTCCACTGTAGTGGTATGAACTAAGCGCTCGAGGGGTTTAGAGAGAGCGCATAGTAACGCTATTGGTCTGAAGTCGGACATGTCTTTGGGAGCAGGCTTTTTTGCTATGGGCCTAACTAAGGCAGATTTCCACAAGGTAGGAAAAAATGAGTAATTTATTGAGCAGTTATAGATGTTGAGTATCATTGGCATTACAGCGGGTAGAATAGCTTTTAAGATTTTTGCACTGATTCCATCAACACCTACAGTATTCGATTTTAAAGCTTTCACTTGCTTTAAAAGCATGTCAGGTGTGTAGTGAGGGAAATAGAGCCTCGTGCTATCGAAATCTGAGAATAATGTATGATCAAATAAAATTGGACCGTTTTCAGTACGAGTAAAATCGATGTCATCTGGGTATTCGTACGAATTTTCTTCCCTGAAGACTGGTGTAAGGAAATGGCTGTTCAGATCATCCAAGGGGAAGTTCATTTTGTATGGGGAACGTCTAGGCTTTCCAAGGCCAAGGCGCCTCAGCTCCTGCCAAATGGATTTGGCGTCCCATTTTGCAGAAAAACACTCAATATAGTACTTCTGTTTGGCTGTTCGGATTTGGTACTGTACTCGATTTATAATAACTTTGTATTGCTCGTGAAGGTGAGGTAGAAGAGTTCTTCGGAAATTTCGATGAAGACGATTTCTGAGTGATATTAAGTTCCTAATTTCAGGGGTTAACCAAGGGGCTGGTTGACGCTTTGGCCTAATTACTTTTCTAGGCGCATGAGTATCAAGCAATTTCAAAATAAGTTTGTTAAAAATTTCAACTTTTTTGTCCACAAGATGGGTATTGAAAAATTCACTCCAGTCACTTTCAAACACATCTGATTCAAATTCAGTTAAATTAAAACCCTTGAAATCACGGAAACACATTTCACTGGGCTTATAAGCACGTAACTTAAATCTATATTTTACATAAATTAGATCATGTTCCGACAAGAATGTGACAGGGTGCTGCTGATACTCTTCTACCTTTGACAAATCGTCGACGATGAAAAGGTCTAGGAGAGTATTGCTGTTCATGAGGTTGTGGGTTGACTGATAGGGAACTAGGAATAGATTACAGCTGAATAACATGTCACTGAGATACGTACTATCATAAGTTTTCTTCAACATGTCAATGTTTAGGTCACCACACAATATCACATTTTTGTACCTTGGAAGAAGATTATGAAGTGACGGCTCAAAACGTTCAGACATGAACCCGGTTTTTGGGGGTCTATATATGACACAAAACAATATTTTGCCTTCCTTTCCAAGTATTTCTAAGAACATGTATTCAGGTCTGAAAGGAGTACCATCAGACTTTAATAACAATTTAAATGACAAGCTTTCGTGAAGATACACACATACACCACCGCCTACTCTTCCTGGTCTATCGTTACGCAACAATTTGTAATTGTTCAACTCAACAGCGTGCGAGGAGATATTTTCATTTAGCCAACTTTCGGAGACAGCAATAACGTGATAATCACGTTTATGAAAATAGTCACGGAATTCGTCAATATGCCTGAATAACGACTGAGCATTAACGTGACACAATTTTAACATTTCGAGGGTGTCAGACATTTAGTTAAAGTTACTGAGGTCTTCAAGACAGGTAATAACACTTCGTTCCCCCCCTTCACGTTTCCTCACGTAAATTCTGCCTCCTCGAATCCAAAGGTACTTGAACTTATCGGGACGGGATAAGAAAGGAAAATTTTGAAGAAGCAGAGAGTGAAGCGGACGAATGACGGCCGTGTTCTTCCCCGGTGCGGGAGTAGATTGTTTCCCGGTGCCGCGATTATGGGGATGCAAGCAGTGACTCCATTGACAGCTTCAACAATTCCTGCATCGTCGCTGTTTGCGACCCGTCCACCGTTCTGGTTATCCAGATAAACTCTCACTTCCCCAGTCACGAAATCAGAATCTCTTTTCCCTTTGCCCCCGTGCATCTTGCCCTCACCAAAATTTCAATAAAGTGTTAAAAAGTATCAGACAGTGACCTATTCCAGTGATCAAGAAACTTTATTTAAGGGCACATGTGAAAGTTAGCTCAAAGTCAAGTCTCATTGCATTCACCTTTTTTTTGTTTTTTGTATTTGTTTCACGCTGCCCATCTTCATCTGAATCCTCACGTGTTGGAGGTTTCATTTTTGTATATTCATCCTCATCCTCATCAGGGTATTTTTTTGTTAATTCGGTACGGCATCGGGTGTTGTGAAATATATTTTGGTGGATTCAAATAGACCAATTTACTCGATCATTCCCTCCATCGGGACGGCTGTTGTTCCCCTTTTCCTACCACGTATATGACGAACATGTTCCGTCATTTTATATATATTTACTCAATATATATATATATATATTGAGTTCCTTCTTTTTTCTGAGGAAGGCGGTTGTGTCCCCGAATATATAAAAATATTTGTGAGTTTTTCTTTTATTGTGTTCTATCGTAACTGCCAGTCACACCTGTGACATTTTTTATTATATATATATATATATATATATATATATATATATATATATATATATATATATATATATATATATATATATATATATATATATATAAAAGTACCCCAGATTATTTCGTCAGCAATTTTATAAAAAAGATTATTACACCTTTCCAGTCTTCAGGTCTCTTTCCTTCATCATATATAGTAATGATTAGCAAATGTAGTTTATTTCATAAAGGTTTATCTTAATTATTTCAAATTCCTGTCATAAAATGATCGTTTCCTGGTACTTTATTGTGCTTTTTCCCTGAATTATATAAATTACTCCATTTTCAGCAGGTTCCAGAACTGCCGGTTCATCAGTCAATGCTGCATGTTCTCTCTTCTATGCTTCCTCGTATTGTTCTCTTCTCTTCTCGTATTCTTTTTTATACAGTCCTCTATAGTACTCTTGACATCTATTGAGTATGTCTTTCCTTTATGTGAGTATGTTTCCGAACTGAGCCATACATATCTGAGCTGAAATATTAACGTAAATCGCATCATTTATTTAAAAAAAACTTAGACTCTTTTTTTCATTGTTTTCTCCCATTTATTTAGTCTTATAATTCGGTAAATCTTTTTTATTTCTTCTTATAATCTTGTATTCTTACAGCCATATTAGTTCAAATAAAACTCTCACTCAATATGTTTGTGGAAACTTCACCTACCTACGATCTCATTTTTCAATTTTATGACGAATTTTAATTTTAGGAATGAAAGAGTTTTCTATTAAATAGAAAAAAGAAAAATCACAGGTCAATGAGTCTCCGAGTCGGGTGAGCATTATTTTATGATGACAAGAGTTTGGAGAAAAAACTCATTTACTTTTAGCCTTGTAACCATTAAACACATTCACGACGTTTTGTGCGATAACTTTAATGGCGTTCTGTTGAGCCATACGGCTAAAAGGACATGGTACGTTTACTGAAATAGAGTAAAGAACCGAATCGAAAGATAATTACTTCGCAAAATATAGAAACAAACATTGAATATCTCTTTAAGTACTAGAAGCATAGTGAAGTTTTGTCCTGTTCTCGGGGATACTGCCACAGAGCACGGTGATACTGAATGGAAAGCAAAGTCCTTGGATCGTTATAATAAGAATTGAGGGTAAATGCGGAATTCTAATCTGCTTAAATGGACAAGATTGAGGAGAATGACGTTACTTCGTCCATGATGTGTATATGAGTCTGTGATGAGAGGAGCTTAGAGTGAGCTATACGACCTCAGGCGTCTCACATGGAAGTATCCAACATAACAATCCATAGTGAAAAGATGCGTCGTACTTTTCCACATTAAAGCTTAGGGAATAAGATACAAAAGAGACTTTGTAACGGGTAAGATACCATGAAGAGACGACTTATTGAAACAGGAGACGCATTATAGCATCTCTGGAAACGTAAAATAAAAAGAAACATAAATGGTTAAGTGGGAACGTTTTGGATAAAATCAAAATGTTTTGAAAAAAACAATGTTTTGAAAATATTTCTTCAAAGAAACTGCCATGAATAACCAATCTAATTTGCAGTTTTTCATTTTACAATGAAAAATTTAAATTGCGGAGAACTTTTACGTATTCAAACAGGGTCATGAATAACTCCAGTTCTCGATCTACGGTTGGAGTCGTTGATTCTCCTTTGATAAATAAAAATCCTGATCAGTTCGGAGAAGAGAAATTGGGCCCGAGGGAAACTTTAATTATTAAAGTGCTGGTGTATTCCTATCAGCAGGAGGAGCAATCCTCTTAAGACTACGGGGTATATCGGCTTTAAGATTTAAATTTATGAAGAATCAACGTCGGCAAGACCGTACGCAGCTGACCTTTGCTCCCGAAACCCTATCTTCAGTTCACGAGTGAGTGAGAAGAGCCAATGCCACGCCCCATAGAGTTTTCAGCTCCAAGGTTTCAGTCCCAGGGGGCCTTCGCACGGCAGAAAAAATGTCAATTCTGCTCGTCGGCTGCATGCTTTGCAGCTCAAACAATGTGCGTCGGGTTTCATCGTTGTATTCCATTTTGGCAGCCCATGTTGCATAATGAGAAAAGTTTATCGCGACATGATTACTGTTAGTGTATGAATTCGACAAAATTTTTCTCCGCGGTCGGCATAAAATTCAAATTTTTCGTTGTTCCATCCAGACTGAACAAAATGCATGATTAAATTATGAAACCAGGTGGGGAATGGGCATAACTCATGTTTCATTACGAATTCGTGCTGCGGAATAGAGTAACCATAGAAACAGCAAAGTTCTTGAGAAGGCATTTGCAATAGAGGCAATAAAGTTGATTCCAAAATTGCAATATTTTCTAAAGAGTATTAAAAATATGCAACGATGCTATTTTCAAGATGTTGAAAATTAATACTAATAAAACACTAAAATCAATAAATCCTCCTGAACAGACTGACACTTCATAAATTGCATGGAGTCGCTGGGTTTCTTCGTCTTTCTTGGGTTGAAGGAAAGTCCATTTTATCAGTTATCCTCCTGTAATTAGCAAATGAAAGATTTATATGCTGATATCCAAGTTCAATCTCATAAAATAACCTTATTTTTCTGTCATGAGCTGGTGCAAAATGCCACCCCACTACCATTTGCGGATAGTTTAATTTCACTGTCGTCCATACTTCACAGGTGCTTTGATCAAGTTATTATCATTCAAATATGGATAAAATTTTGCGTTCATAAGAATAGGATTTTCATAATATACAATTCATTCCTCTTATTACCCCAGGTCCAGAAGGAATAACTACTCGCGTGCGCAAGCTGACAGATAGATGTTTTTTAAATCGTTATTTATGTAATAAAAACTGCAATTTATGTGTGTTTTAGCCATGAAAATATCCATAAACGAATAATATACCTATCATAGAAAAAATATATTAACAGTACCATTTTTGTCGCGTAAAAGGAAAAATCATTACTTCTCCTTCAAAATTAAAATTTAGGCACCCCTGCGGCACGGGTTGCCCGCAATTGATTGACTTCAACTATTGTATTCGTGCAGTTTGTTTCAAAAGGAAAAATTAAAGCTCCAGGACCTATCAATTAGAAAAAAATCTGGAATTTTATCCAAGCTGCTAACAAGTCGGAAGTTAGACTGTCGATAAGAAAAAATCTTTTCTTGATATTATTTTCAAAACAGTATTAGTCATCGTCAAAATCGGCAGTATTCGAAAGAGACAGAAAATACCGAGCTTCCTCCTTCACTCCAACCAATTACGAGAAAATGGACTATACATAAAGTCTACATCTACATAATACCTCGTTAGCTATTTCAAGGGTGTGTGGTATGGGATAAGTCATCGCCAATATACACTTTAATATACTAAGGTTTCGAAATTGCGACTAATATTTCATTGTTAAGACCCTGTAACAATTATTCAAAAGAGTTAGTTCTATCAACACGAAATTTATGAAAAGTATGCTACTAATGATATATAAAATATTTGTACCGATGCTTTCTGAAACAACATAAAGAAAGAGAGATACAAGATTCACGAAGAAATCAACCAAAATGTGTTTTTAGAACTACGTTGCATATAAAGAAACCGGCATTAGTGAGCCAATCAAATCATTAGCTTTACTACCTGTCGATAAGTATCATTGGCAGTCACTATGGCCTCTTACAGGTTGCATGAAAAATTACGTTTAAAATCCGTCTGCTCTGCAGTTTACTTCTCTAGATTTATTCTCATAACCTGATGTATCACAGAATCTGGGAGTTAGTAAGATGATTCTAACGTTGTCAGAAAATATTCTGGTTTGGATATATAAAAGACTTGGGTCAATTTTTTTGTTACCGGTTAGAAATCAATTCCCGTTTTAGTTATGCTAAAGGTGTTTATGTGCTTAAGAAGTAACCCCAGCAAAGTGCTTATGGGTGAAGGTTGCCGTACAGAAATCACTTGACCCGACCCTTTTATCAAAAACTCACCGCCTTCGAGAAAATATGTTACGCCAATCGTCTCAACTAACCACTTTTTTATATTCGCTGCTGGGAGAGCGATTTTTCTCCGGCGAGCCAAACCGAGGTCGCGTTCACAGAGTTTATGATCCCGGTCGCGTTAAGCTTCGGCTTTGTCCGCAAGTCCGTCACGACGCGCCCCTCACATCATCAGTTCCAACCAATACAATACCTCCATTAGTAGCAGAATAGAGCCACAGAAAAAGAAAATTTGAGGGGATGAGAAAGGATTATTTGTGGTTTTGTTTTTTTGCTTGCGTAATAATGTCCACGAAAAATTGTCAATAATATAATTAAAATATTAAATTTGGTGCCAATGACTATATTACTATTTGCTCAGGTACTATGCACATTCTCCTTTGAATTGTTTTCTTCGTATACGAATAGCTTACCCAAAGTAAACACAAACCATAAGTTGCTTAAATAATATATTTTTGCCGCATGCAAGCGCATAAGTATTACAGTAATATTAAGGGCTAGTCAATTACCAAGGATTGCTCAACTTGAGTAATTATGTTGCATTATATTACGTTTATCTCACAAATAAAACATGCGCAAGAGGATCGAAGTAACTTTCGTTTTTAATACTAAATATGTTAGGATGTTTTAGCTTCGTTAAGTGGTCCACTAACCTTTTCATCACGGTAATTATGTAGTCAATTTTCGATAATAGTTTATTTTACTGGATGTATGAAATTATCAATCTCAAATGACATAACAGCAGTGCAATTTTCTATACCCAGTTTTGAGTATCACATGTAAAGTGATGTATTACAATTAGCATATGATGATAAGGAAATAAAATACATAGCTTTTAAATGTGTAACAAGAGCGTTAGTTTACTCTAATATTATTCGTATAAGAAGATGGAAAAAGCGTAGTGGATAGCTCTATTGCGAATCACCCGCCATCAATGAATAATATAGTTTCCATTGACGATGCCTATTGCCAAAAAAATTGAACTGTTGCCGACAAAATATTTCTGTGATACATTGAAAATATTATTACGACCTCTAACAGAGCCACATGTTTCCGCTTCCATAAAGAACATGCGACTCGCTGAGGTGAGGAGTATCCCCTTTCGACAGTTTTACCAGAGCGTTGGATTTTGCGGCATTAAATATCATCTATATTCCAAGTTCGGGGCTAGCAGACGGGCAATTGTAATGGCTCATACTCAGCGGTTAGTGGCCATAATGGATGGACAAAAATGCTCACCTTCGCGTATAGAGTTATTTTTCTATTAGTATGGTGAATTATTGCTCTATTAACATTTCCTTTTCTTTGTAATAGTTTAACATTTATTATTTATTTCCTCAACAAATAAAAGCTCATTTCGGTGGCCTAATATGTACGTGGTAGGATATATTTTACTCTGAGTGAATTGTAGGAATAGATTGGCATGTTGTTAATATATTCTATTAACACTGCTATGTATTCCTCTGTTCACTCACTTATGATTTCCAAATTTGTTGTTGTTCCGGACAATTGTTACAGAAACACTTTGATTGAAAATAATTTGTCCTCCTTGGAACCATTGGATACACACCAAACAAATAAAACACTACGCAATTGTTTGGGTACTCGAACTTGCAGTGAGTGAATGCCCATCACTAGCTATCCCACCGATATTTGTAACTTAATAATACAATTCGGGCGTCAGTTATAAGATTAAATAATTGAGATGGAAGGAGAGGTCATAATTTCATCAATATGTAGCCTGAAAACCGAAATAACAAAGACATTGGCTATCCCCGTTCTATCCTTAGTTTCCTTTGGATAGCACAACAGAATGGACGAATTATTTATCGTTTGCAAAGCTAGAATATTCACCATCTGCTCTGAGTGTAGGAGAAATATCTCTCAAATCCTGCTTGGATTACTTAGAGCTGTAAATTCTACTCAATTTTGCCATAATTATCACTGGAAATGCGGCTTACGATTGATTTTTAATAAAGAGCTCATATTTGTAAAGATAATCCACAATTACGAAGAAAAGGCATGCTGATACGAAGTCCTGACCTGGCCCTATGTGATTATTTCCTGTTCCCTACACTCAAAAATCGCAAGAGTGGAAGGGGCCACTGCCGTGAAGAAGCCGTTGAAGCCTACAAAAAAAAGTAATTTCAGCACTCGAGGAAAATGAGTGAAAAAACTGTTTTGAGAAGTGGTTTAGAGAAGGCAAAAATGTATAGAATGTCGCGGTAAGTATTTTGAGAAAATATAGTCATTAAGATTTTTTCAAGTGTCTTAGTTTTTGTGTCTCTCAAAAATTTTGTAGCCACCCTCGTATTTATTAATTTTTTTGACAAAAAACATCGTAAAATTGCAAAATTAGCGCGTCAGCCCATAAGCACTAAAGGACAAACTGGTTTGACAAAGACGGCACACTGGCAATGCCCATTTTACAGCTCCTAGCATCTGCCAATATACGCCCTCTCCATCCACCACAATGGTTTAAATAATTGATGCATCAAAATTATCGAGTGAAGCCAGCTTCCATGACAAAATAGCACTCTTCCTTAACACAACAGCCAAACTTACATCACCAATTAAGTCAGAATCGGGATTCAAATGCTAAAGGCGTTCTATCTTCTACTCTATCTAGTCAAAGAGAGATGCTACTTCGCTCTGGTTAGGCCACACCTCGAATACGCCGCGAGTATTTGGGACCCTGATCATAAAGATTTAAACAAAAAATTTAATAAAATACCAAGAAAAGGAGCGCTTCGTTAAAAACTGCAACGAGCGTACATATAGTGCCTCACTACTTCTAGATGGATTAATGTGGGAGTCCCTAGAGACTCGGAGGCTACACGCTAGGCTTAGGTTGTTTGATATATTCAGAACTGATATTTTTCAGAGCGGCATAAAAAATATTATCATGACTCCTCACTACATCTCTAGGTCTGACAGATGCGATAAAATAAGAGAATTACACTGCCGAACAGGTAAGTACAAAAACTCGTTTTTTCCGCGAACAATAAGAGACCATAATAAAACTCCTATAATATTATACATGTCACCATTTTATCTCCAAAAACTCACATCTTTACATGGTTGGTGACCTAAAACCCCCTGCCTCACGCCCATGCGGCGGCTCGCAGGGTATTATGTAGATGTAGATGTATCTTAGTCACCTTTTGCGACAGACTTTACTTCAGTTGATCGTCATCTTTGTGATAAATATACCAAAACATAAGTCCAAATTTATATTTTAATTAAAAACCACGGGTAGAACTATATTTTAGTCACAATTAGGTAATTTCTGATATGAAATTAAATATATTCATCAAAAGTTCGAATCATGCAAAGGCACCAATATTTTTTGTCTCAAATTTCCCAATGGAGAAAATGCATTGAGAAGTAACAACAATAACCACGGAATCGTATTAATGACGGCCGTTTTCCATTCTGGTGTCAACTAAACTTCATAAATACGATTTCAAGGAGTCATAGAGACGAAAACGGTTCTTTTATATAACATTTCCGCGGAAAAAGAAGGGAAGAGAGAAAAAAAGAACCGTCTTTCTTTTTCTGCACGTGGAGAATCTGATATGGCGCTGCCATGGAATCCGATCCTAACGACCCCCCTTTGTTTCCGGCTCCAACTGACAAGTAGGTAGCCGAATATCATCTCGTGTGTATTTTCCATGTGACTTCGCCCAAATTCCCGACGTAGGCAAGGAGATCCGGTGGGTGGGTAGGGAGCGGAACCCTTGAGAGGCCTCGTGGGTCGTCGATAGCCGGTCACTTACAACTAGCCTTCCCTTGGATCTGAAAACATTCTATCTTTGGATCCCAATTCAAAGAATACAAGGCAAGGGAAGTCCAGCATTTGATTAGGGAAAAAGACATCGAACACATCAACAAACATTGAAGAAATTATATTTTTTCCCACAGATTTATTTTAAATGGTAACATTAGTACTCAAGGCATAAGTGTCATCTTCAGGTACAAATTTCCCAGATATAAACCATGGTGTATATGGCCAGAAAGATAAAGAAAAAGATGGGGAGGTGAGGAGGAAAAATAAGAGGATAAGAAGGTAGATGCTGGGGTCGAGATGAATCGTATTGTAGAAAAGAAAGCAGGCGGAAGGGGGGAAGGAGGCGGGAAGTCAAATAAACCTCTGGAAAAATACCACGTGTACTTTATCTTCATCATGAATTGTAACAAAATCACGTCTGCATTAAGTGAGTTTATGGTACATCTCACTCATAGCGAAGATCTGTTATGCGATAAATGTCAGCAAAATAATAAGTTATTGTATTGCTCAGATGGGTTTATAAATGTCTTCTGTGGCAATATTCGGCATTAAGTATTATCGTGATACAGAGCAAAAAATTGGAACTTTTATCTTTTTAAGATATTACGCTAACCAGAAGGGAGTGTTTCTTAGTGCAAAAAATACAGTACGACAAATATAATTTTGAAACCTAGCGTATTGCACTAAGTTATATAATTTTAATAGCGGTGTGAAACCATCAAAATCCGTCAAATCAGAAAAACAAAATTTGAGGTAAATCCGATGCATTCTTTTCTCTTCATGATTAGTGGTACAGCCATTACACGTCACTAATAATCAATTGAATGCTTAATAACCAAATTTGATACACTCAATCGTATCTCTGCGCCAGGTATTGTGATAATAAAATGGCATACAAAAAAATACGCATTAGAGAGGCATCACGAGTTATAATGACGGTTAGTGAACTAAAGTTTCAACTGTAAGGCATGCATTCCATGGCGCACATAACCCAACATCCCTCTCAAAGCTAAATTAATTATGGCTGGTAAAAATGTATTAGCAATCACATCATTGTCCGGATGTAATACAATATTAGTAAATTGAGTTAATTGATATGTCCATAAATAATTAGTGATACTAAACAGGTACTTACATCATATGAAGAATGGAGTCGACTCTAAGATCCATGAAGTTTGGTATTTTACTCAGCGCGGTGTGAACTATTCGCCTGAAAAAAAGGAAGGCAAGTTGATGACATAATGTAGCAACTTTTCCATTTGTGACAAATGAAAAGATCGTTTTACCAATGCAGTCTGCAAGATGAACATAAATGGTTCATCAGAAATTACTCTTTCCAATTCCACGCTTTTATTAATTAACATTTGCTTTTATTTTGGAAATTTATAAATTTTTAATATGAGGCTATTTACAGGGAATGCCCAATCGAATGGATGTAAGACCATAGAGAGGGTGGCTTGTCTTTGGTGGAGGAGAGAGGGTGGCTTGTCTTTGAAAATCCGACGCCCTTAGCAACACGATAAAAGGAGCTACATCTCACCACAGCGAATAACATGTTATTCATATATGCGCAACCATTGAACTAAGCGAAAGGTCTTTATTATATCTCCATATTTGTGTCAAGTAATATGCAGTGGGCAACAGTTTCAGGTATTTTGAATCTAAGTAGCAACTAATCAGTAGTGCTCCATCCAAAAGAGCTCGGACGGTTTCATATAAAAGAGAGCGTTTTCATATAAAATTCAGATTTTCGATTTCATTCATTATAGGTCAAATATAATGATTCAAATACAATATTTTCTGAGCACAAATAATCAGTCAACGATGGGAAGAAATCTGTTGAAGAAGTTGAGGCGAATATCAGCGTTCAGGCTTAAATTTTCATAATCGCTATCGGAAGCTTTACGTAACTAAAAACAAACTTAGGGCTCCCATTCAAGCTTCTAAATTAGCTAGGCACGCTTGCATGTGCTAGAAGCAAGGAGTGCTGAGTATTCACATAATGTGCGATAGCATGGAATTCCTTCCAGTCTTCAAACGATAAAGAAATATAAGTGATCAGGAGAAATAATATTCCTCAATAAAACGGTATTCAAATCACATGTTAAATAGGCTTGAGGTCAACAATTTTCACCACCTCCAGCAAGCATGATACGAGTATCCAATCGCGTGTGCGTGAGCTCTTAAGTCAATCAGAATAGGTAAGGCTTTTAATCTTCTCGCAAATTAATCAACTTGTTAGCTTCTTTTCGAAACAATTTTCTCAACTAAATGAACCACGTCGGTTTAATTTAACTAAAAGTGAATAAACTCAAATATGTAAGACATGACCTTAAAGTCGTAAAATATATCTTTATCTTCTGCATCAATTTTCAGTATTAAATCAGGGCTCATCACTTCCTAATACCAGGGTAAAAAAGGGTGAATACGTCATAAAAAGATGACCAGAGGAGACAATTTTGAGAACGTATGGTGAAATATTGCTCTGAGTCTCAGTGTTTCATCAAATATTTCAAACCGAATGATAGAAAAAAACACAGCAAGTACATATCACTATTGTTCTCTTCAGATTATAGAGGACACATTCCGAAACTGGCGCCACAGCGCTAGAATGTGCATTGGGACATGGTGTTAGGTTTGAATGAGATGTGCGAATAGGTGCGCAGTACGGCTCACCATCGATATAGAAATGCACAAGGACGTCGACGGCGCTTGGGTATCCGATGTGGTTCTTGGAGGAAGATCGGGTGCTGCGAAGAAGGCCACGGGCGAAACCGGCTTGAACGAGATAGGTTCGCATATCCCCGAGTCGTGCAATGGTGATCGGAGCGCAGGAAATAAAAAGCGAGCGAGGGAAGCCGCAGGGCAGGCGTTACCCACGCAATCAAGTCGCATCGGACGAAGGAACGTCGCGTGTAAGCTTCGATTTGAGGACATCGTCGTTGATTGAAAAATTCCTTCCCGGAGAAAAGAGTATGGAATGATGCGGAAAATTCCGTTCGGCTAGGGACGAAAATTATTTATTCCAGATGAAATTTGAGTAATTTGCCCCATTAAATCGTTTTGAATTTTATTTTTTCTATCCCGGCAAGGAACAGAAAAATACGCCCTCGCCTTAACAGTATTTTTTTTACCTTTTTGGATATTTTAAACAAAATATTCTTGATGTAATATGGCTGAGAGACAGTAATGGGTGAAACAGATTTTTTTCTACTGTCAATCCACTATATTTTACAAATGATAGAAAAAGAGGATATATTCATGAAACAAAATACCATCAAATTAATGCATGAAACTGCGTTAGTTTTGTTTAATTATTAGCACCAAAAACGACATTCAACGCGTCGTTTTAAAAAATTAGAGGCTTAGTCCAACACAATGGGCAGAAAAATGTTTTTCTCAATTAATAATCAGCTCAAATAGGTACCTCCTTTTGCTAGCATCAAACGTAAGAGTTGAGCTGAAGCAGTAAAGCTTGAAATGAAATGAAAAAGAACGCGGGTGTTTTGTGCAGTAGACCCTCTTGAAGTAACGGACAAATTATTTTAAGACAAGATCATGAGTTTGGGAAAAGTAAGAACAGTTACGTCTTACACAGGTTGAGCAGAATATTTTGCTGACAATAGGACTCAAAAACAAATACAGGTGACCCAGATTCAAATTACACCTAGAATGAAGAGTCTAGTGTGCTTTCCGAGAGTATATGAAAAAAATGTCCTTAGAAAGAAACTGTTTAAAAAGAATTATAGAAAATATTCAGGCATAAAAATACCCGAAAAACTCATTTCATATATTTCTTCACTCAACCCCATACATGGTTGCGCTAACATATGAGTTTTCTTGTTTTCGAACGTTTTCAGAGAAATATTGCCTTATACAGTTCCAAGAGGACAAAATTAATTTAATACCATTTGTTTACATTTAACATTGCGATGAGTATACCGCAACGCATTTCCAGAGGATTACAAAAGCATAGGCATAATTTATAATATTAATCCACGTAACCGTGAGATTTGGAGCTACTTCATGCCTTTTAACGCAATTAAATTTCCCAAGTGCATGGAAAACGTGAAGTAGGCATACGAATACTTAATATTTCATCATTTGAGTACAGATATTATTATTTTCCTTTAATTAATGCCATTGGACATAATGCGCACCAAAATAATGAAATACAGGCCAGTAAATGTCCTTTATTCCACTGAGAAAGAGTATTTGGAGGATAAATTCGTTTGAACTATCCAACATTCTTGCCATTATATTTTATAATGAAATCAGATATTCCTAGAAAATTGTGCTACATCTACGGGAATATAGAAGAACTTACTCGCATCATATAATTCCTGCGAATGCTCCATCTCACTTTGCCCTTCTCACCTTAAAATAGTAGTAGTAATAGTAATAGTAGTTGTTCAATAACGTGAACGCGTTGCTATTCATAATATCGGTTTGCAAGAAAATAACATTTCTCATAAAAATCTTTCAATTCTGTGTAAAAATAATGGTGAAAAGGCAGAGTGATTCCAAAATACCTTGGTCTGAAAATTCTACCCTGTATCGGTTGTCCTATCTCTCGTATCATACCAGCCAATAACCGCGGCTGGACTGCCCCAAAAACGAGAGTTATGAATTTTTAATTTTTTCATACAACGCCGCATTATGCCTAGCGGTCAGTCACATCTCGGGATCTAAGGAAATGTTTGGAAGAGATCTACGTTGTAAGAGAGAAAATAGATGCGCTGCAAGGAACATCTAACACATACTATTAAAACCTTATTTGGAAAGAAGAGGCCTAATTAAATGAAATTGTGCCGTGGGTTTGAAGTTACGGCTGAAGGGGCTACAGTTTTTTTATTGCGGCAGACTGTGAGCGCTTCACTTCTGGCTACAAGAAATTACGAGACAATAGAGCCCATGTTAAGGGAACTTTTATGACGATGGAGGGTGGATATGAAGAAACGAAGAGTGATTAAAATAAGAGCGAAAGAAATTCAAGGGAATAGAACAGGCAAACTTTTCTCAGAAGAGGGTAAATAAAGCCCATTCTTCAATTAAATTCTCATTCAAATACCAACCACTTACAGTTGAGGGAGTATAGAACTATTCAATATCTTAAGTACTTCAAAGAAGTGGCCACAAAAGACCTCTGGAAATGAAATAAGATTGACGACTTCATTCATAAGGGGAACTCAATTACAGCACGAGCTCTGGATCACTTGCGTGTGGAAAATACATTTAAGGAAATTCGAATTAAATGTAGCATTTTCGGTAGCACCAAGTCAAGTACATATATAACGGGGATGATTCATTAGAATACGCCATGTTTTCACACTGCTTATGTGACAGCTAGGACGGGGATGCCTCCGTCAAAAAACTCCCCCTGGGTAATTGAATTTCCTTGAGGCCCAGCATTAACTGTGCCTCCAATACTTTGACTTCTACTAAGTAGCACATGCTTGAAGAAGTCCGTTTCACTGAATTTTGGGGCGCAGAAAATGCCTGGATCTTGGAAAGATCCTCCTATTAAGATATTGGCCAACGAGAAAATAGGAATTAACCCTAAATTTCTTAAAATCCACGCTGGGGTTCTGGCAGAAGGATTTACTACGGGAAATAATGTTAACTGTGGTGGCATTGGAGAATATTTATAGCTCAGCCTCCGTCCACTCATCAGAAGGTGTTTTAAGACACGACCTAAGGGTGTCTTGGTAAAGAGAAGCAATTTAACATCAGAGTAAATCAGGGCGGTAAATAACAACCAATGGATCCACAACTGAGTAAGTTAGCAAATGGCTTGAATATCCTACCGGCCTCTCATAGGAATTGATTGCCATAGTGACTTGACTTTAAACGTGTACTCTCCAGACGATACTGAGCCTCAGTTAACGGGTTATTAAGCAATGTTAAAAATATATGCCGTTGTAATAATTATTAAATTCCATGTATGAATGATTAGGCAACTTCGTTTTAGGACGGTATAAACACACCTTTAAATTAGGCTAATTTGTAAAATATATCGGTCATTTTGAAATTTAGTTGGGTTTGTATCTAGGCTAAACATAAATATCTACGTCAAAGTCAACCAATTTTTCCAAACTGTGAAACAACGCTGCTTTCTTCCAATTAATCGTTCACTGACTTTGGCCAAAGGTTAGAAGATGGCCGAATTTTTTAACAATTAGAATTGATGATCAACTAAATCCTATTTTGGAAGTAAATATCCTGGCAGCGTTCAACCAGGTCAACCGCTATCTTGTGTAATCCAAAATTTTTGTTTGATTACACATTCTTTTATAAGTCAACAAAAGGAGAAACTAGAGGTATGTTCAAAGAAATACATGCGACGACATGGAATTTTTTGCGCTGCCTTATGCATTCTATGCATTCAAAATTGCTACGCTCACTTTTCTACATCACACACGTCATTTTCCTAAGTTTCAAATTCCAAAAGTGTTCGTTAAAATGTCCACAAACAAAAACTCTAACCAACTCCCTTTACTGGTAATTGTCAAGAACAGCCATAGAAGATTCGATGGCAGTAAATTGTTTTATTGACTGAGGGCGTAACTAAAACGCCCTCAGTCAATAAAATTCCATGATTTTTGCCATGATTCTGTTAAAACTGACTTTACAGGGAAGTTTTAACAGAATCACGGCGAGTATCCTGACACTATTGGCACAGTTAATGATAAGCAATCCAAATCCCTCGAATATCAAATGCCTCGTGTGCAGTAGCAGCGTTGCTTTGGACTCTCTTCAATCTCTGGCAGCAATATCCATAGTTGATTAGTCGGGTCACGAGTAGCAAGCTTCTACCGCGTAATGATGATCACCTCAGAGGTTCATCTGGTTTTCGGAGTGCAACATGCGTCTGCATATGTACGTGAATGTGAGAGGAGTGCAGGAGGTTGTATCTGCAACCGATCCTAATTCTCTTGATAGCCAAGCGATCCTTCGCCGCATAACCTGCGCACGCCATGCGACGCCGTTCGCCATGAAAGAGACGCCTCGGCACGTGGAAATACAATACTGCCCGAATGCCTGTCTGCGTACTCATATCACTGCGTGCGAACGGAAATTTCAGCTTGGTACTGAGTGTTATCATTCTCTGATTCGGGATCAACTCATAAAAATCATGCTCTCGGGGAAACGCGATAGAGACGAGATAGAGTCTCATTTTACGCGTGAGCAACAGTTGATTTCAAATGGATGTGCTTTTCAAAGGCCCTCCTGGGACGCTACGCTTTCCTAATACCAAGGATTTCCACTGGGAAAAGCCAGCCTTCCTGCATGGATCCATCGCCTTTAAGGTACGCTTTCTCTGATTGAACGGCATTTACTAAATAGAATGTGAAAAGGAGAATATATTTGCACAGTGATGAAAAGAATACTTTGTTTAAATTCACGATACTTTATTCCAGTACAACTACTTTCAACATTTCGCTGTAATCATCAGGTGCACAAATTTCTAAATACATCGGGGCAAATAAATATTGCTCCGGGTAAGGCCGGGGGGGGGGGGGGAGAGGGGCAAATTGGAAGAGGTACGGGGAGGGGCTGGGAGATGTCTGGCAAAGACCTGGGAATGGACTCGCTGGTGGGAGGAGAGGCACATGGTGAACTGCATTTTTTCTTCTGGAAAATCAGGGGAATGATTATTTTTCTTCTTGTGTTACTCAAACTTTTGTGCAAGATTTAAAGAAAAATACTGTCGAGAGTTTTCTTTCTATGATGAAAACTTTTATCCAGCGACAGGTTAGAGGTTGTTTTAAGAAATTATGGGATTTATTTTGAGGCTAAACGGGACATAATCATTCCTAATTTATCGATTTGGAGGATGATTGTATCAGCCCCTAACCGTAGGTTCGGCAAGATTAAGTTTCCATCGATCAATCTCGGTGACGTCTATTGCCATTTTCTTCACGCAACTTGGTCAGCTTCCGTCCTATTTTCCAAGACGATAATCATGAATTCTGATTCAATATCTCCCTTATGACATCAAAGAGTCATTCATCACTCAATTTCGACAACTCATCGAATCTCTTCAGAGCCAATATTTGACTTCAGTGGGCAATTTGTGATGGATATCTTCCTAGCCATCAACTAGGCCATGCTGTCCACAAACAAAAAGTGTGCCATGACAGGACTCCCTGGCATCGTGGTAACTTTGGTAGTAAGCAAGAAATAACTAAGGATATTTGGAAGCCAATGAATTGAGTCTTCGTGCCCTGAAAACCATAGAGCCGGCACATTATCTCAACAACAAAGTGACCTGGTTGCTTGAGCAAGTATTTGTTTTCTTTCGCATGAAATCACTCAAAGATTTTAAAAGAACAATTTATAGAGGGACCAAGCGCTAGAGACTAAGCCGCTGCACCCTAGGCTTTGACTGCTTGATAAATTTAGAACAGGTGTATTTCAGTGTGACACAGAGAATATCATTTTGACGTCTCACTACATCTCTAGGCCCGACAGAAGTGTAAAAAGGAGAAAGATGCATTTCAAATAGATAAGTACGAAAATTCTTTCTAACCCCGCACAATAAGTGGCCATAGTAAAAACCGAGTTCAGCTCCAAAATGCACAACTCAGCACTCCTCAAATACGCTTTAACATTGAACCTACCAACAATTTACACGACTGGTAACTTAAAACCCCCTGCAATTTGGTAGTTCAAAGTGTAGTATAAAGGTTTAGTTGAAAAGAATATGAAGAGAAGAGACTGAGAATATGAGAAGAGATTGTTTTCGATCATCTTGCACAGATTAGCGCGCACACGCTAACATAAAAATGGCAATAGGAACGCTCTTAGCGCAAAAAATAGGGGGGCGGCATTTATCTTCTTTACAAGAGTAGTAAAACTCCTTCCTTGAAAGATTATATCTGGAATAATAATGTATATTTTCCGGGTAATGATCAAAATATTCTTAGTTATTGAGGTATTCCAATTTCTTCCGCCACGTATTTCTTCACCGCCACCAGCTTCGTCTGTTAGCGATAAGTCTAACGCCGACGAAATACAGTAAGATGTACTTCAATCTGATAAAAGTAGACGACGCCAAAGATCCGATTAGAATACGATTTGTGACAAATACTACAAGTCAACTATTTGATAATTGAAAAATGTATAGGTATACAATTTACAAATATAGATTGGGTAATGAATGCCACGGGAACTAAACTTCTACTTCTGAATCGAAAAACCTAGACATTTTCACGCTGCTAACAATGCTGCAGGAATTTCACTCTCAATTCTGGTGATCTCGAGTGATTTTTCCAGAAAATTCAGATCCTATCCAAAGCCCGTGGGTATACTATTATTCTAATATCTTCCCCTTCAAAACCTCCTGCATAATTGTCAGCACGGATTCCGAAAAGGTTGATCATGCGAAACACAGCTCGCGCACTTTCTTCACGACGTTCTCAAATCTGGTGAATCGAAAAGACAAGTTGACGCACTATTTCTAGACTTTTAGAAAGCTTTCGACACGGTACCTCACAGAAAACTATTGTACAAATTACAGTCATGCGGGTCAAACGAACAAGTAGTAAACTGGATACGTGACTTTCTGAGTGATCGTGAGCAAAAAGTAGTTCTTGACGGAATTAGCTCTGATATAGTTAAAGTGACATCAGGTGTCCCGCAAGGAAACGTTATTGGCCCACTTTTGTTCATTATATATATAAACGGCCTCTGCTCCCGAATTAGCAGTAAAATAAGTTTATTTGCCGACGACGCTGTCATATACCGCGAAATTAGTGATCACTCTGACTTTGAAATTCTGTCATCGGACTCAAACAACGTTCATGCGTGGAGCAAAGAGTGGGGACTAGAACTTAATCTGAGCAAATGCACGGCGGTGCATTTCTTGCGTAGGTCGCCCAACTATCCCCATGTATATGTTGTGGATGGCGTTAGCATAAATGCCAGATGAAGTGAAATGCCTGGGAGTTACGATAACTTCGAACCTATCGTGGGGTGCACACATAACAAATATCTGTGACAGAGCCCTGAAGAAGCTAGGATTTGTCAAGCGTGTTGTGGGAAGATTTTCGGATGAAAAAGTGAAAGAGAGGTGCTATTTCGCACTCATCCGGCCACACCTTGAATATGCAGCGAGTATATGGGATCCGGCGGAGAAAGACCTAGTCCATGAACTTAATAAAATACAAAGGAAAGCTGCGCGATTCGTCAAAAACTGCTACGGCCGAACAGAAAGCGTTACACAGATTTTGAACGATTTAGGGTGGCAGCCGTTAGAGACTCGGAGGCTACGCGCTAGGCTTAGATTGCTTGAGCAATTGAGAATGGATATCTTTCAAAGCGACACGGAGAAAATCATATTAGAACCACATTATATTTCCAGGTCCGACAGAATCGATAAATTAAGAGAGATATTTTGCCGAACGGATAGGTATGGGAATTCGTTTTTCCCCCGAACAATTAAGGACTTTAATAAATGCTAGGCGGAACTTTGTTATTTTTTTTGTTGACGGATGGTGTCCTAACACGCCTATTGAGGCGGCTTGCGGGGTAGTATGTAGATGTAGTTGTTAGCATACGAATAATGAATTACTTACGCAGCTAGTCAGCCCAATAAGAAATGATAGAGAGTGATTTCGAAAATATCAAGTCCTATAATTTCACAACCGGTATCATAAATTATAAAAATACGCTCCATGTAATTGACACGTGAATGTAAAACGTCATCAGATTTCAACCACGATGTGAGAAGTGTGAAATAAATCGGTAAAGCTCACTGTAAGAGTTGCAATGGTATGTAAACTCTAATAATGCTGAATTGTTAAATACATACATACATACGAATCGCGCCGTTCCTTTATAAGAACTTCATATATACATATGTTTCGTTATTCGACTCTCATCCATTCTCTCAACATGGCCAAACCAACGAAGCACACTCCTTTCCTTTCATACATGTCCATTACTGGAGCATCTAACCCACATTCACTTATTACCCACTCATTCCTGACCCTATCCGAATAGTTGAATGAGAAAAATTGAAAAGTGCTTAATTGAAATAAGTATTGCGGTTGAAAAAAGTTTAAAACATCATAAGTCACGCACAAATACGGTTATAGGACTAAACATGAAAATTCTATAACTAGAAACTATGGAAAATACCTAAGTAATCTATGCGTCCAATCTTACGATGAATACAACAGAATAAGATGGAGTTTCAATGAACAACAGAAATTTAAAGTTTTTACAAGGGCACGGAGGGTTGGATGGATTTTTTATATAAAATAAAAGGACCCTTTAGGTGTTTCTGCTGATAAAAATGGGTATATGCCGCCAAAAATAGCGTTTTAGTATCACTCGTAGTCCTCTGGTGCCCATAAAAAGCCCATTTTTCACGACTCCTTTCTTCAAGGGCGAGGCAAAGCGGGAGTACCCTAGCTGCCGTTGGGCGTTCCGGACGGAACGGGAAGACTGCCATTGTGGTCACGCACAATGCGAAGAGCTATGTACAAATACCAAAGGTTAAGGCAGAGTATAAGTTACATGCTTCTGTTTACTAGGATGTCTCAAATAAAGTTCTTCGAAGATCTCACCATAAGAAAAATTAGGGAAAGAAGCTGCATAACAGGGAGGTTTAAAATGTAATTTTTCCCAAGATAAAAGATCATGACGGCTGCCAATAAGACTTTTAATGAGGTTTTTAGGATAGATAGTGCTGCTAAAAGGTGACTTGCTCCCCAATGAATGTATCCCAATCTGATACGTAGCACTAACACCATGACTTACATCTTTCTGTGTAGCTCTAGTATTTCTAAGCATTTGTGCAGTTCTAAAAGCATCAATGCAAACTACGAGAGGTACCTTTATTGCAGCGCGTATTTGAGCAATTTTAACTACTATAAGTTTTACCGGGTAACCTCTAATTCACCGTTAGTTACATTGAATGTTAGTTAGTTAAATTGAATCATGCAGTGAATTTTGTAATGCACGGTGATAAATGATCCCCTGCCACACACCCTTAAGTAGCTCGTCGGGCATAATGTAAATGTGAGATTGAACGTGATATGTTCAAAAAAAGCCCTCAACTATAACTCGCCCAATTTTTAAGAACGAAATTTTTTCCAGTTGGTCTTCCTTTCAACGTTCGTCTAATTCGTTCGGAGGAGGAAAACGATTCCTAATAAATAAATTTACGCTTGAATTAACATAACAAGAAATATTCCAGAGAATGCTTAGTTTGAACTGTAAAGGTAGTGCAAGAATATGCAATAATAAGAGAGAGCTCATACTGTTGGCACTTAAAATAACACTTGAATATCTCTTTAATCAAGACGTTGAAAATTTTGAGCCATATCAATTAACTCCCCAGAATACACAACACACAAATCTGTATGTTTTCGATTATTCCAATGTTAGCTCACAGATATTAATGGATCACTACTTCGTCAAATTATTAAAACTTTCGCGGTCCATGTTCACCAAGAGGTGATGGTTTTTGGATGGATCACTACTTAATAGCCAAGAAACTCATAGGTTATAGAAACTAGAATTTAGAAGACGATGTTATTGAATAAAGAACCTTTGAGCCGCTTGGATAACGATATAAATATTTAAATAACACCAACTGTGTTTCAACGGGGAAATGGTCAAATACATTTAGTCCTGAATGTGAACTATTTAATGATTCTTTCCTTGCTCTGGATTTTTCCGATTTTTTTACCTAATATTAAGAACATAGTATTAGTAGTAGGTAAAAAGGTCAGCTCAATAAAATTGTCAGCAACGCGTGGGTTCCGTATCAGCATGTCCTGCCACACGCTATTTCAGACAAAGAGAAATAAAAACTACACTTCATTCGCTAGAGTAGAGAAACTTTCTAGAGAGAATCAAACTTTACAAATAAAATATTACAAATGCAATAAGTAAAGCGTTTCATAATTTTTCAGCATATTCTTTTGGGAAATTACTTTTCCCTTGGGAAAGAATCCTCTTAAAAAGAATATAAAACTATCTCCCTCATTCAAATATCATTCAATATAACTTATATTATCCATTTTTATTTCAAGAGCAGAATGGGCAGCTTTATTAATTGAATGCAATAAAGTCTTCAGATTATGCTGTCAGATATATGTCTCACTTCCAAAAGTATTTTTCGTTCCTCAGAGGAGAGGTCCATTATTTAAAACAACGGTTATTAAAGCGGTGCGAAATTCATTCTGGCTGCCCTAAAGAAAATATCAATGGAAGCTTTAACCGTATAAATACACAAAATCTCATTTTTAGTTATCTGTTTTTCTTCACCTCCGTCGTCATCAAGGCTGTAACGGTATTTTATACCTTATTTCCACTGTTTTACCATAGGTCTGAGACTTTAGCAGGATAACCGGGACTGGCGTATGCACCTACGCATAGTATGTCAAAATATAACGGCTACGAACTGGAGAGAAAATGACTGTAGTTTAAATGACTCGATGTCCGCAGGGTGAAAGGAAAAATCGATTTAAGGAAGGTAGGTTTAGGTAAACCATAGGTAAGATGCATGGAAATGGCCATAAACCAGCGGATGATATTCTAAGGCGAGGCAAAAGACTCCTGTGTGGAAAATATCCATTTTCATACGTTCTGGGCTCTGTTCTTCCATTTTACAGAATTAAAGGACATGATTATTTTAGTTTAGATCGAAAATGTTCTATCACGCTTGGTTTACCTGGACAACAGGAAAACTGCCAAGTGTGCAGAGTATAATTTTTAGATACGGTTATTTCCATACTTGCAAATATTTAAATATATTTTCCTCTCCTTTGATTAAGCATACATTAGGTAAAAGAAATACACAGCGTAACCTAGATCAAAGGTTTAGGAAAAATAAATTATTAAATTTTACATGCATTAGTTAATAATTCCAAATAAACGAACAAAATACAGCCATTCTCAGAGGAGAGTAACACTCTTGCACAAAACCATATCTCAGTTATACCAGTATAATTGTACTATCGAATTATTTGTACTCATACGAATAAAAGGATCATATACTAAATATCCCTGGCGTAAATAATCTAAGACCCCGATTATTTTATTGAATTGATTTTTTAAACAAAGAGTACTTACAATATCCTTAGCCTAGGAAGATTTTCTCCAAACACTTGGTCTGATATGTTCCGAAGTTTTGGCGCATGATCTATGTAGCTGAAAGGAAGAAAAGAATATATTAGTCATCAAGAATAAAATGTATTGAGCAACTCTAGCTTACCAATATTTTCCATGACGATCCACAAAAGCATACAAAAACGTCGACGCGATACTAGTAGTTAAAAAGAATACAAAAATCATGGGAAATAGCATAAATTCAAACAAATATAGCGAGTGTTTAATCCTTCACTTACCAGAAATTATACAAATATGGGAAAATCTAATAAGCATTTAAGCTTTCATATAAATTATTTTATCAACGAATGAAAGGATTTTATAAACCTTTTATTCGTTAAAAAAATAGTTAGGAAATGAATACTTTACAAATGTAAATACTCTGTATATGAGTTAGCTCCAGATATGAAATGATTTATTTTAATAAAGAATATTAACGTTTACATTGCGTTACCAAAATTGGATTCATTATATACCATCAATATCCCTTGACAACAACTAATATTTCTAAAATTCATAAACTTAAAACTTTTACATATCACAGAATATTTCAAGTGATTATACAAGTATCTCATTCCTTTATATACCAGTATATTCCTTTAGTACCAGTATAGGGATAGTGGGAGGGGGAACATTTGAGGGAGAGGAAAAATCTGGGAGAAGGGGAAGGTTATGCAATCGCTGATAGGATATGGAAATTGTGAGTAAGCAAACTTTCATTGACAAGATTAGCATCTGGGTCACCAATTCTGTTCAAAATTTCGAGCTGTTCTAAAGCATTCCGCACACGTTGATTGTCTATTTAATGCAGCAAATTCCACTTAAAAACCATTACAGTGGTTACAGGTTAAAGGATATTTGGCAAAGTTGCTCTTTCCGTCATAATTGTTCTTAAAAGCACTGAGGTGTTCTTTTGTCTTTGTCCGGAAGCTTCTCGAAGTCTGTCTCTCGCAGACCTCCTCACAATTGTCACACGAGAGTTAATAAATACCACTTCTGCACAAAATTTTCATCTTATTTATACAATGAATTAACATATCATCAATTTTTTATTGTGATTAGCCATCACCTTAGCATCGATAATGCTTAGCCATCAAAGCCCGGGTCGTGTTGAAGTTTGAAATGTTCTGTGGTCTATAAATGTTTAAAGTAAATACATTTGTGATGAGGTACCACAAAGTTAATAAGATCAAGTTTTATTCTAACTAATATTTCTTCACGGACCTTCTTGCAACGCTATCAACAATAATAAGAATCAACTATAAATAACTGACAAAAATGCACGTTGTTAAAGCAAAAAAATATGTAGTCATCTATTTATACAAAAAAATTACTAAAAAGATATTATAAAATCAAATTTTGTGCTAATTGTTTATTATCTAGATGGCTCTATCATCTGCTTCATGTGACTTTTCCTCTGAAGCATAACTCTTAGGATTAGGACCGAGACCTCAAAAGCAATGGAAAACCTTAAGTTAAGGCCTGTGTAAAAGAGGAGATTTATCGATAGGTCTTATTTATGGTGCATTTGCGAACGAGGGCATTCACTTCCTTGAGGAACTAATTGAGTGGGAACCATGCAATGACCCACGAATAATTTTGAAAGGAACTTTGCAAGAACAAAAGAACGTAACTCATTCCCTGGTTAGGAAGATTAATTAAATAGTTTGCGATTCCTTCTGCTTTACTGTTCTGTGTCTATACATCCGCTCGCGAAATTGAGCCTAATCGCTTCTATTGGGTATTCCATTCCACCGGCTCCTCTCTTAAGAACCAACAGCAACCAAACTCCTCCGAAGCTATTCCCTTCGAGGGCGTTAATTACAGCTCTTTAAACGACATCCTTTCCCATTCGACCCTTTAATCCGAGCCTACACCCTGCTCTGCTTCCGAAGGAAAGGGTTTTCCTTGAAATAAATTCAATCTGTCCATTCAAAAAGGAAGATATTTGCCGCATCTCAGGTGCAGGGAGGTGTTCTTTGCCGTTAAATTTCGGTTAAAGAAAGGCGTTATTTATCAACAGTTACTCTGATGAATGTATGACCCAAATGAAAGTAAAGTAATAAAAGGATAAATTTTAAGTAAGAGAACGGTGTATTTTCAAAGATTATGGAATAGATCCTTCCCGCGTAAAAATGTTCACGGTGAAAAACGAATGTCTGCACTAGCAAGGTTGTTTACTAGAGCCCAGATTACCTAATAGTTTCGTAGCCTAAACCTCGAGTCTAGTGTCACATGCGTCAAAATTACTTATGAATAATAAGCCAAATGGTAGAAAGGAAAATTGAAAACAACCTCAAAGAAAATAAAGTAGGATATGGGGAGAACATAGGTACTTGTGAGGCCACACTCTACATAACAATTATGGTAGAGAAAACAATTCCAAATGGTAGAGGAAACAGTTAATGAGAATTGTTTTTCTAAAATTTGGACGCACAATAAGTCATTATTTGTCGCATTCGAGAACCTGGAAAAAGTCTTCGACAAGGTTGAGTAGAACAAGGTGTTCATGCTGCTGGAAAAACTCAGAATGGATTACAATATTGGAAGAGTAATCTAACAAACACACAGGAATTAAGCAACAATACAAAGGGTAAACAAATATTTCACAATCGTATGATTTAAAAGAATGTCACCACCATGTATTCATTTGTCAAGTGGCTCCGTTCCCCAAACGGAAAAAATGTGTCTACTTATTGGCTGCATATCAAAATGCCAACTTTTTTATTACATTGGACTAAGCGTGTTGATTACTTCTTTCACTTTGTTGTTGCTAATTTTGAGACCTTGTAGAAGCGTGGTCTCCCCAGGGTTTTCCTTGCTGGTTCGTATTTTGATCGACTAAGCAACAGGAGTCCAGGGTAAACATCAAGAAGTCAGTCAAAGTTATTGAATGAAAGACAAGATAGAAAGACAAAGCATGCCCCTATAAATAACGAGAAATCAAAGAAACAAGAAAAGTGAGAGCTTTAGCGGAGAGTTAGCGAAGGACATATTAAACGACCGAGACTCGTTAGAAAATTTCATGGCTCAAAATTTAAAGGATTTTGTTACTTTCATGGATGGAACAATATTGAATCACGCAGATAAATGATCAATAAATACATGTAATTATAAACAGGTCCGCTTATTATTTTATCTTCTCCCAGATAATTAGCACCAATGATTATGATTAAAAGAAAATGATGGCTCCTCTTACTCCTATAAATATTCATTTCGATTTTTATGCTATAATACTGTATTTTCCTAAAATTTCAGGAAATACTGAGTTAAAACTTAAATCTTTTGCTAGAGATGTAATCGGAAAATAGGTAGCTGTGGAGGAAGACGAACGCATTATTGTGATGGATTGTAGAAAGGAAAGAGGAATCTTGACGGCAGGGCTGAATGTACGGGAAATTGTCATTGATAAAATATTAAGGAGAGGTGAGATTCTGAAAGCTGCCATAGTCGGAAAAAGATGGGATAAGTTAGCCGTAAGAACTCACTTGGGTGTCTTGTAAGTTATCGCTGGTAGGAATTGAATAAATGAAAGTTTTACTGCTATTTACGGACGAATTTTATAGGTTTCTTTGCAAATATTCTGGGGCTCTGCACAGAGTTCATTCCACGGGTAAGTCAGATTTTCATGCCGTTAATTCTTCCTTTGAAAGCTATATTATTAAAATTTGTCTTTTATAACTGCACTATTATCTTGAACGGAATAAAGACAATGTGGGAGACAACATTGCTCCCACTTAAGGTAGATATATCATTAAATAGATCAAGACTTTGTAGTTTAAAGGCTAAACTTTATCAGTCGGCATATATATCATTTTTTTAATAAAATAATAAAGCAATCATATGAATAAATCATTGGACTTTGTTGGATTGTTGCAACTTCTAAAATGAATGAATTATATACTCAAAGACTCATTAGAAATTTGTCCTGGGATGAAGGTACGAACTTATAAAAATTGTTGCACGCCCTTATCCTAAGGGGCTGAGTAATGTTTCTCATAGGTGAACAGGAGACAAAGATCAAAATACTTTAACTGAGCTCATTAAATCTTAATCATATCTCTTATCTCGTGCTAGGAATGCATGTGATGCCGTGTGTGCATTCATTTTAAGTGACTGTCTACGAATATGGACTCATTGCTCCTTCCTCGCTCCAACCGTTCCCGTATCCGAATACTTACCTCAAGCATGATTAATATGCCTGTCTACATATTTCCGTTTACCCTGAATATCATGAATAACGTGAATAACATGAATAAAGCTAATGTGCGACTTTTCACTACGCATCCCATACGAGTATACCAAAAGACTAGGTATTGCTGATAAGTGGTTTGATGGTGGCTTCGCGGTTGTTCCTGACGCTGAATCATTTTACCGAAAATTTCCATGAAGATAGTTTAGGTAATAATAAGCCGAATAATTCGAATCCTAGTTCCCTTAAAATCCCGTGATGAATCCAGTGAATTTGTCACTTCACCGGTTACAGGCTCGGAATAAGTGTACCAGTACAGTGTAATTAATTTGGAATATTTTTAATTTCTCGTGTGCGCCTGTTTTGATTTTGAATGATTCCTGAAATGTGGTGATCGAAACTTTACACGGCATTCCCAGCATTCTTATTTATCGAAGGCCGAGGAGCGCATTCATTTTTTCCATAACGACCATGAGATATTGATTGGAGCATAAGCCACTACGCCGCAGTATTTATGTGCGTGGCGTATATAACACCCACCTAGGATACAACTAGGGATTTGAGATGCCACTGGATTATTGCTGTAGGCTTTCCAAAAGGGGAACAATGATTTATAGTATAGCTTACCATTTAATCTAGCCAACGCAGAATAAATTAAGATCAGCTTCCTTTAAAAAATCAATAATACACCGACAAATTTAAAGAAAGAATGAGTTAACTGGAGTGAAAGGGCAGAAAGATCATTCAGCATTAAAGTCTCCGATGCGGCTTCTTGGATGATAACATTGTATTTATTAAGTGCTCATGCCTTTAGTACTGACTTCTTGCTTCTTATTAACATAGAGTTGAGCCGTAGGGATATTATTAACACATGTTCGATTAAATGACCGACGTACTGTGGAATAAACGACGAGCATAAATTTAAAAAATAGTTTGTCCGCGTCTACCTATGCTCCAGATCAATTTAAAAAATGTGTACACCATTAAGGTCCGATTTTTAGGCTCCAGCCTCTTAAAAAATTGTTTATTCATTTCACTTGTAAAGGGCTCTAAGAGAGAAAAAATTTCTATAAAAAATATAAAAAAATTGCAATATCATTACACCATGGAGCATAACAGAAAAATGTACCACATACAAATAAATGCGTACGGCATACATTTCATGGAAAATAAACCATTCCTGAAAAAACTAAGAAATTACGTTATATTTTTGATTAAATCTTATAATGCTGATGTAATGATGCTAATTGCAGACACAAGATCCAAATTAAACAAAATATCTAAGAAAATAAATCGCATGCCTGGTGAATGATTGGACTATAAAAAAATAAATGCTTTGTCAAAAATTTCAGGTAAGATTCGCGTTATTCCTCAGAACTTAGAACTAAATAGGTATTTTGGAGTGGTAATTATAAATCCATATAATTAAATAATGCTGATTAATATAGTAAAAATAAAATACTAACGTCGTAAATTAATTTTTTCTGACCTAATGTAGCAAACCCATTCACTATAAGAAAAGCACACGCTGTAGTAAATAACTTCACTTTACATTTATGAAAAAATTCATGATATTCAATTCACATCCAATCATTATTTTTCATACCTTCAAGCTTCAAAAGAGTATTAAGATGGTTAAAGTAGTTTGTTTGCTAAGAAATAAGCTGGAATAAACACTCTTGACTAAATATTATCGTAGTTAAATATGCACTCCATCCCTCTCCATGCCTCTACATACTCAAGTTACCAATCATTTCAGAAATAAATTTTGAGGGGTGGAGAAGGAGTTGGATAGTCATTCGTGCCTAATCTCAATAAACTAAAATGGAGTCAAGAGGAATGGTTGACTCAGCGAAGAGGTAGCTTGTTGACTGAACCCCTATGAATATCCTCAAACAGCTCGCAGATGAGATGACTGAGGACGGTCGAGGAGATTCCTGAGAAGCTAAATGTTTGAATAATGATGTGCCCTCGGATGCAAGCAACCTCGCACGCATAAATAAAATAGGAAATATACGATAGAATATTTAAACACGATTGGGACATTTCATAAAAAAATTACCCCATCACGAATGAGCATTCCTTACAATTAATGCCAGTGATTATAAATTGAAGAAAATTCAACATTGATAGATGATCCAAAAACTCTGGAGCCAACTGATGATGAAGAAATTACAACAGTTAAGAAAAAGAGTAATATAAAACATCAGAAAATGGTCATAACACAGAAGAGATTCTAAAAAAAAGATAGGATATTTTTACGGAAGAAAATTAATGAGTGAATCATTACAATATGGGAATACGAAACGTTACCTAAACTCTGGGAAGAGGGTTTAGTAATACTTAAACATATAAATATAACAGGAGAATTTGTAATAATTTACTGAGTAATTACATTACTAAATGTAATCTACATGATATTGTTAGGACTACTTTCCCAGAATTACTGACTATGCAAACTGATGACTACCGGATTAGGAGGAGAAACATTCTCAATTATTTCATAATTATGATCAGTTCGACAAATGTTATAAATATAGTATTACTCAGCACTGTTTTTTTAAAAGATTTTTACAAGGCGTTTTTGATCAAATCTACCGAAAGATGATTCTGACCATATGGCAGAATAATCCCGATTAGCATTTTTGTTTAATCTGGGCCTGAAATTTGCTGTAAGGAATAAATATTTAACAGGAAATATAAGTAATTGGACATTTTACATAGCAGCATATGCTACTGGCATCATCGTCATTAAATGAAGGGGAAAATTTTTAAAGACAAATCTATGGAACTGTAAAGAGAGACCCGTTGGATGGGATTTATTTTAAATGATGGAAAATGAAATACTTGAGAAAAGCGAGGGGTTAAAATGAAAATAGAGACGCACTATAATGAAGTGATACGGAAATTAATAGTTTAAAAAATTTTCAATGTTTTGGGTCTACATTGAGCTCAAATTATACAGCATTATAGCAATACATTATATATACATTAGAGCAATATGCACCAAAAAAACTACTACAATAATCTTCTAATAAACTACTAATAGTTTAATTCGGTTAACTACTAATAATTCACATGAGCGATCAAAAAAACATTTATGAGACAGCAATACGACCAGTCGTAATATATGGACGTCAACAAAGCAAAATATAGAGAGACTGAAAATCGTCAAAAGAAGAATACTTTTGATGGGTATTGGACCATCACGAGATGGAGTACGGGGAACCAAAAGTTATGAAGAAAAAAATGAGCCTACTAAATAAGAGTCTGTAGTGCGCATTATGAAACCAGAAAGAATCCAATGATTGGGACATAGCAGATACTAGGACGACAAAGAGAATTTTTGAATGTACACCAGATTGATAATGTCAAAGAGAAAGATCAAGAAAAAAATGTAGCGATGATGTCATGTAAGTTCTACCAAGAGTAGATATAGTTAACCTACCTAACCTAGTGTAAAAGTCAATTGAATTTTCTCAACAGAATCATTTTGACGGAACTTAGAAGCCTGAATAAGTCAGTTTTCGATACACTCCCAACTATAAAGAAAAATTAGATAATCAAGGTCAGTCAAATGGTATTTTAGATAGGCATAACGAAGAGGATCATCACATATGAAATTTATTTTACTTTATAATCGGCAGGCACTACGTTTTCTCGATAAACATGGTCTTACTTGCAATCAAAAGTTGAAAGTAAATACAAACATTAAGTGTGTGAGTGAAATTATGAAATTTTAATATTTTAAATAGGACGGAATTTAATTTTAGCAGTTTTATTTTCGCAAGTCCTATCTTGAAGAAACATTTTAAGCCCATCAATATAACTGCGTTCACCTTAATAAATATTCAGCTATGAGTAACAATTAACGTTCGCAAAGTTATGACGTTCTAAGTTCCATATTACTAGTTTCCCTTACTCTAACAAGAGCAAACAGATATTTCAAACCCTATGTTTTCATGCTGAAGATCATTTCCATCAAAACCTAAGTTGCTTTCCCTGCTGGGAGATGCGAAATTATCTGTATCTTTAGTGATGTGGAATCAAGGCGGTAACGGTTACTCCTTGAGTTTCGTGCATAATGAAACTTGTTCCGGAAAATTAAACGCACCAAATGGATTCTCATGGCCATATCCAGCGACTCCTCTGCTGTTTTAAACAAAGGTTTCGTATTTCAGGACTTGTATTTTTCTCCTATTCATGAGAATACAACTAGCCAATTTCCCAACGGATGTATATACTTGAACTGGCGCGTTAGTTAGGGAGCCTGCCCCCAAAAAAGAACGAACCTGGAAGATGGTAAAAGTCATGTTTAATTAATAGAATTGTTTTCAAGCGTCCACGTTTAGCCTTCTTAAAAGTCTTCTATTACTTCAAAATTGCTATTCATTGGAGTAATGATACATTTGATACCTTTTGACGCTACATTTTTCATTTATTCCAATTAAATATTGTTTGCAGAGTAAATATATTTCTCACGAAATTCTTATTCAATAAGTAATGCATACACCTAGCACTACTGCAATTTATAATTTGTAATAAGGATTGAATACCTAAAGCTATTTCTCTAGCATAAGCATGATGTTAGATCAGAAGGCAAAAACATACAATCGGACGCCTATGTAGAAAGGAAGAATTATATTTTCGTCTACAGTTCAAAATAGCGAGCCATTTATGGCTGCATGATGAATGGATATCATGTATCGCTAGCAGCACCTAATTATGAGTTTCAAGTACATTTGAAATTGACAAGTAAAATACCAGAAACGTGAACTATATAGAAAATGAGAGGATATAAGTGTCGCACCAACTCTTTAGTAGGATAGTATGCGTACTGATTGTGAGTACGCCTATGAGATGCCAATAATCATAAGAAATATAATTATTATTAAACTACGTCCATTTTTTAATTATCAAATCCATCACTATAGTTTAGTCTATCATATTTTAAACTTAATGAGAGTTTGCAACGGCATTGCTCATAAACTAAGAGTTAAATGCGGCGAGTTCTGACTATGAGTTCTCAGCAATCCAAGCGCCCATTTAAGGTACAAACTCATCTCATTCGCCGAAAATCGTGCGGATCGTATACTTTCGTTTTCCTCCACCCTAGTCTCCTCTAATTAACAAAGGACAAGTAGAGAGTATTACAATACTCTCTCCGCCAACGTCACAATAAATTCTCACATCCCGCTACCAAAACAACTTATAGCATCCCTAAAATTATCTCCCCGCAAGCTTTTCTTTTTACGAAGTTAATTCAGAAATCATCTGTAGCTGCGGGCAACATATGAAAAGGCCATGTCACTCAACCATCCAACCATTGTTGCTTGTCTCTCCATTATAAGAGGACCCCAGAAGTCAAGGGGTCTAAGTAACAAAACCATTGTTTAGAGAAAACTTAAGTCAAAGTTGAAAATGTTTGGCACAACCCACTAAGTAGTTAAGAGGCATTACCCTAGATAGCAGCACCTGTCAAGAAAATCACTTGGATCCCTTTACCACCCAAAAGATCAATATTTTCACATCCCATTCCTGCACCTAACTTATTTTTTTCAAAAATGTCAATTAGACCCCTTGACTTCTGTGGTCCACATATAATGTAGGTACTGTCTCCAAAAGCCGTAAACAATATCATTCAGGGACAAAAAGGGGGGTTGGGCCGTTGAGAATTTACGGGGAATCAACCCGCGCCAGGGATCCACTCAACAAGTAAGGAACCAACAATCACACGAACCAAAATGGTATTTACTCACTCAACCGAGGAGTGCTTTTCTGACGTATAGCTGTAACATTGTTGAGGAGGAATACTAGTCGGACACACACAAGTAAGTGGTTGACGGATTTACGGGTTCACTCTACACAATACATCATTGGAATGAACGTTTGTTTGTTCAGTGAAACATTTTGATGGCTTGAATCAAAAGCTTTCATAAGGTATTTTTATCAAATTGGGCTTTCGGATTTTTCAACTGGACGATTACATTTTCCTCTACAAGCGTGTGTGTTAGATTCTGTCTACACCTGTTCTTTATTAAATAGGCTTTTCCTCTTCATGTGAGATATTAAACATGAGTAAGGTTCTGTTTTTTGTTCGTCCAAGCCGGTGATAAGTTTGATGTGCTTGATACTCTGAACTAACACAGGCTCGTGGTTCTTTAATCAGTAAGACGTACAGTCTAAAAGAAACCTAATTCCTAAGAATCGTTAAAGAACAGCCTTAATATGAATGGAAAGACCAGGTGTAGTAAAGCACAATGAAGTACGAGGAGAATTGTATATACCTATTATTAGTTTTTGCTTTTATCATTCATTTGTTTCTATTGGTATGTTTTTCCGACAATTGAGAACAGACATTTTAAAATTATTTAAGTTCGGTGGCAAAGATTCATATTAAAAATTGATGTCGGTACTAGAGATTTCATAAAATTACTTCCCCTAGATTGTCATTTGGCTTCAAACTTAGTTTCCAAATGAGTAAAATTCCACTTCTACATGATCCACCATGCAGTAGGTAGTCATAATCTATATCTTATTATGCCTTAACTTTGACATTAAACCATTCTGCAGTCCTTGGTACCTCTTATCTTAATCCCTGAAGTTTTTGCACGTTTTAATCATATTTGTTAATGTTGTTGCTCGCTTTTTATACCAAAATGTTAAATAAGAGATATATCATGTAAGCCACGCGGATCAACGCAAATGCACATATAATTTGAGCTCCAGGTACATTATAGAACGGCATTCAAAGACACCGTATTGAGCGCACTAAACTGACTTTCACCATCATTGCACTACAAACAAGATCAACGGATGTCTATCAATCACTACCTGTCCCTGGAAAATACTATCTCCGGAGTGACAGGAAGAGATTTTACTCATTATTATTTCGACGAAGACTTGATATTTAACCACTAAAGCATCAAAACTTCAATAGTAAAAAACTGTATTCGGGATGTAATTGATAAAATAATGAAGCAATAATATATCCTAATAATGCAAGGAGGTCATTAGTAGATGATAGTCAAACGTGAGGCAGGAAAGTGTAGTGGAGTGGAGTTGATAAAGGGTTTTTAATTCAAAATAAAGAGATTAGAGGCGTAGCGACTTTTGATTTCTATAATACGAGGAATTTTTGAGCTTAGGAAAAGTATAGCGCAACGAATATAGACACACAGGACAGATAGGTGGCGAGCAAAAGTGTAGTGAAGTCATATCTTTAGAATCACCATTAAGGGTATGTTTTACACAGCCGCTATCGCGTTTTTTCGAAATAATTTTGAGATTTCATTCTCATTTTCACAATCACTAAATTGTACTTAATAGAGCAAACAACTAATGCATATATGCAATTAAGATTCTTCACTGACATGTGTTACTTTAGGGTAGCAAATTTTTCACACTTCGTTTCTCAATTAACTTAATCACTTCCGGCACAATGGACCATATTTGTCTCGTAAATAATCCAGATAGAGAACAGTAGCATGAAATGCAATATATGAAGCAATTTCAATGTATTTGAATTGAAATTGCTTCATATAACGGATTTCCTGTTGATATATAATGTATCTCCCGACAAAACCTAATTCCTAAGAATCCTTAAAGAACAACCTTAATATGAATGGAAAGACCAGGTCTGGATCCGTAAAGCACAATGAAGTACGAGGAGAATTGTATATACCTATTATTAGTTTTTGCTTTTATCATTCATTTGTTTCTATTGGTATGTTTTTCTGATAATTGAGAGCAGAGGACGACACCCATTTGCTTTCTTCTTGATGAAAAGGTCTCTTAATACCTTTTGTGTCGTAGGGGAGTTATTTGCCGGCCGTTAACACGTACGGGAAAACCTTTTTCACCCCGTAGAAACTTCCATCATCCATTTTTTTGCTATTTTGTATCCATCTTTTTAATCCCTCAAACACTTTTTTATGCTCGGTGGAGTCCATTAATTTCATTGCGCAGCTTAAGAGAGGATAAAACTGCATAACTAAAATTACCTCCATTAAAAATGCTTTAAAAAGTTCTCATCGTACATTATCAAATTTTTAATTTCCATCTACGTGATCCACAAGCTTGAAACCCTCAGAATAGAAAGCATCTAACATATCTGCAGGAAACCAGACTTAGAGGCCTCTTGAAATGTAATGCTTGGAAAACTATTCACATATTTTGTTAATTAGGTCTTTTTTCCATCCCTAAATTGATGCAGATATATTGTGGGTTACATCTTATGCGCCTGCATAAATACTTCATTTTTCTCAATTTTTCATATTTCTCACTAGGAAGAAAACTGAAAATTATTAAACCCGCGATAGGAAGTCAATTGGAAGTAATAAAAGTATTCCACCCCAATTCTTTCATAAACAAAAATTTCCATATGTACCATACTAATGCAAGCTATTCGGATCCTGAAACATAACTGATGATAATCTGTTTACCACCGCCAGTATTCGAAATGGGAATGCCCAATCGAATATCTATACTTGTTTCTTTTTTATATTTATTGACACTCCAAATAAAGCTATCCCACAAGCGGAAAACCGACATGCAAAAGAGTTGGCAAAATAGTTTTCTTTTGAAGTAATTAGCGAGATATGCCCCGGAAAATGATACCTCAAGGATAGAGATTTTTATTCTAAAATATATCAGTATTATTTAAATATTGGCTGGCTTTCATAAATACTTCAGTACTTTGGTAAATAACTTCAATGCCCTTTGTTTAAAATAAATTCAAAGTGCCTTATCTCAAGCAACCACTAAATGACGATTCCAACCACTTAAAGATGCCAATTAATGTAAGAGTAAATCTTTACGCCATATCTGTTTATTGAAAAACTTCATGCTTATTTACGATTTTGTAAACCATTCAATCTCCATAACTAATTTAAGTTTTTAGATCATTTTTATATTTGCTAAATAGTGGACTTTTTAATGGACCAGCTTATATATTTTATGCCTTATTGTTAGGCTATTCTGACTCGAGACAAATTGTCAAAAAATGTCATCGCTATCAAAATTTGAAGTTACTTTTCATTATTGCCCAGCAAAAAAGGGGCGTCTAAAGACTTGGATTCATGAAATTTTGTTAAGATATTCGGTTGCTAGCCTGAATTATGATATCTCGGATTTTCTCCAAACCCTTCCGCAACTAATTTTCATGTCTCCGTGGTTTCCTCTCCGCCGCGACTTTCCCCGGGGCAGGAATAATCTAGCCCACGAAATTAAAAGAGGGCGCTTGCCTTAAGAAATTGCTAATTGTTTTTCTGAGAGGACACGTGGAACTGCGGGTGTTACTGAATGGGGACTGAGTATGGCATTTCCTTATCTCCCTCAACTCCCTTCCTCCCTTCTCAAACCGCATAGTCCTTTTCCTCGCCTTTCCTCCTCAAAAACGCCTCATTTCAAGCCATGCAAGAGGCTCTTAATTCGTCTCGTCGAGGTTCCTGCTGAAAAAGACAACTTCAGCATTAATCTTTAAACCAACGTAACAGAGAAACCTAAAGCCAATTATCTTACCAGTCACGCTTCCATATGAAAATAATTTTTTATAATGTATAGGGACTTATAACTCAGTTCGTTAACATAGGTGCCGAATAATTTTCATCAGTTAATTGCATTCTACAAACAATCCAGACAGTACTCTTGAAATAAACACGACACAAGCTTCTATACATTACTGAAATTAAGTTTTGAACCACGATAAGCAGTGAAGCATAGCACTTGGAGATCTCGTTTCGTCTTCGTAACTTCGTCACACCAGAATGTACAGCAGCGGTCACGTTTTCTTATTTTAGGATAACTAACTTTCATTTTTCATTCCAAAATTATTTGACTTTCATCAAAGTAGCGGCGGATGCATAAGTAGTTTTAGTGATTCAGGGAGAATCAAAGAATTCTAATATATTTAATTTTAAATTACAAACTTTCTTTTGATTCTGTAACACGAGCAGAAGTATATAGCAAATTATTAATCGTTCTAATATCTTCAAAGGTTATAGCAATCATTGTTCTCGCAATTAAACCAAGCATTCTCAATATAAGAAGAATCCAATATTTCCTTGCTTTTCGCACCATGCGTGTCCTATGGCACTTGGGATTGGGCGAAGTTCCACAAGTAAAATCGAGCAGAGATATACTTAACTGTAGTATTTATTTGACCTCAATTCAATGCACCTCTTCTAGAAATATCACCACAACAGACGTTATTGACACGGGTAGCACATCATTAGGCATTTTTATGACATTAGAAACACGCTAAACCTGGTTTTGCAGTAGGATACTATGGATTAAATGTAAATAAGAAATATTAAGTATATCGAAGGGTAAAAGCGGAAATACCATGTGAAACACTTTGCAGGGAAGGATTATGGATTGGGCACACCCAGATGCACATTGGAATTGTAAAGAATTCAATGGCAGGAAAAATTCTGAGGATGCAAGCCAGGGGATGAATACATCAACGAAACAAAGAGGAAAGTTCATAAAAAATACCAGGGTGTAAAGGAAACTGACGGAGAGGAAAGAATGAAAGTCTTCAGCCAACCAATAATGAGACGAACAACAATTTAAAAGTTTCGTAACACAAAAGGAAATTAAGATAGTAACAACAAATGAGATATAGTTTGGTTCAACTCTGTGGAGATCCATGTTGATTAAAAAACTAAATTTTATACTCCACTGAACAGTGTTGCTGCTATTTTTACTAGTGGACATCGACATTGGAAATGCATTCAAGTCTTTTCAAATGCTAGGAGTATTTTTCGTGGACCATTAAAAGAGTTTTGAAAAGGGTTTCCGCAACTTTCATCAGTTTTTCAAGTCAAAACGCAAGAGCGAGAAATCATTAATATGAAGCAGGCACTTCAGATACAACAGTTTCATTGATAAATAATGCATTTTTCAATTCCTTTGATATTGTCGGAAAGATGTCATAGACATTACACCAGATTCATTTGAGCAGCTTTCTTTAAAGAGTTAAATATTTGAAGCCCTTCCTCAATAATAACTAAGGGTCTAAAAACTACAAAACACTAAAACTTTCTACAAACGATGGCTAGGACAAATACAACTGCGATTTAAAAATTAGAAGTCGGTATATGATGGACGCACTCGCAGCGATTTTGCAACATTAAATACTCAGTCAAAAATTTTCTATTCTTTTCTTCTTGGAGCAATTATCTTATTTTATGAAATGCCTTTAAATTACGATTTATTTCATAAGTGCTCCTCCCTTATGATTTTATTAAACTGTGAGTAGCAAAACTGTCCACATAAATTACCGCCACCTAAGGCTCAAATAAAGTTCACACAAATTTAACTATAAAAAAGAAATGTTATTCTTTGTGTAAGTAACGGCTCATGGATTATTTAGCTTGAGCATTGCATTTTATATTTATTTATTTGTATGAATTATCAACGGTCCTAATGGAATAGTTCTGATATCACTATTGTTTATTCTTTAATCAACTCAAGAATTTACCTTAGTGTTTTTCGTGTAAGATAAGTCCAATGAAACTCCACTATATTTTAAAGAATGTCCCATCAACTTAAGTGAGCCGATTTTTCTTGTAATTGATTGAGAAATCAAATTCCTCACCGTTAAATTCTTATTTTTATTGCTATTAAATCAACCATTTTATAATTCAAGCGCCCACAAAGAAACCTAACCATTTTTTCAGCGGGCGATCCACGATTTTTCCCCACCAAAAACGCTTAGCGAGGCATTTACGAGAAGATCCTTCTACAAAACCAGAAAGCATATAAACTGATAATAACGCAGAGGAAGTAACTATCATATGAATTTAAAGGCTTCCAAGTAAGACGAAAGAGTGAAAGGAAGAGATTTCGAGGACGGCTGAGAGTTGAAATCTAGTGAGCGGAGGATGGAGGAGTGAGAAAGGGGATAGGCAGAGGATTATGGGAGCAAAGAAGATGATAGAAAGGGCACTCGTGCCCTGTTTGAGATAATTTTGGGTGCCTAAAACACTGTGCGTCTACTTCATGCCGTCCTAACGCAATGCACATGCATTCCTCCCAAGTGCCCACGCTTGACGACATAAAATGCTTATTCTGAAGCGACGAGAAAATCAGCGAGGCTTTAGCGCTTTCCTCTGGAGAATAAAACACGCATTAATTTGACGTACAAATTACTCTCCCTAAAGTTGTGCACTGACAATATTACCCATTAATATAGAGATAATCACTAAAAAGCATTCAAAAATATTATATCCTATACTACTCTTGACTACTAAACTTTTATTTTTTTAACATAGGAAGGGAAACATAATCAAGAATCAATCAGTCTAGCGCCACATTTTATTTGCTAAAAATGTATTTTAATCAGCGATACCACAAAGAAATCACCCAAGATGAAATACTTCAAAAAATGAGATGCTTCACAAAAACCAATCATGGAATATAAATTATTCTTGTCGCAGGAACCAAAATCGTTTCTTCACGGCTGTGAGAGGTCGAAGAGATGAGCTCTAAACCTTAATTTAAAGACTGCTTGGGGCGAAATTGAGAGGGACACTTCCTTTTTCCTCGATGAAAACTATTCACTTAAAAGGAAAATCTTTATTCATCAAAATATTAAGAACGGAGTTTAAAGAGCTCGTCTCATACGTCTATGGCTATAATTAGGTCATTCTAATTGCGAGAATTACAGTATTGGATTGACTTGATCTCACGTGTTGCGTTTATTGTTTTTCGAGTGGGATTATGAGCTTTTTTGGGATGATGATGGAGAGGTGTGACATAATAAATCAGTGTGAAAAAAGTTGAACGTACTTCTACTATTTCACTACGCAATTTCAATACGCATATTAACGCTGCGCCGCTAACTACATATAGTATGGCACTAAGCACACTACAGCAAGTTGATTGGCAAATTAAAAGAAGTGTAGGCACCTATAAAATGAATACAAATCATTTATAGCAGATGACAGAGTTAATTTCTAAATCAGACCATATTATCATCAGGTATCTCTCACAATATCCAAGAAAATATAGGTAGTATCTCACATTTAACCCAATAACTGCAAGAAAAATATGAATTAGAATTTGATATGCAAATACAAATACCTTTGTAAATACGTATTACACATTACGACATTGGAAATGAACAGCTCACAAAAATAAACTGCAAATTTTTTATTTCAAACATTACGTGAAATAAATTTCTATGTGATCTAAGTTGAAAATGTCCTAGTGATGAAAAAATGTCCAGGTAGCAATACATAGCCTATTTAAGCGAACAAAGGGTCCTATTACACATCTTAAGTCCTAAAAGACACCTTGAACAAATGGCATTAGTCATTTCGAGCAGGCATGATTGCCTACTAATGCGATTAGGTCAGCTCGATGGCTTTGGTAAAACTTAGTGACTTAGGTAATCAAGTGGATTTCAGAGGTAGAATCTCACTACATAGTTGCCTACATTTTCATCTATATCAATATTGCACCCTATATAGGGTATATTTTTATTAGAAACAGCACCAGTTGTGCAAATACTTCAAACACAGATAGACATAATCTCAACTCCATTTAGGTCACGTTTCTCATAGGGCAGAGTTATTTCAAAAATATTTAGAGAATAAACGACTGGGACAACATAAGGCCTCAGGACTGATGCGTGGAACTTTTTCATGACTTAGGACTTTTCTCGTTTTGCAGTTTTACGCGGAGAAATGTATAGTGAGATCGATCTCGATGTTTTGATAACTTCTAACCCCAGGTCAGTTAGATTTTAAAGCCAATATCAAGTCCTTTAAAGACGTAAAACATATAAATTAGCCGCTGTCAACAGTCTGCAGAGGTAAACTGTAAAACGTTATTCTCCTGTCGTTATTCAGAGAACTGAAAACTTAACTGCAGCACTTAATGATTAATTGTGTACCAAACATCCAGGACGTAAGTGTTCTCCGTATTTGACTTGTTTCATAGCCAGGTACCACTTTCCAGAGTGCATAAGTAAAGGTAATGGAAAATTTAATAGGTTTTTCTTAAAATTTCAAATCGTTTACTATAGTATTTAAACAAGAAGGACTTGAAATATTCCTGAAAAAATTCTCCGTCAGTTGAAATTACTTAAACGTTGCGGAGAAATGGCTTGAGCTTTAAACTCAGAAACTCCTTACTGATATTATCAATGACTCCGTCTTTTATAAAACATGAAACTAACATCCCAGAAATCAAATTAATTGCTGGTCTTGCAGTCTACCTTGAGCTGAAAATGATTTATCGCTAATTTCTGCGGACTCCACTGCAATTGTAAAAGATTGCCGCATCGAAAAGTAAATAAATCAACCAAAAGGAGGAAAATAGAAAGAGTTTGAGGGAATAAAGACGATAGCAATTGTAATTTATTACCTGGACTGTCAACAGTCTTTCGTGCACTCCAAATCAACACAAGCGACAAGAATACAGAGAGGTAAAATATTTTCTCTTCTTTCGCAGGAGAGTCTGAAGATGGGAAAAAGGGATCAGGTGGAAAACAAGCAGTTTGTTCTCTTTATATTTGTCGGGTGAAACGAAGCGGAACAAGAGAAGCAAGAGAGAGGAACGAGGAGGTGGATGGGAAGAGATGCGCAGTCATCGGGAGGAAAAAACAAAGCCACCGCGCCAAGGAAGGGATTGGACGCGCGGAAAACGTATTCAAATCAAACCTCTTGCTCCTCCGCTTAGGACGCATTATTTTACATACATGTATCCTTCCTACCAGTCTCAATTCTAAATTTTTCATGAAATGCACGCTTATATTTCGCACATTTATCTCTGTACACAGGTGAATAAGTCATGTGGTATCATTAAAGCAATGGATTACATTTTAGGCATCGAGGAATCGTACGGAGCAGCGTATGGTTGAGCTCAGAAACGACGTGATATCAGATATACGCTGTAGACATGCATTTTAATCTTAGAGCTACTCCATGGAAGGAATGAATTACGTATTTAGCTTTAGGGCATCCCTATAACCTAGTGCGGCTTTCGGATGAATTTAACGATGAAACTCCTCTTAATTCACATGCCGAAATCCAGTGCATAAGCAATTTCAAAACTGTATTGATGGCAATAAAAGTTTATAAATCTTGTGCATAAACAGATGAAAAATTAAGTTCACCTCATTATTGAAAAAAATTTTGACTAAGGCTACTTAAAAGGTTGTTAGTAGTTATCATGTTGTATCGTAAATGACTCCCTCCGTGCCTAGGGCTGTGCCATCTACTAGGCATAGATCCGGTCCTTAAAGAGACAACTTAAAGAGATGCTATAATTATATGTGAATTTCATAGTAAAAAAATAATTCGCCTAGACTGGCATGTGAAAGCACACCCCTCGATTTCACGCGGAGTGCTGTGAAAATTATTTTATCCAGGCATCCTCGTCGATTGTGAATCTCGAGGCGTCTGGGTTCGAATCTCATTCCAGGCGAACGAGTTTTTCATTGTAAATTAACACAAGTTTGTGACCGTTAGTGGGTGACTCCGTTGTATTAGCTGAAAGGTTAATTACGTAGTACTTTGAGATAATCCATTTTAGCTCCTAGATATATCGTGGGGATTACACATACAAAACATTTGTGGCACCGCATGAAAGTAACTATGTTTTGTTTAACGCATGATAAGAAGGCCCTCGGATGAAAAAGTCAAAGAGAGATGCTACTTCGCTCTGGTTAGGCCAAACCTCAAATACGCCGCGAGTGTTAGGCACCCTTTTAAAATAGATTTAACCAAAAAAATTAATACACACAAAGGAACGCAGCGCGCTTCGTTAAAAACTGCTACGAGCGTACATATAGTGTCTCACAAATCCTAGTGGGATTAAGGTGGGAGCCCCTAGAGACACGGCGGCTACACGCTAGGCTTAGGTTGCTTGATAAATTCAGAACTGATATTTTTCAGAGCGACATAGAGAATATTATCATGACGCCTCACTACATCTCTAGGTCTGACAGATACGATAAAATAAGAGAGATACACTGTCGAACAGGTAAGTACAAAAACTCGTTCTTTCCGCGCATAATAAGCGACCACAAAAAAAATTGAGCTCCACTAAATACAGTCCTTTAATCCATGCCATCATTTTCGCCTCCAAAAACTTACAACTTTACACGGTTGGTGACCTAACACCCCCTGCCACACGCCCATGCGGCGGCTCGCAGGGTATCGTGTAGATGTAGACGGTTTAAGAACATCTTCAATATTAAGGAATCTTAAAATGATATCATGAATTTTTTTCTATGCGAAAGCAAGCGATAAAAAGCATTTATTAAAGAGAAAATAAAAATGCCGGCAATGGTCACCAATGATTTCCCAAAATCCCAACAGCGATTTGCTCCTCCAATTTGCAAGCTTCCATTTTCGCTGCCTATCACTTGCACGGCTCATCGCTCTAACGTTCTCATGGGGAAAAAACGACTGACCTATACCTACGTTCCTCCGACCAAGACTTGGACTCGAGATCCCAATCTTCAGTTAGTTCCTGAGAATTTTGAGTGCACTATACCTTCGGACTGGAGCATAGGCAATCAAATCGAGTCGTGACCCTTGAAAATTGCAGCTCGCAATTCTCCAAGTGAGACCTCCTTTTTCCATCCACCAAACCATCCCACCTTCCCTGGAAGTGAACCCATAAACAGGGAAATTGATGCGGAGATTTTTCTCGACCCAAAGGGTGGAGCGGTGGATTTCCCGAAGGTATTACAGTTTTTATATCGATTGGCTGAGTCAAATAGCACACGAGGAACTGGCCCGCGTGATGGCGTGTGTAAACTGACCCAATTCAGACTACAGAAGGTGATTTTATAGGCAATGGTATATAGGCTCCTACAGGGTGTCCAGCAGCTGGGCATTTTAAAATTCCCTGAAATTTCCAGGTTTTCCAGACGTAAGTTTTATTTTTCCAGAGGATATAATGACTTTTTCACTTTAATTATGAGAAAATTTTTGGTACGTTTTCGGGAGAATAAACGTAAGTATTATTTTTTTAAACTTATATACTTGGAGGAAAATGAACACAAAACTTTAAAATAGTTTGAGAAAAAATCACATCACCACCATTTCTTAGGTTTAAACAGTGTTTTTCTGGTGCTCAGGAACAAGGTTATATTAGAGCCAGACTTTCCCAGTGGGGAGAGACCATGCAGAAGACATTCATGAACTAATTCAAAAGTAGTCCACGGCTGAATTATCCTGAGCATACAGCCAGAGAACGTTCATTGAATGTTTAAGAGTGAAATAGTTATTAGACTCTTCATAGATCGTTCGTTTCCTGTCCACAATGTATTATTCAAAAATGCTCCCTGGTTGAACATTTAAGAACTTCTTTAAACCACGTATATTTTAAATGTCCAACAACAATATTCACTCTACATTCTAGAAATATTCTGATATACCATACGAGATTAATCCAGGGATTCCACATTAAAACCATCCACAATTCAGATTCAATAATATTTGTTCAAAAGTAGTTCAAATGAAAACATTTCACAAGAACTATTTCCTAACATTCCTTCAGGGTTCATGTGTTATTCATTCAAAAACAGTTCATGCGCGATTTATATACATTGAACACTCTTTGAACAATCTATGAAGTATTTCAATGAATATTCTTTGCACTATCGGTGACCGCCATTTAAATGTTCACTGTAAGTCCTTCTTGAACGACCTACGATCGTTTTAATAGTGCTCACTGAACGTTCTTTAAGCATCTTTTGGACAATAAATTCGTCACTGGGTTGCTATGAATACAATTGATATAAATGATCAACAACTTAAAAAACTGAAGAAATTGACTTTTTTCCTTATTTTGCTGAATGCGACAACACAAGGAAAATTTGACTTCGCAACTTGCTGATAAAGGCACGTTCTTTACACCACTGATTTACAGACTATTACCAACAAGAACACAATGTATATATATAGAAAACATTGTACCTACTTTCAGTGATTACAGGAATGCAAATCCATGACGTTGATGAAATACTCTTAAGGTGGTGACCGTTGATCTTCCAGAATGAGACATGATTGCAAAAGTATATCGACTCCCAAGGGTCGTATGTTGAAGTTCTTGTACCCGTAACATCAAAAAACACTTTAAAAACAATTTGGTCGCATTAGTCTTTGGACATACCCTATACCACTGACATTCAGTAATAAACGTCACTAAGCCTGGGGTAACCAGTTGTGACTTCATTCAAATAATGGGACCAATTGCTTAAATTGTAAGAATTGGACCAATGCCCTCACAATACTAAATATCTCCAGGGTCATTTTATTTACCATACAATTTTTTGTTGAATATAAATGAGTTATTTAGTGTAAACAACATTTTTCTTCATAAATGAGGCATGAAGCATTGAAGCATGAGGCATTATGCAACACTATATATAATAATATTTTATTTAAAAGTTGATCGCGTTTTTTACACAGCCAAATCGTAGATATGGATGGATTTCATATGAGGAAACAGTGGCATCACACCATTATAAAGCGTTCTGGACCTAGCAGCTTTGGCTAATAAGTTATACCGATATCAAGATCAGCGTAACACCAATTTTATATGCCAGTAATTTTATGTATGCTGTATCCGTGTATTACGGAAATTATTTACTGAGGGAAGAAAAATTAGAAAGTTGAGTGAAATTCTGTAACCTCACTCACAAAATGGGGAAAGTCCTCCAATCACTAAGATGCTGACCACTAAAATGTGAAAACTTACGTTTATACGAATAAATACGTTTATTTCTACCATTTATAATTGGATTGGAATTGCTGGCCCGTCATCCATAACTCGAGCGTCAGCGGCTGATATACCAAATAAAACGATTGATATATTTCTTAAGCAAGTTAAAACCAAATTTTTCTCGAACTTTTTCACACTATTTGCGTGCTTACTTCTTCCAAAAAATAAAAGCCTCCCCAATTTTATATGGTAGCTGATAAAGGAGATACATTTTTAGCGTCGGGAGATTTAGAAACTTATGCAAGAAATGCAGTGCCACCGAAGGAAAACCTGCACCAATCATTCACATTTACGTCAGTAGACGTCAAAATATTCAATATCAACCAGACCATTCTTCATCCTCGGTTTATTCTTTTTCATTTATCCGCTGAAATTTAAAGATTTCTCTCTGCACATAGATCGTAAAATATTTCTTCCACCGGGAATATTTGAATCCGATCCACGTATAATATTTTTCTTTCACGTCCAGGTATTTTTTCCCGGAAATTTAGCATCGTCTTAGCACTTTCCTACGTATAAATGATTCCGCATCGTAGCTATAAATTCTTCCCTCGAAGGACCTCAGCTTCTCTTCCAAAAAAGACCCGATCCTTGATATAAACCACTACCGCTCTAATCTCCACTGTCACTCTAAAACGTTCTGGCTTTTACCTAAAACAATTTCGATCGGAGAGTGGCTCCCACGAAAGATTGCTCAAGAGATATATGCGATCGTAAATCTCACAAACTGAGTCACGGCGTGGAAATTCGCCTGACACGTATGCCATTGATCTTTCGATGCAGCCAGTATCCATTGGGGAAAAATTTTAAAGCACCATTGAGTACAGTGAAGCATCGACGTTTTTTCAGCTCATCGATAAGTTTGCGCTCTGGTTATCAATCACTCCCTCGAGATCACTTACCTCGAGGGACGAAAGGAACATATAAACCCTTGAGCGGTTTTCGCTGGAACGTCTCCACAGAAATGTGCCGTCGTCGGGAAGACCTTTCTAATCAGATATATTTCCCTGGCAACAATGCACTAAATCTCGTCCACGATTTAACTTACGTCAGGCCTTGATAGTAAAAACATAAATTATAATTATTTAGAACAACAAAATAGCGTTTTTGGTTTGAAAAATGCATGGCAATGCAAAATAGGCGAGCAGAGAGAATTAAATCGGAAGAATGACGGAAGGGAAAAAAAATCAGGGTTTCCTTTTCTGTCAGCCGAGAAAACTAGCATAAAACCAAAACAAATATGCAAAGACAAAAGAATATGCCTGCACACATGCCAAAATAGGTGTAAAATATTTATGCTTCTATCCAGGAAAAGCACATTGCAAGCCATTTGCTTAAGTATCATCACTAAACATACAGAGAAAAATATAAAGTATTTACTGTAATTGCACGCTTGCTGGGGCACTATATTATTTTGGTAGAAATGTAAGATGAAATAAGTATGTGATATCAGACGAATGAAATAGTAACTGTAGGGAGAAGATTAAAATTTTATCTCCCCTTTCACCGATCTTAGCCGATTCCGTCCCATCGGGTTTTTCCACCTGGTTTTGATCAAACTCCACGAAATGGTACCTTCCGAGCATCTCCTTCAAAATTCTTTACTTCAACGTCTCCCAAACGATATTCACGGATATCTCTCACGACTTGCTCCTAGCCATTCACCGTCTCTCTTCTAAAATCTATAAACATTGGCACCTAGTTGTTTAATTTTTAAGTGATAATTTCAATCGTAGCACGTTGTGCGTAGTGATGGAAAAATCGATTTCGATTAAAATCGAAAATCGCGTTTTAATAATCAAAGATCGAGGAAATCGACATCGAGCCATGACCTTCGAGTTTCGATCCAAACTCGATTTTTCAACTTCGATCTTGACCATTTCGTTTGATCTCAGCAGCGCGTAGTAGTCAGCTACCCTACTCCCGCGCGCTGAGCGCAGGCGAAGAGCACGGGAGGGGGAAAAGGTGGGGTGGGCCGTCGATCGCCTAAAGTCGATTCCAGATGAATAAATATTCAAATCAAATTTCATTTATCACATCATATTTGTCTCAGTAATTTTGGGTGTAAGCTATCAATTTGTACTTTTCATCTACCTCAATAAGCTGAGGTGACCTGCCTGCAGGTCGAGTCATGTCTAGCGTCGAGTGCGTCGGTCGGACCGGGTTGTCGGCAGCCGGCAGGCTGCAAGGCATGTTGTTGTGTGTTGTGTTCGGTCGGTGTCGGTTCAGTGTGGCCCTAGTGCGTCGGTCGGGGTGCTACTGAGAGTGCTGGGCACTGGAACCACCTTGCCAAGAACATGCCTGGCGACGTGTGGCAGTACTTTCAGCGTGCGTTGCGCGGTAACGTGACATTTGTCAAGTGCACTGTTTGCGGGGCCGAGCTTAAATACTGCGGGACGACATCAACTCTTCTGGACCATCTGAAGGCAGTGCGCAAGATGGCGGTCGCAACATCAAAACCACGTGGAGGCAAAAGCAGGACAGCAACGGCGTCAGCAGGAGTGGAGGACAACGACGACGATGTTGATGACGTTGTCGATGTCCGAGACACGCATGCTAGCCAAAGGCAAAGCTAGAAAAGGATAAGGTTAGCATTTCCGTAAGTCTGCACATATTAATTTCTGATGAATGGAACAGAGTATTTTGCTGGCTGGAGCGAAATTTTGAATGACAAATAAGAATGAATCGTTAACGATGAACTAGAGTTTTCGCGGTGGAACAGTCAGTACTGCTTTTGTTCAAAATTGCTTTAATTTTCGATTTAAAACTTTACAGCTCCGGCGATCTGATTCCGTCGACTCTCTGCTCATGTCGCCACCTGCATCTTCAGCGATAGCGTTACCTCGCTCGGACAGCCGCAGTTCCAACGTCAGCGGCAGTGCCAGGACTGCGAGTCCGAGCCCATGTCGATCCCCATCTCCCTCACCTTCACCAATGAAGACCTCAAGGACAGGACCCATTGACCGAATGTTTGAGAACGCTGCCGCTTTTTCGAGTAAGCATCTTATTCTGACTTAAAGCAAATGACGTGGGTGGGTGTGGGTCTATTGCTTATTTTTATTATTTCACTCTGCCACACCTATGAAGTTTCTTTAACACATCTTGCCTTTTCAGCTGAAGGGGGTAGAGAGAAGGAAGTGAATGCAGCCCTTGCATTCATGATAGTGCATGACAATATGCCCCTCAATACGCCGGAAAAACAGGGATTCAGAATTTACTCCAGGAAACTCAATGGAACTAACAAACCCCCGTCAGAGCCCACGTCGACTAAGAACTTGGAGATATGATACTTTGCATTGAAGGATACCGTCAAACTCTGGCTCGGGGAGGCTAAGTCGTCTCTTTCTTGTGATATTTGGCCTTAAAAGTAAACGATGGTCGGTTTTCTGGGTCTCACAGTTCATTTTTCTCAAGGTAAGTGAAGTAGCGCGGCGCGAGTCATTGAGCACCGCGCCGCACTGCTCCCATCCCCCGACCCCGGGCCGTGGTGTAGCGTCAGCAGCCGCAAGCAGCGCAATATGTAAACGTTGTACTCGGTTTATTTTTCAGGCGAGCATTTCAAATTAATCGACCTTGGTGCCTACGCTATGCCACAAAGGAAGACCATAGAAAATTTGAAGGCTATTTTGACTCATATTATTGAGGAAGATTGGCATATTGGCATGAACAAGGTTTCAGTTGTGACGACTGACGGTGGAGCAAATATTAAGGGCGCTGTTATTCAGCTCTTATGCGAGGAGAGGCAATTAATTTGTTTTGCTCATCAGCTGAACGGCGTCAGCAAAACCGTGATAGAACTCCACAAGAAGCCGCCTGTTCCGTCGGAGAGAGAGGAGGATGACGGCGTCGATGACGATGAGGAAGATGATGTTGATGATCCGGACACGAACGCAGGCGAGGGAGTAGGTGACGATGAGGACGATGACGAGGTCCTCGATGAACTGCCACTGAGGTCACTTCTTGTGAAGGTGAAAAGAACGGTGCGCTTTTTCTGCAGTAGCGATGCGGCCACCGCGGAACTCCAGAAGCTGCAGGCAGATGCAGGGACACCCGCCTACCTTCAGTTGAGACTCATACTGGAAGTTAAGCATAGATGGAACTCTTGCTACGAAATGCTGGAAATTTCTCTCGCTGTCAGACATGATCGGCACTGTCCTATTTAAACTGTCAAGAGAGAAGACTACAAAGCAGGAAGCCTCCGCCCATGCTATCTGTAGACGAGCTAGAAACATTAACCGAGGTCAAAAAACTTCTTGGACCATTGGCCCGCGTAACAGCTGAGGTTTCTACTGACAGCAATGTGTCCGTTAGCAAAGTAATCCCTATGGTAGCCTATATGAAGGAGGTAAGCAATAATTAATTTGGAATCTCATTAAAAGTACGAAATACGATTTTGTTTTGTCTTAACAATGTTCATAACATTCGCAGAAAACACGTCAGTTTGATGCAGTAACGCGGGTTGGTAAGCAGGTGAAGAAAACCCTCACAGACGAGGTGGACAGAAAATTCGCTCGAGTCGAGACGCATCCTATTTACTCTTTAGCCACTTTGCTTGATTCGAGATTCAAAGCAGTTGCATTTGGAAGCTCGCTTCACGCCAATGCTGCCAAGAGAAACCTGGATTAGTTAAGTCCAGCTCCAGCGTACTATCAGCATGAAAAGTTTTTTCACAGATATACTCTACGCGCGAGGTTCCCTCCCTCCGGTGAGTGACGCACTGGGAGTCTCTTGCGCGTGGGAGTAAGTCTATGACAAAACTTTTCGGGTGATAATACCTAGTTTTTATTGCTCTTACTTCGTTTCACCCCCTGATTTTTAAGTAACATGAGATTCAAGATTTAAGTTTCTCCTGGTGAATTACATTTATAAACTCTTCTCGGGCTCTGCACCAGTTCATTGGCTTCATGTTTGCCGAGGTTTCGGAAAACGAATTGCTTTCCATCTTCAAGGCGTGTTACTCTGTCCGTGTCAGATTGTAAACAGAATGGAGTTGACCGTTGGTGGGGCCCAACAATTGAGCTCAGGTGCCATCTGATTGGCTAAGGTTTGACTTTTGCTCTTGAATTATTTTCTGGTTTTTCCTTATGTTTTTAATGCAATTTAATACAGGTGTCCATGTATTGCTCAGATGAAAGCCAGAGTCACGATTGAAATTTATTGGATTAAGGCGTATTTCAATGGCTTCCTTAATTATGCGATCCCAGTAGCGCGCTGAGCGGCACAGAATTTTTGCATCTCCCCATTGAATGGCATGATCTTCATCGATGCTGTGTTCCGCCACTGCCGACTTCTGTGATTGCGCTAGTCTAAAGTGCCCTCGGTGTTCTTTCAGCCTCATCTCAATCGTTCGACCTGTCTCCCCCACATATATTTTTCCGCACTCGCATGGAATCTGGCAAACCCCTGGTGTCTTCAGGCCGATGGGGTCCTTCGCCATTACCAGACGGTAATGGCGAAGGTACCCACTGTTAATGATCCGACTGGTAATGGCGAAGGACCCCATCGGCCTGAAGACACCAGGGGTTTGCCTGACCGAGATGCACAGGCAGGTGACGATCCTGGCCTCCTCTCCGACGACGCCTTTGAGCCTGATGACGACGACGAACAAGATCCGTGGGCGGCACTTGACAAGCGCGTCCGCATGGCCAACGCCAACGCAGACCAGGACCGCGTTGGAGGAATGCCAGTAGAAGTTAGGCAATACCTCAACAGGCCTCCCGTCGATAGGAAAGTCAACCCCAATCCTCTGAAAGTCTGGGAGGAGATAAAGGGTGAATACCCCAACACGTACCGTTTCGCGATCAGAGTGCTGAGTATGATAACGTCATCCGTCCCATGTGAAAGACTTTTCTCGAAGGCCGGTAAAATTGGAAAGGCACGCCCTAGATAATCAAGAAAGCATCTCAATCAGTTGATCTTTCTTCAAGTTTTAGTGAAGCCGAATGGTTCCAAGCGGTGATCCCCAAACTTTAATGCGCGTTGATTTGTAAATTTTTACTACTAATAATTCAAGAATGTATTCTAAGTAGATTTTTAGGGATTTTTTATACTATTCAAATGTGGTATGTAGTATGAGCGTTTTTCGAATGAATAATAAAATTGTTTTTGTACCAAATGTATTTTTTTCAGAAAAGAACAGTCGATTTTTTTGATTAATCGATCTTTTGGTTCAAATTTAGATTTTTGTTGAAAAGTCGAGCTTTTCACTTCGATTAAAAATCGATTGCTCGAAAAATCGATTTTGACCGACATTTTTCCATCACTAGTTGTGCGGTAGTTAGAAATACATTAGAAAATATGAGAAAGATTGTCATAGAGATTTTTATTTATTATTTAAATAAAATTTCTTCAAAAGAGATTTTAAGTCAAAGGGTAATTGAAGTTAAGTGATTCTTATAGCAAAGTATGCACAAAAATAATGCCAAAAAGAGTGACACCCATGAGTGCTGGTTTCTATTTCGCGAAATCATATTGAATAATATATTTGCAAGTTACTTTATAAGATGTTCATCTGAGCAGTGCATTAAGATTCACTTCATCAGCAGAAAGGAAGCATTTAAATTTCTTTCTATTTCTTCATGAAGTCATTTTCGAATACCGGAGTTATTTACAGTATCTGAGTGGTTCACTTTGGTTTTAAATGCATTGGTATTAATATTACATATTCTAACTGCATTTGGTCAAAACTATTTTCTGCGAAGCCTAAATATAGCAATACGCTCATTTTGTGCCAAAACACTATATTCGCCAACTTTATTATCACGGATACACCATGTTTAGGATTATTATTTTGGAGTTACTGTACTATTTTTCCTGCTATGATTATGACATCGTGTTTTATGATAGCGATTAATAGTTTTTTGCTTCTAAAAACTGCAAGACATTATGACTGTCCCATTATTTCACTAAATCAGCCAAAGTGCTTACTTCTACAGTAAATGTGTGTTCAAATCTTAAGATTTTTCTAGATCAGGTAATGAAAAAAATAAATGTACGGAACTCGCTTCAATGCAATAGATTTCAATCTTAATGAAAGACTTTAACGAGGATAAAGTGGATGGTAATATAAAGTACGCGTGAATTTACGGAAGCAATTAATTCGCATTACTGCCATGAATCTCGGCCTTGTTGTGGAAATCCTATAAGGCACCAGTGAGGCCATGCATCAGATTACCCTGATTGTCACAGGGATTACAGAGTACTACTCTCTCTATACTCGGAACGGTGCTGGGTTAATCATATCTCCGCTCCATTTGCCCCTTTTCATGAAATATTGCAGTCGGTAGCTCTTCATAAGTCCGCACCTCGAGTCGAATAGGGAAAGAGTTGGAGGATGGACGCACAAAGTGCATTCGCAAAGCGATAAGCGGAGTTCCGAGCGGTGAGATGGAGCGGATTGCCGGCGCTGACATCAACGATAATTGAGGGAATCAGCCCACTGCGAGTTCGTGAGTCTCTCGAGTTTTTTAGCAGCCATTTTTTATACGAGAAATGGCGATGGAAAATGCGAGTACAACTTGGATGAAAATGCTTTGATGAGGAAAAATTGAACCATTTGCCCCATGGAATCATTAAACTGCAAAACGTGCAATTTTACGCGATATAAAATTTATATTCGATCTGAATTTCAATGTTAATATGTCATCTTTCAGTACCCATCATAAATTGCGACCTATGTATTCATAATTTCACTTGATAACACCATTTGTCACTTGATGATGGCATATTGACAATGGAGCTAAGGTCGAAATTAAGATGTAACGCAGCGGAAAATTTCACTGTTCATTTTATTGACGTATGGAGTATAACTCCTCTAAATTTTAGAGAATATTCGAATTTAATATGAAACATTTGCGTTAATGCTTGAAAAAAATGCCTGAGTAACGACCCCGACTAGACTGGAGATAATGCATACTTAGATCTCCCCGCGTGCAGCTTTTATGGCGTAAAATACATTTTACATCTCGAACTGTGACCACGTATACGTGTATACTTAGCGTAGCGTATACATGTATACATAGCGTATACATGTCTACATAAATTAGTGATGATGGCCATACAGCATTTATTCAGCACCGGAAGTTTGTGATTTGGTAATTGTAATAATGGTCCCATCAGTCATCATTAACGCCTAAATTATCGAGATGGTAACAAATTGCTCAGTACCCTAACGCACCGTCAACACGCCATCAATCATTTTTCGTTTGGTCACTTTGAAAATATTGCCTAGCTAACAAGTTTTCTTTCGCTTCACCGGCGCTCATCAATCAAATCCTTGGAATAACGGCTTAATTCTGTATCTTGTTCCTTTCTTCGTATAGGGAAGAAGTTTAACGTGTACATTAAAACTTCTGCGTATGCTCACTATTTAGTGCATTTATGCAGCTTGATACGATCTTTAAGATGGAACACCGAATGAGGTGCTTTCAAAACTGCTAACTTGATTACCATTCAGATTCATGGAAGTTAAGTCGAAGTGGTGGCGAGTGATTTCCTGCTGCATTCATTAAAAATTCAAAAAGAGGAAAAATTTACGGCTTTTGGAACCGACTGATATTTACAATTTTGGATACTGTGATCATATTATCGAGCCAATCGAAACAAGATATCAACACCTAGATATTACTCTTACTCCCAGGGCCATCCATCCATTATATCCATTCATTTATACCCAAGTTGATATTTAGCCGCACCAACATATCCCCTCCTTCTCTTTCAGTCCATTGCATCCTCCACTGCAGCTTCAACCCTCTCCAATTACTGAAAATATAAATGCTAATTCTATCGTTCCCTCGCCAAGTAAATAATAAATAAGGCTAGAAAACTTGACTAGCAATAAGGTTTACAAGCACACCTATTGATTTATTGTCAATCTAATTAATTTTGATTTTCACCACACGTGCTGGGAAAATGCTATATAACGATGGGTTTTTCTGTATTCAAAGTGGTCAAATTACGCGTTACGAGCGTTTTTTTTCGCTACCGCACTCTACAGCGTAGCGCAGACGTTGAAAAAACCGCAACCTGATCCATGGGTATTAGTGTGAAATTTCCTCAAACTGTTTCTCTGCTTTATCTCATCGTAAAGTAGCAGTATTTGCATGTATATACACGTACTTTACTCTCGGGTGGTAGAAAGAATGAAGTATTTAATAACTTCAATTGATATTGCTTACGCTTTGTTTTTTGCTTAAATATTTCGTTCTCAGAGGAAAAAATATAATTGTTTCAAAAATTGACGATAGCATATCTCCTTGGCAACTTAAGCAACGACTATTGCCGGAAAATTTTGCCAGAGCGTTCTTCGCTTATTTATCTCATAAAATAAGAAATTATTTTTGTTTATTTATGTGCATATACGTGTGTTTACGTGAGTGCATGTGTATGCTAAGAGTTTTTTAGGTTGTCGAAAACTTCCGAATCTATTCTTCTGAGAGTGAGTTTTTGAAGGGTTTTGAGGGAATGAGGAATCCATTAAGTCAAGATTTATTAACGTTATAGCGCGAAGTTGGCTTCGAAATTACAAGTATGTAAGGATTCAATGGCGACATTTAACACATAAGTATCTTAAACCGTTTCCGTCCATAAAAGTTTTGTTTGGGATTTTGATTAATTTTTGATATTTTACTCATATGGTCACCTAAAGTACCCATATTTTGGTGATTGTAACCTTGAACGATGCAGTAATGACCAGTTCATTGCGATGAAGTTCGCGGTTCCTCCTACAGAGCGTCATAAAATCGGCGCGTCAGGTTGTAGCCATATGGCTACGGTGGGCGGAAATGGGTAAATGAACAGGGGGGTTTCCATGTACGCTATCAAACGAGCAGTAACCGCATTACTGTGCATGCTATGGAATTATTTAATCAAATCTGGTTATTAGATCTACCCAAATTATGACACCAAGAGTTTTGCGGTACGATATATCGATAGAAATAGGTCTTCTACCCGCGAAAAATCTGTATTATGCAGAAATAAAAGAGTAATTTCCCATGAGAACTGCGTAGACTGTCACTTTGGTTTCTTTTATTTGGCGTCACAGTTATGCTTAATTTATTTTACTTCTTCCATTGCCCCGTGGACGACATTAAAAACGAGGCAACTATTATTATAGCAGATATTCACAATAAAATTATAATTGTACAAATTTTAATTTAAGAGCATACCAACTTAAGCTGTTATCATTAAATTTCATCAACAAAAACAAACACATTTCAATTTCCATCATTTTAAAAATTAATGATAAACAGTGTACCGAGCTAAGCTCGGTTTCCCTATATCGTGCTATTTAATGCATTCCGGGAGCGCAATTAAGATCTAATGGGTGGAAAGAATGGAAAATAAAGTGGTTAGTTATGAATATCAGAGTAAAGAGTTTGTCTAATAAGTTCCCATAAAGTTAAAATAAAAACTTATTCCTCACACTTGGAAATGGGAAAATCGTAAGCAATAAGGGTGATTTCCTAGAATCAGGTAAAATACGATGTAAAAATTACGAAAAATGAGAAAAAAAGCCTTATCAGGCATGACATGGTGGAATCAAAACATGAAGAAGGCAGAAAGTGCCATTTTCTACCGGTGATGACAATTATTTTGGTACCATACGTGTAAGGGTCGGCGATGAGTCAAGCAGCCACAGCGCCTCAGAGGTGCGGTTTTAAGGAAGGAGAAGGCAGTTTGTTTAAGTAATGATGTTATGTAGAGACTATTAGGGTGGGCAACAAGAAACCTTAATTATCAATTCCGAGAACCAAAATAGGGCCATAGTTAGGCGTAATGTTTCCTGGGAATGAGAATCAGCCGACTGAGACGGGCAACGAGGAAAAGTCCACCGTTTTGCCCGTTAGGTGGCACCCATGCAGGGGAGCTGAGTGGAGAAGAAATACACAAGAGAGTATAAAATTAGATTAGAAAAAGATGAAGCATGCTATGTGTAGGAAAGTAGGTAATTTCCTGGCACGTATAATGTTATTTTGAGGGGCAGGTAGGACTATCTTAGAGGCAGTTGTAAATTTATTCATGTAATTACCTTTTTGAGTGAAAAAACGTGGTAACTTTCGTTTGATATTTAACCATACATGAAAGTACATTCCCCAAAAAATCATATTTTTAGCATTGAAGTAGAGGAGGTGTGTTTTTTAAGGAGTTAACCAGATGTTGCAGTAATACTGCCCGCAAAATACGGTATGAGGATTGCAACTGTAAAGCTTGAGCTTGGGAGACTATGAAAATCTGAGATAAGGTTGTTGTGACACCGACAATTGGCCAAAGCGAAGAACACTTCACATGACAGGATGGAATCTCGACCAAAGGTCAACATTTCTGAAAGTACGCTTCGAGAGAAAATGGAGAGGCTGGAGGATTTGAGGAGATTGAAGAGAAACTGGACGGAAAAATAATCAAAAGACGTGGATTCCACTTTGATCGGGCGGGCAGGGAGGTTTGATAGGGTAATTCAAAGGAAGAAGTATATAAATTGGGGCAAAACATTGAGCTAGTATTCTGAAGGCTGAGATCAATGAAGATTTGTTGAATGGAAAAAGATATAAAATAGTTTACTCGAAAAAATTATAAGATGTATGAAAAGAGCCTTTAGATACTAGGGTACGAATGGATAAATTAAATTGGCCATATTTGTGGCAGGGCCGGCAAATGATGGTCTGCAGGATAAATACATTTATGTTTGAGAGCCCTTTTGGATATATTCCATTAGTTATAAAATTATTTCTGCCGTCACAGATGGTATGTGTTCTAGTAGAAACCTTATATTCTATTCGATCGCCCAATTTATTCAAACGCTACTTGGGCAATTGGTGTTTTTTATGTACCTCAACCACTGATGAGTTCATTTCAATGACTGCCATTCAACTTTAGAAACGGCCGCTGAAATTATTTTAGTTTTCATGTACAGTACTAGAAAAATCTTATATTTTTTCAGTAAAAACTGTAGAGATTGCTTTCAAGATATGATATCTGCCCTATTACTTGAGAATCTAAGTGGAGTTGACGGTACTAATAAGATGAACCATTTAGGCTTCCAAATGATATAAAATGTTATCCAATATTGGTTCTAAACTGTATACTTATATACCAGCGTAATTGCACAACAGACATTCACGGGCAATAAGCACCATTATGATGTTTAGGCCACTTAAATCAATAGGTGAGTAGTTTCAATCACTCCACCATAATTTTTCATCAGAATTAGCAGCAATAATAATTTTTGGTGAAATAGGTACACCTGATCAACGGCTATTCAATGGGAAATATATGGCAATGAGAAAAATCCAATCAGCCTTCGGAACTATAAATGAAAAAGAATTAAGGGAAGGGGAAAAAAGTGTAGGTACCAGGCACAAGTAGTTTCAACCATTAGTCGACATGACCTGCATGACAAATACAATATAAATAATTAATTTCACTAAATAAACATCTGTAATATTTATTCTGTTATATTTTGTACTTATGTAATGTTTGAAATAGTTCAAAATTTTTATAGTGAATATTTTTCAAAGCACGATGAATTGTAATTTATATTTTACATGGTTTGCTAATGCAGAGGCCTATTTCATCAGAATCTTGGTGTTTGTATTTGCTCGGATTCAGCAATAACGTTACAATCATTCATTTATCTTTAAATTAAAGGTGCGTACTTAAAAAATTCATTCCCACGAAGTTAAGCCTGAAACCTTTAAATGAAATGTATATGAAAATTGAAAAGATAATTCTTGGTCTAAGGAATTTATAATCTAATTTTTCATTAAATACATATCTCTAGAATAGTATAATAATGGGTTTGAATCACGAAAAGACTAAACAGTTTGCTAATTCAGAGGCCTATTTCATCAGCCCATGGCAGTATTTCGGCAAATGGTTGGCACGCTTTTTTATTCATAGAGATTTCGCAGTGAACAATCCTAAAAAACACCATATATTTTCGGAAAATCAATGCTTATGCCACTCTAGCTGAATAAGGAAAATTAGATCCAGCAGGGGTCATGTTATCTGTCTCTCAATGACATTTTCCCTCGGAAATCGCGCCACGAGTAGCACTCAACTAAATGACGACGTGCTCGACTGGTAATATATAAAAATTTGGCGAATTTTCGTCAAATGTTGCTAAAGGTCCTAACATCCAGTCATACCTTAGGCTTCCACAATATCACTAAAGCTAGAAATACTACAGAAAATGCTAGATTGAGTGCCGCAGGTTACTCTGGTCCCTAACTCAAAGCAAAGAGGTAAAAAATGGGTCCTGAGCCACTAAAATGTTTAATTTATCGCAGAAATTAAAATTAAATACAAAAATAAAACAGGCAGGTGTCCAAATCGATCGTCATTCAGGGTTATTGAAGGAATAGCTTCTCAGAAAGAGTTTTTAGCGAAAATAGCATTTACATAAAAATATACAATTTTTAATTCACATTCAATCCATTCTATTTTCGTATTTGATAAAATACACTTTTATTTCAATTCGCGGAAAAGTAATTAGAAAAATTCATTCATGCAGGTCGTAACAAATAAGCTTCGAGATTTTCCGTAAGTTATGAATATTATGAAAATGACATTTTAGTTTATTTTTAACGGTGGAAACATCCCATCACAGCAATTATCATACTACCTTATCCTGACCATCTCATATGACACTCGTCTACTAGACTAATTTTGAAACTAACATTTCAATTTTCGTCCAAAAGGTAAAACCCAAAAAACCACAAAAATATGAATTTATACAGACATGATCAGGTAATTCACATTAACTAATTATTTCATAGAAGTGTTTTCGCCCAAGTTTCTGAGAATTGCGTTGACTATAGAGGTAGGTGAACACCACGACCTCAAGAATGGGTTTCCGTTAGTAGCGCAAACTTCATATCTTCCGAGGAATCTTTGAACGCCTCACGCGCTAGCCGACTTCCGTTTGAGACGGCCGTTGGCTTGAGAATTCTAAGGCGAGATCGCACCGTAGGTCTTCTCTTACAAAAGTCACTGGCGCGAGAGGCAACCTGGCGATTCTCCGTGGGGAAGCTCACAAAGGTGAATTGCGTCAGCCGGAAATAAGAGTTCTAAGCCTTGCCGCGAGCTTTGGGGACTGCCATGAGATGAAGCGGGGAATAGATTCATTCGGGAGGCATATTATGAAAGGGAGACGACGGCCCTTAAAGATTATTACGCATCTTCGTGGGCTTCAAAAGCAGATCTTCACAATGCGAACACTTATCCGAAGAATATGCTTCTCTCTGTTCCGTTTCACTTTTTTCTGTCACCCAACCATGCAGCAAACATTACGTACACTGCATCCTCTACGCCCTCATATATTCCACCCGCTCAGGAATACGAAGGATACAATATTCGACAACCTGTGATTTTCTGCCAAGTAAACATATTCTCTGAAAGAAAAGTCTTCCAACTTGAAATATCTTCGCTTTTCATTTAAAAGTACATATTTTTCTTAAAATGTGACTCTTGTTAAGGGTATTTACCTTTATTTTTTAAAGTAGAGAACATGATAAACGATACTACTCCTTTTTTTCTCTTATTTAGAGTCAAAATAAGAAGCAAAAGAAAGAAATAATTCCCAAAGTTATATTCTTCTCTATTCTTGACGATCCCTTACAAAACCTTCCAGATGAGAGGGGACGTTTTTGCAGTAATAGTAAAGTGTATTAGAAAGACTGTTTTGATAATTTAAACGAACAAATTATTATATTGGATGTGAAAATGTATAAAGATTCGAAACATATTAAAATAAATACGAAAAATTATTTTAAGAGGATGATCTGAATTATCTTTGATCTCTAACGCTAATGTACGGAAATACTGCCTCACAAAGATTCCAAATTGGATATAAATGAGAGTGAGGCACTGGTTCATGTAAATGAAAAAAGTTGACAATAAATTTAGTTCCAATATTCGATAAGTGTTCCCTAAAATGTTTAAGGAGTAATGCGCATCCTCCGACTTTATTTTATTTCGACAAAAATCAATTTTCAGCTTGGGTCGGCATTTACAACGTTTCTCACTTAGATAATAGCAAACTTATCCAAATTCAAAAAATTAATAGAACGCGGAAAAAGTCCTAAATTTACGGAAAAAAGTCCCTCATAATTTGAATAAACGTCCAAAGTATTTTTATTAATTGAAAAATTTAAACATATTGGGTTAATAAAAAAGGGTTTACGCGATTTGATGGATAAAAAGGAAATATGGGAAGAGGTATCCCGGTAATTTTTTTAATGCACATTTTGATTAACACTTCAGTTCATGTCCAGAATTAGAAGTATGATAGGGAATTATTAATGAAAATCATTTTTATATTTGTGACAACTGTTAAATATCATTAGATGATTAAATTAGTAATTGAAAGGATTGAAAAGGTGTGGCAAAGGTATTGTTAGATATCAAGTGGAAATAGGGTGAGAAGGGGAAATACAAGGATCTGGGATAAAAGAATGTTTAATTACCTATCCTAAATAACTTCCTACCCCATCTCTCCATTCCAGTCCCCCCATCGTATTACCACAAGATGCACAACAGAAAATTGATTCGGTTTAATCCTTTTTCCATTGCCCTGACCTTCGTCTTAAAATTTTGATATCTAATTTTCTCCTCTATCCCGTCAAGTAGGGAAGTTCATAGTTAACCCTCAATGCAGCGCCCTCCTTTTCAACAGAACGCCCGGGTTCAAAGTAGTTGATTAATTAAACTAGTGACTTTAGCTGAATCGTGAACAGCCGTGAAGAATATTTTCTTTCTCCCCCGGAAGTAATTCATTGTTATTTCCTCCACAGCTTTTAATAATTTTTCCTCATAAGTTAGTCATATACATATATGGGTATTCATATTTCTTTGGGAGGACTTAACTGCTTTTAGTGGATAAATATGGGTTTCGGGGAGTTCTGGTTGGATTATACGGAGGTGGACATCACTCAGATAAATCAAAGCTTCTATCATTCCCCAATCAAAATGTGCATTCAGAATCAAGCTTAGTGGTGGCACAAGAGGCTAATTAAAATTTTAGCGAAAAGCGCCAAAATTGTCCGAAAAACTATTTCAAAAATTAATGATTAAATGCTCAATTTAATGAAGTTGGGGAAAATATGTCTTAAAAACCACAAGAGTTTCAATTATAAAACAGGCAAGAGACTTTTTTTCAGCAATCTATCGATGAAAACTAAAAATGCTCCGTACTTAGCAAACGTTAAAGAAAAAATAATTTCAAACTTTGTTCTGATGGTTCTGACGACCTATAAACACATTATGAATATCGCATCAAACCCTCTTAACGCAATGATGATTTATAATACCCTCTAAATGCAATGATGTGTGGCTGATTTAGATGAATCACCACCAACGAATCGACTTATGATTTGAAGCTTGCCCGGGCCTCTAACGTGGTATACCAGATCATTTAATCCCATTTCCACATTTTATCCATGGCTTTCATTTATCTTAGTTAGATATAACTCAAAAACTTATATCTAACTGAGTAAAATAAAAATAAAAACTGAAGTATATTCAGAGAAGTATGAATCGGCAGCCATTCTGTCCGATTTACTCTATTCACCTTCCAGGTTTAGAGCGATGCATCAATTGAGGATATGTATTAAAGCCTTGGCTCGCTAGATTAATAAGTGAAACTGGTCACGACGACAAACCCAAAGCATTCAGTAACATGGTATTTTAACGTAATCCAGGGACGTTGCAAAAAGGATGCATCCTGAGGCTCGTTATTAGACGACGCTATGAATTGAAAGAACGTCCGATATTTTATAGGCTCACTCAGATTACTCTTCCACGCTTGAGGAGGTAACCTCGAATACTTCTTCGAACAGAGATTTTGCATATCCTTTCGTAAAGGAATTTTCTGAAGGGATTTTTGGGAGAGAATTTTAGAGTTACAAATTTACCCTGAATAACAGGCAGTAAAAAATAGGACCAAGAATGTACCAAAATACGATTTTCAGGACATTTTTTCCAAACCGCGATGTGAGCATAATTGAGAGAATGAAATCCTACTGATACAATTTACTGATGGAAAATGTAATTACCACGGCAAGAAATTATGATAGCAAACATGGCGATCGAAGAAAACTTTTATAATATCCTCCAAATGCAATTATATGTGGCTGATTTATAAATGAGATAATGACCATGTAGAAGTTGTTTCTCAGATATAATTACACCAGCAAATAATATCTAATATCATCAAATTTTTAAAATTATTAATGAAATAATAAATAAAATAAATTAATCAAGAAAATCAAAGTCGAGGTATGGATTAATTTGATTTTTAAGTGAATGCATAGTGTTTCAAAGAAATCCTCCTCATTTTCAAACCTGCCACTCACATTGAGACCGCTTCTCTTAATCAAAGAGACGCTATTTTCGATAACACTGAAATCCCTCAATATTTTAGATTCCTTAAAATTCCTTAATAACTAAACCACTAATATTTTGAATTCGGCGAATTTCTCAAGAATAATTTCTCACATGAATCTTTTTCAAATCTTCTCACCTTCCCATTTCACCTCTCAGTATTTGCATTCTCGCATTATTGAGAATGAAAAAGACAAAAAATCCAGCCGTCTCTCACTCCAGAGGCTGAGATCAAAGCTGTTGAACCTCCAAATCGAAATTTATATTTTTATTTTCCATCTGAATGCGCTCAAAGGATTACGAGCTTCAGCTCTAGCAGATGCATTACTAGGCAGAGCCAGGAAAGCAGTGTGAAGATATATCATATTTAAACAAAAGTAATGGTATCTGTGAGACAAAGAAAGTGAGGCTGGTAGTAAGAGTGGGAGGGCAGAAACTGGAGCAAGTACTTGGGCACGCTAGAGAAATAGGCGTAGTTCCAAAGATATAGGGGGAGAATTGTGCTAGCAAATGAAGCGTTCATTGATAGAAGAGAATTGATGGACAGGAACCTTAGGTAAAGATATAAAGAGACTGGTAAAGTGTTTGATACAGAGTGAAGTGTGGCACATGTGGATGTGTGTGCACAGTGTGACCAAAAAAGTAATAGTAAAAATTTTTGAGTCGGGTAAGTCTTATTCAATGCTGCGGCGCGAGAGAAGAATTTTGATACCCGAGTCGACCCGATATGACCATTAGGTCCTGCTTGAATATTTAATCTAGCTAACCGTAGAAATGAGAGCGATGATGCGCGGTCAGGGGCAGAAATATCGTTCGAATGGAAAACATTATAAAAGAGAATGGGTGCAGAATGGTATATTTAAGGAGGAAAAAAATAAACCAAGTTCGTATCTACAAATAAATAATTAATTAAATATATAAAAAGGCATTTCCTATTATACAGGGGAATATACAATTTTTCGCAAGTAGTTCACAGCAAAAACAAGATCAAAGTTTATTTACTTTTATATAATTTACAACTGTTAAGAGGAGCAAGTTGCTCTTCATCATTAGTCAAATTATTGCCCTATAGAAATATACTAATTATACAGCTCTTTCCGCTGTATCATTAACAATTTTTTATGTTTTTCACAACACTAAGTCCTTTGAGGAAATCCTGATCTCTACAAGTTTGGGTTTTTATATATAAAGCTCGGTGAAATACCTACCAATTACATTGAAAAGTTTGTTACATTGTTTTGTGACAAAGTCCTTGAGCTCTAACTGGAGAACAGAATCATCAAAAACGACATGGGCTCGATTTATTACTTCTTTCTCTCCAGCCCTTTCACAAAGAGCCTCGATCATACCCGATTTTTGCTCTACGACGTGTGGAGAACGAGAATAGACTGTAGGATTTCAAAATGTGGGAGTGGAGAAGGATGGAGGAGTTGCAGTGGACAGAAAAGACGACGAAGGAGTCAGTGCTTGGTGTAGCGGGTGAGGAAGGAAAGCTTTTGAATGAGATGTCACCCATAGACATAGGAGATAGAAATAGGACATTTAAGTGGCTGGAGGATGTAATGAGAGGTAAAAAGTTACCAAAGGATAAAATAGAATGGAGGATGTTGGGTCAGCGGGGACGGATAAAAAAAGGGAATATGATTTATGGACGGGATATAGAAGGGCAGGAAGCATGCTGAGATGAGAAAAGGAATATTGGTGAATAGAGGCCTGTTCATGTAAAATTCAAGAGGATTTTCACTTAAGAACTACCGTTTAAAAATACCTTAATCGATAGACTTCGTAATAATATTAAAAATGCGTTCACTTAACCTCTAAGAGTTTACAGAAAATAACAAAGGAAAAAATATTGTGGATTACTTAAAATAATCACGGCAGTGAGAAAAAGTTCTTTAAGTTATGACCCAAAAAATAAAGCGTAGAAAAATGAATTTAATAAATGAAGATTAATATAATTTCTATTAAAAAAGTCACGTTGCCTGCTTAATATTTAAGTAAATAAATTTGTTGTTTTAAGAAATATGTCTCACCTCATGAGTCTGATTGAAGAAGAACCTTAATAAGAATATGGTATTCGTAGACAATGGATTAAATAATAATGAGACAAAGGGATTTTAATTATAGCAGTTTCCATACTAGCAGTAATTGACACGTGCACTCAGGAGAGCGTGAGGCTGAATAAGTTTACTTAATTAATCTATTACAACAAATCCAGTACTAGCTAACCTTTGGCGTGGATGAGCTGCGATGGCTAAAAGAAGCAGGGGTCCTTATTATCTTCTCCAGGTTTCTATCGTCATTGCAGTTTTCATGTGATAATTTGCGTACCTGAGTCATCGCATTAAACAAAATTGCAATGCCATTGGATGTAAAATTTACTGGGTGAATACGCTCTGAAAGCTTGGCTACCAATTTTCACGTATCGATAACTATATCGGTGAATAAAAAACTACTAGTAATATTTTTAAAACCAACCTGAATAATTTCAGACGAAAGAAACATGCGTTCCAAAGCCCACTCCAAAGTCTCAAATTCATTTCAGTTATATTGACCCAATAAATAAAAAATTAAGATGGCAACATTTTTATTCCCTACAATAACGCAAGATCTGAACTTAGTTGAATCCAGAGGTTTTCAGAGAAATTTGAAAGCTAATGTTCTCCGCAAAATTTGTTCATTTTTGAGCCGCTGGTAATAAATACGAGAAATAAATATGGAAAATTGCATTTTCAACACCAAATGGAGAGTAAACATTTTTAATCCGAGGCGTGAAAAGAAATTGCTGGTATTAGGCCGTTTTTTCTATAAACCAGTCCTGAAGCGTGTGAAATGTGAATCAGTACTTTTTTGTGCTACTTTTACAGCACAGGAGCATCTTTATAGTGATAAAATGTGAAATCTTTTTCAACGCATAATGCCACATCTGTCTGTGAACCAGCATAAAATTTCTGCCCACTTATAAACGCTGCATTTGTTTTCACCCATATTCTGTACCAAGTTTCCGCCTTAAATGAGTCTACAGATTCTCAACAACCACCGATAATTACTTTTATCATGCCCATTTACTCAATTTCGCATATTGTGAGGACATGGTAATATTTTACTAGTACAAGGAATACGGAAGCTCTTGAATTCACGCAAGGAATGTTTGGTGCTACGGTAGCAGCTATAGACTTATAATTTAATAAGAGACAGAGGAGGATTGGAAGAAGAGAAATGAGCAACAAAGATACCAGAGATACTTCGAGAGGAAAAGTCAAGTCCTAGTACGACCATTTTCTGATCACTCCTTCCGCAAGGGCTTCCTCAGCTAGAGCCTCCTCATATATCCTCTCTCCATACTCACTATATTTCTCACTGACATCAAAGAGCCGCAAAATCACCAAACGAAAGGAGAACTCCTGGCAATTTTCCTTTGATTGAAGAGCTAGTAACATTAACTAATCGTGGGTCATTGAGTGCACATTTTATGGTCTTTTTCTATAAATATTTCGAAAAAATTCTTGGATCATATTTTGTTAAACTGCATCTTTTTTTGCACTGGAACTAACCCTACAGTCAGCCATAGATATGATACCAGAGCTATAAAAATATTTTGCTTGGTATATTAAGTAATGACTTCAGCTTTCGGCGTGGTATTAAAAATTTAGACGAAATATATAAAAATAAGTTTCTTTTGAATATCGATATCGTCACAATGCCCATCTTTAACTTTCCATTCTTTTCCAATGCCAAATTTCAAAACCTTCAAGATATTTTGCTTGCTTACTTGCTGGACGATTCTGTCGGCCAGTATATCCCTGGAATCCCGATAGGCTGATAAACCTGACATCAGGTTTTCCAGGGACCGGACCAAGAGAACTTGACATACATCCATGCCCTGGGTGGTGAAAAACCCACCCAGGCGGGACTCGAACCCGCGACCCTCAGTTTAGCTGGCGAGGACTTTACCCCTCCGCCACGGGGGTCGGCATTTCTGTTCTTTCATCCTGACTATTCATGTTTCTGCTCAACAAAGCACTAATTAAACTCCAAACCCTCCAAATAAGATATTTTGAAAATATTTTCCGCAAGCCTATGTTGATTGATTTGGTTGAAAGTAGTGAGTTGACTTTACGGAAGGCTGCCATTCCCTGTGATATTCTACTTCTTATTTCCTCCGTACTGCTTCCATTCCATGTTAAAACACTTCCAAGATATCTAAAGGATGGTATTTGTTTTAGCCGTTTTCCACTAACGGTCACATTAAGTACTCCTTCCTCTTTTCCTGCTCCCGTTACTTTAGTTTTCCTGATGTTTATCTTCATTCCAAAATGTCTTCCTACCCTCTCGATTTTATCCAACATTTCCTCCAACAGTATCCCAGTCTCTGCTGTTTGCGCCTGATCATTTGCATATTTTATTATGCTCACTCTTTCTCATCTAAAAAGAATTTCACGTATATCACCTATGGCTTCTTCAATTAATTCTTCACTCTAATTGGTGTATAGACCTGGAGACATACAACAGCCTTGTCACACTCCCATCCCTATGCTGATTTCCTCTGTCTCTTCTTCATCCATTAGTACCGCTATCCTATGCATTTTGTACATATTTAAATTAGATAATAGTAATTATTTCAAAATCCTTATATTTGGTACAATAAATAATGCACAATGAATGCCACTTATACAAATTTAATTAACACGCGAATGCCAATGGGACTCCAAAAACGATATACGATCGCCATAACTGCCAAATTTTAGCCATTTTTGTATTAACTACACTCATTATATATTTCCGTTATCCATCTGTTAGGGAAAAGCCGGAAGTTATGTGTACGCAGAACGATGCCCCGCAAGTGGCGATACGATATCGCTACCCTCTCTACTTCCATAGAAGTCAACTTCCGTGTGTAAAGTCGCCATTAAATATTGTATCGAAGCCTTAGGTTTTGAATACAGTGTAGCGCTGACTGACTGAGCTCATGGGAGAGGAAGCCCAATCGGATAACAAAAAGAGACGGATAATCCATTCATACTCAATTTCGTGGAAGTGGAAGCCTTGGTTTCAGTAGCATGATGTTACAAAGCCTTCCGCGTAGCATGCATTGAAAAACGTATCTTTTCCTACCATTTCCTTAACCGGGGGATCGTTCATTCCATTAACTTTTCCGAAATATTTCGCCAACGATAATTGATATCTGATATTTGGTGAATTTTAACCTCAGAAACGCTATTCGTCCCGTTTCCTCCCCACTGCGTATGATATTTGCCATCAGTAGAATAACGCCAAGTATTACAATCGATATGTTAGAGAGAAAGCTACAGTTAAGAGGACCAAAAAATTAGTCGCTATCAATGATTATACTAAATAAAATCATATTTTTAATCTTCATAAAATATTCAATGGAAACTATTTGCCAGGCAATAATGCATATTTCATTTGGTAGTTACTTATTATTTTTTGATCCGATATTTACTTATATCAAGATCTATCTTTCAACACTTAGGTGGAATCGATCAATTCATCCGCTACTTAATGTGTGTAGATTCTTGATATTTTCATTACTATGCCACATCCTTTGTTGAATCAAGGCATATGTTCAATTTGCTATGGGAACTGGAAGGAGACGAAAAGAGGAGGGATGGTTCTAGAAGAGAGAAAGGGATGGAGGAAATAGAGAATTGGTTGAGGCGAGAATGAATATTTTCTATGAAGTGAGCTGGTAGAGGAGGTGAAAACTCAAGAAAAAAATTCCTCGAAATATCACCCATGTTTTTCATATACTGATATGTTTAACATATTGTCATAATTTCTTTTAGCCTCACACAAATGTAATTTTATTCCCCTCGAAGACGGTCGCATTAAAAAATTTGTCAGAGAAAAATTGGAATAAAGTCAAAAGAAGTTCTTTATAGCTAACATTTAAGTTCCCCTATATCCTTCCGAATACTACGTTAATAAGAATTTACCATTATTATTTTATTTTACTAATATTATTCGGCACCTCACTTAACAGTCTAGACCATCGCATACTACGTGTTTGGTCCCAAAAGTTACAGGTATTTATGGCAAATGCTGGGTGTTACGAAGAGTTACCAGCGTTTCTACTACCAGTCTTTCAAAAAACATTGTGTGCCTATCTGTCATGGTGATAAGGACATTTTTAAGTTTTCAATTAAGTTATTTCATGAAATGGTCAGTGCTTGCAGGTACGCCGTTTCTTACTGGTACAATACAGCCAAGGAGTTTTAAGGAATTGAAAATGACATAATACCCTCGCAATTCTTTTGAAAACCCTCGTACGGTACCTCTCGTCTGGCTGCATCCTTCAGACACTTCCACCTCGCCTTTATACTCCTTTAAACGTTGGATTGCAGAAGGATCGCGCAATTTTTCACTGCTATCTAGCGGAATTAATGGGCTCATCCTGGGAAAACGGCCGGAATGCTTAACGGTCGGCAGGCTTAAGGTGGATAGTGGCACAAACTGTACAAGATGTTCTCTCGCATTCTCTTCCCATGGGAATATTTAATAATGCAGACCCACTGTTCCCCAATAAATCTCCATTTGCTTTCTAATAAGACGACAGGGATAAATATGCGATTACTTGGTCTTTCTTTCTGGTTCCTCTTATCACGGTTGTTACCATGCGATTACTTGGTCTTTCTTTCTGGTTCCTCTTATCACGGTTGTTACCACATTTTAGCCACATAATTTACTCCTAGCCTGATTCTCAAATGCCTGTCCAAGTATGCAGGCGTTTAAGATTGCTAGATTCCTTACTAATGTAAATTTGAGAGGTATTTATCAATACAGCACTCTTTCAAAGCACTGTGTATTCATTCTTAAAACAAAAATTCTGAACAATGCTACAATTATATCTATTATTTGCAGTTGATGCAATAAAGTATATTCATGTGTTAGACTGAATTCTTTGGCATACAGGTCAACAAGTATATCATATAAAAATGAAGGGAAAAAACTGCAAAATATCTAATACCCAAGTAATGGATTGAATTAAATACTTGGGTATGCGACCGACAGCTAAGGTCATTTGCGCCATAGGGAACAGATAAGGGAGGATTCGTCAATAGAAACCCGGCGTCGTCATTAGCCTACTCTTAACGAAAGGCACTAAGAGGACCACAGTTTAACGTCTCATCCGACAGACGGAGTACTGCACTTGAAGTGCCTTCCACACAACACTCAAGAAGGCATCGTATTTTCTCTGAAGAAAATCATCCCTGACTTGAACCCAGGCCGTCGGTATGGTTAGCCAGTACTCTAGCCACCACACCAACCCGATCCTTCACCAGATAATGTTCACGCAACAAAGAGCAAGAGACAATGGCGAATAATAATTGACATATTGTCAGAATTTTTTCTAGCCTTATACGAGTCTTAATATATGATAAGGGGCATGTCTGTTACCCATTCCAGAGTGCCGCGTTAACCGAGACATATGCATTAAATTATCCATTTGGAGAAGTAGAGCTTATGATGCATTACAAGGCATGTGATTTCAGACATGACAGACACGAAAATCATCCACGGTGTAGGGAAAGATTCTCTGAATCTGGCGAGGACCATTTGTACATATGTGGCGAACAGGTTTACGGCAGTTACAGACATTATTCACTAAACTGAATGATATCCTAGAAGTAAATTTGTTCCTTTAGAACATGAAATGGCTACATTTCTCTGAAGACCTCATCTGAGTGCCATATCCCATCAAACAATGTAATATCAGTTAAAGAATGACACTTATACTCAGTCCCACTGTAGATTTCTTACTGTACTTAAATTCATGCTTGCTTTAAGAAAAAAATGAGCTCGTTTATGTAACGGCCTAGCCAGAAACCCACTCACCCACCATTTACTTTATAGCATCTTTGATAATCGAGGAAAAATATAACCCCATCTGGGACTTGGAAACCCGTACATTCGTAACGACGTAACAGTCGCGCATTGACTTCTCCATTATATCCGTAACGTCTTCCAGGAATGTAGGTTTCCAAAGTTCCTAAGAGATATTCAATGGCAGGGGCCGAATATGAGCATCTTGGGAGAAACTTCCCCCCCTTTTATACACCTGGCCGATGACTATCCAGACGCACGCCGTCGAAAAAAAAGTCCTCAAGCGCGCCTCCTTTTTCTTTACTTCCCGATTTCTTTCCCTTCCAGGAAGATGGGTTCGGATGTTTTCTCAGGTTTTTGAAACTTTGTCAATGGTGTTGTTTTTTCAAGTTTTCTATTTCGTTAAACAGAATCGTTTCTGAGAACTTTGTGTCTCCCGGAAAATGACGTGTTGATTTGCCAAAGTTTCTCGGATCGTCCGGTTGAAAGTTCAACAAACACATTTTTCCGGGTTAAAAATGCAAAATTTTTAAGATTTTGATTTCCAAAAAATTAATTTTTTGAAGAATCACCTATAACACTTAGAAAATAATTTTCTCAGTCCTAATCGTCTGAATCCGTCAATATAAATATTGATTTTACACTGCTGATCTTTCTATTTTATCCTTAACCTCCCTCACCTTCCTTCCTCATTAATTTCTCATGTTTGTATACTGTGCTTGGTTTTCCTCCAAAATTTTTTTTTGGGTATTATTTTTGTGTTACCGTTTGATCGGGTAGTTCTTTTTATCGGTTTCTTCTAACGCCATAGTTACTCAGGAAGGTCACATGCCACAGAAATATTCAAATTAGCAATTCTTTCCTCTAATCTGCCTTACGGTTCTAGTAACTACTATAAATTCACGTAGCTCTGTGTGCACCCATCCATACCTGTAGACCAATGTGAGATAACTTGGATGATTCACGACGAATATAAATTTTTATTTGATGGACCGATAATGAAATGAATTTTGTCTATTTTGAATCAGCTAAAAAATCGGAGGAAGAGTTTTGAGAGAGACCATGATTCCCAAGGAATAGATGATGCCATTCAATAAAAACATTCAACGCAACAAAATGAAAAGAATGTAATCCAGATATCACGACTCTGCTTATCTGACAAGGACTTGGTATACTCACCATCTCATCACCCTGAGGATGGCTGCAGTGTAAGTGGCCGAAACGTTGGCCCTTCCAACCCGAATGGAATCCCGTAAAGCTTTTCTTCACTTTGAATACTCATTTGCGTCTAGTATTAAAAATAAGTGAGAAATAATTCCTCAGCGTTCTTTATAGCTTTATTTTTCAACCAATCAATACATTTGAACGTACTATTACCTTTATCTTTACATACTGCCGTGAAAAATATTTTAAACAGCAGTGCCATGCATATAACTTTCAAAATAACTTAACATATATTAAGTATCCAAAAGAAAGTTCGTTCAAGGTGGTTTTTCACTTATGTTTCTTAAGCCATATTCAATAGTTTAAGGCTCTACTGTGTGTAACTTACAAATTTTGTTTAGTAGCTTAAGTTGAAGTGTTTTAATTAAAGGCATAAATGTTGCAAGAAGTTAATTGAATTGGTCCATAGGATGAATTTTACTTTCATGCAGAAGACAAAAGGAGTATATTTTTTTAAATTTCCAATTGAATGAGTCCATTAACGTTTCTGATACCAAAGCATGACATATTTGTGCATGACGTTGGTAGCATAGAAGTTTTGGAAGAAAAAACTTCTTCTTCCCACACAAACCATTACGACTCTCAGTTAAATTCCAGGTATTTCTTAGAAAAGTAACGATAAGCCGTTCCCCGAAAGATATCTTTCCAGTTAGCTCAAACTCTCCTAAAACACTTCATAACATCCCTCAATCTTTTACAATGACTTCTTAAGTTTTTCCATCCTCGAAAATTTCAATCGCTCAGCCCCATAAAACGGTTTCTATTTATTCAGTCGTCCTAATGCCATTCATCAGTTTTAACTCGGAAACATTTTTTCCAGCTTCCTATTGATGTTTTGTACATCTTCAGACGTAAGCCATAAGCGGGTGCAGTGTATCCATAGCGGTGAAATGGAGGATATTGCAATCAGTAAATGTGTACAGGAAAAATGCAACTAGGATTAATCTGGTAATTAAATACGTATGAAAGTAATAGGCACAGTATGCAAATATGAGCAACAAGGTACTATTTCTACGCGTAAAATAAACTTTCAAGTAAGTTTCTATAAGGGAATTATTAATATTGTGATAGTTAAGACATGGCTTTTGATATGGTCCAACACTGTATCAGACTATTTTTCTATGGATCAGCTATTTTGAAAAAAACAACCAGGGAAGGTATCTAAGGTAATTTTTAGTAAGATTGAGAAATTTTCTCTGATCTCATGGAAGAGATTCCCAACAAAATCTGCCGATGTTTCTGCCTACAAATCTACCTTGGGCTATCATTTTTACATTATGTACTAACTTTAACTTGTTTCATGATTTCCTTACAGCATTAAAGTATTTCTTCATATTTTAAAATACTTTCTCAATAATCAATGCATTATTTACTTTTGAGGCAGCCATTAAGTAATGGTCATGAGCGTATTAAATTCTAATAGGTATTAATTAAAAAATGTAAAATTTCACAATTTGGCTGACCACCTTGAAAATGGGAGGTGACCACCGTAAATCACGGAAGATTAAGAATTACCCAAGTCTCTAAAAGAATGTTGATATGTTTAACTCTTTTTCAATAAATTCACGCCACTGCCTTGAGACATTTTCATAGGAAGTATCAAATAACCCTGACGAAATATTTTTCTTATCTTGGTTCAGTGACAAAGGAGCTTCGACCCTATGTTCATGGATCAAAAAATCATTAGAAAACACAAGTTTCAACAAAGTTAAAAGAGACAGAAAAAGTTAAGGCATCTTAAACGTCTTCAATTTAACATGTCTGTCAAATTTGCATTTGATGCCGACAAACCTCATCGTGAAAGCAATATTGGGCACGACCTATAAAAATGCAAATAGCTAACCCAAAAAACATAGATGAGAAACTGGCTTTAACCTCTCTGAAAGGGTTTTTTTTACTGCATTTTAAAGAGCTGCAATCACGAAGACACGCCTATTTAGTATCATAGTATAATCGTTTAAGAATAAGATTATAGCTATTCAATAAATATGAGACGAAAGTTGAATGCGTAAATCTTTGTCCCATATCGATAACTTTTACAGGGGTAGAAAACATTATTTTTTCTCGATCTCAAAAACATGAGCGGCTCTTCCATTACTTTCTTATTGTCATTAATGGTGCTGTGGTAATGTACATACATACCCTTCCTCGCTACTCCCACGGGGTAGCACGGGAGGATCGAAGAGAATGTTGCGTCTGGTATTAAAGGCATGAGTACATTTGGGAGGTCTCTCGACTTAATACAATACGATCCCAAAATTTTCAGCTATTTTGAACGCAATTTCCCGCTAAAACAAGGCATTTTTCATACAACTGTACAGAATTTTTACGTCATTCCCGTAGAACTCTTTGGCTCGGGTGTTTAAGAACGCCACTTAACAACTGCGTTGCTATCCGAGACAACTGCTACCGGTTTGCTACCGCGTTCACTTTGTGAATATTCACACCACAATATAAGGTCACATGTTATGAAACAAAATAGCGTTAAGTAAAATATATGTACATTTTTTTACATTGCCCGGAGAGAATTTCTTGGAAATTTTAAATGTTAAACGTTTCTTTCGTTGATGTTTTGATTATATTGGAGTAAATTTGAGGTGTTTACAAAAATATAAAAGTAAAATGTAACTTGTGCCATAACTAGAGCGCGGATGTGTTCTGTTTAGACTTTTTTTAAATGGAAATTTTGTAGTTAGAACGACAAATCATCACTACCTTCGTCAATTAGGAAAATGTTTAATTACTTTTTTGCTGAACTTCTTGGAAGTGTTTAGCACGCAGGGATCTTTTTCCAAATGCAGACTTTTTTTGCCTTTTCACTCAAATCGCTTTTGCCCTAAGTCATAGCAAATAGTTATAATCACCAAGCCTTATTCTGAATTTTCATTAAAAGAGGGGTAATGATAAATCACGAACTTTTTTGTTCACCAGAAAGTTATCTACTTCTGAATTCCAATCGGTTCTACACAAATCACAGTTAGTGCTCCCCAAATATTAATGTGCAATGGTCTCAGACAGTTGTTTGAGAAAAACTTAATGACTGCTGTAGAGTAAATAATAATTAATTACTAGTGGAGGATGAAGTAAATATTCTTTATGGTCCTCCACGATACTTCAAATGTCCCTGGTCTAATTCCGAACCTACTTCGAATCCGGGCGTTAGTTTGAAGAGCAGAGCACGGTGCACTTTCGGCTATCACACTGCCCTCTCGATGAAATTGAGGAGAAACTTTAAGCGTTTATATCCTTTATGTTCAACTTTCCACTAGATTCATGCAAGCTACGCAAATAATTCGTCCTCGGGGAAACATTTTCCACGGCAAGCGATACACCCTTGGTAGATATATGACATGTGTCAAAACATCATAATGGAATGGTTCAAGAGGTATGAAAAGAAGAGGTGAAGAAAATGTTTACGATGAAGAATAGGTCTCGAAGCACAAGCTATTTTTGACGCTGCACTTAATTCAGTACCCATGAATATTTAATAAATTAACGACATTATACATCAAACTACATATTAACAAGAGTGTAATTCTACGTCAAAATATACAGACCTTCGGAAGTTGCACGTGAAACAGCATATTTACAGCTCATTGAAGCACTCTTAAGTCAGATTAAAAGATTTCCTATGTTCCCAATTTGCTACAAATATAGCAATAGTTTGCAACATAATGTGTTATGTTTGCTCTGTACATTTGCGTGCTTTTTTGTTGACCTGAACATTCCTACGCAAAAAATACAACATCTCTTTTTCACATTTTTCGTGGAAAAGTATGGATGGAGGATAGTAAACTCTGAAACTTGTCTTAGGGAAACTTACAGTCAAAATTCCATGTTGGGTATGATTTCTAGAAAGTTCATTATATTTCTATATTTAAAAAATCTCTCAAGTCTTTGGATCGAGGTTTAGACTTCTATAAAATGAGAGTTGAGACTAGCTGCGGACTAAGTAAATGACCATTTGTTTAAAACTCAAAACCAGATCGTCATCCCTATTTAGTGTTAATACTTAGATAAGAATAGATGATTGAAAAATACTAGATAGCTTTCGAACGATGATTAGCTGCCATATGACCCCACATGAATTTAAGCTTGAATCAGGTTTATGATCGATAGATTCAAATATCTTGAATCTTCATTACTTAACCTAAGTGATATAGCGTCAAAAAATATGAACGTCAGAAAGGAACTTGCAGATGCAAATGCGTCGAACGGGTTCACAGGAAATCATTCAATTCCTCTAGCAAAGGTAGAAGCCTGAATGATATAATTAGTACAGCTTTTCAAAATATTGAAAGAGACTATAGTTGAAATGCATCAGATATGCTGCATATAATCCCCACTGGTGAGGGGGTTACTATGGGTTATGCCCCGCCAGCATGTTCCAAGTAGAGAATTTTCTATGCATTTACTTATTCTGAGGGACATTCGCACATCTTTAACTATTGATTAGATTGAGAAATACCTTTTCCGCTACCACTTGATTGCGTGTTCTGCCTAGGGAATAATGTAATAAATGAATGAGTTTTTTTTAACCAAACTTTGACCTTGACCAAACTTGTTAAACCTTTCCGATTTCCCTGAAGTTTAGGGTAAACAGTCGTCCTACCCTCTCAATCCATTTATGACCAGCCCCCCTCATGCATTCCATTAGGGTATATATGGGCTCGCTCCAAAAGTAAAAAACACCTTAATAATACTCTATAGTGCCAAAACCATGGTCGGCGTTGAGTAAAATTAAGTGCTATGGAATTTATGGTATCGGATTGCATGGCTCGCATTCGGTGCGAGTGGTCAGTGGTAAACTGGAGTACGAGGGATTTGAGGGACGTGGAGAAAACTGATGGCACGCCTGTCATTGCAGTCGGTCAGATGCGGGCTTTAGCCGAGGATTTTTGTGGTTTGTCGATCGACCTACTCGTGTCGCAAACACGCATACCCTATGTTCAATTTTCTAATTGAGTTTATTTTTTCACCAATGTCGTAGTCCTCTTTTGGATGATAGTGACTGTCACCTTCTTTCCAGCAGGAGGGCATCACTAGGATCACAGTAGTTAAACGAGGAAGGAGAAATGATGCAAACTATCAACACCAGGCATAACAAATGGTAGGGGGAGTTCTAAGAGTGAAATAGAGAACTATAAGTCAAGCAGTATGACAAGCAAATTTATCGCGTAGAAATATCTAAAAATAATCAAAGTAAAAACTTACGGCACATTTATAAAATACTTCCCTTTTTTTATTTGTTACAAGGAAATGGAAATAGACTACTTTCCAATCTGCCCTCATGCAGAGAAAGTATCCCCTATCTGGCAAAATACATTCTGAGGGCTGCTATAAATTTGCGTATGTATCTGGGCCATTGGGACCTGGCTTGGTTTCATTGTTTTAAAATGGTTAAATTGGTAGCCTTAAACTTTTCAAAGTGAGATTTCAGTTATCAAACTAAGAGATTACATTTTTCCTCTCCGCAAGCATACATTTTGTCTAAAAAATTACGGTTATCGATATATGTGGTGCCATAAGTCGTAGTTGAAGACCGGAATACAAATGTTTCAATCTAATATGGTGGTTTGGTGGAACATAAAATATCAAAAATCACCTAAATAAGTACACCCCAGAATACATTACAAAATGATTACTCTAAGCCTTCCTTGAAGCGCCACTTGACAATTGCTAGATGATTCCGATAACCTCCTTACTGCTTATTCAAAAATGTACTTAACCGATGCAAAAATATATAGACTAATTTAATATCGCTTAGTAAGGATAGCTAAATACAGGTACTTGTTTCAGGAGCAATCATTATATTGCAGAAATTTTGTTATATGGGAAAATATATATAATGCATAAGCAGAGAATTTATTACTCTTTTGAGCCCTTTTTCCCGATTCAAAGAAAATACAGCATCCGTCGATGGTTAAAAAAGGTAATATTCACCTGAAAATTACTTAAATGAATAGCTCAGCTTTATCATCACCCCGTATAATTATATATTATTATTTGAGTTATTAGAGAACAAGGCAAACTCAGGTAACTCCATTAGTAACTATAATTAAGAGAATATTTTGCAATTCACAACAATTTTTTAATAATTTAGGAAAGTATTCTCTTCATTTTTTATTTTTGAAACGTACAAAGTGTCGCGAGGGATGGGTGGAGAGCAGTAACGGAACTCCTGTGAGATCATCGCGTCCGCCTGCACTCTCATCCCTCCCTTTCGCATCATCTCCGTGGTATCAATTCGTTCTTTGGACTCCCGTATTTCTTGCAGGTTCCTGCCCCATTCCTCCTCTTTTGCGGCAGAAGATGTAGACTACACATAATAGGGTCAAAGCTAAAAGGGCTAGTGCAGGTATTCCTGTATGACGAATTAACCTTACATTATTTTCTAGTGGTTCGAATGTTTTAAAATGTCGAGTGACTTCTGCCATGGATATGGACGGTACTTCATGTGTGTTGAGACTTTTGATTGAACTAAGTATTTTATTAATATTTTGGACTCCCAAGGAATTGTATATCTGACCAATTGTAGTTAAGTCTGGGTGAAACCTCGGAATTGGTGCAAATACTACTTCTAGTTGAATGGAGGAATTACTGGAATAGCTGACGCCAATTCCCTCCAGTCGAGATATCCCGTCACTCGCGAAACAGCCAAAAGGGAGAATAAAACTTCCGTGTCCTTTTAAAGATACTTGAAATTGTTTCTGAGGGCACGAAACATTCAGAAATAGCTCCCTGCTCACGCTAAACAGCCACTGACCTGCGATCTCTCCCTTCACGTAAAGGGAAAACGGTGTGCTTCTTAAGTGCACTTCACAGTGAGACTTTATGGAAATACTATTGTTTAAAAATGCCGCTATGTTGCACGAGTCAGATAGATTGCTTAGTATGGGATAGGATGGAAGACACTGTCGCGAGGGATGGGTGGAGAGCAGTAACGGAACTCCTGTGAGATCATCGCGTCCGCCTGCACTCTCATCCCTCCCTTTCGCATCATCTCCGTGGTATCAATTCGTCCTTTGGACTCCCGTATTTCTTATAAATAAGACGCTCTGAAGTTCTCGGGGAGACCTCTCCCTGACCTGTTCCTTGCCGGTCTGCGCCCTCGCAAGACCCGCACCATCCTCATATCCTTGCCGGTCTGCGCCCTCGCAAGACTCGCACCATCCGCACATCCTACGCCGGTCTGCGACCTCGCAAGACCCGCGATTCCTTCTCTTATCCACCGGGCTCAGAACTTGTACACTAGAATGTAAGTATGTATAATAAAACTCGGCCAACGAATCTGTTATTGTTCTTTCTATGTTAATGTCACGACGACAAAAGTATTATTTTCACTATAAATCCTTAGGTTAATTACTTATATGAATCGACGTCTGGCGCCGTTAAGTTTACTCAGTTAAAACACCCATAAGGAAGATACTCTTGAGCAATATTCATTAAGTACCGGATATCGAGGCTTCTACGAAGGAGGAATTATTTCCTGAAGCTCATAACAGTGCCAAAAATAACTGGGAGATAAATTAAGCTATATACTAAAAGGAAAAAACGGTGAAGAGACCGATGGGATGAATATTAGGGACTCTCATGGGATGGAAGTCTATCAATAAAATGCGTATATTGCTCATTATTTCCTATCCCTCGTAGGATCCTCAAATCATTTCCCGGAAAAGTTCCTGATCAAGGCATAAAAAAGGGATATTTTGGAGGCCTATTGAGTCTTTTGATTGATTATTTTTTTAGCTTTATTTCCAAATAAAATGGAACTCTTGCGTACATGAGTGGCTAAAACATTTCAGAGAGTAAAATCTTGGAAACAGATATTTAATTATGGCGGAAGTTTTGGTAATATTTTACCTTTTAGCATATTTCTACGGAAACTTGTTTCTTCACTACCACGCACACATTCAGTTGAAAAAATGAAGGTAGATTTAATTAAAATTTATAACCCAGGTATCAATAAACTACGAAGACAAAGTGCATGTAAATAAAATTATTCTTTTTATATACCTGTAGCAGATATCACACATTCGCTGGTCAAATATTCGGTTTTCACTGCTTATCAAAGGTAAATGAAGATTAAATACTTAGATTATCTCCTGTATGAAATCAGCATTTTGTGAAATTACATTTATCTAATACAATTACTATTATTACATCAAAAAATATGGTGACAACATTCGCAGTTTTGTAACTGACCATCTCCAAAGGTAATAAATTCTCTGCTTATGTACTATATATATTTTGATGTTCCGGAATCGATTTACTTCCCATATAACAGAAAAGTAATATTGAACTGAAATTCATCTCTGACGCCGTAAAAAATCACGCAAGGCCAGGCTCATATGCCACCAGGGTAAATATGGAGAGGTAGGATGTTATGCCCACTTCATGCATAGACATCCTCCAAGATTCAAACGATCATTGGTATCAGAGTACGTTACTCCATTAATCATGAACAAGTTCGCACCACGAGAAGTTGTCTCACACAAAACACTTGCTCTTTCAACGCCTGAGAGAATATTTTCGCATTGCCAAAATGCTGACACGTACAACGCTCTCCAACGTCGAGGTCTCAAAAACTCCTTACGGCGGACAGAAGCCAGAAACTGAGCCCTCCGTCATCGGAACTTGCCTGTATCTAATGAAAGACATCTGCCATTGAAAGTACGCTGGGGGCATTTTCCTTATACCTATTCATATGAAGCAAAGTATAATAAAAATTATCTCGAAGATAGTTTGTGTCTGGGGCCACACTTTTTTATGGATAAAGTGTGTATCAAAGAAAAATTAGTTCGATAGATGAATTTAGTGAGTAGTGAATTGTGAACTTGTTTCGTTTATTTGGGTTGTATGTAGGGAGATTGGATGAGAGTCGAATAAAGAAACAAATTTATGTCAGTAGAGTGAACAGTATAAATGGAAAAGATAGACCAAGAAAGCCATGAGTGAATGTGGTAGAAGAGACTCTAAGAAGGAGAAATATTTGTAGTCTCCAAGAATAGGACAGCGTGTGTACAGTAAAGTAAGAGTGCAAAGGAAGCGAAAGTGATTTGTAAGGATAGGGCATCATGGGGGAAATTATTAAATCGGAGCCAGTTTCCTCGGGCGACTGGCTAGAGCTAAACGTTTTCAATTGGCCAACTCCTAAGGGGAGTATACGCCTTAATGAGTATACGTGATTAAACCGTTAATGCATTTTAGCAAGCTTGGAGACAATTTTTGTCCAGTCTATAATTTAAATATTTAGAAATTTCCCATTTCCTAAAAAATCAAGAAGTACCCTTAGTCTCCATTAAATTTAATAATGAAGATTTAAAAGTGGTTTCAGCATGTATTGGCAAATTAAAATTAGTTTTTAGAAGTCAGATCATCATTGTTTGACTACTTGGATCAAATTGATAAGAAATGAGGAAAAACTGACAGACTGAATATATACGTAAGTACTGAGAAAAATATTTTCCGCGAAGCCACAGACAAAAACTTCCCAAAACTTTCCCATTTTCCTGATATATGACATTTTTCACAAACTTGTTCTCCAGTGATGACATGGGGACTGTTCCCAACAGATTTGACAACTTTGCTTCAATTGCGTTCAAAAAGACTAAAACATCATTTTTTAGCAACAAACTTATCTCGCTACTTTACGGGAGGAAAGAGAGAAATGAAAGTCTCTATAAGAACATTATTCAAGAGTACAAATGGAACAATCTGATTAAACCAGTTATTAAAGCATTGACATGCATTCTGATGAAAAAATTTCCCCGCCACCATTTTTTCTATGATTAAAAATTTTTTTAAATGAATTATCTTCATTATTAAAAATTTTATTCACAAAACTTTTAAAATACCATTGCTCAAATAAAATTATTTATTTGTTTGTGTCCAACACTTAATATCCCAAGATTCACGGTGGTCAGCAAAATTGCGAAACTTTCCACTTTTAATAAAACCACCTTTTAGAATTGAATACACTTATAAAAATTACTTAATGGCTGCAAGACGCTGCCTCAAATGTAAATATCCCATTGATTAACGAAAAATTTAAAATCGGGAAGAAATATTTTAATGCTGTAAAGATATCATTGAACCAATGGGAGTTAGTACTTCATGCTAAAACGATAGCCCACGGTACGGCACGGTAGGCAGCAGGTTATAATGGGACTCACTTTCATGGCATCAGAGGAAATTTCTCAATCTTGCTTTCTCAATCTCAATGGAAAGATGATATCTTCCCTGCCTGTCTTACTTATATTCAAAATAGCTAATCTATACCAAAATAGCCTGATTAAGTGTTGCCCCATATCAAAAGCCATCTCTTAACTATCAAAAATATTATAACACCTTTATGGAAATTTGCTTGGAAGTTTATATCCGCGAGAGTATAGTGCCACTTTTCAAATATTTACATACTGTGCCTTTTATTTTCACACCTAGTCAATTGCCATATGAACCCTAGTTGAACTTTTTCTGATAGGATTTACTGATCACTGTGTTCTATTTACTTTACGTGTTCATGAAAACATTTTGTGAATAAAATGAGACTCGGAAAATGGATTTGGATTGGATATTTGGGGAGGCGACCGACGGCTAAGATCATTTGCGCCATAGGAAATAGGTAAGGAAGGAAGGGTCGATAGAAACCCGGCGTCGGCATTAGTCTGCTCTTAACGAAAGGCGCCAAGGGGACCACGGCTTAGCGTCTCATCCGACAGACGGAGTACGCTATTTGATGCTCTCCACAAGACACTCAAGTAGGGATCGGGTTCCTCTGAAAAACATCCTCCATCTGCAGGGAAAAACATCCTCCTGGCCGCCCGTATGGTAGGCAAGTACTCTAGCCACCACACCAACCCGATACCCCTTCGAAAATGGAATACCACCAGGTGACAAAAGATAGAGTTTTATGTATGCCTTCATTATGATATAGAGAAATAGCATTAAATGCAGATTTTATATCACTTCCATTTCATGATCGACAAAAATCCATTTCTCAGCCCGCTTAAATTATTTGTAACTAAAATTTAGCGCAAATCATTTAATCAGAAACATATACACATAATGCGATGTCAGCCTAATTTTTGCTTGGTAACACTGAGAAAGAACGAGATCAGTATCGGAAATGGTGATGCATTTTTTTCCAATTTCATTCTAAAGCAGATTTGAAGTGGATTTGTTTCTGCGATTCATCTAGCTCAGAAGATTGAAATATTCCTGAGTTGCGAAAGCAAATTTAACTCCTCTCAGGCTAGCATTGCCAACACGGAAGCCGAGGATCCGAGGGCTGAAGAAAAAACTGGTGTATTGAAATATGGCAACATAAATAGGCCAAGGTGTTCAAAGGAAAGAAGGGAGAAGAATTTTAGGTAAAACAAAATTATCTGGACGACAATATACAAACAGGAAAACGCGAATCATTGATAAGTACAGAATCCGCCTACCTAGGTTTCATCATTGCCAAACAGCATAATATTACTTAACGGCTGCCAATGCATTTCCAGTTTACCAAAGAATATAACTTGAAAAGTTAGACAAATTCTAAGGATACCGGGAATAGCTATTGATTTCGCGAAGTCACCCGCAAGAGACAATGTGTGCGAAATTATATTGAAGAAATATCATTCACTTTTATCTGGACCCAAACCCGAATCTCGATTACCAAGCGAGTGCTTTCTGTAGTTAAGGTATCGAGGCGTCCTCACCTAGTTCCTTTAAACTTTACAAAACTTCATAGGCGAAGAAGACACTGTGGTAGCTTTCTTGGCGAAGATACTTGCCCTTAAATTGAAGGATCCGGGTTCGTGTCTCGGTCAAGGCGAATGATTCTTTCTCTGCGGAATTTTGTGCGGAAAGCTTGACTTCCAGTAGCATTCAACTCTCTTCACTAAGGGAATGGAAGCATTACCCAGTATTTTCAAGACCGGTAGGTGAACTATATCAATTAATATTTACGTATTTACATATTCTCACTCTCTGTAGAAAATAATTCAAGTTGCTTTCCATCGTGGTAATAAGCCTCTTGTAAAAAAACTAAAAATAACGGTACTTACATTGTTCGCAGTTCCGTCAGGTTTTCAAATGCGTGATCCTCAATGGATTCGAGCTGCTCAACATTCATCAGGACTCTGTAATAAAAGAAGAATTCAGTAACAGTTAACAGTATTAACAAACAGAAAGCAGTATTACCAAAAGTCATAAGAATTTTTGAATGGACATCATAAAAGATGATCAAGGGCTTATAAATGTTTGATGGGCCGGTATAACGCTTTGAAATTATCAAAATAATGGAATAAGTTCCTTGTACGTTCGTCATTGTAAATTAAAATCTTCTTGTCAGGCACCATGCGTCATTTTATATAATTTTATATCATTACCCGAGATTATTACAGTGACAAGCATCTGCATGTTCCAAATGTCATGGAATTTTAAAAATTCACAATAGAAATCATTGGATTGCAAATGATGTTTGTCTCCGGTAAAAGAAGAGAATACATTTCTCAGCAATATTACAAAAATGCAAGACATTGACTCGCCTCGGAATTACGCATGTTAGACGGAAAAGTTAATTCCAGTATGCGGAGAAAATCGAAGTTAACATATTAAAAGAACGATATAACGGCTTCGATTACATAAAGCAATTTTCCGTTTTCAATCTTGCCCGCAGGGAAAATATTAGGAAGGCAGGAGCCGGAACTCAAAGTACAATGTACCTTCTCGGAATAACTATGGCATACTACTTGAAACTACCTTAACTCCTGATATACGGTGGGTAACACACATATAAAACATATTAAACGGTACAGAATTAAAGAAACTATGTTTGATTAAGCCTATAATGGGAACGCCGATGGATGAAAAAGTAAAAAAGATATGCTAATTTGCTCTGGTTAGTCAACACCTCGAATACGCGCGAGCATTGGGGACCCTGGTCATAAAAATTAACCAAAAGTTAATTTAAAACAAAAAATTGCACACTTCGTTAAAAACTGCTACGAGATAACATATAATGTTTCAAAAATTATAGAGGGATTGAGGTGGAAGACTTTAGAGACTAGGAGGCGCTAGGCTTAGCTTGCTTAAGAAATTTAGGACTGGTGTGTTTCAGAGTCGCTCAAACAACATAATCATGACGCATTGCTACATCTCTAGGTCTGACAGAAGCGATAAAATGAGAGAAATACATTGCCAAACAGATGGACGCCAAAACTCGTTCTTTCCGAGCACAATAAGCGACCGCAATGCAATCTGAGCTCCACAAAATTAACGTTCATAATACAAATCACCATGTCACATCCCAAAACCTTATCCATTACATCTTTACAAGGCAGGTGTCCTAACACCCCCTGCCACACACCCATGTGGCGGCTCGCAGGGTATTATCTAGATGTACATGTAGATGTACTTTGGAGTGACATCATAAATTAATATATACATAGGCTAATTCCAAGCAAAAATTGAAGAAACATATCTTTATTTCCAAGTCTTGCAACCTGAATGCTTTATTATTTCAACTATGTGAAGGGCAATATAATTCTCACGCTTACTTTTTTTCCCACGAACGATTATTGGTGAGAATATCCTTTCGACATGTCCAGCTATTAGAATGTCTTCGCCTGAGAGCCACAAATATTTAATGATGACGTCTCTGTATCATGGATTAATTAAAACTTAACAGAAATATTTTCCATAATAAGAGATTATGTAATTCAATAATATTGACATCCATTTAAAATATGTAGTATAAATATTTAGGAATTTAATTTTTTACCTAATTTGAATATTTGTAAAAAGATAACGCCACCCGAATTTGTTTTCCCAAAATAACTATTAGTCAGTGAAAAAAACTAATAGTTTTGCTTTTGTGAGGAATTTATATCAGAATATTTAAAATCATGACACGTGCCCCGGTTTGATTCACAGTTTTTTATCTCGAAGGTGAGCGAGAGGAAAATACAATAAACTAATTGTCCTAGTATCCGCGAACAAAAATGAAATAGAAGCGCGTTGGCCGCAAGATTGAACCGGAGATGGAGTTGACACCACTAATCCATCCGAGGTGATGGTTTGAAATTGTGGTGGAAGCCAAGAACGCCGTCCTCAAAGACCCCTAAAGTGAGGAATGCTAAGGAAAAATAAGCATCCAAAGCCAACTTCCGCGGAGATTGCCATTCCGACGAAAGAAAGGAGGGAGGGGGGGGGAATTCGCTCAATCGGCCTGTCATGACGGGCTGCTGCAACCTTTTCTCCCAATGAAACCTCCCATGAGAGTTGCACAGGCGTTCTACAGCGAAACGACCAAGGAGAAAAATACACAGGCAAGATGGCGATAGTAATGATGACGAATCTGGCGTCAAATCGAAGCAAGAGGGTCTTATCATTCGATTTGAGGCATTAACCGAGGAGGGTAGGAAGACCAATTAAAATCTCATCAAGTCACCTGCTGGAAGTAGGCGCGGAAAGTATTCTCGCACGGTCCCCTTTAAAATTTAAAGGCAGTCACGATGGAGAAAGCCATCGAAGCCGAAATTTCGCGCCGTAATTGTATTCCACTCCGGATTGGCATTGGCCGCGAGAATGTTTTCGCCCGTCTAATGGAATCGTTCGTTTTGATGTTGACGTTCAGGTCAATGGGGACGGCATCCAGGCGGTTCGTTGTTTATGTTCCGGACGGTAACGAACTGTGATTTGATAACTCGCGAGATGACGGCAAACACACATTGTCAAATTAAAGCGAGACTATCGCGGAGAAGACCCAACCGTGGCTGAAGTTATCGCGGGTAAGCGGGCAGGCTTAAAATTAATCACGCTAGCAGACCCATGCCGAGGGGCGTTTTTTTATGTGGTTTTAAACCGCGTATTAGATTGATTGCTGATGTGCCACTCTCTGTTCGGACCGAGGTTGCCTAGAAACTTCTGGCAACATCAATTGCATGTATACTTTTGTATTTAGAGCCCTGAATTTACGAGGGCTTTCAAGAGGATTCATGTAGGTTTTCAATGTCTGGCTATTTGGTCTGCAAGTTAAGTGATTAGTTTGGTGCGAATACTGTCTCGGCTAAAGCCAGCAGACCATCAATGTTACCGGGGAATAAAGCAGGGGGAACTGATAAATATATTGTCTGTACAGGCAGAAAAGTAGGCACAAAAGTTTTTCCAAATCAAGGTAACAAATCGTTTTAAACAGCTGATGTTGAAAAGTGGCAGAATTCGTTGAGACCACGACCTGTAAATGACCAAAGGGCAAATAATGCAATGTGTTTCACACTAAGAGAAGCGCGACACCTCTTGCATGAGAAATTGGCCGACAAATTCCAGAAACAGAGTTCTTTCCGAAATTAGCAGAAAGATTACATAAATAACTGCAAGAAAATTGAACTATCTACTGGGTATTTCAGATCATAAAGCTGAATTAAATATGACAAAAAAATATTTACAGTAATACAGTATGAAAATGAAAAGATAGATGAAGAAATTTACAGCAACTTTTTGCATGAAATATTCCATGTAATCCCATTTTGACTATGCATTAGAACTGCGATTGAAAACGTTTACTTAAGGAAAAGAGCAAACTCTTCGGAAGAATCACCCAAAGACAGAAAGACAAGGCAGGAGACAGTTTGGCCATCCTCGCTAAACTTGGTCAATCATCCAATATCAAAATTTCCCTCACATCCGAGGTAGCTTGTAATTGTAACTGATGGTAACCTCATCAAAGAACTAATGATAGAAGAAAATGGACGTTCTCACATGAAAGATTAGCTTTGAGCAGTTAATAGGAAAATGATGAGTAAGCGGCCCGAAACGCTAAAGAAGTACGTAGAATATCTATTCATAATGAGTAAGACCAACAGGAAGTTAATAAATAGCCACTTAGAGGAAAGATAAGTTTGGGAAAATAAAATCATATTGAGAATTTTGGAATAAATTGCCCATTTTTTTATTATGGCTCATTTTTTACCTCTAAGTAGCTATTTATTAACTTCTTGTTGATCTTATTTATTATGAATAGATATTCTACGTGCTTCTTTAGAGTTTCACGGCTATTTAATTATTAAAGTTTTTCTTCGCTATCCAAACCACTCTTGAATCCTAACACTAAATGGCTTTTCTAAATAGCATAATGGAGAGTTACGGGCAATAGCACAAAAGAATATATATTAACAGATGAACGGCCTTAAATTTTCAAAATTATTCTCTTCGTGCTTGAAAGCGATGGCAAGCCTACGGCCACTATGATAGTACAAATGAACATGCTAATGTCCAGATGCCCAATCTTGATAGCAAAATCTCCCCTGGGAATTACATTTTCCCATTTCTTTAGCATTTTCAATTCCTTTGGCACTAAAAAAAATCTCATATTCTCCGGGTTACTGTCGTAACTAGAAGTGCATGCCGGGAAAATGCAACAATGGCCAGTCATCCATCTACAACCTTCTTCACCCTTTAAGTGAAACATATTCTTCGAAATCGCTAATGTTCGCAATACTGAATGGAAATCAGATTAGTTACGTGTCTTCACTGTACAACAACTACGTTATCTCTGGTGAGCTATGGTGCTGCCACCTGCGCGAAGAGTTTCCTTGCGGCTACAATACAGACGACAAACCGAGGGGGAAGTGCCCAGTCCTGAAAGTTCTTAGTTAGTGGTCCAGACAAACGGAGGAAGAAAAGTAAGGGTACGAAGATTGGAATGGATTTTGGGGAGGCGACCGAAGGCTAAGGTCATTTGCCCCATAGGGGATAGGTAAGAGAGGAAGGGTGGATAGAAACCAGATGTCGGCATTAGACTGCTCTTAACGAAAGGCGTCAAGGTTTTTTTTAACGGTTAGGAATCTGGTGTCCTCTGAAAAAAATCCTCCTACGCAGGTATATTAGCCCTGTCCGCCCGTATGGTTAGCCAATACTCTAACCACCACACCAACCCGAACCTCGTAAGTATACGAGAAAATGGAATATAGGCTCGGGAGAGAGATAGAGAGATATTAATGAGAACCTAATCTAAATGAGAGACTGGAACGCAGTTATAGGAGAGGGAAAAGTGAAAAACAAAACAGGGAATTTCGAAGTGGGAAAACGAAACGCCAAAGGAGATAGAATTATGGAGATCTGCTATGAAAAAAACATAGGTAGACTCCATACACTCGTTTAGAGCAACATCAGCGAGGGAGGTACACACAGATGAAGCCACGGAATGGGGCCTGTTATCAAATACACGACGCACTTGTCAGAGCAAGATACAAGAACCAAAGGAAGGAGTGTAGGAGCCATCCTGGTGATATAAAAAGCAATCATAATCAAGTAGTCATAAAGCAAGGTTCGTTGCATACTTGATTTATTCTAATCTTTCATCTCAGTCTCTCTAGCAACAATACTCCATGTTTTCCTCTAAATAATTTCATCTATGGCTGTCACCATGGCCATCTCATGACAAAAATCTAAATAACAAAAATCTTCTCCTTTTACATTTTTTTACAAAACAATAAATGAAACAATCCAACGCAGATACAACAAAGTAAACACAAAAACATTCAACGTTTCACAAGTGTTTGGCATGCCAATCGTATAATGCATGTCCTACTCCACTAAAAACACTCCTGTAATACATGTGACCATTTCATCTCCCGAAAACTTTACGTGGCTGGTGACCGAATACCCCCTGCCACACGCCCATGCGGCGGCTCGCAGGGTAGTATGTAAATGTAGATGTGAAGGGTATTTCTCCCCTATACAGTTCCTTGCTTGTCTTTTACAACATATGACCTTGGTTCACTGAATTCATTTACAGCTACACAACATATGGTTTTGTAAAAAAAATGTAAAACGGGAAGATTTTTTATATTTAGATTTATATCATGAGGTGGCAGCCAGAGAGGTAAATATTTAGGACAACAAACAGCGTTGTTGAGAGAGAGACTGTGATGAAAGGTTGGAATAGATCTAAATAAGAGAACTATGTTAAAATAATTGACTCAACAAAACAAGGTGGGTGTGGGAAATTACCTCTATCATGGAGAGCCGCCCTCGGATTGATGGAAGCCGTGTTTAAGTATAAAGATGAAGGATAAATGGGGCAGTGTACTTTGGGAGAGTTGGGTGTTCAAAGTGGAGCTACGTTTTCATGACGGTGACTAGTTGTGCTCGGAAAGAACGAGGAGGAGAAGAATAAAGCATGGATCAATATGGATTTAGAAATAGTTTGCGAAAAACAGTGCCAGGGTAAGACATCCCCAGAGTCTTCGACGGGAAACTGAAGAGTGGAGGGGAAACGGGCACTGAAGGATGATGGGATGAGCTGAAGGCAACAACTGTAAAAGTAACATAATAGTAGCTGGTGAGTATTTAAGCCTTCATAAAGAGCCAAGACACATAAAGAAGATTAGGGAAAGTAAGAGAAAAGAAGAGTAGGAATACGAGAATTTAAGATGGCAAATAGAATTAGATGGATAGCTGCTGCGAGGAAAACAACGTAAACATAAAAAAGGAAGCGTTAAAACTGCCTACAATCTAATGATAACACTCCGGAGAGAGACGAACGAAAAGACATAAAATCAGGGACGTTAAACTATAAAATCACATACGTAGAAATAGCCACGAGAAAAACTTCTCGTGCGGGAATCGAACCATGAACCTTTGATTTGCTATTCAGGCTTCCAAATTATCGCGGGAATCAAACAAAGATATAAATAAACTAACTCTTTAGACACAATCCATGTGGTTGCATCCTTTACCAGCACATATGCTTTGCCAAGCTATTTACTCTCGTGCCCATTACTGTGTATTTCATGGCCGAATTTTTTTGGCAGGAATTTGTTAATTTAATCTTCATATGCAGTCCACTTGATACTTTTTCTTTATTTATCACTCGTTCAATTCCAAGATTGGTTGACTGTAGCCCTCAATTCTTCCTCAACAAATATAAGTTCCACTACTCCCTCCTAATACTTCGCGCGTACTTTCCTCTTCGTCTCGTCAACTCCCTTAACATTCCTTCTGGAACCTTTCTCTTCATTATATAATTCATTCATATGACGTAATTAATCATCGCGTCTCGGAATGTTGTCAATTTATCTTTTTCATCCATCATATTGTATTCCGTCTGTTCCTTTCCTCATCTATTCATCAGAGTACTTCATCTTTGTATTATCCATCTATTAAATTTTTAAGCGTCCTCCTCCAACTCAAGGTTTCGAAAGTTACAAAGTTAGAAAATAACTTAAGAAATCTGGCCTTCTTTTCCAATGATTGCTGTTTTCTATCCATAGATTTCCTCGATCACCACGAATGATTCCACGAATATTCCTCTACTCCAGTGTAATCTTCTCTGAACACAACAGTGGGCTATAAAAGATCTGGAGTTTCACCGGCGAATGACAAATTTGAAGTTTTCGCTAGTCTCTTGTGGGGCTTAGGTAATTGGCTGCTGCCAACATTATTTTCTCACGAATTTTTCAATATTGACGGACTAAAAACTTCTACGGTAGATCAAATCATAAGAATAAAATTGGTGTAAGGACAACAAAACAGAAATAGATTTAAAATATCGTTTTTTTTTCCGCGATAAGAGACCAAAATGTCTGCTAAAGAGACTTAGAAGTGGGTTAGTCGACAGGTCGTGCAGCTGATTGTTGATTGCAGGCCACACCTCGAATACGCCGCAAGCATTTGGGACTCTGGTCATAGAGATTTAACCAAAAAAATAAAAAAATACAAAGAGAAGCAGTACGCTTCGTTAAAATCTGCTACGAGGGTACACATAATGTCTCACAACTTTTAGAGGGATTGAGATGGGAGTCCCTAGAGACTCAGAGGCTACACTCTCGGCTTAGTTTGCTAGAGAAATTCTGAACTGGTGTGTTTCAGAGCGACACAGAGAATATTATCACAACGCCTCACAACATCTCTAGGTCTGACAGATGCGATAAAATAAGAGAAATACATAGCCGAGCAGATAGATACAAAAACTCGTTCTTCCGCGCACAATTAGCAATTACAATGAAAAATGAGCTTCACTAAATACACTCTCATAATACACGTCACCATTTCAGCTCCGAAAACCTTATCCCTTACATCTTTACACGGCTGGTGTCCTAACACCCCCTGCCACACGCCTATGCAGCGGTTTGCAGGGTATTATGCAGATATGCAGATATCCCGGCCTAATGTTTTAATTATTTCCTACTATTTTCGAGAAAACCCGCTTCAAAGTGCTATAAAGCATGTAACCATCTTCTCTGTTAACGTTGTTCAGAGCTTTAGTAATTTCTATGGCCTCCCTTAATAATCTGGGGAGTTACCGAGACTCCTTAGCATTTTACGCGAAATATGGCGAAATTGTCATCCTCTTAAATGACACAACGCGAAGTCAACCCAGAAAGCCATCAAGCACCCCTCACTGTAATATTCCACCTCTTGGTGAGACTTCTGCATTCAACGTCTCTCTTCAGCATACGAGAATTTTAGTCTCCTTGTTGTTTTCATGTTATATTCTTGCGTTTTAGTAAAACCTTGACTAATTTCGACGCAGGATATCCCTACCAACTTCCACACTTATCCGAAGTGTCCTTCCATGACCACCCTTCTCACTATTGTTGCCCGCCGCCTGAAATAATGAATCGGTCATGAGGTCGCCGCGTCACCAAGATACGCATAAAAGTCATTAGACGCCGGGAGATGTGACGGTTGAGATCCAATAACGAGGCAAAGCGCCATATTCGGAAGAAGCAGCCACAAATGAAAGGAGATCAAACGAACATTTAACAGCCGCGCGTTAATATCCTCTCGCAAATCAACTTCCTCTTCATGTCTCATGGGTGGAGAAATCCTTCTCCCTCCATTTCCGCCACTATGACGATCCGAACAGTTCTCCAACTCGTCACGCTGTGAATATATTTAGCCACCTCTAAACCCGCAGCTTTAGAAATTTCTCTAACCTTTAGAAGCCATATAGACCACGACAACGCCTCAAAGCGTCACAAGGTTAACCGAAAGTTAGATTCGGTGACATGTCTTGAGTTGGAATGGTAATTAAAAATATGAGCAACACACTTGAATTTCTGTGGAGTTTGTTACATCCACATCAAAGCAGTTATGAATATTCCGTGGTTTCATAACGGTTCTGTCAGGTTAACGGGGTTCGTTGGCGCAATGAGGGAGAAATATACAGAGAATAAAACGAACATATGACTTGCTCTTGGCACTACCAGACATAACCTCCCGTCATTGGGTAGCAGCTAATCAAAACACACCGATACGCAAGTGTACAAATGTAAAATATGTTGCTGGTTGGTACTATGTTTATATAACTTTTATTTTAGACTGAGTTTATATCCCGATGTTAACTTTTTTGCATTTTCTCCATTGATGTAGGAAAGAAAGTGCGAAGCGCTACAGGATTAACACAAATGAAATATTCAGGGTGATGTCGAGTGCTTGTAAAGAGTATTTCCAAAATCTTCCACTATTAGAAATTATCCATAATAAATACATTTATTAGCCACTTGAAAGTGACGCACAAGTTTTGGAAATAGTAGAACTGAAGTTAAATGGTGCTGAAAATAAGAAAGTAAGAATTTCTTAATCTTTTTAGGCTAAATCAACCATAATATTAGCTGAAGCAATAATTTATGAAAATAGCCTATCGAAACTTAAATTGCATTTAAAAGCTATTCATATGGACATTTTTCATTTGAATAATTAACATAGCATTTTGAAGAAAATAAGTCATCTATCTGAGTAAACAGCATAAAAATGGAATATTTTTTTCACAAAAATTGAGTATGCTGGGGCGTTTCATCCACTGGGATCTAAACTAACGTCACTCCTAGTATTGTCATATTGTAAAAATCCAACAAGTCGGTAGTTCATTTTTCCTCTGCACGCATCTTCCTCTTAATGGATTGCGACAGCTGCACATCCGTATTGCAGAAGACCTATGATTAGCATGAGGCTGTTCAGTTGTCTTGCGGAGAAGGAACGACTGAGAGATTAGGCTGCCGGTCATACTCAATATTCCTCCATTTTTGGAGACAACTGTTGTGAATATGTTTTTATGAAATAGAACTATAAAAAGCAGCGTCAGACACATTCTGATTTATTAAAAAATTCAAACTAACCGCAAGCGGCACTACATTTTATGCTTTTTTATAATTTCTTAGGTCAAATTAAGATAGGGATACTATCTAGCACACCTATAGTCGATGCAGAACGGGTCAAAATAAGATTTGATGCTTTATCCGGGGCCTGCAGTTAGAATAGGCTATCCGGTTATATAGTCGGGTTTATACCTTCATCGTTGCTGGAATTAACCCGATTGAACAACCGTCGTTCAATGAAGAAGGCATATTCTTGATTTCCTTTCAAGAAGAGAAAAATGAATAAAATTGACTCCAAAAATTCGCTGAGAAAGCACCAAGACTTTCTTCACATATTCCTCTAGTTAGTCTAAGAATAAAACAGCTTGATCACGGCTTCAACGTAACGCAGAAAACCGACAACTTTTTATGAAATTCAACATAAAATTCGATTAATATAACGCAGACTAAAATTTTCACTTCAAATAGACCTCAATTAGTCGTAAACATTCAAAAATTACATTTGATGAAAGTAACATAACCTTAATATATTAAAATTATACTGCAAGTTCTCAAAAATTGTGATACAAACAGGGTCCATCAACAAGGGATGTTCAAAGGCTGAAAAATAAACTAAATGAATACTCAAAGTAAAATTAGGCTAAAAGAATATGAGTTAAGATTACGAAAGCCATATGCAAAGGTACCAAGTAAAACCCAGGAATAGAAGGTTTTAATCGGATGCAATTAAGGATTTGATTTGGACTCACAATTCGTATTCAGCTCTGTAACAATTGGAAAATCATCGGAAAAATTATCACGTCATAGTTCGTATGCAAGACACATTATACATAATATACTTTGTGCTTTTCTGAATTGTTGAATTATTAATGTTCTTTAAATGCTTTGTAAACTTTAGTATTAATACAGTAGCTATTTTAATAACTAAATTTACCACAATGTTCAAATTCAATACCTAAATGTTTAAAAGCAAACTCATATAAAAGCAATATCACATAAATCATGTAAAATGCAAACAATTTAATCAATTTTACAATTTAATGGTCCTGCTAAGCCATTCGCGGATTATCAGCGGGTACCTTTTATACTTTATGGGTAGTGTTTTATTTATCACTAGCAGCATAATTTATGAGTATAACAACCATTCATTTGTCCTTCTCTTAACTTCCGTTATATATTCCAAATTTTTTAAATCATTACTTCTCACAATTAATTTAAATCACCACCTCTTACATACTCATTACTTTATTATGCATACGAACATAAAATAATTTGACTAAATGAAATCTCCCTAAGTCAAGTTTATTTAGGACGGTTTTGATTTGGCATTACAGTGGGGATTAATAAGAGTGAATTAGAAGTCAAAACCAACGTCACCAGTTTTACTAGGCAAACGTCTTCAGACCTGTCTAAAACCAGATTTTTAATCGCTTTTATTTAACTTCACTAGTGTGTCATATTTCCAGTCTTGTGTGTCAGGGTCTTGTATGTCATGGTCAAATTTTATAATAAATTTTTAACTACCTTCCTGACTAGCTAGAGATCTTAAATTGTGCACATAGGTTCATTTTCGGTGACAATACAATATTCAGCCATAAAAAAGTCAAAAATAAAATGAATATTAAAGAAATATGTTTTTAAAAAAATAGCTATTTATATCCTGTATTGTATGTAATATTGTAAACTTGTGTGTCAACCCGACGGGGTAAAAATGTTGCTGAGCGTCACTTTTCAGTGCATTTTTTGGTTAAATAAGAGCGATTTTTTAAAAATATTTTTAAATATTTATTTTTAATTAAATAGTCCCGAGGTTCCAGAATTTTTCCATTGGGACAGATTGAGGTATAACATGTGAAAGGGTCGCAATGGAGCGCTACCGAGAGAAACTTGTAAGAATATGAAAACCTTAGGGTGTTATGAGAGGGCGAAATAGAAATTGGGTGCGAAATCCAAAATATTCTATATTTCTGCTCGGGTCGGAAAGGAAAGTGCAGACAAAGCGTTTTGAGGCGTGAGTAAGCGTTCGATACGTATGAGTGTGAATGACGTGGCTATGTATAGCACAGAAAAAGTAAAGAGATTATCGACAGGTTGCGATAGGGACGAGGATTCGGATAATATGAAACTACCAGCAGAGGTACGGTATAATGATGATAATTTCAAGTTGCCAATCGACATAATTTTGCATTTGGATTCGCTTAACGGGTGATGAGAGAATATGATTAAGTATAAGAATGGGAAATTTTTCAAAGCCCTACGATAAAAAAGGAAGTGCACCCTCGATAAGGCCGTAAAAATTCCATCCGTACGCCTTTTTCATGAATTGAAATGGGTCTGAGACCTCCTCCTCTTACCTCAGAGTGGTAAAGCGCCTATTGGATATTGGATGGGACTTTTAAACCACTACGGGCAGGAAGAAAAGCCAATAGAAATGCCATATCACGCTTCACTTCGTAGGCGGGATGTAATCAAATGCGAGGCGCCGATGGTCGGGAAGAGATAACCATGACGAAACGACCAAGTGATAGCATAAGATGAAGCTAGACTTCCGGCCAAAAAAATAATCTCAAAGGAATATGAATATTTTTTTATGGTTCCTCCCGGAGGTGAAGTGAAGGAAAAGTGAATGAGTTGTTCACTTGAGGTGCCCTTCTCTTCCTCCGCAGCCTCCAGGGCATGTCGGACGACCAAAGAGTGAGAGGAAGATATTGAGAGAATATTTCCGAAGGAGAGGAATCCCTCCCGAGGAAAGTGATCCCGAGGAAAGTAACGTTCGAGAACTTTGATAGGGAACGAATTTACGACCGGAAGGCGACGCGGAGACCCTTGGTATATATGTATAGAGAAAAAAGGGAAGGATTTTGGGAAGGAAAAGGGGAAATGTGGTGGCTGTCGGTGGTGAAGGCAAGAGGTGGGCTCCACGTTCAAAAGGAGTCGACGCTGACTTGAATTCGCGATGATCGGAGACTATCCATTGCTGCCCTGATGTCCCATCCGGATCAATCGAAGCATATCCATACATCTTCTACCACAAAGAGCACCAATCATCAAGTTTATAGCACGTGTTTTTATTTACAAGGGAATCACACACTGAAAACTCCAACCATGACTATTTTCAGGAAGATTCATGACGATTTTAAACAATTTGTCAACTATCTCATTGAGATTCAATGCTGTTCACTTACAAATATTTAAAATTTACTAATACTCCTCATCAAAACTTCTCATAATTCTTCTCTTGTTATAATCACTTGTCGAAAGATATTCACTGTAATTCTTCCCTGCCAAAGTTTTCCAAGCCCTGCTGTTTTTACATTCCTGGATTGGATATTTGGGCAGGCGACCGATGGCTAAGGTCATTTACGCCAAAGGGGAAAGGTAAGGCAGGAAGGGTGGATATAAACCCGGCGTCGGCTTTAGCCTGCTCTTAACGAAAGGCGCCACGGTTTAACGTCTCATCCGACAGATAGAGTACTGTACTTGAAGTATCCTCCACAAGACACTCCAGTAGGGACCGAGTATCCTCTGAAAAACATCCGCCTCTGCAGGGATTTGAACCCTAGCCACCCGTGTGGTAGGCGAGTACTCTAGCCACCACACCAACCCGATCCCCTATTATATTCCTATCTTTAAGACATTCTTTAAACAATGCGTGTGATTTAATTACCATATTGGCATTTGATATAGGATTTTATCAGCGCTTGTAAATAATTATGTGGACCCCAACTCATGAATTTTCGTTTTTCTACCTCGATTTTGTGATTTCAAAGTGGAGGAAAGGTTCATATTATTTATTACTTAGTAGTCGTTCGTAAAACAAGTTTGAAGCTCTCCTGTTAGTTATTACAAGGTGTACTGAGTTTAATATGAAAAAATTTGGTGGAATTAAAGTGGTAGGTACGCATACTTCAAATGCACTGCTCAAAGATATTGATGAGCAAATAAATACATCATAAGCAGCGCAACAATATATTAAAATATAGCCAAAGCGAGTAAATGTATTCTGGAAGATCTTCACACACATCTTAAATTTTACTATATTCCTTCCACGATATCAAGTAAAAACTCTCTTTCTTAAGACTTTTTTTATCTCACGAGTTTTATTTTCTTATAAAACTTCGCGGCTCCCTAGGTTAACTCAGAAAACTAAATATGAAAGTGCGAGGCAGGAAAAAAATTTTAATTTATAATGTTGATTATAATAATGTTCTGTTTTAAATCTTTTTCTAATAGAGTTCACCATGAGTTATTTGCGTTTTTCCTTTTTATCAGCTAGTATTTGTACTTTTTAACTACATCATCATATTATTGATTATTTACTCGGTTTTACTATTCATACTTTTATACATAAATTAGTTGTTAAGTTCCAAGAAAAGTTTTTTCACAAAATCCCAATATAAAAGTTATCTTCTGTTCTTGTGCCTACATTTTTTCCCAACCATTATTTTCTTATCTGTCACTTCAAACTTTTTTCCTTCCGTCATGCCAGTCATATCATCATTCTTCTTCTCACGAGTTGAGCTTTTTCTTCTGTCCAGATAAATGCTCTCAATCAATTTTCCCTCTTTCAACTTTGTACTCGATACTTTCGCCAAACTAAAACCATTTATGTAAGCGATCATTAGCCGTGCAACTCCCATTAAAAAAAAACATTTACTCAGTAAAAATTCATTTTCTGAAAGATTTTCTGTAAATGCATGTAGTAAGTCATACGCTTCGGACAATTTCACTGACGGATCACCCTTATTGTATCCTCATATATTAATAAGATACGCCCCAAGAAGTATCACTGCTAATTAAAATTATATAATACTAAGACGACAAGTTTGGGAGTTTACGTGCGCCAAATGCATGAAAGAAAGGGCACTCCAACGAATCCAACTGCTTGCTTCAGAAATTTCGGCCAGTCCTATGGCAGCCTTTTCTCAAGCAAAAGGAGAGTGGGGACTATTAGGCAGGTACCTATCTATATAGATACCTATATGTGCAAAAGATATATTCCAGATATATATGTATATGTAACGATGGCAACGCTGATGCTAGGGTATCGACGTCCCCAACCTGCTTCCGGTCCTCATGACGTCACTGAGATTTTCTTACTCTCCGCTTCCCGATCCCATCCGAGCCTACCTCTTCTCTCACCACTCCTCCCTATCAATATTCCGTCCTCATGGCCACTGCAACGAAGGTGGGCCGAATAAACTGATGAGTGGTCCACTCGACCTATAGGTCCACTAGAGAGTCTTATTTTATATGCTTCGAATCACCAATCCCAACCGTCGGCCGCAGGTGAATCATAACACGCGGGAGAAGGCCGTCCTCAATTGTCTTTATCCACCTATTTCCTCCTTGGTCCATTCCCACTTTAGCTAGAAGAGAAAATGTATGCTCTCAGATCAAAATAAAGGCTAAGAAGGAAAACACCAATTGATCACATTACTGAATTTGACGTCGATATGCTAACTTTTTTATCCCTCTTCTGCAAACATATGTTGGATTGGATTTTGGGAAGGCGACCGACAGCTAAGGTCATTTGCGCCATGTGGGATAGGTAAGGGAGGAAGGGTGGATAGAAACCCGGCGTCGGCTTTAGTCTTCTCTTAGCAAAAGGCGCCAAGGGGACCACGGTTTAACGTCTCATCAGACAGTTGGAGCACTGTACTTGAAGTGCTCTCTACAAGACACTCAAGAGGGAATCGGGTTTCCTCTGAAAACCGTCCTCATCTGCAGGGATTTGAACCCTGGCCATCCGTATAGTTAACCAGAACCTTAGCCAACACACCAAGCCGATCCCCGAACATATGTTTAAATTCTCTAATTCAATAGACTACCGTATTCGATAATTATGCAATATTCGATAATTATGTAATCAAGTCAAATATCGATGGTGAACTGAACTAATTTGTAATGCAAAAGACAAAATAGGCTAGACTTATTTCAGCGATAACTTTGGCGCATCAATAAAGAAAGGGCTTTGTAGCAATATTTCATCGCACTTGTAATCGAAATAGTAAGCAGAATATATTAAGGATATACGACAAATAAAAATTAATTTTTAATAACATGAAATTTTGAGAAATACGAGTTCACAGGTAAGCCGACCTGTAAAAAACGGAATACATTTGCAACAACAATTTTCATTGGCATACCTTTTTCCCTATTACTAGGAGTTGAATATCTATTTGAAGAGTTGAATGAGGCACAAATATATATTTAAATCTAACTATGATTGCTTCCCGGAATTACAGAAAATATTTATTTAAAAAAAGTGCTCACTCATTAAAAAAATTGAATTAAAATACTAATGACTAATTCGTAAATTATTTATTCAAAGGAGTGAGCGCTTTTACACGTAAAAACCATCAGAATGAAAAGGTATTTATGTCACACACAGGATGTAAAATGAATCAGTTAAAAAATATAATATTTACGAGAAGATGCGACGAACAGACTTCACACCTTTAGGCGCCACTTCGTAGCAGTATTTTATATTCAAATCCATATTTTATAGACGTAAAGTAATTTCATGTGTTGAGGCAGAATCGTGGTCAATGATCTTTAGTAGTTAAAAGACGCATGTCCTTGATAGAAGTTGACATAACTTCTACTCTACTACTCCCTACTCCCCTACTACTCTCCTACTCCCAGCCTCATTCTCCCTCTTTTTCCCCTTATCTCCACGTTTATGTGACCGAATCCATGTAACCCTTAACTTCTTAACTCTAGTTAACACAGCCTGTAACTTTACTGAGGTATATGTGACTCACATCTTTCTTTCATAAAACTCTTGTTTTTCAGATAAATATGAATTGAAACATGTTCAGTCGTTCAGATATAAATATTTAGACAAGAATAACTTGGGTTTTACAAATATACCCGCAAAAATCTGCATGCATTATGAGAGTGTTCGCAAATAGAAGAATTTGACACTTGCGGAAAGTATTATGATTCCCAAAATGTCATACAAACCTCATTTCAGAGCCATATACAGGATCCAAATTCATTCCGGCTGAATGAACTACGAACCTATGCAACCATTAATTGAAAGAGAATGAATTTTATATCCTCAAAGCAGGCTTGAAGTTTGCTCCTCCTCGAAAAACTACCAAATAAGACCTCAAGAATCTTGCGCCAATTGTATTTTGCCCTGCGGAATGAATCTCCCTCGGGTAAACATTTTTTGGCCGTAGTCTCCATCATGACAACTTCACCAACGACTCTTCCCAAAGGTATTCAATCCCAGGGGTTCCACTCTTTGACATCTGAGACACACCATTGATAAAGAGGACTTCATAATCCAGAAAAGGCTAACAAGGAAAATTGTGTCGTCGTGATGGAAAAAATGCCTGCATTGAAAAGTGTCTCGACTTCATCAGTAATAACCAAATAGTGCTCTTATCCAAAGATACTACTCGTAAATTCCAAAACAAAGCACAAACTGCCGTCCGCAAGTCAGATATTTTAGTGTTAGGGAAAATGGCCTCTAATTAAAATGAACCCCTCACCAAGACGGTACGGGCTCCCTAAAATACATAAAAAATCGTATCCCATAAGGACTGTGGTCACTGTATGGAATTTGTGAGCGGCACAACCACCAGTTTATGATTCTACGCGGAAATAGATTTGGAATCAGATGATGTTTTCAACTTGTCCCGATAGGATAGTTATTCCTTGGTTATTCGAGTTATCAGGTAAATTTGGGCTAAATACCATTCCTCGTGCGTCGATAATGAAATTGACCACTGAGGCTGCATCTAAAATTTTAGGAAAGTTATTGATATACATCGCGGCATAAGTATAAAACTCTGATTTCTCTTCCCCAAACCCTGTGATGGCGATTCCTGGCAAGACGAGTTTAAAGGCTCAGAATGGGATTGAGGGTACTAACTGGTGGCTCAAGATACAAACTTTGAATGAGAATCTGGTATCATCAGGATCTCAGGAGAAAATACGCTGTCAGAATCGTACGGAAAGAAAACATAATAGCCCCTTTGTATAAATAGAATATGCATAACATTATTAACCATCATCACTGTTCGAAGAATAAAATATTATGCGTAAGCAATCTTCGTTTTTTTCCGTTGATAAAAAAATGCATTTTAAACATTGGCCATTAACCTCGAGAAAACTGACAGTTTTCAGAATGCTATACCGTGAGGAAAGAATATTATGGAATCTCACAGGATATACCAATAACAATGCCAAAATGAACTAAGTTAGGAATTGGTTCACCTCAACGCCATTAGCGCGACGAGGTGAACACATTCCGAATCTGCGTCATTTCGATGGTTTTTTTGTATACCAGGGGAGCAGTCTATATATTTATTCAATCCATGCTCTCAACTCTAAGGTTCTCAAATTAGGATCCTCTAATATTGTCACTATTCTGAAAAATAAGCAGATAGTTCATCAGAATATTCATAACAATAAATTACTGGCAGAAAGTATAAAATAAGTGCCTTTGCTTATGATTCAACGTTGAAATGGATAGTAAACTTTTCCGTGGAGATTAGTACTTGATGAATCCAACACCTGCCTAGAAACGATTCATTAGGTTTCATAATCCACCATTAACGAATCACAGATTTAAGAGAAGCCCTTAAGTAGTATATTATTCGAATGGCATTTCGTGTGGATATGTGGGTGATTAGGACATGGTGTTTTCCCGAACATTCAAGGTGATGATAGTCTTCAAGGGCTTTGCATGGTGTTTTGAAAAACGGAGCCGACGTTCTGACGGCAAACTCTGCCAACGTCATCTGCTTCCATAGACCTAGCTTGTCGATGCAGCCACATCTTCAGCAGTTCTCGAGTTTCACGAGCTGACAGTGCTGATAACAATGGCAGAGTCAACCGTCATAACGTCAGCAGTATCAATTATCCTGTTTTTGTGCCTGAGGAAGAACATTGGGTTTTATGAGTACTAAGCTCACCAAGAAAGATAAAATATATGTCTTAGAATGCTTGTAATTTAATATGAATAATTTTTCATAGATTGATGAATAGAAAACATGTACCTCGTGATCCTCAACGAAAGACTAAGAAGTTAAAGGAATTAATGTTAAAACGTGGCTAGTTAAATACTAGGACTTGTTGCTTCAACCAATATGACCTCATTTCTGCCTCATTCTTCAGTGGCCGGTAGCTCTAAAGCTTCATTAGTTCCTGAATGCCTTTCAAAAACTGCAGCCTTGGGTTTTACTTCCTTCTATCTTCCCCTCCAATACTTTTGATCAAATTCATTGTTTCTGTAATAATGTGTAAACATTTATTTTCTCTTTTCCAACGTTTGAACGCAGTTTCTCATTTCCTAAATTTTCCTCAGTACTCTCTCGTTTGTTTTTCTATCCTGCAGCTTATCTTCAGTATACTTCTGTACACCCACATTCCGCACAGCCCAATTCTCTCTTCCATAAAGCAGAGTGCTATAAATGAAGATTTTTGTATAAGGTTTTCGACTCCTACATCAATTTGCCTGTCAGCCAGAAAGCCACTCATTCATCGGATGGCCAGTTCATCCATTGCCATGATTGCTATATTTCAGCAATACACCTGCAACTCTTACCTCCCGGCAAAACTGACTCATTTTCTCAATGTTCTTATTCTCCATGCAATCTTGGCTGCTCTCAGTATATCGCCCTTGTTTACGACCATTTATTTTGCATTCCTGGCATTTATGCTCAATTTTCATTTTCCAAATGCACTATTTAATCTCAATGGCATGTGGCTGCTTTCCTTTCCAGAATCTCCTATTAAAACGGTACCCTCAGAAAATCTGATATTGTGAATTTTTACTTCATTTATTTTCACTCTTCTGGTCTTTTACTTCATTTCCTTTCTATTTTCATTGATACGTATGTGATATAGATATAAAATAAAGACGAAGTATGCCTGAGATACGTTCAGTAAATATTAAATCTCCGATAAATACAATATCTCTAGGAAAGAGTACGTATTGTTAAGTACCAGACATATAAATTCCCAATAGTAGATCGCATGCTTGCAATTTTAAGGGAATCTAGCAACTTTCAGTGCAAGTACGATGGAATTTATTTCCATGGATAGAAACTTAGGAATTCTAGATAAGTTGAGCAATCAATAACTTTCATCCGCAGCGAGCAGAGAGGATTTTATTGGCGTTGAAAGAGTTTGGCGGTGAGAGGAGACAGGAGGTCCCCAATGGACTCGTTTTGCCCCGAGGATGCGACTAGAGCTAAGTCAAAGCCCCTTGCGATCCCAGCGAACCCAAACCCTTCTTCCACTCATCCTCACATTCTTCGAAGTCTAGCACTTTCTCATCTCATCACCTCTCCACTTTCTCCATCCCTCTAAAGTTGACGGGTGCGTTACAGTTCAATCAATATCTTCAAGTATGGTGGCGGCGAACATTTTGAGCTTAATTTACCAAAATTCGTAGAAAAGACCTGGCGTAACTCACTCTAAGATATAAGTATGCAAAGTTTTTTTATCTCTAGTAAAAAATGAGAGATTTTTATGTACGTCTTTATAAAAAAGGAAAGTTAAATACTTTTCAAAATAAATTGTAAAATGTTCAGATTATCATATTTTATAAAATAAAACTAGCAAAAATGTCCTGTAATTTACAATGGAAGGAATGAAAGCAAGAAATATAATCTTCGTTCTGTTGATTCAAAGGCAAATTTGATTTCTCATTTCTTATTTCAGTTTTTTTACCAAGTTGATAGTATCTTGAAATTATGCGGTAAAAAACTCACAAATGCAGACAAATACTAGCAGCAAAGAATAAAACTAACATATAGAGACAATTATCAGGAAAGATTAACAAGCACTAAGAGTAAAAATGAATTAGTACTGCGAAGAACACGAAAGGCTCAATTTACGTACCAGAAATCAGATTAGATATTCTGACGCTCTACCGAGAGGATATTTGGGCCTATTCAAGTATTACGCAAGACGTTTTTGGGGGTGGAGGAGTTGGTATCATCTTACTTTGTCTAATGAAAGTGGGGGGGGGGGCAGGAGTTCTGGAACCAATTTACGTAAGATTTTTGTCCGTCTTGAAACATTGTATCGTTTCCAAATATTCTGTATTTTTTTTCAAATATCCTGTGATTTTTCTCAACTTTATCAGCTGTGGTACTGTTTCGCTCTATATGTTAATGAATGTGGTACTCCAACACTGCACGATATCCAGTGCTCAAAGCTGCACGATAGCTTCTATGGAAAGATGAAACAGCAGAAAGCGAGCATTTAACAAAGAGTAGATACAACTATCTAACGTCTTACGTAAGACTGAGATGGGGAGGTTGGGAAAATCTTACATTGTCTTACGTAGGGGGAAGGGGGAGCTCAAAAATGGCATAATTAGTCTTACGCAATACTTAAGTGGCCCCTTTATCGCAAGATTCGAAAGCAGGAATACCACGGAGAGAAAAGGCTAGACATCTTTGATCCCTAACATTCCTTCGAACAATAAGATGCCGAGACGAGTAAACCATCACGACTTTCGCGATGGTTAAAGCTTCCGAAACGTCCGAGGTCGTACAACGCAGCCTATAAAAAGCCATGAGTGAGTAAGACACTACAAGAGACTTGCTCTTAATAGGAATTCCTGAAAACTGTAGGCACTCCATGAGAGACCTTCCTCCTCTCTTTCACGCATGGATTTAGACTATACTGACGATGTCACATACGAGGGGCGTTCAATAATACATACACCTCAGGTTGAAGCTTCTACATCTACAAATAGCCTGCGAGTCCCCGCATGGGCGTGTAGCAGGGGGTGTTAGGACACCAGCCGTGTAAAGATGTAAGGGATAAGGTTTTGGGAGGTGAAATGGTGACGTGTATTATGGGAGTGTATTTAGTGGAGCTCAGTTTTTATTGTGGCCGATTATTCTGCGCGAAAAGAACGAGTTTTTGTACCTATCTGTTCGACAATATATCTCTCTTATTTTATCGCTTCTTACAGGCCTAGAGATCTAGTAGGGCGTCATGATAATATTCTCTGTGTTGCTCTGAAACACACCAGGTCTAAATTTCTCAAGCAACCTAAGCCTAACGTGTAGTCTCCGAGTATCATGGGGCTCCCACCTTATTCCCTTTAAAAGTTGTCAGACACAACATGTTCGCTCGCAGCAGTTTTTAACGTATTATATTAATTTTTATAGGTTAATCTCTATGACCAAGGTCCCAAATGCTCGCGGCGTATTCAAGGTGTGGCCTAACCAGAGCCAAGTAGCTTTGACTTTTTCATCCGAGGACCTTCCTATTATACGTTTAACAAAACCTAGTTTCTTTTATGCTATACCGCATACGTTTTGTATGTGTAATCCCCACGATATATCAGATGTTAAGGTGAATTCAAGATATTGGACTGTCTCTGAAGACTTTATGTTTACTCCACCCACAGTATAGGTATTACATTTTTGGGATGATTTTCGCAGGAAGTGAACTGTGGTGCATTTGCTGATATTTAATTCTAGTCCCCACTCCTGGCACCACGAATGAACGTTGTTAAGGTCCGATGATAGAGCTTCAAAGTCCGCGTCTTCGCTCATTTCACGGTAGATAACTGTATCATCGGAAAATAATCTTAATTTACTGCAAACTCGAGAACTTAGGTCATAAATATAAATTCATACTTATTCAGCCAAAACTAGCGCATTCAGGTTGGAACACATCTCAAGGCCATGCGTAAATAGTTTCACTTTATTTGCATAGAAACAATGGGAGTGACAGCATGTCGATCAGAACAATGTTAGATGAACCAGAAAATTGCTTCACTTGGAATACTAGACTTAAAATCCGTCAATAGAGAATAAACAGGTAGAAGAAATTCTTTAAGTGCATTTGCACTGTAAGGACTTTTTCCCTGCAAAATATAATGTAAATTTTTTAAGAAATCGGTACAAGTGGAGCGGAGATTTCATAGAAAACGACCCTCACACAGGCCGACTTGTTACAGCATTGACTTCCGAAATCTGCAAAAAAGTATTTTTGCCAACAGGAAAGTAAAGGTATCCCTTGTAGCCAAAGAAATCATAATTTCATTGGGCTCAGTTTAGACCATCGTTTAAGATCATATAGGCTGCTTATGTCCGCACAAGATGGGCTCTGCGATATTGAAATCGTTTCAGAATGATGCCTGATGTCAGATGTGCTAAGAGAAATCTGAGCTACTTGGTGAGAAACCAGCGACAATATATCACCGCTAACTGGCATGTGATGAAACGTAGGTCTATCAATGTCATCCAAAGTCTAAAATGGAGTATATGCTGAGGAGGTTCAAGGTGTTTCCCGCGCCCAAGAAGCTCAAGGCTGCCAAATCTGCTGGCAAAGTCACGGCAACTATTTTCTGGGATGCGGATGGAGTTTCGAGAGTTTATGCCACGCAAGAAAACTATTACAGGAGAAAGCTACGCCAGCACTGTGACGACTTGCGCGAGTCCATCAAGGAGAAAAGGCGAGGTAAACTTTCTTTAAGGGAGCGGATGCTCATGACAATACGCCGGTGCACATGCCAGGAGAAGTACGAGCTATCACCCGAGACAACGGGTTCCGACAGCTTAGCCATCCACTCTACAGCCCAGATTTGGGGCTGTCTGATAATTTCCTGTCCCGAAATTGGAATGCATTCTCCGAGGGCAGCGTTTTTAGAGTGATTAAGACGTCAATGCGGAAGCGAGAGCAGTGTTGATTAGGCGACTCTCTCGGTCCTTTCCAAAGGCCTAAACTAATATCTCGCTCCTCCAGTTATCCCTTAAGGCGGCATCATACGGAAAACGGAGGTTTATCCCTAAGAGGTAGCATAGAGAGAATTGAACGTATCTTCAGTGCCTTAAATGTATTTTGGGGTGAACGGTTAAGTGTAGGGGAGACCAGGACATAACGTTCCCTCGGGGGAAAATAATCATCCTCCAATTCTACGAGATTAATCTTGTGGAGAACGGTCGAACTACGTCCACAATTGAGGCTGAAACTGTGGCTCCCGTTGAAAATTTAGAAAGAAAAAATTATATCTATTTTATTTATATTTTATAGAAAACGTCGTTCTAATTTATTTGTTTGTTGCTCATACAATCCATTTTTTAAGCAGAGTTGAAATTTTCCATGCATACCTAAAAGGGGATCATTATACCCCAGATAAACGGGGCAAAATGATCCTTTGTATGACATGAATAATTGGATTAATTCACCGTTGTTATATGGTATAAAAAATCCATAAATATTATCAATAGCAACTAAAACGACCTTAAAATACATTTATAGTTGTCTTTCTTGTACTTAACTTCTTTCGCGCTATAAATGTAAAATATATTTAGAGAGACCTGGTCTCCCCTCTCTACTTTGAAAGTGTTTTGAGGGGAGCTCAGTTTTAATTATGGTCACTTATTGTGTGTGAAAAGATGTGGGTACAACAGCAGCACTAAAATCTTTCTTACAAATGAAATACTATCAACTATAGACCACTGAGTGAGCATAAAATGCGACAAAATCAAAATTCGGCTTGACATAAACCATCAAGCAGCCCAAGTTTCACTGCTGTTTATGATTTTCTGCCAATGCTTTAACGTCACTTAATGCAAATGACTGGTCTAAAACTTCAAATTGATCCAATGGAGATGCCGAAATAATTTTCCAGGACTCGAACTTGGCCTAACTTTCATGAAATAATTATATTTTTTTGTATTTAAAGATAAAGCGATCCCACCAATTTATTGACAATTTCGTCGGCCGATTAAAAGTCTGAATGAAGGGGTGAGTATTATATTAAGTTTGATGTGACTTTAGAGATATAATAGCGAAATAATATGCAATACAACCCAGGTATCCTCCTTGATTTGCATGTTTGCATAAGTTTGCTGTCTATTGAATAATTACTCGAACTGAAAACTTATCAACTCTTCTGATACGAAAATATGAAATCTTCAAAAGTAAAACTATTACCAACCCTCTCAATATCGTTCCGTTTCATAGCCCCCACATCTTTTATCTCACCTGATTTTTCGATTAAAATCAATCCTGAGCTCCTGTTTCACATACTCATCGTACCCATTCTGGAAAATTATTGACAATATTTCCAAATTTCACTCATGATATGACTTTTAGTACGAATCTTGCGTGATTTGGTGGAATTTAAGCGTAATGAAGAACATAATAGAAAATTTTCCAGTGAATAAATAATGAAAATGCAATCTAGCTTTCGATACACTACATCATCTTCCAGTATACATGACGTAGCAATCGAACGCGATAAAATTTGGTGAAGTACCTCATACACCTGAAGACGATGTAAAAAATTGCAAACCAGGTTTCATTATAATTGTTTATTCATTGGAAAATTTTCCATTCTGTTATTCATAATGAATTTGGATTTATCAACGCTTTTTATCATATGCCTATCCAAAGAGAAAGAAATTATCGCCAATAAATCACTGAAATTTGTATCCTTAGAATTAAATTCAGCTTTTATTTCCCTGTATTATCGAGGGAAACTCGATCATAAAAAACTCTTTTTCTATTTGTCCAAAGCGTCAGTGAAATATCTAAGTGAGGACATCCTTGTTTGCTTGAATGCCAGTACACTAGATTTACTTCCACCTGTTTTTAAAAATCTTGTTCGTAGACTTTTAGGCTTGATATGATTTAGACGCACTGTTTAAAAGGAAAGTCCAGAGTAATCACTTATTAGCGTGTAACATCTGGATTAGAGAGACTTAAGCTTTAATCGGCAGCAGGCGAAGTAATGTCTTTGCCACTAAGGGTTTTATTTTGCGTAACCCGTTAATACCCGGCAACTTATTGCAGACAAAACGCTGATTTCCCGTACCCTCCATTATCTTCAGCTCTCCCATAGAGAGAGATTTGCTTGTAACACTCTCCGCTCTAGACATTCCTCCTATGTTGAAAAAATATCTACCATAATCCTGCGGAGTTTCACTCAGTGCCGGCCTTGATTCCTGGAAGAAGCCCTATTTCCTTTTCTGAGAGAAGGCCATATTCTGTCTGCCGACCGGATGCGCGCGGAGTCAAATACGGAGGTAATAAGGATGTCATACTAATGCGGTGGCGAGGAAGGAAACGCTCTCCCCTGACAACCTTTCACGACTCGGGCCCGGGCGATCCGTGGAGCGTTTAATACTGTAATCCGCAGAGACTAAGCTTATCGGGATATGTTGGTGCTCTAGATTGGCGGAAATACAAGCGTGGAATACAAGAGAGTCGACAAATAAGTTCTCTTACTACAATTTACATTTAAATTCAACTTTATTCGTACAAGGAATTTGGCAGTTGATATACGTATAAACATCTATCATTTTATTCTCCCCTGTATTACCACCTAGCAACCAAAATACCCCTTTTATCCCTAATTCCTATGTCCTAAATTCACTTATACAGTGTTACCAAGAGCTTCTATAGCAACCTCCTTTCCATAAGCCCCATGAAATCCATTGTTTTTCTTCTCCTTTCGTTAAACTTATTTATGAATCAACGCAAAATTTCTCATTCTTGTTTTTCTATCCTAGCACAATTGTGATTCAGTATGATCATTTTGCCCATTATCCTAACGCACTAAAAGTATTATGCCGAGTTTTCAATTGAAGTTTGCGAAGGATTTTCAGCAGAAATTTATAGCACTTTTTCAAAACAGTACTTAAAAAATATTTTCTATTTCTCTAATTAGTCAATAAAATGCGTCAATTCATGCATCCTCCACTCGAAGTAATGAGTTTTATTTTAAAAACTACTGTACTAAGATTAAAAATATTCCATCAGCTGCAGCTTTGTCATATCATGCTATTCTGATGATCCAAATATTTCTAAAGGTGACAATACTTCGGAATCTAAAAAAATTCTAAAAAAATCCAAAAATACTCTTGTTACTCCAACTAGCTACTGGAATTGTCGTCACAATTGGATGAACTGACAAATGATAGGACACATTACCCCCAAAAATGTAAGGGACTTCGTACTGCCCGCGTAGTGTTTTATATTATTTTCGTGACCATGCATTAGTGTCGTGAGATCTTTTGGCGCTTAGAAGTGTCATTAATAGGTATAAATTAATTTAAAAAGCTAAATAAAGCTTAACAATGCGCGCTTAAGGGCTGAAAACATTTGTAAAATATAAGGAGGAGTAATGACAAGGGATGGAGTTCAGAACAGAGGTATAGTTGAGTTTTCTCCCTCCTCCTGAGGGTTCCACTATATAGGAGAGGCTATCTTATAAATTTACGTCAAAAACCTTTGACTTCTTGCAAATGTCGAACGCGTACTCTTTCTAATAACTAAGAGAAAGAAGGCTCCCTTCTTTCTCGTAGTCATCATCGTCATCGAACATACGAACTTCTCTAGCCTTCCCTGCTACAGCTCAAAAAGGGAGCCAGGAGTGGGGGTTAGAATTAAATATTAGTAAATGCACCATAGTTCACTTCCTGTGACAGTCATCACACAAATGACATACAATTAAAAAAATTTCAAGATGTCAACTTTTACTAAAACCACTCGATTATCGAGTGGTTTTAGTAAAAGTTGACATCTTGAAATTTTTTTAATGATGGAATACCACCAAGTGAGACTGACGAAAGTGAGTGATAGACATACAATTACTCTGGGTGGAGTAAACATAAAATCTTCAGATACAATATAATACCTAGGAATTACCTTGACTTCAGATATATCGTGGGGATCACACATACAAAGCATATGCAGAAGAGCATTAAAGAAACTAGAATTTGTTTAGCGTATAATAGTAAGGTCCTCGGTTGTAAAAGTAAAAGAGAGACGCTACTTTGCTCTGGTTAGGCCATACCTCGGATGCGTCGCGAGCTTTTGGGACCCTGGTTATAAAGATTCAACTAAAAAAATTAATAAAATACAAAGATAAGCAGCTGGCTTCGTGAAAAACTACTACGAGCGTAATAATAGGGTCTCACAACTTTTAAAGGGATTAAGGTGGGAGCCGCTAGATACTCGGAGGCTGCACGCTAGATTATTTGATAAATTCAGAACTGATATTTTTCAGAGCAACACAGAGAATATTATCATTACGCCTCATTACATCTCTAGGTCTGACAGAACCGATAAAATAAGAGAGATTTATTTCCGGACAGATAGGTATAAAAACTCTTTCTTTCCGCGCACAATAATCAAACACAATAAAATCTGAGCTCCGCTAAATACACTTCCATAATACACGTCACCATTTCACCTCCCAAAACCTTATCCATTGCATCTTTACGCGGCTGGAGACCTAACAACCCTTGCCACACGCCCCTGCGGTAGCTTCTAGTGTAGTACGTAGATGTAAATGTAGAAAGAGAGTACTCTACTCAGAAGGCACCTAAATATTTTTGAAAACGAAGTTTGCCTTTACCGACATCATGAGTGCATATGAAAAATGACGATAACGCGTAATGGGGATCCATGATATTGCCCTTGGACTGCGATATGAAACAAAACCTTCCGACATCACTACGATTGTATTTGAGCAATTTCAATGGCCCACTCTTCTCCTAAACGGGGCGAACTTCCGTTGAAGTTTGATGCTAGCCGAGAATTGAGAGTGAATCAGAGGTAAGGAGCAGTATATTTGCCGAGAAAATACCCTAATCAGCAGTCAGAACACGTTTCCCATTTCCCATGAGAATCAAAGCTGCTCTATTTCTCTCTCACTTTTTATCATAGTGTGATACCGGTCTGGAATGTTAAATTTGGCATTAACGTTTTGTATTTCCCGCAGTTGTCACCGACACGTGGCGCGAGGAGTCCTTCTATCTTCATCTGGCGCGTGGTAGACCATAAATCATCATACCTTTGAACCTTTTAAGAGCATACGGCCACGGTCAATCGATATCGGCAGCAAATACGATCACTTGGACCCTGGCCTTAATAAAAAAAAGCCCGCGGTAAGATATCAGGTATTATTTTTTTTTCGTCAATTTCACCCGATACGAAGAGAAATTCCGACAGCACGTGATGAAGCTTCAACAATGCTGAATCCTACGTGTAATACTTCCTCTCCTATTGAATTTACATCATACATGTCCAAATAGCTGGAAGTGTAAAAAAAAATTGTTTAGCGGTAAAAAATTGAATGACTTGAGCACTAGTTAGTTCATCGGATATGAAGCTTTTGGTGCCAATATTAATTCCAAATGAAAAAGGTTGAAGTATTGTTATGGACAAAACTATACTATAGATGGTATTGATCCTTACTGCCATGCTAAAAAACTAAAGACTTTCAAGAAAAGGAGCGAAAAAATGTAACAATTATACTAAGAATATCAAAGGCAGTGTCATCGTGATTGTTCGCCATTGTTCAAAGTAATGCGGATTGGCAGGAAAAGTCGAATCACTGCTAATTCCAACTTCGTGTGACTGTTCTTCGGTCTTCAATTCAAAGATTAGCTACATCCTTGAAAGTAATTGTTTTCATTCACTAGAACCGACGCCCTGTGATCGCAAAACGCTATTTGGCAATAATTATACTGTCAAGACTATTATTTGATAAAATTTCTTTGGATAGAATTTCAAATAGCCATTGATAGAACTTAAAAAACTGACTTTCAAACCGAGCCATGTTTAATGATTTAAACGGGTGGAAGCTTGTGTCAAGATGTCTGGTATTCCGTAATGCTTTTTTCAAACTTTTGCTCTCACGCATTTGGGAAATGAGCAGTAAATTCATATAGTATCCTAATTTTCAATGATAAAGGTCAAAATGACTACTGTACCGATAAAAAATGAAGAGCTATTGGAAAATTTTTTGGACATATATAAATTGATGCCAATGAAAAATGCCCCACGGAACCTCGCCCTAATATTTTGCAATAAAGCCATACGACCATACGATGATGGGAAATGAAAGAGTCACACTTTGGGATAGAGCAACCGATTTCTTTCCCATGTCCCATAGGGGGATTCTCAGAAAGGCAAGAAAGTGAGAGAATTTTCCCGCTTAGAGGTTAATGAATCGTTCAAAAACTTGAGTTGGATTTCAACTCAAGACCTCATTTCCGTCAGCTGCTCATATTATTTAAGAGGAATCTTCGCACTCTAATCAGAACATCTCTCTTTGTCTGAAAAAATACAGAACGAGAAAATGAGGGACTCCGTCAAACCACATTTCACTATTCACCCCAAAATGTATGTTTTCTCTACCCTAGTCTTACTGAATCATTCAACATCACACCTTACCCCTCGCTCATACAACGACTAGAATTAAAGTGTGAGTAGTACAATATATTCACCGCACAGGACTTCTTTGCCAAATGAGCTACATAAAAAGTCATTGATAATATAAAAAAAAGTTAATAACATTTTTATGGAATTATAATAAAGAAATGTATTCATTTTCAAACTCCTTAATCCCTCATATGATAATGAATCATAAAGAAAATGTCTCGCCTATTACTCATTTTCCGCTTTTCCTGGCCCTGAACACGTGTTACGAGTAGTTTGACTATGACTTGATAGTTCTCCATGAGTAATAGCCGAAACGCTTTGTATTTGCTCTGTATTTATATTCTCTGACCACATAAGGCAACAGCCATGACGTGCGAAGTCGTAAATAGCAGGTCTTTCTTCATCTCTTGATTTATTTCTATTAACTACTTCCGCTTCTTCCAACCTGCCACTGAGACATGGGCTGATAATATCGGTCACCACACTTAGTTTATGAAACGTATACTACTGAAGGTAAATTTGTTTTAAAAATAGAAGTTTTTCCAGAGAAAACAGCGATCTACTTCCGAGAAGCCTAGGTTCCATTTTTCCATTGTGATTCCCGAGAGAGTGCCTCCTCCATAAATCAGTTTCGTTGGCGCCTTTTGAAAAAAATACGATCAAAGGAAACATACAAAATGCTGTTCGTCTAAGTTGGGACATGTTTTACTGAAATTGTATCATAAATTATCCGAGAAATTTCGCGGTATTTTTAAATTCGACGTGCTAGTATGATATATAATCCTAACACTATAAAGCGTAAATCATTGAGTCTATACAGCAATTTTATTAGATATTTACCAAATTCTGTCATTTATTATTATTAGAATGATTAAAATTATTTTCTATAGTGAGAGTTATTTGAACAACTTTTGCCATCACAAATATCATCAATCACACATATCTCTCTCTTTACCCGTACACAACGAAATGTAGATTGAAAATATTTAACTCACAACGGATAAGAATCACTGATTTTGAGAATATATATTTTCGGAATAGGAATAATTATTCAGCATCTTATATCGACCATTTCTTTGAAGAAAAAGTTGCAACGCAGTAGCTTCATAACCGTAGAGATCGTCCTTTATTTTGATTTTCTACACAGGTAATCTTCTTCAGAAAAGTTTTGTTGATGAATAAGTTGCCAACTTATCACAGAAATGTTCCATAAAGGACGATGCAATAGGCAGATCATGATAAAGAGATGTAAATTGCATAGGTGTTTAAAAAGTTGTCAATAATAATTTGAGTAAAATTAATGAAACTCCCAACACCAGAAATAATTGCACAAAATTGTAGGTTATGAGCAGAAAGCACTGTCAGGCGCTAGAGAAGATTTAGTCGAATTAGAAGGATAGATATAACGAGGAAAGCTTCGCCCATGACAGGACGCCAATAAATCTCTTTTAAGCCAACCGGTATTGAAATAAGTGGCTTGCTTTGGATAGATAAACGGGAAAAATAGGCATGTGGTGGCAAACAGTACATGGTAAGTTAAAAAACGATTTTTTTGAAAGGGAGTAGAAGAAAAATTTTATTACTGACGGATTGGACTGAGATTCTTAAGGGGTGAAAAAACTAATCATCAACATAGAAACTGCCTGAATGTCACAAAATCCTTGAGTATATTTTGTACATATTCCAATTATGTACAGACCGTAAGACAAACTCTGGGTTTACGTATTCCCAAGAAAAGTGGCCGACTTTGACAATATGGGTGGGTATGCTCCGCAGACATGGACGTGGAAATATCACTCAAATTCAAGCACTGAATACATAGCATATTTATCAAATCTCCTTGAACTGCGAAAGATACACTTAAGGTGAATAATACAGCTGTTACTCTTAAATACTATTTGATAAATTTGTGAAATGAAGTATCCAATGAAGCTTAAGTTTAGCTACTAGTCTCTTGAAGATCACCAAAAATAAACTAAAAATATGGTTCAGTTAAATAATCACTTAATTAGTTACATACATTTGCAATTTTAAGACCTAGTAGAGTATAGGAGAGTAAAGTAGAGTAGATAAAATAGCTAGGAGAGTAAAGTAGAGTAGAGTGAAATGTGAATTATGGGCGGTCAATGACTGAAACGAATATTACGTACGCATTAAATGGAGCCATTTTTTCCACGATTGGGAATAAATGAGAAAAGTCTCAAAATGAAACTGACGTTGTCTAATTCCTGAAATAGCCAAAAAATACTTATGGTAGCATAAGAAACCTTCATGCTAAATATAAATGGAAAAAAATATAACCACCATTTTAACCCTCACCTTGAGTTGAAAAGTATGCGCTAGCGGTTTAAGCTGCGAACGGTGGTTCGCGGAAAAGGCTTTATGCGAGGGTATTAAGATGGAAACTTGATCCCTGTGAGGCGCCTCTTAAAATTCGATGATTATCAGAGAAATATTCCAAGAAGGAACAATTCGTATGGACACTTTACGGATTTCAGAGAATCGTTTAATAAGATGATGACACGAAGACAAGAAAATTACCTATAGGCAAAACTTTGACACATCATTAGGAAACATGTCTTTAAATTTTTTTATAAATTCAAAGATGAAACTAACAAGTCAAGAAGTCGAATGAGCCAAGAAAATAACGCATTTTAAGCTTAATTGCATAACTAAGATAATCTAAAAATATAAAACGCCACGCTCCTACAGTCACATGCCATACTTAGAAAACAGTTGATTTCTACAAAATGAAGAAGGGAGGGAATACCGTTTTAGAAAGCTGAAGCTTTTAGCTAGTCAAAATCTTTCATACGATGGTATGACGGGTGTAAGGTATGAGCTAAAGTTGAAAACCTTTCCTTCGGTAATGACAGCCAACAAACTTTTTTCCACTTCTTTTATGCAAGTAAACGAGGAATATTACGATTTTCCTTATTTTATTGTGATATTATTACACGAGGTTTAAAATCCCTTGCTCACTTGGATAAGCTATCATCAGATCCACCTACGTAAAGTTGTGAAAAATACCACCAAAGTATGAAAAGAATTAAGGGCTGCATTTATCTTAATAATTTCATTCGTTGATTAATGACATGTTTTCTCTGCTTCCATACACCATAAATAATTTTGAACAAATTCGACTGAAAAAAGCTCCATACAAATACATTCATATTTTGTAAAAATTCGTTTCAAATTGAAGAAATTTCCTTGCGTTGTTGTCTATTCTAACCTCAGTTACTACAAATTTCACTAAATTGTGACTTATTTTCATTTATGTTTACTAATTTGTCATAAACATCAAAGAATGTCTGCAATAGATCCAGGGATTTCATTTTTAAATATATTTTCTCATTTCTAGAACTGACATCATTACCAAAGCTTCATCCAAAAATAGGCACAACCAGGTGGCAAACTGGAAACCAAAGATTAGAGTTCTGACATGTTAAGACGCGCAAAACTCGCCTTTTTCTCTTATATTCAACCTCAAGTTCAAATTAAGTAAAAGCCAAATACACTCCTCTTTGGAAGGGCGTACTTAATAAAATTTACAGTGGACGGCGCTACTGAATAATTGTATTGGAATTTAAAAATGCAGTCCACCACGTCTCGCCCGACGACATGAAGTACACTGAGGCGCCCCTCAGATAACATGGTTAAGAGAAGATTTGATATTCTTCGCATGAATATAGAATTCCCATTGGTAATTGATCCTTGATATCAACTTTTGTCCCCTATGATTAACAACTTATGAAATGTTGTGCATTACTAAAACCCTCATATTAACAAAAAGCTCAGTTTCCACAGTGAAGTGATATTCATAAACTTTGAATTATTCCCTACGAGAATATATATTCATATTTATCACTAAATGCTTGATAAAATTGATTGCAAAAGATAATTTTGGAGCTAAACAACGGAAGCTGCGAAAAATACCGAGATGTCAGTATAAGCTGACGTTATATCAGGAATTCAAAAGGTAGAGCCTATTTTTAATTAAAGATGGTGTATATATCTTTTCGAACAAATTATAATTCTATTCCATCTGCACATTGTCCTTCAAGCCTCCCCAAGGGTGTGTGGCAAGGGGTATATGCCCCAACGTGTCTTATCAAGAATCAACGAGACGATAATAATTCACTTCAGCTTTCTCTCTCATTCCATTGTTTCCATCCTATCTCTCTATCAAACCTAGTGTCTTGATTACCAAACACTCCAACGGTGGTTTGAAATGTGAACAAGGAAATAATAGATTCTTCTACTTCTGTGTCACAAGCGATAGAGACAGAACATTGTCCAATGACAACGTTTAAATGGGAAATATCGGATTGTATACCAGGGATCAAATCACCGGGTAAACTCTTTCTCTTAATAAAATTGATTTCATTCGTCATAATACACTGGTTTTCATGCTTTAAATGAGAAATGCCAAGCTTCCTAACTTATCGACAGGGATAACATTGCTGGTCGGCGAACGAAGTTAAAAAATACGCGTTTGGAAGAGTATAACGTTTAAGTAAATACATTTGAACACTTATAAAACAAAGTACTATCATTCGGGGGAAAAAACGTAATATTTCTTTCGTGTATATATCAACGCCTGAAAGATGAAACGTGAATAGAGAGAATCCTTTGAAAATCACTCCTCATAAAATACAGTAGAAAACTGAGGAAAGGTCTCAGAGTAATTCAAAGCCCATAGCACTATATTTTTTTCATCAATCAGCGCAACGCGTTTAATATTTCTCCCCAGTTTTCATTTCGGGAGATGCGAGGACTCCGCTCCGAAATATGGAGAGCGGGAGTGCTTCCAAAGGTCACAAGATCAATCACTGAGGAAAGGGGAGGCTTGATGACGAAGCTCGTCGGAGCGCCGGACTTTCCTCCCGCACCCTCGCAAGCCTTTCAAATCTGGGCCGAAGTTTACGGAAATAAAAGTCAAAGACAGTTCTTTTGCATCGTCAAATGCTACGCGGCTCTCGACTCAATTTCAGAATTGAAGCCGTTCGAATTGGAAACGATTGTTTCATCACACATGAAACGAATGGGTGACGTAATGGTGGAGGAGTAAACAAGGAAAAAACTCCGGAATAAGGGAAACTGGAGAAGACCATAAAAATTAAGTCACGCTTCGAAAGAGCTCTTCGCATCCATGCGCAATGTATCCACCAACCATCAACATAAGCACACCGCCATCGATAAAAAAGTCATCACACCATGTCTCGAAGAACGGAACGGACGCCCAGTTTCACTACTGATTTTTAAATTATGATGATGACGTTTGGTACGTATTTTAAAGTAGCTATAATGTGCACACCTGATATTGTAATAGAATAGGAGGTATCATCAGGTTAGGATTCAGTGATAGGCTTTTATTATAATTTTCCACAAATTACTACATGTTAGTCTCTTCTTGAATGATCAATATGCCATTCATCAATTCTGATATGTGGCAAAAAACTATTTTTCAACCATTACTCTTCCTGCATAATCCATTATTCTTACTTCGTCGCTTTTTTCAATAAAACTTAACTATTTGAAGCACCTTCAAGAAATATCTTTGTCTTCCTAAGAGTCCTCAACTTCTTCCTCCCCATATCTTTCGCCTCTCATTCTTCCAAATCCATATATTTGAAAGAAATACCACATCAAGCATTTTCAATGAATGTCAAATGAAAATTTCAAAGCCTACCAGAGTCCATAAACTAGATGGAACAATAAATGCACAAATGAAAATCTCGAAATATAACCACTCCAATTATTATTTCAAAACAGCATGTGGCCAGGACATTTTACCTACAAAAACAAGGTAAGAATAATTTAATTCATGGTCGACTCTTTCTTACCGCTAGAAGAATAACGTAACAACTGGATAATTAGTTGGGGAAGAAATAATGACATTGAATCAGGAAAATGTGTGTTGCCCGAAAAAAATGAAAAACTTATTTTTGGAGGCACATTTTTTTCGATAATTTACAAAACATTTTTGACGACACGTGTGACAGTAAGATTTGGAGGAAAACGCTGAATTTCCTCTGCCGGAAACTTTTCGACAACTGGAGAGAGTCTACCGCGAGGACCATCTACAAATGAGAGGAGGAGAGGAGGAAAGTTTTTACCCTCATGAATGGGAAACGTGTCCAACAATTGATTCCTTCCACTTGATCCTGGCTGTTAAGTCTGAGCACTCAGAGGCTTATTCGGCTCCAGCGGAAATAAAATACGAAATTCAAAACCGCACCGCCGTAACATCGAGGAATAAAATAAATTCAATTTCAGAGAGGAGGAAAAAGTTATCTCACATTTTATAGTCACCCATAGCTTTTTTATCATTGGATCGTGTAACTCACGCCAGAAAATGCGCATGGGCTTCTGGGAAAACCACAGGGTCAAGTAACGAGAACTTTAATTTTTTAAACTCACAACTTCATCATCGTTCAAAGGATCATTGGTACAGCGATAGCTCATTTATGAGTAGTTATGCTGGGAGAACAGTTTATACCATAGATCCAAGTACTAGTATAAATACACGAGGACAATAAAATCATTCCAAAAAACAAAAACGATAATAATCACTGGTAATGTCTGTACCAGAGCTTGAATGATACACTACGTTTACCAATCGAACTCAGATCGATTTGGCCAGTTTATCTCGGAATTATAAACGCAGCGGGCTAGTGGGATCGATATGAGAAGCGGGCTAACTCGGCCCACTTACTCTGCAAGTCGGGGATTTTAAATCACACTGAACCATTTTAAATCGATATTTCAATCGATTTCGCATCGGTAAATCAGGCGATCCGACTCAGCTGGCTTAGAATCGGACAGGCAGACCGGACAGACCGGTCCGAGATCATATCGATCTGAGTTCGATTGGTAAACGTAGTGATATAGCTCAGGACACTAACATGAATAGTCCATTTCACTATTCGTGGATGAAAGAGCCGATGTATGATACAAATATCGCAGAGTAATATTGCAGCAGAAGAGAAGTCAGAGCTCAGTTTCAGAATGACAACTATACCAACATTTGTTACTAAGTAGTAGTGGAAAAACTTAAACTTAAAGAAAATGTTATCAGCTATGACAGCTTTCAATTGTAGCAAGAGTAAAAATTTCTTTACTATATTTCGCTGGTCTTCTTTATCTTTGATTGATATTTCTATCTTTCATGTGTTCGCAACCAGAAATTCAAAATAATTAATTACTGTCCTTTCATAATAATGTCGCAAATATCACAACTTCTGTTGTCAGTCTATGCAGATGAGTAATGTTATTTATAGAGCAATAATAACACAGGCCTGCAAAATTTTAGGGTCTCGGATGCTTTCTTGATGCAAAGAGTCATTTCCCTTGTAATTTTGTGCGTTAAATTCGAATCTACTAACAATGTTGCCTATCACATCAGAATTTGGAAATATTATATCTTTAGGAGGTCAAAATTGCCATGTTTAGGTCATTTTCAGCTTTAATATCTCTGAAACCAAAGGTGATAGAGTAATTCTGCAAACGATTTCAACGCCTGCGTAAAAAAATCCACAGGATACAATTATAAATCTACAAAAGCTATCGTTCCCATAACTTGTGCCTCACATTAAAAATTTATGAACTCAAAATAATAGTAAAGTTGAATTGTAATAGTGTTGTTGATAGTCGCCAAGCAACACAATATGTGGATACAAATTACATGCAAGTGTACAAAATGACGATACTCATTTTTTGGATGCTTATAAATAAAAATCGTTTCCTTTCTCCTGATCTACAGATCTACGCAGGCAGAATCGATCACAAACAGACTTAGACTTAAAAACTTACTCCGGTTTATGAAATATTAAAGCTCAAAAAGACCTAAAAATTCCCTATTTGGCCCTTTAAGGTTATGAAATCTGAAACTGGTGACGTGATATGTAGTTTTTTGTGTAGCTTCGGATTCAACGCACAAAATTGCGTCAAAAATGGCCCTTACCATAATAAAAGCATACCCTTTTTGATCTGTGAAATTTTAAGGGTATTCGCTGACCCTACTTAGATATGCATCATTAGCAAAGTATAAGCCAATGTTAAATCTTAGAAAAATGCATGTTTTTCAGTTTTCTGATATTCTTTGAATGCTCTCTATTGAGTACATTGACTGATATCTGAGCAAGATGTCTAATAAGAGAATAATGCTTCATTAAAATTAAAGTGTTATTTTTCTGATGAATTTTGACAGTCAATCAGTGCATTGAAAGTACAGTGAACGGTGAGTTCATTCCAAAAATGAGAAGAACTCGTGAACTAAGAGCTTTAAAAATGTGGCTTTCAGATTATAGGTACTCCAATGTGCCACTCAGCTGAATGAAAAGAATTCTTCTATTCTTTTTCATATAAGGCTGAGCAAGGTAAAAAAAATACCAGATATCTCCATTTTATCGCTTTTACGTAAGGTACTTTCCTTTCTGCCGATTACCCATTCCTGAAAAAAATCCTCCCCATGAAATTAGACAGCCTTCAAGGCAGAGTTACTTGGTCAATTCGCTATAAAAATATATACTGAAGTATCACCCGGCTTTCTTAAAAATAGGAGAATATGACACCACATCAACGAGCTATGATATCTTTCCCTAAAGAAAGCCGCGATGTTGTAATCACTGTGCAGGAAATTAAATGCTCTCCAAAGCTTGCAACTAAAGTGAATCCTCTTCTCATCCGGTGAAAATGAATATTTATGACTCGCAAAGTCAACTTTGCCGTACTTCAGAGCTGGGTCAGTTCATAGTAAGCAGGAATTAGGTAGATAGGGTGAAGATTATCTTTGAAAGGCCGCGTACTAACTTCTGACTTAATTAAAAGCATAAACGGCCAAGTTTTGGAGGAATAATCCCATGGCGAGGAGAGAGATTATGTAAAATACTCACAAATCGAAAAATGTAAATAGGTGTTTGAGAGAACAAATTTTTCCTAAACAGTAAACTGTTCCCATGCTGGATTCAAGAATTGAGTGGCTTAGGTTCAAACCAGTTCTCGTCATCGAGCTTTTAGTCATGAAGGCCGCGGTCACCTGACAATCGTCAGGGTATTTTGTAACAAGCTGCCTCTCTCAATCACATAAATTTTCTTACACCCGCAGTGGGGTGGGATTTATGTTTTAGAACTGTAATCATTAATGTTTTTACCAGGTAAAGTTATTATTTTAGAGAATTAATAAACATGTTAAAGGTTCGTTACTCTTAGTGATCGGGATCACTTGCCCCAAGGGGTCTAAATACTTCGAAACTAAATATGCGTTTAGCAGGTGGGAAATCTGTTTTTTTTTGGGCTCGCTGGTCGATTCTGTTGGCCGTATGTCCCTTTTATCCCGATAGGCTGCTAAGCCTGTCATCAGGTTTTCCATGGACCGGACCAACAGAACTTGACATACATCCATGCCCTGGGTGTGGAAAAACCTACCCAGGCGGGACTCGAACCCGCGATCCTCAGTTTAGCTGGCGAGGACTTCACCCCACCGCCACGGGGCCGGCGCGCCGCGGCGTTCCTACGTAAACTGCAATGGTAAAACCAATCGATCCAAAATTTCGTCGGTTTTCATATACCTTCCTGCGTTTATAAGATATGGTTCTGTGCAGCACGACCCACCCCCAAAAGTTACCACCCAGAACCGCCGCACCACTACAGAATAGCCCGCACCATTCCCTTTCCCACCATGCACCTCTTTCTCCTCCTCATACCGGTGCATGGCGTGTCACTCCCCCCCCTCCATTTAGGGGAATGGTAGTCCACGTAATGTATCTTAAACTCTTATACGAGTTTGTATACGTGTTTTCGATAAATAACGGGCATTTGAGTTATTTGGAAAGAATTTTATTTTCTCATCTATATCAATGTTTTCCCCTTCAAAGTACTCCCAATTACATATTACACACTTATGCCAGCGCTTTTTCCTATCCTTGAAAAACTTCTGGAACTCGATCTTTGGTATACCTTTTACCTCTTTCAGAATGCGTTTTTATCTCATCTATGCATTTGAAACGACGGCACTTTTAGGTTTTATTTATATTTGGGAACAAAAGAGTCACATGAGGCCATGAATGGCGAATATAGAAGCTGATTCATCATTACATATTCTTGGCCAAAAATTCACGAACAAGCAGTGAAGTGTGAGCAGGTGAATTACCGGGGTGCAAAAGCCATGAACTATTTCGCCACGAGAACGGGCGTTTTTTTCGTATTGATTCACGCAAACGTTGTTGAACTTGTAAGTAGTATCCTTGATTGACCATTTGACCTCGTGGCAAGAACTCATGGTGCACCATGCCGTTGACATTGAAAAAGGCGGTGAGAATAACCTTCACATTTGACCGCACTTGTCGAGCGTTTTTCGGTGATGGTGATCTAGAATGCATCTACTGGGACAATTAAGCCTTAATTTTGACGTCATATCCGTGAACCGATGTTTCATCATCTCTTATGACATATTTCAGTATCTCTGCATCGTTGAGTAGACTTCATCTAGCGACTCCTGAGCAACTTCCAATTTCCGCTGTTTTTGTTCGATATTTCAACAGTTTTGGAACAAATTTTACTGTCACACGTTTCAAATATAAAACATCCAAAAATAATTTAATGACATGATCCAATTATACGCAAACATATTCAGCAACTTCTCTGATTGTAATTCTAGAATCATTTATAATCATTCCTTTCACTTTTTCCACGTTTTTATCGGTTATTGATGTGCTGTGCATCAGCGTTTGTCATCTTCAACATCATCACGGCCTTCATTGAAACGCTTGTTTCACTCGGAAACCCTTGTCTTACTTATAGTAGACTCACCAATAACAATATTCAACATTTCTCAAACATTTTGCACTGTATTTCATTTTACAGCAAAATTAAATGCAAATTCTCTAATCAACTTTGTTCACAAATAAATAATCCCCGATCCTGCCAAAACACATGCAAACTTTCAGACAGCTAGCAAAAAACTAAATATCTAATATGGTAAAAAATGAACAGATAATTTTCAGGCATGTTTATGAACACGACAATGAAAAATCAAGCTAATCGGACTAACATAACGCGGGAAATTACAAAATTCCCGTTACTTTTTAACACACCTTGTGTATTGTTGTAAACTCGGAAAGTTTGACTAATATGTACACAATTTAGCCCAGGGGATGTTTTGCGTTTCAGTTTTACTCTTATCTGATACACCGTTTGCTTTCAGATTCTAGACTGATTATCTCGAGGAAGTTCACAGCCATGGAAGCGCAAAGATAGCTGATTCTCGATGTGAATTGCTTCTTTTAGGGCAGTGTTCCACTTAAACATAACTTCCGTTTTTCCCAAACCAATACATACATACATACAAATCATGCCGTTTCCTTCCGGGGTAGGCACAATCACTAAGTTTCACTCATAAATATATATTTGTGCTCCTAACTCTGCTTCAATAATTTCCTCCATACTGCCCTATCCTTGCAAACCTCTTTTGCCTCATTTACCCCCATACACTGCTTCATACACGCCCGCCTGTTTTTAAGACTCCTAATATTCTTCCTCCTAAGAATTTCCTCAACCACATTCAACCACAACTTTCTCGGCCTACCTCTACCTCTCGCACCATTCATTTCATTCTTTTATATCTGTTTCGTAATCCGACTCTCATCCATTCTCTCAACATGGCCAAACCAATGAAGCACACTCCTTTCATATATGTCCATTACTGGAGTATCTAACCCACATTCATTTATTACCCACTTATTCCCCACCCTATCCATCCTACTCTTGCTGCAAACACTCCTCAGATAACTCATGCTTACGGCGTTTAGTCTACTCTTATGTTTATCCTGACATACCCACTTTGTGTTTCACTACCATACAACAAAGTGGGGATAAGTACACCACAACAATAAATGGCAACGAATGAAATATTAACATTAATTGCTCTGTCTATTACCAGAAAACTAATTTATTGCTTTAATTTTTAAAAATCTCATGTAGTCATGTGACCGTAAAATTATTGCATGCAATGTAATTTAATCGCAGAACCAAAATTCTTCAAGCATGCAAATATTATTCTAGTCATGTATGATTTAACACTTACCCGGCAAATAACATATGTGTACATTTCTCGGGCTCGCCACCGGGTAAGATCTTCATATGCAGCCGACGTTTTGGGTTCCGACTCGATACCCATTCTCAAGGCTACTGAGAATGAGTAACCTTGAGAATGGTTAACGAGTCGGAACCCGAAACGTCGGCTGCCTATGAAGATCTTACCCGGTGGCGAGCCCGAGAAATGTACACATTATTCTAGTCTATTGCATGCATGAAGGAAAGATGGCCTGTAGTGAACTCGTTAGCACCAACCTCAACCCTATCTGCTACCGATGTCTGTAATTATACATGGAAATTTTAATTGAAATAGAGTTATGGGTGATTGCTAAAGAGTAACTTCAATGTGTATTGAATCCTTTTTTCCGATGTAAACTCGAACACACTGCTTTAAATGTCTCTCATATGCAATTCCCGGCGACAATAACTCAAAGGCTCTTGATAAGAGTCACATTTGGAATTAGGGAAAATCCGTTAGTGATGAGGGAACAAAGAAGAAACAGTGTCAAGGTAAAGGGTAAAGTTTAAGGATGGCATATGTGATATAGTGGTGTTGGGCAAGGGAATTGCCTTGTGAGAAACGATTTTGGAGCTAAAAATGGCAGTATATTTTGTTTTTATTATTTTATCTTCACTATCCCGAATACAGCAAAATGGGCCAATTTACGTTGGGTGAATAACATTAACAATGGACGAGACACAAACACCCATGTCCTGGGCAGATAATATTCTACCCAGGGATTCGAACCCGAGACCCTCGGGTTAGAAGACGAGGACTTTACCCCGCCGCCACCGGGGCCTATAAACAGTTTCTCCCTCATATGGTTGCATCTTAGGGACCCCAGATAAAAAGCGCCCGAGTCAATTAATTTAATGATTAGCGGAGCTAAGTGCTTATTTTATTTTTACGTCTAGATTGGTCGCTTTTCTAACTATACTACTTACTGAGGCGAATATTTCAGTGCGCCGAGCAAATACTAGTCTCGCATGTGATGTTCAGCTTCATACGAAAATACGAAAAAAGTGACAGGTACGCTTAAAATACAAAAAAGACACAAAGAGGGCATAGATATGCAATTATTGTAATATGATCATGTGTAAGAAATGCACTGGAAGAGAAGAACAATTTTTTAAATGTTTAAATAGTGTTTAAATTGAAAAAAAGTCATTTGGATTACTTGTACAATTTTTTTTGAACAATCAAACAACAAGTAGTGGGAAAATATTATTTTTAATAAGTGTAACGCTTTTCATTGTCTTTCCTTTACTCAATTTGGTCGTATTTAATACTTTTGAACAAGAATTGAATGAATTTAACTCAAAAACCAAATTTATAACCAACGGTCATTTTTGACGCCCTACCGTCCAAGTAGTGACCCAAGTCCCGTCCTTCCAGTGTTAATATCCTTAGTTGAGACACCAATTCAGTTTACTAGCCTCAAACTACCTTATAGAACTTACTAATTATAGCTCTTATGTAATGAAAACACATGACGAAATGCTTGAGATAGTTCAAAGTTTATTTTGCGGAACCCGTTCCACTTCTCTCCAAACAAAATTCGCAGATGTCTCCTATTGACCTTGACATTATTCCTTTATAACTCTCCCTTCTTTGTTACTTTAACCTTAATTCCGAGTTAGGCATTAAATTTTGGCAATTAGCCGAAATCAATTGGTCCAATATTCAACGAGTATTGATCAAAAGGAATATTCAAAACATTTCAATACAATTTTACATCCAGTCTAAACCATGTTTGAAGAACGACTGTCTTGAAATTGAAATTGATACTGAAAACATGGTGATGCACCCCGATAGACGAAGGGGAAGATAATGGTAGGGCTATTCTAACGTGGTGCGCTGTTGCTGAGTGGAAAATTTTGGAGGTAACTTGAGTTGCGCAGGACCGTATCTTAGAAACTCAGATAGATTCGTAAGAACCGAAGAAACGGTTTGCCCTTAGGGACTTTACTATTGTATTTTACATAGGAAAAGAGTTTCTTCCGGGGATCGGGTTGGAGTGGTGGTTAGAGTACTCGCCTACCACACGGAAGGCCAGGGTTCAAACCACTGCAGTGTTTTTCAGAGGAACCCGATCCCTACTTGAGTGTCTTGTGGGGGGCACTTCAAGTTGAGTACTCCGTCTGTCGGATGAGACGTTAAACCGTGGTCCCCTCGGCGCCTTTCGTTGAGAGCAGGATAATGCCGACGCCGGGTTTCTATCCACCCATCCTCCCTTACCTATCCTCAATGGCGCAAATGACCTTAGCCATCGGTCACCTCCCCAAATATCCAATCCAAGAGGTTCTTCCGCCCACAAAATGTATATTTGATTTCGATGTATTTAGTGTCCTTGGAGAACGGGTTACGGAGAGCTTTAAACGAAGAAACTTAAACACGTTAATTAACACTCAACAGCAATCATTTGAGAATGTGAAAACATTAATTTTTTTCAATTCGGAAAAATAATTGCCAGTCTAACCGACGGTCAAATTTAAAGCGAACACGCATCGATTATTCTTTCATCTACTACAGCCTCTATGAGGTGGACGCCTCTTTAGTTTAAAACCAAGTCATAATTCATTTATACATGTAACAATGACTAATTGAGCATCTTCATTAAAACACACCAAATAACTTGCACCCGTGAGTGTGGCTGCGCACCTTATCACTTATATACGAAATGATTGGAAAAATCATTTCGTGTATAAGTTTGTACGTTCAAATCGCAATTAATGCTAACAATTTTTTCATAGCAATTAACTCATATTCCTGTATATGTCTTTACATGTTTTGCACCGGAAAGTTCGAAATAATATACGTTATATGTTTTTTCATATTTTTCCTAATGAAGAGTTAGTTTTGGGTTTAGAATAAATGATAAAATATCGGAATTCTGCGGTTCTGTTATAAATACCCACAAAATGCCCATACACACGTTTTAATCAAATCCTGATATGCCGTTTCAATGAAATGTGTCGTGTTGCATACGGCAGTTTCTTTACAGCAGCTTTTATTAATAAATTAATGGTCACCATAGGAAAAAAACAATGTGGGTGCAATCGAAGTTAAATTAAATTTAACTCCTGGTTTTTGGTAGTCCGACTGTGTGAAACTAACTTATAGATTTTTTAGACGAGTTTTAATTCAGAACGCCTCGTTCCCCTTACCCTTTAATAAAGGTTTTATTTTGGTTAAAGTAAACCCATGGAGTGTCATTTCTTTATATAAGTCAACCGAGACACCCATTCCTGGAGATCTTATTTTAGTACGATTCCTGTAGCTTACCTGTCAGTCAGTCCCAGTTTCATCACAATATAGTGATCAGTTTAGACTGATCAATGATTTATGGATACAAGAGACAGCTAACCAAACTCACTGACGAAGTTAAGTAAAGGTGGGCAGGTTGCCAAGGCAAGAGCTGATTAGACAGCGAAAGAAAGATGGAATGGTTCACTTATTTATTTTTATCCTACTTCTAAGGACCATCGGCATTCATAGTTTAACGTTCAATTTGGTGAACGATGTATAACATGCATAGTGCTTTCCTCATGGCATTCGTGTATAAATTAAAAACTTCCATGGAAATTTTCTTCCCACGAGATTTGAATGGAGGACCTAAGGGTGTGAAGCCAGGGTATATTCCGCCGCCACAACCTGACGCCCTTATCACTCTCTGTACATTTGGAGCTGATAGTGTAGCTCAGGACTAGGCAAATTTACCAAAACAGACGATTTTTTGCCGCCAACCGATCAAATCCCTTTCCAGTGCTTCCCTCAATTCAGGTTTCGAATGCGGGCGGTCAGTATATTATGAGAATGATAACCCGCACTCACACCTGATGCTATTAGCTGTGACAACCTTAAGTTCCACATTATACTCTTTTTGGACAAAACGGAACGTCCCTTAACTGCTTACCGTATTTTTACCACGTGTCTAAATAATTCTCCAAACTGTTATCATTTTTCTCATCAACACACATTATTTTTAGGCACCATTTTTCCAAAAGTTAACTGACTATATCCTTACTTCCATTTGTATTTTTAAATCACGCCTTTCTCCAAATTTGAATCATATTCCTCAACTAAATAACAACATTATAGGCTTCGTTGATCCAACAAATAACAACTAGTCGCTAAACTCCACTCAATTCACTCAGCAGGTAATCAATTAATCAATCTTTATTTAAAATGCTCTTCATTAGCCATATTAAGTTTGCAAATACTATTTCTCTTAATTAATCATATTTTTCGCCTAAATCTCATGATTTTAAACGTCATCTTTCCATATATTTATACCCGCTATACCTCACTCCTTATACTTAGGGGATAGTCGATTTACCCTTAAAATCCAACATAATTTCAGCGAAAATATTTGGCCGGGATTCGGTTGCGGTCCACTCCTCAAGAATTTTGGTTGCCGCAGCCATTGGACTGTGACCGCACCTATACATGGAATGAACTACCTTCTTTCGCAGCTTATATGAGTTGGGGAGCGTTGCAGGTACTCGCGTGATGCATTAAACCAATCGAGTAAATGTGTGAATGTATGAACTGGTGAATGAACGTCTAAATTTATCATGTAACCACGTCAACTCGTACGAATGCACGAATCCATTTTCTGAAGATAAAACCGGCTCTCCTTTTTTTGAATTAATACATTGCAACCTACAAATACTTCATTCGCCCAAGATGCGCTCGGGTTGCTCGCTGAGGACTACTGACATTATATTTTATGCCAGTAGGGTTATTGATGGCAGTTGTTAACAATTTGTTCACTTCCATGATTTGGTGTAACTGGTTCGATTCAGCTGTTTCCATCTTTTCTTCAATTGGACCTCCGAGACTACATGTACAAACGATAATTGACCTAATGCCATAGTTGATCCTATCCCGTTATGGCTCATATTGTCTCGGTTAGGCTAACTGATTCTGTGGGCAATAGTAAAACAGGTTCAAATGCTTAAATTAAATGAGCTTTCCTTGTGTTTCGCGTTCCTATCGTTAATTGTCATATATTAACGCTTTCTTAATGAGGCCAGGGATGTTTGGAGTTCTAATCTAGCAAGATACTAAATTTGACACAAAATACCTGGTTTTGCGATAAATAATAGATAAACTCACGCCACAAATTTATGATCGGCCGCTATTGCCTTAGTTTTGACTTAAAAAATTAATGCAAAGAAAATACATTTAATATCGTCTGATTTTTCCTTGATCTATGAGTATGTAAAAAAACTTACCTGTCACGCTTATTAAGAAAAAAAATCATTGTAATGATGCATTCGCGTAGAGGAGTTACAAAAATTTCCCCAAGCACGATCGCCGGACGCTCAGCAATTTTTTCTCGGTCGAGTCAAACAGCGCAATTCCTTGTTTCATGCCCTCTCACACCCCCCCTACCCTCGGTCACTCCCTCTCGTGCCCATGACGCATGATCGCGGAAACACGCAGAGAGCTTGACAAATTAGGTCAACTAGCGCCGGCGTTGTGGGTTTTAACGCCGGCTGATCGAAGGCTGCGGAAGCGAGATGTAATTTTAAACTAGTAAGTCGACAAATAGAGAGAGGGAGATCGCCGAATTACTGGAAATTGGCAATAACAGCTATCCCCTAGGCAGACGAATGACCGAGAATAAGGGCGTACGGGGGAACCAGTATGGGAATGGGAACCGCAAGACTTCTTTCGCTTATTTCAGGAACAGAGGGACCATTTTGTAGCTCTTTGACCGCCATCCGTAGGCATATTTTGAAAGGAAAGCGAAAGATGAAATTAGGTGACAGGGGTATATTTCAACCAATTTTCATGCCTTTGGCATCGTAAACTTTCCGTTAATGATGCTTTCCCGCAGTTTGATTTCTAAGAAGAGCTAGGGATTATTTGATCGATTCCAATGATAAGTAATGAAAAAACTTAAAAATCAGAAATATGAATGACAACATGGTCATTTGTGCTCGTCAAATTAGTTAATTGTAAGAGAGGACTGTACACACTTAAATTTGAATATAATAAAGACATTTCTTTTAAAGTAAAAACGTTTTAAGTGAGCCACCACGAACTATGGAACAGCAAAAGAAAATATACATGTTCAGTTGTCTCTTAATTCAACAAAATTCACGTAATCCTTTGAGGGTAAACAGCCTACTGAAGAGTATTGGTGGATACATAAAAGAAAACAGTATTGAAAGCTATTAAAAAACATCTTTTAGTTATTAAAAAATCTTGAGACTTACTCTAAAACAAGTGATTTTTTTTCAGAATTTTTGGAAATAGTAGCCAAAAATTAATTGAAAATCTAGACGGATCAAAACAAAATCTTTTTTACAGGAATGGGTTCTGGCTTTTTCTTCTGTTAGAGGAATTAAATCAAATGAAAAATTTATTGCTTTATAAATTACATCTATATTAAATTTCCACAGACCATCGATTCAGCATAAACTGTCATTATCCAGATTTGATAACGATTTTGTACTTCGATACTTTGAGCGGTGAAAAAAACTGCCTAAAATTCAAAAAGTCGTAAATTATTTCATATTTTATCTCCTTCATTTCGATGAATATCGCAAAAATGCGGATGAGTAAACGGTTCTATGTCTCTTTCATTTATTAAATATCGATAACCTCAACTATTATTGAACCTGTTCCCTCTGGGAATGGTAAATATTTCTCTATACCATTTATGCATGTTTCTTCGGAAAAGTGATATTTACTTACCAATACAAAATCATAGCTCGACGGCTAACTTACCTAAACTTAAGGCCAATTACAGTAAATGTTTAAACTTATTGTGGAAATACGACATCGCCTTGGGAATCGCTTTCAGAGAAATCAGAGAGGATTACTCTAGCCGGGCCGCGTCATTAAAGACCCCATTTTCGCCTCAATTAAGGATTGGCTAACAGCGGAGGCATATTTGTTTATCTTAACGTATTCTCTGCTATCATTTCATCCCTTTCACCTCTAAGCGATGCCAATGACCTCTGCAGCCTCGAGCACTCAACTGCTGCTGTAAAAGCAGGTATTTCGAAGAATCTTGTATCAAAGGAACTAAAACGTACGTTAATTTCAAATTCTCAGTCTACATCTACTTTGCGTATTGTTACCGAGTTTCAACAATATTGACTCAGAAAAATAAGATTAACGATTTGTGATCACAGAAAGTTGTGACTGAAAGGAGCTAAAAGAGAGAAAGCAGGAGGGAAATTATCCTCTAAACACAAGTTCCTCAGTGAAAAGTGAGTTGGAATGCTAAATGCTATTTACAATTTCCTTGAAAAGCTCTTAGGTTGAGTGCCTATTTAATACCACCGTTGCCTTTATGCAAGACAGTAAACAGTCTATTGAGCCATTAACAATGTAACAGTTTTTTGCTTTACATCCCCGGCTCCAAAACAAACAGGATACCTCCGCAAAGAGGCGTCATGTCTTAATTATCTACCGACACCTACGATCGAGTATACGCCACTTAACTGTTCGATGGTCGTTGCCAAGGAAACCGTTTCCGGGAGAAAAAGAAAGGCGACCCTTTTGGGGGCCACTCAGCAGGAGCAACTCCATTTAATCTGGGAGCGCTCTCTTTAGGTGAAAGAGAAGCTCAAAGTTGCGGGGTAGGTGGGCAATTCTCACTCAGAGATGTAGACGGATTTCTGAGAGAGGTCGGGTTTAACGAGCCACAGATGGAACAAAAGGACGAATGTTGGAGCAATAGAGAGAGTCGAAGACTTGAATGCTATCGGGTAAGGGAAAAGAGAGCCGAATGGCCGGGAAGTCTCTAAGACAGCGATAATGATACTCCCGATTGCGTTTTCCTGGAGTGACCCTCGAACCGAAGCTTCTTATACGCATTCCGCCGTAATCCAGCCAAAAAGTCCGGAGAAAATTCATCGAACCTAAGTTCAGCTGAAAGGAATGTGTTTTTCTTTAACAAAGCTCAAACACCATAGAGAGGTGAAAGTAACATTTCAGGGATGAGATTCTTCTCGAGATTTTTTTTCCATTTTGCAGCAGGGTGTAAGAAATGTAGCGTTAAAAATGGAGCTAGTTAAGACGCATGCACAAAGGAAAAGTTCTGAATGGATAAATGGGCCTCCACTTCAACAAAATACTCTCTGAGCTGCCACATGAGACGACGGTACTGAGGTTTTGAACAGTTTAAAGCCGCGAACTAAAAGATATATGAAAATACGAAACTCGAAAATCAGGCTCCAATGTCGAGTGACCTTTAATAGATACTTAAAATATATACAACTGAATAACAATATTAAAGACAATGTAAAAGACGTCATTGGAAGTTTTTATCCGGATAAAAGAGCGTTACCCGGAAATGTATGTAGAATTTTTTAAAACCATTTATGCATATTTTAGAGAGATTCTTGGTTTTTGTTCAATATAAATATTTCTCAACGCTGAATTTTCACCAAATTTTAGTCATCGATGAAATCAGTAAAATTGAGAAATCGAACATAGTACAGAGATGTCGACTAGAGGCAGGAAAGAAATTAGTTGAACTTCCTCCTCTGTGATATATTGCCGTCGTCTATCAAAAGGCTCAATTATGAAATACAAATTCCAGCTTAGGAAAAAAAAACAGAAAAGCACAGGTTTGGACCAAAAATATAGTTCTATTGTCAAATTTTCATTAGAAGAGATTAGTTCCGTCAAATCCGTTGGCATTATCAGAGCATTAAAATCAGTAGCATAGGAGCATCAAACAATGCAAATTTATTGAAAAAGAAATAAAATACACCTGTTTTTATTTCATTTCTTTACTTCTAAGAGTTGACATTTACTTTTCATGGTAAAGGTTTACTGGTTTTAATGCCGTGAAGATGTAAACAAATTTGAAGAAACGTCAGAATTGAGATACATTTATTGACCATGATAAAATACCACGCCTCTTCCATATACCCCCTCCTCCTACCTTGGCTCTGGTATAAATACATGTGAGAGTGTCTGTCCCACCACCTTTAAAATGACATAGTATGTCGAAACCATGGTCGGTGTTGAAGTAATATATTAAAGTGTGGATATTACTATTGTTGTGTTATATTTTATCATGGATATATCGCATTTCCACCAAGTAAAGCCTGAAACGATTTCATACATTTATTGACCTTAACTCAAGAATCTTGCTATCACCAGGTAAGTAATTTTAGCTTGATATGACGAGGTGTGGTGGAAAAAGCACTTATCCAATTCTTCTGCAAAACTTTATAATTCATAATCTAACGCAAATTCAAGTTTCCTCTCATTTCATTCCTTATTTTAGCGACGCATAAATAATAAAGTGCGCAAAGAGCCTTTTGGAAATAAAATATTCTAATTAAATGATAAAGGAAAACAAATGACGCCATGTTACGCAATATGTTATCATTGAGCGGTACTATAGTGTAGGAATTGAGGAATTAGGACATCTGCCGACAATTTTCCTGAAACCGGGTGAGTAATCAAAGGTATTTGAACAAATGATACTGTAAAGGCAGACGCACGTTATATACCAAGAAATTCAAATCTGTACATTCAAAGACATTTTTTCATAAATCCACTTTAATGACTTTCCGTCGTCTATCAACAGGCAAAATAATGATTCCATATTCCTGTTTTAAATAAATGAAAAGCAGAGTTTTTGACAAAAAATAATTCAAATACCAATTTGTTGATATCTAAACTAATAGTTTAGATTGCATAACACATGATAAACATTAAGGGCAATTTTGGACCGTAAATTCTTCTCAGGTTACATACTACGTCAGGACCTTTATTTACCTTCGATCACCAAAGTTTTCGAAAACTTATGCTGTTTCGACGCGCCAATGTGTCTACACGCGATTCTATCATTGCCTTCAGGGATTCTGATGCCATCCAGTGGAAATGCGGAAAATAATTTGTGAGGGAGGGGTCTACTGGTCAATCAGTGAACACCTTTCCCCACAAAACTTTTGCAGTTTTGCAGAAAGCAGCCACTGCATGAAAATACGAGGTCTTAGGGCAATGATTGCATCAAAACGTAGGCAAGGTCTGCTTTTGAAATCATTTCCAAACCCAAGTCAAATTACACCGAGTTTTTTGAGCTCAAGATGACAGAGCAAAAGTAATGGGAGTAATGCAATATTAAAGTAGACAAACTTTAATTAGACATTGTCAAGAGGAAAAATTGAAAAAGCAAGTAAAATCGAGGTCTATAACTTACAGATCTTTCAGGGTAGCTGCATAAGGTTGCAGTGCTCCTCTCCGGAGTGTTACCAAGCCAGCACGAACTATGGAACTGCAAAAGAAAATATTTCATGTTCAGTTGCCTCATAAGTCCACACAATTTACATAATCCGACGAGAATGAACAGCCGACTGAAAATAATGGTGGATACATAAAAGAAAATAGCATTGTTCTCTTAGTTATTAGAAATAACTCCAGGGTTACCATGAAACAATGGATACATTGATTAGAAAGCACAGATACAAATTCCTTTTGAAATTATGCACTCATTGGTTAACAATATATTGTTCAATGATACTGGGTCCTTAATTATGTGGAAGAAACTGCGTAGGTGACCTCAATAAACGAGATATGTTTAAGTAATTTTCATTCCGCGGATTATTTTATTCTATAAGAAATATTTTATCTATGTCCAATATCCATTTGGGAGGTACGAAAAATATCGTCCATTGTAATGCTAAAAGTAAATGCATCCATAGAGATAAATGACACCAGTATAAGAAAGATAACTCTTAGTCCGTACATTTGCTTGAATCTCCACTGCTACATCAGAAATAGATTTGACACTGCATATTATATGTCAAAAGAGGTTACAACCGGAAGACGCATTCAGGAAATATTGAAGAAAATACTCTTTAGATATGAGAATAAGACATACCTCACGGTGTTTTTACAAAACATTTTTTCATCCAAATTTAGTAAAAAATATCGTTATAGTCCGTGTAATTGCTCATCAAGGCCTTAAGATGCCAAAGAAGGTACAAGGTATGCAATTGAACGACATGTGCGACCTTCTCCCACATTTCTAATTTAACTAGAGCATGATGTAATATCTGCCGTCAATATTTGAGTCTCACATGCATCGCGTTATTATCTTCACGTGATGAACTCCACGTAAAATGAGAAATTAAACGGTGAGAGAGATAAACGCCTATTTAAACAGCGGATTTGACGATTAATTCCTGGCGATATACTAAATGTGTCGAGAACTACAGCGAGAATCCTTAAGTAATAGGTGGCAGAAGAATTTCATGGTACTACATCATCAATATTTAATGTCTGCGTCGTAGAAAATGCCCTATTTCTCCATTTATGAAGACTTTTATCGCATTTCGCAAATCCTTCATACGCGTGGATCCTGAAGCTAGACTTTAATTTGCAATTTCAGCCATAAAAATTTTACTGCTCTCTAAAGTAGTAAGATGTTACCATGAAAGGCGACGGCTCTATGCGTCATATTTCCTGGCTTTGAAGTCGTAACTGAAATTCCGACTATTTAAAATCCAAAAACTTGCTGCCATTAGCTAAAAAAACGGCTGTCATAACTTAAAGTTGCCTACGCTTACCACACCGGTAAACTTGGATGCAAAGGTAACAAAAGTACGTAAGCCAAGGAAATGTATGATGGGAATACGCCTTTATAGATCTTAGTTCTGCAGAAAAAAAAATGGAGCCGTAGATCGCTTTTCTTGGATAATGAAATGCATTAATAGCATAACATGACAAAATAAAAGAGAACTCAAAAGAATTAGCTGTGCACATATTTCAATGACAGAGAAACTTGAGGGATTACATAAAACCAGAACAAATAAATATATTTGTAGATATAATTTAATTCAAACTAGAGTGAAACGACTTTAAACTAATAGCTGTTGCAGAAGTGGATAGAATGTAATGGAAAACAAGGCGAATAAGTTTAGACTTAAGTTTAGAAAATAATCAAACTTTTGTTTTCAACACTAGGTTCCCATTTTTTCTCTCCGAAGCGGCACGGACAATGATAAGCCATTTACGGTGATAGGTATCTTGCAATAGAACTTTCGGGTTTAAGGAGGCATTTTGAATACTATACCTTTGCATATATCATCGAAAATATTTCTAATATTTTACTAGTAAATAAGTGCTTCTTTCAAGAAAAAGGTAATCACGAATTATCAAGAAGAGCGTGTATCTACAGGAACTTCACAAATTATAAACTGTAAAGAAACAAAGGTACACGGCAGTGGCAAACGCGAATTTATTTCATGCATTAACAGAAACATACAAAATGTCTGACACATTAACTTTCTCATTCGCCACGATAGAGTAGACAATTGTGAAGCGATAATAATGCATCTCGTTACTTTGCCAATGATCCTCACATTGGTCGGAAATATCATGCAAATTATAAAAAAATACCATTCTTTCGGTTTTTTTGCTATTCAATGAAATTTAAACGCATATCCCTACATCAAATGATGTATTACTCATGAAAATAATTCGATTAAATATGTAATGGTTTTCTCCTAAACGCGAAACAATACTTATCATAACTTATGCTGACTGATATCAAGACGCAAACCCAATTCCAATATTCGAAACAAAGCATATTTCAATAAAATTCCATCTAAATATAAAGTAATGCGCCGAAAACTCAAAAACCATAAATAACCATTACAAGTTTTAATTATAGAAAAAATAATAACAAAGCATTGAAATATAAAGTTAAATGTATTTTATGATTTATTGTTATTTTTATACTTAAATATTTAAAAAATTCTTGTGTCATTTTCATTCCTACATGCATGGTGAGTTTCAACGCGTTACGAAATGTACTTCATTTAAATGTGATTAAAGAACTTTTATAGGCGTACCTGAGTAACAATTGATTAAGATGTGCAGTCAACGACCCACCGCACCAGCCACCTTAAAATTATTTTGTTTCAACTGCCGGCTTTTCCTCCCTGCGCAATGCGATTACACGGACGGGCGCCCATGAATTACAGGACGTGCTTAGAGAGTTAAGTATGAACTCTCATTTGGATTCCTCTTGGACTCTCGCTAGCCACGCCGGAACGTGGCTTTACTATAAGACTGCAGTGCACTCTCGTTGAGACCTTAGTGCCGGACTTGGAAGAGCGAGGGCAAACGAGAGAGCCCCGAGAGTACATTATCGCATAGCCACAGCATGGTTCACTTGCGTTGTGTTCAAACAAAATGATATCAAATACCAATTTAGCAGCGGCTGAGTTGCTATTTCCTATACGAACACACATTTTAATGATGAGTTTCCTAAACATCAAAAACAGAGGGAAATTCATAAGCCCTGGACACGAATCATGTGGTCGGTAGTGGCCAGAGGCGTAATGCGGGGGTGGCAGTTATCCCGCACATAAATCTACATCCACGCATTACCCAGGAAGTCATCTCAAAGGTGTTGGCAACTTATCACCAGCACGCACTACAGTGTATAAAATAACAAAGGAAATGGTTCCAGGCTTAACTTTGTGGAATTAATTCATAGTAACTTAAATAAAACTTTGTATACTCCACTATAGGTTTAATAACACGACCCGAGTTTCGACACTTTTCAGCACTTTTCGACCTGAAGATGACACGAAGTGTCGAAACCCAGGTCGTGTTATTAAACCCATAGTGGAGTATACAAAGTTTTATTTAAGTTACTAGTAGAAAATAACTTTCTCCATGATACACCACACCACGGGTATGCTGCAAATGCTACAGTATCTACCAAACCAATGGACAATGCAACTATGTACACGAGACTCAAGAGTCATACAGGGAACAAGCAATCCATGGTGTTAGCACAAATAGAGAGATAAAAAGACATGTATTAGGGAGAACAGTAATTAATCAGCCACAATACCTTTCAACGAACATACTTCAAAGTCTAACTCAGCCATTATGGTCTCTTATCGATCGCGGGAAGAACGACATTTGAAACCTTTCCATCTATCCTTTCCTTTCCTTACAATCTATTTCTCTCTTTTTTTCACATTATCTGATCTACTAAAGAATATTTGAAGGAAAAACAATCAACATGCTACAAACACGAAAATACAAAATTTGCAGAAAGATATTTCGTTAT